>LR738545.1:1490000-3890000 GCA_902685375.1 Neostethus bicornis
AACATTTTTTACTAAAAATCAAATTTTTAAACCTTTATGAACTTTTTTCAAACGTAATTTTTTTTAACTTATTTTTTTTTAAACTAAAATTTAGTTCAAAGTTAGTAAAAAATAAGAAAAAATCTTGTGTTTTTTTTGTTTTTTTTTTGGAATTAAAACTTAAAAAAAAACGATGTGCGTTTTTAAGTTGGTCCGTTCGTGTCCGGGTGAAACCCTATGCGCGTTTCGTCATGCTTCAGGTTGTTTTCTTCACGTCTTCTGAGCCGTATCGCCCTAACGGGGTCACTCTGTGTGCTGGAGCCTATCAGGATACACCCCGAACAGGTCACCCGTCTTTCCCGGGGCCACACACACACACACACACACACACACACACACACACACACACACATTCCGAGGAACGATTTCGCAGCAGCAAATCAAACCTAACATGTATGTTTTTAAAGGAAACCAGAGAAAACCCACACATACACATGTAGAACATGTAAACTACACACAGAAACACCAGTGATTCAAACCTCGTCCCCACTCTGGGACTCGAACCCTAACCTTGTTGCTGTGAAGCCACAGTTCAGCGGGTGAAATCCTACGTGCATGTGTAATATTTTGGGGTTCAGAACTTACTTGCTGTTGGTCCGGTTCCAGAAGACCGCGTACCGGTCCGCCACCACCTTGGCCCCGGGTTCCTGGCTGAGCACGCAGGTGAGCATCTTCAGCATCAGCAGCAGGCAGGTGAGCAGCAGCATGTCCAGGTGCGGCATGACGCGCATGCGCCTACCTGGATCACAAGTCTCTTTTTTTCCTCAAGTGGACTTTTAATGGGAATAAAAATAAAAATAAAGGTTAGGGTAGGGGGGAGGGCGGGCGGGTGAGAGGGGGTCTCAGGACTCAGTAAATTCCTTCCTGTTTTAATCCGTCCGCATGCGCGCACCCCTCTTCAGCTCTTCTGACTGCGTTTTTCTTTTGAAATTAAAAAAACAAAAATCAAATAAAAACGCGTCACATTTCATCCGGGTAACTTTCAAATCCACATGTTTGTCTTTCTGCTCCTCGCGCATGCGTCATGGTGCAGAGAGAAGAAAATCAAGACTTTGTTTTCTCTCCGGTTGCGGGTTTTTGATGGGTTTGAAGAGACGCTGCGCAGCGCTGCAGATCCGGACACGGACTGGAAGGAAAGGGGGAGGGAGGGGTCCCCTAAAGATCCCTCTGTCAGTGATGTCACACAAGAGCCCCGCCCTCTACACACAGATCCCGCCCACATCTCTCTCTCTTTTTCTCTCTCTCAGTCTCTCTCTCTCTCTCTCTGTCTTTCTCTTGAGAAGAATCTCTCCCTCTCTCTCACTAGAGAAGAATTACACACACACACACACACACACACACACACACTCACACACACACACACAATGTAATCTTAAAACCTCAAAAAAATTTAAAGATCTTTAACATGGATTTAAAGACTCCAGTGACTGTGGTGCCCCCAAATGAGCGGGTACAGAGTCCCTCAGCCGAGGTGCCCCTGTTTGAGATGCTCTGTCTCCTCTTGAGCCATGCTTATCCTGGGGATGGGCATCAGATGGCTGTCGTGGAGCGGAGTGGGTTTGTAGGGCTCCAGTAGTTCTTTAAGGAACACCGATGCACCGCCCTGAACTTCACGGGCATGAGGGTGATATGTTGTGTTTGTCGGACCTTCATCAGGGCACCAGCAGCACAGTTTAGGATAGACTGGAGGTTTTGTAGGTTCCTGCCAGAGATCCTGACGAGGAGCGGTTTAATTCATCCTGAAGGAAACAGAGGCATCCTGAGTCGTTCCCCAGCCAGCTGTGAGACATAGTCTCTCCAGCAGGTCCGGGGTCTGCCTCTTGGTCATCCTGGTTACCATGGTGAGGATAGGAACGTAGATCCTGGTTACCATGCTGAGGGTAGGAAAGTAGATCATGGTTACCATGGTGAAGGTAGGAAAGTAGATCCTGGTTACCATGGTGAGGGTAGGAACGTAGATCCTGGTTACCATGGTGAGGGTAGGAACGTAGATCCTGGTTACCATGGTGAGGGTAGGTACGTAGATCCTGGTTACCATGGTGAGGGTAGGAATGTAGATCCTGGTTACCATGGTGAGGGTAGGAACATAGATCCTGGTTACCATGGCGAGGGGTTCAAAGAGGATGGCTTCAGTTTTTGAGATGCTCAACTGAAGGAAGTTACCAGTCATTCATGCCTGTGTCTCCTCCAGGCAAGGTGACTCCTTAGGATCATCTATAGCTGGTACTGAGTAACTGCGAGCAGTTTCATTATCTGTGTCATGGATCGGGTGTTTTTCTCCTGCATCTCTCTTTCTACAGATCTCCCACACCGGTGTCCAATCATCGCACTGTCCTATAGAAACCCTCAGCTTTCATCCAGCCCCTGCCAGATCATCAACATGGAGACTCAATCCTCATATCCTGAACGTCTGTCTTCCTGTGACCAACCTGGACTGTACCTAATCTCCCTGATCTCTTGCCCTGGTAACCTGACCTGCTGCCTGCTTTGACCCAGTCAGTGCCCCCTAACCAAGTCATCCTAAAAAATAAACTGAAGATAAACTCTTTCTAAGTGTTTTATTTTGGTCGTTATCTATCACCACGATCACAATCAGAAGCAGTTTGAAAGATACTGCGACCTCAACCTTTGTGACCTTGACCGTTAGCCTCTAATCATTTCATGTACAGTTGGTACTGAGTACAAAAACAATAAAAAAAACAATTAACTAAAGTAGTTTTTTTACCTGTTTTTCTGAAGTGGTCTCCCGTGAGGAGCTGGATCCTGATTGGATCGGAAGCTGTTGTCTTTACAGCGCTCCATCTCCTGCGTTGATTGTGTCCTAATAGCAACATCAGACCTCATCTGGCGGCGGCCATTTGAATTCAGGGCAGATCCGTCTCCGCAGATCCATCCGATTAGTCCGTCTCATCGATTTCTGCTGGCTCGTCATGACTTAGTCAACCCAAGGTGTCTCTTCCATGACACGCCGTCTCCTTCTGATTCAGTTTTCCGGCACTCTGAGTGTATTTGGTGTGACAATAAAATCTTTAATCTAATATGCATCCTGATGAGGGAACTGGAGGAGACTCGTCTACCAATCAGAAACGAGGTTTGATTTGGAATTCAGAGCTTTTTAAAAGTGGAATGTTTTTACTGGTGGTTTCAGTTTAACGAGGACGCTGCATCGGTCCGTCGTGGTGAAGAAAGAGCTGAGCCGAAAAACAAAGCTCTCGATTTACAAGTTCATCTACGTTCCTACCCTCACCATGGTAACCAGGATCTACGTTCCTACCCTCACCATGGTAACCAGGATCTACGTTCCTACCTTCACCATGGTTACCAGGATCTACGTTCCTACCCTCACCATGGTAACCAGGATCTACGTTCATACCCTCACCATGGTAACCGGGATCTACGTTCCTACCATCACCATGGTAACCAGGATCTACGTTCCTACCTTCACCATGGTAACCAGGATCTACGTTCCTACCTTCACCATGGTAACCAGGATCTACGTTCCTACCCTCACCATGGTAACCAGGATCTACGTTCCTACCTTCACCATGGTAACCAGGATCTACGTTCCTACCCTCACCATGGTAACCAGGATCTACGTTCCTACCCTCACCATGGTAACCAGGATCTACGTTCCTAGCCTCACCATGGTAACCAGGATCTACGTTCATACCCTCACCATGGTAACCGGGATCTACGTTCCTACCATCACCATGGTAACCAGGATCTACGTTCCTACCTTCACCATGGTAACCAGGATCTATGTTCCTACCCTCACCATGGTAACCAGGATCTACGCTCCTACCCTCACCATGGTAACCAGGATCTACGTTTCTACCTCACCATGGTAACCAGGATCTACGTTCCTACCCTCACCATGGTAACCAGGATCTACGTTCCTACCCTTACCATGATCTACGTTCCTACCCTCACCATGGTAACCAGGATCTATGTTCCTACTCTCACCATGGTAACCAGGATCTACATTCCTACCCTCACCATGGTAACCAGGATCTACATTCCTACCCTCACCATGGTAACCAGGATCTATGTTCCTACCCTCACCATGGTAACCAGGATCTACGTTCCTACCCTCACCATGGTAACCAGGATCTACGTTCCTACCCTCACTATGGTAACCAGGATCTATGTTCCTACCCTCACCATGGTAACCAGGATCTACGTTCCTACCCTCACCATGGTAACCAGGATCTACGTTCCTACCCTCACCATGGTAACCAGGATCTACGTTCCTACCCTCACTATGGTAACCAGGATCTATGTTCCTACCCTCACCATGGTAACCAGGATCTACGTTCCTACCCTCACCATGGTAACCAGGATCTACGTTCCTACCCTTACCATGATCTACGTTCCTACCCTCACTATGGTAACCAGGATCTATGTTCCTACCCTCAACTTGGTAACCAGGATCCTAGAAGCTGGTGATAGCATGGCACATTGGGGTTCTGTAATGTAACCTCTGATCTCACAGTTAGAAACATTCAGGTTTGATTTGACCAGGATTTAAAATTTAAGGCTCACGATGTTCAAAACGTCTGGAATCCGTTCTTCTGACCCCTGAGAAACAAACCCCATCGTTACGGTACTGTCCTGACTCTCTGTAACTGCCATCTTTAATCTCAGGGGGTAAAATAGTCCCCGTTAACTTCTAAAATAGATGTAATTTTTATTTAATCTGCAGTTAAATCCCATTTTTCTCCTCGTGTGAAACCGGACCTACACGGCTTCACAGTTTGATGTGTGAACACAGAAGAGAGGATGGAGGGGTGGGGTCTTCTGATCAGTTGTCAGATGATGTTTCTGAAATAAATCGGATTTAAAATCAAACTTTCAGCTTCTATTTTCTGAGATAAGTGTCTATAACTTCACACATAAAACCTGGTCCAAACTCTCCCTCCTGCTGGTGACTTACCTTCTTTTATTTTTCCACGAAACGTCTTAATGGACGTTCCCTTTGGACTATTTAAACCCTGGTGTCCCTCACTTCCTGTCAGGATCACTCCCTTGCTTCATTCCTCTTCTGCTTCCCCTTCGAAGTACCCACTGCTTCATTGGCCAGCAGTGCTGCCAACATGCAGCCATCTTGGTGCACCCTGTCTTCCTTCTGAGCACATAGCTCTGGTACCCATCCTGCTGAGCTCATTTCCCCTGGCTCCTGGTGCACGCTGCCTTCCTGTTAAGCTCCTACGTCTGGTCCCTCATCACCCAGCCGAGCTCCTACGTCTGGTCCCTCATCACCCAGCCGAGCTCCTACGTCTGGTCCCTCATCACCCAGCCGAGCTCCTACGTCTGGTCCCTCATCACCCAGCCGAGCTCCTACGTCTGGTCCCTCATCACCCAGCCGAGCTCCTACGTCTGGTCCCTCATCACCCAGCCGAGCTCCTACGTCTGGTCCCTCATCACCCAGCCGAGCTCCTATGTCTGGTCCTTCATCACCCAGCCAGGCTCCAACCTGGTCCTTCACCCATCCTGTCACGCTCCCTAACTCTGGTCCCCTCCACGTCCAGCCGAGGTCTCCCTCTGGTCCCCTCCACGTCCAGCCGAGGTCTACCTCTGGTCCCCTCCACGTCCAGCCGAGGTCTTCATCTGGTCCCCTCGACGTCCAGCCGAGGTCTCCCTCTGGTCCACTCGACGTCCAGCCGAGGTCTCCCTCTGGTCCCCTCCACGTCCAGCCGAGGTCTTCTCTGGTCCCCTCCACGTCCAGCCGAGGTCTTCTCTGGTTCCCTCCACGTCCAGCCGAGGTCTCCCTCTGGCCACTCGTCTTCCAGAGTTTCTTCTGGTCCTACACGTCTTTCATTAAACTGGTTAAACAAGCAACGCTTCAGGGTCCAACTTCACAACCCACCACCATCATTACACCTCCACTGGAAAGCCGAGGTGCTCGATTGGTCCTCATTCTGTGAGCCGAGGCTAAAGAAAACCCAACAGTTTTATTCCATTAGTGACTTATGAGGTTTTTAATGGAAAAAATGAAGAGTTTTTTTTTTCATAAAAAAAAAAAAAAGAATCATCAAACGATCAGGGACTAATCAGCTCGTCCGTGATGTTACGTGTACCGTCGTCTTCAGGGATAACGTGTGAGGCACGAATAAACCAGATGATTTATTTGTGTTTGATCGTGGTTCGCATCAGGACGGTCCGTGTCAGGATAAATTGGATCACATTATGAGTGCGGTTTGGCAGATTTAAAGGGTTAGTTTGTATTTGATTTTGGGGTCTGGACCACATGTGGGCTCCAGAACCGACAGGATTTTGACACCTCTGGTTTTAATATTTTCTCGAGCGTTCGTACATCCGGTTATTTCTCAGTGTCGTTTGATGTTCGTCCTAATGCTCTGCTAAAGGCCTGCTCCTGCTGGGATCCGCGGCCCCCGCTCGGTCCGTTAGGATCCAGCCTCTTGTAATTTAAAGGAACATCAGCCGTATAGAGTTACCAAGCTTCTCGTGTTTATGACCCAGCGGTGCATCGTCTCCACTAGGTTAATGATAAAGAAAATAAAACGCGGTGCAGCCCGACGCACGCCGTGCGGTGATAAAGGTGACTGTGAGATGGTCTGGCCTGGATCCATCTCATGGTTATGAATGGATGGAATAAAAGTGAATTAGGACGGGACGCGGATGAGGCTGGGATTATGAGCACATTGTTCTCCTGTCTGATGGGAATGCTTCTCCAACCGGCTGACTGGAAGGGGGTCCGGACTGACTGACTGACTCTCTGATGGGATTAAATAGAATACGTCCTGCAGTATGAAGCCCTCGATGCACCCTCGTCCCAATCCAACGGTGACCCAGTCCGGTCACACTGTGTCCAACCTGGCAACCCAAAAGCTGGAGTCCAGAATGGATCCACAAAGCCAGGCCACAGTGAAGAACAGCAAACTGGGTCCGAGTGAGCGCCTCCAGTTCCTCAAGCAAGCAACCAGACGTTTCCATGGAAACCGTAAAAACACAGGAAGCACCTCCTCTAGATCGTCTCCTTCTCCTCAGCTCCTCCAGATTGACTCCTTCTTCTCAGCTCCCCAGGACCGAACGGACACAGCACACTGGGCTCACAGCAAGAAGGTCAGGGTTTTGACTTCCATGTGGGGATGAGGTTTGGAACACTAGTCTTTCTGTGTGTAGTCTGCATGTTCTACCTGTATATGTGTGGGTTTTCTCTGGTTTCCTCTAAAAACAAACATGTTAGGTTGATTGGCTGCTAGGAATGAGTGTGTGTGTCAGATCACCTTCTTATTCGTCTATCCCTTACTGGGTCACGGGGTGTGCCGGAGCCAATCCCGGCTGATTCAAGACGAGGGGCAGGGTACACCCCAAACAGGTCGCCAGTCTGTCGTGGAGCCACACAAACACACACTCATTCCTAGGGGTAATTTGGCACCGGCCAATCAACCTAACATGCATGTCTTTGGATGGTGGGAGGAAACTGGAGTACCCGGAGGAAACCCACACATACATGGGGAGAACATGCAAACTCCACACAGAAAGGACAGTGTTCCAAGCCTCGTCCCCACCTGGGACTTGAACCCACGACTCCCTTGCTGTGAGGCCACTGTGCCACCGTGCCGCCCACCCTCCATAAAAAACGCCCTCTAACAGGTCGTTCATATCTCCCCCACTCTGATTGGCACTTTCTCCTTCCCTCTGCACCTGTGTCTTGTCGTCCCCTGTGTTTGATAAACCCTGGCGTCCTTTATTTTTTAATTAGGGCGTCTGTTGTCATGGTGTCTTGTTTTTTCCTCCACGTCAGGCAGACCTCAAAGTCTGACCCAAACCTGCCCGGTCGTGATTTTACCGATGGGTAAGGGCTTCTAAGCACAAAAGTGTGATATCTGCAGAGCGCGCATTGAGTTTTTCTTCATGTGTGGGCGGAGCCATTGCCTGGTTACCATGGTGAGGGTAGGAATGTAGATCCTGGTTACCATGGTGAGGGTAGAAACGTAGATCCTGGTTACCATGGTGAGGGTAGGAAAGTAGATCCTGTGGAAGTGGAAGACGACGAAATGGAACATAGTCGTTGATCCTCTGGGTCGAGAGGAGCCAGATGGGGTGGTTTGGATATCTGGTTAGGATGCCTTCTGAACGCCTCGCCTCGCTGGTGAGGTTTTTCTGGCACGTCCTACCGAGATGAGACCCAGAGACAGACCCGGGATCTTTTTACCCCATAAGGATCCCCCCGGGTGAGATGGAGGATGCAGCTGTGGTGAGAGAAGCCTGGGTTTTCCGTCTGAGCCTGTTGCCCCTGCGACCCGGCCCTACTTCAGCGGAAGTTTCAGCCCAAGCTTGACGTGTGTTTCTTATAAACTAATACGTAACCAGCAAAACTTCAAAACTTAACTTTACAAACATACAATAAAAACAGAATAAATTTAACCTTGACCGTCCAGATGGCTTCCAACGCTCCTGGCATGACAATTAGATCTTTTCTAGCCGGCACAGCGGAGGGGCGTCCATCATGATCTGAAGTGGAACACTGGAGCTTCAGGTGGTCAAACGGGTCGTCAAACGTCGACTGGTTACGTGCAGATGTTACAGCGGGCATCCCTCATGACTGAAGACACTCGTCTCTATGGTAACAGGTTGTTTTTTCAACAGGACAACACCACAGTTCTCAATGCTTGGATATCAAATGACTTCAGACAGGATAACGTTACTCTTTTAGACCATCTTGGTTTTACTCCTGGTTTAAATCCCAATAGAGAACATTTGGGGATGAATGGCAAGGCAAGTTTATGAAAGTGACCGTCCTCTACAGAGACTTGATGTCTTTCGTGAAGCCATCTCGTTGAGCCTAACTCCCAACAGCCTCCTGGAAACACCCACACCAAGCATGCCCAAACAAATGAAGGAGAACAGTGAAGCTACTTATTAATGAGTCCTACTGAGAATGTGGTAACCAGGATCTACGAACCTACCCTCACCATGGTAACCAGGATCTATGTTCCTACCTTCACCATGGTAACCAGGATCTACATTCCTACCCTCACCATGGTAACCAGGATCTATGTTCCCACCCTCACCATGGTAACCAGGATCTATGTTCCTACCTTCACCATGGTAACCAGGATCTACATTCCTACCCTCACCAAAGTAACCAGGATCTACATTCCTGCCCTCACCATGGTAACCAGGATCTATGTGCCTACCTTCACCATGGTAACCAGGATCTACATTCCTACCCTCACCAAAGTAACCAGGATCTACATTCCTGCCCTCACCATGGTAACCAGGATCTACATTCCTACCCTCACCATGGTAACCAGGATCTATGTTCCCACCCTCACCATGGTAACCAGGATCTACGAACCTACCCTCACCATGGTAACCAGGATCTATGTTCCTACCTTCACCATGGTAACCAGGATCTACATTCCTACCCTCACCATGGTAACCAGGATCTATGTTCCCACCCTCACCATGGTAACCAGGATCTACGAACCTACCCTCACCATGGTAACCAGGATCTATGTTCCTACCTTCACCATGGTAACCAGGATCTACATTCCTACCCTCACCATGGTAACCAGGATCTACGTTCCTACCCTCACCGTGGTAACCAGGATCTACGTTCCTACCCTCACCGTGGTCACCAGCTGTGGATGGTGACTGAGAGAACAGTGTTTGTAACGGTATGATTTATTTTACAATAAAAGCATTCTGTAAAAGTTGTTTTTTAATCTACGAACATGAAAGAAATCACAGAATGTTGAATTCGCCTCAGGCCGAAAAAACTAATACTTGTTTTTGTTTTTTTAAGATTTTTTGTGAATAAAAATGACCCATATTTACACGCTTCGTTTTTAACAGCTGTGAAAAGCCACAAAAAATCAGTTTAATCATTTCAAGAATTGACATTGTTTTAACCAGAAACAATGAAAACAACAGAGAAACAAGTTAAATGTAACCAGATATTTTCTGATAATCTTTTTTTTAAGAAAAGACACACTTTGAAGAACGAGTGAGACGGTTCTGCTCTTTTCGCGGCCGTGAGTCTTGGAAACATCACAAACAAACTGGCTTCTGGTTGCAATTAAAGCGTCACCCTGCGGTGTTTAGAACGCCACGATGAAGTGACACGACTTTCCCTGAGCATGTGGAACTCCACACTTTAAATCACACTTAAATTTTTCAAGGACAATGTCACATTTCGGGGGTGATCTCACGTTTCCCATCGTCATTGAACACATCGTCATTCATAATTTTGTTACTAGATGAAAGAAATCAAATGAAATGAAGCTCCAGACGTGAAGTTTCTCTTCAGAAAGTCAGAGTTATTCCTCCGACTTTCTTATCAGATGTAATTGTGAAAGATTTTCTGTTTGGAAGGAACACGCCCTGAATGTTTTCACTCTGTAATTTCCACAGGCTTTACTTCCACATGCCTGTGATTATACATGTGAGAATGAGTTTAGGTGTGCAGATGCATTCAGACGGACAGTAAATCTGGGCTGCATGTGTTTGCAACAACGTCTACGTCCTGCTGGTTGTGCAGTAGAGTGTGTGTGTGTGTGTGTGTTTTGCATGATGTGAGGGCGTGACGCCTTTAAGCATCGTAAACAACACAGAGTGAAACAATCTGATTTTGATGAAACTGAAGAAAAATGAACCAAAGAAGGAAGGAAGGAGGAAAAAGCTGTGGCAGTAAAAGAGGGTTTGCAGCCGGACAGCAGGACGTGTCATGCAGTGATGATGGTGGACAGTTTGAACCAGTTTATTACTTTAAATCAGGGGTTAGAGGAAGCCCAGCAGGGCGAGACAGCGAAGGAAACATAAGGCCGAAGGACCAAACGTGGAGGGACACAATCAAGGCTGCATTACAGGAGTCATTAACTTCTTCTTCTTCCATCACTCCGCCACTAACCCTATCTCCTGCATCCTCTTCAGTCACACTATCTTCATGTCTTCCTTCACTGTATCCATGAACCTCCTCTTTGGTCTTCCTCTAGTCCTCTTTCCTGGTGGTTCTAAACCCAGCATCCTTCTTCTGATGTACTCTCTCTCTCTCCTCTGTACATGTCCAAACCATCTCAGTCTGACCTCTCTGACTTTAAAACCTCTAACATGTGCTGTTCCTCTGATCCTGTCCATCCTGGTCACTCCCAGAGAGATCCTCAGCATCTTCATCTCTGATACAAACATCTCTGTTTCCTGTCTTTTCCTCAGTGACACTGTCTCTAGACCAATCAGCATGGCCGCTCTCACCACACTGTCTCTAGACCAATCAGCATGGTCGCTCTCACCACACTGTCTCTAGACCAATCAGCATGGCCTCTCTCACCACACTGTCTCTAGACCAATCAGCATGGCCGCTTTCACCACACTGTCTCTAGACCAATCAGCATGGCCGCTCTCACCACACTGTCTCTAGACCAATCAGCATGGCCGCTCTCACCACACTGTCTCTAGACCAATCAGCATGGCTGCTCTCACCACACTGTCTCTAGACCAATCAGCATGGCCGCTCTCACCACACTGTCTCTAGACCAATCAGCATGGCCGCTCTCACCACACTGTCTCTAGACCAATCAGCATGGCCGCTCTCACCACACTGTCTCTAGACCAATCAGCATGGTCGCTCTCACCACACTGTCTCTAGACCAATCAGCATGGCCGCTCTCACCACACTGTCTCTAGACCAATCAGCATGGTCGCTCTCACCACACTGTCTCTAGACCAATCAGCATGGCCGCTCTCACCACACTATCTCTAGACCAATCAGCATGGCCGCTCTCACCACACTGTCTCTAGACCAATCAGCATGGCCGCTCTCACCACACTGTCTCTAGACCAATCAGCATGGCTGCTCTCACCACACTGTCTCTAGACCAATCAGCATGGCCGCTCTCACCACACTGTCTCTAGACCAATCAGCATGGCTGCTCTCACCACACTGTCTCTAGACCAATCAGCATGGCCGCTCTCACCACGGTTTTGTACACTTTTCCTTTCATTTTATCTGAAACTCTTCTGTCACACATCACACCTGATACTTTCCTCCACCCGTTCCAGCCTGCCTGCACATGCTTCTTCACCTCTTTTCCACACTCTCCATTGCTCTGGACTGTTGATCCTAGATACTTAAAATCTTCCACCTTCTTTATCTCTTCTCCCTGTAACCTCACTTTTCCACTCATTCACACACTCTGTTTTACTCTGACTAATCTTCATTTGGATTCTTTCTAGATATTAAATCACACTTTTAATCTGTATGCCAAACTATTTCTTTATTTTTTATCTCAGACTTTGGAAACAGTCTGACCTCACAGCTTTGGGTTTCAATCCCTCCACAATCGTTCTTTTCAGGTTGGGACTGGACGTCATGCACCCGAACAGTCAATGTACTTCAGAAAACAGAGCGTGTGTCACGATGTGGATGCAGAACGAGGACCCAATTGCAGGAAAACAAACAGTATTTTTTAACAACAAGGTCCAGCAAGGCTGTAAGACAAACGTATGGGATTAGAACAAGGAATGTCTCTTGGTCTTGATTCAAAATGATCTCTTGATCAGGCAGTTGGGAGGATCTTGCTGGAAGGGGTGATGACCCGACAGTGATGACACTAGTGATGTGTCGGTCACGAACGAAACGGCTCTTAGAGCCGGCTCTTTTTTTTTTTTTGAAAACTTTATTTAAAGATTTTTCATTTTTTATACAGACACACACAAAAAAAAACAACTTTAAGTCAAGTTATATAAAGTTACAAAATAGAGATGATTAAAAAACATGTCAACCAGTGGTATCTATCTGAGACTTGTAAAATATTTGGATCAGACATGAAACAAAAACAAACAAACCCAAAACAAACAAATCACAAACATAAGCTGCAGCTTTCTCCATAAGTACTGGTAAATAATGCTTAAAACCTTCTCCCCTATGTAAATGGCAGACCCTCAATGTATGTAATGAAAGGTGCCCATGTTTTATTATATTTTTCTATTGAGCCCCGTTTACTATACCTTAGGTATTCAATTTGAAGACACATCATAGCTTCTCTGACCCACTGAACAAAAGAAGGAGGCTGTTTGTCCTTCCACTTCACTAAGATCAGTCTCCGTGCAAGGAGAGACAGAAAAGCCACTGCGCTCTCCTGGTGCGAGTTAAGGCCCTGTCTGCTCGGGAGAACTCCAAACACTGTAGTGAATGGATTGGGATCTATTTTCCTCCCACAAAGATGTGAAAAAATTCCAAAAGCAGAGTCCCAGAACTTTTCTAAAGCAGCACACGACCAAAACATGTGAGCCATTGTTGCAGGTGACTGGTTGCATTTTGGACATCGATCATCACTGCTGTTGAATATCTTAGCCAGCCTTGCCTTTGTTAAGTATGAGCGATGGAAAACTTTGAATTGTGTCAGACTGTGTCTTATGCAGAGGTGTCAAGTAGCGAAGTAAGTCTACTTCGTTACCTTACTCAAGTAGAAAATCTCGTTATCTTTACTTTAACGAAGTAATTATTTTTTTGTCTACTTTTTACTTTTACTCACTACTTTTTTATGCAATTATTTGTACTTTTACTTCGTTCATTTTATAAAAAGTAGTCGCTACTTTCTCCATTTTGTCACCGTTAAAAAGCCGCGACTGTTTGTCGGAGTTTTTTTTTTTATGAACCCTGAATGCATCAAACAAAGGAACAGATGAATGATTGGCTGAAAGCTCCAGTCAATCATTACTTTGGGGCGAGTAGCCCCGCCCACAAACTTTTAAAGAGCAGGGACGTCAATTTCCGTGTTTGAGACTCGGGCTCGGAAATCAAAGTGTTTCTGATGCTGCGACACTGAACTTTGAATGAATTATCAGTTTTTTTAAAAAAACAACAGCAAAGAAATGTTTTTTTTATTATTATTTTCAGTCTGCGGTTATTGTAAACGTCTTTGCTGAAAATGTTGTAGATGGTATTTTTATAAAAATAACTTTGATCTGTGACGCACTATTTTATCTTTAGAAACAAAGCTAATTGAACTGATTAATCCATAAATAGTAGTGGATGAAGTATTTGTGCTTAAAAGCATCCAAAATGTTATTGATTAGTTTATAAAGACTGACTGAGGAGATTAAAACTACACATCACTTAGATTTTGTATAATGTAGATGTTTGGGTTAACATTAAAAAAACCTTATATGTACACATATATATGTAGATATGTATATATGTAAATTTATATATACCGTCTCCTAGGTCCCGCCCCTACTGGTTTTTTAAAATCTTATTTCCCTGGTTATTTTTTCATTTTTACAGATCTTAAAATTTTAGAAAAAGAATCCAAGGATTTTGCCTCCTGTGTGTTTCCTTCACTCCCACTGCCTTACGAGCGCATGTAAAGGGTGTTATTTTGTCAATGGGCGTGGTTTTACTGGGTGTACGATATTTTTTGTAAAATACGATAATTTTACGTCATTAGTACGATAATCCAGCACCTCCCACCTGGCAACGCTGCCCAGGCTGTATGTGGCACTCCCATACTTACCAACTTGTTAAAGACTATTCAGTATTGCCTCAAAGAACTTTGAAAACTAGCTGCCTTCAAGGCTTGAAAAAGTCTTTTGGTTATTTTTTTTTTTCATTTATTTATTTATTTTTTTTACATTGAGTGTGTTTGTGTCTGCTGAAGTTGGTTAAATTAGGTGATGCAGAGTGAAGCTTGGTAGCTGAAGGGACGTTACATAATGCCCTGCTTATGTTAATACATTTGATTGTGTTCATTAATCGATTTCCAATAAAGATTATTAAGAAATAAATGTTTCTGATTCATAAAGTTTAAAACCAAAACACTTTCATTTATTATCATATTTTCTGCTCCTTAAAGCATGTGGTAATAGTTAAAAAATATGTTCATACGCTTTTGTTAACAATATTCCTTTTTTTCTGAAAATTACTTTTACTTTTTTTACTTTAAGTAGTTTTAAAATAGGTTACTTTTTACTTTTACTTAAGTAGAAAACTTGAGTTGATACTTCTACTTTTACTAAAGTAGTTTTTTAACTCGGTATTTATACTTCTACTTGAGTAGAAAATGTTGGTACTTTTGACACCTCTGGTCTTATGCAGATAGATGTTGAATGTATGCGGGTGATACTTCTGTTCCAGATTTCCTCTGGAATCTCCAGATTTAAATCCTGTTCCCAAGAGTCTTTCAAATGGTTTAATAGAGCCGGCTCTTTGAAGTGAACGACGGGAGCTGGCTCCTGATCGGGAGCCGTTTGTTGACTGATTTGGGAGCCCAGCCCCGCATCCCGCACCCCATCCCCCCTGCGCAAAAACACACCTTCGTGAAGCTGACTCCTCTTAAAATATATATATATACGTATATATATATATATATAAACAAAAAGTGTGTCAATTGTTTGTGCTGTAATAATTTAAAGATCTGAAAAACTAAAAAAGCACAAACATTTTTATAGAACAAAACAGCACAAAAGATTGACATTTTTTTTTGTTTATATATATATATTTTTTTAAGAGGGGCGGGGCTTCACAGAGATCATAAACACACTTTTCTCAAACTGCGCATATAATTACAGACAGAAGAAACCGGATCAGCTCTTCAAAACTGCAGTACTGTGTTTCAAAGTGTAAGACGGTGGCTCAGTGGTAAAGCGTGCGCCCGCGGACCGGAAGTTTGCAGGTTTGATTCCCACTGAGTACATGTCTAGAGTTTTTGGAGAAGACACCTTAACCCCCCATTTCTCCCACCATTGGCGCCGTCGTGGCAGCCTGCTGTGGTGTAGAAGTGTAGCACACAAATCTTCCGCGGTGAGGGATCAATAGAGTGAGTAAAAATAAAATAAATACCGACCTGGGTGCTATTTTTTTGCTTCTTTATTTTAATTTTTATTTATGTTGTATTTTGATTTAAATGTTCATTTTAAATTTGTTTAAAAAGCTGAAAAATTGAAATTGTTCAAAGTTGAATTGTAAATACCAGATTTTTTTTTTTTTACGTTTTATTATAAATTTTACATGAATTTTTATATATTTTTTTATGGTTAGTAATAGCAGGTCTATAAGATAAAAATATTTAAAAACAAAAGCAGGAATTAATTTGCGCATAACTTTAAATGAATCAATTCAAACAAAAAACAATCTGAAGAGCCGTTCGCGAGCCGAAAGAGCCGGCTCACTAAAAAGAGCCGTAATTCCCATCACTAGACGGCACGGCAGACTGCCTTTAAATAGGCAGCAGGTCAATCATTAACAGGTGTCCCTAATCAGGGAGATGAAGGAATGTCTCAGGACTGATAGAACTACAAACATGGCGGACGAATACGTCATATCTGTTTGGTGATTGGGTAAGGCTTTTTCCAAATGTCACAATCATAAATAACGACACGTGGTAGCGCTTATCTGTCCGTTGCCCGTTGCTAGAACAGTACACGACTAAACTGGAGCACTTTTCTAAAGAAAAAAGAACACATTCGGATTTGTTTTGATGTGGGATTGACGTCCAAACCTGGTACAAACTTCTAAAACAGTTGGTTTCACATAAAACCATCCAAAAAGCCTCAGCGTTTCTCTTTTAAACAGCAGACTCCCACACCTGGCGGCCAGCAGGCCAGCCACCCTATGAACCATCACATTTGACTAATACCAACTTGTCAGCACTACATGGCCCTGCAGCTCAGGATATTGGAGCAATTACCTTTATACAGCACCCCCTCAGAGAACCGGGGTCGTTGGAGCAATTCATCTGCGGGACCCAGTCAAACAGACAGAAAAACACCAACACGGACTTGTTAAGGAAGAAGGAGCCGGCTGTAATTAGCAGTGGCATTTGCTGACAGAGAGGCCGAGCAGGCCGGGCTCCGCTGAGATGCTTCACTACTGAGCAGATTTGTGAGATAGCCGCCGCTCTCTGGATGTTTTAGCCTGAGGGGGCCGATCTGCCAATCAGCAACTTTCTCAACCAAATAATTTGCATCATAAACAGTCTCACATGATGTGCTCGGAATTAATTTCAAGTTGAGCAACTGCTGGAATGAAGAAAAGCTTGATTGTGGACGTTGACGTTGGATCGAGTTCGAAAGACTTTTAGAAAGATGAAAAAAAACTTAAACAAATGTTCAAAAAGAACAAAAACAGAATTTTAGACACTTTTTAAAGAAAGTTTTAAAAAGTTTTGCTGCTTGTTTAAGAACAAATCCCCCTCTAACCGCTGAGCTTTCACCTCCTTCCTTTGCCCTATCGCCCTCGACAACAAGGGAGTAAAAAAAAAAAACATCAGCTAAAAGTGTCAAAGAAGTGAGTCAATTATGATATTAATTTTAAAAAAAAACGTCCTCAGAAATGAAAAAGACGGATCGGTGCAGCGTCAGCAATAACTAGGACGCTGCAGCAGTCCGGCGTGGTGAAGAAAGAGCTGAGCCAAAAAGCAAAGCTCTCGATTTACAAGTCGATCTATGTTTCTACCCTCACCATGGTAACCAGGATCTACGTTCCTCCCCTCACCATGGTAACCAGGATCTACGTTCCTCCCCTCACCATGGTAACCAGGATCTACGTTCCTCCCCTCACCATGGTAACCAGGATCTACGTTCCTACCATCACCATGGTAACCAGGATCTATGTTCCTACCCTCACCATGGTAACCAGGATCTACGTTCCTACCCTCACCATGGTAACCAGGATCTACGTTCCTCCCCTCACCATGGTAACCAGGATCTACGTTCCTACCATCACCATGGTAACCAGGATCTATGTTCCTACCCTCACCATGGTAACCAGGATCTACGTTCCTACCATCACCATGGTAACCAGGAGCTACGTTCCTACCATCACCATGGTAACCAGGAGCTACGTTCCTACTCTCACCATGGTAACCAGGATCTACGTTCCTACCCTCACCATGGTAACCGGGATCTACGTTCCTACCCTCATCGTGGTAACCAGGATCTACGTTCCTACCCTCATCGTGGTAACCAGGATCTACGTTCCTACCCTCATCGTGGTAACCAGGATCTACGTTCCTACCCTCATCGTGGTAACCAGGATCTACGTTCCTACCCTCATCGTGGTAACCAGGATCTACGTTCCTACCCTCATCGTGGTAACCAGGATCTACGTTCCTACCCTCATCGTGGTAACCAGGATCTACGTTCCTACCCTCATCGTGGTAACCAGGATCTACGTTCCTACCCTCATCGTGGTAACCAGGATCTACGTTCCTACCCTCATCGTGGTAACCAGGATCTACGTTCCTACCTTCACCATGGTCACCAGGATCTATGTTCCTACCCTCACCATGGTAACCAGCTGTGGGTGGTGACTGAAAGAATGAGATCACGGATACAAACGGCCGAAATGAGCTATGTCCGCAGGGTGGCTGAGCTCTCTCTCAGAGATCGGGTGAGGAGCTCTGCCATCTGGAAGGAGCTTGGTGTTTAGCTGCTCCTCCTCCAGGTCGAGAGGAGCCAGACGGGGTTGTTCAGGATCTGGTCAGGAGGCCTGTATCCTCACCTCCTGTTTCGGGCACGTCCCACCAGGAGGAGACCAAGATGCAGACCCTGGACCTGATAGGGAGACTATCTCTCACAGCTGGCCGGGGAACGACTCGGGATCCTTCCAGGTGAGATGGAGGTTGCAGCTGGGATGAGAGAAGCCCGGGCTTCCTGTCTGAGGCTGTTGCCCCCGCGACCCGGCCCCGGATAAGCAGTAGATGCCATGTGCCATGTGCGTCACAGACTGTCAAACTGGATTTGGGACAAGCTTCACGGGACAAATACAAATAGATTCTTGGCCAAATTTGCCCCGTAGGCCAGAGTTTGAAACACAATCCCGTCTGATTCAACGCGAGGGGGGGAGGTTGTAGTTTAATTAAGAATGTGCTGATTGTTTCTTTCTCTTTGTAAACACTGAGAAATAAAATGGAATTCCTTGAATCAACATGGTGTTAAAATAGAGACTGACTGGAGACAAACACATGGGCTCGGCTCCGTAATGGGAATATTTATGAATACTGACATCCGAACACAACTTTTGGATGAGATTTAGTGGAAATTCCCACCAATGATGATTAAAACTGATCCCAGTTCACGCTTTGTTATTTTGTAGAGTCTGCGATTTTCATCGGTGGACGAAGGGACGAAAAAGAGGAGCTCTGGGTGCGAATGAAAAACGTACTGACAACCCGGCATTGTTGGCTTCCTCTCAGAGGTTTGCGTATGTCATCGCCGCGAGAGAAGACGGATAAAAATGGAAGGTCAGCATGGAAAACGGCCAAACGAAAAAGATGGAAATGGAGACGTTTTTACTTTCACATGCATCGCAATCTGAACCGCGAAATCCTGCATGTGTGTGAAGAGTAACATGGTTCCATAAAAACACATCTGGTGTCCATCAAACACGTTTCCCTCTCAGTCTGAGGTCAGGGGCCACAGGATATTTAACATTTCCACTAAAGAATCCAGATGACATGCTAATGTCCTGGACGGAGACAAAGGTCTGTGAAATTGGACGAGTCCCTAGAGATCCAAAAAAAAAAAGGACTTAGTAATAATTCTAAAGAAAAATAACAGTCAGGTTAGGACCGTGTGTGATAACTAATCCTGGTTTACCTCCAGATAAATACCCAGCATGCATCACACTCCATGAATACTAAACCAAACAACGTGTCTGAGCCGTGCTGGAGCAAAACAAATCTTCATGTCAGTCAGGTCTTCAGGAAACGAAGCAGATGAATGATTTCCTGGGATAAATAGGAACGAGCGTGTCCTGATTCGCTCACCAGGAAGTAAGCTTACCTTCTCACCTGTAGCGATATCTCACTGGATGGTTTTTTTTTTTCTCTACTTTCTTTCTGCTCTCGTTTCCCTGCCCGAGGCAGGACATGAACCACCCGCCATCCGAGAGTCAGGAACACAAGGATTCCCTCCACGGAGAGCCCAGAAAGCCCGGCGGTGAGCAGTGAAGAGGTTAAGGAGACAGATACCAGCTGTCTTTCCCAAAAAAGAAAACCATTAATCAACCAAATAACTTTTTATCTGCATGTTTCCATCAAAAGACGGCCGTTGGAACAAGTTTCTGTTTTTGTAGGATGTGCAAGAAACGAGACCTTTTTATTTCTAAAAGATTGTAGATGAGACATTGTGTTCGTTACTATTTTGAACACGATATCTCCAAAATCACTGTTAGGCATTTGATGAAACTGGAAAAGCTGGATACGCTTTTCTTCCAGATCAGTACAAAGAATAAACCGCGCTACCAGGGTCCTGACGAGCTACCAGGGTCCTGACGAGCTACCAGGGTCCTGACGAGCTACCAGGGTCCTGACGAGCTACCAGGGTCCTGACGAGCTACCAGGGTCCTGACGAGCTACCAGGGTCCTGACGAGCTACCAGGGTCCTGACGAGCTACCAGGGTCCTGACGAGCTACCAGGGTCCTGATGAGCTACCAGGGTCCTGACGAGCTACCAGGGTCCTGACGAGCTACCAGGGTCCTGACGAGCTACCAGGGTCCTGACGAGCTACCAGGGTCCTGACGAGCTACCAGGGTCCTGACGAGCGACCAGGGTCCTGATGAGCTACCAGGGTCCTGACGAGCTACCAGGGTCCTGACGAGCGACCAGGGTCCTGATGAGCTACCAGGGTCCTGACGAGCTACCAGGGTCCTGATGAGCTACCAGGGTCCTGACGAGCTACCAGGGTCCTGACGAGCTACCAGGGTCCTGATGAGCTACCAGGGTCCTGACGAGCTACCAGGGTCCTGACGAGCTACCAGGGTCCTGACGAGCTACCAGGGTCCTGACGAGCGACCAGGGTCCTGATGAGCTACCAGGGTCCTGATGAGCTACCAGGGTCCTGATGAGCTACCAGGGTCCTGATGAGCTACCAGGGTCCTGACGAGCTACCAGGGTCTTGATGAGCTACCAGGGTCCTGACAAGCTACCAGGGTCCTGACGAGCGACCAGGGTCCTGATGAGCTACCAGGGTCCTGACGAGCTACCAGGGTCCTGACAAGCTACCAGGGTCCTGACAAGCTACCAGGGTCCTGAAGAGGTGGCGAAAATTTGACCACATCACCTCGTTCTCTAATCACTTCACTGGCTTCCCATTGGTCCAGAATTTATTACAAAACCATTAATCAACCAAATAACTTTTTATCTGCATGTTTCCATCAAAAGACGGCCGTTGGAACAAGTTTCTGTTTTTGTAGGATGTGCAAGAAACGAGACCTTTTTATTTCTAAAAGATTGTAGATGAGACATTGTGTTCGTTACTATTTTGAACACGATATCTCCAAAATCACTGTTAGGCATTTGATGAAACTGGAAAAGCTGGATACGCTTTTCTTCCAGATCAGTACAAAGAATAAACCGCGCTACCAGGGTCCTGACGAGCTACCAGGGTCCTGACGAGCTACCAGGGTCCTGACGAGCTACCAGGGTCCTGACGAGCTACCAGGGTCCTGATGAGCTACCAGGGTCCTGACGAGCTACCAGGGTCCTGACGAGCTACCAGGGTCCTGACGAGCTACCAGGGTCCTGACGAGCTACCAGGGTCCTGACGAGCTACCAGGGTCCTGACGAGCGACCAGGGTCCTGACGAGCTACCAGGGTCCTGACGAGCTACCAGGGTCCTGACGAGCGACCAGGGTCCTGATGAGCTACCAGGGTCCTGACGAGCTACCAGGGTCCTGATGAGCTACCAGGGTCCTGACGAGCTACCAGGGTCCTGACGAGCTACCAGGGTCCTGATGAGCTACCAGGGTCCTGACGAGCTACCAGGGTCCTGACGAGCTACCAGGGTCCTGACGAGCTACCAGGGTCCTGACGAGCGACCAGGGTCCTGATGAGCTACCAGGGTCCTGATGAGCTACCAGGGTCCTGATGAGCTACCAGGGTCCTGATGAGCTACCAGGGTCCTGACGAGCTACCAGGGTCTTGATGAGCTACCAGGGTCCTGACAAGCTACCAGGGTCCTGACGAGCGACCAGGGTCCTGATGAGCTACCAGGGTCCTGACGAGCTACCAGGGTCCTGACAAGCTACCAGGGTCCTGACAAGCTACCAGGGTCCTGAAGAGGTGGCGAAAATTTGACCACATCACCTCGTTCTCTAATCACTTCACTGGCTTCCCATTGGTCCAGAATTTATTACAAAATCTGCCTCCTCACTGCGCAATGTGTTCATGCTCATGACCCCACTTACCTCACTGAGCTTCTCCCCCCACACCAACTCAACAGTCCGGGTTGAGTTGGTCTAATTCTACCCACTGCCTCCACCAGATCAGGACCAGGCTGACAACGATGGGTTGAGTTTTGACTGAGAGGAAACATTTGGTTCGGATCGATTTTGGACTCATAAAATTGGGTCTTATTTCCGATCATTGGGACGGGGATATCTCGGTCATGTTAGAAGTAGGAGTCTCACTGGCCTGATGCGTCAGACTGTGGAACCAGTCTGGCCTCGCAGCATTGGGGTTCGCTCGTTTCATGGTGGGCAGGAACTGTTTGGTTTCAACCAATCATCCCCTTGTGGTGGAGACCAGACGTGATGTAACCCTAACCCTGATCAGTCAGTGTCGTCCTAAAAACAGAGCGTAAACATTAAGTTTTCCTGAATAAACTTTCCAAACACTGTCTTTAAATTCTCAATCTGGGAAATCGGAACGGAACGTATAGCATGGTATATGCTATACAGATACAGAACTACAAACATGGAGGACGGACCGTACAGCACGGTTAGACACAAAACTACAAACATGGAGGACGGACCGTATAGGATGGTTAGATACAGAACTACAAACAAGAAGGATGCGGACCGTACAGCATGGTTAGATACAGAACTACAAATATGGAGGACGGACCGTACAGCATGGTTAGATACAGAACTACAAACATGGAGGACGGACGTACAGCACGGTTGGATACAGAACTACAAACATGGAGGACAGACGGTACTGTATGGTTAGATATAGAACTACAAACATGGAGGACGGACCGTACAGCATGGTTAGATATAGAACTACAAACATGGAGGACGGACCGTACAGCATGGTTAGATACAGAACTACAAACATGGAGGACGGACCGTACAGCATGATTAGCTACAGAACTACAAACATGGAGGACGGACCGTACAGCATGGTTAGATACAGAACTATAAACAACATGGAGGACGGACCGTACAGCATGGTTAGATATAGAACTACAAACAACATGGAGGACGGACCGTACAGCATGGTTAGATATAGAACTACAAACATGGAGGACGGACCGTACAGCATGGTTAGATATAGAACTACAAACAACATGGAGGACGGACCGTACAGCATGGTTAGATATAGAACTACAAACATGGAGGACAGACACTTGTGTTGACGTCTTGGTATCACCTCTGTTCTCTGATTGGGCAGGACGTTTTCCCCTCGCTGTGATCGTGAGCTGATGTTTGACCAAGTTGTTGAAGTAAAATTAAACTGAGCAAAAGCTAGAAAACAGAAACAGTTTTGTCACCGCACTCCGCTAAAGGACCAAGATCAATCACGTACCCACTCCCTGAGAATTCTTTTAAACATCACCTGCTTTCCTTCGGCTTGTTTTACACACTACTGCTCACTTTGATGCCACACGAGGTTTACATCAAACTCTGGTCCATCGAGAGGCTTCGTAGCGTGAGCTGCCCTTTTCGGCTGGACTCCACTGCTTTGCACCACTCTGGGTTAAATTTGCACCTCTTTGTTTTGTCAACAAGCAGTGGAAACTCTTAGAAAACCGTTTTTTTTCCCCTCTTCAGCTTTCCAGCCACGTGTTATTAAAACACATACATTTCCATTATTGCTTGGCACAGCGCTCAGCCAGTATTACCTCTATTTATTACAACGTGTTATCTGTTGTTCTACACGTTCTCCTCTCATTAATCCCGCGGCCATACCCACTTTATTCCATTACCGAACTGACCGGGGATGCGTCTCTGAAAGGCCTCCCGTGCATGAGAAGCAACTTCAATGATGTTTTTCTGTTGTTAAGCAGAGTCAGCTGTGGGTTTCCATGTTCCTGCAGGCCGTATGAGGCTGCTCACTTTGTTACCGCTTCCTCTGAAACAAAGACATGTTTCATTTATTAAACATAAATGTTTTCTTTATCAAACTTCTGTCAAATATTTGTTTATTAAAAAAAAATCTGTGATGATCTAGCCTATGCAGTCGAGGGTCTTACCGCCAGAGTTCCCGCCATCGGCTGCCACCCATCTCCTCCTTCATCAGACCCTAACGAGCTTCCTTCAGATGGTGAGTCCACTGGAAGGGTGGCCAATGTCCGCTGACCAGCTGAGCCCCGTGGGTAAAAGCCTGGCCACTAGATGCTCGCTTTCATGCCCCACCCTCGGGCCTGGCTCCATAAGGCGTTCCTATGTTCCGAACCTCGCCATGGTAACCAGGATCTACGTTCCTACCCTCGCCATGGTAACCAGGATCTATGTTTCTACCCTCACCATGGTAACCAGGATCTACGTTCCTACCCTCACCATGGTAACCAGGATCTATGTTCCTACCCTCACCATGGTAACCAGGATCTAGGTTCCTACCCTCACCATGGTAACCAGGATCTACGTTCCTACCCTCACCATGGTAACCAGGATCTATGTTCCTACCCTCACCATGGTAACCAGGATCTACGTTCCTATCCTCACCATGGTAACCAGGAGCTACGTTCCTACCCTCACCATGGTAACCAGGATCTATTTTCCTACCCTCACCGTGGTAACCAGGATCTACGTTCCTACCCTCACCATGGTAACCAGGATCTACATTCCTACCCTCACCATGGTAACCAGGATCTATTTTCCTACCCTCACCGTGGTAACCAGGATCTACGTTCCTACCCTCACCATGGTAACCAGGATCTATGTTCCTACCCTCACCATGGTAACCAGGATCTACGTTCCTACCCTCACCATGGTAACCAGGGTCTACGTTCCTACCCTCACCATGCTAACCAGGATCTACGTTCCTACCCTCACCATGGTAACCAGGGTCTACGTTCCTACCCTCACCATGCTAACCAGGATCTACGTTCCTACCCTCACCATGGTAACCAGGATCTACGTTCCTACCCTCTCCATGGTAGACGCTGTGAAGGTGCAGCGTCTGGTTACCCTCACTGTGGTAACCAGGATCTACGTTCCTACCGTCACCGTGGTAACCAGGATTGATGTTCCTACTGTCTGCATGGTAACCAGGATCTACGTTCCTACCCTCACCACGGTAACCAGGATCTACGTTCCTACCCTCACCATGGTAACCAGGATCTACATTCCTACCCTCATCATGGTAACCAGGATTCACGTTCCTACCCTCACCATGGTAACCAGGATCTACGTTCCTACCCTCACCATGGTAACCAGGATCTACGTTCCTACCCTCACCATGGTAACCAGGATCTACGTTCCTACCCTCACCATGGTAACCAGGATCTACGTTCCTACCCTCACCATGGTAACCAGGATCTACGTTCCTACCCTCACCATGGTAACCAGGATCTACATTCCTACCCTCATCATGGTAACCAGGATTCACGCTCCTACCCTCACCATGGTAACCAGGATCTACGTTCCTACCCTCACCATGGTAACCAGGATCTACGTTCCTATCCTCACCATGGTAACCAGGATCTACGTTCCTACCCTCACCATGGTAACCAGGATCTACGTTCCTACCCTCACCTCTGGTCACCAGCTGTGGGTGATGACCGAAAAAACAAGATCACCGATCCAAGCGAACGAAATTATCTTCCTCTGCAGGATGGTTGGAATCTCTCTCAAACATAAAATGAAGAGCTCTGCCATCTCGGAAAAGTTCGCAGTAGGGCTGTTGCTTATCTGGGTTGAGAGAAGCCAGATGGGATGGTTCGGGCATCTAGTCAGGATGCCTACTGAACGCCTCACTGCTGAGGTGTACTGTCCTACCGGGAGGAGACCCAGAGGCAGACCCCAGACCCGCTGAAGAAACTATGTCACACATCTGGACAGGGAATGCCTCAGGATCCTTCTGGGTGAGCTGGAGTAAGCAGCCAAGGTGAGGCTGCCAGGAAGGCTGGCTGAGAGTTGGAGAAAGTTTCTCGTTGGTAAGAGGGGTACACATGTCGTAAATTTGAGGACAGGTTTACACATCTGTTCTCTTTTCTGTCGCAGCAGGATTCATGTGGTTATTCTCTGTTTGAGGGTCCGAGATGAGTAGACAGGACCAGCCAGATAAGAAGGACGGATCCTGACGGACAGAGAATGAGGCAATATATATGGGTAATATGAACGGGTTCCCTCTGAAAATCTCAGATCATGAATGAAACATTTAGTAATAAAGCGTGAGTAGGGGTTCTGAGTTGGGGTCTGGCTGCTTTCTACGGTCATGGTGAATCACATGCTTGCCACATACCAGGCTGGAATGCATGAATTCTTCAACCGGGCCTGCATCCGCACAACAGGGCTGTGTGTAAATAGCTGAGGACAGATTTAAGAAGGGATAGAGCGGGCATTGTTTCAGCAAGCCGACAAACAAGGCCTAAAGGTTAGACAAAAAAACACAGAGTCACACGGGAGGATGTGATCTAAGAGCACAGAAATGGGTAAAACTGGAACATTTACACACGCTTTCATCTGGATTTTTTTTTCATTGTCACTGGAACTTGGCTGAAGGGTGTGTGTTTGATCCGCGCCCGCTCCGAAATGTGACACATACCCTCCACAGAACCCGCTCGTGTTCCACAACCGTTTACATTTACAGTAATTAAACTTGTTCAGAAAACACCCGGTTGAAGTTAACGGTCCCAATCACGCCACAATTCATTTTCCATTCCGAGATCAGAATTCCAAATTTGGAAAACGAGCCGTTTTTTTTTTTATTCCCTTTTAAAAACAGAAATTTGATCAAAGTTTGTTCTTTTTTTTTCTGTTTGAAACTCATTCATCTTCAAACCGTCCATCCCTAACTGGGTCAGGGGAAGTGCCGGAGCCTATCCCGGCTGAGTCAAGGCGAGAGGCAGGGTACACCTCCAACAGGTGGCCAGTCTGTCGCTGGACCACACACACACACACACACACACACACACACACAACCATCCACACACATACACACACCGGCCAATCAACCTACCATCCATGTTTTTGAACTGTGGGAGGAAACCAGAATACCCGAAGGAAACCGGGTATTCCGGACACAAGAAGAGCATGCAAACTCCACACGGAAAGGACAGTGTTCCAAGCCTCGTCCCAACCCAGGACTTGAACCCACGGCCTTCTTGCTGTGAGCCCACCGTGATACCCACTGTACCACCGTGTCGCCTGCAAACAAATTATTTTGGTAAATTTTGCTAATTTTTAAAAAATTCTTGCAAAATTTGTCGAGTCTTTGTTAAATTTTTTGCAAAACTTAAAATTTTAAATTACAAAAAAAATTGCAAATTTTTGAGAATTTTTAATTTTTTTTTGGCTAATTTCAAACAATTTCTGCAAAATTAGTTTTAGTTTAGTTTAATTTCAAAATTAGTAAAAAAAAAATTAAAAATCTATTTAATTGCATGTGAAGAAATAAACTGAAAATTTTAAGACACTCATGATTAGGATTTCTTTTTTTTTTTATCTCGAATTTGATCATTTTTTAAGTAACATTTTTACAAGACGTACCCTCCCTCACCATGGTAACCAGCTGTGGGTGGCGACCGAAAGAATGAGATCGCGGATACAAGCAGCCAAAATTAGCTTCCTCTGCAGAGTGGCTGAGCTCTCACTCAGAGATCAGGTAAGGAGCTCTGCTTTCTGGGAGGAGCTCGGTGTCGAGCCGCTCCTCCTCCAGGTCGAGAGGAGACAGATGGGGTGGTTCGGGCATCTGGTCAGGATGCCTCCAGATTGCCTCGCTGGTGAGGTGTTTCGGGCACGTCCTATCAGGAGGACACCAAGAGGCAGACCCCGGACCTGCTAGAGAGATTATGTCTCACAGCTGGCCGGGGAATGACTCAGGATCCTTCTGGGTAAGCTGGAGGATGCAGCCGGGGTGAGAGAGTGATGCCTGGGTTTCCCATCGGAGGCTGTTCCCTGGGTAAGCGGAAGACGAAATGTACGTGAATCAAACACGGGACAAAAATACCAAAAGAAACACCAACATGAAAACATGTTCGTGCATGAGTTTGAGCAGTTTAAAGTCTGGTGGTGAGATGCCGCGGCACGAGGATCATACTTTGGAGCAAACAGGGGGTTTTCTTAGAGAAATGTGCCGAGCTGTTGTTTGAACAATAGTTTCCACATTACAAAAAAGTTCCAATGAAAGATCAAACAGACGAAATCTTGCAGTTTCCAATACGTATTTAGAAAATAATCAAAATCAAATGAGTTGGACTCTTGATTGAAACGTTCCCGATTGATCCGCTTCCCTTCCAGTGGAGTTTGTCCTCCTTAAAACACACGAATGGATTTGTTTAGTTCAGTCGTTTCTTTTTGCTGATTGTGTGTTTCTGTTTGCACCATTTATCTTCACATACACCATTGTGAAGGTGCAGCGTCCGCAATTATTAGGACCCTGCATCGGTCCGTCGTGCTGAAGAAAGAACTGAGTCAAAAAGCAAAGCTCTTAATTTACAAGTCTATCTAGGTTCCTACCATCACCATGGTAACCAGGATCTATGTTCCTGCCCTCACCATAGTAACCAGGATCTACGTTCCTACCCTCACGATGGTAACCAGGATCTACGTTCCTACCCTCACCATGGTAACCAGGATTTACATTCCTACCCTCACCTTGGTAACCAGGATCTACATTCCTACCCTCACCATGGCAACCAGGATCTACGTTCCTACCCTCACCATGGTAACCAGGATCTCCGTTCCTACCCTCACCATGGTAACCAGGATCTACGTTCCTACCCTCACCATGGCAACCAGGATCTATGTTCCTACCCTCACCATGGTAACCAGGATCTACGTTCCTACCCTCACCATGGTAACCAGGATCTCCGTTCCTACCCTCACCATGGTAACCAGGATCTCCGTTCCTACCCTCACCATGGTAACCAGGATCTCCGTTCCTACCCTCACCATGGTAACCAGGATCTATGTTCCTACCCTCACCATGGTAACCAGGATCTCCCTTCCTACCCTCACCATGGTAACCAGGATATACGTTCCTACCCTCATCATGGTAACCAGGATCTTCGTTCCTACCCTCACCATGGTAACCAGGATCTACGTTCCTACCCTCACCATGGTAACCAGGATCTCCGTTCCTACCCTCACCATGGTAACCAGGATATACGTTCCTACCCTCACCGTGGTAACCAGGATCTAAGTTCCTACCCTCACCATGGTAACTAGGATCTACGTTCCTACCCTCACCGTGGTAACCAGGATCTACGTTCCTACCCTCACCATGGTAACCAGGATCTACATTCCTACCTTCACCATGGTAACCAGGCTCTACGTTCCTAGCCTCACCATGGTAACCAGGATCTACGTTCCTACCCTCACCATGGTAACCAGGCTCTACGTTCCTAGCCTCACCATGGTAACCAGGATCTACGTTCCTAGCCTCACCATGGTAACCAGGATCTACGTTCCTACCTTCACCATGGTAACCAGGATCTAAGTTCCTACACTCACCATGGTAACCAGGATCTACGTTCCTACGTAGATCTAGAGAGCTCGTCGTAGAGCCATTGCTCTTCTGGATCTAGAGAAGCTAGATGGGGTGGTTTGGGCACGTCCCACCAGGATGAAGACCCAGAGGCAGACCCTGGACCTGCTGGAGAGACTATGTCTAACAGCTGGACAGGAAACACCTCAGGATCCTTCTGGGTGGGCTGAAGCATGCAGCCGGGGTGAGGAGATTTAGTTGCACTGAGTGAGTGGTGGTTCCATTTGAAACCTTCCGGAATCGGTCCGTGAATATCCAGCATATGAAGAATCTGTGCTATCTGGGCATAAATTGACCAACCTTCCCATCAGCTGTGCCCTCTGGGCATCATAGACCAGTTTTACCCACTGGTGGTAGGTTCATTTCCGTCCAATCAGCACACAGAAAACAATGTGCTGCAAAGTTTCATCAGAAAGTCTGTCAGGTTTTAAAATGTGATGTTTGTTTGATTAATTGTTTGATGCCCTTTGAGACACTTTGTTGTGAAACAAGGCCATGAAGACAGGTGTGTGTGTGTGTGTGTGTGTGTGCACATGGTGCAGGTAACACCAGAGCAGCAGGAGGAGACACAGAAGAGCTTTCTGCTCAGCGGCGCTCCGGGCAAACCATTAATTAAGCAAAGAGACGAAAATTGACTCGGTTGGTGGTACAACTTACACACACACACACACACACACACACACACACACATACACACACACACACACACACACAGTCTGTGCAGTGTGTATATATTTACCAGCTTTGGGAAGAAAAAAAACATGAAAAAAAAATCAGTTTCACGCTGAAACCGAAACAAATGTAATAACTTTTCATAATTTTCCCACCATTGTTTGACTTTTTTAATGGTTTCCATAAAACTGTGTGTGTGTGTGTGTGTGTGTGTGTGTGTGTGTGTAAATAAATGAGTGGGTGGGTGGGTGTACACACACACACACACACAGAGACCTACTGAAGGAAAGAGGTTGAATCAGGTTGTTTAGATTGGCTCTCAGAGTAAATCCTCGCTGCTGGACCCTGCGGAGTGAGGTCATAGAAGACCAGTCAATATGGATTAAGGCAAATTGTTGTGTTGTGTGAGGAAGCCGGAGAAAGTAGGAGCAGGGCGGAGCGGAAACACTGCGCATATGTTCAGTGTTACATACAAATACACTGCTTTTCTCTCTTTTCTGGGGATCTTTTTTTTTTGCTTCACTAGAGGATTTTTCAGCTGTTGAGTGATTCCAACTTCCTTCCTGCCTGATGGTCACATCGTCCAACTCCACAAGACGCCATTTACAAATTTAAGACACCTGAAAACTATTCTTTCCATTTTCTCATTGTCTATAGTGAGAGGTTAAGAATAGTAGTGGTGTTTGACACCCTCACCATGGTAACCAGGATCTATCTTCCTACCCTCACCATAGTAACCAGGATCTACGTTCCTACCTTCACCATGGTAACCAGGATCTACGTTCCTACCCTCACCATGGTAACCAGGATCTATGTTCCTACCCTCACCATGGTAACCAGGATCTACGTTCCTACCCTCACCTTGGTAACCAGGATCTACGTTCCTACCTTCACCATGGTAACCAGGATCTACGTTCCTACCCTCACCTTGGTAACCAGGATCTACGTTCCTACCTTCACCATGGTAACCAGGATCTACGTTCCTACCCTCACCTTGGTAACCAGGATCTACATTCCTAACCTCACCTTGGTAACCAGGATCTACATTCCTACCCTCACCTTGGTAACCAGGATCTACGTTCCTACCTTCACCATGGTAACCAGGATCTACGTTCCTACCCTCACCTTGGTAACCAGGATCTACATTCCTACCCTCACCATGGTAACCAGGATCTACGTTCCTACCCTCACCATGGTAACCAGGATCTACAAAGTACGTTCCTACCCTCACCATGGTAACCAGGATCTACGTTCCTACCCTCACCATGGTAACCAGGATCTACGTTCCTACCCTCACCATGGTAACCAGGATTTACATTCTACCCTCACCTTGGTAACCAGGATCTACGTTCCTACCCTCACCGTGGTAACCAGGATCTACGTTCCTACCCTCACCGTGGTAACCAGGATCTACGTTCCTACCCTCACCGTGGTAACCAGGATCTACGTTCCTACCCTCACCATGGTAACCAGGCTCTATGTTGCTACCCTCACCATGGTAACCAGGCTCTATGTTCCTACCCTCACCATGGTAACCAGGCTCCATGTTCCTACCCTCACCATGGTAAACAGGCTCTATGTTCCTATCCTCACCATGGTAACCAGGATCTACGTTCCTACCCTTACCATGGTAAACAGGCTCTATGTTCCTACCCTCACCATGGTAACCAGGATCTACATTCCTACCCTCGCCATGGTAACCAGGATCTATGTTCCTACCCTCACCATGGTAACCAGAATCTACGTTCCTACCCTCGCCATGGTAACCAGGATCTATGTTCCTACCCGTGAATATCCAGCATAGGATGAATCTCTGCTGTCTGGGTATAAATTGACCAACCACCCATCAGCTGTGACCTCTGGGCATTAGAGACCAGTTACGGTCGTTCATTTAAACACAGAGAGCAGCAACCCTGAAACACCGAGGTGGGCGAGTCGTTCAGGCCGGAGATGATGGCGGCACAGATTTGGCTGTAAAATAATGAACAAAATGAGTACAGATGGAAGAGGCAGATGGTTTCATTTGTGATGGGCAGTGTGGGGCTGCCATGCGGCTTGATGGGTAATGGATTTTACACCATGAAGCCTTCCAAGAGACCGAGTCAACATGTCAGTCACACGCTGACCAGCTTAGCATCAGATCTTTTACCCGCTTCAGTGGGAGGGCCAAGCCTGCCCGCTATGATGGAATTTTACACTTTTATATGAAGTCTTTTGCATTTTTAAATGAATAAATGGATCTGTTTGCCTGACGGGCATCAGTGTGTGGTTTACTCTCCTCCAAACCCTGGCAGTCTGAATGAGAGATGAGAAAACAGCAATAATAACAGGAAACACCAGGGAGTAACTTTACATGAACGCGCTGGCCAACACAAACATTGCCCGAAACGAGCTGGGAGATGTGGACGAGATAAGGTCGTGCAGAATTTATTACATCTTTGGAAACTCTGCTTCTTTGTTTAAGTGGGATCAGAAAGCTCGATGCTCTGGTTCTAAAGAATAAAGAGCTGGCATCGATCAGGACGTTGAAACATTTCGTCAGAAAGAGGTTGAAGCTAACTCTGAACAGTCTGCATTATCTGGTCACATCTGTGTGCTGCCGCCCAGCTGCGTGTGCTGTAACGGTGATGTGATGAGTAATTATCATCACGGGTCTTTGTTAATGTGAAAACGGGAAGACAGCGAGGGCACGGTGTTACACACGCCTCACATTCCTCCTGCTGAACGACTGACAGATCTTTGGAAATGTCAGAAAAATGTCTCATGTTGCCCACATAATGGCATCCAGAAGAAGAGGAGGGGTGTGTGTGTGTGTGTGTGAGAGCTCCGTCACTGTGTTTGTGTTTCAGTGGGTCAGTGGGCTAAAAGGTTAACGTTTCATCACTTTGTTTTCCATGTGCTCCATAAAGTTAACTCCTTATTGGCTGAAACAAAACGACCACACGTGTTCAAATCCAAACCATGACGTTGTGATCTGTAGTGAGAGGAGGAGAGAGGTGGAGGAGAAGCTAGAGAGGTGGAGGTTTGAAGATTAGTCAGAGTAAAACACAGTACATGTGTGTGAATGAGAGGGATCCAAATGTACAGTAAAAGTGAGGTTACAGGGGGAAGAGATGAAGAAGGTGGAAGATTTTAAGTATCTAGGATCAGCAGTCCAGAGCAATGGAGAGTGTGGAAAAGAGGTGAAGAAGCGTGTGCAGGCAGGCTGGAACGGGTGGAGGAAAGTATCAGGTGTGATGTGTGATAGAAGAGTTTCAGATAAAATGAAAGGAAAAGTGTACAAAACCATAGTGAGAGCGGCCATGCTGATTGGTCTAGAGACAGTGTGGTGAGAGCGGCCATGCTGATTGGTCTAGAGACAGTGTGGTGAAAGCGACCATGCTGATTGGTCTAGAGACAGTGTGGTGAGAGCGGTCATGCTGATTGGTCTAGAGACAGTGTGGTGAGAGCGGCCATGCTGATTGGTCTAGAGACAGTGTGGTGAGAGCGACCATGCTGATTGGTCTAGAGACAGTGTGGTGAGAGCGGCCATGCTGATTGCTCTAGAGACAGCGTGCTGAGAGCGGCCATGCTGATTGGTCTAAAGACAGTGTGGTGAGAGCGGCCATGCTGATTGGTCTAAAGACAGCGTGCTGAGAGCGGCCATGCTGATTGGTCTAAAGACAGTGTGGTGAGAGCGGCCATGCTGATTGGTCTAGAGACAGTGTGGTGAGAGCGGCCATGCTGATTGCTCTAGAGACAGTGTGGTGAGAGCGACCATGCTGATTGGTCTAAAGACAGCGTGGTGAGAGCGGCCATGCTGATTGGTCTAAAGACAGTGTGGTGAGAGCAGCCATGCTGATTGGTCAAGAGACAGTGTGGTGAGAGCGGCCATGCTGATTGGTCTAGAGACAGTGTGGTGAGAGCGGCCATGCTGATTGGTCTAGAGACAGTGTGGTAAGAGAAGCACCTCCTCTAGATCATCTCCTTCTCCTCAGCTCCATCAGGACTGAACCAACTCCTCCAGCCACGACGGATGTGGCTCCGAGAGCCAGCAGCTGGTCACGCATGTCAACATGTATGTCAACAGAATGACTCCATAATCAACTAGCCTTTGGGAGTTAGCCAGACGATTTCTGAAAAATCAGCTGACACAAACAACAAAGTCCAAAATTACGTCCAAAGTGCGCCAAAATGAAATCTTCAGAACGAGACAAAACAAAGCAGAAGAAGGGACAGAAACTCAGAGGAACAGGGAGCACTGCAGCAGGCAGCAGCTTAGTGCGGGGTTAAACGGGGGTACACAGTGTGAATCCGGTCCAAATAAAGTAAAAGGAAGCAAACAAAAGCCACTTAAGTAGTTTTTAGTGTCTTACCGTTCTGTCATCTTCCGCTTATCCGGGCCCGGGTCACTAGGGCAACAGCCTCAGACAGGAAACCCAGGCTTCCCTCACCCCGGCTGCATCCTCCAGCTCACCCTCCTCCTGAGGTGTTCCCTATCCAGCTGTGAGACATAGTCTCTCCAGTTGTTCAGGGGTTCAGCCTCTATGACTCCGAGGCAGGATAGCCCCCAAACAGGTTACCAATCTGTCGAGGGGCGACACACACAACCATCCACAAACACACTCATGCCTCGGGGCAATTTTGGCACAGCCAATCAACATAACATGTATGTTTTTGGAGGAAACCAGAGAAAATCCACACATACACAGGTAGAACATGCAAACTACACACAGAGCCTACTTCAAACTACCCCAGACCTTGTTGCTGTGTGGCCACCGTGCTACCCACTGCCCGTACGGCCCCGGTCTGAACCAATGACTGCTTTCTTCTGAATCCGTAGATCCAACATGGCGTTGTTTATATTGGCGGAAAATGGCACCTGAGTCGTCTCCATTTGTTGGCAGCAGAACGTTATGAGGTGATGAGCCCACCTCTCCATCCCTCTGTGTGGCCGTCCACATTCCCGGCCTCAGGTGAGCCGCGCTGGCTTCACGTCTTTCATCATCTTAATAAAGATTGCATCGCATCCCGGCTTATTAATCAGACTCTGTCCGCATCACTCAGCACGTCCGCATGTGCACGCCGTATATTAAAGCTCATAACGGCCCGGCTCTTATCTGATGGAGTGATTAACATCTGTGGGCGCGGTGAGGTGGTGGACAAACAGGGTAAACACTACGTCCCAGTCTTACCACTCAGTCCTGTTTGTGAACCCTCCATCCGTCAGATGGGTGATGTGATGACAAACACCCCCTCCCTGTACACCGGTGAGGTTAAGATTTACCGGCATCACACCCCGTCCACGCCGGGCAGAGAGATTAATCTTTTAAGTCTAAATAGATTAACTTAGAAAGATTTTTTTTTCTGTTTCTATCAGACGGAAGTGGAGGAGGAGGAGACCTGACGACACGGTGATAAAAGACCAGCTCCTCGTTTCCTAATTAATCACAGAGGACATGATGGAGGATGTCGGTTTTAACGTCCGAGGGTTGTCGGGTTTATTTTGGGGACCGTTCTTGAAAAAAAAACGTCAGGAGATGAAATAAATCATCTGGATCGTAGAGATATTTCAGTTTGCCACCGCGGCACGGTGGCATCCTGGCTACCATGGTGAGGGTAGGAACGTAGATCCCGGTTACCACGGTGAGGGTAGGAACGTAGATCCTGGTTACCATGGTGAGGGTAGGAACGTAGATCCTGGTTACCATGGTGAGGATAGGAACGTAGATTCTGGTTACCATGGTGAGGGTAGGAACGTACTAGATCCTGGTTACCATGGTGAGGGTAGCAACGTAGATCCTGGTTACCATGGTGAGGGTCAGAACGTAGATCCTGGTTACCATGGTGAGGGTAGGAACAAGATCCTGGTTACCATGGTGAGGGTCAGAACGTAGATCCTGGTTACCATGGTGATGGTAGGAACGTAGATCCTGGTTACCATGGTGAGGGTAGGAACGTAGATCCTGGTTACCATGGTGAGGGTAGGCACGGTGGCACAGTTGCTTCACACCAAGAAGCTCGTGGGTTTGACTTCCGAGTGGGGAGGAGTCTTGAAATACTGGTCTTTCTGTGTGGAGTTTGCATGTTCTACCCGTGTATGTGTGGGTTTTCTCCGGGTACTCCGGTTTCCTCCCACCCTCCAAAAACATGTGTGCTGATTGGCTGGTGCCAAAAATTGCCCCTAGGAATGAATGTGTGTGGTTGCATGAGTGTGGCCCCGAGACAGACTGGCGACCTATTCGGGGTGCACCCTTGCACCCTTGAATCAGCTGGGATAGGCTCCGGCACCCCCCACAATGTTCTTGGTGACTTCTTGTACTCTGAATCTGTTCCTCCCTCTCATGGGGTTGGTTTAACCCCCCGGCTTTCTGTTCCTGTGTGTTCTCCATCTGCATGAGGAAGGGTATCTGTGTGAGGATCAGAAACCTCGGACATCGAGCTGAGTGTCCCCTTCGTCCGCTCCCCCTCCAGCACCTCTTCCTCTCCTGATGAATAAATCTCCTCCATTCTCTTTACACACTCATCTCGCTTCATCCCGAGGAGATAAAGACGTATGAGAGTCCGACGGGACGCCCATCCCAGGTTTTAAACACGTGCACACGTGACAAAATGCTGAGAGGGACCCTTCTGACCTCCAGACGGACGTTGAGAGTTTGTCCTCCACTTTGTGAGCGTGTAAAGACAGAGGGAATAAAGAGGAGGTGAAGGTCAGAGGTTGTTTAAACTGGTCGTAAACACGAGTCAGTGTGACTGCTTTCAGCTTCCTCACCTGGGTTTATAAGGCGGGGATGGGAGCGGAGGGAGGAGGAGTCGACGAGGGAGAAAATCAGGGGGTTCGTTTATTAAGAATCGCTCAGATCTTTGGCTGAGCGGTTTTCTTCCTCAGAGCTTCGGTGGCTCTTACGTAGGATTCATCAAAACCACCGTAAGTCTCTTCACAAATAACACGGAGACAACCTGATCTCCATCCTGACCCGACCACACCGGTAGAACGGCGTAAATGGATCAATTAACAAGATCCGTATACATGATGGTCCCCAAAGGAGCCGGCCGGCAGCGCCCGAGGATACTCATAAACAAACACGAGGTGTTGGAAATGTGCAGCCGTGGTGACGTCTCCCACTCGCCAGAGAGGGCGTTAGAGACTCCCCAAGGCAACGCTGTGGTTAACGTATTGAATTAAAAGGTGATGATTAACAATAAGCATGTATTTTAAGGACTCTTTTCAGTGAAGTGGTTCGTTTTCTGATGACGAGTATTTATGTAAGGTGGAGGAGGGGGAGGAGTTCTGCCATCCAGGAGGAGCTCGGTGTCAAGCCGCTCCTCCTCCAGGTCGAGAGAAGCCAGATGGGGTGGTTCGGGAATCTGGTCAAGATGCCTCCCGAGCGCCTCGCTGGTGAGGTGTTTCGGACAAGACCCTGGACCTCCTGGAGAGACTATGTCTCACAGCTGGCTCGGGAACACCTCAGGATCCTTCCAGGTGAGCTGGAGGATGCAGTTGGGGTGAGAGAAGCCTGGGCTTCCTGTCTAAGGTTGTTGCCTCCACGACCCGGCCCCGGATAAGCGGAAGATGACGGAACAGAAACCACTGATAAATTACTTTTACAGTATTGTACTCTGGATAGCACAGTGGCCTCACAGCAAGACGGTTGGGGTTCAAATCACGGGTGGCGACGAAGCTTGGAACACTGTCCTTTCTGTTTGAAGTTTGCATGTTCTCCCCTTACGTGGGTTTCCTCCCACCCTCTAAAAACATGCATGTCAGGTTGATTGGCTGCTGTGAAATTCCACCTTGGAATGAATGTGTGGAAGATTGAGTGTGTGACAGACTGCCTACCTGTTCGGGGTGTACACTGCCTCTCGACTTGAATCAGCCAGGATATGCTCCGGCACCCCCACCACCCAATCAGGAGTAAGCGGTTCAGAAGATGAACGAATAATGTAACATGTTAGAGGTTTTAAAGTCAGAGAGGTCAGACTGAGATGGTTTGGACATGTGCAGAGGAGAGAGAGAGAGTACATCAGAAGAAGGATGCTGGGTTTGGAACCACCAGGAAAGAGGACTAGAGGAAGACCAAAGAGGAGATTCATGGATACAGTGAAGGAAGACATGAAGATAGTTGGTGTGACTGAAGAGGATGCAGGAGATAGGGTTAGATGGAAGGAAATGACTTGCTGTGGAGACCCCTGGAGGGAAATGGAGGAAGAAGAAGAAGAAGACATTTTTTTAAGTCAGATGAACAACCCCGGAGATAAGAATCACCACTCCTCTTCCTCGTTTCGAGCAGAGCTGGACATTCTTGGTCTACATTTAACACATTAATCTGTCAAAAAAAATCCCTAAACTTCCAAAAGGGCACGAGACATGTTAAACCTCAAGGAGCAGGTCTTCTAACGGCGCTTGGAGTCGATCCGTGCACGCCACTGGGTGTGGGGTATAAATACAACCAGGATTATAAAGTCTCTTCGCTCTGCTTTCTGCTCCCCATCTCTTGTGACGGGGCTTACTACTGACTTACAGACAGACCGGGTGTGTGTTCATGTGCATGAATCCCATCTTTCGGAGGCTGCATACCACTGACCTCATGCTGCAGGATTACGTCCACTAAAATCCTAATTATACTTCATTTTTTTCTCTCTTTACAGACATTAATATCCTCATGCCGGCCTACCAGAACCGGTAGGCTGAATGCCGCCGTCCAGAAAGAGATTTCATTCATCAGAATAAATTTTAAAACACCATAACAGTCAATAACATGCTTTTATTTCATGGCGGGAAGTCGGTGGCCGTCTGAGCGGCCATTCATCAGGCCCATACCGAGCGCTGTTGTTACAAATCCGCGTCTCCGACCGGACGCCACTCAGGTTTATTTCACAGATATGGATTTTACGTCACGGTGGAAGAAATATCACAGCCTTACAGTAAATATAATAACTGTGTATTCAGATGTGAAATAAACAACGATAAATATTCTTAAATTAAACCAAGCCGATGTCGACGTCGAGCCAAAGTCTTTCCATTGCTTTAAATGGATGTTATTACAGTCCAGTGAGGTACACAACGCAGCCACGTTATTATGTCACTCACACTGACAGCCATTTATATCTTTGGGACAAAAAAATAGCATAAAACAGACTTATAAATAAAGCTGTTGTAATTTAAATGCTGATAAATACCAGAACCCCAAACGAGCCTGAGCCAGAAATACCCAACGAGAACCCTGTGAACCAAGAGGTTTCCACAAACTTATGCAACGGATTCTGGGATAAAAACGTTTTCCAAGGCGGTAACTTGAAACAGATTGGTTAAATCTTAGAACAGAGTGTGTGTCTGCTGAAGCAGAGAAAGTTTCTCATCGGTTAAACAACTTTTAAAAATGGCAGAGTAGTCTATAATCAAGCCGCGGTCTGAGAAACAAGGCCATACCTCCCTCTTGATACTTCATCCATCCATCAGAAGGTGTTCGAGACCAGCTGGCATGGAGCTCCTCTTGTTTTTTGGATGCCCAGAGTTGGAATGTTGAGGTGGCTGAATAAAAAATAGTTATTGGTTTGGCATGATGTCTTGTTAAAAAGAGTGAGGGAAGTTAGCAGAAGTTAGACCCACTGTGAGAACTCGTACCACCAGTGGTACAGAGTCTATGGTACACTCACCATGGTAACCAGGATCTACGTTCCTACCCTCACCATGGTAACCAGGATCTACGTTCCTACCCTCACCATGGTAACCAGGATCTACGTTCCTACCCTCACCTTGATGACCAGGATCTACATTCCTACCCTCACCCTGGTAACCAGGTTCTACGTTTCTACCCTCACCATGGTAACCAGGATCTACGTTCCTACCCTCACCATGGTAACCAGGATCTACATTCCTATCCTCACCATGGTAACTAGGATCTATGTTCCTACCTTCACCATGGTAACCAGGATCTACATTCCTATCCTCACCATGGTAACTAGGATCTATGTTCCTACCTTCACCATGGTAACCAGGATCTATGTTCCTACCCTCACCATGGTAACCAGGAGCTACGTTCCTACCCTCACCATGGTAACCAGGAGCTACGTTCCTACCCTCACCATGGTAACCAGGATCTACGTTCCTACCCTCACCATGGTAACCAGGATCTATGTTCCTACCTTCACCATGGTAACCAGGATCTATGTTCCTACCCTCACCATGGTAACCAGGAGCTACGTTCCTACCCTCACCATGGTAACCAGGATCTACGTTCCTACCCTCACCATGGTAACCAGGATCTATGTTCCTACCTTCACCATGGTAACCAGGATCTACGTTCCTACCCTCACCATGGTAACCAGGATCTACATTCCTACCCTCACCATGGTAACTAGGATCTACGTTCCTATCCTCGCTGTGGTAACCAGGATCTATGTTCCTACCCTCACCATGGTAACCAGGATCTATGTTCCTACCTTCACCATGGTAACCAGGATCTACATTCCCACCCTCACCATGGTAACCAGGATCTACGTTCCTACCCTCACCATGGTAACCAGGATCTACGTTCCTACCCTCACCATGGTAAAGGTCTATAGCAGGGGTCACCAACCTTTTTGAAACTGAGAGCTACTTCAAGGGCACTGAGTAATGCGACGGGCTGCCACTTTGATAATACACTTCTAAAATAACAAAGTTACACAGTTTAATTTGATATTATTATTAATGATGTGAAGACACTGATTGTTAATGACCATCACAATAATTAATTCAGTATGATTAAACAGAAACAGATACATTTCAATATGCAAGATCCAAGTGTTTCATTTTCAATTGATCACTTCCACAACATTTTGCAGGAAATCTTTTTCAATTTTTACAACAGTTATCAAATCATAAACTCTGAACCATGTTTGTACAAATGATCAATTATGTAAGATTTAACAAAAATCTACTCCTTTCAAAATAAGGGCGGTGCGACTGTGCGTCGCAGATGAGACATACACGGTTTTCTTTCACGTTAGTAAAAAGAACTCTTCCTCTCATTCACTGTGAAAATGAAAAGTTTTCTTTCTTTTTTCTGCCATGTTTTTGTGGGTAGAAAACGCGTCCGTAACCTCATCTTTGCAGCGCTCATGTTTACGTTTTTATGTATTCGTTTTTAAATTTTCATCACTGTAAATTTAATTAAAAAAGAATAGAAACACAATTAAATAAATTTTAGACGGAGCTAATTCCTGATTAGTGCTATTTTTAGAACTGGCCTACGGGCGAATGATGTGGTTGCTGCGGGCACCGGGTTGGTGACCCCTGGTGTATGGCAACCAGTGGTATAGCGGTCATTTTCACGCCCTCAGAAACCCTAAAAACCCATCAACTCTCCAAACCATGACTGCACCACTTCCGTGCTGTAACCTTTCAGGACACGTCTCCATCTGCTCTATCTGGACCTGCCTCATCAGGGACGCAGCCTGTTTGAGCCACTTTTAAACCTTCATTTTGTTGCTAAAATTGTTTCTTAAACTTTTCTGCATAAAAAAATAAACAAAAAAATTAATTTATAGGAAAAATAATAACTTCATAAAATTGCAATAAAACCATTTTTTTTTCCAGTTTTATGATCATACTTTCTTTTATTTCGTTGGCATGAGGTTTGAGTTTCTATGGTTTTAATATTTTTCTCATTTAAATGAAACAAAAATCACATCTGGATTTGTGCAGAAAACACACCGCATCCGTCTTATAAACAGAGAAAACATGTGGCTCCGCAGACGGAGAGAATTATAATCATCTTTTAATGTAATCTAAATCAGATTATAAAATTAAAGCTTCTACAGAAAAACTTTATTGTTTAGACTTGATTTTTTTCTTATTCATGTTATGAAAAAACGTCAAATCCCGTTAGCTCAGCTGATGACATCATCATGGACTCATAAATGAGCGGAATTTTTTTTTTTGTGAAATAAGATTGAATTGGTTTTAAGCACGGGGTAAACGTTGGTGGGAACTTCCTCTTCGTTCTAATCCGTTCCCTACGAGGGGTGATTACAGTCCACCCACACTGAGACCCAAAAACTGAAGACAGTCATGGAGCTCTTCACACCTCATAAAAAAATGTGAGGAAAAACTTTCTGATTCTTTCAAAACAGATTTACTATGAAGAGACAAAAAACATCACAGATGATATTTGAGTTTTGCTACATTTTTGGAACCAGGATTTACGTTCCTACCCTCACCATGGTAACCAGGATCTACGTTCCTACACTCACCATGGTAACCAGGATCTACGTTCCTACCCTCACCGTGGTAACCAGGATCTACGTTCCTACCCTCACCATGGTAACCAGGATCTACGTTCCTACCCTCACCAAGGTAACAGGATCTACGTTCCTACACTCACCATGGTAACCAGGATCTACGTTCCTACCCTCACCGTGGTAACCAGGATCTACGTTCCTACCCTCACCGTGGTAACCAGGATCTACGTTCCTACCCTCACCATGGTAACCAGGATCTACGTTCCTACCCTCACCATGGTAACCAGGATCTACGCTCCTACCCTCACCATGGTAACCAGGATCTACGTTCCTACCCTCACCATGGTAACCAGGATCTACGTTCCTACCCTCACCATGGTAACCAGGATCTACGTTCCTACCCTCACCATGGTAACCAGGATCTATGTTCCTACCCTCACCATGGTAACCAGGATCTACGCTCCTACCCTCACCATGGTAACCAGGATCTATGTTCCTACCCTCACCATGGTAACCAGGATCTACGTTCGTACCCTCACCGTGGTAACCAGGATCTATGTTCCTACGCTCACCGTGGTAACCAGGATCTACATTCCTACTCTCACTTTAGGAATCCAGTGTGGGTGGTGACCAAAAGAACAAGACCACGAATACAAACGGCCTAATTGAGCTTTCTCTGCAGGATGGCTGGGGTCTCACTCAGAGATAGAGGTAGGAGCTCTGAGTAGAGCTGTTGCCAGAGGTGTCAAAAGTACCAACATTTCCTACTCAAGTAGAAGTATAAATACCGAGTTAAAAAACTACTTTAGTAAAAGTAGAAGTATCAACTCAAGTTTTCTACTTAAGTAAAAGTAAAAAGCAACCTATTTTAAAACTACTTCAAGTAAAAAAAGTAAAAGTAATTTTCAGAAAAAAAGGAATATTGTTAACAAAAGCGTATGAACATATTTTTAACTATTACCACATGCTTTAAGGAGCAGAAAATATGATAATAAATGAAAGTGTTTTGGTGTTAAACTTTATGAATCAGAAACATTTATTTCTTAATAATCTTTATTGGAAATCGATTAATGAACACAATCAAATGTATTAACATAAGCAGGGCATTATGTAACGTCCCTTCAGCTACCAAGCTTCACTCTGCATCACCTAATTTAACCAACTTCAGCGGACACAAACACACTCAATGTTAAAAAAACAAATAAATGAAAAAAAAAATGACCAAAAGGCTTTTTTAAGCCTTGAAGGCAGCTAGTTTTCAAAGTTCTTTGAGGCAATACTGAATAGTCTTTGGGAGTGCCACATACAGCCTGGGCAGCGTTGCCAGGTGGGAGGTGCTGGATTATCGTACTAATGACGTAAAATTATTGTATTTTACAAAAAATATCGTACACCCAGTAAAACCACGCCCATTGACAAAATAACACCCTTTACATGCACTCGTAAGGCAGTGGGAGTGAAGGAAACACACAGGAGGCAAAATCCTTGGATTCTTTTTCTAAAATTTTAAGAACTGCAAAAATAAAAAAATAACCAGGGAATTAAGATTTTAAGAAACCCAGAAAGAAACCAGTAGGGGCGGGACTTAGGAGACGGTATATATAAATTTATATATATACATATCTACATATATATGTGTACATATAAGGTTTTTTTTTTTAATGTTAGCCCAAACATCTACATTATACAAAATCTAAGCGATGTGTAGTTTTAATCTCCTCAGTCAGTCTTTATAAACTAATCAATAACATTTTGGAGGCTTTTGAGCACAAATACTTCATCCCTCACCACCACTACTATTTATGGATTAATTAGTTTAATTAGCTTTGTTTCTAAAGATAAAATAGTGCGTCACAGATCAAAGTTATTTTTATAAAAATACCATCTACAACATTTTCAGCAAAGACGTTTACAATAACCGCAGACTGAAAATAATAATAAAAAAACATTTCTTTGCTGTTGTTTTTAAAAAAAAAAAAAAAAAAACCTGATAATTCACTCAAAGTTCAGTGTTGCAGCATCAGAAACACTTTGATTTCCGAGCCCGCAACAAGTCTTTTAAACACGCAAACTAACGTTCCTGCTCCTTAAAGGTTTGTGGGCGGGGCTACTCGCCCCAAAGTAATGATTGACTGGACCTTTCAGCCAATCATTCATCTGTTCCTTTGTTTGATGCATTCAGGGTTCAAACTCCGACAAACAGTCGCGGCTTTTTAACGGTGACAAAATGGAGAAAGTAGCGACTACTTTTTAAAAAATTAACGAAGTAAAAGTACAGATAATTGCATAAAAAAGTAGTGAGTAAAAGTAAAAAGTAGACAAAAAAATAATTACTTCGTTAAAGTAAAGATAACGAGATTTTCTACTTGAGTAAGGTAACGAAGTAATCTTACTTCGCTACTTGACACCTCTGGCTGTTGCTCCTCCGGATCAAGAGAAGCCAGATGGAGAAACTCAGAGGCAGACCCTGGACCTGCTGGAGAGACTATGTCTTACAGCTGGCTGGGGAACGCCTCAGGATCCTCCTGGGTGAGCTGCAGGATGCAGCCGGGGTTTCCCGTCTGAGGCTGTTGCCGCAGCGACCCGGCCCCACATAAGCAGAAGACGACGGAACGGAAAGAACTTAAATTTTAAGATCTAGCATTTTACGGCAATAAAATCCACTTTTTAATTCAGTGCAAGAAACACTGAGCCCGTTTTTTTTTCATCAAGAACTCTGAAACATTCTGTTTTAATCGTTGCAGCAGATTTCTTTTGTTTCTGTGACTCTGATGACATGAATTCATTAGTCAGACACAAGATGTTAGAAGCTTTTCAAAGGAAAACCGAGCACTATTTAAGGATCATAAAACCAGCCTGGAACAGGAAACCCTGCTCCAATCAGACACAAAGAGGACAATAAAAAGATAAAGAGAAGCTCAAATAAAATGAGAAAATCAGACTACGGGCATTTTTATCATTTTCTGAGTCAGAGATCGATATCATGGAGACACCTCTGCCCTCATTTACAGCCCGTAAGACAAAGCCCGGTGAGCTAAACTAATCTCACAGAGTGCAGCATTCAATAAAAATATCATTGATTAGGATTAATAGCCTTACTTCCTGACCTGGGTGTCTATCCTGCAGTGTTGGTTTAACCCTCTGACGCCCTGGTTGGGATGTTTGTAACTCCGCTCGCTGATTGCCGAATCTAAACGTCGTCTCTCGGGTCTCTTGTTAGCGAAACCGAAGAATGTGTGAGTTCAACCAAAAAAATAATGACCGTAACCTCCTGAACTTCAGCGTGATCTCTGACCCAGTGTAGGATCAGTGTAAAAAGAGCATTAACTTATTAGCTTTAATAATGCTACGGTGGAATTACTGAGGACGTCAAGGGTCAGCGGAGAGAGAGGTTGCCATGGTAACGGTATACTGGTGGGCTGGTTATCCAGAGTAACTTACTTCCTGTTTGATAGTGGGAGGATAGCATCGTGGGCAGAGCAGGCGTCCTGCGTGTTACCATACACTCTGCCACCTGTCTCTAGACCAATCAGCATGGCCGCTCTCACCACGCTGTCTCTAGACCAATCAGCATGGCCGCTCTCGCCACGCTGTCTCTAGACCAATCAGCATGGTTGCTCTCACCACACTGTCTCTAGACCAATCAGCATGGCCGCTCTCACCACACTGTCTCTAGACCAATCAGCATGGCCGCTCTCACTACACTGTTTCTAGACCAATCAGCATGGCCGCTCTCACCACACTGTCTCTAGACCAATCAGCATGGCCGCTCTCACTACACTGTCTCTAGACCAATCAGCATGGCCGCTCTCACTACACTGTCTCTAGACCAATCAGCATGGCCGCTCTCACTACACTGTTTCTAGACCAATCAGCATGGCCGCTCTCACCACACTGTCTCTAGACCAATCAGCATGGCTACTCTCATCACGGTTTTGTACACTTTCCTGAATAAGACCTCAGACCTTTACGGGTCTTACTCTCTGTTGGTGGACAGTCCTGTCTGAAAAAAGAGGGACCAGTTCCAAACTCAACAGTTAAAATGAGAATTCATTCATTCATCACCTGAACTGCTCATCGCTGATAGGGCCGCAGGGGTGCCAGAGGTTATCCTGGCTGATTCAAGGTGAGAGGCAGGGTACATCCCGATAAAGTCACCAGTCTGTCATGGCAGCACACACACACTCATTCCTAAGGGCAATCTCATAGTGGCCAATCAACCTAACATGCTTGTTTTTGGAGGGTGGGAGGAAAATGACGCATACATGGGGAGAACATGCAAACTCCACACAGAAAGAACAGTGTTCCAAGCCTCATCCTCACCTGGGATTCAAACCCTGACCTTCTTGCTGTGCGGCTAGTGTGCTACCCACTGCGCCACTGTGCCACCTATAACTGATTATAAATCAGAAGAGTGTACATGCTGTTGATACACACTCCATCAGGTTGCACCGTGTGTATATGTACTGTATGTGTGTGTATATGTGTGTGTGTGAGCCTTTAAAAAGCAGCTCCACCCCATTTGGGACCCATCTTGATCGGTTTCCTCCATTATTTTCTCATGGAAGGTTTCAGCGGTGGAACCGGCTGAAAATCAACTGTAGAAAAGCCACTTAGACACCTCGCCGGCTCCGTCACCCTCTCAGAGCCACTCCAGCTAAACTAACCCCGAGGGATGAAACTTGCCAATCAGAAACAGATTGGTCACAGTGTCTTAAAATGTTTCTCCCCGCTCCCACCCCCTCTCGCTCCTCTGAGTGCATGACAGCACATTAGAAGTGTAAGGTTTGACTTTACAGCAGGCTTTTCTGGTGATAGATGTTAGCTTTGGTCCTCGGCGAGGGTTTCCTTGTCACATTGAAATGTTGGCATTTTAACGCCCGTCATCTGCTTGTCGATCACACCTATTGTCTATTCACATTCCAGGGTTTTAAAACCCTGGACAATGAATGTTCCAATATCTTCTTTCCTTTCAAAGTAAAAGAGGGTAAAAATAAACGTTGTTTTTGTTTTCTCTTGATAATTAAGTTCCACAAGATTTCAATCATCAGGCTTTTTTTTTCTTGAACCGCGGAGCTGTTCAAGATGGTTCCTACCCTCACCATGGTAACCAGGATCTAGGTTCCTACCCTCACCATGGTAACCAGGATCTAGGTTCCTACCCTCACCATGGTAACCAGGATCTACATTCCTACCCTCACCATGGTAACCAGGATCTTCGATCTTACCCTCACCATGGTAACCAGGATCTATGTTCCTACCCTCACCATGGTAACCAGGATCTAGGTTCCTACCCTCACCATGGTAACCAGGATCTAGGTTCCTACCCTCACCATGGTAACCAGGATCTAGGTTCCTACCCTCACCATGGTAACCAGAATCTACGTTCCTACCCTTACCATGGTAACCAGGGTCTACATTCCTACCCTAACCATGGTAACCAGAATCTACGTTCCTACCCTCACCATGGTAACCAGGATCCACGTTCCTACCCTCACCATGGTAACCAGGATCTTTGTTCCTACCCTCACCATGGTAACCAGAATCTACGTTCCTACCCTCACCATGGTAACCAGAATCTACGTTCCTACCTTCACCATGGTAACCAGGATCTACGTTCCTACCCTCACCATGGTAACCAGGATCCACGTTCCTACCCTCACCGTGGTAACCAGAATCTACGTTCCTACCCTCACTATGGTAACCAGGATCTAGGTTCCTACCCTCACCATGGTAACCAGGATCTACGTTCCTACCCTCACCATGGTAACCAGGATCTACATTCCTACCCTCACCATGGTAACCAGGATCTTCGATCTTACCCTCACCATGGTAACCAGGATCTAGGTTCCTACCCTCACTATGGTAACTAGGATCTACATTCCTACCCTCACCATGGTAACCAGGATCTACGTTCCTACCCTCACCTTGGTAACCAGGATCTACGTTTCTACCCTCACCATGGTAACCAGGATCTATGTTCCTACCCTCACCATGGTAACCAGGATCTACGTTCCTACCCTCACCATGGTAACCAGGATCTACATTCCTACCCTCACCATGGTAACCAGGATCTACGTTCCTACCGTCATCATGATAACCAGGATCTACATTCCTACCCTCACCATGGTAACCAGGATCTACGTTCCTACCGTCACCATGGTAACCAGGATCTACGTTCCTACCACACTTTAAATTTCAAGGTGTTTCAGAAATAAATAACTCAAATGCAAAACTTAGAATATGTTTTTTAAAATCTCTGGCTGTGTGTCTAAAAAAAGCACGTACGCCTTTCAGCATGTGCACTGAGTGTGTGATCTCCGGTTTTGCCTGATGTGTCACATCTGCAAGCTTATTGTCTATTTGTGTATTCATGCGTGCACGTGTCCAACACGCGTCTCCTAAGGGAAATCTCCTCGGTGTACACTGACACGGTGTATCTGTGTTTGGACTGAGGCGCTGTGCCCCGATGCACTCGTCATGCAGCTTTAGTTCACCTCTCTTCTCCTCTTTCTTTTCCAGAGGTACACAAGCAGCAGAGCGTTCATGCACATATTCACATTTAAGTACATGCACATAAAATTTCCGCACTGAGAGATGACTGAGAGGGCTTCACACGTCCTCACAGAAGGGTAAAATCAGGACTCGGGATGGTAAACATGCAGCAGGTAGGCTTGTAGTAATCAAGTCTGAGTTGAAGTGCAAAATACGTTTTAATACGTTTCTCACTTCCTGCTCATCTGTAGGCGGGAGCCGTACCGACACGGGTCACTGACTGCAGCCTGTTTGAACTCATACGTATCTATCTGTACAAAGAACGACATGTAGGGAATAAATAATGGGATTAACCTCCTTTTTATCCTCCTGGTGGGACGTGCCCAAAACATCTCACCAGCGAGGCGCTCCTGGGGCATCCTGATGCCCGAACCGCCCCATCTAGCTCTCCTCGACTTGGAGGAGTAGCGGCTCGACACCGAGCTCCTCACCCAATCTCTGAGTGAGAGCCCAGCTACCCTGTGGAGGAAGCTCATTTCGGCCGATTGTATCCACGATCTCATTCTTTCGGTCACCAGCTGGTGAGGGAAGGAACGTAGATCCTGGTTACCATGGTGAGGGTAGGAACGTAGATCCTGGTTACCATGGTGATGGTAGGAATGTAGATCCTGGTTACCATGGTGAGGGTAGGAACGTAGATCCTGGTTACCATGGTGAGGATAGGAACATAGATCCTGGTTACCATGGTGAGGGTAGGAACGTAGATCCTGGTTACCATGGTGAGGATAGGAACATAGATCCTGGTTACCACGGTGAGGGTAGGAACGTAGATCCTGGTTACCATGGTGAGGATAGGAACATAGATCCTGGTTACCATGGTGAGGATAGGAACATAGATCCTGGTTACCACGGTGAGGGTAGGAACATAGATCCTGGTTACCATGGTGAGACCCACGAGATACTTAAACTCCTCCTCCAGGTTGAGAGAAGCCAGATGGGGCATCTGATCAGGAGAAAGTGTCATGATATCTCAGCCAATCAAAATGCTCCAATAGAGACGGATCTCAGAATAAAGATCCATTCAACTTACAAAGAATCAATATTGAAACATTTTGACGGTATACAGATCTAGGATTTGCTCAAAAATGTGCAATAAGTGTTTGTAAATATTTCATAAAGCACATTTAAAAATGCTCCCACCTTTTGCGCCGTCATTGGCTGCCTGATACGGTGCAATGCAGCATAGAGAATTCCCCATGAGGGGTTAATACAGTCAGTCACCTTCTTAACCGGCTATCCCTTACGGGTTTGTGGGGGTGTTGAAGCCCATTCTGCCTGATTACAGACAGGCAGGGTACACCCCGAACAGGTCGCTAGTCTGTCGCAGGGTCACATACGACCATCCACACACAATCATTCCTAGGGGCAATCTGGCACCAGCCAATCAACAAGCATGTTTATGGAGGGTGGGAGGAAATCTGCCCTGTAACCGGCCATCCCTTACAGGGTAGTGGGGGGTGCCAGAGCCCATCTCAGCTGATTCAAGCTGAGGGGCTGGGTACACCCCAAATAGGTCGCCAGTCTGTTACACAGACATACAACCATATACACACACACTTATTCCAAGGGGCAATTTGGCACCGGCCAATCAACCTAGCATGCATGTTTTTGGAGGGTAGTAGGAAACCGGAGTACCCGGAGAAAACCCACGCAGACACGGGGAGAACATGCAAACTCCACAAAGAAAGGCCATTGTTCCAAGCCTTGTCCCCACCCAGGACTTAAACCAGTGACCTGCTTGCTGAGGCCCCTGTGCTACCCACCGTCCTACCCACCGTGCCATCGTGCTGTGGATGAATACAGTCTGATAAATAAAGAATCTGGTTTTATGAAGAAAACCTCTGTTTTTTTTTTTAAATGTTCCCAGAAGGCTTTGCTTACGTCTGGTTGTAAACTCGGTAAAGTTCAACTCTAAGTCCTCACCATGAAGGAAGAGGTATTCTCACCAGCACACGATTATCAATCTGGCTTCCAGTTACCGTTAAATGAATCAACTGAAGGTCCAGATGTTGGCTGTTCGTCTGCTCCCAAAAGGTTTTTTTTTTAACCGTCTCTTCTTTGTCCTTTTCTTATTAAACCTCATCAAAAAAAACACAAATCACTCCAAACGCCAAGATTTGGAGGATCGACTTTTTAAAATCACCGTTTTACCCCAAAAACCAGTTTAAGTTGTCTTATCTTTGGCTCGAGTTTTTAGGTGTCGTTAAAGAAATGGAAACAAATGATGTGTTTAAGTGACAAGCTGCTAGTAAAACAAAGATGCTCTACAGAAATCTTTTTTTTTTTTTTTCTTCCATCTGGTATGTGTAAACACGACCCTGATTCATCCGCTGACTTGATTTTCTTTACGCTGGAAAACGGACGGACACAAAGAATAAAAGACGAGTGACAAAGAAGCCAAAGTCTAAAACGAAACAGAAAGAAAACACTGCAAATCTGGACCTGTTTATTCCTTAAACATGAGACTGTGTTTTCTAGAAATAAATGATGGAATAATGGCCAAGCAGAGATGGTGCCAACAGGAAGTCGGTTATGATTTTATACCACAAAACACATGCAGGCATTTGCTTAGCTGAGCTAAAACAAAGCTCAGCTAAAGACGGCTGTTTGGTTCAAAAATGAGGCTGAACCAGAGAATCCTGCTGAAGCACCGTCATCATGAACCTAAAAAAAACAGATGACTATCCTCAGACATGAAGCCCAGGCTTCTCTCACCCTGACTGCATCCTCCAGCTCACCAGGAGGATCCTGAGGTGTTCCCTGTCCAGCTGTGAGACATAGTCTCTCAGCAGGTCCAAGGTCTGCGTCTGAGTCTCGTCCCGGTGGGGCGTGCCTGAAACACCTCACCAGTGAGGCGCTCGTAAGCATCTTAACCGGATACCTGAGGCAGATCACCAGATTGACAGACGGATCGGTGCGGCGTCTACAATGATTAGGACGCTGCTTTGGTTCGTCATGGTGAAGAAAGAGTTGAGTCAAAAACCAAAGGTATGGATTTAACCAGTCAAACTACATCCCTACCATCACCATGGTAACCAGGATCTACATTCCTACCCTCACCATCGTAACCAGGATCTACATTTCTACCCTCACCATGGTAACCAGGATCTAAGTTCCTACCCTCACCATGGTAACCAGGATCTACGTTCCTACCCTCACCATGGTAACCAGGATCTACATTCCTACCCTCACCATGGTAACCAGGATCTACATTTCTACCCTTACCATGGTAACCAGGATCTACATTTCTACCCTCACCATGGTAACCAGGATCTAAGTTCCTACCCTCACCATGGTAACCAGGATCTACGTTCCTAACCTCACCATGGTAAACAGGATCTACATTTCTACCCTCACCATGGTAACCAGGATCTACGTTCCTACCCTCACCATGGTAACCAGGATCTACGTTCCTACCCTCACCATGGTAACCAGGATTTATGTTCCTACTCTCACCATGGTAAACAGGATCTACATTTCTACCCTCACCATGGTAACCAGGATCTACGTTCCTACCCTCACCATGGTAACCAGGATCTACGTTCCTACCCTCACCATGCTAACCAGGATCTACGTTCCTACCCATACCATGGTAACCAGGATCTACATTTCTACCCTCACCATGGTAACCAGGATCTAAGTTCCTACCCTCACCATGGTAACCAGGATCTACGTTCCTACCCTCACCATGGTAACCAGGATCTACGTTCCTACCCTCACCATGGTAACCAGGATCTACATTTCTACCCTTACCATGGTAACCAGGATCTACATTTCTACCCTCACCATGGTAACCAGGATCTAAGTTCCTACCCTCACCATGGTAACCAGGATCTACGTTCCTAACCTCACCATGGTAAACAGGATCTACATTTCTACCCTCACCATGGTAACCAGGATCTACGTTCCTACCCTCACCATGGTAACCAGGATCTACGTTCCTACCCTCACCATGGTAACCAGGATCTACGTTCCTACCCTCACTATGGTAACCAGGATCTACGTTCCTACCCTCACCATGGTAACCAGGATCTACGTTCCTACCCTCACCATGCTAACCAGGATCTACGTTCCTACCCTCACCATGGTAACCAGGATCTACGTTCCTACCCTCACCATGGTAACCAGGATCTACATTCCTACCCTTACCATGGTAACCAGGATCTACATTTCTACCCTCACCATGGTAACCAGGATCTAAGTTCCTACCCTCACCATGGTAACCAGGATCTACGTTCCTACCCTCACCATGGTAACCAGGATCTACGTTCCTACCCTCACCATGGTAACCAGGATCTACATTCCTACCCTCACCATGGTAACCAGGATCTACATTTCTACCCTCACCATGGTAACCAGGATCTAAGTTCCTACCCTCACCATGGTAACCAGGATCTACGTTCCTAACCTCACCATGGTAAACAGGATCTACATTTCTATCCTCACCATGGTAACCTGGATCTACGTTCCTACCCTCACCATGGTAACCAGGATCTACGTTCCTACCCTCACCATGGTAACCAGGATCTACGTTCCTACCCTCACCATGGTAACCAGGATCTACGTTCCTACCCTCACCATGGTAACCATGACTAATTGAAAGATGGATCAACTGCAAGTGAACCATCTTTTTTTTTTAGCTTTAACCACTGCTCAAGAAAAGACACACAGTTTTAATAAATCTAAGAAAATATGTCATTGAAACCTCAAACCAAAAAAAACTTCTGAGTTTTTACACAAATTATGCAGAAAACTATTCCAAAAAAAAAGGAAAAAAATCTTTGTTTTTTCCAACTTGTTAGAAAATAAAGACATCAATTCGGTCCCTGCGGATTTCAGTGAAGACATGAACTCATTGTGTTTAAGAAGCCCGGACTTGGCTCCGTTTCCAGGCAGATGTTTTTAAAAGATACCTATCAACTGCGTGATATCATCTGAGGCATGAATGCATGAACAGATGTCTGGGATAGAACGGAAAATCCAAGCGGGCATCATTTTCTGCGGCATAAACTCAGAAAATCTGAGTGGCAAAGCACAGAGCTCATCCCAGACATCCATCTCTTTTCTTTCCATTTACTGCAGTTTTTCATCAACTTGATTCATTTTTACCTCATATTTCACTTCTTTTTAACTCTTTTACTCCCATAAAATTTAGAAAAATAAACAAGACACTTAAAAAAGATCCACTCGTACATAAATTCTGGCTGAAATCTCCATCCATTATGGTGGGACTTTTGAAAACAGGGTTTAAAGTTGTCTGGTTTTTCAGATTAAAGTTACACATTCATGGTCTGATAATTACCGTAAATCTGTGACTTAGTTTAACATGAAACATTCTAACGGTTTGTAAGGTTGTGAGGGTTCCTGTGCTGCAGAATCCATTGAGAGCCCCGTCTTTGTCTTAGAATGATGATTAATGAGTGGGAGGAGACGTGGGAATTAACTTGTGATAACTTCAGAACACCAGATGTTTCCTAAATCCATCTTTTAACAATCTAATCCCAATCACTGGTGGAGCCAGGATGGCGCCACCTTCAGGCTTGTATCTCATTTCCATCCAGCAACTAGGTCAGGAATTGCAGGCATTAGTTTACAATTACACTGAAGGGAAAACGCCCTATCCAATCAGAGAAGTGTGACATGAACACAAGCGTCCGTCCTCCATGTTTGTAGTTCTGTATCTAACCATGCTATATGGGCCGTCCTCCATGTTTGTAGTTCTGTATCTAACCATGCTGCACAGTCTGTCCTCCATGTTTGTAGTCCTGTATCTAACCATGCTGTACGGTCCATCCTCCATGTTTGTAGTTCTGTATCTAACCATGCTGTACGGTCCGTCCTCCATGTTTGTAGTTCTGTATCTAACCATGCTATACGGTCCATCCTCCATGTTTGTAGTTCTGTATCTAACCATGCTGTATGGTCCGTCCTCCATGTCTGTAGTTCTGTATCTAACCATGCTGTATGGTCCGTCCTCCATGTTTGTAGTTCTGTATCTAACCATGCTGTATGGTCCGTCCTCCATATTTGTGGTTCTATATCTAACCATGCTGTATGGTCCGTCCTCCATGTTTGTAGTTCTGTATCTAACCATGCTGTACGGTTCGTCCTCCATGTTTGTAGTTCTGTATCTAACCATGCTGTACGGTCAGTGTTGGTAATGATTCACCAGATTGAGAATTTAAATACAGACCAGCGAGGAACGAGTGATCCCTGATACTGGGAGGTCAGACTGTTTCCACAGAGAGAAGGAAGCAATCGCATGGATCAGACTGTCACGAAACAGCCACTATACCTAAGACTGTTAATTACAGTAGCTATTGGGTAATCCAGATCTCCATCTTTGTATTTGAAAAAATCAGCAGATGGCCTTCATCTAGATGGAAAAGGGTGACAGAGAACAGAATCCGAGACGGCATGAGGGACACAAGACAGGAAAACCAGGAATCAGTCAGGGGCAATCTGGATCTATCAAACGCCAACGTCTTTTTAGTCTGGCAGAGAATATTGCAGAGGTTTTTGGTGTACCAAACTTTCCGTAGATTCTAGTTTCCAGCAGCCAATTAGCAGCTATTCTTTTTTGAATACTCTGTTTTTAACTGGTCTTGGGACGGAGGATGTCTGGGTGATTAAAAGCTCCATCTCCAACTGTACTGTATCCTGTTTACCTGGCTTCAAAGCAGCCAATCAATCCAACACACGTGTTTTTGAAACCAGCACAAACACAGGGAGAACAAGCAAACTTCACACAGAAAGAACAGTGTTTCATACCTCATTCCCACTCATGAAATCCAACCCCTGACCTTCTTGCTGTGAGGCCACGGGGCTAACCCCTGCACCACAATAGAATAGTATTGGGTCAAATTTAACGACTGACTGGAAAACTTTAATTAAATTCTTAAGTCATTGTAACAAAAAAAACAAAACAAACTTCTTCATCGTTTTTATTAGATGTTTTTAAAAGAATTTTTCAAGGAAGAAAAATATGAATAAAGTGAGGCCGTTTAAACACGTTCTGGAGGCTCTTTGTATTCAGTATTTCACTGGACTCTAAATCCAGGGGTTTTTTTTCTACATGAGTGTTTCATAATGCCATGTGAGCGTGTGGTTTGATTTGGTATTTCTGTCCAACCATGTCTCTGCCTGCAGGGAAAGCCGATAGAATCCTGTGGTTAAATGATTTCTCTCAGTGGAGGGAAACTGGAAGAAGCTCTGACGCTAAAGAATCCAACTAAATAAAAAGATCTGACGAGTGACTGAAAAATAGAATGTCTGAACATGAGAAGGAAAACCTGGTCACTCTGAAAGCAAGCCGTGAAATGAGAGGACAATTATTTCACCATGGTAACCAGAATCTAGGTTCCAACCCTCACAATGGTAACCAGGATCTATGTTCCTACCCTCACCATGGTAACCAGGATCTACGTTCGTACCTTCACCATGGTAACCAGAATCTAGGTTCCTACCCTCACCATGGTAACCAGGATCTATGTTCCTACCCTCACCATGGTAACCAGGATCTATGTTCCTACCCTCACCATGGTAACCAGGATCTATGTTCCTACCCTCACCATGGTAACCGGGATCTACGTTCCTAACCTCACCATGGAAACCAGGATCTACGTTCCTACCCTCACCATGGTAACCAGGATCTACGTTCCTACACTCACCGTGGTAACCAGGATCTATGTTCCTACCCTCACCATGGTAACCAGGATCTACATTCCTACCCTCACCATGGTAACCAGGATCTACGTTCCTACCCTCACCATGGTAACCAGGATCTACGTTCCTACCCTCACGATGGTAACCAGGATCTACGTTCCTACCCTCACCATGGTAACCAGGATCTATGTTCCTACCCTCACCATGGTAACCGGGATCTACGTTCCTAACCTCACCATGGAAACCAGGATCTACGTTCCTACCCTCACCATGGTAACCAGGATCTACGTTCCTACCCTCACCATGGTAACCAGGATCTACGTTCCTACCCTCACCATGGTAACCAGGATCTACGTTCCTACCCTCACCATGGTAACCAGGATCCACGTTCCTACCCTCACCATGGTAACCAGCTGTGGGTGGTGATCAAAAGAATGAGATCGTAGATATAAGCGGCCGAAATGATCTTCCTCTGCAGGGTGGCTGGGCTCTCACACAGATCAGATGGGGAGTTCTGCCATTCGGGAGGAGCTCGGTGTCAAGCCGCTCCTCCTCCAGGTCGAGAGAAGCCGGATGAAGTGGTTTGGGCATCTGGTCAGGATGCCTCCCAAGCGCTTCGCTGGAGGATGAAGCGAGGGTGAGAGAAGCCTGGGCTTCCTGTCTGAGGCCGTTGCCCCCGACGACCTGACCCTAGATAAGCGGAAGACGACAGAACATTTTGGTAACTGTTTTAGACTGAAAGCTATTTTTAAATGTTATTATGTAAATAAGAAGAATCCGTATCATTACATTTACTAGAATATGCCACGCTCCAGTAATGCATGGCCCTTTAAATGAGCTGGCATAATGAGCTTACTGTAAATATCCAAAGTAACTTTAATATTTTAGAGCGCATGGTAAACTCTGAGAAAGCAATAAAAACCCATATGGAGCCCTTGCCCTTGTCCTTGCTGTGCTTAGGGGCAAATTTATACATTAAGTATTTATTCAATGTTGATGAAAGACTGGATCAGATCCAATCACATCAAAGAGCTGCTGTGTAACGTGAGGAATGGCACACGACGAGCCTCCGTGCACAGGCCGGAATAAACCCTCCCAAACCTTTACGGTTTGATCAGCCTCCTCATCTCAAGAGGGACTTATCCGGCCCTCCTCACAGGAATGTCTAACAGAGACAGCCCGCTTGTCAGCAGTATCTTTCTGCTCTGCCAGCGTTCTCCGGGACTCCTCTAAACACCGTCTGCATATTCACTGAGAGGGACTCTAATGTTTTTAACTGCTGCTGTGAGTCGCTCTCTGGAGGTCAAGTCCTGTTGCGTTTCCCCCTGAAGCATCACAGTTACTTTGGCCTCTTTATCGTCCATCTTATCTCGGGCCTTCCACCCACCTTGGGCAGTAAACAGAGAAACAGAGAGAAGATGAAGGGTTCTCTAACCAGAAAGCCATCTTTATTCCCTCCAGGCTGCGGGATGCGTTCTCCTTCCCAGCGCCTCCAGCGGCGGACGGACAGACATGTGAGAGTCTGTGAGTGTCTGATGCAATGAGCATGACGGACATGATCCATCTTATCACATGCTTCTCCGTAGCGGATTAACAAGCAGAGTTCCGTCTGCATTTATGCCGGCGCTCCGGCGGGGACTTGCTTTGTGCAGGGAACAGGAAAATTCAATCAGTGCCTAAAGAATGGGAACATGGAGAATGAAACGCTGCTTTGGTTTCATTTCCATGTTAACCGATGTTTTTTAAGACCTCAAATGAAGAAAAAGAGCTGGAGTGTGACTTCTCCATCGGCCCCGCTCGTGTAGGGGAGTTATGACAGACGTGTGGGTCCTGCTGGATGTCCCACCATGATGTCTGGACTCCTGTACTGACCCGTAGACCCTTCCTCTGATCTAATCTGAAACTCTATCTCTTTTACATTTGTTTTTAAAGTCTCCACCTTCTTTGGGGTTAAATCTTCGGGCGTCCATCTGTGGACCTCTAAACCACTGAAGCGAGTTTGGTGAAACTTCTTCTTCTCCTTCCATCACCACAGCAACTCAGTTTCTTCCATCTAACCCTATCTCCTGCATCTTCTTCGGTCACACCAACTATCTTCATGTCTTCTTTCACTGTATCCATGAACCTCCTCTTTGGTCTTCCTCTCGTCCTCTTTCCTGGTGGTTCCAAACCCAGCATCCTTCTTCTGATGTACTCTCTCTCTCTCTCCTCTGTACATGTCCAAACCATCTCAGTCTGGCCTCTCTGACTTTAAAACCTCTAACATGTCCTGTTCCTCTGATCCTGTCCATCCTGCTACAAACATCTCTGTTTCCTGTCTTTTCCTCAGTGACACTGTCTCTAGACCAATCAGCATGGCCGCTCTCACTACACTGTCTCTAGACCAATCAGCATGGCCGCTCTCACCACACTGTCTCTAGACCAATCAGCATGGCCGCTCTCACCACACTGTCTCTAGACCAATCAGCATGGCCGTTCTCACCACGCTGTCTCTAGACCAATCAGCATGGCCGCTCTCACCATGCTGTCTCTAGACCAATCAGCATGGCCGCTCTCACCACGGTCACACATCATACCTGATACTTTCCTCCATCCGTTCCAGCCTGCCTGCACACGCTTCTTCACCTCTTTTCCACACTCTCCATTGCTCTGGACTGTTGATCCTAGATTCTTAAAATCTTCCACCTTCTTTATCTCTGCTCCCTGTAACCTCTTTTTTCCATTTTCCATTCCCACATTTCCTCATGTGGGAGTTGTTCTGTCCCATCAGGAGGAGACCAAGAGGCAGACCCCGGATCTGCTGGAGAGACTATGTCTCACAGCTGGACAGGGAACACCTCTGGATCCTTCCGGCTGAGCTGGAGGATGCAGCTGGGGTGAGAGAAGCCTGGGCTTTCCGGCTAAGGCTGTTGCCCCGGATGCCCCAGCCCCGGATAAGTGGAAGACGACGTAACGAAGTCATGAAGCTTCATGAACATACGTTTTTTTAACAGAAGACACCGATGAGCGACCTGTGAGCCTGTTTGACCCGACTCTAAATGACCCGAAAACCACTGGATGGAAGTTTGACGAATGAAGTGATAAAAAAAAGATGCTTTCTTTTAAAACAGGAGAAGATTTTCATTGTCGGTATTCATGAGTAAATTTCTGTTCAGAGCCAAAGATCCTGTTTAGAACTGGGAGATGTCATTACTGGTTACGTTTGTTATGATTGGACAATTTCCATCGTTTCTTCCTTCGATTGCGAAGGAAACACAAAGATGATTTTAGTTCCTCCCAGCGTTTCGTTTCTTGAACGATCCGGCCAAAGAAAAGACAAAATAATGTGTGTTTTTAACACACAGAAACACTTTGCAGGTGTGTTTTTCTCTGCCAGCGAGAAGAGAGATCTCAGTTTGGCGCGGCTGGATTTTCTCCAGTTTAAAAGAGTTGTGTGTCTTTGTGAAACAAAGCCAAAGAAAGATGTGATTCAACCTTGACAAGTGAAGGCAGTTAAGCAGCGAGGGCACACGTGGACGGAGAGAGAGAGAGAGAGAGAGTCTGACCGTCTGAAAATGTCACAGTGAAGAAGAAGGAATGTTTAGACGGTGAGGGATGAGAAAAGAAATGCAATCTGGGTGCAGACACAAGAGTAAGAGAGCAATTTGTTTGTGGTGTAATGAAGAGGAGATAGCTTGGCCTGGTGAGGACCGAGCTGGACCAGGTTCATGTGGAAGATAAATAAGGAGTTTAGATGGAGGAGAATCTGAACCATGATGAAGATAATTCCCGATGATTCAGTCCGAGGACTTCCAGAACCATCCTTCAGTTTTTAGAAGAAGTCAAGAGTTCTTTTCTGACATCCATTTTAAAGCTCTTCACATAACAGACAAGCCTGATCCATATGAGTGCTTCTTTCTCTCTGTGGAAACAGTCTGACCTCGCAGCTTACAGGTTTGTTCACTCCACGATGGGCGGGGCTTTCTTGCTGGACCAATCATTCCTCTCTGATTAGGACCGTCCGGTTCTCTGTAACACAAGTAGACTACAACTTGAATACATGTCTCTGGTTTCTGATACCTTGCCAGAGGTAGAAGGCACTTTATACCAGTTTCCTGCAAGTTTCCATCAGTTTTTGTATAGCATGGTGAGATACAGAACTACAAACATGGAGAACGGACCGTATAGCATGGTTAGATACTGAACTACAAACATGGAGGACGGACCGTTCAGCATGGTTAGATACAGAACTACAAACATGGAGGACGGACCGTATAGCATGTTTAGATGCAGAACTACAAACATGGAGGACGGACCGTATAGCATGGTTAGATACAGAACTACAAACATGGAGGACGGACCGTAAGGCATGGTTAGATGCAGAACTACAAACATGGAGGACGGACCGTATAGCATGGTTAGATACAGAACTACAAACATGGAGGACGGACCGTACAGCATGGTTAGATGCAGATGTACAAACATGGAGGACGGACTGTATAGCATGGTTAGATACAGAACTACAAACATGGAGGACGGACCGTATAGCATGGTTAGATACAGAACTACAAACATGGAGGACGGACCGTATAGTATGGTTAGATACAGAACTAAAAACATGGAGAAATTTTTAGAAACTAATTTTCCAACAGTTTACGCCACCGTGCCGTCAGGGAACAGGTCCTCATCAGTTACAATGCAACCTTGTATTAAGATAAAGTCTTGTTTAGAGTCCGTCCAGCTGCAGTGGTTCTGAGGAATAACAGAGAAAATCCTGGCTTCCTTCAAGTTCGGGCATCCGGTTAGGATACCTCCTGAACGCCTCGCTGGTGAGGTGTTTCAGGCACGTCCCATGGCGAGGAGGCAAACTCCGGACCTGCTGGAGAGACTATGTCTCACAGCTGGACAGGGAACACCTCAGGATCCTCCTGGGTGAGCTGGAGGATGCAGCCGGGGTGAGAGAACCCAGAGCTTCCCATCTGAGGCTGTTGCACCCACAATCCGGCCCCGGATAAGCAGAAGACGACAGAAAGGAACGAACGAGTTCCTTCGGTGTATTTCAGGTATTCACTAGGGTCTTTTCTTGGTGTAACACACCTAGAACCCCTCCACCCTGGATGCATCCAGACCAGATGTATTTCTTCTTGATCTTTCTGGATGACCAAGCTTTCACTCCGTTTCTGTTCCAGCAATAAAAAAGTTTCTGCTTCGTAAGAAGTTGGCTGTGCAGCATCAGATGCTGAGGTTTTCACACAGTGTTCAGATGAAGTTTGAAAGGATCAGAAAGAACATCCTGTCCAAAAACTCCCAAGATCCCAAAACAGATCCCTGACAACAGGAAGACTCAGCTGTAGATTCATAACTTTGGCATCAATCACAAATCAGATCGCATTCAGAAGCATTAATAACGAGCTGAGCTGCATCGTTCTGTTTAAAAGAAACCCAGAGAATCCTCTAAACTCCAGATGAGAGCGCATTTAACCATTAAAAATAATCCCCAAACAAGGCTGCAATTCAGTTGTGTTTACCCTTAAAATATGTCTGCTGCAAGATATTGACCATGGTTTGATTAATGACAGGAGCTAGTTGAACTGCAATCATCTGTCATCCTCTGGTAATCAGGGTCTCACACGGCCATCTGTCTGCTCTACTTTCCAATCACACCATCTACCTGCCAACCTGTCTGCAACCAGAGCCCGGCTAACGATCCCCTCTGCCCCTGTTTCTCGCTGTAAAAATAGTCGGATACATAATTAACATCATCGCTCATCACAGCTCCAATAGCTGACTGTCTTACAGTGGGAAGGGGAGGCGGGATGAAGGATGAAGATTTGGCTCATCTGAAAGCAGAGGGTTGTTAGTCCAAAACCCACTCAATCATCTTGTCTTTACACTCCCTGCATGGCAATTGGGAGGCTGCCAAACGCTGCTGCACTTCTGTATTTGCACTTAATTTGGAGCCCAGGATGTGCTGCGTGTGTTCGTTGTGTTACTCGTCTCTTCCGTCCTCTTTTTACTCCTTATTTCTTCTGATGTTCGTCTGTCTTGTAGCATCTATTCCTCCATCGATAGTCTCACTTCCAGTTTCTACTCATTCCAGTTTCTTTCTCTCTTATTTCATCTCTCTTCAGCCTCTTGAATTGTGGTTACACTTGACAATCTCTGCTGGCTGTTGGTCTGTCTTGCTTGAAAGGTTCTTGGAGTTCAGAGTACTTTAACAGAGCAGGAGTCTATTTTCCAGAGACTGTCTTTTCTAGTTTCGACTAACGGTGACGACATGCCCGGTAGTGGCCTTCACACACTCACACACACACAGACTGAAGCTAGAAAATGATCTGACTGACTCATTAAAGTCTGAAGACCCAAACCCAAGTCACACGGAATAAGCATTAGCCCTGAACCTTCCAGATTTGCCCCCCAATGTCTGTGCTTTTAGGAGCTCGTTCACACGGCCAAATAAACCTTAATATTTTCCATGATTTGACTGACTTTATTTTGGAGATAATATCCATCTGTGTAACATCTGGTCCCAGAGAAAACCCCCCAAATCTCCTCCAATCACCAGAATTTGATCCTCCTGTTTGAACAAAACCACAAAATTCTCTCTATTTTCTGTAAACTCATCATTTTACACCAAAAAAATGTTTTTTTTCAATCATTTTTATGGCTTTATTTTTAGGTTTACTTTTAATTTTCAGAGTTTGTTTTATGTCTTTTATAACTTTTATTGCTCTGCTTTTACAGATGATGTGGTCCTGTTGGCTTTGACGGGCCGGGGTCTCCGACTCGAGCTGGATCGATCTGCTGCCGAGTGTAAAGCAGCCAGGATCGTAATCAGAGCCTCCAAATAAGAGACCATGGTCCTCGCCCAGAAGAGGGTTGAGCCCTCGCTGCAGGTCAGGGACAGGGTAGGGCCTCAAGTGAAAGAGTTTAAGTATCTCGGGGTCTTGTTCACAAGGTGGGAAGGATGGAGCATGGTAACCAGGATCTACGTTCCTACCGTCACCATGGTAACCAGGATCTACGTTCCTACCCTCACCATGGTAACCAGGATCTACGTTCCTACCCTCACCATGGTAACCAGGATCTACGTTCCTACCGTCACCATGGTAACCAGGATCTACGTTCCTACCGTCACCATGGTAACCAGGATCTACGTTCCTACCCTCACCATGGTAACCAGGATCTACGTTCCTACCCTCACCATGGTAACCAGGATCTACGTTCCTACCCCCCTACACCATGGTAACCAGGATTTACGTTCCTACCCTCACCATGGTAACCAGGATCTACGTTCCTACCCCCTACACCATGGTAACCAGGATTTACGTTCCTACCCTCACCATGGTAACCAGGATCTACGTTCCTACCCTCACCATGGTAACCAGGATCTACGTTCCTACCCTCACCATGGTAACCAGGATTTACGTTCCTATCCTCCCCATGGTAACCAGGGGTTACGTTCCTACCCTCACCATGGTAACCAGGATCTACGTTCCTACCCTCACCATGGTAACCAGGGGTTACGTTCCTACCCTCACCATGGTAACCAGGATCTACGTTCCTACCCTCACCATGGTAACCAGGGTCTACGTTCCTACCCTCACCATGGTAACCAGGATCTACGTTCCTACCCTCACCATGGTAACCAGGATGTACGTTCCTACCCTCACCATAGTAACCAGGATCTACGTTCCTACCCTCACCATGGTAACCAGGATCTACGTTCCTATCCTCACCGTGGTAACCAGGATCTACGTTCCTACCCTCACCGTGGTAACCAGGATCTACGTTCCTACCCTCACCGTGGTAACCAGGATCTACGTTCCTACCCTCACCATGGTAACCAGGATCTACGTTCCTACCCTCACCATGGTAACCAGGATCTACGTTCCTACCCTCACCATGGTAACCAGGATCTACGTTCCTACCCTCACCATGGTAACCAGGATCTACGTTCCTATCCTCACCATGGTAACTAGCTCTGAGTGGTGACTGAAACAACAAGATCACAGATACAAGCAACCAAAATGATCTTCCTCTGCAGGGTGGCTGGACTCTCACTCAGAGATAGAGGGAGCAGTTCTCCCATCCGGGAGGAGCGCACCGTAGAGTCATTGCTAATTCACGATGAGAGAAACCAGATAAGTTTATTCAGGCATCTGGTTAGAATGCATCCCAAACATCTCGCTGGTGAGGTGTTCCGTCCAACGAGGAGGAGATCCTGAAGCACACCTCGGACCTGCTGGAGAGACTATGTCTCCCAGCTGGACAGGGAACACCTCAGGATTCTTCTGGGTGAGCTGGAGGATGCAGCCGGGTTGAGAGAAGCCTGGGCTTTCCGTCTGAGGCTGTTGCCCCGCGAAACCGGCCCCGGATAAGTGGAAGACGACAGAAAAGAACAGAACAACAAGATCCAGGAAACAGTAAAAATCATAGGTTTTAATTCATATTTTAAATGGAATAAAAATGACCAATTTTGATCATTTCAAAATTGACTTAAATCATCCTTTTTTCCTGTATTTTTATCAGCTTTTTATTAAGAAAACCAAATTATTTAAAAGCGTTTTGTTCCAAAATTTAGTTTGAATGAAGACTTTAAAACGTCTGTAACGAAAACAAAAGACGTGTAGATTCAGACGGGATTAAGAGAAACACAAAGTTGGACAAATTACGGCGGCTAATCGTCAGGGGAATGTTTAAAAGACATGTCAGATTCCCACTGAGTAAAAAAGCTTGAAGATAATCACTAATTACAACGAGTCCCTCGATAAAACTACGCTGGGGACCAGAGACGTGTCCACGGAAACCAAACCATGTTTTCTTCTGCATTACTTGTGTTGCGTTGGTAGAGGATTAAGCGGGGCATGCCTGGCATGACAAGCTTTACTATTCAGTACCCTGTTTGTGTTTCTATCACAACAGCGGGCTCAGCTTTATGACTTCAGCAGACCTCCAGCTAACAGAGAAACTTCTCAGGACAAAGACTAGAGCAGTGACCTGGCATTCCACCGCTGAGAAGCAACAGCCAAGCTCCCTGATTGAAACCCCCCCCCCCCTTGAACCTTTCTGTCCTTCTTCCAGCCAGACTTTCACCCCTTTCACCCCGCCTCCCTCCCTCTAACTTAACTCCACCTGGCTGCAGCTGGGATGGAGCCACTGACTCAGAGAGCAAAACAAAGACGGTGAACTCTCGATCAAAATCTGAACGGTGCTTGACTCTAAACACACAAACAGACCCGCCTGCTGGAGGGTTCGGCTCACGCTGACCTGACCTCCTGGTCCAGAGTTCATGAGCTCCTTGACAAACTGCAGCGCCAAAGTTTATCTTCACCTCTAAAGTGTGTGGAAGAGAATAGTAATCAGGATGGGGGAGAGATGGGGAGGGGTGAGGCCATCAAAATAACACAGTTTTATTTTTTTTATGGACGACACAAAATAGAAGAATCACAACGTTCTGTCTCTTTAAATTAAATATGGAGATTTACGGTTCTACAAGAGTCTTCTCTCTTTCATTGAAACAGAGGAATGTGTGTGTGTTGATGAGATCGAATTGAAAATGATTAATCCCCTCGATGCCCCCTCGGCCCTAGCCACCTGCATCCCAGTCCGTTCACACTGTGTCCAATCTGGCAATCCAAAAGCTGGACTCTGGAATGGGTCCACAAAGCAAGGCCGCTGTGTATTTCACTGGGTCCAAGTGAGCGCCTCCAGTTCCTCAATCTTGTAGCAAGCAACCAGACGTTTCTATGGAAACCGTAAAAACACATGAAGCACCTCCTGTAGACCGTCTCCTTCTCCTCAGCTCCCTCAGGACTGAACCAACTCCTCCAGACATGATGGATGTGGCTCTGAGAGCCAGCAGCTGGTCACGCATGTCAACAGCAGAATGAGCTACATCCCTTGAGGCTGGAGGAGATGCCGAGGGAGCTGAGGAGAAGGAAACGATCTGGAGGAGGTGAGGAGAAGGAAACGATCTGGAGGAGGTGAGGAGAAGGAAACGATCTGGAGGAGGTGAGGAGAAGGAGTCGATCTGGAGGAGGTGAGGAGAAGGAGACGATCTGGAGGAGGTGAGGAGAAGGAGACGGTGTAGAGGAGGTGAGGAGAAGGAGACGATCTGGAGGAGGTGAGGAGAAGGAGGCGATCTGGAGGAGGTGAGGAGAAGGAGACGATCTGGAGGAGGTGAGGAGAAGGAGACGATCTGGAGGAGGTGAGGAGAAGGAGACGATCTGGAGGAGGTGAGGAGAAGGAGACGATCTGGAGGAGGTGAGGAGAAGGAGACGATCTGGAGGAGGTGAGGAGAAGGAGACGGTGTAGAGGAGGTGAGGAGAAGGAGACGATCTGGAGGAGGTGAGGAGAAGGAGGCGATCTGGAGGAGGTGAGGAGAAGGAGACAATCTGGAGGAGGTGAGGAGAAGGAGTCGGTCTGGAGGAGGTGAGGAGAAGGAGACGGTGTAGAGGAGGTGAGGAGAAGGAGACGATCTGGAGGAGGTGAGGAGAAGGAGACAATCTGGAGGAGGTGAGGAGAAGGAGTCGGTCTAGAGGAGGTGCTTCCTGTGTTTTTGTGGTTTCCATGGAAACGTCCGGTTGGTCGCTTGAGGAACTGGAGGCGCTCACTCGGACCCAGTGAAATACGGAGAGACCAGTTTGGTGTTCCTCACTTCGGCCTGGCTTTGTGGATCCATTCCGGACTCCAACTTTTGGGTTGCCAGGTTGGACACAGTGCGACCGGACTGGGACACCAGTGGATAGGGGTGAGGGGGCATCGAGGTGTTTACACTGCAGTGCTTAAATTTACTTTCAGGGATTAATAAAGTAGATTTAAATGTGACTCACCTCTGGTTTGTTCTGTCTAGGATTGTTCCACCAGCTCAGAGAGTTCAGAGGGATTAGAGAGAAGGTAATCAAAGAATATTGATGATAAAGACGTTAAACTGATCCTAAATGTCTGAACCTCTTTTCTGAGACTACGAGCTCAGTCTGACAGTGTTTGAACATCCAGACAGTCCTCCATCGTGTCTGTTTCAATCTGAATCCTCAAAGTAAACACCAGGATTAGCCTGGTTCAGAACCAATGTGTGCAGATCCAATAAAGAGCACAGCGGGGGTTTTTAGAAGACAGCGACCCGGAAATATTTATTTATTTTAAACATTTGCCTTTTGATAAAAATCCCGACTTAACAGCAGAAATCATGTTGAATTTTAACAGGACAAGTTTCTAATAAAAATGAGCAAAGACTTTCCCGCCGTTATGGTGGGAGGATCCCACCTCCTCCTCCATCCTGGACTGGTTTACAACGTTCACCCACCATCATATCAAACGGGCTCGCACTCAGAGATCGGGTGAGGAGTTCTGCAATCCGGGAGGAGCTCGGTGTCGAGCCACTCCTCCTCCAGGTCGAGAGGAGCCAGATGGGGTGGTTAACGAGCGCCTCGCTGGTGAGGTGTTTCGGGCACGTTCCACCGAGAGGAGACCCAGAGGCAGACCCTGGATCTGCTGGAGAGACTATATCTCACAGCTGGACAAGGATCACCTCAGGATTCTCCTGGGTGAGATGGAGGATGCAGCCTGGTTGAGAGAAACCTGGGCTTCCCGTCTGAGGCTGTTGCCCCCACGACCTGGCCCCGGATAAGCAGAAGACGACAGAAAGGAATGGTCACTATTTTGATAGGGTGCTGCCCCAAGTGGAGGAGTTTAAGTATCTCGGGGTCTTGTTCACGAGTGGGGAAAGGATGGAGCGGGAGATCGACAGACGGATCGGTGCGGCATCAGCAATAAGTAGGACGCTGCATCAGTCCGTCGTGGTAAAGAGAGAGGTAAGCCGAAAAACAAAACTCTCGATTTACAAGTCGATCTACGTTCCTACCCTCACCATGGTAACCAGGATCTACATTCCTACCCTCACCATGGTAACCAGGATCTACGTTCCTACCCTCACCATGGTAACCAGGATCTACGTTCCTACCCTCACCATGGTAACCAGGATCTACGTTCCTACCCTCACCATGGTAACCAGGATCTACGTTCCTACTCTCACCATGGTAACCAGGATCTATGTTCCTACTCTCACCATGGTAACCAGGATCTACATTCCTACCCTCACCATGGTAACCAGGATCTACGTTCCTACCCTCACCATGGTAACCAGGATCTACGTTCCTATCCTCACCATGGTAACCAGGATCTATGTTCCTACCCTCACCATGGTAACCAGAATCTACGTTCCTACCCTCACCATGGTAACCAGGAACTACATTCCTACCCTCACCATGATAACCAGGATCTACGTTCCTACCCTCACCATGGTAACCAGGATCTACGTTCCTACCCTCACCATGGTAACCAGGATCTACGTTCCTATCCTCACCATGGTAACCAGGATCTATGTTCCTACCATCACCATGGTAACCAGGATCTACGTTCCTACCCTCACCATGGTAACCAGGATCTACGTTCCTACCCTCACCATGGTAACCAGGATCTACGTTCCTACCATCACCATGGTAACCAGGATCTACGTTCCTACCATCACCTATGGTCACCAGCTGTGGGTGGTGACCGAAAGAATGAGATCGCGGGTACAAGCGGCCAAAATGAGCTTCATCTATAGGGTGGCTGGGCTCTCACTCAGAGATTGGGTGAGGAGCTCTGCCATCCGGGAAGAGCTTGGTGTCGAGCCGCTCCTCCTCCAAGTTGAGAGAAGCCAGATGGGGTGGTTCGGGCATCTAATTAGGATTTCTCCCAAGCGCCTTGCTTGCTGTTTCGGGCACGTCCAACCGGGAGGAGACCAAGAGGCAGAACCCGGATCTGCTGGAGAGACTATGTCTCACAGCTGGCTGGGGAACAACTCAGGATCCTTCTGGGTGAGATGGAGGATGCAGCCGGGGTGAGAGAAGCCTGGGTTTACCGTCTGAGGCTGTTGCCCCCGTGACTCAGCCCCGGATAAGCAGAAAACGAAGGAACGGAACGGTCACTTTTTTGTCAAACCAGCTCATATAAACTGAGTTTAAACCAGGTTGGCCTATTTGGGCACGGCATGAGACCAGGGTTTCATCCCAGTGGAGTAGATGGAATATCATGACTCCTAAAGTTGAATCAGTTCATTTAAAGTCGGTACTGAGTGTTTCTGGCTGTGTTTAGGATCTGTTCAGAGACAGACCCCCAGACCTGGTGACCGGATTTTCCCACAGCTGCTCAGGGAAGTCCTTGTGATGCGCCTGGGTGAGCTGAGAAAAGTCTAGACCCTGGACGATGAAAGATACCAGGAAAATGTGTGTGTGTGTGTGTGTTTGTTGGTGGAGTAAACTGATGTTTCCGTACCATCTGCCTTGCTCATGGGCAGGATGGTGGTGGTAGTTTGAAATAAAAAGAGATGTGTGTGGTGTGAGAGTGGGAGAAATGGCTCCATCTGTTAGGAACCGTTCCCTCTTTGATTTAATTCTGGAAAAAAAAACACTTGCAAATCAGTGAGGGAACACACACACACACGCACACACACACACACTTTCAAACTCACACGCAGTCACACACAACGAGGACTGACACATTGTTTTTTTTCAGACTGAATTAAATAAAAAAAAAAAACTCATTAAAAGAAACCAAACGTTTTGTTGAACGTTTAGAAAGTTTAAGAAAATTTCTGATGAGTTTTAAATATTTTGTAGGAAAAAAAAACTCCTAATACTTTCTAAACGTAGCTCAGGTTCTTTTTTTATTTCATTCATGAATCTCTGAGTTCAGGCTGCATGGTGGCCGGGTGGGATGAGGTGTGGAACACTGGTTTTTCTGTGTGTAATTTGCATGTTCTCCTCGAATGTGTGGGTTTATTCCGGTTTCCTCCAAACACATGCATTAACGTGTCTTTTTTAGCACCCAGGTTGATTGTCCCTAGGAATGAGTGTGTGTATGGATGGCTGTATGTGTGTGTGGCCCTGCAGACTGGCGACCTGTTTGGGGTGTACCTACCTTGAATCAGCCAAGATAGGCTCCAGCCCCGTCAGGTAATAAGCGGTTTAGAAGAAGTTGATTGAATGAATGTTTGAGTTAAAAATGGAGACTTCAAGTCAGTTTCTTCCATCTAACCCTATCTGCTGCATCCTCTTCAGTCACACCAACTATCTTCATGTCTTCCTTCACTGTATCCATGAACCTCCTCTTTGGTCTTCCTCTAGTCCTCTTTCCTGGTGGTTCCAAACCCAGCATCCTTCTTCTGATGTACTCTCTCTCTCTCCTCTGCACATGTCCAAACCATCTCAGTCTGACCTCTCTGACTTTAAAACCTCTAACATGTGCTGTTCCTCTGATCCTGTCCATCCTGGTCACTCCCAGAGAGATCCTCAGCATCTTCATCTCTGATACAAACATCTCTGTTTCCTGTCTTTTCCTCAGTGACACTCTCTCTAGACCAATCAGCATGGCCGCTCTCACCACACTGTCTCTAGACCAATCAGCATGGCCGCTCTCACCACACTGTCTCTAGACCAATCAGCATGGCCGCTCTCACCACGGTGTCTCTAGACCAATCAGCATGGCCGCTCTCAGCACACTGTCTCTAGACCAATCAGCATGGCCGCTCTCAGCACACTGTCTCTAGACCAATCAGCATGGCCGCTGTCACCACATTGTCTCTAGACCAATCAGCACGGCCGCTCTCACCACACTGTCTCTAGACCAATCAGTATGGTCGCTCTCACCACACTGTCTCTAGACCAATGAGCATGGCCGCTCTCACCACACTGTCTCTAGACCAATCAGCATGGCCGCTGTCACCACATTGTCTCTAGACCAATCAGCACGGCCGCTCTCACCACACTGTCTCTAGACCAATCAGCATGGCCGCTCTCACCACACTGTCTCTAGACCAATCAGCATGGCCGCTCTCACCACACTGTCTCTAGACCAATCAGCACGGCCGCTCTCACCACACTGTCTTTAGACCAATCAGCACGGCCGCTCTCACCACGGATTTCTACACTTTTCATTTCATTTGATCTGAAACTCTTCCATCACACCTGATACTTTCCTCCACCCGTTCCAGCCTGCCTGCACACGCTTCTTCACCTCTTTTCCACACTCAGTGTTTTGAGAAACGACTTAGGAGGCACTTTCATCAAAGAGAACCGTGGCCAACGGGAACCTCTACCGTGGTGCAAGTCAGACCGAGTCACGAGTCTAAACTCATCAGCACATTTCCCTCTTGTTCCACTTACCAGCCACGTGTGTAAGACTCGACACGTCTGTGTTCTAACCCTGGGCCCGGTGGAGGTCGAGGGGACTTTATTCTGTCTCCGTTCATAAAATTCAGCACAATAAACTTTGCTTTTTTTTCTCTCCAGTAAATTGAAATTCCAAACAAAAAGCCTATTAGGAACTAAGAGACCTCCCTGGAGGCGCTGGCGTTTAACATGCAGAGCGAATGTTTAGCTCCAGTGCTTTCCCAGAGCTGCACGGCCAAACCAATCTGTCGCGGCGTGCAGAGCGAATGTCTAACGGATGAGTTTCGGTTTCATGCTTTATCAGAGGAGCCGAGCTGTTTATTCCACCAGAAGCAAAGCATGCAGAGGACATTTCCTCCTGGACCAACACGACGCGGCCTGGAAGATTTTCTACAGCACGCAATGAAATTTATGAGGCCATGCTTTGGTTTATTTTCTTCTTTTCCTTCGGGTTTTTTTCACAGTTTTCCTCCGTCTAACCTTCTTCTTCTGCATCACCAACAACCGTCATGTCCTCCTTCACTACATCCATACCCCTCGTCGTTGGTTCCCCTCTAGACCTCCTGCCTGGTAGTTCTAAACTCAGCGCCCGTCTGCTGATTTATCCCGTCTCTCTCCTACGAACAGATCCACTGATTCAGTCTGGACTTTTCCGGCTCCTTTGATGTTCCTGATCATGTCCATTCGGGTTCTTCCCAAATAGAACCTCAGCATCTTCATCTCCACCACCTCCAGATCTGTCTTCTCCAGGGGTCAGCCTTATGGGGCCAACTCTGAATGGCTTTGGAAAATAAAATTCCAAGTGTCGGATTGTGTTCTGTCGTCTTCTGCTCATCCGGGGCCAGGTCGTGGGGGGCAACAGCCTCAGATGGAAAACCCAGGCTTCTCTCACCACACCTGCATCCTCCAGCTCACCTGTTAGGATCCTGAGGTGTTCCCTGTCCAGCTGTGAGACATAGTCTTTCCTGCAGGTCCAGGATCTGCCTCTTGGTCTCCTCCCAGAGGGCGTGCCTGAAACGCCTCACCAGCAAGGCGCTCCGAAGGCATCCTGACCAGATGCCTGAGGTGGCTGGTCTCTCTCAGAGATCGGGTTAGGAGTTCTGCCATCCGCGAGGAGCTTGTAGTGGACCTGCTCGTCCTCCGGGTTGATAGAAGCCAGATAGGGCTGTTCAGGCATCTGGTCAGGATGCCTCCCTAGTGCCTCGCTGGTGCAGTGTTTCTGGCAAGTCCCATTTAAATTCAACTTTTAATTTGTTTAAAAGAGACCTTTTAAAAGAGACCTTCAACTCGACAATATTTTTTTCCTTTTATGAGTTTAAAATGTGCTCATTTAATTGAAAGAAGTTCATTCATTAGTCTTCTGAACCGCTTATTGCAGGTGGGATCGTGAAGGATGCTGGAGCCTATCCCGGATGACTACAAACAAGAGGTGGAATCACTGATGATGTCACTCAGAAGATCCTGTCTTCATTCCTTCTGAGTCACTCCAGCAGGAACATCTCCATCATCCATGAAGACTCCACATTCCTCACTGATGAAAGAGCTCAGCTCCATGGTAACCAGGATCTACGTTCCCACCCTCACCATGGTAACCAGGATCTATGTTCCTACCCTCACCATGGTAACCAGGATCTACGTTCCTACGCTCACCATGGTAACCAGGATCTACGTTCCTACCCTCACCATGGTAACCAGGATCTACATTCCTACCATCACCATGGTAACCAGGATCTACGTTCTTACCCTCACCGTGGTAACCAGGATCTACGTTCATACCCTCACCATGGTAACCAGGATCTACGTTCCTACCCTGACCTAAGGTAAACAGCTGTGGGTGGCGACCGAAAGAAAGTACAAGATTTTGGATACAAGCAGTTGAAATGATCTTCCTCTGCAGGGTGGCTGGACTCACACTCAGAGATAGAGGGAGGAGCTCGAAGCGAACCGACTCCAGCACTCTGAAACTAACTTCTTCAAATAGCAGGAGTTTTTTAACCATATAATAAAATCATAAAGTTTTACTGCAACTATAACTTATTTCTCTTCACTGATGAAGGAGCTCAGCTCTTCAAAAAACATTAATAAAAAAAAAATCCCAAAAATATGTAGCATTACATCAAGCTGCTGCCATCATGAGAAACGCATTTTCCCCGCTTGATATGAACTGAACAAGTTGTCAGTCTGTCCCGGGGCCGCACACTCATTCCTAGGGGAGATTTCTCAGCAGCCAACCTAACATGTATGTTATTAAAGGAAACCAGAGAAAACTCACAGATACACGAGGAGAACATGCAAACTACATACAGAACAGACAGTAATTCAAGCCTCGCCCCACTCTAGGACTCAAACACCAGTCCTTCTTGCTGTGAGGCCGTCGTGCTAAGCGCTGAACCACAGCACAGCATTAAATAAAATGATATTTTTAAGTATTTAAGAATGAGGGTTTTAAAAGCAGCTCGATGTGGGTTGTTTTTTATTAAAATTCCTCAAGCGGTTTGAAAAACATTTCTTTCTAACTGTTTCAGACAGAAAGCCCGAGTGTTTCATGGAAGGAAGTCGTGCTTTTAAGGATCGCGTTTAAAATGTTTCAGCTTAAAAACATTAACCAGGTGTTTGTTCAGAACTTCATTTGGTTTTAGAATCTCTCTAATCCCGTTTGATCCTCCATCTTCCTCTCCAATACTCCGATGCCATAAAACCTCCTTCTAAGCGTCCCTATCGACACATGCTGGCAGACGTAGAGTTAAACTCCCAAAATGAGAACGTGACAGCCTGAAGACATTCAGCACACAATGGGGGAGGTGACCGTGTCATGCCAGGGGAAGCTTCCGTTGGGACAGCGGTTGGCAGTTTTTCCCAACAAAACGAATTAGTGCAGAACAATGAAACAGTCATGACAAGAAGATTTCTGAAGCAGGGACAGCTGGAGGTGTGGACAGCATCACGTAAGATTTAACATTGTTTGGGTCGAATCCGAGTAAAATTTTAGCTTTTTTTAACAGTCGACGTTTGTTTGTCACCAGAGCTGTTGGAGTGAAACCCGAAGGCTTCCTGTTCATCGAATATTCTACCCACAGGAGGGGTGTAAAGAGATATTTACCCACCAAGCAGAGCTTAAGAAAACAAGACAGCTTATGTTCCTACCCTCACCATGGTAACCAGGATCTATGTTCCTACCCTGACCATGGTAACCAGGATCTATGTTCCTACCCTCACCATGGTAACCAGGATCTACGTTCCTACCCTCACCATGGTAACCAGGATCTACATTCCTACCCTCACCATCGTAACCAGGATCTACGTTCCTACCCTCACCATGGTAACCAGGATTTACGTTCCTACCCTTACCATGGTAACCAGGATCTACATTCCTACCCTCACCATGGTAACCAGGATCTACGTTCCTACCCTCACCATGGTAACCAGGATCTACGTTCCTACCCTCACCATGGTAACCAGGATCTACGTTCCTACCCTCACCATGGTAACCAGGATCTACGTTCCTACCCTCACCATGGTAACCAGGATCTATGTTCCTATCCTCACCGTGGTAACCAGGATCTACGTTCCTACCCTCACCATGGTAACCAGGATCTACGTTCCTACCCTCACCATGGTAACCAGGATCTATGTTCCTACCCTGACCTAAGGTAAACAGCTGTGGGTGGAAACCGAAAGAAAGAACAAGATTTTGGATACAAGCAGTTGAAATGATCTTCCTCTGCAGGATGGCTGGATTCACACTCAGAGATAGAGGGAGGAGCTCGGAGCGAACAGACTTCTTCAAATAGCAGGAGTTTTTTAACGATATGATAAAATCATAAAGTTTTACTGCAACTATAACTTTTTATGAGTTTTTAATTCAAACATTTTTCGACCAATGAGGGGTCAGAATAATTTCCAATGGCAGTCCTAACGATCTCTCACGACACTCTAGTGGCTGGAAAACTTCTGTCCAGTGTAATCCGTTTTTTTTCCTCCTTGAAGAATGACTTTCCGTCCTCCTTTAGAGTTCATCTATTAAAGCATTTGTAAATTCCCAGATGGACCGAGGTCTCCGGCCAACTGCTCTGACATGTCAGACATGCTGCCACGCCTCATCACTCTCCACCCCTCTACTGGAACAAAGAACGGGCTCTCTACCCTCCTCAGCATCAGACCCAAGTGGCTTAAAGAGATCTGAGGCATGACGGAGTCCCAGGGCCAGGAATCCCACCCATAACCCAATCCGGCTCTGGAGGGCACCCCCTCCTCTCACTTATCCATCACTCATCACCGGGGTGGACCATGCAGCTTGCATTTAGGCCTTCATTAATGCTCCATCTGCATTGAACAATAAGTATTTTATGGTTATAAAGCGGTCTTATTGTACCGAACTCGCCCGGCTTCACCATGACGGATGTGGACAGAGACACAGTGGAACTAAAGATGGTGGAGTGGTGGGGTTTAGTGTTGTTCCACCACAGTGAAGGATGTGAGTTGCTGTCAAGATGTGGAGCTTTCTTGACGCTTTCAGGATGCTCTACCAACGGCTGTTCCATCTCTATTCCACCCGAACATGGCACCTCCTGGCAGTTGTTCTGAAACTGTTTGGAGTTCTCTTGGATTGCTTGGCGCTACCAGACACACTCCCAATTGCAGCCGAGGATCTGACTGCCGCATTTTGTCCAGCCACCCTGCAGAGGAAACTCAATCGGCTGCTAGTATCCGTTATCTCCTTCTTCCGGTCACCACCCACAGCTGTATAGCAGGTGGTGCTAGAAGCGTAGATCCAGGTTACCATGGTGACGGAAGGAACGTAGATCCTGGTTACCATGGTGAGGGTAGGATTGTAGATCCTGGTTACCATGGTGAGGGTAGGAACGTAGATCCTGGTTACCATGGTGAGGGTAGGAACGTAGATCCTGGTTACCATGGTGACGGGAGGAACATAGATCCTGGTTACCATTGTGAGGGTAGGAACGTAGATCCTGGTTACCATGGTGAGGGTAGAAACGTAGATCCTGGTTACCATGGTGAGGGTAGGAACGTAGATCCTGGTTACCATGGTGAGGGTAGGAACGTAGATCCTGGTTACCATGGTGAGGGTAGGAACATAGATCCTGGTTACCATGGTGAGGGTAGGAACGTACTGTAGATCCTGGTTACCATGGTGAGGGTAGGAACGTAGATTCTGGTTACCATGGTGAGGGTAGGAACGTAGATCCTGGTTACCATGGTGAGGGTAGGAACGTAGATCCTGGTTACCATGGTGAGGGTAGGAATGTAGATCCTGGTTACCATGGTGAGGGTAGGAACGTAGATCCTGGTTACCATGGTGAGGGTAGGAACGTAGATCCTGGTTACCATGGTGAGGGTAAGAACGTAGATCCTGGTTACCATGGTGAGGGTAGGAATGTAGATCCTGGTTACCATGGTGAGGGTAGGAACGTAGATCCTGGTTACCACGGTGAGGGTAGGAACGTAGATCTTGGTTACCATGGTGAGGGTAGGAATGTAGATCCTGGTTACCACGGTGAGGGTAGGAACGTAGATCTTGGTTACCATGGTGAGGGTAGGAACGTAGATCCTGGTTAATAAATCTGATATTTTCTGTCTGTTTTATTGAATTCTATGCTGTTTTTTTTTTTAACCATAAAGGAGTGACAGAGTGTGGATTCAATCACTACTGGAGGCCAAAGCGTGAAATGTTCAGTCTGACACTGTTAAAATCCAAAAATAGCTTCAGGTCAAACTCACAAACACCTTTTACACCAAGACTTTCTCTTCATTTTCCACTCCTCAAACCACACAGCCTCTCCACCTACACCAATAGCTTTTCTGGGGTGTGTATTTCACGCCCAGGTGGCTGGACAGGGTGATTTCCCATGGTGCGGAGCAGAAACCGGTGGTGTGGAGTGATATCAGCGCGGCGTCTGGCCTGTGTGTTTGTGTAGCTACACATGTCTGCATACTGTACGGGCTACACGCAGTCTGAACCCCTTTCAAACGACCAGCTGTACAAATGCTGAGCCCAAAGAGCGAGGTGTTGAATTAACAAGCCATACGAGGCGTCTCGTTCTCCTCTGCTGCTCCACACAGTGACCGGGCAGTAATGAGGCGGGGGCACATTACAATGCTTCTTTATGGGTTATGTTCTGAGAATGACTGGAGCAAAGGGGGTAATGTGGTGCTGTGCAGAGGAGCTGATGAAATGACAGTGAAAAGGACCAGCTGAGTGGAAGGAGGACTGGGTTTAAAGAAGGGGCTCACTAAGCCGCTCAATCTGGTCCGTAAAACCTGAATAAACGCTCCCTCACTCTGACACGCTACAATCTTCAATAGATTAATTTAACTACCTGATTAAAAATGTAAGACAGTAACGTTTTATTTTGACACTCTTTTCATTGGACGTCATTAAGATCCATATATATACAGTGGTGGTCAAAAGTTTACATACACTTGTAAAGAATATAATGTCATGGCTGTCTTGAGTTTCCAGTTATTTCAACAACTCTGATTTTTCTCTGATATAGTGATTGGAACAGATCCTTCTTTGTCACAAAAAACATTCATGAAGTTTGATTCTTTTATGACTTTATTATGGGTAAACTGAAAATGTGACAAAATCAGCTGGGTCAAAAATATACATACAGCAATGCTAATATTTGGTTACGTGTCCTTTGGCCATTTTTACTTCAATTAGGCGCTTTTGGTAGCCATCCACAAGCTTCTGGCAAGTTTCTGATTGAATCTTTGACCACTCCTCTGGACAGAATTGGTGCAGTTCAGTTAAATTTGTTGGCTTTCTGACATGGACTTGTTTCTTCAGCATTATCCACATGTTCTCAATGGGATTTAAGTCAGGACTTTGGGAAGGCCATTCTAAAACCTTAATTCTAGCCTGATTTAGCCATTCCATTACCACTTTTGATGTGTGTTTGGGGTCATTGTCCTGTTGGAACACCCAACTGCGCCCAAGACCCAACCTTCGGGCTGATGACGTCAGGTTTTCTTGAAGAATTTGAAGGTAATCCTCCTTCTTCATTGTCCCATTGACTCTCTGTAAAGCACCAGTTCCATTGGCAGCAAAACAGGCCCACCGTGCTTGATGGTAGGCATGGTGTTCTTGGGGTTAAAGGCCTCACCTTTTCTCCTCCAAACATATTGCTGGGCATTGTGGCCAAACAGCTCAATTTTTGTTTCATCTGACCACAGAACTTTCCTCCAGAAGGTCTTATCTTTGTCCATGTGATCAGCAGCAAACTTTAGTCGAGCCTTAAGGTGCCGCTTTTGGAGCAAGGGCTTCCTTCTTGCACGGCAACCTCTCAGTCCATGGCGATGCAAAACACGCTTGACTGTGGACACTGACACCTGTGTTTCAGCAGCTTCTAATTCTTGGCAGATCTGCTTTTTGGTGCTCCTGGGTTGACTCTTCACCCTCCTGACCAGTTTTCTCTCAGCAGCAGGTGACAGCTTGCGTTTTCTTCCTGATCGTGGCAGTGACAAAACAGTGCCATGCACTTTATACTTACAAACAATTCTTTGCACTGTTGCTCTTAGAACCTGCAGCTGCTTTGAAATGGCTCCAAGTGACTTTCCTGACTTGTTCAAGTCAATGATTCTCTTTTTCAAATCTGTGCTGAGCTCCTTTGACTTTCCCATTGTAGCGTTTGTGGGTGTTTTTATCCAATGAGCCCTTTTTAAATGGCCTCAGAGAATTCACCAGCTGTAGTCACTCATAATCACTCACAAGAAGTTAAGAGGTCATGCTATGAAGCTCATGTCATTGACACAACTTTCTAAGTCTCCAAAATTGCTCATTCATGTTGCTGTATGTATATTTTTGACCCAGCTGATTTCGTCACATTTTCAGTTTACCCATAATAAAGTCATAAAAGAATCAAACTTCATGAATGTTTTTTGTGACAAAGAAGGATCTGTTCCAATCACTATATCAGAGAAAAATCAGAGTTGTTGAAATAACTGGAAACTCAAGACAGCCATGACATTATGTTCTTTACAAGTGTATGTAAACTTTTGACCACCACTGTATATATATTTTGTTTTTCAGAATAAAATGAAATTAAACAAAATATTTGACACTCTTTTTTTTTTTTTTTTGCATCGGTTCATCGAGGTAAAAAACAAAAAAGCTGAGCCGAAAAGCAAAGCTCTCTCGATTTACAAGACGATCTACGTTCCTACCCTCACCATGGTAACCAGGATCTACATTCCTACCCTCACCATGGTAACCAGGATCTACATTCCTACCCTCACCATGGTAACCAGGATCTACATTCCTACCCTCACCATGGTAACCAGGATCTATGTTCCTACCCTCACCATGGTAACCAGGATCTACATTCCTACCCTCACCATGGTAACCAGGATCTACGTTCCTACCCTCACCATGGTAACCAGGATCTCCGTTCCTACCTTCACCATGGTAACCAGGATCTACGTTCCTACCCTCACCATGGTAACCAGGATCTACGTTCCTACCCTCACCATGGTAACCAGGATCTATGTTCCTACCCTCACCATGGTAACCAGGATCTCCGTTCCTACCTTCACCATGGTAACCAGGATCTACGTTCCTACCCTCACCATGGTAACCAGGATCTACGTTCCTACCCTCACCATGGTAACCAGGATCTACGTTCCTACCCTCACCATGGTAACCAGGATCTACATTCCTACCCTCACCATGGTAACCGGGATCTACGTTCCTACCCTCACCATGGTAACCAGGATCTACTTTCCTACCCTCACCATGGTAACCAGGATCTATGTTCCTTCCCTCACCATGGTAACCAGCTGTGAGTGGTGACTGAAAGAATGAGATTGTGGATACAAGCAGCCGAAATGAGCTTCTTCTGCAGGGCAGCTGGGCTTGCACTCAGAGATAGAGAGAGGATCTCTGCCATTCGGTAGGAGCTCGGTGTCGAGCCGCTCCTCCTCCAGGTTGAGAGGAGCCAGATGGCGTGGTTCGGGCATCTGGTCAGGATTTCCCCAGAGCGCCTCGCTGGTGTAGTGTTTCGGGCATGTCTCACCAGGAGGAGACCAAGAGGCAGACCCCGGACCTGCTGGAGAGACTATGTCTCACAGCTGGCTGGGGAACACCTCAGGATCCTTCCAGGTGAGCTGGAGGATGCAGCCGGGGTGAGAGAAGCCATCCACACATATATTTGTTCCAAGGGATAATTCCTTAGCGGTAAACAATCTAACATGCATGTTTTTTGGAGAGTGGGAGGGAGGCATAGCTCAGTGGTAAAGTTACCATCTTTGGACTGAAGAGTTGCTGGTTCGAATCCTGCTGAGCTCATGCCTGGGTGTCCCTGGAGAAGACCCTCAGTTTCTCCCACCATAGGCACCATCATTGGCTGCCTGTTGCGGTGTAATGTAGCACAGGAATTTCCCCATGAGGGATCAATACATTATCAACTCCAAATTATTTTCAAGCTTGAACTTTGAATCGAGAGGTGCCCTCTAGGAGAACGGGGTAGACCCAACATGGCAGAGGAAGATTGAGGAAGTACTTACCTTTATTTACTCGCTTTACTTCTGGGAAACACTTTGCACACATTTACACCTGCGCTGGCCAAACTTCCCCCTCCCACAGAGCTTTTCCACTCCACCGGCTGGGTGTTAATTGCCTCGTTCAGCCTCCCATCCAGCGGTTATCCCCTCTCTCTCTCGATCTGCTCCCAGCACACAGATTTAAAAGGTTATTTTCAGCCATCCTTGGCTGGTTTTGTTTCATGCTCAGGTTTTTCTTGGTATTCTGCTAAATATCGGCCCCGAAGTTTCAAACTATTACCAACTGATTCTCAGCTGGTAACCAAGATCTACGTTCCTACCCTCACCATGGTAACCAGGATCTATGTTCCTACCCTCACCATGGTAACCAGGATCTATGTTCCTACCCTCACCATGGTAACCAAGATCTACGTTCCTACCCTCACCATGGTAACCAGGATCTACGTTCCTACCCTCACCATGGTAAGCAGGATCTACGTTCCTACCCTCACCATGGTAACCAGGATCTACGTTCCTACCCTCACCATGGTAAGCAGGATCTACGTTCCTACCCTCACCATGGTAACCAGGATCTACATTCCTACCCTCACCATGGTAACCAGGATCTACATTCCTCACCATGGTAACTTGGATCTACGTTCCTACCCTCACCATGGTAACCAGGATCTACGTTCCTACACTCGCCATGGTAACCAGGATCTACATTCCTCACCATGGTAACCTGGATCTACATTCCTACGCTCACCATGGTAACCAGGATCTACGTTCCTACCCTGACTATGGTAACCAGGATCTACGTTCCTACCCTCACCATGGTAACCAGGATCTATGTTCATACCCTCACCATGGTAACCAGGATCTACAATCCTACCCTCACCATGGTAACCAGGATCTACGTTACCACCCTCACCATGGTAACCAGGATCTACATTCCTCACCATGGTAACCAAGATATACGTTCCTACCCTCACCATGGTAACCAGGATCTACATTCCTACCCTCACCATGGTAACCAGGATCTACATTCCTCACCATGGTAACTTGGATCTACGTTCCTACCCTCACCATGGTAACCAGGATCTACGTTCCTACACTCACCATGGTAACCAGGATCTACATTCCTCACCATGGTAACCTGGATCTACATTCCTACGCTCACCATGGTAACCAGGATCTACGTTCCTACCCTCACCATGGTAACCAGGATCTACATTCCTCACCATGGTAACCTGGATCTACATTCCTACGCTCACCATGGTAACCAGGATCTATGTTACTACCCTCACCATGGTAACCAGGATCTACCGTCACCATGGTAACCAGGATCAAAATGTTCAAATTTTCGAAATCTGCATTTTTTAAACTGTTAAAAATAATTCTATTGAAAGTTTTAAAAAACATTCAGTTAGTTTTGTTTAATTCTCAGGTTTTTCTTGATATTTTGCTAAATTTCGGCTCCGCAGGTTCAAACGTTTCCAAACTGATTCTCATCTGGTTACCGTGGGGTTTGGTTGATGTTTTATGACCCTTTGTTTTGGGCTCATAAACCCTAACGAGTAAGATTAAATGACTGTTGGTGGTTCAGTTTGTTCTTAAAGGTTAAACTTGGAGGATTTGTCTAATTTAATGTGAATGAGTAACAGTTTGATGAATGAATCACAGACTCTAAGAACCAACAGAAATAATAGGAAGAATTCTCCGTTCCTTTTACTGCTCCCTCTAGGTGTTGCCTTTTGGAAACCATCCATTCCCATGAAGCTCTGCGTCATCATTTCTTACACTAACGTCACCACATTCACAAATCTTACTGTTGCTCTTTTCCGAGCCTCCTGCTTTGCTTCAGTCTCCGTCCAGCCCAGAATATTATTTTTTGGGCTCTCGCTGACTCTGGCTTGACTTATGCATTTTAAAGTGAGGTAATTCTGCTTTTGAGGGGAAATAAGTCTCATCTCAGAGCAAAGATGGGGTAACATTGTGGGGTTTTTAGCACTGAAATGTGATATTTGCTCACATAGATTTCTAATACATTTATTCAGACTCCTGTGGAGGATACTCTGAGCGTACCGAGTGTCTGAGACCTCGTTACAGCCTGTCCGGTCTCTGTTTCATCAGTGCCAAAGCATGGTTTGTATTGACGTCAGTGTGTCGATTCCATTTCCAGTGAGAGTTGGACTCCACTAAGGCAGACATTTGTCGCTGATTCTGTTCTTTATCTTTAGGGACAGTTGATCTAGGTGCAGCGAGCCAGTGGGAAGATCTGTGTCCTTACGATTGGGTCTCTGCTCTTTGCAGATGACATGGCCCTGTTGGCTTGTCGTGCCTCCATCTCTCAGTGGACTATTTTGCTGCAGACTGGTTGCTTACTAACCCTCATCATGGTAACCAGGATCTACAGGTTCCTACGCTCACCATGGTAACCAGGATCTACAGGTTCCTACCCTCACCATGGTAACCAGGATCTACGTTCCTATCCTCACCATGGTAACCAAGATCTACGTTCCTACCCTCACCATGGTAACCAGGATCTACGTTCCTACCCTCACCATGGTAACCAGGATCTACGTTCCTACCCTCACCATGGTAACCAGGATCTACATTCCTACCCTCACCGTGGTAACCAGGATCCAGGTTCCTACCCTCATCCGGGGTCTCCCAGATATCTGGGTCTCCTTATATACATTACATATGGGAGAACAAAATCCATGACAAAGACCAATCAGGCATTCAAATCGTCTACGAACACGAGACGGGGAAACTCGCGGATAACTCAAACATACATGAATAAAATAGCCACCATATTTTTGTTGGGGTCTCCCGAGGATTTGAATTCCATAGTGAGGACTTCTTGTTTGAAGAGTGTGAAGTCTTCTTCAAAGTGATGAAGTGAAAGAGTCACAACTTGACGGATAAATCGGTGACTTTTTATCCAGAGAAAACGGATAAAACGTCTGACATTCTCACATCTGCTGCCAAACCGTCCCATATCTTTGATTCCACCACTTTCCTGATCCTCCCCAAACAATCCCGCACCATTTCCGTCTCCCTCCTCTCCGAAGCTCTGAACTGTTCACCCCGAGTACCTCGGATTCTCCATCTTCTTTATCTCTACTCCCTAAAAGCTCGGCGTACCTCTTGGATCCCTCTCATCCACACGCCGGTTTGCTCTGACTAATCTTCATCCTTTCCAGAATAAACCTTCCCATCTTAGAACGAATGGATGGAAACAGACGTGAATCATTCAAGTGGAGAAAGATGGAAGAAATATCAGTACGAGCTTATCTCCACGGGCTGCAGCGCCAAATAAAACCTTCCCAGACTTTCATTTATCTTTCAAAGCTTCATCACTTGTTCCAGGTTCACAGATGAATGAATTGAAAAACAACATGGAAGACAAATTGATCGTTTCAGGAATTTTATGAAGTAAGATATTAGGGCTTAACCGATTACGGGCTTTTGAAAGCGATGCCGATTGAAACGCTCCAAGAAAGACAGATTAAGAGGCCAAGTTAATAAAAAAAGAAAGGTTTCATGTTCATAAATAATAAATAATATTTACATTATTTTTTTATGTTTTGAGATTCCGTCATCTTCCGCTTATCCGGGGCTGGGTTGCGGGGACAACAACCTCAGACGGGAAGCCCAGGCTTCTCTCATCCCTGTCTGCATCCTCCATCTCATCCAGGAGGATCCTGAGGTGTTCCCTGTCCAGCTGTGAGACATAGTCTCTCCAGCAGGCCCGAGGTCTGCCTCAGAGACGTGCCCGAAACACCTCACCAGTGAGGGAAGCATCATAAACAGATGCCTGAACCATTCCATCTGGCTTATTTCGACTTGGAAGAGCAGTGGCTCTACTCAGAGCTCCTCCCTCTACCTCTGAGAGAGCCCACCCACCCTGCAGAGGAGCTCATTTCAGCCGCTTGTGTCCGTGATCTCGCTCTTTTGGTCATTTTAAATAAATAAATAAATAAATTCCTCCATTCATCCCTCACCAGGGAAATTTGTGTGCTGCACTCCTTACACCACAGCAGGCTGCCCTTCGATGGCGCCAATGGTGGGAGAAGCGGGGGTTAGGTGTCTTCTCCAAGGACCCTAGACGGTGGTCTCAGTGGGAATCGAACCTGCGACCTTCCGGTCCGTGGGCGAGCGCTCTAAAGCTGATCCACCGTCTCCCACCAAGAGGCGTGATAATAATTTTTTTAATATAAAGTTATGTTTTTAGAAGAAAATGTTTACTTTTATTTCAACTTGTCATTAAAGTGCTGCAAACTATTTTCTATTTGGCCGTGACAGACTGGCGACGAAGCCTTGCATCAGCCGGGATAGGCTCCAACTCCCACGGCCCTGTCAGGGATGGACGGTTCATCTGGTCTGTTTCTGCTTTCTTCCTCTGTGTTGTTGTGTAATCTTTTTTTTCACCTGGTGATGCGTTCATGAGACCTCTGTAAATCTGAGCGTTCGGTAGAAACACTCCTCAGATAATAATCAATCGATGCAGATCAGCAGCGTTCTTCCCGATTGATGTGTCCCAGGGCGCTAAGCGGTCTGATAAACGACTCTCAGATAGATGTGAATATAAAGTATCCCATCTAACTGCTTAACAGGGGAAAATTTCAGCCAGAATAGTTTCCACGAACTCATAAATATCAATTTTCCGATGTAAAGTGTTCCAGCAGCTGAACTCTGGAACACTTAAAGCCCTGCTGTCATCACTGTAATTAGTTAATTGCCCATATGTTAACACCCCGGCTGCATTCATCTACGTGACCGTGGGGGCTCGTCTCTGAAGCCTTCTTTTGTTGCATCGGGTGATGCAGTTGATCTAAATCCAGCTATGAGCTAACAGAAACGAACTGGACGACCAACACGGATCTCTGAAACGGAAAATGTGTTTATCAGTGACGGGCTCGTCCGACTCTTCATGGGGAAAAAAAAAATCCTGTTCAAACGCTGACATCTTGTCTCCGTCCAGCTGTTTTCAGAGATTTATTTTAAAGGATGCTTCACTACGTAAAAAAAAAAAAAAAGATTTATTCAAAGATCTTTTTGCTTTTTTTGTTAGATTTTTTTCCAAAAATGTGCTTTAATAAGCATCTTCCTGTGATCCCTGCTGACACATCGCTGGTTACTTCAGGCCAGATGGATCGTATTTGGCGGACAGATGAATAAATAAACAAAAAAACTACGACTCAATGGAAAAAAATGTTGAAAAGCAACAATATTCACTTAAATTCAACATGTTTTTATAAAATCCTCCACTTGGGGCAGGAGTCACTTGTGGAGGAGTTTAAGTATCTCGGGGTCTTGTTCACGAGTGGAGGAAGGATAGAGCGGGAGATCGACAGGCGGATCGGTGCAGCATCAGCAATAACTAGGACGCTGCATTGGTCCATCGTGGTGAAGGGAGAGCTGAGCCAAAAAACATAGCTCTCCATTTACAAGTCGATCTACGTTCCTAAACTCACCATGGTAACCAGGATCTATGTTCCTACCCTCACCATGGTAACCAGGATCTATGTTCCTACCCTCACCATGGTAACCAGGATCTATGTTCCTACCCTCACCATGGTAACCAGGATCTACATTCCTACCCTCACCATGGTAACCAGGATCTACGTTCCTACCCTCACCATGGTAACCAGGATCTATGTTCCTACCCTCACCATGGTAACCAGGATCTACGTTCCTACCCTCACCATGGTAACCAGGATCTACATTCCTACCCTCACCATGGTAACCAGGATCTATGTTCCTACCCTCACCATGGTAACCAGGATCTATGTTCCTACCCTCACCATGGTAACCAGGATCTATGTTCCTACCCTCACCATGGTAACCAGGATCTACGTTCCTACCCTCACCATGGTAACCAGGATCTATGTTCCTACCCTCACCATGGTAACCAAGATCTACGTTCCTACCCTCACCATGGTAACCAGGATCTATGTTCCTACCCTCACCATGGTAACCAGGATCTACGTTCCTACCCTCACCATGGTAACCAGGATCTATGTTCCTACCCTCACCATGGTAACCAGGATCTACGTTCCTACCCTCACCAGCACATGTTAGAGAAAAAACTGACTTGATGTGGCGCCTCCTGGAGGGAGAAGATAGAAGAAGAAGGTCGTGTGTGTTTCTGTTGCTTAGAACAAACATCTGAAGGGATTCTCGTTGTTTAGACTGGATTCGTTTTTAAAGTCCTGTGATTTGAAGCCGTGGTGTTTGATGTGTTAAACTCTGACTTATTCTCCTTCTTTTCACTAATTACTGTGACATTTTAAAACATTCAGTTTTCATAACGTTGGCTCAAATAAAAGAAAATAATGAGCTTAATGTTGGAAATTCCAAACAGAGAATCGAGTGTTCCCGGTTTAAATGGAAAGCAGGAACGTGTTGGAATTCCCCTCATTAAAGAGGAGAAGTGTAATATTAGTAATAACAGCAGCAGGAGACGTTCTCATGCTCCTATCACAGAACAAACACAAACTATTCGGGTCATAAGGAGGTCAAAGACAAATCAGAGTATCTCATCATCTCATTTGCTCGAGGCTTTACTTCGGAGCCAATTGAATGTTTTCCTGGAATGTTTTCTTCCTGAACAATAAGCAACTGTTTTGATAAAAAAAGGATGAACTTGTTCTTCTTATCTCTCATCTTTCTGGCTCCTTCTCTCGTGTTTGGATTTCATCTCCTGGTTTGGAGGCGGAGCCTTCGGCGACTTCGTCACGGAGTTGATGGAAAGTTATCCTCTGGGTCTGAGAGGTCACAGAGAGGTCGTTAGCTGAAACAGACCCTCCACCAGACGGAGAGCGGGAACGGAGGGATTCCTCCATTCCTCCAGGAATGGGGAGCCTCGTTTAGGAAGAGGGCTGACTGTACTCTGGATCTAGAAGGATGGTAGACTACTTCTTCTTCTTCTTCCATCATCTCACTCCAGGGGTCTCCACATCAAGTCAGTTTCTTCCATCTAACCCTATCTCCTGCATCCTCTTCAGTCACACCAACTATCTTCATGTCTTCCTTCACTGTATCCATGAACCTCCTCTTTGGTCTTCCTCTAGTCCTCTTTCCTGGTGGTTCCAAACCCAGCATCCTTCTTCTGGTGTACTCTCTCTCTCTCCTCTGCACATGTCCAAACCATCTCAGTCTGACCTCTCTGACTTTAAAACCTCTAACATGTGCTGTTTCTCTGATCCTGTCCATCCTGGTCACTCTCAGAGAGATCCTCAGCATCTTCATCTCTGCTACAAACATCTCTGCTACCTGTCATTTTCTCAGTGACACTGTCTCTAGACCAATCAGCATGGCCGCTCTCACGACACTGTCTCTAGACCAATCAGCATGGCCGCTCTCACCACACTGTCTCTAGACCAATCAGCATGGCCGCTCTCACCACACTGTCTCTAGACTAATCAGCATGGCCGCTCTCACCACACTGTCTCTAGACCAATCAGCATGGCCGCTCTCACCACACTGTCTCGAGACCAATCAGCATGGCCGCTCTCACCACACTGTCTCTAGACTAATCAGCATGGCCGCTCTCACCACGCTGTCTTTAGACCAATCAGCATGGCCGCTCTCACCACACTGTCTCTAGACCAATCAGCATGGCCGCTCTCACCACACTGTCTCTAGACCATTCAGCACGGCCGCTCTCACCACACTGTCTCTAGACCAATCAGCATGGCCGCTCTCACTACACTGTCTCTAGACCAATCAGCATGGCCGCTCTCACCGCACTGTCTCTAGACCAATCAGCATGGCCGCTCTCACCACACTGTCTCTAGACTAATCAGCATGGCCGCTCTCACCACGCTGTCTTTAGACCAATCAGCATGGTCGCTCTCACCACACTGTCTCTAGACCAATCAGCATGGCCGCTCTCACCACACTGTCTCTAGACCAATCAGCACGGCCGCTCTCACCACACTGTCTCTAGACCAATCAGCATGGCCGCTCTCACCACGCTGTCTCTAGACCAATCAGCATGTCCGCTCTCACCACACTGTCTCTAGACCAATCAGCATGGCCGCTCTCACCACACTGTCTCTAGACCAATCAGCATGGCCGCTCTCACCGCGGTTTTGTACACTTTTCCTTTCATTTTATCTGAAACTCTTCTATCACACATCACACCTGATACTGTCCTCCACCCGTTCCAGTCTGCCTGCACACTCTTCTTCACCTCTTTTTCACACTCTCCATTGCTCTGGACTGTTGATCCTAGATACTTAAAATCTTCCACCTTCTTTATCTCTTCTCCCTGTAACCTCACTTTTCCATTTGGATCCCTCTCATTCACACACATGTACTCTGTTTTACTCTGACTGATCTTCAAACCTCCACCTCTCCAGCTTTTCCTCCACCTCTTCCCTCCTCTCATTGCACACCACAATGTCATCGGCAAGACTATGTCCACTTCTACAACACTTGTCCACCTGTGTTGGTTCTCAAAGCAGTGTGGCTCCCATTCACCCACACATTCATACCTGATGGTGGAAGCTGGAAACCACCATCAGGAGACATCCGGGGTTCGGTTTCTTGCTCAGGAACTCCAGGCAGTGTCATGATCCCCTCTCCTGCCGCCAGAGAGAGCCCTGGATGTTCCTCATCACCCTGATTAGGGACACCTGAGATTGATTCCTGATGCCACACATCTGTGGACCCTGCCATCTACCCAGGCCAGGTCTCCATGGTTGCCACATTCTGACTATACCCTTTTGCCATGCCACTGAAACTTTGTTTATCTTTCCACAGTATTAATGGACTGCCATATTCTGTCTGCAATTGGGTCCTCCTCTTTCCACCTCGACGACAGGCAGGGGGATCGAACCGGCAACCCTCCCATTACACACTGAGCCATCCTTCACCCTGGCAACTTCAACTTAACTCTTAGGAAGTCAAAAGTTACCAACTGGTAAAATATGGGTGAAACAGGACTCCATGCCTCGTTCGGCTCTGCCATCAGTTTTTCTAGTTTGCCTGGAGGATGTCTGAAAACTTCTCCCAATTAATCAGCAGCAAACCTGATGCCAACTCACTTTCCCTCAGCAGAATGCCCATAACATTGCCATCATCCTCTGTGAAAAACCTTGGAATCACACCTGTCTCTCTCTCGATACCCGCATTCACCATCTCTCCAGAAAAGTTTTCGTCCTCCATTTTTAAAATGCCAAACTACGTCCGTCTCTTTTCCAACCGGATGCTGTAAAGTTGACAGATCAGTGCGCCATGCACAGAGTTGCCACCTCCAGCTCTTTTTTCGCTTGTGGGCGACGCCACCAAAGCTACACAATGGTGACACTGCTGTTTTTCATGAATAATAACAGGTGGAACCAGCTCATTTGCATATTCATCAGGATAATTATTACATAATTTGCATGATCCATATGCAGAGTTCTACAGGTGCTCAGAGCCCGTACGTGTCAGGCTGGGGCATCTCAAGCTGGCTGCACAACAGCACAGGCGCTGGTTCAGCTCCGTCCTCCGCCTGCCTCCCGACCAATCCGACGAGAGCAATCCTTCAATTCAATCCAAAGAACAGGAGGCAAGCCCCGTACCCGATGGCTCGATGTAATCACGGCGACCTCCAAATCACCGTCGAGGAAGCAGAACAGCCGGCTAAAGATCGCCAGCACTGGAAAACATGGTCCATCTGGTTGGCTGAACGCATGGGGGCGGGACCTAACCCACTTCACTACAGCGAAAGGGCAATCATGTAGTGGCCAATCAACCTAGGATGTATGTTTTTAGAGGGTGGGAGGAAACCGGACTACCCGGATGCACCACGCATGCACAGGGAGAACATACAAACTCCACACAGAAAGGCCAGTGTTCCAAGCTTCGTCCTCAGCCGGGACTTGAACCCATGACCTTCTTGCTGGGAGGCCTCTGTGCTACCAAAAATCCCCCAACCAGTCGACCAATCAGAGACCTTCACACTGATTCTTCCTGTTTTCACCAGACTTACTTCCTCTAAATTCAAACCTCATCGTTTCAGGCTTTTAAGTCTGCCCATGAAGTAATTAGTCGGAGGGCAGGAACTCCATCCTGAGAGCTTTCCGTGTGCGAAGCGGAAGAACTAAAAAGCAACATGAAAAAGCTTCAGCTGGCATTTCTTCTCGTGTCTGTCTGGACTTTTTCTCTTGTGAGGCCGCTCGACAATCTATTACACCGCTTCTCACTGCTTTTCTGTTTCTGTGAGCGACTCCCTAAAGACTTCCCTCTCTCCGGTCTGATCTCACATCAGCGAGCTTAAACACTAAAGGACATCTTTACTTTTCTTCTTTTTGTGGAGGATTAGAAACAAAGATTCACTCCTTGTAGTAAAAATTAAGAGGAGCATTATTGAAGTGTTTTATTCATGCATTTTTGAGTCTCTAATGTTCTGTATTTGGTTCTTTTTGGTATGTCAAGTTTTGGCCATGGATTTTAATCCCGCCACGCCCTCTTCCTAAAAATATTTTGTATCCTCACCATGGTAACCAGGATCTACGTTCCTACCCTCACCATGGTAACCAGGATCTACGTTCCTACCCTCACCATGGTAACCAGGATCTACGTTCCTACCCTCACCATGGTAACCAGGATCTACGTTCCTACCCTCACCATGGTAACCAGGATCTACGTTCCTACTCTCACCATGGTAACCAGGATCTACGTTCCTATCCTCACCATGGTAACCAGGACCTACGTTCCTACTCTCACCATGGTAACCAGGATCTACGTTCCTACTCTCACCATGGTAACCAGGATCTACGTTCCTACCCTCACCATGGTAACCAGGATCTACGTTACTACCCTCACCATGGTAACCAGGATCTACGTTCCTACTCTCCCCATGGTAACCAGGATCTACGTTACTACCCTCACCATAGTAACCAGGATCTACGTTCCTACCCTCACCATGATAACCAGGATCTACGTTCCTACCCTCACCATGGTAACCAGGATCTACGTTCCTACCCTCACCATGGTAACCAGGATCTACGTTCCTACCCTCACCATGGTAACCAGGATCTACGTTCTACCCTCTCCATGGTAACCAGGATCTACGTTGCTACCTTCACCATGGTAACCAGGATTTACGTTTCTACCTTCACCATGGTAACCAGGATCTACGTTCCTACCCTCACCATGGTAACCAGGATCTACGTTCCTACCTTCACCGTGGTAGCCAATGTGGGTGGTGACCGAAAGAACGAGATTGCAGATACAAGCGGCTGAAATGAGCTTCCTCTGCAGAGTGCCTGGGCTTTCTCTCAGAAACAGAGGGAGGAGCATAAAGTAGAGATGATACTCCTCTGAGTCGAGAGAAGCCGGATGGGATGTGTCCAGCATCTATTCAAAATGCCTCCCGAACTCCTCGCTGGTGAGGTGTTCCGTCCCACCGGGAGGAGACCCAGAGGCAGATCCTGGACCTGCTGGAGAGACTATGTCTCACAGCTGGACAGGGAACACCTCAGGATCCTCCTGGGTGAGCTGGGGGATGCAGCCAGGATGAGAGAAGCCTGGGCTTCCCGTCTGTTTAGTGCACACATCCAGAGCGTCAGACTAAACCAGGGAGCGGGAGGAGGGGAGAATATATCGTATCTAAGATTAAAGTGTAATTGAAAACTTTTTTGATCAAACAAAAAGTGTTTATCTTTAAAAACAACGAGATAAGAATTATTTCCAACAAAAAACCAATAACTCTTATCTTTAAAAATGTCCACCTGATCTTTCTCTTATTTTCCAGCATCTAAAAGCCGGCGTCTGCTTCACTGAAGCAGGTTCATGTGCAAAGGACGACGGGTCGAGGCCTCGCCGCTTCTCATTTTTCAATATGTCTGCATCAACCCTGCTCATAGTGCCTGTGATCTTTCCTCTTTGACCTGATCCGAGGATGTAAGATAATAAACAACCACCAGACTGACCCCCATCAGAGGAAGATCCGGCCATCCGTCTCGTCAGACAGCCGTCTCTTTTCTCTCTGCGATGCATTCAGGAGCGGATCGACATCACAGGCTTTCTGTTCAAAGATGTCCGAAGTAAAAAGCAAATCAATACTTTTCATATTCGGTGGTGGAGAGCTATCGACCGGGCGTTGGCCTCATCGTGGTGTTTTAATCAGAGCGAGACTCCGGACGTTAAAACCGTCTCCTCCTCGTGTTAGCCGCTTCTCCCTGCGGCTCGCCTCGCTCCCCGTTTATCTGAGAATTGATGGATAAGAAAAGTGGTTCTATCCACAAAATAATAGTCCGAAGAGAAGGCTGTCAGAAGGAAAGTGACACTGAGAGATGGAGACATCCGTCAGAGTTGGGATGGGACCTGCCGATGATCTGGGAGATGAAGTCTCGCTCAATGGGCTCAAAGAGCTTTTCACAGGTAAAAAAAAAAGATAAAGATAAATAAAAAGCTTCTTTGTCGTGTCGTTTAGACAACCTGACGTAACCTCACTCCCTCTGCATCAATCAGACCCTCAGTAACGTTCTTATGGTTATAAAACAATCTTATGTGGTGAATTAATTCCAGAAAAAAACCCAAAAAACTCCACATAAAAATCTTTACTCAATAAACAATCGAGCGTTGAGAAAGTTTCTTATTGTCGAACAGCTGTGACAAATAAAACCATCCAGAACGACCTCATAAACTCTGCTGAGTGTGAAGCGGCCGGGATCAGAATCAGAGCCTCCAAATCTGAGACCATGGTCTTCACCTGGGAATGGGTGGAATGCCCCCTACAGGTCAGGGACAGGGTCCCGCCCCATACAGAGGAGTTTAAGTATCTCGGCGTCTTGTTCACAGTGGGTTACTGCATCGATCTGGTAACCAGGATCTATGTTCCTACTCTCACCATGGTAACCAGGATCTATGTTCCTACTCTCACCATGGTAACCAGGATCTATGTTCCTACTCTCACCATGGTAACCAGGACATATGTTCCTACCCTCACCATGGTAACCAGGATCTATGTTCCTACTCTCACCATGGTAACCAGGATCTATGTTCCTACTCTCACCATGGTAACCAGGATCTATGTTCCTACTCTCACCATGGTAACCAGGATCTATGTTCCTACTCTCACCATGGTAACCAGGACATATGTTCCTACCCTCACCATGGTAACCAGGATCTATGTTCCTACTCTCACCATGGTAACTGGGATCTACGTTCCTACCCTCACCATGGTAACCAGGATCTACGTTCTTACCCTCACCATGGTAACCAGGACCTACGTTCCTACTCTCACCATGGTAACCAGGATCTATGTTCCTACCCTCACCATGGTAACCGGGATCTACGTTCCTACCCTCACCATGGTAACCAGGATCTACGTTCCTACCCTCACCATGGTAACCAGGATCTACGTTCCTACCCTCACCATGGTAACCAGGATCTACGTTCCTACCCTCACCATGGTAACCAGGATCTACGTTCCTACCCTCACCATGGTAACCAGGATCTATGTTCCTACCCTCACCATGGTAACCAGGATCTATGTTCCTACCCTCACCATGGTAACCAGGATCTACGTTCCTACCCTCACCATGGTAACCAGGATCTATGTTCCTACCCTCACCATGGTAACCGGGATCTACGTTCCTACCCTCACCATGGTAACCAGGATCTACGTTCCTACCCTCACCATGGTAACCAGGATCTACGTTCCTACCCTCACCATGGTAACCAGGAACTACGTTCCTACCCTCACCATGGTAACCAGGATCTACGTTCCTACCCTCACCATGGTAACCAGGATCTACGTTCCTACCCTCACCATGGTAACCAGGATCTACGTTCCTACCCTCACCATGGTAACCAGGATCTACGTTCCTACCCTCACCATGGTAACCAATTACCATGGTGGCGACTGAAATGAGTTTTATCTGCAGTGTGGCTGGACTCTCACTCAGAGATAGAGTGATGAACGCTGCCATCTGGAAGCTCGGAGTAAAAACATTGAGAAGCGAGATGGGGTGATTCGGGCATCTGGTTAGGATGCCTACCTTGCTGTTGAGGTGTTTTGGGCATGTCCCACCAGGAGGAGACCCAGAGGCAGACCCTGGACCTGCTGGAGAGACTGTGTCTCACAGCTGGATGGGGAACGACTCGCGATCCTTCCAGGTGAGATGGAGGATGCAGCCGGGCTAAAAGAAGCCTGGGCTTCCCGTCTGAGGCTGTTACCTCTAGCAACCCTGCCCCAGATAAGTGGAAGACGACAGAACGGAAAACTTGTACTATATTTAGATAAAATCCATCTTTTTCTTTTCTCAGCAATGCTAAAAGTCACGCTTGTCCTTCAGATTTCTGAAATTTTCCACCCGTGAACACCTGTCCTGTCCCACGCCGCACACAGTTATTCCTTTGTTCAACTTTTGTTTAGAAAAATTCATTTTTAAAATGACCTCGAAGGTAAATCAGCAGCCAAAACAATTTCTTCGCTGATAAAAAACAATGTTTTGCAACAATTTTCTAACATTGTTTCCATTTCATGAAGCTGCTCCACTCTGTAAGTCTCCAATCGGCAGAACGGATCCGACAAATACCGACTGAAATGTTTTAACCTGAAATCATCTGCTTTGAAAAATCACAGCCATTTAAAAAAAAAAACAAATATTACACAACATCGGGTTTGAATGAGAGCTGCACTCTGAGGGCCGACGGTGGTTGAAAAGTGCTTTAGAATTAGAGTCGTTTACATTCTGCATGTCCTTTAGATAAAAACCAACATCACACACACGTTCAGCCCACTCACACACAAAATAAACTCATCCCCTCAAACAGGACCCCTCCTCTCCGCCTTCAGCAGGTAATTCAGAAACAGCTGGAGGCTCATGTGCTGATGGTGAGTCTGGGGAACCAATCACATTCAACCCCAAATGACAACAAATGTTCTCCACCTGAGAATGATTCCACATCCCATCAGCACCAATCGCACGTCATGATCATTATCGGTTTTCTGTCGAGACCCCCGCCGGTCCAACTATCAGCGTGTTTATCTTTCTCATCATCATCATGCCAGGAGCAAACAGTAGAGACCGGCATCCCGAATGAGGCGGGACGAACTCCGTGATTTAGATGAAAAAAAAAATATCAAGGCTGAAAGAAAAATGTTTTATTTCTTCATGCCAGCGTCGCCAAAAAGTCCCACCAGCTCAACCCGCTGGTCATACCAGCCTGTCGATGCCCGGTCCTGTCAGACCTCAGAAGCTAAGCAGGCTGGGTCTGGGCTGTACTTGGATGGGAGACCACTGGAACCCCTGGTACTCCAGTGGGACGGTCAGACCCCCGGTACTCCAGAGGGACGGTCGAACCCCTGGTACTCCAGTGGGAGGGTCAGACCCCTGGTACTCCAGCGGGACGGTCGAACCCCTGGTACTCCAATGAGACGGTCGGACCCCTGGTACTCCAGTCGGACGGTCAGACCCATGGTACTCCACAGGGACGGTCAGACCCCTGGTACTCCAGTGGGACGGTCGGACCCCTGGTACTCCAGTAGAACAATCGTACCCCTGGTACTCCTGTGGGACGGTCGGACCCCTGGTACTCCAGTGGGATGGTCAGACCCCTGATACTCCAGTGGGACGGTCGAACCCCTGGTACTCCAGCGGGACGGTCGGACCCCTGGTACTCCAGCGGGACGGTCATTGAGATTAAATTGTGGCTGTGTCCCTGGGTAAGAACTTCACCCACATTGCCTCGTCCGGACGGCGTGTTGGTGGTGGTCAGAGGGTCCGATGGCAGCCTCTCTTCGGTCAGTCTCCTCCAGGACAGCTGTGGTTACAACAGTAGCTTAGCGATGAGGTTCTGTCGTCACTGGTGGAAACATGGCGCTGTAGAAGCAGCACTATGGACCCATTCTCTTGAAGTGGCTAAGAAGTAACCTAATCTGTTCATCTATAGTTGGTTCTGAGTAACTGTGAGGAGTTTCATTAAAAATAGTGTTTGCAAAAGTGTTAGAGATCCACAAACAGTCTGATTGGTTCAGGCTTTCTGTACATTCTGTAAACAAAAACAAATAGTACAAAAAAAGCAGTAAAAATGGAAGAAAATGTGAATCAATAAGGATTTAATTTCTTTAATGAGCATTTGTTACTTTTTTAGCGACTCATTTCGTCCAGTAGTCCGAATTAAACCCTCAAATGGGCCGATTTTGGCGTCCCTTGCCTGACGTTGAAAACTCCTGCAGTAAATTGTAGAGAAACGGAGCTAAACTTGGGATGTTGTTTGTGAGTGTGTGGGCAGATTAATCTGGTCTCTGATGACATATGGCTGCTCAGATGTGGTGGGACAACATGATGAGGAAACAAACTCATCTAATTATTAAAATGACGGCTCGGATCGGGGCTCCCCTGGGAGGAGGTGTGGGAGTCTGAACGTCTCCAGTCTGACATGTTTCTTCTTATTTAGGGTCGTTTAGAGACAGGTGGAGACGAACCAATCTACTCTATACCTCCAGATACAGTATGTGTGAGCAGGTTCTATGTCACACACACCATGGTAACCACCCTCACCATGGTAACCAGGATCTACGTTCCTACCCTCACCATGGTAACCAGGATCTACGTTCCTACCCTCACCATGGTAACCAGGATCTACGTTCTTACACTCATCATGGAAACCAGGAGATGTTCAGTCCAACCAGGAGGAGACCTAGAGACAGACCCTGGACCTGCTGGAGAGACTATGTCTCACAACTGGACAGGGAACACCTCAGGATCCTCCTGGATGAGATGGAGGATGCAGCCGGGGTGAGAGAAGCCTGGGCTTCTCGTCTGAGGCTGTTGCCCTCTAGACCCGGCCCCGGATGAGCGGAAGATGGAACAGAAAGATTAGTTTATTTCACTTCTTCAAGTTTAGACCAGATTAAAACTCAACGAGCCACAAATAGTTTGTCCATTTCTCCTGATTCCTATCAGTCCGTCTCTAATCTAAAGCTCCACCTGGAAGCTGGGAAGCTCCGGATCATTACTGTGTGGGAAAAACACGGGACAAACATGTGATTTTTAATCTAAAAGACTTGGAGAAAAAGAGAGAATTGGTTCTTAAAGTGAATCAGAAACTTGTGGAGGCTGATTTTCTCCGTGTGGTTTGTTCTGGAGATCACGTTAAGCTCCACACTTCCTTTCAGAATCTCGCTTGAGGGAAACAGGTTTATTAAATCTTTTATTATTTTTCCATCCTGTTAGAACGAATCGCTCTGATCGCTGGATGTTTAAAGATGGAGGTTTGAACCATGTTTGAACGTTAATCCTCACATCAAATGGATTCTAATTCATTCAGGCACGCTCCGGTCGTTTACAACTACTGCTCTGCTGGATTAGGATTCTATTTGAGGTTGTTCTTGGCCATGGGTTTTGTTCTCTGTGATTCTTACATTCTAATGTAGTCAGGAGGGGTTTTCGGGGAGGATTTCCTAACTTGGGGTGGTTCGGAGATCTGGTCAGGATGCCTCCCGAGCGCCTCGCTGGTGAGGTGTTTCAGTACATCCCACCAGGAGGAGAGCAAGTGGCAGACCCCGGACCTGCTGGAGAGACTATGTCTCACAGCTGGCTGGGGAACACCTCGGGATCCTTCTGGGTGAGCTAGAGGATGCAGCCGGGGTGAGAGAAGCCTGGGCTTCCCATCTGAGGCTGTTGCCCCGGCGACCTGCCCCAGAGGACGGAACAGATTTCCTAACTTTTAGATTAACTCCTTCTGCCACCCTGCCTCACCTCGCCCTCTCTCTCTGCTCTTTAACAACAGCTTTGCTGCCGTTTTACGCATGGCCTCAAATATTTTGGTAAAAACAAATTGATGGGTCGGGTTTTCTCTCCGAGTCAGTCCGCCAACAATTCATTGCCGATTGGAAAATTCCAGAGTTGAAAAAAAAAATTACATTTAATTCAGCGGTCAGAATTCCAACCATTTCAGGCCCATATTGGACGTGTAATGGGACACCTGAACGTTTGGATGGGTGAGCGAATCGTTTTGGAACTAACAAGCAAACAGAAGCCAGTTTGTAGGTGAATTAAAACCAGTTCTAAAGAAGCCGATCAGATTGGAGCGCTTTGATTCATTCTCTGAGATTTCACTCTAATAGCACTTCGCAATGGGAAGTGATGAAACGGAGCAATTATGTTTCCATTTGTGCTTTTCAGGTGAAACCAGGTGTAAAATTTCCAATCTGTGCACCTGCTGTATCTCCCACTCATCACTTGCTCACCATTAGCCGGGAAGATTGGAAATATGGACCAAATATTACAGACAATAAATCTATTTAACGCGGTTGGAGGAAGATTTCTTTTTTCTCTGCAGATGAAAAAAACAAACATAAGTGGAAGTTATTTAATAATGTTTCTGAATGAAGCTACGCAGCAGAAAGAAACGGAGCGCTACCAGGGATTTACAAGCATGTAGGGACCGGAATCTAAGGGTACGTCCCTGGTTCTTTTTTCAGTGGGACATAGATGGAAAACCTTCCCTGTAATGTGTCTGTAGAGGTCCTAACCAGATGTCCGAACCACCCAGCTGTAAATTTGAACACCCTGTGATTCTACAAGGGTGTGTTTCTACAAATAAACTTAGAATTTCTTTGAACACGTCCGTCGGCTCTGCTTCGTTATCCTAAATTCAAAGCACCAAGGGCCACTAGAGCCTCTGTTCAATTCCATTTCTTTCTAGCAACTAAGTCAGGGACTGCAGCCATCAAGTTATGATTGCAGCGATGGTAAAAAGTCCTGCCCAATCAGAGAACAGATGACAGCATCTGTCCTCCATTTTGTAGTTCTGTATCTAACCATGCTGTATGGTCCGTCCTCCATGTTTATAGTTTTGTATCTAACCATGCTGTACGGTCCGTCCTCCATGTTTGTAGTTCTGTATCTAACCATGCTGTACGGTCCATCCTCCATGTTTGTAGTTCTGTATCTAACCATGCTGTACGGTCCGTCCTCCATGTTTATAGTTTTGTATCTAACCATGCTGTACGGTCCGTCCTCCATGTTTGTAGTTCTGTATCTAACCATGCTGTACGGTCCATCCTCCATGTTTGTAGTTCTGTATCTAACCATGCTGTACGGTCCGTCTTCCATGTTTGTAGTTCTGTATCTAACCATGCTGTACGGTCCGTCCTCCATGTTTATAGTTTTGTATCTAACCATGCTGTACGGTCCGTCCTCCATGTTTATAGTTTTGTATCTAACCATGCTGTACGGTCCGTCCTCCATGTTTGTAGTTCTGTATCTAACCATGCTGTACGGTCCGTCCTCCATGTTTGTAGTTCTGTATCTAACCATGCTGTACGGTCCATCCTCCATGTTTGTAGTTCTGTATCTAACCATGCTGTACGGTCCGTCCTCCATGTTTATAGTTTTGTATCTAACCATGCTGTACGGTCCGTCCTCCATGTTTGTAGTTCTGTATCTAACCATGCTGTACGGTCCATCCTCCATGTTTGTAGTTCTGTATCTAACCATGCTATACGGTCCGTCCTCCATGTTTGTAGTTCTGTATCTAACCATGCTGTACGGTCCGTCCTCCATGTTTATAGTTTTGTATCTAACCATGCTGTACGGTCCGTCCTCCATGTTTGTAGTTCTGTATCTAACCATGCTGTACGGTCCATCCTCCATGTTTGTAGTTCTGTATCTAACCATGCTATACGGTCCGTCCTCCATGTTTGTAGTTCTGTATCTAACCATGCTATACGGTCCGTCCTCCATGTTTGTAGTTCTGTATCTAACCATGCTATACGGTCCGTCCTCCATGTTTGTAGTTCTGTATCTAACCATGCTATACGGTCCGTCCTCCATGTTTGTAGTTCTGTATCTAACCATGCTATACGGTCCATGTTGGTAACGATTCCCCAGGTTGAGAATTTAAAGACAGTGTTTAGAAAGGTTTGTTTTTATCTTTTCTGGACTCCACTGACTGTTCAGGTGTTTTACATAAGTTACCTGCAGCATGACCACGCTACAAAGAAGCATCAGACTGAGGAGCACCTGTTTTCAGTCATTAGATGCATAAAGACATCTGTCCACTCCCTGCAATCAGTAAGACTAACTAACATGAGTTCTGCAAGCTTAGGTTTTTACAAGGTGGCAAAGTAAAGGTGATAAAGGCAGCCTTGGCAGAGTCCCACTCTCACTCAAAATAAAATGGATATGCTCTCGGCAATACAAACCAAGCTCTGGCACCGGTCATACAGAGACCGCACGTCACGTATCAAAGTCTCTGAGACTCCGCATTCTCAGGAATTTGGTTAGGATTTTACCTGAACGCCTCGCTGGTGAGGCGTTTCTAGCACGTCCGACCAGGAGGAGACCCAGAGGCAGACCCCGAACCTGCTGGACAGACTCACAAGTGGACAGGGAACTCCTCAGGATCCTCCCGGGTGAGCTGGAGGATGCAGAGCCTGGGTCATCCCATCTGAGGCTGTTCCCTAAGGCGACCTGGCTTGGATAAGCAGAAGAAGATGGGAACGAGACAAACCTCGTACGCCACTTTAAAAAGAAACAATGTTTATGATACAATGAAGAAGGAGCTAACCATCGTTAGCCAATCAGTAAGGTCTTTATCTTTGTTTCGTCTTCTGAACTGCTTAGTTTTGCGTTAACAGGTCCATCTAATCGTTTGGATCAGACCTCTAACACATCATCCAAAACGAGAGGGGAAACGTTCCTTTTTCCAGCTCGGAAACAAACAGCCGACTCATCTCCTGTCGGCCCACAGATTTATTTTCCAAACAGTTTGTGAGGATAAATATTCATGAAGTGGTGGATGACTCGGAGGCGGTCAGCGGAGGAACCAGCAACCCCTCGGTCTCCGTGTAGGGAGGGAGGGGGGTCAGTCATGATGAAAGACTCTCACTATCCAAGACCTTTCCAGTCTAAAACAAAGATTTGCACAATTAACTACTTTTTAAATGTCATCTGACTGTTAAATCTGCATATCAGCAGCCCGCCGTGCATGTAGATGAGGAGCCACCAAACGGGTTCCTTCCAGTTTCAACCGGGAAGGAAACGTAAATGTCAACATATCTTGTGTGGAGATCCTTCTGTTGCTAATTAACCTTTGCCGTTTCGAGGCTCGCCTGAGCTCCGCCTAAACACCGCAATTAACTTGAGCTTGAAAGATGGAGACAACATCTACACGCCACGTTGGAACCAGCGGCTTCATTATCGCTCGTCAGACACGCTCCCATTTGGCCGGGACCCTCCCCAGGCACCTCCAATCAGCCAATCAGGAGGGAGTCAAAACTTTGTGGATTAAAAAAATCTCATTTAATTTTTTTTTAATCTATCAGATTGAAGAGAAAAGCTGGTTTGGTGAGAAGCAAACTGGAACTGCTGAATTCATTCCCATAAATCTTCATACATCAGCAGCACGCTGGCAGGGTCCATCGTGATCAAGTTCAATTTCCAGATGGGAGAGAGAAGTGTGGTGGTCCAAAGGAATTCAACCCTCTCCTTCAGACCTCAGCTGCAACGGCTCCTCTGGAGAAATGAATACCAACACCGAGCTCAAAGCCGGAGTCGGTTACAAAGTCAACCCATTAACATCTCCAGCAGGATCCCACAGGTAGGAAAATACCTGCTGGCTCCGCTGGGAGCCATATTTTTCTTTCATATGCTGATAAACACAGAAGCTTTCGGCCCAACGTGGGGACCAGTGATTGACATCGTTTCCGGAGAAAGGAAGAGTTTGGGTTTTAAGAAGGAAGAGGTGCAGCGTGAGACGGTGTTAGGGGAGAGGGGCGGGTTAGAACGAGGTGGGTAAGCTGAAAAGGTTGGCAAATAAATGGGAATATATTTAGAAAGCTCAACCAGGAGGATCCTGAGGTGTTCCATGTCCAGCTGTGAGACGTTGTCTCTCCAGCAGGTCCGGGGTTTGCCTCTGGGTCTCCTTCTGGTGGGACCGAACACCTCATCAGCGAGGTGCTCGAGGGGCATCCTAAGCAGATACCTGAACCACCCCATCTGGATTATCTTGATCCGGAGAAGCAGCAGCTCTATTCTAAGCTCCTCCCTCTATCTTAGAGAAAGAGCACAGCCAGCCTGCAGAGAAAGATCATTACGGCCACTTGTACCCGCAATCTCCTTGCAGTCACTACCCACAGCTGGTTACCATGATGAGGGTAGGAACGTAGATCCTGGTTACCATGGTGAGGGTAGGAATGTAGATCCTGGTTACCATGGTGAGGGTAGGAATGTAGATCCTGGTTACCATGGTGAGGGTAGGAATGTAGATCCTGGTTACCATGGTGAGGGTAGGAACGTAGATCCTGGTTACCATGGTGAGGGTAGGAATGTAGATCCTGGTTACCATGGTGAGGGTAAGAATGTAGATCCTGGTTACCATGGTGAGGGTAGGAATGTAGATCCTGGTTACCATGGTGAGGGTAGGAATGTAGATCCTGGTTACCATGGTGAGGATAGGAACGTAGATCCTGGTTACCATGGTGAGAGTAGGAACGTAGATCCTGGTTACTATGGTGAGGGTAGGAACGTAGATACTGGTTACCATGGTGAGGATAGGAACGTAGATCCTGGTTACCATGGTGAGGGTAGGAAGGTGGATCCTGGTTACCATGGTGAGGGTAGGAACGTAGATCCCGGTTACCATGGTGAGGGTAGGAATGTAGATCCTGGTTACCATGGTGAGGGTAAGAATGTAGATCCTGGTTACCATGGTGAGGGTAGGAATGTAGATCCTGGTTACCATGGTGAGGATAGGAACGTAGATCCTGGTTACCATGGTGAGAGTAGGAACGTAGATCCTGGTTACTATGGTGAGGGTAGGAACGTAGATACTGGTTACCATGGTGAGGATAGGAACGTAGATCCTGGTTACCATGGTGAGGGTAGGAAGGTGGATCCTGGTTACCATGGTGAGGGTAGGAACGTAGATCCTGGTTACCATGTGGATTAATTTTTGAAGGTTTGCTGGTAGAAAAGTTAAAAGAGAAAAATCTGGTTCTAAAAAGTGTTTTTTCCTTTCTTTTTGTGTCGTGTCGTTTGAAGGAAACCGTGACGTGTGAAGGTGAGGGTCTGTTTGGTCTTTCATTACGTCTCAATGTCCTCCGTCAATTCTTATGAAGAACTTCAAACAAGCCTCTTCGCTCTCTGTGGAGGACATCGGTCAATGTCAGCTGTGATTAGGTCTGAAAAAACAACCACCAAAGAAACATCCTCACAGGTTCAGCTCCACAAAACGTCCTGCATGGTCATCGTCAATTCTTATCAACACCTCATTAAAAATGTAACGACCGCATGAATATTTAGCAACATTAATTACTTCTGATTCCGTGATGCCTCGGACTGACTCGCTCTGCTCCCTCCGGCCGGGTGTCCATCCACCTTGATGAATATTGCCGAAGTGAGAGCAGGCAGGTGGGTGGGCGGGTGGTGGGTCAGTGGGTGCTACCGGCCGGGGAATCGATGGCGTAGCCTCACATTTGCAGAGGCGCTAATTGGCGGCAGTAAAATTCAGCGAGCTGCATAATTTACAGAAGAGACAAACGAGAATGGAGAGTAAAAAAAATCAGCTCATTCTCAGATCAGGAGACCTTTTCAGGACAAATTAGGAACGACTTGTAACGATGATACACGGCATACAGAGGCGGCCATGTTGGAAAACTTCTCAATGATGTTTAACGAACAAGGAAGATGGGCTTTAAACTACTATCAGCATTTCCCTTCAGGACGTGCTGCACCATCTAACCCTATCTCCTGCATCCTCTTCAGTCACACCAACTATCTTCATGTCTTCCTTCACTGTATCCATGAACCTCCTCTTTGGTCTTCCTCTAGTCCTCTTTCCTGGTGGTTCCAAACCCAGCATCCTTCTTCTGATGTACTCTCTCTCTCTCTCCTCTGTACATGTCCAAACCATCTCAGTCTGACCTCTCTGACTTTAAAACCTCTAACATGTGCTGTTCCTCTGATCCTGTCCATCCTGGTCACTCCCAGAGAGATCCTCAGCATCTTCATCTCTGCTACAAACATCTCTGTTTCTGTCTTTTCCTCAGTGTCACTGTCTCTAGACCAATCAGCATGGCCGCTCTCACCACACTGTCTCTAGACCAATCAGCATGGCCGCTCTCACCACACTGTCTCTAGACCAATCAGCATGGCCGCTCTCACCACACTTTCTCTTGACCAATCAGCATGGCCGCTCTCACCGCACTGTCTCTAGACCAATCAGCATGGCCGCTCTCACCACACTGTCTCTAGACCAATCAGCATGGCCGCTCTCACCACACTGTATCTAGACCAATCAGCATGGCCGCTCTCACCACACTGTCTCTAAACCAATCAGCATGGCCGCTCTCACCACACTGTCTCTAGACCAATCAGCATGGCCGCTCTCACCACACTGTCTCTAGACCAATCAGCATGGCCGCTCTCACCACACTTTCTCTTGACCAATCAGCATGGCCGCTCTCACCGCACTGTCTCTAGACCAATCAGCATGGCCGCTCTCACCACACTGTCTCTAGACCAATCAGCATGGCCGCTCTCACCACACTGTATCTAGACCAATCAGCATGGCCGCTCTCACCACACTGTATCTAGACCAATCAGCATGGCCGCACTCACCACTCTGTCTCTAGACCAATCAGCATGGCCGCTCTCCCCACGGTTTTGTACACTTCACCCATTCCAGCCTGCTTGAACACGCTTCTTCACCACTTTTCATTGTCTGGAAAATGGAAGCAGAAAATGTGGAAGACCTGGTGGGTCCATCACACCGACCGACTGAAGCAGGAGGAGGTCGTGTTCTGGAATAATTAAGTAAACAACAGATGCATCAGGATTTTAACGATGGGTCATTGCCCATGCCCAATGATTGTCCTGTAAAAATAATTAGAAGAAGTGGCTTTTGTGGGCGGGACAGCGGCCTCACAGCAAAAGCTGTAGGGGTTCGAGTCCCAGGTGTGGACGAGGCTTGAAACACTGTTCCTTCTGTGTGTAGTTTGCATGTTGTCCACATATATGTGTGTGTGTGTTTTTTTTAAAATATACTTTATGAATCCCTCATCAGAAAATTTGTGTGCTGTATTACACCGCAGCAGGCTGCCATTTGAGACGGCGCCAATGGTGGAGAAACGAGGGGTTAGGTGTCTTCTCCAAGGACCCGCGAAATTCTGGTTAACTTCCGGTCCGCGGGTGAACTCTCTACCACTGAGCCACCACCTCCCGTTTTATCTGGTTTCCTCCAAAAACCTCCATGTTAGGTTGATTGGCTGCTTTCAAACATTTTTGTGGGATTTTTTTTAGTTTTAAATTGAGTTTCAATAAATGATCTACTTCAGCAGCGAAGAAGCCAGTCCCTCCATGTTGTAGAATAAGGATGTGACTGAGCATGGGTCTGAATATACGCAGCCATGTTCATGATAATTCATTATAATTACACTTGATCATAAATACGCGTCATAAATACAAGACGGGCACAGGTGTCAAAGTCCGGTGGTCAAGGGCTGGTATCCTGAAGGTTTTCATTGTGGTCTTACATCTACACCTGATCCAGGTTAACGAGTCACATTTGATTGGCTGTTGATTTCACTTCATGTGCATCAGCTGATGAACCAGGAAGACACGGAAAACCTTCAGGAGGGCCGGACTTTGACCAATAGGGTCTCTGCGTTTGAGGAAATGCTTCAGACAAACAAAGTATTTTGATGATTTTAGATGATTTTTTTTTAAAAGAAGAAAAAGAAAATAAAACCCAGTGAGTCCGTGTAGTTCCTCATTCATCCAGGAGTGATCCATAGTAGAAAAAGTTTCAAAAAAGTCTTCTGGACAGTTTAATTCTTGATTGAGACGTTTTGACTTCCATCCGGAAATCATTTTCAATCTGAATGAAATGGACTGAAAACTGGATCTATTTATACTAACCTGAGTAAAAGGTAAAAAATAGTAAGAAGGGCTCGACCAATGAGCCTGTGTTACCTAAGATGACCATGAATGGCTCCTATTGTAACCACAGACCAGTAAACAATCCCTATTGTAATAATGCTAAAAGCCTAGTGAATAGAAACTCCTGCTAACGAGAGGCGTGAATCTGAGTCACGAGGTGTCCTCTTTGGACCATGGCTTCAGAATGCTGCTGTAAATACCAGGCAGAATGTATCTAAGGCCTCCACTCCGATTCAGTGAGGGATTCTCTTTCATCACAAAGATGGCTTCCTTCACCCCTCTTTCAAACCATCCTTTCTCTCTACTTAGAATCTTCACCTCACTGTCCTCAAAAGTGTGTTTGGTGGATTTAAGATGCAGATGTACGGCAGACTGTGGACCACTAGAGGCTTCTCTTCTGTGTTGGTAAAGTCTTTTGTGGAGTGGCTGTTTAGTTTCCCCAAAGGAGTGTGCAAAGAACACTACATTAGGGAAACAAAACCCAGTGATTTTCATAAAGTTTTTCATAAATAAACCAATAAAAAGTCTCTTCGTTGTAGTGTTTTATTCAGAATGAATCTGATCCAGTACGTACGGTGGTCTTACATCAGGATTTCTAGCTGTGTGCGTCGGGTTTACAAAAAAACAGAAAAGATCAGAAACACGGCTCGTAGAGAAAATCTACAAATCTCAACGACACATGATTAATCATCTGAAATCTGAAATCTCCAAAGTTTGGTTAGAAAATACCCTGGACGATACGGATCGATGACACACCGCTACGAAGCGTCTCGTTAAATCTAAACTAACGTTACAGGAATACGATAAAAAAAAAAAGTTCTAGATAAAATCCACTCTTATGTTTCTACGATGCTCGATTCATCAGTAAATATTTATTTAGATACATCTTAAGGCCTCAAACGTTCAACCTATTTATGGATAATACTCTAACGAAGAAATGTCCGACCGTCCTGTGAGTCACAGTCCATGACTTACCAGATCTACGCAACGGAATCCCATCCACGTGACGACTCGTAGGAAATGATTTGGGTCGTTTTAACATGATTTAAATGTTTCTAAATGTAAAATGTTCAAGTTCAGATAAACAGAAGAAATGCAGTCGTGATGTAAACATGCATTTTAAATCCGATTCGATGTCTTTTTAACGACTTTTACAGGAGTTTGTTTTTCCGACAGAGCGAACATCTTCATGATGGATGAAAAAAAATGTCCTCAGTGAAACTGTGGAGGTCGTGATCTTCATGCTTCGGTTTGGAGTCGAACGAGGTTCCACGTCCCCCGTTTCTCCTCCAGACAACAAACCTTTCAAAATAAAAGAACTACATTTTGATTTATTTTTTTCATGATTTTCATGCTCGTGTCTTCCAAACCAGTCCGTCCCGTCCGTACTGAGCCGGTCTCACCACGTCCAAGATGCAGAAAACGTCCCGTGATTTACGGAGACCACCTGTTAGAGAACGGTGGACCGTTCCGAAACACGATGAGTCAGTTTTTACCCTTAATTTTGCTCTAAATTCTAAGAAAAAAGTGAAAATAAAAAGATTTGAGGATGTTTGTGTGTCTTTGTGAAGCTACACGTTCACATGCATGAAGAAGAAGCACGCATGATGAACAACACACACCCTGTCAGCGTGTGTGTGTGTGTGTGGGATCCAGACGTAGCTACGAGGAATGGGAGGCGTTGGGGCTCCAACCCATTTGGTACGCTCGCTCCAGGGTTCTCTTGCAGTCCTGCATCACCGTGCTGAAGACGATGTGGGGGTACTGCACCACCAGTCTCTCCACCGTCTCCTCGTTCACCTGCAAACACAGAAATAAAGATTCAGCTTTAAAACTTTCAGTCACCGAAAAAATGAGATCTTTCAGTGATTATGGGTGAGGGTCACCATGGTGAGGGTAGGAATGTAGATCCTGGTTACCATGGTGAGGGTAGGAACGTAGATCCTGGTTACCATGGTGAGGATAGGAACGTAGATCCTGGTTACCACGGTGAGGATAGGAACGTAGATCCTGGTTACCATGGTGAGGGTAGGAACGTAGATCCTGGTTACCATGGTGAGGGTAGGAACGTAGATCCTGGTTACCATGGTGAGGATAGGAACGTAGATCCTGGTTACCATGGTGAGGGTAGGAATGTAGATCCTGGTTACCATGGTGAGGGTAGGAACGTAGATCCTGGTTACCATGGTGAGGATAGGAACGTAGATCCTGGTTACCATGGTGAGGGTAGGAACGTAGATCCTGGTTACCATGGTGAGGGTAGGAACGTAGATCCTGGTTACCATGGTGAGGATAGGAACGTAGATCCTGGTTACCATGGTGAGGATAGGAACGTAGATCCTGGTTACCATGGTGAGGGTAGGAACATAGATCCTGGTTACCATGGTGAGGGTAGGAACGTAGATCCTGGTTACCATGGTGAGGGTAGGAACGTAGATCTGGTTACCATGGTGAGGGTAGGAACGTAGATCCTGGTTACCATGGTGAGGGTAGGACTGCAGATCCTGGTTACCATGGTGAGGGTAGGACTGTGGATCCTGGTTACCATGGTGAGGGTAGGAACACACGAAGGAACAGAAATACTAAAAAATTTTCAAACAGCTGAATCAAAAAACCCACTCTGGTGACAAATAAAGACAAACCCGTCACTATGAGAAAGAAGATGTGAAAATGGGACCTTTAATGTATAACTAGAGATCCATAAAAACCACACACACACACACACACACACACACGGAGCAGAGCAGGACAGCTGAGCTAATGAGACCCTCATGTTTTCTCAGGACTCAGAAGACGAGCGGCTAATGGCCACTTCACATGTCGAAGAGGCCAAAGTGAGCCTGGAGGATCTGACAAAGAGCAGAGGTGTGGTAACCACGGATACCGTGAGGGGTTAACCACAACCCACACCCACCCACCCACCCACCCACTGGTGAGCCTGACACTCTCCAGGAGAAGTGATGCATAAACACACACACGGAGACAAAGTAGTTCACACGTCCTGGATGCTCAGAGTTTCCTGGTTCGTTCTCGTTGGGCTTCGTTTACTTTAAAGGGTTAAAAAAGTTAAAATCTTTTGAAAATGTTTAATCAAAAACAAACCAACATTCACACATAAGGAGCGGATGTTTCAGTGCACGTCCTCTGCTCATGCTCAGTCCCAACAGAAAGGACTATTCGTAACTAAACCTACCAAAATTAACGCTTCATTTTCTGATCATTTTAACCAAACAAAAATCCCCATGTTTATAATTTTTTTATGCTGATTTTATCAAACAGTTTCTTTGTCTCCGGGGAAACAGTCTGACCTCGCATCATCACGGTTCGCTCGCTTAACGGTGGGCGGGAACATTTTTCCTGGACGAAACCAAACATGACGTATGAACCTCCTCTTTGGTCTTCCTCTAGTCCTCTTTCCTGGTGGTTCCAAACCCAGCATCCTTCTTCTGATGTACTCTCTCTCTCTCCTCTGTACATGTCCAAACCATCTCAGTCTGACCTCTCTAACATGTGCTGTTCCTCTGATCCTGTCCATCCTGGTCACTCCCAGAGAGATCCTCAGCATCTTCATCTCTGCTACAAACATCTCTGTTTCCTGTCTTTGAATCAGTGACACTGTCTCTAGACCAATCAGCATGGCCGCTCTCACCACACTGTCTCTAGACCAATCAGCATGGCCGCCCTCACCACACTGTCTCTAGACCAATCAGCATGGCCGCTCTAACCACACTGTCTCTAGACCAATCAGCATGGCCGCTCTCACCACACTGTCTCTAGACCAATCAGCATGGCCGCTCTCAACACACTGTCTCTAAACCAATCAGCATGGCCGCTCTCACCACACTGTCTCTAGACCAATCAGCATGGCCGCTCTCACCACACTGTCTCTAGACCAATCAGCATGGCCGCTCTCACCACACTGTCTCTAGACCAATCAGCATGGCCGCTCTCACCACACTGTCTCTAGACCAATCAGCATGGCCGCTCTCACCTCACTGTCTCTAGACCAATCAGCATGGCCGCTCTCACCACACTGTCTCTAGACCAATCAGCATGGCCGCTCTAACCACACTGTCTCTAGACCAATCAGCATGGCCGATCTCACCACGCTGTCTCTAGACCAAACAGCATGGCCGCTCTCACCACACTGTCTCAGGACCAATCAGCATGGCTGCTCTCAGCACACTGTCTCTAGACCAATCAGCATGGCTGCTCTCACCACACTGTCTCTAGACCAATCAGCATGGCCGCTCTCACCACACTGTCTCTAGACCAATCAGCATGGCTGCTCTCAGCACACTGTCTCTAGACCAATCAGCATGGCTGCTCTCAGCACACTGTCTCTAGACCAATCAGCATGGCTGCTCTCACCACACTGTCTCTAGACCAATCAGCATGGCCGCTCTCACCACACTGTCTCTAGACCAATCAGCATGGCCGCTCTCACCACACTGTCTCTAGACCAATCAGCATGGCCGCTCTCACCACACTGTCTTTAGACCAATTAGCATGGCCGCTCTCACCACACTGTCTCTAGACCAATCAGCATGGCCGCTCTCACCACACTGTCTCTAGACCAATCAGCATGGCCGCTCTCACCACACTGTCTCTAGACCAATCAGCATGGCCGCTCTAACCACACTGTCTCTAGACCAATCAGCATGGCCGCTCTAACCACACTGTCTCTAGACCAATCAGCATGGAAGCTCTCACCACACTGTCTCTAGACCAATCATCATGGCCGCTCTCACCACACTGTCTCTAGACCAATCAGCATGGCCGCTCTAACCACACTGTCTCTAGACCAATCAGCATGGAAGCTCTCACCACACTGTCTCTAGACATATGGTTTCTAGTACTTTCTGTTTTCATATAAACAGAGTAGGTTGTTGAATTTGATCCAGGATGGAGCGTCCCCCTCTAACCCCCCTTCAGATCGCCCCGGTCTGAAAACTCCCATTATTTCATAACAATAATGCACATCTTTTTTTTTTTAAGCCAATATTCTAAGTCTTTTATTAGTGCAGCTTCTTTTTGTCGGTGAGTCCTTTTCATTTTAAAGGTTCACCCTTCCTGCTCTTTTTTCACTGCTTCTCATTTCATCGACGTGAGGCTTTAAAACCGGAAAAATACCAAAGTCAGGAATCTATATTTTTAGAATTCCGAGCTTCAAAAGCAGAAAAATGTGAGAGTTTGTTTTCGTCTGCTCATGTTTCTGTTTTTATTTCTCGTCAGCGTTTTGAACGGAACGATGTCGTTGGTAATCAGTGAGAAGAAGAACACGTGCCAGCTTTTAGAAGCTTGTTTCCATCCAAACATTAAGTTTGTATTAATGGTGTCAGTCGATTAAAAAAATTAATCAAACTAATTACAGGATTTTCTAATTATTTAATCGAATTACCGTATTTTCCACAGTATAAGACGCTACAGTAAAGGCTGGGGTTTACGTTATGCATTCACTAAATGGTGCTGCGCTAAAGGAATGTAAAAAAAAAAAAAAACAATCAGATAGGTCAGTCAAACTTTATTAACAATTACAAAACAGCTTTCTGTTTTTACTCCCAAAATGAACAAACAGCTGTTTCATTACTTTCTAAAGTATTAGTATTTTTGTGACACAGTTTACCATAATTTCACGGCTATAAGGCTCATATAAAAGTCTTAGATTTTCTTCAAAATGAACGGTGCGCCTTTTCGTGCGGTGCGCCTTGTGTGTGAGAAAAGGCGGGCCTAAAAGAAAACGCGGTGCCCGCGAGGCGGACCTGAAAGAAAAGGCATGAGAACGTTAAAGAGTGAAGTGTGAGCGGCGTGGGAGCGATGGATGACCGAAGGGTGGAAGGCAGCGCCGGGCGAGTTACGCTACAGTTTGCCAATGGATTGTAGATGCTTGGACTAACGTGTCTGCTGGTACTGTTATCCCAGCTTTCTCAAAAGCTGGTATCCTTTCTGAGGAGCCGCACAGTACAGACAGTGACTTTGACAGCGAGGAGCTAAGTGGACCTGCTCTGAAACAGAGGATGAGGACTTTGATGGATTTGAATAAAGACTATTACCGGTAATGTGTTTGTTTAGTATCGTTACTACTTAAATAAAGAACAACCAAACTCAGTTTTGCTCCCGATCTATTTCTTAATACACACATTTGCATGCTTGCGTGTGTGTTGTTGTAAGGCGGTGTGTGACTGAGACTGTGCCTTTTCGTACGGTGCACCTAATGGTCAAAAATTTACGGTATTTAAATTGTAGGAAAACTATTTGGACGATGACGTAATCAAAGACGGCGACGTCCGGAAGTAAATAAAGGTCTGGATGACGTCATCGTCCAAATCATTTTTCTTACAATTTAAATTAACTTTTGTACAAACAAAACAGCACAAACGATTGACACATTTTTTGTTAATTTTTGTTTATATATATTTTTTTAAGAGGGGCCAACTTCACGGAGCTCTCCGGAGCGCCTCGCTGGTGAGGTGTTTTGACCAAGAGGCAGACCCCGGACCTGCTGGAGAGACTATGTCTCACAGCTGGATCGGGAACGACTTGGGATCCTTCCGGATGAGCTGGAGGATGCAGCCGGGGAGAGAGAAGCCTGGGCTTCCCCTCTGAGGCTGTAGCTGTCGCCCCTGAGACTCATCCCCGGATGAGCGGAAGACGACGGAACGGAACTTTTTAAATGATTATTCTAAGAGTTCAAAATGTTTTCAAAATATAAACAAAATTGATTTTTTTCTGTTGAATTTCATGAATTTTATGAGAAACATGTAACGTTTTTTTATGCAAAGCGTGACGGAATAAAAACGACCGCATAGAAATCGATTTACTTCCCTTTTTAACGCCAGAAAGTATTCGTTGCTCCCAAAGTTCTTCTTTTTCTGTAAAAAGACGGGTCCAAATGGCTTTTTTTTAGGGGCGTTAAAGGTCGTTGACCCCAGAGTTGGTAGCATGTAGGACCAACGTGGGAATAATTCATAAGCAGTGTAGATTCTAAGGTAGAAATAGAAGCGGCTCCGAGGACAGCAAGCCAATAAATAAATCACAGAAACTTCTTTGTTTCTTTCTGGTCACACATCAGTGCAACACCGCCCCGAAAGTTCTCCATGGTATTCTGTTCGCTCTGATCCGGAGGGCGAATTATGCACAGTGTGAATGCAAAGAATAGAGAGAGGTCTCTGTCTGCATGCAGATGTACACCGTGGAGTACCAGGGGCACCGGCGAAATGTGGAAGGAATATTTTTTTTTCTTCTCAGAACTTCAACAAATAAACTTATTAAAAATAAAGTCAAAATTTTAACCGAAAACACGAAAATATCTGTTAAACAGTATCTGGAGTCAATGAGACGATGTGGCCATTTTTAATTAGTTTCTTGTCCAATTAACATAAACCTGTCGTTCAGAGATTTTTAAACCTGTTTAATTTGACTCTGAGTTTTGTGTAAAAATGTTTTATTTTTATGTTTGTTTTCTGGGAGAAAAAATAAAATCAGGATTCTAGACGTTTTATTTTGAAAAAAGAGCTGGACTGAAAATAAAAGATCTGGATTTAACTGTCGATCTACGTTCCTACAGTCACCATGGTAACCAGGATCTACGTTCCTACCCTAACCATGGTAACCAGGATCTACGTTCCTACCCTCACCATGGTAACCAGGATCTACGTTCCTACCCTCACCATGGTAACCAGGATCTACGTTCCTATTCTCACGATGGTAACAAGGATCTACGTTCCTACCCTCACCATGGTAACCAGGATCTACGTTCCTACCCTCACCATGGTAACCAGGATCTACGTACCTACCCTCACCATGGTAACCAGGATCTACGTACCTACCCTCACCATAGTAACCAGGATCTACGTACCTACCCTCACCATGGTAACCAGGATCTATGTTCCTACCCTCACCATGGTAACCAGGATCTACGTACCTACCCTCACCATAGTAACCAGGATCTACGTACCTACCCTCACCATGGTAACCAGGATCTATGTTCCTACCCTCACCATGGTAACCAGGATCAACGTTCCTACCCTCACCATGGTAACCAGGATTTACGTACCTACCCTCACCATGGTAACCAGGATCTACGTACCTACCCTCACCATGGTAACCAGGATCTACGTACCTACCCTCACCATGGTAACCAGGATCTACGTACCTACCCTCACCATGGTAACCAGGATCTATGTTCCTACCCTCACCATAGTAACCAGGATCTATGTTCCTACCCTCACCATGGTAACCAGGATCAACGTTCCTACCCTCACCATGGTAACCAGGATCTACGTACCTACCCTCACCATGGTAACCAGGATCTACGTACCTACCCTCACCATGGTAACCAGGATCTACGTACCTACCCTCACCATGGTAACCAGGATCTACGTACCTACCCTCACCATGGTAACCAGGATCTACGTTCCTACCCTCACCATAGTAACCAGGATCTACGTTCCTACCCTCACCATGGTAACCAGGATCTATGTTCCTACCCTCACCATAGTAACCAGGATCTATGTTCCTACCCTCACCATGGTAACCAGGATCAACGTTCCTACCCTCACCATGGTAACCAGGATCTACGTACCTACCCTCACCATAGTAACCAGGATCTACGTACCTGCCCTCACCATGGTAACCAGGATCTATGTTCCTACCCTCACCATAGTAACCAGAATCTATGTTCCTACCCTCACCATGGTAACCAGGATCAACGTTCCTACCCTCACCATGGTAACCAGGATCTACGTACCTGCCCTCACCATGGTAACCAGGATCTATGTTCCTACCCTCACCATAGTAACCAGAATCTATGTTCCTACCCTCACCATGGTAACCAGGATCAACGTTCCTACCCTCACCATGGTAACCAGGATTTACGTACCTACCCTCACCATGGTAACCAGGATCTACGTACCTACCCTCACCATGGTAACCAGGATCTACGTACCTACCCTCACCATAGTAACCAGGATCTACGTACCTACCCTCACCATAGTAACCAGGATCTACGTTCCTACCCTCACCATGGTAACCAGGATCTACGTACCTACCCTCACCATGGTAACCAGGATCTACGTACCTACCCTCACCATGGTAACCAGTGTCTACGTTCCTACCCTCACCATAGTAACCAGGATCTACGTTCCTACCCTCACCATGGTAACCAGGATCTACGTTCCTACCCTCACCATGGTAACCAGGATCTATGTTCCTACCCTCACCATGGTAACCAGGATCTACGTTCCTACCCTCACCATGGTAACCAGGATCTACGTTCCTATTCTCACGATGGTAACCAGGATCTACGTTCCTACCCTCACCATGGTAACCAGGATCTACGTTCCTACCCTCACCATGGTAACCAGGATCTACGTACCTACCCTCACCATAGTAACCAGGATCTACGTACCTGCCCTCACCATGGTAACCAGGATCTATGTTCCTACCCTCACCATAGTAACCAGAATCTATGTTCCTACCCTCACCATGGTAACCAGGATCAACGTTCCTACCCTCACCATGGTAACCAGGATCTACGTAACTACCCTCACCATGGTAACCAGGATCTACGTACCTACCCTCACCATGGTAACCAGGATCTACGTACCTACCCTCACCATGGTAACCAGGATCTACGTACCTACCCTCACCATGGTAACCAGGATCTATGTTCCTACCCTCACCATAGTAACCAGGATCTATGTTCCTACCCTCACCATGGTAACCAGGATCAACGTTCCTACCCTCACCATGGTAACCAGGATCTACGTACCTACCCTCACCATGGTAACCAGGATCTACGTACCTACCCTCACCATGGTAACCAGGATCTACGTACGTACCCTCACCATGGTAACCAGGATCTACGTACCTACCCTCACCATGGTAACCAGGATCTACGTTCCTACCCTCACCATAGTAACCAGGATCTACGTTCCTACCCTCACCATGGTAACCAGGATCTACGTTCCTACCCTCACCATGGTAACCAGGATCTATGTTCCTACCCTCACCATAGTAACCAGGATCTATGTTCCTACCCTCACCATGGTAACCAGGATCTATGTTCCTACCCTCACCATAGTAACCAGGATCTACGTTCCTACCCTCACCATGGTAACCAGGATCTATGTTCCTACCCTCACCATAGTAACCAGGATCTATGTTCCTACCCTCACCATAGTAACCAGGATCTATGTTCCTACCCTCACCATAGTAACCAGGATCTATGTTCCTACCCTCACCATGGTCACCATGGAGTTGGGGGATGCAGCCAGGGTGAGTGAATCCCGGGCTTCCCGTCTGAGGCTGTTGCCCCACGCAACCCGCCCCAGATAAGCGGAATACAACAAATTAAAATGTATTTTTTTGTTATCCAAAATAAAAAATTTCCTCTGAACCAAAGCGAAGCATAACGTATCTCTTTAAGGATTTCTAATCCTAATTTAAGGAGTCTCTGTAAAAACGGGGCAATAATAAAGCCGTTTGATGAGGTTTAAAACATTAAGGTAAGTATTGACTGTAATCAAAGTGAAATAAAAGTTGATCTAACGTGATGAGCTCGTTTTGTTTTGACACCAGGCTGAGCCTCATTACCAGAGAAAATGCCAACACATCTGACTGCCTTCATAACATATTAACGCCAACAGAGAGAGAAACGTCCCCCCCAGCTCATTAATCGGGGTTTAATTACAATTAAAACAGATCTAAAGAATAGAGCTGTCAGGCCTGAACATTCATTAATGCTAATTTAGTGATGCTTCGTTGGATGAGCAGACATAACAAAGCTTCCTGGATCAGATAAAAACATTCACCACGGTGACCTGCAGCTTTAAATCTGTGGTACGAGTTAGAAGAGGTCGTTAGGAAAGAGGAGGTATGGAGCGGCAGGACGGTGGGCTCACAGCAACAAGGTCAGTGTTTGAATTCTGGGTGGGGACGAGGTTTGGAACACTGGTCTTTCTGTGTGTAGTTTGCATGTTCTCCCCGTGTATGTGTGAGTTTCCTTCCACTCTCCAAAAACATATGTTAGGTTGATTGGCCGCTAAAAACTGCCCCTGGGAATGAGTGTGTGTGTGTGTGGCCCTGTGACAGAGTGGCGACCTGTTCGGTGTGTACCCTGCCACTTGTCTTGAATCAGTCAGGATAGTTCATAACAACCCAGTTAATGAATAAACGGTTCAGAAGACAAAATGAAAAGAGTTATTGTGTCTCTAATGAAATAACATGTATAATGATTTGCTGATTTTTATTCCATGAATTCCCTCCTCTTCTTGCTTCCTACTTAGTACCTCCTCCTGGGTGTATGCACAACACAGTGTAAATCTTGTTTGAGACAGAAGAGAACGAACACACGGCCAAGAACATCCTGCCATTTGAATTGTATCTGAACAGGACTGGAAAGTTTGTAAATTACTCAAACTTTTCTGTTTCATCGACTTCCTCTAAACCAGGGCCGGGTCAAGAGGGCAACAGCCTAAGACAAGAACCCAGGCTTCTCTCACCCTGGCTGCATCCTCCAGCACACTCAGGAGGATCTGGAGGTGTTCCCCATAGTCTCTCCATCACGTCCAGGGCCTGCCTAGGGGTCTCCTCCCGGTGAGACGTGTCCGAAATGCCTCACCAGCGAGGGAGGAATCCTAACCAGATCTCCAAACCACCTCATCTGGCTTCTGTCAAACTGGAGGAGCAATGACTCTACTCCGAGTTCCTCCTTCTATCTCTGAGTGAGACCCCAGCTACCCTGCAGAGGAAGATCATTTCAACCACTTGGATTCGTGATCACTCAAACTTGCTTGAATAAAATAGAAATAAAATGAGATGCTTTTTAAATGTGGAAGTTAAAACATGATTTTCTCCATCTGTACCAGCTCAGTTCAGACTTCCCTCTCCTCATCCATCCCAGAATCTTCCACTCCAGCTGCTTCTTTATTCCTTTTTTTTTTTTTCTAATTACTCTGCTGCTATCTGAAATCAGCTGAGCCGGTGCAGGTGTGGTGATGTGATCTACATACCACAGTCAGAACATCAGATTGTAGCGGCTTAAGAGGAGCTTTTTTTTTTTTCCTTTTCTTTAATGTTGGCATGAAGCCCTAAATCACCTGCCGTTAGGAGGAAGGTTCTTCTCATCAAGGCTTTGATGTAAAAAATCCACCTGTGGATTGATTTTCTATTGATAAGCTTCTCCACACAGGAAGGTTAAAAAAAGAAACCTGCTCACTCTCTATTTCCTGTATGAAAGAAGCTGCCTTCAAAAAAACAGGCTACCGTAGAGGAGAGGGTCTAGCAGGCCTTTTGGGGATGACTCGGTACGCCTTTTACTTGACAAGCTGCTAGAATGAGGACCATCCCAAAGGGTGAAAAAATTTTTTCAGGGATCTTCAGCTCTGAGATTTTGTCCGTTTTCGAAGAACAAATCCAGGAGTTTAAGTATCTCGGTGTCTACGTTGCTACCCTCACCATGGTAACCAGGATCTACGTTCATACCCTCACCATGGTAACCAGGATCTACGTTCCTACCCTCACCATGGTAACCAGGATCTACGTTCATACCCTCACCATGGTAACCAGGATCTAGGTTCCTACCCTCACCATGGTAACCAGGATCTACATTCCTACCCTCACCATGGTAACCAGGATCTACGTTCCTACCCTCACCATAGTAACCAGGATCTACGTTCCTACCCTCACCATGGTAACCAGGATCTACATTCCTACCCTCACCATGGTAACCAGGATCTACGTTCCTACCCTCACCATGGTAACCAGGATCTACGTTCCTACCCTCACCATGGTAACCAGGATCTACGTTCCTACCCTCACCATAGTAACTAGGATCTACGTTCCTACCCTCACCATGGTAACCAGGATCTACGTTCCTACCCTCACCATGGTAACCAGGATCTACGTTCCTACCCTCACCATGGTAACTAGGATCTACGTTCCTACCCTCACCATGGTAACCAGGATCTACGTTCCTACCCTCACCATGGTAACCAGGATCTACGTTCCTACCCTCACCAAAGTCACCAGCTGTGGGTGGTGACGAAAAGAATGAGATTGTGGATACAAGCGGCAGAAATGAGCTTCCTCTACACGGGGGCTGGGCACTGCCATCCGGGAGTAGCTTGGTGTCGAGCTGCTCCTCCTCCAGGTTGAGAGGAGCCGGATGGGGTGGTTCGGGCAGCTGGTGAGGTGTTTCAGGCATGTCCCACCAGGAGGAGACCAAGAGGCAGACCTCGGACCCGCTGGAGCACCTCAGGATCCTACCAGGTGAGCTGGAGGATGCAGCCGGAGTGAGAGAAGCCTGGGCTTCCCGTCCTTGGCTGTTACCCCCCGCGACCCTGCCCCGGATGAGGAGAAGACGACGGAACGAACTAAGAACAACTTCACACTGGGCGCCATTTATTATCCCCGTCTATAAAACGGCCCGTCTAACCCACTCCTCTTCCTCCTGCCATATAAATGCTTTATCAGTGGTGGGTTTAAAAAGCCTCTTTAGGTAGCAGAGGAATGCATCGGGGTCTCTGTAAAACTCAGCTTATCAAGTCTGGATTTAAACAAGCCAGATTTATTGCTTTCTTTTAGGAAAAACCCGTCGTAAAAGTTCCTAAACGAGTGACTACAAACCCAGCGATCTATTTTCTCCTCCGATAAGGAGGCAATAAGGTCGAGGGAATGGAAAAGAGAGAGAATAAGCCCCCCGAAAAAAGGGGATTTAGAGAGTAAAGAAATGAAAATAAAAAGGTCCTCAGAATTTCTTTATAAGATTCAATATTTCTAAATGATCCATCAGTGCAGGAGCTTTAGACCTCATTTCTGAGCTCAATCACTCAGATTGTCTCAGAAACCAACCAAGTGCTTTTAAAAGCCGGATCAGTCGGTCCGGTTTGTCACGTTTAAGGGCTGCACATCATCATCCAGAAGCAGAAGTGAAAAGGAGGTCTCGCATACGGAGAGGAAAAGGTGGCGAGGTCACGCAGACGGAGAGAGGAAGGGGTTCAGGAGGCCGTTTCTCTAAAGCCCCCCACTCCATCATGCATGACAAAGGTAACCAGAGGAATGTGTGTGAGGCTGAGACCTTATCTCTGCAGGTAAACACACCATAATTCACATGGATTTCAGACGAAAGGAGGGAAAACACAATCTATTAAAGAAACACAGTTTATATGAAAAATAAAACATAAACTCTGAGAAAAAAAAAATGATTTAAAAAGATAGAAAACTCTTCATCTCCTCCGTGAGACGCCACCTTACCGCAGTGGAGGTGTTTGCGTGCCCCAATGATCCTAGGAGCTATGTTGTCCGGGGCTTAATGCCCCTGGTAGGGTCACCCAAGGCAAACAGGTTCTGGGTGAGAATTAGCATAAAAAAAACCCTATGAAGAGATCAAGCATGGGCAAGTTGCCCTTGCCCAGATGCTGGTGTCCTGAGTGTGGGGCTTGAGAGCGAGCGCCTGGTGGCCGGGCTTTTACCCATGGGGCCCAGCCGGGGATATGGGCCGCCTTTCCAGTGGACTCACCACCTGCAGGACGGGCCATAGGGGTCGGGTGAAGGAGTAGATGGGTGGTTGCCAACGACAAGTACGCTGACGGTCAGTCTTCCGCTAATCCAAGGCCGGGTTGTGGGGATAACAGCCTCAGACCGGAAACAGCCTCAGACCGGCTGCATCCTCCAGCTCACCCAGGAGGGATCCCGAGTCGTTCCCCTGCCAGCTGTGAGACGGCCTGGTTACCATGGTGAGGGTAGGAATGTAGATCCTGGTTACCATGGTGAGGGTAGGAACGTAGATCCTGGTTACCATGGTGAGGGTAGGAACGTAGATCCTGGTTACCATGGTGAGGGTAGGAACGTAGATCCTGGTTACCATGGTGAGGGTAGGAACGTAGATACTGGTTACCATGGTGAGGGTAGGAACGTAGATCCTGGTTACCATGATGAGAGTAGGAACGTAGATACTGGTTACCATGGTGAGGGTAGGAACGTAGATCCTGGTTACCACGGTGAGGGTAGGAACGTAGATCCTGGTTACCATGGTGAGGATAGGAACGTAGATCCTGGTTACCATGGTGAGGGTAGGAACGTAGATCCTGGTTACCATGGTGAGGGTAGGAACGTAGATACTGGTTACCATGGTGAGGGTAGGAACGTAGATCCTGGTTACCATGGTGAGGGTAGGAACGTAGATCCTGGTTACCATGGTGAGGATAGGAACGTAGATACTGGTTAACCAGGATCCTCATATCCTGTCATAGCCCCTCCTCCTTTTGGCCCCGCCTCTAAATCTCCCTCTTTTTGAAGCAACAGTCCCTTGAAATAATCAATGAGTGACTGATTGATGCAGACGGAGCACTACTGAAGGCCTCTGCCCGCCATTGGTATTTTTCATAGTTGTAACGCACTAAATAAAGTCAGCGGTGTGTAAAATAACGCAGTGTGTGTGAGAGGATTTCTTCTTTATTTTCTGAAGGGCAGCTGATTCCACTCAGATACTCTGTGAACTCTGTGGGTTTCTCTTTATTTCCGCCCTTCTCCTCTTCTGTCCCTGGCTGCTGCCCTTTAGAAACGAGATGAAGGCGTGATCAGGAGGTGGCTTCAGTTAAGACCGCCAATCGATACGGCTCTTCTGTGTGGGATGAGGTTCTGAGATTACTCTCAAAGTCACAAACGGCTCCTTCAAACTGCTCCTGACTTTGAACATCGGTGTCTGACAAAAAGCCTGGAAAGACACGTTTTCCTAATTTGGTCTTTAGAAGAGGAAACCCGCTGATAACCGAGCCGACAAAGTTGGGCTAAATGAGAGTTGGATCACTTCCTAACTCTTCTACATGCTTCATCTTTGTTCTTTAGAAATCCCAAAACAATCAGATGCTTGTTTATCTGTGTAAATTGCTTCTGCGTGTCCGCCTGGATCTATTCTCCAGCAGCTGGATGCACCGCTGGAACGGCCTTATTGATTGAAATGTCTCTTCTTTTAACAAGGTCTATCTGGACCTTCAATCGCCCGAAACTCCAAATCTGCTTACACCGAACGCTTCCTTCATTTAGATTTACTGACGTGTTTTCATCTTCTTTGCTTTGGCGTGTCCTATTCGCTACGCCGATCCCTTAAGACACCCCCAGCTTCATTACGCTCCCGTTTGACTTCCTGCTGAATCGGCGACTTTCCCAACCTGCCCATCCGTTTTCTCTCTAATGAAGGAGTGGGAGAAGTAGGGTGAAGGGATCGTTAAGAGGATGACGGAGGAGATGTAAGAACGTTTAACAGAAACGTTCCACCGAGGCTGAAGGAAATGGAGACGCCGTAAAGTGATGCATCAAGAAAGAAGCTCAGAAACCAAGAGGACCTATTAGCAGGAAGAAAAGGGACGGATGGAAGTCCAGGTGAAATGGAAAAGAAAACGGAGGAAATGTGAGGAGCTCAAATCAGGAAACAAAGTTGTTAAAGCCCAAAAAAGTTTGGGCTGACACATAAAGCAGACAGAGAGTCCAAAAGTCTTCTTTATAAAAAGAAGTTAACACTTTAATCTGTGCGAACATCTACTTACATTCAAATTTACCAATTTAAAAAGATGGCGGAGAGCGGCCATGCTGATTGGTCTAGAGACAGTGTGGTGAGAGCGGCCAAGCTGATTGGTCTAGAGACAGTGTGGTGTGAGCGGCTATGCTGATTTGTCTAGAGACAGTGTGGTGAGAGCGGCCATGCTGATTGGTCAAGAGACAGTGTGGTGAGAGCGGCTATGCTGATTGGTCTAGAGACAGTGTGGTGAGAGCAGCCATGCTGATTGGTCTAGAGACAGTGTGGTGAGAGCAGCCATGCTGATTGGTCTAGAGACAGTGTGGTGAGAGCGGCCATGCTGATTGGTCTAGAGACAGTGTGGTGAGAGCGGCCATGCTGATTGGTCTAGAGACAGTGTGGTGAGAGCGGCCATGCTGATTTGTCTAGAGACAGTGTGGTGAGAGCAGCCATGCTGATTAGTCTAGAGACAGTGTGGTGAGAGCGACCATGCTGATTGGTCTAAAGACAGTGTGGTGAGAGCGGCCATGCTGATTGGTCTAGAGACAGTGTGGTGAGAGCAGCCATGCTGATTGGTCTAGAGACAGTGTGGTGAGAGCAGCCATGCTGATTGGTCTAGAGACAGTGTGGTGAGAGCGGCCATGCTGATTGGTCTAGAGACAGTGTGGTGAGAGCGGCCATGCTGATTGGTCTAGAGACAGTGTGGTGAGAGCGGCTATGCTGATTGGTCTAGAGACAGTGTCACTGATTCAAAGACAGGAAACAGAGATGTTTGTAGCAGAGATGAAGATGCTGAGGATCTCTCTGGGAGTGACCAGGATGGACAGGATCAGAGGAACAGCACATGTTAGAGGTTTTAAAGTCAGAGAGGTCAGACTGAGATGGTTTGGACATGTGCAGAGGAGAGAGAGAGAGAGTACATCAGAAGAAGGATGCTGGGTTTGGAACCACCAGGAAAGAGGACTAGAGGAAGACCAAAGAGGAGGACTTGTGGACAGAAGCTGAAGTGAAATGAGGACAGTTAATTGAAACATTTAAAGCAGTGAAGGAAGACTTAGAAAGAACAGATATAAGGGATGATCTCATGCTGACTCCACACAAAGATGAAGGTCTACTGAGCGTGTGTACTGAACATCCTACTGTACGACAGTGAAGCTGGGACACTGTTTACCCACCAAGAGCGGAGTCTAAACGCCTTCCACCTGCGTAACCTTAGATGTCTCCTAAGCATCACCTGGCAAGATCGAGTATCCAACGTGGGCATCCTGACCCAGATGAGCATGTCTAGTATGTTCACTATCCTTTCCCAGAGGGGCCTGGGAGAGGAAATCCTCTATGGGGAGCTCACCACAGGAACGCGGCCAACTGGATGAGCTGCCCTGTGGTACAAAGATGCCTCTAAGAGGGATCTAAAGTCTGGTCAGGATGCCCCTGTGCACCTCGCGGTGAGGTGATCTGGAGAGAGTGCCCTCTGACAGGTGGCCCTCTACAGGTGGCGTGCAACTGTCAAACTTAGTATCAAGCAGACCGAGGAGACCAGAGAGATTCAGGGTGAGGCTACAAAGATCTGGAAACTGCAGAGTAGTTAGTCTGCCACTCCTCCACCTGTGACTCATACCAACTATCACATTTATAGTAAGTGTGGTAGGAGCTGCAGCTCCCGCATCGGTCAAGATGCCCTGTGCGCCTTGCTGGTGAGGTGTTTTGGGTACGTCCCACCAGGATGAGACCCAGAGGCAGATCCCAGACCCGCTGGAGAGACTATGTCTCACAGCTGGCTGGGGAACGACTCGGGATCCTTCCGGGTGAGCTGGAGGATGCAGTCGGGGGCTCTTGCCTCCGCGAACCGGCCCTGGATGAGCGGAAGACGACAGAACGGGATGATCTCTACGTCCACTTCAATCGGCTCTCTGTCTCCATTACGGTCGTTGCATCCAACTCCCTGAACCCTTTTAACGCTCCTCAAACATGGACCGGAAAATATGGAATTTTCATGGTAAAAAAAAAAAGAAAAAATGGAATCCTTCTGTGTCTAAAAACAGTATGTGTGCGCACACACACACACACACACACACACACACACACACACACACACACACACACACACACACACACACACACACACACACACACACACACACACACACACACACACACACAGCTCCACAAAGAGGAATGAATAAAGAGATTTGATTGGTCTGGATCAATCACATTCTTTCCTCTCATCAGGAGGGGAAAGGGGTCGTTCGCCCCGCAGGGTAGTAGGGAGAGAGAGAGGGAGGAAAGGGGGCAAAAGGGAGGGCATCTAGCGTGCCCTGAGGTTCTGATTTCAATGCTCCATTATTAGCAGTATGAAGCATCACTGACGCCCGCTCTTCACATGGAAACGTTCTCCAATTCAGGCTTCAAAGCTGTTATTTGAACAGTGGCTACACACACACACACACACACAAACACACACACACACACGAACACAAGAACACACACACACACGCACACACACATCTGTCCTTACAGTGACAAAAGCTGTGAGAAAAACGGTGTAAATTCTGAGTGTAAATAAAAAACTACGGCAGAGGAAGCTCATCGTTTCTGAAGAGGTGTGAACTTAGGACGATCACTAGAGGTGGGTAGAGGTGGGTAGAGGTTACACTCGAGGTAGAACGGTAAACGAAGTGCCCGCTTCGGTACGTACGTTGGTGATGAGGCGATGTATTTACATAAGAGTCAATTTTTGGCAGAGAGTGACAACTCTGGTGTAAATATTGTACCAATAACTGTCCATGTTAGAGGTGTGCCATCATTCCACTGCTTATTTAATTTATAGACCCTTCAGCAATCAGGTCAGGAGCTCTGCCAACGGGCGGAGCTTGGTGTCAAGCCGCTCCTCCTCCAGATCAAGAGAATCCAGATGGGGTGGTTCGGGCATCTGGTCAGGATGCATCCCGAGCAGCTCACTGGTGAGGTGTTTCAGACACATCCCACCGAGAGGAGACCAAGAGGCAGACCCTGGACCTGCTGGAGAGACTATGTCTCACAACTGGCTGGGGAACGACTCAGGATCCTCCCGGGTGAGATGGAGGATGCAGCCGGTGTGAGAGAAGCCTGGGCTTCCCGTCTGAGGCCGGATAAGCAGAAGACGACGGAACATAACGGGATATTTACACAATCTTTTAATGTAGCACAGCACGTCGTTCAGATGTAAATTATTTGTCATACACCTCCTATACGACGGAATTTCATTCTTAAATCATTTAAACCTGTAGTAAGAGCCTGTGGGTCCTCAGCTGGACATCCTGTGTGGAAACAAACAGTTTATTTTTTAAATCTAAACACGTAGAGCAGGTATGCAGTAACATGTTCACATGTTAACGTTAGTCTACCACAAGAAGAGAGATGGATGAATGGAGGAAATGGAAATGTTTGCATGAAGCTGCTTTTGGACATGTTTTCACTGATCACTGCAGTGGTTCTTCGTCTTCCATCATCTCCCTTCAGGGGTCGCCACATCAAGTCAGTTTCTTCCATCTAACCCTATCTCCTGCATCGTCTTCGGTCACACCAACTATCTTCATGTCTTCCTTCACTGTATCCATGAACCTCCTCTTTGGTCTTCCTCTAGTCCTCTTTCCTGGTGGTTCCAAACCCAGCATCCTTCTTCTGATGTCCTCTCTCTCTCTCCTCTGCACATGTCCAAACCATCTCAGTCTGACCTCTCTGACTTTAAAACCTCTAACATGTGCTGTTCCTCTGATCCTGTCCATCCTGGTCACTCCCAGAGAGATCCTCAGCATCTTCATCTCTGCTACAAACATCTCTGCTTCCTGTCTTTTCCTCAGTGCTACTGTCTCTAGACCAATAAGCATGGCCGCTCTCACCACACTGTCTCTAGACCAATCAGCATGGCCGCTCTCACCACACTGTCTCTAGACCAATCAGCATGGCCGCTCTCACCACACTGTCTCTAGACCAATCAGCATGGCCGCTCTCACCACACTGTCTCTAGACCAATCAGCATGGCCGCTCTCACCACACTGTCTCTAGACCAATCAGCATGGCCGCTCTCACCACACTGTCTCTAGACCAATCAGCATGGCCGCTCTCACCACACTGTCTCTAGACCAATCAGCATGGCCGCTCTCACCACACTGTCTCTAGACCAATCAGCATGGCTGCTCTCACCACACTGTCTCTAGACCAATCAGCATGGCCGCTCTCACCACACTGTCTCTAGACCAATCAGCATGGCCGCTCTCACTACACTGTCTCTAGACCAATCAGCATGGCCGCTCTCACCACACTGTCTCTAGACCAATCAGCATGGCCGCTCTCACCACACTGTCTCTAGACCAATCAGCATGGCCGCTCTCACCACACTGTCTCTAGACCAATCAGCATGGCTGCTCTCACCACACTGTCTCTAGACCAATCAGCATGGCCGCTCTCACCAAACTGTCTCTAGACCAATCAGCATGGCCGCTCTCACCACACTGTCTCTAGACCAATCAGCATGGCCGCTCTCACTACACTGTCTCTAGACCAATCAGCATGGCCGCTCTCACCACACTGTCTCTAGACCAATCAGCATGGCCGCTCTCACCACACTGTCTCTAGACCAATCAGCATGGCCGCTCTCATCACGTTTTTCTACACTTTCGCTTTCATTTTATCTGAAACTCTTCTATCACATATCACCTAACCCTACTGATTACTATCTTTTGAACTGCTTATTCTGAATGAAGTCGTGGACGATGCTGAATCCTATTCCGGCCAAGATGAGGCAGTGCACTCCCTAAACAGGTCACCAGTCTGTCGTGGAGCCACACACAGACACAACCATCCACACACACACAATCCTAGGGGCAGTTTCATAGTAGCCGATCAACCTAACAGGTATGTTTTTGGAGAATCCTGGTTGGGTACGTACTTTGGTTATGTACCACAGGAGGAAAGGAGAGTACCCAGAGGAAGCAGCTCTGTGAAGTTGGCCCCTCTTAAAAAAAAAATATAAACAAAAATAAACAAAAAATATGTCAATCGTTTGTGCTGTTTTGTGCTGTAAAAATTTTTGTTTGTGCTGCTTTCCTTTTCTTTAATTTAAAGAAATAAAATTTGAACGATGACGTCATCAAGCCCCTCCTTCTCCCTAAAAATGCGAGAAAACTTATAAAATTGGCAGAAATTGTTTGTGCTGTTATGATTTCAATAATAAGAATAAAACAAAAAACGGTAAATAATTTACTTTATGACAGCTCGTAGGCTACTGCAAAATCTGTCGTAAGAAGTATAAGCCGGGCATTTATTGTAAATTCGACACACATGTTCAGTTATACCACCAATAGTAAAAAAAACTATGATCAAATCTTGACGCAAACAATATGCCAACTGCAGATATGCCAATGTTTTCAGAAAGCAGATAATTAATGTATACATTTTCCCTAATCATTGTTATACAGTAGTTGTAAATTTGCGCCCTATAATAAAAAAAAGGGAATAACAGAAGCCAAAGATTACCAAAAGTTATGCAAAAAGGTCCTGTCTCCTTTCGTGCGTTTAATTATTCTTATGCAGCAGTTAAATGGCTACTAACGTCAGTGCCGTAAGTGTAACTGTTTCTATTGTAACTTGGAAAAAAAAGTGTCTACAGTATATAATTTGAAATAGTTTACCTATATGCTTCCCCAACAACAAACCCTGGATCACCTGTGACCTAAAGACTCTCCTTAACAGGAAGAAAGCAGCCTTCAGGTCTGGAGACCGGGAGGAGATGAAGATGGTGCAGCATCAACTCCGAGACCAGCTGAGGAAGGGAAAAGATGCATATAGGAAGAAGCTGGAATCCAAACTACAGCAGGACAACATGAGGGCGGTGTGATCCGAAATGAAAAAGATCACTGGATATGGGGGAAGAAGCAGACCCACTAGTGGTGGCAAAGATAGAGCTAATGACTTTAATACCTTCTTTAATAGGTTTAGCTCTACGAATGCCTCTTCTTCTACCTCTTCTACCTCTTCTTCCCTACCTTCACCACACCTGCTACCAGCGTCTGCTCCTTCTCAGCTATTCAATGGACTAGTGCCTGAACCCCCCCCACCCAACCGTTTGACTGTGACCACCTTTCAGGTGAAGAAACAGCTGGAGAAGCTAAACCAGCACAAAGCAGCCGGCCCAGATGGCATCAACCCCCATACCCTGAGGACCTGTGCGCTCCAGCTGTGTGGGGTTCTCCAGCACCTCTTCAACCTGAGCCTCAGGCTGGAGAGGGTTCCGCTTCTCTGGAAGACATCCTGCCTGGTCCCTGTACCCAAGAAACCATCTTCATCTCACCTCAAGGATTTCTGTCCAGTTGCCCTCACATCTCATGTGATGAAGGTGCTGGAGAGGCTGGTGTTAGCCCACATGAGACAGCTGGTGAATTCCTCTCTGGACCCCCTGCAGTTTGCCTACCGGCCACGCCATTGTACACTTCAGACTTCCAGCAAAACTCCGATTCATGCCACCTACAGAAATTCTCTGATGACTCTGCAGTTGTAGGGTGTATAAGTGGTGGGCGGGAGGAGGAGTACAGGAGGGTGGTGGATGGATTTGTGGTGTGGGCGGGAGAGAATCACTTGCTCCTCAATGTGGACAAGACCAGGGAGATGGTGACTGACTTCCGGAAGAGGAGGACTGCTTTGCAGCCGCTCTGCATTCTGGGTAGAGATGTGGAGGTGGTTGAGGAGTACAAATACCTGGGAGTGACCATCGACAGTAGACTGAGCTGGAGGAGCAACAAGAAGACCTGCAGCCGACTTTACTTTCTAAGGAAGCTGAGGTCCTTCAATGTGTGCGGCACGATCCTGGAGACCTTCTACCAGTCTGTGGTGGCCAGCACCTTGTTCTTCTCCGTCATCTGCTGGGGGAGCAGCATCGCAGCCAGTGATGCCAACAGACTGAATAAACCAATCAGACTGGCTGGCTCTGTCATTGGCAGCAAACAGGACTCACTTGAGGCAGTGGTAGAGAGGAGGTCACTGAATAAACTTTTATCCATCATGGAGAATCATGACCATCCTCTCTACCCACTCCTGGACGAACAGCAGAGCTCCTTCTCCAAGAGGCTCAGACAGCTCCGCTCGAGAACATCTCGATACCGGAGGTCTTTCTTTCCGTACGTGATCGGGCTCTACAACGACTCACTCAGCAGATAGGAAGTTGTTGCTGTGACACACAAATTTCCCATGTGTGGGATCATTGAAGTATATTCTGATTCTGATATATAACATTTCTTGCTTAAATTTGAGTTGCAACCGAAGAAATAAAACAAAACAAACATTGAGCTCATTTTCAAACTGTAGCATAATTTACATTTGCCTACGGAAATATAACAATAAATGTCATAAATTGAATAGGAGCAAATTAAGACAGATGACCGGAAGTAGCCTACGAGCTGTCATAAAGTAAATTATTTACCGGTTTTTGTTTTATTCTTATTATTGAAATCATAATAGCACAAACAATTTCTGCCAATTTTATAAGTTTTCTCGCATTTTTTAGGGAGAAGGAGGGGCTTGATGACGTCATCATCCAAATCTTATTTCTTTAAATTAAAGAAAAGGAAATCAGCACAAACAAAAAAATTTTACAGCACAAAACAGCACAAACGATTGACATATTTTTTGTGTATTTTTGTTTATATTTTTTTTTTAAGAGGGGCCAACTTCACGGAGCTAGAGGAAGCCCATACAAACACAGGAGAACATGCAAACTACACACTCGCCTCCACTTGGGAACTCAAACCCTGACCTTCTTGCTGTGAAGCCTCTGTGCTCCCCACTGCACCCCTTAAAATGATTCTAGCAAACCATTCTTCAATCTTTGTTTTTTTTTTTGTCAGACATCCGTTTTTCTAAAATATTAAAACCGGTATTAAAAAAAAAAAAAAAGTTCCTCCATGTGGTTAAAATTTAATTTGTTCTCTCCGTTCCTCACATTTTTATTTCTGCAGGCAAATTTAAAAAGAAATTAAATTTGCGCCAATTAGGCCGCCATTAAAGTCAGATTTGTGTCCCACGAAGACACAGAGCTGCTTTAGAAAAGCTTTTAGAGGAAAATCAGAGACCAACGTAACTTACAATCTACTGTAAAAACATCCGTAAGATCCGGATCCGCACGGACGTGAGGCCTCATTTATAATGAACGATTCAGACTCTAAGCCAGGTATGGCCAAACCACAGCCCGCGGGCCACATGCAGCCCGGTAAACGGTTTAATCTGGCCCGCTGAAACAAAAAATTTAAATAAATAACATTTGTTAGTGTTTTATTTTCATGTAATTCTGATGTTTCCTCACTAGATGGTGCACTGTATGATATGGAAAGCCATCAGGGCCAAAACACCCATGTAAACAAGCGTGTTAAAAAATGTTACATCGAGCACTTAGATTTCAAACCAAGCGCAGCTAGATTTTTGGTTGGTGATGTCAGTCTGGATCTGGTGTGTGTGATTGGTTGGTGATGATCAGTCTGGATCTGGTGTGTGTGTGATTGGTTGGTGATGGTCAGTCTGGATCTGGTGTGTGTGTGATTTGTTGGTGATGGTCAGTCTGGATCTGGTGTGTGTGTTTGTGATTGATTGGTGATGGTCAGTCTGGATCTGGTGTGTGATTGGTTGGTGATGATCAGTCTGGATCTGGTGTGTGTGTGATTGGTTGGTGATGATCAGTCTGGATCTGGTGTGTTTGTGATTGGTTGGTGATGGTCACTCTGGATCTGGTGTGTGTGTGATTGGTTGGTGATGGTCAGTCTGGATCTGGTGTGTGTGTGATTGGTTGGTGATGGTCAGTCTGAATCTGGTGTGTGATTGGTTGGTGATGATCAGTCTGGATCTAGTGTGTGTGTGATTGGTTGGTGATGGTCAGTCTGGATCTGGTGTGTGTGTGATTGGTTGGTGATGGTCAGTCTGGATCTGGTGTGTGTGTGATTGGTTGGTGATGGTCAGTCTGGATCAGGTGTGTGTGTGATTGGTTGGTGATGGTCAGTCTGGATCTGGTGTGTGTGTGATTGGTTGGTGATGGTCAGTCTGGATCTGGTGTGTGTGTGATTGGTTGGTGATGGTCAGTCTGGATCAGGTGTGTGTGTGATTTGTTGGTGATGGTCAGTCTGGATCTGGTGTGTGTGTTTGTGATTGGTTGGTGATGGTCAGTCTGGATCTGGTGTGTGATTGGTTGGTGATGATCAGTCTGGATCTGGTGTGTGTGTGATTGGTTGGTGATGGTCAGTCTGCATCTAGTGTGTGTGTGATTGGTTGGTGATGGTCAGTCTGGATCTGGTGTGTGTGTGATTGGTTGGTGATGGTCAGTCTGGATCTGGTGTGTGTGAGATTTGTTGGTGATGGTCAGTCTGCATCTGGTGTGTGTGTGTGTGATTGGTTGGTGATGATCAGTCTGGATCTGGTGTGTGTGTGATTGGTTGGTGATGGTCAGTCTGGATCTGGTGTGTGTGTGATTTGTTGGTGATGGTCAGTCTGGATCTGGTGTGTGTGTGATTGGTTGGTGATGGTCAGTCTGGATCTGGTGTGTGATTGGTTGGTGATGATCAGTCTGGATCTGGTGTGTGTGTGATTGGTTGGTGATGATCAGTCTGGATCTGGTGTGTTTGTGATTGGTTGGTGATGGTCACTCTGGATCTGGTGTGTGTGTGATTGGTTGGTGATGGACAGTCTGGATCTGGTGTGTGATTGGTTGGTGATGATCAGTCTGGATCTAGTGTGTGTGTGATTGGTTGGTGATGGTCAGTCTGGATCTGGTGTGTGTGTGATTGGTTGGTGATGGTCAGTCTGGATCTGGTGTGTGTGTGATTTGTTGGTGATGGTCAGTCTGGATCTGGTGTGTGTGCGATTGGTTGGTGATGGTCAGTCTGGATCTGGTGTGTGATTGGTTGGTGATGATCAGTCTGGATCTGGTGTGTGTGTGTGTGATTGGTTGGTGATGATCAGTCTGGATCTGGTGTGTTTGTGATTGGTTGGTGATGGTCACTCTGGATCTGGTGTGTGTGTGATTGGTTGGTGATGGTCAGTCTGGATCTGGTGTGTTTGTGATTGGTTGGTGATGGTCAGTCTGGATCTGGTGTGTGATTGCTTGGTGATGGTCAGTCTGGATCTGGTGTGTGTGTGATTGGTTGGTGATGGTCAGTCTGGATCTGGTGTGTGTGTGATTGGTTGGTGATGGTCAGTCTGGATCTGGTGTGTGTGTGATTGGTTGGTGATGGTCAGTCTGGATCTGGTGTGTGTGTGTGATTGGTCGGTGATAGTCAGTCTGGATCTGGTGTGTGTGTGATTGGTTGGTGATGGTCAGTCTGGATCTGGTGTGTGTGTGATTGGTTGGTGATGATCAGTCTGGATCTGGTGTGTGTGTGATTGGTTGGTGATGATCAGTCTGGATCTGGTGCGTTGTGATTGGTTGGTGATGATCAGTCTGGATCTGGTGTGTGTGTGATTGGTTGGTGATGATCAGTCTGGATCTGATGTGTGATTGGTTGGTGATGATCAGTCTGGATCTGATGTGTGATTGGTTGGTGATGATCAGTCTGGATCTGGTGTGTGTGTGATTGGTGATGATCAGTCTGGATCTGATGTGTGATTGGTTGGTGATGATCAGTCTGGATCTGATGTGTGAGTGGTTGGTGATGGTCAGTCTGGATCTGGTGCGTTGTGATTGGTTGGTGATTTTAAACACGTTTTCTCCAGGAACGGAGGTCACATCAGGTCAGTACATTTGGCACATACAGTAAGTTTAAACTTTCCTTCTACAGACGTGACCTAAATAGGACTTCTCACTGGGAACACGTCTCTGGAAAGCACCGCATTCCAATTTAAAAGCTTATCTCATCTGTCTGATTTGCTCTAATTGAGTTCCCGGTTTGTGGGAAAGTCTGATTGGGTGACGTTTCTGTCCAAACAGAGGCATTTCTATAGATACCGTATCCGATCCTGACATCACCGTAAATATCAGAAATTAAATAACAAATGTTATGCGGAAGAAATTTCCGATGTATTTGTCGATATAAAAACGAGACACGAGGCGGAGAGAAATTTAAATTGAAGTCATTTGCACAAGACTTTGATTATGTTTGAACTCTGTGGGATAGAGAGTGAACCCCTCCTCCTTTTTTTCCAGCTTCTGTGTTCTGCCAGAACTACATTAAGAGCACAGATTAGATTAGTTTGCCTTGAGATTGAATTGGACATGCCTTCAGATTTCACTGCTGTGATACACAAATAGAGCTACAACATCGCCCGGGGCCAAAACGTCCAAACGTAAGGCGGAAAATATCTGAATCCTTCAAGACAAATTTGTCAAAGACATGGAAATATTGACGGAATTTATTGAATGAAAACAGTTTAAAACACGCGAGACCCGAAAATCACATTTAAGACGGTTAAATTTATCCTGAAATTGAAGATAAAAATAGAATTCCACTTTCTATTATAGAGGGTTTAAAGAAAATCTACTTTTAAAAAGATTTTCTTCATGTCTGGATTTTATTCTGACATAAAAAAAAAAAAAAACCCTGAACTGTTTTATTTTATTTTATTCATGTTCCCTTCTGTTGTTTTCCGCTTATCAAGGGCATCAGCCTCAGACGGGAAGCCAAGGCTTCTCTCCCCCCGGCTGCATCCTCCAGCTCACCTGGGAAGATCCCGAGGTGTTCCCTGTCCAGCTGTGAAACAGTCTCTCCAGCTGGTCTGGTGTCAACCTGTGGGTTTCTTCCCGATGGGACGTGCTTAAAACACCTCACCAGCAGGTGTTTGGAGGCACTCTAACCAGGTGACCGGGGCACCACACCGGGCTTCAGCCAAGAGGACTAATGTCTCTACTCCAAGCTCCTCCCTCTATCTCTGAGAGAGAGCCCAACTACCGTAATGAGGAAGCTCAAGTCAGCTACTTGTATCTGTGTTCTTATTCTTTTGGTCACCACCCGCATTGGTTACCATGGTGAGGGTAGGAATGTAGATCCCGGTTACCATGGTGAGGGTAAGAACGTAGATCCTGGTTACCATGGTGAGGGTAGGAACGTAGATCCTGGTTACCATGGTGAAGGTAGGAACATAGATCCTGGTTACCATGGTGAGGGTAGGAACGTAGATCCTGGTTACCATGGTGAGGGTAGGAACGTAGATCCTGGTTACCATGGTGAGGGTAAGAACGTAGATCCTGGTTACCATGGTGAGGGTAGGAACGTAGATCCTGGTTACCATGGTGAGGGTAAGAACGTAGATCCTGGTTACCATGGTGAGGGTAGGAACGTAGATCCTGGTTATCAAGGTGAGGGTAGGAAAGTAGATCCTGGTTACCATGGTGAGGGTAGGAACGTAGATTCCGGTTACCATGGTGAGGGTAAGAACGTAGATCCTGGTTACCATGGTGAGGGTAGGAACGTAGATCCTGGTTACCATGGTGAGGGTAGGAACGTAGATCCTGGTTACCATGGTGAGGGTAGGAACGTAGATCCTGGTTACCATGGTGAGGGTAGGAACGTAGATCCTGGTTACCACGGTGAGGGTAGGAACTCAGATCCTGGTTACCATGGTGAGGGTAGGAATGTAGATCCTGGTTACCATGGTGAGTGTAGGAATGTAGATCCTGGTTACCATGGTGAGGGTAGGAACGTAGATCCTGGTTACCATGGTGAGGGTAGGAATGTAGATCCTGGTTACCATGGTGAAGGGTAGGAATGTAGATCCTGGTTACCATGGTGAGTGTAGGAATGTAGATCCTGGTTACCATGGTGAGGGTAGGAACGTAGATCCTGGTTACTATGGTGAGGGTAGGAACATAGATCCTGGTTGCCATGGTGAGGGTAGGAACGTAGATCCTGGTTTCCATGGTGAGGGTAGGAACATAGATCCTGGTTTCCATGGTGAGGGTAGGAACATAGATCCTGGTTACCATGGTGAGGGTAGGAACATAGATCCTGGTTTCCATGGTGAGGGTAGGAACGTAGATCCTGGTTTCCATGGTGAGGGTAGGAACGTAGATCCTGGTTACCATGGTGAGGGTAGGAACGTAGATCCTGGTTTCCATGGTGAGGGTAGGAACGTAGATCCTGGTTACCATGGTGAGGGTAGGAACGTAGATCCTGGTTTCCATGGTGAGGGTAGGAACGTAGATCCTGGTTACCATGGTGAGCTCTTACTTTTGGTATTCAGATTGTTTTCAAACACAAGGTTGTTTCTTGGCTAAGGATTTTGTTTTTCCTCACTCTCTAGATCTAGTGTAGGTGTTCCACTCACCTCTAAAAAAAGCATGTTCCCCATACAGTATCTAGTGTCGTATGATGGTCAGGAAGCCCTAAAACTTATTTATTTCACAGAAACATCTACTATTTATGAGCCATGAATCTCGATCAGTGAGCAAACCGAATAAATCCAGATTAAACGTTGGATTATAAACCATCATCTGTTATAAAGGACTGAGTTCTGACTCTCAGAAATAACAACATTTCTTTTTATTTGTTTCCCTTCCAGCAAACTTTGTATTACTCTCATTTTTCTATGAAATCTCACAGTTTTTTCCTCCGAACGTAATCTGAAGGAATGAAACACACACGAAGTGTCCGCTTTGGGCTTGTTTACTTCTATGAAAACAGAACCAAAATAAATCAACGCTACACGTCAAACAAAATGTCTTCACTGTGCTTTTTCACAAACCAAATTAATTACACTTTGTGGCACGAGCTTGAAAACAGCTGCACGGTGGCGCAGCGGGTAGCACAGTGGTCGCACAGCAAGAAGATTGGAGGTTTGAGTCCTGGATGGAGACGTGGCTTGGAGTATGTATGTTCTACCCGTGTCTGTGTGGGTTTTCCCTCCAAAAACATACATGTTAGGTTGATTGGCTGCTATGAAATTACCCCTAGGAATGAGTGTGTGTGGCCTCGACCTGTTCAAGGTGTACCCTGGCTCTTGCATTGAATCAGCTGGGATAGGCTGCGGCACCCTCCACTACCTTACTAGGGATGAACAGTTCGGAAGATGAACGAATAAATGAGCCTGAAAACCTGTTTAGTTCATCTATAGTTGGTTCTGAGACACTATGGTCTGTTTTCAAAAAATTCCTTTAATGGTTTTTGGAAATATCGCGTTTGCAAATCGTTGGACATTCTGTTTTGATCCTGGTTACCATGGTGAGGGTAGGAACATAGATCCTGGTTACCATGGTGAGGGTAGGAACATAGATCCTGGTTACCATGGTGAGGGTAGGAACATAGATCCTGGTTACCATGGTGAGGGTAGGAACATAGATCCTGGTTACCATGGTGAGGGTAGGAACGTAGATCCTGGTTACCATGGTGAGGGTAGGAACGTAGATCCCGGTTACTATGGTGAAGGTAGGAACGTAGATCCTGGTTACCATGGTGAGGGTAGGAACGTAGATCCTGGTTACCATGGTGAGGGTATGAACGTAGATCCTGGTTACCATGGTGAGGGTAGGAACGTAGATCCCGGTTACTATGGTGAAGGTAGGAACGTAGATCCTGGTTACCATGGTGAGGGTAGGAACGTAGATCCTGGTTACCATGGTGAGGGTACGAACGTAGATCCTGGTTACCACGGTGAGGGTAGGAATGAACATCCTGGTTACCATGGTGAGGGTAGGAATGTAGATCCTGGTTACCATGGTGAGGGTTGGAACATAGATCCTGGTAACCATGGTGACGGTAAGAATGTAGATCCTGGTTACCGTGGTGAGGGTAGGAATGTAGATCCTGGTTACCATGGTGAGGGTACGAACGTAGATCCTGGTTACCATGGTGAGGGTAGGAACATAGATCCTGGTTACCATGGTGAGGGTAGGCACATAGATCCTGGTTACCATGGTGAGGATAGGAACGTAGATCCTGGTTACCATGGTAAGGGTAGGAACGTAGATCCTGGTTACCATGGTGAGGGTAGGAACGTAGATCCTGGTTACCATGGTGAGGGTAGGAACGTAGATCCTGGTTACCATGGTGAAGGTAGGAACGTAGATCCTGGTTACCATGGTGAGGGTAGGAACGTAGATCCTGGTTACCATGGTGAGGGTAGGAACGTAGATCCTGGTTACCATGGTGAGGGTAGGAATATAGATCCTGGTTACCATGGTGAGGGTAGGAACGTAGATCCTGGTTACCACGGTGAGGGTAGGAACGTAGAACCTGGTTACCATGGTGAGGGTAGGCACATAGACCCTGGTTACCACGGTGAGGGTAGGAACGTAGATCCCGGTTACCATGGTGAAGGTATTTGTTTTTGATCAAATAAATTGGGTCTAACCCAGCAGGCTGACTGTGAATCAGATGAGTTTTATTAGTGTGGTGGGTCGGATCGATGGTCAGCGGGTCAGTGAGATAGTGCTGGATTAAATGAAAGTGATCTCACCTGCTGTGTAATGCAGTTATGCTTTACTACAGCCAGATAAAAGTGATGGATTCAGTTCCAGGACCTGACAAACCGGGGTCACTTTAGACCCTCGTCTTTTAATTTCATTACGATGTAAATAGATAAATATGATGCACTGATGTTCCTGTCGGATTTAACGATCAGAGGATTCATTTTTATCAGGAAAATCTATAAGGAGGGTGTGGAGGCCGCGCAGTGAGGGTATGAGAGCTTTTAAAGGGAAGAAAAAATCTTCCACACGTCCAAATTTACTAAATTTAGGAATAAAAAATATCATTACAGTACTTTATGTATTAAAAATGTCTGTAAAACTCAACCGAATTATAAAATGATATTAACTAAATTTGGCCAATAATATTCTGTTCCGTTATTTTCTGCTAATCCTAGACCCGGTCACCGGAACAACAGCCTCAGACAGGAAACCCTGGGTTCTCTCACCCCAGCTGCATCCTCCAGCCACCTAAGAGGTGTTCCCTGTCCAGCTGTGACATATAGTCTCTCCAGCTGGGCCGGGGTCTGACTCTGGCTCTCCTCCGGTTATAACTTGACTGAAACACTTCACTAGTGAGGGGAGGCATCCTAACCAGATGCCTGAACCACCCCATCTTCTCACGACCCGTAGGAGCAACGGCCCTAGTCCGAGCTCCTCCCTCTATCCCTGAGTGAGGAGCTCGGACCACCCTAAAAAGATGATAACTTTGGCCGCTTGTATCCGTGGTATTGTTATTTTGGTCACTACCCACACTGGTTACCAAGGTGAAGATAGGAACATAGATCCTGGTTACCATGGTGAGGGTAGGAACGTAGATCTGGTTACCATGGTGAGGGCGGGAACGTAGATCCTGGTTACCATGGTGAGGGTAGGAACGTAGATCCTGGTTACCATGGTGAGGGTGGGAACGTAGATCCTGGTTACCATGGTGAGGGTAGGAACGTAGATCCTGGTTACCATAGTGAGGGTAGGAAAATAGATCTTGGTTACCATGGTGAGGGTTGGAACGTAGATCCTGGTTACCATGGTGAGGGTAGAAACGTAGATCCTGGTTACCATGGTGAGGTTAGGAACGTAGATCCTGGTTACCATGATAAGGGTAGGAACGTAGATCCTGGTTACCATGGTGAGGGTAGGAACGTAGATCCTGGTTATCATGATGAGGGCGGGAACGTAGATCCTGGTTACCATGGTGAGGGTAGGAACGTAGATCCTGGTTACCATGGTGAGGGTGGGAACGTAGATCCTGGTTACCATGGTGAGGGTAGGAACGTAGATCCTGGTTACCATAGTGAGGGTAGGAAAATAGATCTTGGTTACCATGGTGAGGTTTGGAACGTAGATCCTGGTTACCATGGTGAGGGTAGAAACGTAGATCCTGGTTACCATGGTGAGGTTAGGAACGTAGATCCTGGTTACCATGATAAGGGTAGGAACGTAGATCCTGGTTACCATGGTGAGGGTAGGAACGTAGATCCTGGTTACCATGGTGAGGGTAGGAACGTAGATCCTGGTTACCATGGTGAGGGTAGGAACGTAGATCCTGGTTATCATGATGAGGGTAGGAACGTGGATCCTGGTTACCATGGTGAGGGTAGGAATGTAGATCCTGGTTACCATGGTGAGGGTAGGAACATAGATCCTGGTAACCATGGTGAGGGTAGGAACGTAGAGCCTGGTTACCATGGTGAGGGTAGGAACGTAGATCCTGGTTACCATGGTGAGGGTAGGAACGTAGATCCTGGTTACCATGGTGAAGGGTAGGAACGTAGATCCCATGGCCAATAATATCCATAAAATATTTCCAGTGTATCTGTTTGTAAGTTCATGAGGATTTTATGGAGGGTTTTGTTTTCCACAGGTGTTTGCAAAATAAAAGCCTTTTTCACATTTGGATTGTTTATTGTGTAAAGGCTTTTATTTTGAAGGTTTCAGGCTTCTTTCTTGTATTAATTCAGCATTTATTTTAAGCTGAGCAGGTTTTTGTGCTTCGTTACCTTATCACATCTCATGAGTCCGAGGTAGCGCAGGGATTTGCTGCTTTGAGCGATCTGCATGGCTCCTTGGTCTGTGATGTCTTTACACCAGCCGGCGTCCACGGTCTCTATGGTGCTGCTGTACTGGCCTATGGCTATCAGAGCTGTGGGAAAAAAACACACAAGGTGTTAGTCTGACAACCTTTTACATGCAAATGGAACGCTTTCCCACAGAGACACATGGAAATGTGAGATTGGAACCAGGGCGACTCTGTGAGGCAGAACGTCCATGTTTACACAACACCTCTCACACACACACACACACACACACACACACACACACACACACACACACACACACACACACACACACACACACACACACACACACACACACAGAGGAAAGCTTTATCTGTCAGAAGGCAGTGACTCCATGCAGGAGCAGAAACAAACCCACCGGCGTGAAAAGTGTGAACCCTGCTGATGTTAGAGACCCTGTTACCTCACAGTACACACACACACAAACACACACACACACACACACACACACTAAACATATATCAACCTATATACCTACATATGATATGGTCAGATCTACATTCCTACCCTCACCATGGTAACCAGGATGTACGTTCCTACCCTCACCATGGTAACCAGGATCTACATTCCTACCCTCACCATGGTAACCAGGATCTACATTCCTACCCTCACCATGGTAACCAGGATCTACGTTCCTACCCTCACCATGGTAACCAGGATCTACTTTCCTCCCTTCACCACGGTAACCAGGATCTACGTTCCTACCCTCACCATGGTAACCAGGATCTACGTTCCAACCCTCACCATGGTAACCAAGATCTATTTTCCTACCCTCACCATGGTAACCAGAATCTACGTTCCTACCCTCACCACGATAACCAGGATCTACGTTCCTACCTTCACCATGGTAACCAGGATCTACGTTCCTACCCTCACCATGGTAACCAGGATCTACGTTCCTACCCTCACCATGGTAACCAGGATCTACGTTCCTACCCTTATCATGGTAACCAGGATCTACATTCCTACCCTCACCATGGTAACCACGATCTACGTTCCTACCCTTATCATGGTAACCAGGATCTACGTTCCTACCCTTATCATGGTAACCAGGATCTACATTCCTACCCACACCACGGTAACCAGGATCTATGTTTATACCCTCACCATGGTAACCAGGATTTACGTTCCTACCCTCACCATGGTAACCAGGATCTACGTTCCTACCCTCACCATGGTAACCAGGATCTACGTTCCAACCCTCACCATGGTAACCAAGATCTATTTTCCTACCCTCACCATGGTAACCAGGATCTACATTCCTACCCTAACCACGGTAACCAGGATCTACGTTCCTACCCTCACCATGGTAACCAGGATCTACGTTCATACCGTCACCATGGTAACCAGGATCTACGTTCCTACCCTCACCATGGTAACCAGGATCTACAGTACGTTCATACCGTCACCGTGGTAACCAGGATCTACGTTCCTACCCTCACCATGGTAACCAGGATCTACGTTCCTACCCTCACCACGGTAACCAGGATCTACGTTCCTACCGTCACCATGGTAATCTCGCTGGTGAGGTGTTTCAGGCATGTTCCCTGGGGAAGACCAACACGTAGATCGTGGATCTGCCTCAAAATCAGTCTTAAAAAAATCTCAATCCTTCAGGTTTTAAGGGAAAATTCTGCAAGAGAATTTGAGAAGGAGAATCTAAGGACAGCAATGTCCTGCTTTGATTAATTATTACTGTCCTGATTGGTCGTTTCTATCACTGTGAGACTTTAACTGGAGAAATCAATAAAATTCTGTGTCATTTTTTTCATCCTCAAACAGATAAAAACCTCCATGTTTGACCCTCTGATGGTCGTGTAGGACCTGTGCTCCACCAGCCGATTGATCGCTCTGCTCTGTGATCGATAAGCAGGCTTGGTCTTTGTTCTCTCCACTCACAGACCGTCGCTAATGAGGAACGATGGTAGGATGTGAGAGGGATGAAAGGAATGAGGGTAAAGACTAAGGAGACCTTTGACTGGAGCTTCAAATAGATACTTAGCCCACATGTTGTTTTCTCATTCAGAGGAATCCATTCCTCTTCATTCTGTCTTTAGAAAAGCAGGTGAGGACGCTCTTAAACAACACAACGTGGCTCTTATTGTTCAACATTGAGCGTTGATTCTTCTTGGGTTTTTATTCTTTTTAAATGTAACACCCGTCCTGCAGAGTGGACAGACCTTCGCTTCATAGCTCTCAGGCTGCGAGCAACCAGGGGGCAGGGCTGCTTATCTGGGGCCGGGTCGCTGGGGCAACAACCTCAGACGAGAGGCTGGTAAGTCCAGGCTTCTCTTACCCCGGCTGTATCCTCTGGCTCACCCGGAAGGATCCTGAGGTGATCCCTGTCCAGCTATGAGACATAGTCTCTCCAGCAGGTTCAGAGTCTGCTTCTTGGTACCTTTCGGTGGGACGTGCCCGAAACACCTCACCAGCAAAGGAGGCATCCTAACTAGATGTTAGAACCACCCTATCTGGTTTTTCTCGACCTGGAAGAGGAGCGGCTCGACACCGAGCTCCTCCCGGATGGCAGAACTCCTCACCCGATCTCTGAGTGAGAGCCCAGCCACCCTATGGAGGAATCAGAACTCTGTCCTCTGGTTTTAACCTGACGCTGCGTTCTATGTTTACTACAACCCGATTGATTTATTGTCCAGCGGATTAAATCGGCTGCTATTGGACCGTCATAAACTTTATTATAACAAAGTGACTAAAAAGGATTTTAAATTTCAAAAGACACCCAAGTAAAATTTTTACATTTTATGCTAGATGTTGAACCCCAATGTGTGTAAAGGGAGATCAGATTACAGCAGTCAGGTAAAATCTAACTCTCCTGTAACATTAGGAACCAACGACCAGAAGAAGATTCTCAAAATGTAGCCAGATTTTAAAAAAGAAAAGAAAACAAAAAAAACATTAAAAATCACGGACTACACAGTGGTTCACTGGTTAGCACGTGTCCTCACAGCAAGAAGGTCAGGGTTCGAGTCTCAGGTGGAATGAGGCTTGAACAACTGGCCAAACACTGGTGCTGATGTCAGCTGGATGGAATCCAGATGTCTCACTGTGAATAAAAAACTAACAGGTGTTTATTTAAATCAATCAAAGATCATTTATTGTTGGATGCGTCACATCTTTCTCGTTTTTACTTGTCAAATATTAAAAAAAGAACGGGACGAGTTGTGCCATTTTTATATCCTTGAAGCTCGCCTCTGATTCAGGATGTGATATAGATTCTAAACACTCGGGTTGTCCGTGCATCTGTACTTCCAGAACATGTTTATGAACCGCTTAATTAGATTTTTTAGAGCCGAACACGAACCCCGAGTCCTAAACTGGCCAGTTACTCAGTACCACATATACACTGACTACAAATCAATATACATAAAAGAAATAAAGACCAAGAGTCAGACTCTGGACCTGCTGGAGAGACTATGTCTCACAGCTGGACAGGGAACACCTCAGGATTCTCCTGGGTGAGCTGGAGGATGCAGCCTGGGCTTCCCATCCAAGGCTGATGCCCCTGCGACCCAACCCCGAATAAGCAAAAGACGATGGAATGGAAATAAATAAGGCGAGGCTCTGGAACACTGTCCTTTCTCTGTGGAGTTTGCATGTTCTCCTCATGAACGTAGACTCTGGCTTCCTAACATGTTATGTTAATTGGCTGCTATAAAATTGCCCCCTAGGAAAGAGTGTGTTGAGGATGGTTGTGTGTGTGTGTGGCCCTAAGTCAGAGTGGTGACCTGTTTAGGGTGTCCCTTGCCTCTCGCCTTAGGGCTCCGGCACGCCCTATGACTTCAAAAATAACCAGTTCATAAGATGAATGAATGAGTAAAAAAAAGACAGAAAAAACTTTAACCCGATTTCCATTTTGTTTGAAAACGTTCATCAGAAAACGGCTCCTTTTCCGATTTAGGAATTCTGATCTCAAAACGGATTAAACGGTGAGAAAATCCACAAACTCCCATCCAGTGTGAAACATGTTCATATAACGTGGTCATGTCTGTTCTCTCCGTGCACCAGCGTGCCACGTGTGATCGTAGATCCCAGTTAAGTCGACAGTAACGTGGGACCGAAACAGGAAGTAAGCGCCCCGTAGGGACGAGGCATCAGTCCTCCAGATGTGTGAGAACATCAGGGAGCCATGTTGTTTTCTTGATGAACGATAAAACGGAAAAGTTCTTCCAAAACTCCAGACATTTATTTGGCTTCACAAACATTTGGCAGCGGGTCAGGGATAGGGTGCTGCCCCAAGTGGAGGAGTTTAAGTCTCTCGGGGTCTTGTTCACGAGTGGGGGAAGGATGGAGCGGGAGATCGACAGACGGATCAGTGCGGCATCAGCAATAACTAGGACGCTGCATCGGTCCGTCGTGGTAAAGAGAGAGCTGAGCCGAAAAACAAAGCTCTTGATTTACAAGTCGATCTATGTTCCTATCCTCACCATGGTAACCAGGATCTACATTCCTACCCTCACTATGGTAACAAGGATCTACGTTCCTACCCTCACCATGGTAACCAGGATCTACGTTCCTACCCTCACCATGGTAACCAGGATCTACGTTCCTACCCTCACCGTGGTAACCAGGATCTACGTTCCTACCCTCACCATGGTAACCAGGATCTACGTTCCTACCCTCACCATGGTAACCAGGATCTAAGTTCCTACCCTCACCATGGTAACCAGGATCTACGTTCCTACCCTCACCATGGTAACCAGGATCTACGTTCCTACCCTCACCATGGTAACCAGGATCTAAGTTCCTACCCTCACCATGGTAACCAGGATCTACGTTCCTACCCTCACCATGGTAACCAGGATCTACGTTCCTACCCTCACCATGGTAACCAGGATCTACGTTCCTACACTCACCATGGTAACCAGGATCTACGTTCCTACCCTCACCATGGCAACCAGGATCTACGTTCCTACCCTCACCATGGTAACCAGGATCTACGTTCCTACACTCACCATGGTAACCAGGATCTACGTTCCTATCCTCACCATGGTAACCAGGATCTACGTTTCTACCCTCACCATGGTAACCAGGATCTACGTTCCTACCCTCACCATGGTAACCAGGATCTACGTTCCTACCCTCACCATGGTAACCAGGATCTACGTTCCTACCCTCACCATGGTAACCAGGATCTAAGTTCCTACCCTCACCATGGTAACCAGGATCTACGTTCCTACCCTCACCATGGTAACCAGGATCTACATTCCTACCCTCACCATGGTAACCAGGATCTACGTTCCTACCCTCACCATGGTAACCAGGATCTACGTTCCTACACTCACCATGGTAACCAGGATCTACGTTCCTACCCTCACCATGGCAACCAGGATCTACGTTCCTACCCTCACCATGGTAACCAGGATCTACGTTCCTACACTCACCATGGTAACCAGGATCTACGTTCCTACCCTCACCATGGTAACCAGGATCTACGTTCCTACACTCACCATGGTAACCAGGATCTACGTTCCTACCCTCACCATGGTAACCAGGATCTACGTTCCTACACTCACCATGGTAACCAGGATCTACGTTCCTACCCTCACCATAGTAACCAGCTGTTGGTGGTTACCATGAGAATGAGATCGCGGGTACAAGCGGCCGAAATGAGCTTCCTCCGCAGGGTGGCTGGGCTTTCACTCAGAGATCGGGTGAGGAGCTCTGCCATCCGGGAGGAGCTTGGTGTCGAGCTGCTCCTACTCTAGGTCGAGAGGAGCCAGATGGGGTGATTCGGGCATCTGGTCAGTATGCCCTCTGAGTGCCTCCTTGGTGAGGTGTTTCGGGCACGTCCCACCAGGAGGAGACCAAGAGGCAGACACCGGACCTGCTGGAGAGACTATGTCTCACAGTTGGCTGGGGAACAACTCGGGATCCGAGTGAGCTGGAGGATGCAGTCAGGGTGAGCGAAGCCTGGGCTTCCTGTCTGAGGCTGTTGACCCGGCGATCCGGCCCAGGATAAGCGGAAGACGACGGAACAGAACGGAAAAGTTGAATTTGCGCTAAAAAATATCCTTAGTAATTAGACTATTTTTGTTTGTGGCCTTGTGACAGACTGGCATCCTGTTCGGGGTGTACCCTGCCAGTCGGGATAGGCTCCGGCACCCTCTCGACCCGTTTAGAAGATGAACGATCATCAAACAGAAGCTTGATTTACTGAAAGAAGAACTTTAACCAAACACAAGAGTTTAAACGTGTCCTGTTTCTGCTTCACGTCTTAAACACACTCTGGTCCAAATAAATCTAGGATTTAAGGTCAGTTCCTCCTGCTTCTTGTCTTACTAAAAACAGGAACGAGCAGACACACACACACACACACACACACACACACACACACACACATTCGCCCCACCCCCCGTCCTCTCAGACCTACATGGAAACCCATCCTGAAGCCATTTTCAGGGAGGCCAGCAGTGTGTGTCCTCATTACCACCAGTCACCAATCTGTCTGAGCTTCAGAAAGGGGTTTTACTCTACTCTCCCCCCCCGCCCTCCTTCGCCCCTCCCCCGTCCCTCCCTCCGTCCCCTTCAGCTCCTCTTGCATATCGCTTCATCTGTTTCTCAGACAGCGAATCAGTCCCGGTCAGGAAAGACAATTTCCTGCTCCTCTGCTCTTATTTTCTACCAGAAATGTAAAAAAAATAAAAGCCTTAGATTCCAACCGTAATGATTTTAAGCGTGTTGAATTAGATTTGTTTGAATTCAGACGTCTCACAGCCAGTGAAGACTAACTGGTGTTTATTTAAACCAATTAAAGATCATTTAGAACGTGTTGGACGTCTCACATCTCAGTCAGTCAGTCATCTTCTAATCCGTCTGTTCTCTCGGGGCTGCGGGGGGTGCTGGAGCCTATCCCGGCTAATTTAAGGCGAAGGGCAGGGTACACCCCGAACAGGTTGCCAGTCTGTCGCGGGGCCACACACACACACTCATTCCTAGGGGCAGTTTGGCACCGGCCAATCAGGTCAGTTCCTCCTGCATGCATGTTTTTGGAGGGTGGGAGGAAACCGGAATACCCCGAGGAAACCCACACAAAGACGGGGAGAACATGCAAACTCCACACAGAGAGGACAGTGTTCCAAGCCTCGTCCCCACCCGGGACTCAAACCCATGACCTTCTTGCTGTGAAGCCACCGTCCTGCCCGGAAGAAGAAGTTTACCAAATAAAAACTGAAATAAACTCATCATTAATGATTTTAATTAATCACAGAATGAATTGTTTTTGTTGATTTTTTCTTTTAACAGTAAATAAAAATGTTTTATTAGACTTTTTTTTTTGGATTTTTTTTCAATCATTCTTTTCTTTGTAACTGAGAATCAGCTCGTTTTTCATCTTAAAGTCAAAATATGACCAAAAAAAATGTCTTAAATGCATGAAAAGTGTTACAAGTCAAAGAAAAACAAGAAATCTGAGCAGCTTTTCTCGTTTTTTTTTTTGACAAGTCAGCAGGAACAAGCTCAGGTCAGAACGTTGACAGGATTTTTATCCACGAACAAGAATCCACGTGAAGGCTCGGAACATAAAACATGACAGTTCTCCCATTAATTAGCTTTTCCTGTCGTATGAACGGCCGTGTTTCTCTCGGATCGGACCCCTGTAAATCTCTCCCTGTGGCATTTCGTCTTCATCAGCAGCTTAAAAACGGTGTGTGAGGTTATTGATGGTAGTCATGGGAACGACTTCAGAGCCTTGTTTAGGAAAACCTAATAAGTTAATATTTAATAAAAGACGTTTAACCTCTGAATGACGTCAGATTGAATGATAGCAGAATAAAGTGATTACAGTCATCAGAGGGTTGACCAGATCCTGACCCTGCTGTGAGGAGAGCGGTAACCACGGTCCTCGTGTTTGGATCAATCAGTCATTCATTGGTTTATGAAGAGGTTTTTATTAAATAAAATCCATGTTTGAAGGTTTTAGAGAACCGAACGGAGCTCTACAGACTTTATCGCCCACCTTTGGTTGACGTGTATCTTCCTCTTCTTCCTCCATTTCCCTCCAGGGGGCGCCAAATCAAGTCAGTTTCTTCCATCTAACCCTATCTGCTGCATCCTCTTCGGTCACACCAACTATCTTCATGTCTTCCTTCACTGTATCCATGAACCTCCTCTTTGGTCTTCCTCTAGTCCTCTTTCCTGGTGGTTCCTTCTTCTGATGTACTCTCTCTCTCTCCTCTGCACATGTCCAAACCATCTCAGTCTGACCTCTCTGACTTTAAAACCTCTAACATGTGCTGTTCCTCTGATCCTGTCCATCCTGGTCACTCCCAGAGAGATCCTCAGCATCTTCATCTCTGATACAAACATCTCTGTTTCCTGTTTTTTCCTCAGTGACACTGTCTGTAGACCAATCAGCATGGCCGCTCTCACCACACTGTCTCTAGACCAATCAGCATGGCCTGTCACACCACACTGTCTCTAGACCAATCAGCATGGCCGCTCGGTTTTGTACACTTTTCCTTTCATTTTATCTGAAACTCTTCTGTCACACATCACACCTGATACTTTCCTCCACCCGTTCCAGCCTGCCTACACACACTTCTTCACCTCTTTTTCACACTCTCCATTGCTCTGGACTGTTGATCCTAGATACTTAAAATCTTCCACCTTCTTTATCTCTTCTCCCTGTAACCTCACTTTTCCATTTGGATCCCTCTCATTCACACACGTACTCAGTCTTACTCTGACTAATCCTCTCCGGCCTTACGCCCTCACAAACTCGCTTTCAACGTCCGATATACAGTCTGGTTCGCTGCTCTGCGTCTTTTTTATTTTCTTGCTTGAAACACGCTTTTTTGATGAATCGACATGATAAAATCTTATTTCAGACGCTACCAAACCGCTACGCACGGGTTTACGCCTGCCTTCCCCCTCCCGCTCAGAGATGGGCGGAGGAATAGCGGCTCAGTGAGAGCAGAGGGCAGAGCTTGTACTTTGTCAGGACGGGCGGGGGGATGAGCGATACCCGGCCTTTCATAGTTCCGGGTCTGTGACTGCGCTCCACCAAATCAATATATTTTCATAACTATGGTGTAATGCATGTTGTAAACGTGTGTGTGTGTGTGCAGAGGATACAATGTGAAGAGTTATTTTACATGAGATGGGACCTTTAAGTGACTTCAGTCCTCTAGTGGAGGACGTTGAATTTTACACATCGACCTTCACTATTGCTCCATCTGTATCTATACCTGACCAAGGATCTGGAAAATCATGAGCTCTGTTACCATGAGACGATATACTCAGTCGTTATGTAAACATGTGGACGTATACAAAAAAAAGTAAAGCGTAGTAACCGTTGTTTTCTGCTTATCTGGGGCCGGGTTATGAGGGGTAACAACCTCAGACAGAAAACCCAGGCTTCTCTCACCCCAGCTGCATCCTCCATCTCACCCAGGACGATCACCAGGTGTTCCCTGTCCAGCTGTGAGACATAGTCTCCCCAGCAGGTTAGCCTGCTTCTGGGTCTCCTCCCGGTGGGACATGCCTGAAGCACCTCATCAGCGAGGCGTTCGGGACGCATCCTAACCAGACCCCGAACCACCCCGTCTGGCTTCACTCGGCCTGGAGGAGCAGCGGCTCTACTCCGAGCTCCTCCTGATTTTATCTTTACATGCCAGTGAAACCCGCCTCTGAGGTGGACATATGAGAGGAATGTGCCGTGGCATGCGTGAGGATTCCCGTCAGTCCGAGTGTTTACGGTGGGTTCAATAAGCAGCACACGGGTGTCACTTAGTCCCTTTGGTAGACGGAGAGGAGCTGGCCTCATCTTCAAAGGAGCTGTCTGGCCGGGGCCGAAACTAATTCAGCAAATAAAGTAAGTAAAGCTCTTAAAAGGCACAGAAAGGGGGCGAGAAAAGAGAGGAATGGGGCGGGGGAGGAGGGCGACGTGAGAGGGAGGGCGAGGAGCAGGCGGGGGCGAGACTTGTCTTACATGAAGAGAATTAAAAAAAAACACGCACAGACAACCATCCACACACACTTGTTCCTCAGAAAAATTTTATAGCAGCAAATCAACGTAATGTATGCACATGTTTTTGGAGAAAATCAAAGTATCAGGAGAATACCCACGCTTACATGGGGAGAACATGCAAACTCCACAAAGAGGTTCCAGTGATTCAAGCCTTAGCCCCACACGGGCACTCGAACCACAACCTTCTAGCTGTGAAGCCACCGTACTACCGTGGAAAGCCTTACCAGACGAGGCGCCTCGCTGGTGAGGAGACCAAGAGACAGACACCGGACCCGCTGGAGAGACTATGTCTCAAAGCTGGTCAGGGGACACCTCAGGATCCGTCCAGGTGAGCTAGAGGATGCAGCCGGGGTGAGAGAAGACTGGGCTTCCCGTTTAAGGCTGTTGCCCGAGCGACCTGGTCCCGGATAAGTGGAAGAGGACGGAACGGAACATTTTACCCGTTTTAAAATACACAACCATAAGGCGCACCTAAAAGTCTCAAATTTTCTTCAAAAAGAGCGGTGCGTCTTTTCCTGCGGTGCGCCTTGTGTGTGAGAAAAGGCGGACCTAAAAGAAAACGCGGTGCCCGCGAGGCGGACCTGAAAGAAAAGGCATGAGAACGTTAAAGAGTGAAGTGTGAGCGGCGTGGGAGCGATGGATGACCGAAGGGTGGAAGGCAGCGCCGGGCGAGTTACGCTACAGTTTGCCAATGGATTGTAGATGCTTGGACTAACGTGTCTGCTGGTACTGTTATCCGAGCTTTCTCAAAAGCTGGTATCCTTTCTGAGGAGCCGCACAGTACAGACAGTGACTTTGACAGCGAGGAGCGAAGTGGACCTGCTCTGAAACAGAGGATGAGGACTTTGATGGATTTGAATAAAGACTATTACCGGTAATGTGTTTGTTTAGTACGTTACTACTTAAATAAAACACAACCAAACTCAGTTTTACTCCCGATCTATTTTTTAATACACACATTTACATGCTTGTGCGTGTGTTGTTGTAAGGCGGTGTGTGACTGAGACTGTGCCTTTTCGTACGGTGCGCCTAATGCTGGATAAATTACGGTATGTCCAAGTTGTGTAACTTGATTAGAATAAAGAGGTCTGTTTCTGCTTTCTTCCTCCACGTCGTTAGCATTGATTTCACATCGTGGTGTGTTTATGAAACTCTGTAAATCTGAGTGTTTAGTAAATAGTTTCAAACAGAAATCTTTAGATGGAAATCAGCATTATTTTTACTGAATACCGACGTCGGCCGTTTGATTGGCCGATACATGTTGTGTATCTTTTTAAGTCTAGAGCTCTTCTGAGCATGTCCGACCTGTCATGATGGTGCTGAGGGTGGTGAGGTAAGACCCAGATGCAGAGCCGGTTCCATTTTCTTATCTGAGTTAAGAAACATGATTAGTTACATTAAAATGTACCTGAGTAACTCAGTCACCACATAGATGTGTGTATTCATGTCCAGATGTGTCTAATGAGGAAAGTGAGTGAGGGATGTTTTCTGTTCCTAAACATCTGGACCGCCGGTTAGAGGGGGAGATAACCTTGTGTGTGTGTGAGGGGTGACAGGAAGAGATGGAGCGATGTGGAAGGACACATCGACAGAGTGAGAGGTGATAAGGAGAGAAAGGTGACCTTAAACAAGCAGAGAAAATACTTCTCTCCAGTTCACACTCAGCAGGTCCATGTGAACGGACACGCATTCATCAGGAGGAAACATGGGAAGGCGTGAAACACGGGGAAGGCGTGACGTTCTTACGTGTTCTAACCCAGAACATCTGGGTGATGACACAGAATATTTAAACCTCTTTCAATTAAAAAAAAATAGGACAAAATCCATTTTTCTGTGATCACATTATTATGATTATTTGTTGTCTTCTGCTAATCGGGGGCCGGGTCGCCAGGTGTAACAACCTCTAACAGGAAGCCAAGGCTTTCCTCACCCCGGCTGCATCCTCCAGCTCACCTGGAAGGATCCCAAGTCGTTCCCCAGCCAGCTGTGAGACATAGTCTCTCCAGCGGGTCCGGGGTCTGCCCCTTTGTCTCCTCCCGGTGGGACGTGCCCGAAAGAGCCCGCCCGCGAGGCGCTCGGGGGGCATCCTGACTAGATGCCTGAACCACCCCATCTGGCTCCTCTCGACCTGGAGGAGGAGCGGCTCGACACCGAGCTCCTCCAGGATGGCAGAGCTCCTCACCCGATCTCTGAGTGAGAGCCCAGCCATCCTGCGGAGGAAGCTCATTTCGGCCGCTTGTATCTGCGATCTCATTCTTAGAGATAGTGTGGTCCTATTTATAAAAAAACCCTCCCGAGTCCTCACAAATAAATATGACATTTCGGGCTTGTTTCGGGCTCGGGCCGCAAATCACGTTGATTGGTCGGGCTCGGGCCGGGCTGAATTTTTTAGGCCCGATCTCACCTCTGGTCTGCCTCTGGGTCTCCTCCTAATGTGACGTACCCGAAACACCTCACAAGCAAGCCGCCCGGAAGGCATCCTAACCAGATGCATGACCCTCCCCATCTGGCATCTTAACCAGATGCATGACCCTCCCCATCTGGCTCCTCTCGACCAGGAGGAGGAACGGCTCTTCTCCAAGCTCCTCCCAGATGGTAGAACTCCTCCCTCTATCTCTGAGTAAGAGCCCAGCCACCCTGCAGAGGGCGATCATTTCCACCGCTTGTATCCATGATCTCATTCTTCAATCATTTCCACTCCTTCTTTGGTTGTTTAAAGACGGTCAGAACAAGTAGACATCCACGCCGACCACATGCATCCTAAACTTTGGATGTTTTATGACTTTGATCTGTTGTAAAGTTTTCAGCAGAGCGAAGGTTCTGGTTTGCGTCTGCTTTAAAAACAGGATATTAAAACTCTACTTCATACCTGCACCACCTCCTGCTCTCACAGACCTTTCCTCCGAGGATATTAATCCCCTGAATCATCATTTTTACACTTCCTTTTTAATCCGTTTCTCATTGTACACAAATGTGACATAACACACGCCGGGTGTGAAGCCCGATCTGAAATGAGAGCATGAGAGAGGAAATGAAAAGAAGACGGACGGACAAAGAAGTCTAGAGATGCATGTTACAGCAGTCTGACTGGAATTAACGTAGCGTAGCATAGTTTTGGCTTTGTTATGGATTATGGTTAATCCGTCAGCATAGGGAGCAGGTCTTAAAGGTAATTACACGCTGCTATTGGATCCAGGAATGAGGCCCTATTACATCATGCCTGTTACGATCCCAGTTCGGCTTCACTGCAACACTGTTTCAGATGTAATGTAACTCCAACGGGGAATTTACTCTAAAACCGCGGACCTATCAAATCCTGGCTTTGATAGAACAAGCAGAGAGGCAGGGTACACTCTGGATAGGTCACATATAGACACAATCATTCACACTCATTCCCAAAACAAGACGGTAGTTTGGAGTTAGAATAGATTTTTAAAGCAGAGTTCAAAAGACTGTCGATCACTTGCTGTTAGTGGTACAAACACATGAGAATGTGTGAGTGGTATCTTATGTTCATCTATAGTTGGTACTAAGTAACTGTGGGCAGTTTAATTGAAACCCAGTAGGTACACAAGTCACCTCTTCGAACACCTCCGTATAAAAACTGTACTTATACTGCTACTTAAGGACATGCTACCGCAAGCTGATGGACCACCGTATGTCCCGCACGATGAGGCCTGCGTTCTCGCTCACAGACAGAGGGAGGAGCTCTGCCATCCGGGAGGAGCTTGGAATCGAGCCGTTGCTCCTCCAGGTTGAGAAAATCTAAGTTAGGTGGGTCGTGCATCTGGTTAGGATGCCTCCCTCGCTGGTGAGGTGTTTTGGGTACGTCCCACAGGTAGACACCGGACCCACTGGAGAGACTGTCTCACAGCTGGACAGGGAACACGTTAAGATCCTCCTGGGTGAGCTGGAGGATGCAGCCGGGGTGAGGGAAACCTGGGCTTCTGTCTGAAGCTGTTACCCCTGCGACTTGACCCCGGATAAGTGGAAGACGACAGAATGAAACGGTTTTCACAGCCAAGTTTTCTAATTTAATATACTTTGAAATTTTATGACAAAATTACCACAAAATTATGATTAAAAATGTCTGATTAATTCAAACATAGACCTTTCATGCAGCCTTCCGGTATCGGTCTCAAAACGACAGTAAACGGTTGGGCACCGAAGGGAACTCTACTAACTACAACGGCATCAAACACAGAATGAAAATAACCAATAAAAACTCATTAGTGAGAATAAAAAAAGACTTAATTGGTAGAGTTTTGGTGGAAAAGTTTCCTCCCTGTTTACGAGGTCGTCCTCCCCTTAAAACAACCTCCCATTTAGTGACAGTCAGTCTGTTTCCGTGTCTTATCTTTAAAAGTCCACTCAGTCTGCTGTGGGAATCATTTACCCTCCTCCAGACTCAAACCTACAAACTGTTAACATGGTGAGACGGTTTATGTGTCTGTGAAATGAGCCTCAAATTGTCCCTTAAAACAGTCTGAAAATAAATACAGCCCTGCTAATAAGCTGCAGGAGGAGTACGCTGTGGGAAAGCTCCAGTCATTCTCACTTCTTCCAAATCCCAAAACAAACAGACTGAGTCTGTTTGAAATGTCAGGCTTACATCACAGGAATGGATCGGAATGGTTATGGACGCAGGGCGACGATGGGCGGAGCAAAGAAGAAGCAGAATGAACCCAAACTTAATGGCAATTTTTTTCAGTTAAAAAGTCAAAGACCTGAATCTAAAAAAGTCAGAGTGTCCCCTACAGATCAAGAGGAGGGTCTTCCCTCAAGTGGAAAACTTCAAGTACTTTGAAGTCTTCTTTAAAACTGAGGACAGGTGTGGTGTCTGCAAAAAGGACCGTGTATCGATTTGGATTCACTGGTGGTTCTACTTTCTGGTACTCACATAACACTTTAGTTTCCATCAAGATGAAGCCTATCTGCTGATTTTTTTCGCATATAAAGCTGTAGAGATGGACTAGCTAATATTTAATAAACAGTTACAGGATCTACGTTCCTACCCTCACCATGGTAACCAGGATCTACGTTCCTACCCTCACCATGGTAACCAGGATCTACATTCCTACCCTCACCATGGTAACCAGGGTCTACATTCCTAACCTCACCATGGTAACCAGGATCTACATTCCTAACCTCACCATGGTAACCAGGATCTACGTTCCTACCCTCACCATGGTAACCAGGATATACGTTCCTACCCTCACCATGGTAACCAGGATCTACATTCCTACCCTCACCATGGTAACCAGGATCTACATTCCTACCCTCACCATGGTAACCAGGATCTACAATACTACCCTCACCATGGTAACCAGGATCTACTGTACGTTCCTACCCTCACCATGGTAAACAGGATCTACGTTCCTACCCTCATCATGGTAACCAGGATCTACGTTCCTACCCTCACCATGGTAACCAGGATCTACGTTCCTACCCTCATCATGGTAACCAGGATCTACGTTCCTACCCTCACCATGGTAACCAGGATCTACGTTCCTACCCTCACCATGGTAACCAGCTGTGGGTGGTGACCGAAAGAATGAGATCGCGGATACAAGCGGCTAAAATGAGCATCTTCCGCACTGTGGCTGGGTTCCACTCAGAGATCGGATGAAGAGCTCTGCCATCTGGGAGGAGCTCGGTGTCGATCCGCTCCTCCTTCAGGTCAAGAGAAGCCAGACGGGATGGTTCGGCATGTGGTCAGGATGCCCCTGAGCGACTCGCTGGTGAGGTGTTTCGTGTACGTCCCACCGGGAGGAGATTAAGAGGCAGACCCCGGACCTGCTGGAGAGACTATGTGTCACAGCTGGCCGGGGAATGACTTGGGATCCTTCCAGGTGAGCTAGAGGATGCAGCTGGGGTGAGAGAAGCCTGGGATTCCCGTCTGAGGCTGTTGCCCCTGCAACCTGGTCCCAGATAAGTGGAACACGACGGAAGGGAAGTTGCAGTTACAGTACATGTTCGTCTTGGGAGGGTCTCTCTTTCATTTGGCTCTCCATCAGGTTTCCTATTTTTATCCACTGGCAGGTTTTTTTCCTCAGAGAGAATCACTGATCTAAAAGCATGAATGTTCTGACTGTTTAGTTTAAGAACCAGCTATTCAATCAGTTTTTTTGTTTCCTTTACTGTGTGAAGTCCATTGAGACGGCTGGGTTGTCTCATTAGGCTCAACCAGTTACTGCTGTGCTTTCCTAAACCTTCCGTTTCAACGGTTCAGGAAGTCCACGTGTGAACAAACAGAAAGCTGAAACTTTAGAGAACTTTTTGGTAAAAAAAAGTCTCTTTTCAGATCTGAACAGTGTGTTTTATTTAATCTGGACCAAGTCATTTAAACCACGACGGGAGGAAGAAAAATGGGATTTTTTAAATAAAAAGTGATGAAAATTTAAAGTTAATTTTATCTGTAATAAAAACTTTCAGGTGTGAGAAAATAAAACAGTTGGAGATCGAGAAATTAAAACGATTAAAAATTTATGTTTAAATGAATGATTGTAAAGTTTTTAAAACAAGAAAAATGAAACTTTAAAAGATTCGCTGTCTCTGTTCTGTTCAGTCATCCGAGTCCGGGTCATGAGGCAACAGCCTCGGACGGGAATCCCAAGCTTCTCTCACCCGCTGCCTCCTCCAGCTCACCCGGAAAGATCCTGAGGTGTTCCCTGTCCAGCTGGGAGTATCTCCAGTGGGTAGGGAGTCTACCTCTGGGTCTCCTCCAGGTGGGACGAGCCAGAAACTCCTCACCAGCGAGGCGCTTGGTACGCGTCCTCACCAGATGCCCGAATCACTACATCTGGCTTGCCTTGACCCAGAGGAGCAGCGATAGGGGTCGAGTCAAGGAAACGACGGGTACTCAGGCGGTCCGACCCTCGGCTGCATAAGCTCGCTCTAGATTTTGTATAAACTCTCCTAATCGCTTTCGAGTCTGTACCCGCGTCCGTCAGGTCCAACCAAAAGCTCTTTAGCAGCCGTGATGTTTTTCTGATCAATAACTGGCTGGAAGTCAAATCACACGTCAGGTGCCATTACTGTACACCCACCACGCACACTCCCGGCAGAGCGCTCGTCGTGCGTGCGCACATTTTCATGAGCTCACACTGTGTTTTTGATCAATACCTGGCCGTAGATCAAACATCTTTTTTCAGTTTACGGCTAACCTCTCCCAAGGCTCGTTTCAGACACACAGAGAATAACTCACGTCTAACTTGAGGCTGCGTCTATGAAGCTGATAAGTGCACTTAAATGCAAAATGACAGTTTAAGAACCTTGTTTTCAGACTCAGGCGGACTCAGAGTGTCTCATAAAAACACAAAGCATTTTTTTTCCTGGAGGTAACTCCCCAGTCAGAGTCGGACCACATGTGAGGAGATTATTCAGTTTTTTTTTTTTTAAATGTAAAACTGAAAAAAGTGCAAAAAATAAAATAAAATAAACTTTTATGGTCACTTTTTAAGTTAAAATCAAACTGAAATAGTTTCTCAGGAGGTTCATAAAACTATAAAACCGTTTCATTCCGTTCTGTCGTCTTCTGCTCATCCGGGGCCGGGTCGCAGGGGGCAATAGCCTCACACGGGAAGCCCAGGCTTCTCTCACCCCGGCTGCATCCTCCAGCTCACCCGGGAGGATCCTGAGGTGTTCCCTGTCCAGCTGTGAGACATAGTCTCTCCAGCAGGTCCAGGGTCTGCCTCTTGGTCTCCTCCCGCTGGGACGTGCCCAAAACACCTCACCAGCGAGGCGCTGAACCAGATGCCCAAACCACCCATCTGGCTTCTCTCAACAAGAAGGAAGTGTGGCTCGACACTGAGCTCCTCCCGTATGGCAGAGATCCTCACCTAATCTCTGAGTGAGAGTCCAGCCACCCTGCGGAGGAAGCTCATTTTGGCCGCTTGTTTCCGCGATCTCATTCTTTCGGTCACCACCAACAGCTGGTTACCATGGTGAGGGTAGGAACGTAGATCCTGGTTACCATGGTGAGGGTAGGAATGTAGATCCTGGTTACCATGGTGAGGATAGGAACATAGATCCTGGTTACCATGGTGAGGGTAGGAACGTAGATCCTGGTTACCATGGTGAGGATAGGAACATAGATCCTGGTTACCATGGTGAGGGTAGTAATGTAGATCCTGGTTACCATAGTGAGGGTAGGAACATAGATCCCGGTTACCATGGTGAGGGTAGGAACGTAGATTCTTGTTACCATGGTGAGGATAGGAACGTAGATCCTGGTTACCATGGTGAGGGTAAGAATGTAGATCCTGGTTACCATGGTGAGGGTAGGAACGTAGATCCTGGTTACCATGGTGAGGGTAGGAACGTAGATCCTGGTTACTATGGTGAGGGTAGGAATGTAGATCCTGGTTACCATGGTGAGGGTAGGAACGTAGATCCTGGTTACCATGGTGAGGGTAGGAACGTAGATCCTGGTTACCATGGTGAGGGTAGGAACGTAGATCCTGGTTACCATGGTGAGGGTAGGATCGTAGATCCTGGTTACCATGGTGAGGGTAGGAACGTAGATCCTGGTTACCATGGTGAGGGTAGGAACGTAGATCGACTTGTAAGTCCAGAGTTTTACTTTTCGGCTCATCTCTTTCTTCACCACGACGGACCGATGTAGCGCCTTAGTTATTGCTGACACCACACTGATCCGCCTGTCCATCGCCGGCTCCATCTTTTCCCCACTCGTGAACAAGACCCTGAGATACTTAAACTCCTCCACTTGGGGTGTGGAGGAACATGAATAAATAAATTAAACTCAGATGGTCGAAACCAGAAAAGGCTGGTGTTTGTTTATCAAAGATCAGGATGGAAATCTTTCTTCTTGTCAGATTCTTCTTGTTCGTCTGGGTCAATGTATTTCTTTTAAATTTAGTTTAGAAACTAAAGAGCTTTACTTCATCCAAATATTCCCCAAACCCACCAACTGATTCATTGTCACCCCCCTGTGTTCCTTCTTTAGCTCATCATCTCATCTCCGACATGGTTGACTGGTCCCAGCATTCCTCTGATTCAGCCGCTTCGTTCCTTTCATGACTCATCTCCTCTTCCTCCACCCCGTGCTCTGACTTCTGTTCCTGTGTTCAGGGTCAGTGTCATTGTCTGAGTAACTGGGTTGACCTTTAACCTTTCCGGGAGAGGGGTCAGTGGATGTCGCCATGGTGTTTAACATCCCAGTGGGCGGCCATCTTGGTATACCAGCTTAAACATACACTTGCTTCCTCTTTAATGTTCAGCTCAGACAAAGCGTGACTCCCCCTCCCTCCACCTGCCGTCCCACATTCCCATCTTAGAAGATTTTATTTCCCTTCCTTTTCCTGTTTTCTTCGTCTTCCATTCTCTAGTTGAAACAGACTAGACGGTCTTTTCTTCCTGTGGGCGCTCAGGGAAGGATTTACTCTCCTGGTGTCGAACATGAACATGAGTAGCCTCTTGTTCCCGATCAATAGGATTCAAAATAACGCTGGTTCATTCTTTACAGCGAGGACTGCTTCTAGAAAACATCTACGTCCGTTCCGTCATCTTCCGCTTGTTCCGGGGTCGGGTCGCGGGGGCATCAGCCTCAAACGGGCAGCCCAGGCCTCTCTCTCCCCGGCTGCATCCTCCAGCTCACCTGGAAGGATCCCAAGTCGTTCCCCGGCCAGCTGTGAGACAGTCTCTTCAGCAGGTCCGGGGTCTGCCCCTTGGTCTCCTCCCGGTGGGACGTGCCCGAAACACCTCGCCCACGAGGCGCTCGGGGGGCATCCTGACCAGATGCCCGAACCACCCCATCTGGCGCCTCTCGACCTGGAGGAGGAGCGGCTCGACACCGAGCTCCTCCCGGATGGCAGAGCTCCTCACCCGATCTCTGAGTGGGAGCCCAGCCACCCTGTGGAGGAAGCTCATTTCGGCCGCTTGTACCCGCAATCTCATTCTTTCGGTCACCACCCACAGCCTGTGACCATAGGTGAGGGTTGGAACATAGATCCTGGTTACCATGGTGAGGGTAGGAACGTAGATCCTGGTTACCATGGTGAGGGTAGGAACGTAGATCCTGGTTACCATGGTGAGGGTAGGAACGTAGATCCTGGTTACCATGGTGAGGGTAGGAACGTAGATCCTGGTTACCATGGTGAGGGTAGGAACGTAGATCCTGGTTACCATGGTGAGGGTAGGAACGTAGATCCTGGTTACCATGGTGAGGGTAGGAACATAGATCCTGGTTACCATGGTGAGGGTAGGAACATAGGTCTTGGTTACCATGGTGAGGGTAGGAACATAGATCCTGGTTACCATGGTGAGGGTAGGAACATAGATCCTGGTTACCATGGTGAGGGTAGGAACGTAGATCCTGGTTACCATGGTGAGGGTAGGAACGTAGGTCTTGGTTACCATGGTGAGGGTTGGAACGTAGATCCTGGTTACCATGGTGAGGGTTGGAACGTAGATCCTGGTTACCATGGTGAGGGTAGGAATGTAGATCCTAGTTACCATGGTGAGGGTAGGAACATAGATCCTGGTTACCATGGTGAGGGTAGCAACGTAGATCCTGGTTACCATGGTGAGGGTTGGAACATAGATCGACTTGTAAATTGAGAGCTTTACTTTTCGGCTCAGCTCTGTCTTTACCACGATGGACCGATGCAGCGTCCTAGTTATTGCTGATGCCGCACCGATCCGCCTGTCGATCTCCCGCTCCATCCTTCCCTCACTCGTGAACAAGACCCCGAGATACTTAAACCCCTCCACTTTGGGGCAGGACCCTGTACCATGTCCAAACATCTTAACAAGGTTTTTATGAGAATGTTTGACCGCTCGCCCAGAAGATTTGGTCCAAAATCTTCGCTCAATTTGATCCCAAAGAGGATCTATGAGGTTCAGCCCAGGACGCTGCTGATCAGTTCTCATTTATGAAGCTTGTTTATGTTAAAATCTTTGCCTACGCCCACTTCTACGCACAATGGTTGGAGCGGGATGGAGACCAAGTTGTCTTATGCTTGAGATTTGATCCATAAAAGTCGTGTTAGAGGAAGTACGGATTTATTTTTTAACAAGTCTCTAGTTTGAGCATCTTAAAGTGAGTCAGAACGCGTCCTGAGCTTAAAATCTACAGGTTTTAAAAACCAGACTCGTCTCATGTTAGACGTTCCAAACTGGTCTCATAAATTAGTAACACGGAATTGTCTCGGCATTCCGAAGCATACAAAGTTCCTTATTTATGTGCAGAGCGTGGAAACTCCAGCCCTGGCACACTGGTTTGAGCCTGGTTTGGATAGATTTTGAAGCAGAAAGAGTGGGTACACTCAGGAGGAGGCCAAACACTCAATGGGCAAACGATACGGGCCCTGCACTCCTCCCTCATAAATTACCAGCTCATTACAGTAATGCAGCCCATTTAGCAGAGGGGGGACGGAGAGGAGGAGGAGGAAGGGCGGAGGTCTGTGAGAAGAAGTGTGATACTTTAAAAGTGTTGGGGGTGCAACGCACGAGGCATCGATGTCAGGACAGAGGGAACGAGAAGGAAGGAAGAAGAGGGGCGGTCCGATCTTCACAGACGAGCTTTTCATTTGGTTCAAATCTTTCATCTACGCCGTACGGGAGGAAACAATGGAGGGAAATATTAATATAGATAGTAGCTGCTGCAGGAAGCAGAGATACGGAGGCAAATGTAAGACGGCGGCGCGAGGAGAGCCAGAGGGAACGGCTGTAATTGAATAGTGAACTGGAGCGGGCCTGAGTGCAAGCACTGATTAATACAACTCAAATTGATTGTGAACATCTCAGTCTGACTTTCAGATATGAACCTTCACCATGTTGTGGAAGCAGTGGAGGGGTACGGAGACTGCCTTCTAGTGGTGGTGTGTCTTCTACCCCGCCTTGTGAAGGTGGTCCACACCTTCCCTCCCACACAGACGATCCACCCCACCTTCATGCTGTTCCCTGTTTTATGTGTAAACCGTAACCACCGCCGGTTACGAGCTGCTTTTGATTAAAAAGGGACTCATATAGAAGATTTATCAGGCTGTGCTTTTAGGGATCCTCTGCCTGGAGGACAGCAGAGGAAAAACGACCGTTTCTGAACATTTCCTCCAAAGAAAACGTATGTTTTTCATTAAATTCAGATCAGCTTGTTTTTTTGATGATGACCATGTAGTTAAATCTGATTTTCTGCACATTTCTCATCAGTTAGAAGAAAATTACAGCAGAAAAAAAAAATCATGAACGTGAGAGCCAAGAAGGCGAACGAGGAGGAGTAGAGTTCGGTTTACACCTCGGATGGATTTATAGTCGGGGTGTGAAACAATCATTCAAGCCCAGCGTGTTGGACCTCACGTCCAATTAGCAACAGCTTGTTTCTCACATTGATGCTTATCCAGTCAGCCCCGTAAACACGGAGAACTCCCACACGCAGCCAGATCAACTGATGGGCCTTCAGTGGGGCTTTAGTCAGAGCTCTAGCTAGAAGGTGAGGCAGGGTACACCCTTTACAGTTCTCTACTTTGTCACATATTTGGACATAACTGCACGGATTCAGTCCTAAAATTCAGATTTTTAACAGTCTTTACAGTGAGATGAAAGTTTCCCCTGTGAGACCACACATACCAGAGGCTCTGCATTCTGCCCTGGACCCCCTCAAATAAAAGCAAGACCAAGAGGCAGACCCTGGACCTGCTGGGGGGACTATGTCTCACAGCTGGGGAACAAATCGGGATTCTTCTGGGTGAGCTGGAGGATGCAGCTGGGGTGAGAAAAGCCTGGGCTTCCCGTCTGAGGCTGTTACCCCGGATAAGCGGATGACGACGGAACGGACCTAGAATCTTTTCTTTTTGAGATTCTGGACCGGGTTCATTTCTGAACTCTGGTTCTAAACATAAACACTTCTGTTGACCTTTTTAATCACATTATCTTAGTAGAAGGTCCAACGCCACACAAGGCCAAGGCTACCATCATCAGAATGAGTCGCATAAAAGAATGACGACTTCTAACCTCGTAAACCAGCAGCCTGACCCCGCAAAGCAGCCATAAAAACTTCCAGCATCTCAACGGAATCTTTCAGATGTGTTACAAGGCAATAAGAAAATTAGAACGAGTCGTTTTAAGAAGAAGAAAATATAAAAAAAAAGACTCAAAGTCACTTAGAACTTTAAAATGGACGCTTATTAACAAAGTAAAGATGGAATCACAACCTCCTAATCCGAGACCATCGTCCTCGCCCGGAAAAGGGTGGAATGCACCCTGAAGATCATAGAACAGGGTCCTGCTCCAAGTGGAGGAGTTTAAGTATCTCAGGGTCTTGTTCACGAGTGGGGGAAGGATGGAGCGGGAGATCGACAGACGGATCGGTGCGGCGTCAGCAATAACTACGAGGACGTCGTGGTAAAGAAAGAGCTGAGCCGAAAAGCAAAGCTCTGGATTTACAAGTCGATCTTACGTTCCTACCCTCACCATGGTAACCAGGATCTACATTCCTACCCTCACCATGGTAACCAGGATCTACGTTCCTACCCTCACCATGGTAACCAGGACCTATGTTCCTACCCTCACCATGGTAACCAGGATCTACGTTACTACCCTCACCATGGTAACCAGGATCTACGTTCCTACCCTCACCATGGTAACCAGGATCTACGTTTCTACCCTCACCATGGTAACCAGGATCTACGTTCCTACCGTCACCATGGTAACCAGGACCTACGTTCCTACCCTCACCATGGTAACCAGGACCTATGTTCCTACCCTCACCATGGTAACCAGGATCTATGTTCCTACCCTCACCATGGTAACCAGGACCTATGTTCCTACCCTCACCATGGTAACCAGGATCTACGTTCCTACCCTCACCATGGTAACCAGGATCTACGTTCCTACCCTCACCATGGTAACCAGGATCTATGTTCCTATCCTCACCATGGTAACCAGGATCTACGTTCCTACCCTCACCGTGGTAACCAGGATCTATGTTCCTATCCTCACCGTGGTAACCAGGATCTACGTTCCTACCCTCACCATGGCAACCAGGATCTACGTTCCTACCCTCACCATGGTAACCAGGATCTATGTTCCTACCCTCACCATGGTAACCAGGATCTATGTTCCTACCCTCACCATGGTAACCAGGATCTACGTTACTGCCCTCACCATGGTAACCAGGATCTACGTTCCTACCCTCACCATGGTAACCAGGATCTACGTTCCTACCCTCACCATGGTAACCAGGATCTACGTTCCTACCGTCACCATGGTAACCAGGACCTACGTTCCTACCCTCACCATGGTAACCAGGACCTATGTTCCTACCCTCACCATGGTAACCAGGATCTACGTTCCTACCCTCACCATGGTAACCAGGATCTACGTTCCTACCCTCACCATGGTAACCAGGATCTACGTTCCTACCCTCACCATGGTAACCAGGATCTATGTTCCTATCCTCACTGTGGTAACCAGGATCTACGTTCCTACTCTCACCATGGTAACCAGGATCTACGCTCCTACCCTCAACATGGTAACCAGGATCTACGTTCTTACCCTCGCCATGGTAACCAGGATCTACGTTCCTACCCTCACCATGGTAACCAGGATCTACGTTCCTACCCTCACCATGGTAACCAGGATCTATGTTCCTATCCTCACCGTGGTAACCAGGATCTACGTTCCTACTCTCACCATGGTAACCAGGATCTACGCTCCTACCCTCAACATGGTAACCAGGATCTACGTTCTTACCCTCGCCATGGTAACCAGGATCTACGTTCCTACCCTCACCATGGTAACCAGGATCTACGTTCTTACCCTCGCCATGGTAACCAGGATCTACGTTCCTACCCTCACCATGGTAACCAGGATCTACGTTCCTACCCTCACCATGGTAACCAGGATCTGCGTTCCTCGCCTCACCAGCTGTGAGATCACGGACACAAGCAGCCGAAATGAGCTTCCTCCGCAGGGTGGCTGGGCTCTCACTCAGAGATCGGATGAGGACTTCTGCCATCTGGGAGGACCTCGGTGTCGAGCCGCTCCTCCTTCAGGTCGAGAGGAGCCAGATGGGGTGGTTCGGGCATCTGGTCAGGATGCCTCCCGAGCGCCTCGCTGGTGAGGTGTTCTGGGCACGTCCCATCGGGAGGAAACCAAGAGGCAGACCCCGGACCTGCTGGAGAGACTATATCTCACAATTGGCCGGGAAACGACTCGGGTGAGCTGGAGGATGTAGCCGGGGTGAGAGAAGTCTGGGCTTCCCGTCGAAGGCTGTTGCCCCAGCGACCCGGCCCCGGATGAGCGTTAGATGACGGAACAGAACAGAAAGTTGGAGTATGAGAAGACGAGGAGGTCAAACGTTAAGTAGGTACAAAGTGAGAGAGCGTGCGAGGTATTGATCCAGGCAGCTGATCAAACCTTTCATCTATTATTGAGACGGAAGGGAAAGGCTAAGGGTGCACACACAGTGCATGAATGATTTAGAGACTCTCATGTGAGAGGTGTGTAAGAGCACGAAGAGAAGCCAAGCAATGACCAAGTACCTCCTCTGTAATAATCACCATCACCGGACAACATGGCGGTGAATAAGCCCGCATTCAGCCTGCGAACGACACGCACCGCTGCGTTTGATGGTTAAACTTCCAGCAATAAAACATTTGCAGGGAAAGAAATGTTGCATTTAATGAACCTGTCGTTCTTTATTTAAAGCCCTAAAAAAAAATCTTTTCTATTTCCAAAGTCCAATTAATACGTTTTAACTGTGAGCTCAGAAAAAAAAAAAAACGAGAGCTCAGCTAATGCAACGTGCGCTCTCTCGTCCAGTCAATAAAGTTGGATGGACTGCTTTTCAATAGGACATAATGGCCAATTATCCTGCATGTACACTAATGGCTTACATTACCTGGCAGGAGCATGGCGATAGGTGCTGGTTTATTTAGTAAAACAGAGCGTTGGACCCATCTGGAGCTGCACGCTCCGTCTGTTTGGGGATCTGGTCCACTGGAGCTCGTTCAGGTGAGTTTGAGTCATCCATCAAAGCCGAGCTACAGACGTTCATCGAGCCAACGTCTGCGTGCATTCTGTAAAATCTTACCTCAGAAAATATTTCTGTCGATCTCGTAACAAATTCCTCTAAAATTTATGTTTGATTTCAGGAAAGTAAACGTTGAAAATTTTCTTTCAGCTGATTGGTTCTTTGTCTGAGATTTAATCCAGCTGTTATCTACCAATCTGCACCTTTAATTGGATGTTGTTTGTGCTTGGTGTTTTGCTCACACACACACACGCGCGCACACACACCAAGAGGCGAAACTAAAGCACGTCCACACCTCAGCAGTCCACAATCACCTCCAACGTAATTAATCAAAGCTGGTTCTCTTTCCTTCAGTTAAGCCTGTCACACTTACCTCTCACTTTTTCATCATCCCTCCCTTTCCTAAAGAGCCACGTGCAGACGATATGAGCCCGGTGGGGGTGGCGATATGACACCACGTCGACAACAAAATAGCGACCTTGGTTTAAATCATACTGGCATGTAGATTTATCACTGTTTAACTTGTCCAAAGTGTCTCTTCTTGTTGGTGCAGATCATACTGTGCAAGCTGGTTAGCTTTCCTCAGGGAGGGCCTCACACTTCCATTAAAGTCAGGCTCGGATATGTTCTGCTCACTTTTGTTCGGCGTGCACTCTGTTACCGGCACGAAGACATAAACCATCTGCAGACCCGTTATATAACCCTGAAGGCTCCGTTCTTCAGATGGTGCCCAGGTAATCTGACACCATCCCAGGCCCACACTTTACAGCTATTTATGTCTCTATAAGTTACAAAAGAAAGGTAATCGAGTAGATCCAGGAAAGACATCGGTACGCTTCTTATCGTGGAAAAGAAACCCTCCATCCATCCAGATCATGCACGGTGCACCCAAACCAGCGGGCAGATCGGGTCTCTACCATTTCCTGTTTGTTTCAGAGGGTTTTAATTCTAATGAAAAGCATAAGATTATGGACCATGTTTTAAAATGAATGTTTCTACCCTCACCGTGGTAACCAGGATCTACGTTCCTACCGTCACCATGGTAACCAGGATCTACGTTCCTACCCTCATTATGGTAACCAGGATCTACGTTCCTACCCTCACCATGGTAACCAGGATCTACGTTCCTACCCTCACCATGGTAACCAGGATCTACGTTCTTACCCTCACCATGGTAACCAGGATCTACGTTCCTACCCTCACCATGGTAACCAGGATCTACGTTGCTACCCTCACCATGGTAACCAGGATCTACGTTGCTATCCTCACCATGGTAACCAGGATCTACGTTCCTACCCTCACCATGGTAACCAGGATCTACGTTCCTACCCTCACCATGGTAACCAGGATCTACGTTGCTATCCTCACCATGGTAACCAGGATCTACGTTCCTACCCTCACCATGGTAACCAGGATCTACGTTCCTACCCTCACCATGGTAACAAGGATCTACGTTCCTACCCTCACCATGGTAACAAGGATCTACGTTCCTACCCTCACCATGGTAACCAGGATCTACGTTGCTATCCTCACCATGGTAACCAGGATCTACGTTCCTACCCTCACCATGGTAACCAGGATCTACGTTCCTACCCTCACCATGGTAACCAGGATCTACGTTCCTACCCTCACCATGGTAACCAGGATCTACGTTCCTACCCTCACCATGGTAACAAGGATCTACGTTCCTACCCTCACCATGGTAACCAGGATCTACGTTGCTATCCTCACCATGGTAACCAGGATCTACGTTCCTACCCTCACCATGGTAACCAGGATCTACGTTCCTACCCTCACCATGGTAACCAGGATCTACGTTCCTACCCTCACCATGGTAACCAGGATCTACGTTGCTATCCTCACCATGGTAACCAGGATCTACGTTCCTACCCTCACCATGGTAACCAGGATCTACGTTGCTATCCTCACCATGGTAACCAGGATCTACGTTCCTACCCTCACCATGGTAACCCGGATCTACGTTCCTACCCTCACCATGGTAACAAGGATCTACGTTCCTACCCTCACCATGGTAACAAGGATCTACGTTGCTATCCTCACCATGGTAACCAGGATCTACGTTGCTACCCTCACCATGGTAACAAGGATCTACGTTCCTACCCTCACCATGGTAACCAGGATCTACGTTCCTACCCTCACCATGGTAACCAGGATCTACGTTCCTACCCTCACCATGGTAACTAGGATCTACGTTCCTACCCTCACCATGGTAACCAGGATCTACATTCCTAACCTCACCATGGTAACCAGAATCTACTGTACATACCTATACCCTCACCATGGTAACCAGGATCTACGTTCCTACCCTCACCATGGTAACCAGGATCTACGTTCCTACCCTCACCATGGTAACCAGGATCTACATTCCTACCCTCACCATGGTAACCAGGATCTACGTTCCTATCCTCACAATGGTAACCATCTCTGGGTGGTGACCAAAAGAACGAGATCATGGATACAAGTGGCTGTAATGATCTTCCTCTGTAGGGTGGCTGGACTCTCACTCAGAGGGAGGAGCTCAGAGTAGAGCCCTTGCCACTCTAGAGAAGTCCGATGGGGTAGTTCAAGCATCTGGTTAGGATGTCTCTGTTTACGGTACGTCCCGCCAGGAAGAGAACCAGAGGCAGACTCGGACCTGCTGGAGAGACTATATCTCACAGCTGGACAGGGATCGAATCAGGATCCTCCTGGGTGAGCTGGAGGATCCAGCTAGAGACAGAGAAGCCTGTGCTTCCTGTCCGAGGCTGTTGCCCCCATGACCCGGTCCCGGATCATCGGACGGACGGAAGAGCTCACAAATGACTCAAATAAAAACCCCTTTGGGTCGGTTTTAGACGTGGAACCTTGTTTGATCAGCACGTTATGAATTTCAGAAGCAACTGATACAAAAAAAACATGTAGAGACAAACAAAGACACTCATGGTGATTGGACGCCTCAGAAAGCAGCTATCATTGGTGGAGGAGAGAGCGTACGGAGGCGTGTGGGTTCAGCTGCTCCGTACCACGAGGCGACAAGGGGCTTCTCGTAGATGGATGGTCATCAGGTATTGATAAGGTCAGACCTTATTTAGCCAGACCTTTTATTGTTGTTAAATTTTGACCGAGCTACAGGATTGTCAGGGGATGAAAAATGGAGGTCCTCATGGCAAACTGCACCTCTGTGGTACAACCTCCTGGTACAGCTCATCTAAAAGCCTCTCAGCCCATCAGCCCTCGTCTTGCCGTCTATAATCAAGCAAACTTTGGATATTTCTGTCTCTTCCCACAATGCTGCTACCGAACAATCATCTTGTTGATGGCAGAAATTGCAGCCCCAATTTTCTCCCCCCAACATCCCATTTTAGCTCCTTTCCATCAGCTAACAACATCCTCCTCTGATTTCTGCAGAGAACATGTGGGTAATCCAAGGACAATTACATTTTTAATTAAAATAATAACCAAGCAGACTGATTAAAGTAATCTGATAGGCAGTCCCAGAAATACTAATCCAAAATGTCCATGGACCCTTTCAAAGTCAGAAACAGAAACCAGTCTGGTGCTGTGTTTCCTGGTCTCAATCTGGTTTGTTTTTTTCCAACTGGACGTGCAGTTTTACTGTGAGGTAAATATTTCTCTCCTGGTTTGAATAGAAGGTAGATTCGTTTAGGTTTTTTAGGGATGCGTCTAAGGCTCATTAATTCAGACGGTAGTTTTCTTGAAGCAAATTTTCCCGACTGTGCTGGACGTCTCAGATGAGCTGGGCATTTAATTTGTTTAAAAACCAGCCGATCCATGTCGGCTTTTAATGTAAAATACTACCACTTTTGATTAAATTGGACTTTGTGCATCACAAACAAGCCCATATATCAAAAAGTATTGGAATACACTTTATTTAGCTTCTTTTTTTCCATCTGTTGGTCATTAAAGTGCATAAAAAGCTGACCCCCCTCCCGCTGGACTCCTCTGGACAAGGACGTATAACTCGGGGCTAAAGGATTGTAACTCTGCATGCGGACACCGACCTGGCAACGCTCCAAAGAGCAGTAAAGACAGCTTCCATAAAATAATGCTGCCATCAGTGGTTCTGATATGCAATCCAATTGCATCTCATCAGCCCGCTGGTCCTTTTCATAAAGGAGTTCTGCTGGGATTAGGCTTTCTGGAAGACGGAGCGTGCAGACGCTAACAAGGTGAGTGAGGGGTCGCTCCAGCTCTGGAGAAGGAGCATTCAGAGCGTATCGACCGGAATCAGAACAACAGATTACGTCGTCGTTACATACAACAACCTGGACTTACAACACAAAGATGAGGAGGCATTCATGCTTGATGAATCCACATTTCACTTGACTGATTCTGGGCTTTTCTATTAGCCTAATCCGATTCCTCAGCTCCAGTCCATAATCATTGTAACATCATGTCTTTTGGTCCTAATTTCTCACATACATGTGATCCTTCACACAAAGAGCTGAAAAACCACGCCTTGTTTTTTCACACCCCTCACCCCACTCATGTGTTTATAACCTGATCAATCATAGACATAAATGCACTAGACTTTAGGGCTGAGGCGATAGCTTAGTGGTAGTGTTCGCGTCCCACTGAGCTCATGTCTAGGTGTCCTTGGGGAAGACACCCAACCCTCCATTTCTCCCACCATTGGTGCCGTCGTGGCAGCCTGCTGCGGCATAATGCAGCTCACAAATTTCCCCGTTGAGGGATGAATTCAGTATAATTCAACTTTAATCTAAGCCAGTTTTATGATTTCTAAAGTCTCAGTGAAAACTCCGGCAGTAAACGTGGAGCTAACATTAGCTGGAGAAGATTTTACTGGTGGACGTAAACACGGAACAATAAAATTACATGTGAGAAGTAATCTCAATAATCCTGCGATTAAAACCAGATTACACCACACAGTACGCAGACATCGGATCTACTACCACAGGTTTAGACCATGTCCACACGTAGCTGGGTAATTTTGAAACTTTATATCCACTGTACTCCGTTTTAGAAAAACTCTCGCGTACACACGTAACCGTTTTCAATATAACCACATCCACATGAATCCGTAATAATACGCTTCTGAGTGTGGTTATAAGCACGCCGGACCAGTAGGTGGCAGTATCTAAAGTAAGCTCTGAGCTAGGAAGGCTTATGTAATGAATAATAACAAACTGTAACTTATTTCTCCTCATTTGCTCCTAAACAAGAAGAATCCATGCCGCCCACTGTCTGATGTTAAAAACAAGGACGCACACAAATGACTTTCATGCATTAATTGTTGCAGGTAGTGACGTTTAAAAACGCAAAATGCCGGTTATGCACATCCACACACAAAACCAGAGTTTTCCAAAATCCTTACTTTGGTCAGAGTTTTAAAAACGACGGTTTTGAGCGGAAAAAAAACCCCTACCAGTTCGTGTGGATGAAAGCAGGTCAAAACGAATACAAATATATTTGTTTTACCAGATACGCAGCTACGTGTGGACAGGGTCTGAGCTTATCTGCAGGTAGGACTAACTCTTCAAGATGGCAGCAGCAGCAGCCAATGAGAGGTCTACTCTTTATGTCTACATGTGCCACACCCAAGTCAGACATTGTTTCTCCTTATATGGTCATTTCCTCTGAAAACATGAGTGAAAAAACGTAACAAAAGGATCTGAAACCAAAACGAGGCGTCTGATCAGAAACAGAAAAGAACAAAGATAATATTTAGATATTTTTCTGTTTCTTTATGGATTAAATTTACTGTGATATTGAATCCACGGCCACCTCTATCTATGGTCCTTAAAGTCCATCAGTGGATGAACAGATGAATAAACGAACATGAGGAAGGTTAGATGGACTGATTGATGATTGGACGGACACGCGGCTGAACCGATGGATGAATAGATAAATCAGAAAAACTTCAGATTCATTCCTTTATGGGCTTTTTTCTCAATAAGCAGTTGATTTAATCTTTTTTGTTATGACGAATACTTTGTTAGTGATTAACACGTGTTCTCGTTAGACCTTGCACGCTATTAAAACGAAGTAAAACCTTCCACAGAAAAACTGAAGTGTACCTGCATGTCCTTCCTCTTAATAACAAACACTCCAGCTAATGGATCCTTTAAGCATTCGCTCTCTAATTGAAAAGTATTGGACATGTCGTTTTGCCCAAGGACTTATCCACGCACGGCCCTTCAGCCGGGTTTTGTGGCCGCGGCAGATGGAGGACGTGCAGGATGGTGACTGACAGACCAGGGACGGGATGACAAACAAGCTTCATCCACAGACTGCCTATTGATTTCAGCTCAGAGGTCCCGCCTGAGACGGCAGCAGTCAGGGTCAGCCAGCCGGCTAAGCTACGGCTAGCAGGCTATTGGCCTGGAGAGGGACGCATCGTCACGGTCAGAATCCTCCTACGTGTTCTGAAAGTGGGATGCTGTTGCTACAGGTAACGAACCGGGAGACAGAAAGATGTTACTTTGATTCCTTTTAAATGCAGATAAATTATTCTTTTATCAGCTCAGAAATTCAATAATTGGTGATAAATATTATAAATACTTATGTTCAGTTTCAACCATCTCTTTCCCTGGAGGGAGAGCGGGAACCTGAGCTTGCAAATTTACATGGTGTTTAAATTCTTATTTAATTCACTGTGTCTTTAAATTTTTCAATCTAAGCCACTAGAATCAAACTACAGTAACACTATGAGACATTAGCATGGCTACTATCTGGTATGTGATCTGATGAGCGGCCTCTTTTATAAGGATTTTTGTACAATTTGAGCCGAGCAAGATTTTTTATGGATAACACACTTTGCAAATTTGGGATTAATAAAAAACTCAAATCTCAGACATAAGCCACCTTGATCTTCCTCCTGTTCTAACCACGCCTCTACAACTCCATATATGGATTATGCAAATGAGGTGGTACATGTGTAATGGTATTTAAATCAGCCAGGGCCGCCTGTTATTACTCATGAGCACTGCTGAGGTGTCAGAACAGAGTAGGAGGTGGTCACCATGGCAACTTTTAAGAGTGACACACAATGATCTGTCAATTCCAAGTTATGTCCAGTTTGATGTGGAGTTTGAAATGCTGCGTAGAAACGGGTGCACGACAGCGCATGGTTTCAAAATGAGTTCAAACATCTGATGAACAATATACATTTTTTTAATTGATTCCTTGCCGGAAAAATTTGTGCACTATGTCACTCCGCGGCAGGCTGCCAAGACGGTGCCAATGGTGGGAGAACAAGGGGTTTAGGTGTCTTCTAGAAGCACGCTAGACGTGAACTCAGTGGGTATCAAACCCGCGAACTTCCAGTCCACGGAAAAAACGCTCTACCACTGAGCCACGCTTCTACTACTAGGGTAGGAACGTAGATCTTGGTTACCATGGTGAGGGTATGAACGTAGACCCTGGTTACCATGGTGAGGGTAGGAACGTAGATCCTGGTTACCATGGTGAAGGTAGGAACGTAGATCCTGGTTACCATGGTGAAGGTAGGAACGTAGATCCTGGTTACCATGGTGAGGGTATGAACGTAGATCCTGGTTACCATGGTGAGGGTAGGAACGTAGATCCTGGTTACCATGGTGAGGGTAGGAACGTAGATCCTGGTTACCATGGTGAGGGTAGGAACGTAGATCCTGGTTACCATGGTGAAGGTAGGAACGTAGATCCTGGTTACCATGGTGAGGGTAGGAACGTAGATCCTGGTTACCATGGTGAGGGTAGGAACGTAGATCCTGGTTACCATGGTGAGGGTAGGAACGTAGATCCTGGTTACCATGGTGAAGGTAGGAACGTACATCCTGGTTACCATGGTGAGGGTATGAACGTAGATCCTGGTTACCATGGTGAGGGTAGGAACGTAGATCCTGGTTACCATGGTGAGGGTAGGAACGTAGATCCTGGTTACCATGGTGAGGGTAGGAACGTAGATCCTGGTTACCATGGTGAGGGTAGGAACGTAGATCCTGGTTACCATGGTGAGCGTAGGAACGTAAATCGAGAGCTTTCCTTTGGCTCAGCTCTTTCTTCACCACGATGGATCGATTCATCGTCCTGATTATTGCGGACTCTTTAAACTAAAATATTTCCTTATTAATTAAAAAATAGTTTGAAGCCTGTGTTTTTTTATATATTTGATTCATTGGTTTTTTTTGTCAGATTTTCCGAAGATTTTCTGTGTTTGTGGCCGACCAATCAAAATCCCTGACATGGATGACGTCACCATTGTTGACCCTGAACCGTTATTCTTTAAACCCAGAACTTTTTCTTTCAGCACGTTTTTTTCCCTCTGAACATTTTAACGGGTGTATTTCATAAAAACTTTGAAAAAAAAAAAACTCCAGAGAGGGTCTTACTGACGGACGTCAGAACCCAGCACTAACTCCACTTAGCACCAGAAGCTGGCAGCTCTCTCCCTGTAGGAAATGCTTCAGAAGAAGATGGTTAAAAACCAATCTCGCCTTGAATCCGACACTCAGGCACACCTCCGGCGCACGGCGACTGGCGATCCGATGTGACAGACTTGGTTTTAATAGAAGCTGCAAAACGGAGAGCACAGATCCAACTTTCCTCTCCGTTCTCAGCTCAGCGGGAGCCAATTCTGCCAGTCCTCATAAAGGTGGAAGCCTCGTAGAGCCGCTCTCCTTCTACAGAACGGGTTATCTGAGAAATATCTCTGTGATATTTGCTTATTGATTCAGGCAGATCGAGTTAACCGGGTCCTTTTTGGAGCCAGAGGAGCTCTAACGTGTTCTGTAGGTGACCTCGAAAGGTAAAATAAAAACACATGAAGTGGACTCGGGGATTATTTGGAATTTATTCCCTCCTGTTTTACCATGACAACTAGAGAGTGAGATTTATTTAAAGTAATCTACCTTTTTAGGCATCATAAGAATTCCAATATACTTTCCTTAAATTCTCCGTTTCCACATGGACCTGAAGACGTGGAACACGTGTGATCGCTGAAGGTTTGAAGCCGACGGTGAAATCAAAGCCAAGATTTTAAGTTTCCCATTTTATTTTTTCTATTGATAATAGAATAATTGAAGGCCAAGTCGCTTGTGACCTCAAGCCTATGTGACCCTAAAACCCCATCACTTCATCTATAGCAGATACTGAGTAACTCTGGCTAAGTGGATTGCCCCCTGCGGGTCAGGGATAGGGTCCTGCCCCAAGTGGAGGAGTTTAAGTATCTCGGGGTCTTGTTCACGAGTGGGGGAAGGATGGAGCGGGAGATCGACAGGCGGATCGGTGCGGCGTCAGCAATAACTAGGACGCTGCATCGGTCCGTCGTGGTAAAGAGAGAGCTGAGCCGAAAAGCAAAGCTCTCAATTTACAAGTCGATCTACGTTCCTACCCTCACCATGGTAACCAGGATCTACATTCCTACCCTCACCATGGTAACCAGGATCTACGTTCCTACCCTCACCATGGTAACCAGGATCTATGTTCCTACCCTCACCATGGTCACCAGGATCTACATTCCTACCCTCACCATGGTAACCAGGATCTATGTTCCTACCCTCACCATGGTAACCAGGATCTTCATTCCTACCCTCACCATGGTAACCAGGATCTACGTTCCTACCCTCACCATGGTAACCAGGATCTATGTTCCTACCCTCACCATGGTAACCAGGATCTACATTCCTACTCTCACCATGGTAACCAGGATCTACGTTCCTACCCTCACCATGGTAACCAGGATCTACGTTCCTACTCTCACCATGGTAACCAGGATCTGCGTTCCTACCCTCACCATGGTAACCAGGATCTACGTTCCTATCCTCACCATGGTAACCAGGATCTACATTCCTACCCTCACCATGGTAACCAGGATCTACATTCCTACCCTCACCATGGTAACCAGGATCTACATTCCTACCCTCACCATGGTAACCAGGATCTACGTTCCTACCCTCACCATGGTAACCAGGATCTACGTTCCTATCCTCACCATGGTAACCAGGATCTACGTTCCTATCCTCACCATGGTAACCAGGATCTACGTTCCTACGCTCACCATGGTAACCAGGATCTACATTCCTACCCTCACCATGGTAACCAGGATCTACGTTCCTACCCTCACCATGGTAACCAGGATCTACGTTCCTATCCTCACCATGGTAACCAGGATCTACGTTCCTACCCTCACCATGGTAACCAGGATCTACGTTCCTACCCTCACCGTGGTAACCAGGATCTACATTCCTACCTCACCATGGTAACCAGGATGGATTGGGAGAAGCCGGTTTGATACCCACTGAGCCCTCTAGGTGACCCTACAGCAGACATCTAACCCACTAGTTGCTACCACCTTTGGCACCATCGTGGCTGCCTGCTGCGGTCCAATGCAGCATAGAATTTTCCTTTTGAGGGTCAAAAAAAGCAATTCTTCTTAAAAAATTCATTCAAATGTATTATTTTTGCAAGAAATTAGAGAACATTCCCGATCCGTGCAGCTCTGCTTTAATCTGGAATCGAGTTCAGTAGGTTTCACATTAACAGTTGTTACGTTAGAAAGTCAAGTAGGGACGGAAAATTTTATTAACTCCTTCTGTTTGGTGCCAAGGACCTTGAAAGTGTGCTAAAACACAAGAGTGGGTATTAAAGCTTTTTATGTGGCAGAAAGAAAAGAAACAAGAACGTGTTCATTAAAATGGGACTTGGTGGAACTCCCCGTTCAGAATCACCAGAGTCACTTCAGTGTTTATGTTTCTATCTGAAAGCACATGTGTAAACACACACACACACACACACACACACACACACACACACACACACACACTGCCTCCAGTCAGAGCATATGGTGGATGTGTAATATATTTTCCAAATGTCAGTGAAGGCTGTTCACAAGTGCCACCATCAAATCCCTCCAGAAATGGAAAAAAAAAGGATAAAAAAACCCCAGAAAAAGCAGGAAATAAAACCGTCTACGTTTTTTTTAAAGAACCGAAACCTCTTTCAGTCTCTGAATAAAAGAAAAAAAACTAAATGCACAAAGAAAAATAGGCTTAAAGAGTAAATGTTGATTCAGTGAAGCTTTTAGAGGCGAAACAGACAGAAAGCGGTCTTCTTGATTCGCTGTTTTGGTCCAAACTAGACAGAAATGTTTAAAAAGGAACATCAGAATTATTTCTAAAAGATTTTTAGACAGAAACGAAACGTAGATTTACTGAATACATTAAATAAAAACAGGTTGATGCCAAGATGTCGTCTGCTTTAGATCACAGACTGTATTAATAGAGGATGTTTCAGGTCTATGTGAGGTTAAACCAGACCGTCCTGGAAGGATCTTAAATTCTGTGAACGTTACTTTTGGTGACATGAGTTCAAAAACAGTACCTCGATATCCAGGACCGTGATTATTCACCCGAAAAGGGTTATGTGGGCCCCTGCAGGACAGAGGCAGGGTCTTTCCCTAAGTAGAGAACTTTAAGTATCTTGAGTCTTGTTCAAAAGTGGGGAAAAGACGGAGCGGAGATCGACCGACGGATCAGTGCAGTGTCCACAATAATCAGGATGCTGTATCGATCTGTCATGGTAACCAGGATCTATGTTCCTACCCTCACCATGGTAACCAGGATCTATGTTCCTACCCTCACCATGGTAACCAGGATCTATGTTCCTACCCTCACCATGATAACCAGGATCTACGTTCCTACCCTCACCATGGTAACCAGGATCTACGTTCCTACCCTCACTATGGTAACCAGGATCTACGTTCCTACTCTCACCATGGTAACCAGGATCTACGTTCCTACCCTCACTATGGTAACCAGGATCTACGTTCCTACTCTCGCCATGGTAACCAGGATCTACGTTCCTACCCTCACCATGGTAACCAGATCTACGTTTCTACCCTCACCATGGTAACCAGATCTACGTTCCTATCCTCACCATGGTAACCATGATCTACATTCCTACCCTCACCATGGTAACCAGGATCTACGTTCCTACCGTCACCATGGTAACCAGAATCTACGTCCGTCCCTCACCATGGTAACCAGGATCTACGTTCCTACCCTCACCATGGTAACCAGGATCTACGTTCCTACCATCACCATGGTAACCAGGATCTACGTTCCTACCCTCACCATGGTAACCAGGATCTACGTTCCTACCCTCACCATGGTAACCAGGATCTACGTTCCTACCTTCACCATGGTAACCAGGATCTACATTCCTACCCTCACCATGGTAACCAGGATCTACGTTCCTACCCTCACCATGGTAACCAGGATCTACGTTCCTACCCTCACCATGGTAACCAGGATCTACGTTCCTACCCTCACCATGGACAGCGAACACCTCAGGATTATCTTGGGGTGAGCTGGAGGATGCAGCCGGGGTGTCCGGGTTTCTGTCTGAGGCTGTTACCCGCTGCAACCCTTTCCCGGGATAAGAGGTATTGAGTAACTGTGAGCTTCAGGACTTTTGCGACTGAAATCCTAGATTGAGAAGAAGTTGGTGTTCAAATCTCATCTGGTTCCTAAACAGGACCCACCTCTAGTTAACGTAGGACTGGATGAACGGTAAGACTTGTTAAATATGTATTTAGTTCTTACATATGTGCATATAGATGTACACACACACACACACACACACACACACACACACACACACACACACACACACACACACCTGGACATCCATTCACATAAACTCTGAGTCTCCACTGTTTCCATTTCTTCTCTCACAAGAAACATTTCAATAAAGTCTCTTAATTAACATGCACACCGATTAGAATGTCATGTTTAAAAATGGGCAGCAATCTGTCTTCCTGTCACACACACACACACACACACACACACACACACACACACACACACACACACACACGTACACACACTCCTCCCAGCCAGTGACTTAATGGCTTTTTTTCACCTGCACTTAGCCATGGACGATGGTCTGTGAATAATAAGTGGAAGCTGAGGAGGAGTGGGCGATGCAGACTGAGGAGTTGCACAGTTTTCACATTTCTATGTTGTATTTTTAAAAAAAACCTTCCAGTAAACGTTTTTCTTTAAACGTGTCTATAAAAACATTTTGAAAGTATCAGAGTGATATTTTCACGATTACGACTCGTCATCTATGAGAAAAACGTCTGGTTTTAAAGCAGTGAGTATTCACACGTGAAGTAGGATCATAGAAGAAACAGCCCCGCGCTGCAAAAAGTGGAGTCAAAGCCATCTTTTAACAACAATTTAAGACCATATCAAGTTACAGAGATGGAGGTAGAAGAGATGAAGATGCTGAGGATCTCTCTGAGAGTGACCAGGATGGACAGGATCAGAGGAACAGCACATGTTAGAGGTTTTAAAGTCAGAGAGACCAGACTGAGATGGTTTGGACATGTGCAGAGGAGAGAGAGAGAGTACATCAGAAGAAGGATGCTGGGTTTGGAACCACCAGGAAAGAGGACTAGAGGAAGACCAAAGAGGAGGTTCATGGATACAGTGAAGGAAGACATGAAGATAGTTGGTGTGACTGAAGAAGATGCAGCAGATAGGGTTAGATGGAAGAAACTGACTTGATGTGGCGCCCCCTGAAGGGAAATGATGGAAGAAGAAGATCCACTGTCAAATTTTAAACCTAGAGTCTTCTTCTTCTTTCGGCATTTCCCTCCAGGGGTCTCCACAGCAAGTCAGTTTCTTCCATCTAACCCTATCTGCTGCATCTTCTTCAGTCACACCAACTATCTTCATGTCTTCCTTCACTGTATCCATGAACCTCCTCTTTGGTCTTCCTCTAGTCCTCTTTCCTGGTGGTTCCAAACCCAGCATCCTTCTTCTGATGTACTCTCTCTCTCTCCTCTGCACATGTCCAAACCATCTCAGTCTGACCTCTCTGACTTTAAAACCTCTAACATGTGCTGTTCCTCTGATCCTCTGATTTTATTTATTTTATTTTTATTTTATATATTTTTGCACACCAGTACCATAACAAGTTCCTAGTCTCTGATATTTTTCACTGACATGGCAATAAAGCATTCTGATTCTGATCCTGTCCATCCTGGTCACTCCCAGAGAGATCCTCAGCATCTTCATCTCTGCTACCTCCATCTCTGTTTCCTGTCTTTTCCTCAGTGACACTGTCTCTAGACCAATCAGCATGGCCGCTCTCACCACGCTGTCTCTAGACCAATAGGCATGGCCGCTCTCACCACACTGTCTCTAGACCAATCAGCATGGCCGCTCTCACCACACTGTCTCTAGACCAATCAGCATGGCCGCTCTCACCACACTGTCTCTTGACCAATCAGCATGGCCGCTCTCACCACACTGTCTCTAGACCAATCAGCATGGCCGCTCTCACCACACTGTCTCTAGACCAATCAGCATGGCCGCTCTCACCACACTGTCTCTAGACCAATAAGCATGGCCGCTCTCACCACACTGTCTCTAGACCAATCAGCATGGCCGCTCTCACCACACTGTCTCTAGACCAATCAGCATGGCCGCTCTCACCACACTGGCTCTCGACCAATCAGCATGGCCGCTCTCACCACACTGTCTCTAGACCAATAAGCATGGCCGCTCTCACCACGCTGTCTCTAGACCAATCAGCATGGCCGCTCTCACCACACTGTCTCTAGACCAATCAGCATGGCCGCTCTCACCACACTGTCTCTAGACCAATCAGCATGGCCGCTCTCACCACGGTTTTGTACACTTTCTCTTTCATTTTATCTGAAACTCTTCTATCACACATCACACCTGATACTTTCCTCTACCCGTTCCAGCCTGCCTGCACACGCTTCTTCACCTCTTTTTCACACTCTCCATTGCTCTGGACTGTTGATCCTAGATACTTAAAATCTTCCACCTTCTTTCTCTCTTCTTCCTGTAACCTCACTTTTCCATTTGGATCCCTCTCATTCACACACATGTACTCTGTTTTACTCTGACTAATCTTCAAACCTCCACCTCTCCAGCTTTTCCTCCACCTCTTCCCTCCTCTCACTACACATCACAATGTTTAGTAGTAGTTGTAGTAGTAGTTCAGAGTAGAATGTTTTATACTTTTCAAATCTTCACGGTGACTAACTGGAGCACCACTCGTATCTTTAGGAGTGATGTCACAATCTTACATATGAATAAAATAAACATTTCAACTCTGAATTTTACTGTAACTAAAAATTGGAATTTGACAGTGATTTAATGACAATGAAACATTCCTTCTCGTTTAAGAGTGGCGCTAAATGGTAACGATGGTGCCGCTCCTTTGAAGGTTCTAATCTTCAGGTTTCACTCTCAGGTAGAAAAAACATGTCGCAAATTTATTGTTTTATTTATAAGCAGCGACTGTGCCAGCCCGGCCTGACCCAGCCCGGCCTGTCCCAAAGACAGTCTTTAATCAACATAGAAGTTAATCATTTCATAACATGAGGGATGCCGCCCATTTCCTCCTACACCTGACCGTTATAGACGGTCCTGGAAGTGGTGAGCCCACTGGAAGGATGGCCCATGTCCCTTCTTCAGGCTGAGCCTGGTGGTACCCCACCATTGGGCATGGCGACGTTAGGGGTTCCTCTGCAGGGTGGCTGAGCGCTCTCTCAGAGATGCCATTCGGGAGGAGCTCGGAGTAGAGCTGTTGCTCCTTTGAATGGGGTGGTTCAGGCATCTGGTTAGGATGCCTCCTGAGCGCCTTGCTGGTCAGATTTTTCGGGCATGTCCCACCAAGAAGAGACCCAGAGGCAGACCTCGGACCTGCTGGAGAGACTATGTCTCACAGCCAGACAGGGAACACCTCAGGATCCTCCTGGGTGAGCTGGAGGATGCAGCCAGGGTGAGAGAAGCCTGGGGTTCATGTCTGAGGCTGTTGCACCCACGACTCAGATAAGCAGAAGACGACGGAACTGATTCAGAAAATTGAAATTTTGTTTTTCATAACCAATAAATCAACCAATTAAAATCATTGATTAATCAATTAATAAAATAACTGATGGTTAAACCCATGATACATCGTGTTAGGACACTAATCATGTTTATGCTGTTAGTCCTCTAACGAGCGAGGACCCTCCTTCTTGGGGTCGACTTTAAAAACACATCATTTACAGACATTCATCAGTTGTTCCTAAAATTCCAGAAAGATTCCAGAAGAAAAGAAGGATATAAAATCCTCCATCAGAGTATGAGGATGCAGAGCGTAGGACTCTGCATGGCTGCGTCTGTTTCTCTTCCTCTGCTTGCAGATAAATGTGTGTGATTCTTTGTGGGTGTACGGCGTTGATGGAGCACATCTCATGCTGGACTGGAGATACATCTGCTGCGTGCCAATAGGTTTATTTGCAGAGTGTGTGAAGGAAAGCACGAGCGTAGAGTGAAGAGGCACTCCAAACAACCACCGTGTCCTTCACCAGCATCACCAGACTAATTCACAACGATTGGACCAGAGAATCACCTAGAGGTTTTTACATGCTGATGACCGATTAGTTTAAATTACCCAGAGTTTGTGTTTTGTTTAGCCGAATATCGCAGACTATTTAACGTTTTTGAGTGTGATTCACGAGCAATATCAGGCATCAGCGGGATCAGGCATTGACAGGCTGGTATGGCCTGTCAGGTATGGTCATACCAATTGACCAGCCTGTCAATGCCTGAGCACGTCAGACCTCAGAAGCTAAGCATGCTGGGTCTGGGCTGCATTTGGATAGGAGACTGCCAGAACCCCAGGTGCCACGGTGGGCGGTTGTTGAGATTAAATTTGCTATTGTGTCGTTGGGCAAGACACTTCACCCACGTTGCCTAGTCTCCAGGACTACCACGTGCTCCAGGACAGCCGTGGATACAACAGTAGCTTACCAGTACCTGGTATGGATGAATGAATGATGACTATGTAAAGCGTCTTTCAGAGTCCTGAGAAGCGCTTTATAAATATATATAAAAAATATAGCCAGGCTACGTCCATGTCTTTCCTCCAGGCTGGATTACTGCAATGCCCTCCTTGTAGGAATCCCATGCAGGGGCTTACAAAAGAACTCAGCTGCCCGGATCCTGACAAGGAGGCACAAATATGACCGTATCACTCCCATCCTCAAATCCCTCCACTGGCTACCCGTTAAATACAGACCTCCTCACCCATCAGTGCATACACGGCACTGCACCTGTTTATCTCCAAGAACTCCTAACCCTCCAATTCAATTCAATTCAATTCAATTTTATTTGTATAGCCCAAAATCACAGAATGTCCGTCTCAATGGGCTCCACACCACTGTCTGAGACCTGCGCTCCTCCTCCTCCTCTTAACCCTCCACACCACTGTCCGAGCCCTGCGCTCCTCCTCCTCCTAACCCTCCACACCACTGTCCCAGACCTGCGCTCCTCCTCCTCCTAACCCTCCACACCACTGTCCCAGACCTGCGCTCCTCCTCCTACTGCCTGCATCAACCAAGGACCAAACTCTCCACTATGGGGGACAGGGCCTTCCAGGCAGCTGCTCCACGGCTCTGGAACGATCTTCCCGAGAGCTTGAGGGCTCCACCGAGCGTTGAGGTTTTTAAAAAAAGACTAAAGGCTTTTCAGCAAAGTTTTTAGTGTTTTTTGTGGTTTTATTTAATTTTTCTGTTTGTTGTTTCTTTTGATCATTGTAGCACTTTGAGATCTCCACTGGAGAAAGAGCATTACAAATAAAATTATTATTATTATTATAAATACAATGCATTATTATTTAGTCTCTCACTTTCTTAACCGTCTATCCTTTATGGGTCGTGGGGTTTGCTGGAGCCTATCCCGGCTGATTCGAGGGGCAGAGTACACCCCAAACAGGTCGTCAATCTGTCGCGGGGCCACACCCATACCACAACCCACATACACACTCATTCTTGAGGGTATCTTCACAGCAGCCAATAAACATAACATGTATGTTTTTGGAGGAAACCAGAGAAAACCCACACATACACAGGTAGAACATGCAAACTACACACAGAAAGACCAGTGTTCCAAAGCCTCGTCCCCACCCTGGACTCGAGCATTTTTTAGTGAAGGAAGAAAAATCTTTAAAAGTAGACCATTCGTAGCTGAATCTTGTTTTTCTTAATAATTTTAATAGAAAAACTTGTTTCAGTAAATTTTCCCGCATTTACTGTATTACAATAAACTTTTCCTACTTCCGGGCTACTTGATGGCTTCACAGCAAGAAGGTCAGGGTTTGAGTCCCGGAGTGGGGACAAGGCTCGAAATACTGGTCTTTCTGTGTGTAGTTTGCATGTTCTACCCCTCTATGTGTGGGTTTTCTCTGGTTTCTTCCAAAAAAATACATGTTAGGTTGATCGGCTGCTTTAAACTGCCTCTAGCAGTGAGTGTGTGTGTGGATGATTATGTGTGTGTGTGGCCCTGCAACAGACTGGCGACCTGTTCAGGATGTACCCTGAAATCAGCCAGGATAGGCTCCAACACTCCCCACGTCTCCGTATGGGAAAGCGTCTCAAATGACGAAACAAAAACAGCTATAAATCTGTCCAGAAACGTGTGTTTAGACGAAGAAATAAATAAACAATCTTCTTGTTGTGGGATTAATTTCTTGTATGAACTCCTGTTTCCTTCCAAGAGAAACTACAGGGTCATGTTTACCCACGCCCACCGGGCTCCACACCCTGACCTGACAGACTGTGTGTGTGTGTTTCCAATGAGGTTTAATTCAGACTAATAAGAACTAATAAGGTCGATGTTGACCTTGTAATGTCCGTGTTCCTGCCGAGCGTTGGCTTTGAAAGGCTGTCTTTGTGTGACGCACGCTGATGTTTGAAGGGTTAACCAAACCAAAACCAAAAGAGGACCTTTCAGTCCGGCAGCAGTCAAACATGATTCTGATGAGAAGAGACCAAATGGAGTGTGACGTGTTTGACTGAACGCTGGAGTTAACACATGTGCTGCGGGCGGTCGCATGGCAACGACTTCCTGCTGTTTGTTGATGTTTGGAAGTTAAGATCAACATACTACTGTGTGGCGTCAGATTAACTTAAACGGGTTCATTATTTAGACGTTTATCACCAACAAGACACCGTGTGACACGTGTTTACTTTTATAACAAAGCAGGCGTGGGCAAACTACGGCCAGCGGGCCAGATGCGGCCCGTTAAAGGGTTTAATCTGGCCGCCAAACTTTAAAAAATTTAATAAGTCTCTGTGATGGTCATGTTCTTAAAATGAACAGTGTGCGCAGATATGGAAAGCAATCTGGGTCAATACAAACACGTCAACAAACGTGTTAGATTTTTAACCTAGATTTAAAACCTAGCACTAGATGCTCGTTTTTTTAAGCGCTAGTGCGCTTTATTTGGAAATTAAGTAAAAGTTTTCCTACCCTCACCATGGTAACCAGGATCTACATTCCTACCCTCACCATGGTAACCGTGATCTACATTCCTACCCTCACCATGGTAACCAGGATCTACGTTCATACCCTCACCATGGTAACCATGATCTACATTCAATTCAATTCAATTCAATTCAATTCAATTTTATTTGTATAGCCCAAAATCACAGAATGTCCGTCTCAATGGGCTTCACAAGAAAAAGAGGAATGTATTAACACAAATACACAACAAGAAAAATAACTAACAAATGCTAACTAAACAAGACTAGCACATTAATGCACTTAGACTCTCCTTCTCGGTGAGGAAAAACTCCTAAAAAACCCATCAGTGGGGAAAAAATAAGAAACCTCATGGGGATCCACGTGAAAGAGAGATCCCTCCCCCGGGACGAGCAAACAATGTGTCAAAGATTCCTACCCTCACCATGGTAACCATGATCTACATTCCTACCCTCACCATGGTAACCATGATCTACATTCCTACCCTCACCATGGTAACCAGGATCTACGTTCCTAACCTCACCATGGTAACCATGATCTACATTCCTACCCTCACCATGGTAACCAGGATCTACATTCCTACCCTCACCACGGTAACCATGATCTACATTCCTACCCTCACCATGGTAACCAGGATCTACGTTCCTACCCTCACTATGGTAACCAGGATCTACGTTCCTACCCTCACCATGGTAACCATGATCTACATTCCTACCCTCACCATGGTAACCATGATCTACATTCCTACCCTCACCATGGTAACCAGGATCTAAGTTCCTACCCTCACTATGGTAACCAGGATCTACGTTCCTACCCTCACCATGGTAACCATGATCTACATTCCTACCCTCACCATGGTAACCATGATCTACATTCCTACCCTCACCATGGTAACCATGATCTACATTCCTACCCTCACCATGGTAACCATGATCTACATTCCTACCCTCACCATGGTAACCAGGATCTACGTTCCTACCCTCACCATGGTAACCATGATCTACATTCCTACCCTCACCATGGTAACCAGGATCTACGTTCCTACCCTCACCATGGTAACCAGGATCTACGTTCCTACCTTCACCATGCTAACCAGGATCTACGTTCCTACCCTCACCATGGTAACTACGATCTACGTTCCTACCCTCACCGTGGTAACCAGGTTCTATGTTCCTACCCTCACTATGGTAACCAGGATCTATGTTCCTACCCTCACCATGGTAACCAGGATCTATGTTCCTACCCTCACCATGGTAACCAGGATCTATGTTCCTACCCTCACCATGGTTTGGGCACGTCCCACCGAGGAGACCAAGAGGCAGACCCTGGACCCGTTGGAGAGACTATGTCTCACAGCTGGACAGGGAATGACTCGGGATCCTTCTGGGTGAGCTAAAGGATCCAGCCGGGGAGAGAGAAGCCTGGGCTTTCCGTCTGAGGCTGTTGCCCCCGTGACCCGGCCCGGATAAGCGGAAGACGACAGAACGAAACAAAGTTTGTCAAAATTTTTACAGAATGAAAGACGTCTCTATACACATGTTAGAGGCGCGTATGGAGTCGCCGGTGTCCTGCTTAACCCGGGCTTGCAGCGTGAACAGAGATAACCCAGCCACCCTGCTTAGCAAACTCGTTGTAGACGCTTGGAATCTGATTTTTTTTTTGGTCGCTAAATTAAAAAAAAGTAAAGACATAAAGTAACTATTTTAAAAGCTGCGTGGGCTTTTTGTTTGACATCTCTGCTGATTTAAAGCCATCTGCAGCTTTATCTTGATTCAACTTTTTACTCCCACAAGAACACATTTCTATGTTTTACAGAATACACTTTAAGCTTCTCAGAAAACGTCTTTCCAGATGGCCTTAGAAACATCTCTGCAAACGTGATTACAAAATATGTTCATGTAGATCTCACAAGATGAGGAAATAACTCAGAGCGGGGGAAAGATTGTTCACGATAGAGACTGGTTCGAGAGGAGACCGACAAGATGCTGCTTCGATGGAAAAAGGATTTAAATGATCATAGAATGACTCAAAACCGTGGTGAGAGCGGCCATGCTGATTGGTCTAAAGACAGTGTGGTGAGCGCGGCCATGCTGATTGGTCTAGAGACAGTGTGGTGAGAGCGGCCATGCTGATTGGTCTAGAGACAGTGTGGTGAGGGCGGCCATGCTGATTGGTCTAGAGACAGTGTGGTGAGAGCGGCAATGCTGAATGGTCTAGAGACAGTGTGATGAGAGCAGCCATGCTGATTGGTCTAGAGACAGTGTGGTGAGAGCGGCCATGCTGATTGGTCTAGAGACAGTGTGGTGAGAGCGGCCATGCTGATTGGTCTAGAGACAGTGTGATGAGAGCAGCCATGCTGATTGGTCTAGAGACAGTGTGGTGAGAGCGGCCATGCTGATTGGTCTAGAGACAGTGTGGTGAGAGCGGCCTTGCTGATTGGTCTAGAGACAGTGTGGTGAGAGCGGCCATGCTGATTGGTCTAGAGACAGTGTGGTGAGAGCGGCCATGCTGATTGGTCTAGAGACAGTGTGGTGAGAGCGGCCATGCTGATTGGTCTATAGACAGTGTGGTGAGAGCGGCCATGCTGATTGGTCTAGAAACAGTGTGGTGAGAGCGGCCATGCTGATTGGTCTAGAGACAGTGTGGTGACAGCGGCCATGCTGATTGGTCTAGAGACAGTGTGGTGAGAGCGGCCATGCTGATTGGTCTAGAGACAGTGTGGTGAGAGCGGCCATGCTGATTGGTCTAGAGACAGTGTGGTGAGAGCGGCAATGCTGAATGGTCTAGAGACAGTGTGATGAGAGCAGCCATGCTGATTGGTCTAGAGACAGTGTGGTGAGAGCGGCCATGCTGATTGGTCTAGAGACAGTGTGGTGAGAGCGGCCATGCTGATTGGTCTATAGACAGTGTGGTGAGAGCGGCCATGCTGATTGGTCTAGAAACAGTGTGGTGAGAGCGGCCATGCTGATTGGTCTAGAGACAGTGTGGTGAGAGCGGCCATGCTGATTGGTCTATAGACAGTGTGGTGAGAGCGGCCATGCTGATTGGTCTAGAAACAGTGTGGTGAGAGCGGCCATGCTGATTGGTCTAGAAACAGTGTGGTGAGAGCGGCCATGCTGATTGGTCTAGAGACAGTGTGGTGAGAACGGCCATGCTGATTGGTCCAGAGACAGCGTGGTGAGAGCGGCCATGCTGATTGGTCTAGAGACAGTGTCACTGAGGAAAAGACAGGAAACAGAGATGTTTGTAGCAGAGATGAAGATGCTGAGGATCTCTCTGGGAGTGACCAGGATGGACAGGATCAGAGGAACAGCACATGTTAGAGGTTTTAAAGTCAGAGAGGTCAGACTGAGATGGTTTGGACATGTGCAGAGGAGAGAGAGAGAGTACATCAGAAGAAGGATGCTGGGTTTGGAACCACCAGGAAAGAGGACTAGAGGAAGACCAAAGAGGAGGTTCATGGATACAGTGAAGGAAGACATGAAGATAGTTGGTGTGACTGAAGAGGATGCAGGAGATAGGGTTAGATGGAAGAAACTGACTTGATGTGGCGCCCCCTGAAGGGGAATGCCGAAAGAATAAGATTTCTGAAATTGGGGTGTATTTCCTTGGACACGCAGGAGAGACTATGTCTCACAGGTGAACAGGGAACACCTCAGGATCCCTCCGGGTGAGCTGGAGGATGCAGCCGGGGTGAGAGAAGCCTGAGGCTGTTACCCCAGCGACCCAACCCCAAACAAGCAGAAGATGACGGTACGAAACGGGTATATTTCAGATCAAAATTGAGAGCTTATAAAAATCCTGTAAATGTGAGACGTTTACTTATTCATTCAGAATCTAAGGATCTGTAAAATCGTAGCCTTGACTGTCCGATCCTTCCTCTATTGAAGAACACGTCTTTATGTTTTTGTGGACTTCAGCGTCTCGTTAACATTCATTATCAGTTTGTTTCCATTCTGGCTTCAAGGTTCACTTGAAATAAAGATAAATAGAAAGATATTTTTATTAAAGACAGAACTTTACACTGGTTTGTGTTTGAGAAAAAGAAACTGAAAGAATTTTAGACTATGATCACAAATACGTGATCACAGCTTGCGGGGGAGGCATTGGCTTGGCGTCGCCGTCGCTGCAGAATGGCACCACCTTAGTATTGTCAACGAATAATGATGGGCAGCACTCGCTCATATAAATACCTTTAGAGATAGAGGGAGGATGGCTCAGTGGATAGCCCGGCTGGTTCGATACGCCGCCCGAAAGTTAATGCCGAAGTGACACTGAACCCCTTGTGTCTCCTGATGGTTTCCAGCTTCCATAGCCGGGACCATAGCTTCCACCATCAGGTATGAATGTGCGTGTGTGTGAATCGCCAACCAGAACAAGGAAACAGAAACTAAATCCTGAGGAACTGAACTTATCAACACCTCGGCTGCTCCTGGAATTCCGTTCCGTTGTCTCCCGCTTATCCAGGGCCGGATCGCGGGGGTAACAGCCTTAGAGAACTCAGCCCAGACTTCTCTCTCCCCGACTTCATCCTCCATCTCATTCGGGAAGATCCCGAGTAGTTCCCCCGCCAGCTGTGAGATATAATCTCTTCAGCGGGTCTTGGGTCTGCCTCTTGGTCTCCTCTCGGTGGGACGTGCCCGAAACACCTCACCAGCGAGGCAATCGAACCACCCCACCTGGCTTTTCTCGACCTGGAGGAGGAGTGGCTCAACAATGAGCTCCTCCCAGATGGCAGAGCTCCTAACCCGATCTCTGACTGAGAGCCCAGCCACCCTGCGGGGGAAGATATTTTCGTCCGCTTGTATCCGCGATCACATTCTTTCAGTCACCACCCACAGCTGGTTACTATGGTGAGGGTAGGAATGTAGATCCTGGTTACCATGGTGAGGGTAGGAATGTAGATCCTGGTTACCATGGTAAGGGTAGGAATGTAGATCCTGGTTACCATGGTAAGGGTAGGAATGTAGATCCTGGTTACCATGGTGAGGGTAGAAATGTAGATCCTGGTTACCATGGTGAGGGTAGGAATGTAGATCCTGGTTACCATGGTGAGGGTAGGAACGTAGATCCTGGTTACCATGGCGAGGGTAGGAATGTAGATCCTGGTTACCATGGTGAGGGTAGGAACGTAGATCCTGGTTACCATGGCGAGGGTAGGAATGTAGATCCTGGTTACCATGGTGAGGGTAGGAACATAGATCCTGGTTACCATGGTGAGGGTAGGAATGTAGATCCTGGTTACCATGGTGAGGGTAGGAATGTAGATCCTGGTTACCATGGTGAGGGTAGGAACGTAGATCCTGGTTACCATGGCGAGGGTAGGAATGTAGATCCTTGTTACCATGGTGAGCGTAGGAACGTAGATCCTGGTTACCATGGCGAGGGTAGGAATGTAGATCCTGGTTACCATGGTGAGGGTAGGAACGTAGATCCTGGTTACCATGGTGAGGGTAGGAACGTAGATCCTGGTTACTATGGTGAGGGTAGGAACGTAGATCCTGGTTACCATGGCGAGGGTAGGAATGTAGATCCTGGTTACCATGGTGAGGGTAGGAACGTAGATCCTGGTTACTATGGTGAGGGTAGGAACGTAGATCCTGGTTACCATGGCGAGGGTAGGAATGTAGATCCTGGTTACCATGGTGAGGGTAGGAACGTAGATCCTGGTTACTATGGTGAGGGTAGGAACGTAGATCCTGGTTACCATGGTGAGGGTAGGAACATAGATCCTGGTTACCATGGTAAGGGTAGGAATGTAGATCCTGGTTACCATGGTGAGGGTAGGAACGTAGATCCTGGTTACCATGGTGAGGGTAGGAACGTAGATCCTGGTTACCATGGTGAGGGTAGGAACATAGATCCTGGTTACCATGGTGAGGGTAGGAATGTAGATCCTGGTTACCATGGTGAGGGTAGGAACGTAGATCCTGGTTACTATGGTGAGGGTAGGAACGTAGATCCTGGTTACCATGGCGAGGGTAGGAATGTAGATCCTGGTTACCATGGTGAGGGTAGGAACGTAGATCCTGGTTACTATGGTGAGGGTAGGAACGTAGATCCTGGTTACCATGGTGAGGGTAGGAATGTAGATCCTGGTTACCATGGTGAGGGTAGGAACGTAGATCCTGGTTACTATGGTGAGGGTAGGAACGTAGATCCTGGTTACCATGGTAAGGGTAGGAATGTAGATCCTGGTCTACCATGGCGAGGGTAGGAACATAGATCCTGGTTACCATAGTGAGGGTAGGAACATAGATCCTGGTTACCATGGCGAGGGTAGGAATGTAGATCCTGGTTACCATGGTGAGGGTAGGAACGTAGATCCTGGTTACTATGGTGAGGGTAGGAACGTAGATCCTGGTTACCATGGTGAGGGTAGGAACGTAGATTCTGTTACCATGGTGAGGGTAAGAACGTAGATCCTGGTTACCATGGTGAGGGTAGGAACGTAGATCCTGGTTACCATGGTGAGGGAGGTCATCTAAGGGTAGTTATCTAAGCGAGTTCCTAGAACTTCATTCCAATTAAAAACCAAACATAATTGATGAGACGGTCCAGGTTGGAGGAGTCTGGCACCGGCCCTGCAGGGACTGGACGTCTTAAACAAGACGTTCCTGTCCGACACGGTCACGTTACACCCACAGAACAAACTGTTCATTCCTTAATTTATATTCAGATCTACTTTCGAACCAGTTTTCTATCAATTTTTCTTAAGTTTTACTGCTTTAACGACTCGTCTGATAAAATTAAATGATTAAAAACAGATCTTAAATTGTACTTCCTGTCATTTTTTTTCTGATGGCCTCATGAGGGGCTCGTAATGACAGAAAAATAAACATGTAAATAAAGAGAGAAGTTAACCCGACCCAGCTGGGCTTGTCCTCTACAAAGTAACTGGATTTCTTACAGCGTCTCAGTGAGGTGATGTTTCAGTTTTAATTAACTTTACAGACACAGTTAATCATCTCTTTTATTTCACCCGCAGGAACAAAATCACTTCTCATTTTATTTGACCTGAACTCAGAAACAAGAGCTGCTCACATTTTAGCCTCAAGAAAAAAAAAATCAGTTTAAATTAAAATGTTTACCGTCTTAAATGTAAACCTTTGTTTTTAATAAAAACGGACATAAAAGGCAGGAAAGCGGGCAGAGATTCTGTTTACCAGGTATCCTGGTATCGCAGGGTGGCTGGGTTCACACTGAGAGATCGAGTGAGGAGCTCTGCCATCCGGAAGGAACGCGACCTAGAACCGTTGCTCCTCTGGGATGAGAGAAGCCAGACGAGGTGGTACCTCCCAAGTTACGTTACTACCCTCACCATGGTAACCAGGATCTACGCTCCTACCCTCACCGTGGTAACCAGGATCTACGTTCCTACCCTCACCGTGGTAACCAGGATCTACGTTCCTACCCTCACCGTGGTAACCAGGATCTACGTTCCTACCCTCACCGTGGTAACCAGGATCTACATTCCTACCCTCACCTTGGTAACCAGGATCTTCGTTCCTACCCTCACCATGGTAACCAGGATCTATGTTCCTACCCTCACCATGGTAACCAGGATCTATGTTCCTACCCTCACCATGGTAAACAGGATCTATGTTCCTACCCTCACAATGGTAATCCGGATCTACGTTCCTACCCTCACCATGGTAACCAGGATCTACGTTCCTACCCTCACCATGGTAACCAGGATCTACGTTCCTACCCTCACCATGGTAACCAGGATCTACGTTCCTACCCTCACCATGGTAACCAGGATCTACGTTCCTACCCTCACCATGGTTTGGGTACGTCCCACCAGGAGGAGACCAAGAGGCAGACCCTCGACCTGCTGGAGAGAATTACAGCTGGACAGGGAACACCTCAGGATCCTGCCAGGTGAGCTGGAGGATGCAGCCGGTGTGGAAAATAAGGTGCATGACTTTCAAAAGTGCCCATGTAGTGGTTGGTGGTGTGCTTCCACGTACCTTGGCATGAGAAGGGCTGAAAAACACTGATCTAAGTGACTTAATTATGTATCGCCTGAACAAGCAAGTCCTGATAAACTATCCGATACATCTTAGCAACAAATCCGTGTAGTCCCTCATTCATCCAGGAGTGATCCATAGTAGAAAAAAGTTTCAAAAAAGTCTTCTGGACAGTTTAATTCTTCAACGAGACGTTTCGACTTCCATCCGGAAATCATTTTCAATCTGAATGAAATGGACTGGAACCTGGATCCATTTATACTAACCTGAGTAACAGGTAAAAAAAGTGTAAGAAGGGCTCGACCAATGAGAATGTTCCTTAAGATGGCCGTGAATGGCTCCTATTGTAGCCACAGACCAGTAAACAAACCTATTATAAAAATGCTAAAAGCCTAGTGAAAAGAGAAACCTGCTAACGAGAGGCGTGAAACTGAGTCACAAGGTGTCATCTTTAGTCCATGGCTTCAAAAGGCTGCTATAGATACCGGGCAAAACGTATCTAACGCCTCCATTCCGATTCAGTGAGGGATTCTCTTTCATCACAAAAATGGCTTCTTTCACCCCTCTTTCAAACCAACCTTTCTCTCTACTTAGAATCTTCACCTCACTGTCCTCAAAAGTGTGTTTGGTGGATTTAAGATGCAGATGTACGGCAGACTGTGGACCACTAGAGGCTTCTCTTCTGTGTTGGTAAAGTCTTTTGTGGAGTGGTTGCTTTGTTTCCCCAATGTAGTTTTCTTTGCAGCTCCCTTCACTGCACCGGATCGAATAAACTACATTGCTCTGTTTTTCCGTAGGCATCTTGTCTTTAGGATGTACTAGTTTTTGACGTAATGTGTTGACCGGTTTAAAGAAAACCGGGATGTCATGTTGTCTGAAGATTCTCTGTAACTTCTCGGACAGTCCTGACACGTAGGGAATAGAGACTCCATTTTTTCTCTTCTCAGTTTCTGTTTCCCTCTTCTCATGTTTCTTGGACGCTCTCACCCTATTCAGGGCCCATTTGGGGTAGCCACAGACCGAGAGGGCTTTTCGGACATGCTGTGTCTCCTTCTCCTTAGCCTCTGTGCTCGTGGGTACCTCCTCCGCCCTGTGTTGTAAAGTTCTGATGACACCCAGTTTGTGTTGCAAAGGATGATTAGAGTCAAACTGTAGGTACTGGTCTGTGTGCGTGGGTTTCCTGTATACCTCCAGTTGCAAATTCCCGTCCTCCCCTATGATCACAGCGCAGTCTAAAAAGGCCAACCGGTTGTCCTTGGAGTCTTCACGTGTAAACTTGATGTTCGGATCCACAATGTTGATGTGTGAAGTGAAGGCTTCCAGATCTTGCTTGTTGATCTTCACAAAAGTGTCATCAACATAGCGGAACCAGTGACTGGGTGGATTTCCTGGGAATGTGCTCAGGGCTTGCTTCTCAACCTCCTCCATGTAAGGAAGCCTTCACTTCACACATCAACATTGTGGATCCGAACATCAAGTTTACACGTGAAGACTCCAAGGACAACCGGTTGGCCTTTTTAGACTGCGCTGTGATCATAGGGGAGGACGGGAATTTGCAACTGGAGGTATACAGGAAACCCACGCACACAGACCAGTACCTACAGTTTGACTCTAATCATCCTTTGCAACACAAACTGGGTGTCATCAGAACTTTACAACACAGGGCGGAGGAGGTACCCACGAGCACAGAGGCTAAGGAGAAGGAGACACAGCATGTCCGAAAAGCCCTCTCGGTCTGTGGCTACCCCAAATGGGCCCTGAATAGGGTGAGAGCGTCCAAGAAACATGAGAAGAGGGAAACAGAAACTGAGAAGAGAAAAAATGGAGTCTCTATTCCCTACGTGTCAGGACTGTCCGAGAAGTTACAGAGGATCTTCAGACAACATGACATCCCGGTTTTCTTTAAACCGGTCAACACATTACGTCAAAAACTAGTACATCCTAAAGACAAGATGCCTACGGAAAAACAGAGCAATGTAGTTTATTCGATCCGGTGCAGTGAAGGGAGCTGCAAAGAAAACTACATTGGGGAAACAAAGCAACCACTCCACAAAAGACTTTACCAACACAGAAGAGAAGCCTCTAGTGGTCCACAGTCTGCCGTACATCTGCATCTTAAATCCACCAAACACACTTTTGAGGACAGTGAGGTGAAGATTCTAAGTAGAGAGAAAGGTTGGTTTGAAAGAGGGGTGAAAGAAGCCATTTTTGTGATGAAAGAGAATCCCTCACTGAATCGGAATGGAGGCGTTAGATACGTTTTGCCCGGTATCTATAGCAGCCTTTTGAAGCCATGGACTAAAGATGACACCTTGTGACTCAGTTTCACGCCTCTCGTTAGCAGGTTTCTCTTTTCACTAGGCTTTTAGCATTTTTATAATAGGTTTGTTTACTGGTCTGTGGCTACAATAGGAGCCATTCACGGCCATCTTAAGGAACATTCTCATTGGTCGAGCCCTTCTTACACTTTTTTTACCTGTTACTCAGGTTAGTATAAATGGATCCAGGTTCCAGTCCATTTCATTCAGATTGAAAATGATTTCCGGATGGAAGTCGAAACGTCTCGTTGAAGAATTAAACTGTCCAGAAGACTTTTTTGAAACTTTTTTCTACTATCCGATACATCGTTGGCATCAGTCATCCTGTACGGTGTGGCATCACCGAGAAGGAGAGGAAGAAGCTGGACAGAATCATCATAAAATCCAGCTCAGTCCTGGACTGCTATCTGGATTCAGTGTGGGAGGTGGGCGACAGGACAGTCTTGAAAAGACTGACATCCTTCTTCTTCTTCTTTCGGCGTTTCCCATCAGGGGGCGCCACAGCAAGTCAGTTTCTTCCATCTAACCCTATCTGCTGCATCCTCTTCAGTCACACCAACTATCTTCATGTCTTCCTTCACTGTATCCATGAACCTCCTCTTTGGTCTTCCTCTAGTCCTCTTTCCTGGTGGTTCTAAACCCAGCATCCTTCTTCTGATGTACTCTCTCTCTCTCCTCTGCACATGTCCAAACCATCTCAGTCTGACCTCTCTGACTTTAAAACCTCTAACATGTGCTGTTCCTCTGATCCTGTTCATCCTGGTCACTCCCAGAGAGATCCTCAGCATCTTCATCTCTGCTACAAACATCTCTGTTTCCTGTATTTTCCTAAGTGACACTGTCTCTCGACCAATCAGCATGGTCGCTCTCACCACACTGTCTCTAGACCAATCAGCATGGCCGCTCTCACCACACTGTCTCTAGACCAATCAGCATGGCCGCTCTCACCACACTGTCTCTAGACCAATCAGCATGGCCGCTCTCACCACACTGTCTCTAGACCAATCAGCATGGGCCGCTCTCACCACACTGTCTCTAGACCAATCAGCATGGCCGCTCTCACCACACTGTCTCTAGACCAATCAGCATGGCCGCTCTCACCACACTGTCTCTAGACCAATCAGCATGGCCGCTCTCACCACACTGTCTCTAGACCAATCAGCATGGCCGCTCTCACCACACTGTCTCTAGACCAATCAGCATGGCCGCTCTCATCACACTGTCTCTAGACCAATCAGCATGGCCGCTCTCACCACGGTTTTGTACACTTTCCCTTTCATTTTATCTGAAACTCTTCTTTCACACATCACACCTGATACTTTTCTCCACCCGTTCCAGCCTGCCTGCACACGCTTCTTCACCTCTTTTCCACACTCTCCATTGCACTGGACTGTTGATCCTAGATACTTAAAATCTTCCACCTTCTTTCTCTCTTCTCCCTGTAACCTCACTTTTCCATTTGGATATTCTCATCCATGTTGGAAAATAAGTCCCGCCTCCTGCAGGACATGCTGTCTGCCCTGGAGAGCTGCTTCGGTATCAGACAGCTCCGCCCTCGTCTGTCCTTCGTGCCGCCGCTCTGCCAAACCAACTTCCGGATTTGAAGAAGTGGAAAAATCCAGAAACGACCAGTGTGGGTGGCACCGCTTGGCGTGTAATCACAAAGAGTTGCTTGAAAATCTTTCATTCTGCTTGTAAGCTAACGGATTCGTAGGAAATGATGATGTAGAGGCGGCGGCGGTGGAACGCCAGCAGTCAGTCCCATTGATCCAATGAGAAGGGATGGATGGCCATCGGTGAGGACGGGGTGGCGTTTCGCCAGAACGTCCACTGAAACTCTGGAGTCATGAACTCAGTCATTTAAAGATGGCTGATGCATAATGCATTATGGTGATTCCCTGCCAACATGGTGATGATGAAGAATCACAGAGGGACGGCACAGTGAAAACTACAGCCAGGAAACCCACCGGGTAAACTTTAAGAGGAAAAAAAAAATTAGGAATCTAAATGAAAAATGACCTTTAAGTAGAAAGAGATTTTACATTTAGATACTGGGGTAAGCTTCCTGTCCTACGGAGATAAAGACAGGGATGTTCTCCTGGATGGAAGCGACCGGGGTGGAGTAAACCATGCCAACGACAGGAGGTAAATAACAGGTCAAAAGTTGGAGCCAGCAGGAGGAAATGACATCAGCAGGAAGTATGAATAAACAGTGGGAGATAATATCCAATACAAGCAGTGACCTTGAATGGGATTAGTATTATCTCTAAGATATAAACGACCTTTCAAAGTAAAACTTTATTAACTTAGAACTACCCAAAAAAAAGGGGCACGCTTTTTAATTCCCTTATAAAAGTTTATTTATTATGAATCATCAAAGTGTGTGTTCCTCTACTGCACGGGTGCCCAACGTTGTATGTCCCAAGAGCTATGTTTTAACCAGTGGTGGAACGTAACGAAGTAAATGTACTTCGTTACTGTACTTAAGTAAAAAAATTGTGTATCTGTACTTTACTTAAAATTTAAGACCGGTACTTTTACTTTTACTTCACTACATTTTTACAGCAAATATCTGTACTTTTACTCCGCTACTTTTTAAAAGTGTGTTTTACATTTTTCGTTACATTTTAATTCAGGAATTTAAAAAATATAAAGTTTTTTTAGCGCATCTTGAAGCCGCATCGCCAAAATCAAAAGAAGCAGTTGATCGGGAGAAGAAGTTATGAATCGAGGACCAATCAGAATCGAGAGTAAACATTTTCCGTATTCATTCAGCGCCAGGAGCAGGGGCGGTTCTAAGATTTTCTGAAGATGGGGTGGGGATGGCGGGCAGGGATGTGAGGTCATTGACAAAGCCAATATAGGGTGACTGGGGGCCTCCCCACCCCCCCAGAACATTTTAAAAAATAAGTGTCATTTTCCTACATTTTGGTGGACCATTTGGTGGCCCTTTAAGGGGATAGCTTGACTAGTCCCCTTTCCTTTCTTCTTTTTTTGCGGACCAAAAGAGGCGGGAGGGGGGGTGTCAGGCCCCTGCAGAGTATTTATTTGTGACCCTACAGCACCAAAAAACGACATTTGAATTATGGTTGAATACTTTTACTTTTTACTTAAAAAGTAAAATTTACACCAATTACTTTTGTACTTTTACTTAAGTCCAAAAAGTAAGTACTTCATCCACCACTGAGTAAAAGTATAAAAGTAATTGGTGTAAATTGTACTTTTTAAGTAAAAAGTAAAAGTATTTGATCATAATTCAAATGTTATTTTTTGTGCTATAGGGTGTCACCATGGTAACCAGGATAAATACTCTGCATGGGCGTGACCCCCCCTCTCCTGCCTCTTTTAGTCCACAAAAAAAAAAAATAAATAAAATAAAAGGGGACAAGTCAAGCTATCCTCTTAAAGGGCCAGTGCATGGGCTCCAAAATGGAGGAAAATGACACTTATTTTTTAAAATGTTTTTTGGGGGAGGGGAGGCCCCCCCAGTCACTATACATTGGCTTTGTTAAAGCCCCACCCCCCTTTGGGTGGGGCTTTGTTTTTACTCGTGTTCATTATGAAAGAATTGTTATTAAACGGACAAACTTTCACACAATTCGTCACTTGTTTTGAAAAGAGTTTAGTCAAGTGTGGACTATCTCTAACACCCGGTCACTCGGGGTTACTGCAGGTCAAGCTGGACGTTTTATACTTTTTTGTCAGAATTCTGCTTTAAATCCTAGAATTAGTCAGAGAGGAATAAGTGAGATTTTCCGCCCCTGCAGCTGATCCGGGTCCAAAATAAAGACCAGAAAACATAAAGTAGGTGTGAGCACATTCTCTTCCAGAAAAACAGCTGCCGGATAAAATTAAAATGAAAAGTGAAAAACATCCCACCCAGGGATGGACTCATCTGAGACTGGGGGAACAGAGGAAGGGCGATGATAAAAAAAAACATAGCTTCATTTTTTAATATGTTTTTCTGGAACATTCTGAGTATGAGTCAGTCTAAAAACCAGAGAAACAAACCACAACAATTTACACATTTTTATTTCACACCAGCAATACTGTAATTCTCTTAGTTTTCTGTTCGGGATGTACCCTGCCCCTAGCATTGAATCAGCCGGATAGTCTCCGGCATCCTTGCAACTTCGTAAGGTATAGACCCGGCATGGCCAAACTACGACCTGCGGGCCACATGCAGCCTGCTAAACGTTTTAATCCGGCCCGAAAAATCTGCTCCTGTTCCGGCCCCTGGTCAAATGTTAGAACTCAATGTGGCCCACGAATCATAATGTTTGCCCACCGCTGGTCAGAAAGAGCACCTTCCACCGAAGCTCTCGAAGCACCCTAAACTTTTCAAACCCTCACACCCAACTCGACCATCTCAACCATCCGAACCATCAAAACAAACCTTTCAGGATTTTATAATCAAATCTATCAAAAAAAAAAAAAAAACTCTCCAAAACCGCGATGATCCACAACTTGGTATGTAAGAAGTAGTTGTAGAAAATCGAGCGGCACGGTGGGTCACGGCAAGGAGATAGTGGGTTCAAGCCCCGGGTAGGGACGAGGTTTGGAACACTGTACTTTCTGTGTAAAGTTTGCATGTTCTCCCCATGTATGTGTGGATTTTCTCTGACCCTCCAAAAACATCCATGTTAGGTTGATTGTCTGCTATGAAATCACCCTGGGAATGAGAGTGTGTGTGGATGGTTGTCTGTGTGTGTGGCCCTGCGACAGACTGGCGACCGGTTCGGGGTGTACCATGCCTCTCGCTTTGAATCAGCCAAGATAACCTCCAGCACCCGTGCTACCTCATCAGGGATGGCTGGCTCAGAAGATGAATGAAGGTGAACATGATGTGTTGATTGGAGAGATCCAGCAATGTGTGTGTCCGGCAGTTCAAGACGGAGCTCCAAACAGCATCAGAACAGCTGCTAGGTATTGGGTGGAGCTGGAACAGCCGATTGGTGGAACACACAACAGTTGGGGGTATGTGGGTTACCGTGGCAACGATGTTTGAAAGCTTCAGTGAGTCATAAAAAGATCTTAAACTTTCTTAAACACTGGTACGTTTTTAACAAATCATTTCTAACACAGGGCGTAAAGCTCGGTCTACTTCCAAAGTTAAGCTACCGAGCTACGACATCACGGCATCTTCACATCATGCCAGCGTATGTTAAATGAAATCAAAGCAGATACACCTGATGGCGCCAGCATGGCTACACTCAAACCCTCCAATTCCTCTAACACTGCTCTTCAGCGGGCGTCAGCAGACAGCTCCATTCACACCTCAGAGGGAGGAGAGGAGGACACTGAGGAAGAGGAGGAGAGAAAACTGACCATTTTACACCTTCTCTGATACTAAGAGGATGTTTCCAGGAGGGACACATACACACCCATGTGTCTGCCAACATGGCCGACTGTACTCCTTCCATCAGCAGCAGAGAAAAAAAAATGGCTGCTTTTTCCAAACACTTCCTGCAGAAAAAAAAAGGAGCAAAGTTTGTCCCAAACGTCTGAAAGGAGATCCTGCTGAGATGAACACTGAGTATGAGAGAGAAAATGACTGATATCATCCCAGAAGGTTGTGAAGTTCAGCTGGTCATAAAGCCCCCCGTACCCTTCCAGGCACTCTCATTGATTTGCAGAGATAATAACAGAGTTTATGAGTCTTTGCCCTCGGCGTGTCCGGCATTGTGTAACATACGTTCCAGCTCTGCTTCGCCCGCAGCAGCAGAAAACATGCTTAGGATTTATTTCATTTTTAAGGTTTTACTGCTTCGCTGGTTTTAAGGTCGGGAATGGGATTCAAACATGTTGCTTTGTTATACCCAAAGACTGCCGACATTTACTCAGTACTAACTATAGATGAACAGATTCAGTCTTCAGGGTCGAGCGAGGAAAAGTCAGTTTTGTTCTAACAATGAACGAAAATAACAAAAGGTCTGTTTCTGCTTTCTTCCTTCAGAGTGTGATTACAGACTGTGGTGCGTTCAAGGTCGCTCCGTAAACCTGAGTGTTTACGGAGTATAAACACTTCAATGCCCCCTCACCCCTGTGTGGATAGGGGCGTCCTAGTCTAGTTGTACTGTGTCCAACCTGGCAACCCAAAAGCTAGAGTCCTGAATGGATCCACAAAACCAGGCCACAGTGAAGAACACCAAACTGGTCTCTCTGTATTTCACTGGGTCCGAGTGAGCGCCTCCAGTTCCTCAAGCGAGCAACCGGACGTTTCCATGGAAACCGTAAAAACACAGTAAGCACCTCCTCTAGACCGTCTCCTTCTCCTCAGCTCCCTCAGGACTGAACCAACTCCTCCAGCCATGACGGATGTGGCTCCGAGAGCCAGCAGCTGGTCAAGCATGTCAACAGAATGACTCCATAACCAGCTAGCCGATGGGAGGTAGCCGTCCGACACAAACAAAGCCCAAAATGACGTCCAAAGTGGGCTCAAAATGAAATCTTCAGAATGAGACAAAATATAACAGGAGAAGGGACAGAAACTCAGAGAAACAGGGAGCACTGCAGCAGGCCGCCGCCCAGGGCAGGGGCTTACCCGCTCTAGAAAAAAACAGCTCAAAGTTGGCATCAAAACTGGCGTGACGAAGAAAGAACAATGTGTGTTTACGCCCCGTGTGCGCCCGCCTCGTATACTTCCTCATCTCCTCCGTTTATAGCCGGGACACTCGGTGGCATTTTAAAATTTCCCCCGCTGCGTTTTGGGGTGTGAAATGGATGCCACGCTGAAGGTTTGACATGAACATCAATCTAAAAACGAATGCTGAGAATAATAAAAGGTTAAAAGCAAACAGTAACGTTTGGAAGCCGTGGATCCTCTAATGGTCTCATCAGACGATACAAGAGCTCGTAACCACCTCAGACCGACAGGCTGCGGATCACCTGCTGGTTCGGATCATTTTAAACCAAATAAGCAGTTAAAGAACACAGTGTTCCTAAAGCAGGACGTCCGAAACACACATGATTCCATTCACACACACACACACACACACGGCTCACAGGGACTCATCGACAGGACGATGGATGAAGACACGACATCAGAGAACCGTCTGATTAATGTTTCCAAGAAGGAAGCAACGGATAAAAAAAATCATGGATTTGTTTCTGTTCCGTCGTTTCCGCTTATCTGGGGCCGGGTCACCGGGGCAACAGCCCGATCTCCTCCCAGTGGGACGTGCCCGAAACACCTCACCAGTGAGGCGCCCGGGAGGGGACATCCAGACTAGATGCCCGAACCACCCCATCTGGCTCCTCTCAAAGTGGAGGAGCAGCTGCTCGACAATGAGATCCTCCCGGATGGCGGAGCTCCTCACCTGGTCTCTGAGTGAGAGCCCAGCCACCCTGTGGAGGATTTGTTCATTCCAAAAAATGAAAAAAATGGATCAACTGGTTTTTGCATCAACAAAAACTAGATATGCCAAGTTTTTTGCTTCACAAAGAGAGGGATTTTAAGGCGGGGCCAAAAGGAGGAGGGGCTATGACATCACATCCACCAATGGACAACACCCACCATGACAGTTGGCGTAAAACAAACCCTTCAAAACATGAGAAAGCAGCTGGTAAATTGTGCGTCTTCCGTGTGTTACCACCTAGTGTTTATGTATCAGTACGAAGAGGAATTACCACCAGGAATACACCCCTGTACTGCTTGGTCACACTTTGTTTTGCAGCTCATGCACACAAGCTGTCACATGACCAAAGTTCCAGGATGTCCGACTTCTTCCAAACGTTCACCAAAAACAATCCTGGTAATAGACCATGGAGATCGCTACTAGCGGCTTTCAGATGCACAGCTGCAGCAGGGGGTGCCATGTTCTTAGCCTCATTGTACCTAATCATGTTCATAGAATGCACTAAGAGTGTTCATCATGCAGGAGTTTTATTAGCTTTGGTGGGTGAGCGTCAGATAGGACCTAATAGTGGATGTCTCCCGCACAATCCAGGAGACTTGGCATGTCTGTTATTGGTCAGATTGGTATTTAAATTAACAAAAAAAGTGACATCACTTTGGTTTGATTAACACAAAGAAACCAGGTGGGTTTGTCTGCAGTGAGGAGCTGTTTAAATGCCGGGATGTTGCTTCAAATTTATGGTCATTCTTGATGTCGTTGGGTTTTAATGTCCCGGTGTCTACTCACCAGCACAGTTTTAGCCACCAACCTCTTTCCTTCATCATCAGGCCATACCAGCCTGTCAACACCTGATCCCATCAGACCTCAGCAGCTAAGAAGGCTAAGTCTGGGCAGTACTTGGATGGGAGACCGCTGGAACCCCTGGTACTCCAGTGGGACGGTCGGACCCCTGGTACTCCAGAGGGACGGTCGGACCCCTGGTACTCCAGAGGGACGGTCGGACCCCTGGTACTCCAGTGGGACGGTCGAACCCCTGGTACTCCAGTGGGACGGTCGGACCCCTGGTACTCCAGAGGGACGGTCGGACCCCTGGTACTCCAGTGGGACGGTCGGACCCCTGGTACTCCAGAGGGACGGTCGGACCCCTGGTATTCTAGTGGGACAGACATTGAGATAAATTTTCTGTGTCCTTGGGCAAGACGCTTCACCCATGATGCCTAGTCTGGATGGTGTGTGTGGGATTGGTTGGTGATGGTCAGTCTGCTCCAGGACAGATGTGGGTACAACAGTAGCTTACCAGTACCCGGTATGGAGTGGATGAATGATGAATACGTGAAGCGTCTTTGAGCGTACTGGAAAAGCGCTACATTATTATTCTCAACTCTAACATGGAGTGACCTGACCACGCGTACTAGTTTTTTTTTTCCTTTTTAATCAGATAAAGTGTGTCGAACCGGTACCGTCGATCCAATCACAGATAATCTATTGCTGAACAACGTTCCTGTCCTCACCTACGTTCACCAACCACAGCCGAAGGACTCAGAACTCTCCCCAGTTCTGAAGGTTTAAGTCCCGGAAAACTAGAAGCCGTCATTTTACTTTCATCAGTTTGGAAGTTTGAAATAAATTCTCCTTCTTTGCAACCCGATAGCTTCTCCTCCGAGTCCTCTAAAAGCAAACAGAGTCTCCCGTTTCTCCCACAGGTGCCTCGCTCGCTCGTGTTTGCACGGATCCACACAGGAGGCCACGGCCGACAGTGTAAAGTATCACGCCGAGGTGTGCGGGTGAAGGAGGATTACCATATGTAAAGAGCAGAGTTCGCAGGGTCCCTGTTCATCTCAGGATAAAGCAGGTAGGACCAGATAAGGCCAGGGACGCACACATTGCATCCCGGACTTACAAATGGATGCATGTGAATGCGAAACGCGCACAAAGGGACAAAAGCTGCAGACGGGAGATGAGCAGCGGAGTGAGAGGAGACAAGCAGGTATCGGTGTCTATGCAGGTGTGCTGAAGGAGGATCAGGACACATCTGATTAAGTTTGGGAGAGAACTGGAAGAGCTTTTCTCATACGGATCAGCTTTCCGGTCATGTTGAAATAACACGGCTGTAAATCAGACGTGTTCCGTGGCCGGTCTGAAAGAATTACTCTAACTACTCACTTAAAATCATCTCAATCATCTTTAATCGCTACCCTTCATCTGGTGAGACGTGAAGAGCACTGTTATTTTTTAAATGATAGACTTTAATAATGAGTGAATATGAAGGAGGAAAAAAAAACACATTAAATAAGAAAACAAAGGATTAAAGAAGAAAGAAGAGGGACCGAAGAGGAAGGGTCTTCATCCTCTGGCTGCATGTCTTCATGTCACAATATTCAACCTTCTTAAAACTAATAGGAGATACGGGCCGATACGAAGGTGTCCACAAGTCATGGAATCTCTGTTTCTATTTAAAACGTTCCGTTCTGTCCCGTCGTCTTCCGCTTATCCGGGGCCGGGTCGCCGGGGCAACAGCCTCAGATGGGAAACCCAGGCTTCTCTCACCCTGGCTGCATCCTCCAGCTCACCCAGGAGGATCCTGAGGTGTTCCCCGGCTGGAGGTGAGACATAGTCTCTCCAGCAGGTCCGAGGTCTGCCTCTTGGTCTCCTCCTGGTGGGACGTGCCCGAAACACCTCACCAGCGAGGCGCTCAAGGGGCATCCTGACCAGATCGGAATCATCCCATTTGGCTTCTGACGACCTGGAGGAGGAGTGGCTCGACACCGAGCTCCTCCCAGATGGCAGAGCTCCTCACCCGATCTCTGAGTGAGAGCCCAGCCACCCTGCGGAGGTAACTCATTTCGGCCAGTTGTATCCGCGATCTCATTCTTTCGGTCACCACCCCCAGCTGGTGAGTCTCTCTGGGAGTGACCAGGATGGACAGGATCAGAGGAACAGCACATGTTAGAGGTTTTAAAGTCAGAGAGGTCAGACTGAGATGGTTTGGACATGTACAGAGGAGAGAGAGAGAGTACATCAGAAGAAGGATGCTGGGTTTGGAACCACCAGGAAAGAGGACTAGAGGAAGACCAAAGAGGAGGTTCATGGATACAGTGAAGGAAGACATGAAGATAGTTGGTGTGACCGAAGAGGATGCAGCAGATAGGGTTAGATGGAAGACACTGACTTAATGTGGCGCCTCCTGGAGGGAGATGATGAAAGGAGAAGAAGAAGAGGTGCAAAAGAATGAGATCGTTGATACAAGCGGCCGAAATGAGCTTCCTACGCAGGGTGGCTGGGCTCTCACTCAGAGATTGGGTGAGGAGCTCTGCCATTCGGGACGAGCTCAGTGTCGAGCTGCTCCTCCTTCAGGTCGAGAGAAGCCAGATGGGGTGGTTCGGGCATCTGGTCAGGATGCCCCCGCAAGCGCCTCGCTGGTAAGGTGTTTTGGGCATGTCCCACCGGGAGTGGGAAGGGGTCAAGAGGTAGACCCCGGACCTGCTGGAGAGACTATGTCTCACAGCTGACTGGGGAACGACTCGGGATCCTTCCAGGTGAGCTGGAGGATGCACCCGGGGTGAGAGAAGCCTGGGCTTCCCGTCTGAGGCTGTTATCCCCGCGACCCGGCCCCAGATAAGTGGAAGACGACGGAATGGAACGAACGAAATTGGTCATGATTCTGGGTTCTATTTTGGGGGTGAGTCCATCCACCTGCCAGAGTGCCTTCTGGTTCAGGTCTGTCCACACCACAACAGGTGCAACTGCTTCTGTTTCCGAGCCGACCGGAGCGAACATAGAAAACACGGATTGGCTGTTAGATCATGAGAGGAAGAAAATGTAGGAACAAATTCAGTTTGCTTTGATTTAAACAACCATTAGATTTTAAAGGGCTCGGGTAGAGGGGCGTGTGGGGGTTAATGTTTGAGTTACAGAGACATTGATTCATCTGATGAATGGATCCGGACGGGGAACTCTGGATTAGGATGACAGCTGGAGATGATTCTCATAACAAAGACAAAGACTGCACATAAAATCTGTAGAAAATATGAAGCAAAGATTTCATTTGTTTCAGGAACAAAGAAGACATTAGATTTTTTTTCTCTGCAGGTCGTTTAATAACGAAGCAAAATGTCTGGAAATAAAGTCAAACCGAAAAAAATCTTAGAAAATAAAGATGAAAAAACAATGTTTGAGAATTTTACAAACTCTCCTGTTTGGTATTTGGACGTGGATTTTGTTCGCTGGTCTTCAAAATTCTCACATAAGCAGCATTTTTACGTGAGTTTTTCTAAAAAAAAATGAGCCAGCTTCACAAACTAGATGCCTTTTTACACTTTATTTACAGCCTGAAAACATATTTACGCTGTGTTGTGTACACACCCAAAAAGTGGGAATAAGCAGGAAGCGAGATGAGGGGGGAATTCAGTCAAACTGGAAGTGAAACTGATCCCACCACCCTTGCGGTGGTGGGATGGGTGAAGAGCTCTCACTCAGAGATCAGGTGAGGAGCTCTGCCATCTGGGAGGAGCTCGGTGTTGAGCCGGTCCTCCTCCAAGTCGAGAGAAGCAAGACGGGCTGGGTCAGGTAACCATAACCGGCGTTTTGGTTTTTGAATGTCGCAAATTCTTCTTCTTTGGGCATTTTCCTTCAGGGGTCTCCACATCAAGTCAGTTTCTTCCATCTAACCCTATCTCCTGCATCCTCTTCGGTCACACCAACTATCTTCATGTCTTCCTTCACTGTATCCATGAACCTCCTCTTTGGTCTTCCTCTAGTCCTCTTTCCTGGTGGTTCCAAACCCAGCATCCTTCTTCTGATGTCCTCTCTCTCCTCTGTACATGTCCAAACCATCTCAGTCTGACCTCTCTGACTTTAAAACCTCTAACATGTGCTGTTCCTCTGATCCTGTCCATCCTGGTCACTCCCAGAGAGATCCTCAGCATCTTCATCTCTGATACAAACATCTCTGTTTCCTGTCTTTTCCTCAGTGACACTGTCTCTAGACCAATCAGCATGGCCGCTCTCACCACACTGTCTCTAGACCAATCAGCATGGCTGCTCTCACCACACTGTCTCTAGACCAATCAGCATGGCCGCTCTCACCACACTGTCTCTAGACCAATCAGCATGGCCGCTCTCACCACATTGTCTCTAGACCAATCAGCATGGCCGCTCTCACCACGCTGTCTCTAGACCAATCAGCATGGCCGCTCTCACCACGCTGTCTCTAGACCAATCAGCATGGCCGCTCTCACCACGCTGTCTCTAGACCAATCAGCATGGCCGCTCTCACCACACTGTCTCTAGACCAATCAGCATGGCCGCTCTCACCACACTGTCTCTAGACCAATCAGCATGGCCGCTCTCACCACACTGTCTCTAGACCAATCAGCATGGCCGCTTTCACCACTGTTTTGGACACAATGTCACAAACTGCGACAATTAATACATAAACGTCATTAGTGCGTCCTTATTTTTGCTCTTTATACGGGTCCGTGTGGATGCGGTTCTACTGAAAACGGTTACATGTGTACATAAGATGTTTTCTAAAACGGGGGACAGTGGATAGATGTTTTTAAAAATACCCGCCTGCGTGTGGACATGGTCTAGTTGTTGGCTTGGTCACCTCACACGGCCAATCAAAATGAATGTTTTAGGACGGCGGGAGGAAACCAGAGAAAACCCACACATACACGGGGACCACAGAAAGGACAGTGTTCCAGACCTCGTCCCCATCCAGTACGCGACCAAACCTGATGTTTCCTTCCATCTTTTCTCTTTCTCTCGTGTGTCTTTATTTCTTCTAACAAACAGACACAACGTGAGAACTCTGGGTACACCCAGCTTTTAGGACGTCTCAGATACACTCTGAAAGGCCATTAATAAAAATAATTATCGGAGGAGATGGGGGGAAACACGTGGGTCGGCTTGGCAGATGTACAAAGTAAAATCTCATTTCTGTGATTTAATTTATCCGAGCTGAAGAAAATCCAGCTCTGAGCTGCAGGAGGAGGATTCTCCGTCCACGTAAATAAAAACAAGAGAGCGGCCAGAGAGAAGCAGAGGGGTCATCAGAGAAGAAGCATCAGATTTCACCAATTCATCTTGGTCAGGATGCTTAGAGAGGATGGACGAGTTTCAGCTTTAATGTACTTTTCTGCTCACGCGGTCATTAATCAGACAGCGGCAGATAAACAGCCTGAGAAGCTCGAACACAGACCCCACCGCGGCTGGACGTTTAGGGGGAAATATCAACGTGATATTCTTCTGTCTGCTTTTATTCATTATTAATGACTCGGGGTGTTTGTGCGTCCGTGGTTTTGTGACCCGTTCTTTGAAATTAACACCTTCAAAACCACACAATAGATGTTTTTAAAATGCCCACAGTTACTCAGTACATACTATAGATTCATTTAGTACACATAACATTTAGGCAGAGAGGGTTTTTTTTTCAACGTCTCAGCATCAGCTTATTCCTGTTTTTGCCTGTCCAGCTGTGAGACAGAGTCTCTTCAGCAGGTCCAGGGTCTGCCTCTTGGTCTGCTCCCGATCGGACGTGCCTGAAAGTTCAGGAGGCATCCTGACCAGATGCCAGAACCCCCCCCATTAGGCTTCTCTCGACCCCGAGGAGCAACAGCTCTACCCAAAGCTCCTCCCGGATGGCAGACCTCCTCCTTCTATCTCTGAGAGAGTCCAGCCAACCTGTAGAAGAAGCTTATTTTGACCGCTGGCATCTTCAATTTCATTCTTTCAGTCACCACCCAAAGCTGGTGAGGTGTTTCGGGCACGTCCTGCCATGAGGAGACCAGAGGTAGACCCTGGACCTGCTGGAGAGACTATGTCTCACAGCTGGACAGGGAACAGGGAACACCTCAAGCTCCTCCAGGATGAGCTGGAGGATGCAGCTGAGGTGGGAGAAGCCTGGGCTTCTCGTCTGAGGCTGTTGCCCCGGCGACCCGAGACTCGGATAAGCGGAATATGGCGGAACGGAACGGACATGCTTTTGCACTGTCTTTGTCACTTGAAAAGAGTTTTACACTGTGTTGTGCATGGACGCAGGGGGCGGGACTAAGTGGAGAGAAAGAGAGAAGGAGGGAATTCAAAAAGTTTGTGTGCCTAAAAGCTTTTTTTTCCACTAAAAAGTTCAATTTTTTAGTAAATAAACAATGAGGTACTAAAAGTTAAACCCGCTCACTTCGACGTCCTGCGCATCTTTAACCAGAGATAACAGACCCCGCCCCCGCCCTCCAAACATCTGCAAAGCTTTCTACAGGAAATGTGACACAATTTGTTTCTGGTTATATTTTTTCTTCTTTATGAATGAAGCGTCTCAAAGGGGAACAAAGTAAATACGAAACTCGTTGTTAAAATGATTCTGATTAAAACTTCGGGTAGGGATTGACCTGATACGACCTCTCACCGTCAAGAAATGTAACGCATTAGGAAACAAAGGGATGAAAACCAAGGTGCTCAGATGTGAGTGCCTGTGTCTTTAAGAGCGTCAGGTTGTGTAAACCGTGCCACCTTACAAGCTTGTGTTGTTTGGGGGTTTTGTTAGATATGATTCATGCTCTGGCCTTCTGTCTGCTGCACAGATGTTTGCTTTTATTTATGAGGGTCGCTTTAACTGCCGCACACATGGACCACTCAGAGAAGAGGAGGGAGTGTTCCTGGAGGAAGAAGAGTTTGATGTTCTTTAGAAGATCCAGCAGCTTGTAATCAGATCAGTTTGGAGTTGTTTGGTTGGACAGTGAGAGAATCAAACATCTTATCCTGCTGCAGGAAGTCTCAAACTAACTCTGTAAGAATCTTGTTTAAAAGATTCAGCAGCTTAGAAAACAATAAGATGACACCGAGGTAATGAATCTTTGATCCCAAAGTGAAGCCTTGGCAGAGCCCAACTCTCACTAGGAATGGCATCGACATACTGCCAGCAATAAGAACCAAAGACCGGTGATTCAGAGAACCAATCGGTACCAGCCCGTACCAAAGGCTCCAAGACTCCGTACTCCCAGAGCACCCTCACTCTCGGAGGGTCCTTCAGCGACCATGTCCCTGAGGGACACGGTCGGATGCCCAGATCCACAACGCACATGTAGACTGGCTGGGCAAACTCCCATGACCTTTCCAGAATTTATTTGCTTCCGTTCCGTCATCTTCCACTTGTTCCGGGGTTGGGTCGCGGGGGCAACCGCGTCAAACGGGCAGCCCAGGCCTCACTCACCCCGGATGCATCCTCTAGCTCACCTGGAAGGATCCCAAGTTGTTCCCCGGCCAGCTGTGAGACATAGTCTCTCCAGCGGGTCTGCCCCTTGGTCTCCTCCCGGTGGGACGTGCCCGAAACACCTCGCCCTCGAGGCGCTCGGGGAACCACCCCATCTGGCTCCTCTCGACCTGGAGGAGGAGCGGCTCGACACCGAGCTCCTCCCGGATGGCAGAGCTCCACACCCGAATTTATTTGCAAAAAAGTTTTTTTTGTTTTTTTAACGTACTCTATTCATCCCTCACTGGGAAAATCTGTGTGCTGCATTACACCGCAGCAGGCTGCCACAACGGTGCCAATGGTGGGAGAAACGGGGGGTTAGGTGTCTTCTCCAAGGACACCTAAACATGAGCTCATTGGGATTCGAACGCGCGTACTTCCGGTCCAAGGGCGAACGTCTAAGCCACGTCTCCCCCTCCTGGAGATCTTAGCGGTAAATATTTAATTAATTATCCTTTTTAATTTAAATTGGATTTGTTTGCCAAATAAATATGCTTCCATTTGAACCGGTGGCTAAAATATTTATCCCATAATCAGACGTCACGACTGGGATTTTATTCAACATTTAAACTTCCAGATGAACTGAAACTGGTTATAGATTTTTTCTATTTATTAAAGAGTCAGGATGATTTTTAGATTCCTTTGTGTTGAAATAAAGCAGACAGAAAAACAGCATCTGGCTTCACAGCTGGGCGTGGTGAGAAGTTTCCTCATCCTCCACATCCAACCCAATAAACACCGACGCTCAGAAGAGCGGTGGCGTCGCTGCCTCGCTGCAGCACAAGCATATGGCCGCATGGACGCATGAGGAGACGGTGCTGGAGAGGAGACGAGTCGGTGTGTCAAAGAGGGAAGACAAACAAACTCTAATCAAAAAAAACAATAAACACAAGTAAAGAAGCTTCCTTCATGAATCCAAACTCTTCACACTGAGCTGATGGAACGCTGATGCTGAACAACTCTGTCCAAAGCTGGGCGTATAACGTGTGATTTCAGACCAAATTTAGACCGATTTCAGTCAGTCTAGAGAGGGATGGATTCTACTTTAATGACAGAAGAGAAGGTTACAAGGAGACATTTGTTTGGACTTCTTCTTTCCTGGTGGTTCCAAACCCAGCATCCTTCTTCTGATGTACTCTCTCTCTCTCCTCTGCACATGTCCAAACCATCTCAGTCTGACCTCTCTGACTTTAAAACCTCTAACATGTGCTGTTCTTCTGATCCTGTCCATCCTGGTCACTCCCAGAGAGATCCTCAGCATCTTCATCTCTGCTACAAACATCTCTGTTTCCTGTCTTTTCCTCAGTGACACTGTCTCTAGACCAGCGGTCGGCAACCTTTGACACCGAAAGAGCCATTTGAACCCGGTTTCCACGGAAAAGAAAACACTGGGAGCCGCACATCTAAAATGAAAAAAAAAAAAACTTCTACTACTTTTTACCGCAGCATGTTTCTTATGAAATCCACGTGCTACAGAGAAAATGACATTTTATTCATTTAATGAACACATTTTGAATTCTTGAAAAATAATAACAATAAATGTCTCTTTCAAATAAATTAAAAAGCTGAATTTAAATTGTCCATGTAGCAAACGAAAGCAGAAAAATGCCATGAGGCGTCATCCTTATATCCATTTATCTAAAATGAAGATAACACTGTATATATTGCTTTTTCTTACCTTTACACTTTGTATAAACAACTATAGTGTGGTTATGTCTTATGAAGTGCTACGGAGAAAATTAAATTTACCGATGTAATGAACACATTTTGAATTCTTGAAAAAATAATAATGTCTGAATGTCTCTTTAGAATAAATTAAAAAGCTGAATTTAAATTGTGCATGCAGCAAACAAAAGGGAAAAATCCGTGAGCCGTCATCCTTATATCGCCTTGGGCTTTCAAAGTATGCCGCGGAGCATACTTTGTGATATTTCAAGATCACAATAATCTTCAAATTTAGAACTAAAATAATATAAAAACTAACACAAATAAAACACACTTCAATTAAATACAAAAAAAATTTTTTTTAGTAATTTATTTTCCCGAGCCAATCAGAGCCGCATTATAAGGATGAAAGAGCCGCATGAGGCTCCGGAGCCGCGGGTTGCCGACCGCTGCTCTAGACCAATCAGCATGGCCGCTCTCACCACACTGTCTCTAGACCAATCAGCATGGCCGCTCTCACCACACTGTCTCTAGACCAATCAGCATGGCCGCTCTCACCACACTGTCTCTAGACCAATCAGCATGGCCGCTCTCACCACACTGTCTCTAGACCAATCAGCATGGCCGCTCTCACCACACTGTCTCTAGACCAATCAGCATGGCCGCTCTCACCACACTGTCTCTAGACCAATCAGCATGGCCGCTTTCATCACACTGGCTCTAGACCAATCAGCATGGCCGCTCTCACCACACTGTCTCTAGACCAATCAGCACGGCCGCTCTCACCACACTGTCTCTAGACCAATCAGCATGGCCGCTCTCACCACACTGTCTCTAGACCAATCAGCATGGCCGCTCTAACCACACTGTCTCTAGACCAATCAGCATGGCCGCTCTCACCACGCTGTCTCTAGACCAATCAGCATGGCCGCTCTCACCACACTGTCTCTAGACCAATCAGCATGGCCGCTCTAACCACACTGTCTCTAGACCAATCAGCATGGCCGCTCTCACCACGCTGTCTCTAGACCAATCAGCATGGCCGCTCTCACCACGCTGTCTCTAGACCAATCAGCATGGCCGCTCTCACCACGCTGTCTCTAGACCAATCAGCATGGCCGCTCTCACCACGCTGTCTCTAGACCAATCAGCATGGCCGCTCTCACCATGGTCTTAAAGACATAGTATACTAGTGTCTCCACGAGTTGGACTGAAAACACACTGCAGATAAAACTGTGCATCAAAGTTCTTAAAACAGCCGGTGGAGTGTGAGTGGTTCACTCCCAGCAGACTATCAGATCGTGCTGTGAGGCTCAGATTGTAGGAGATTTCATCTCAGAGTGTAGATGTAGGTTCTATTTGGAACTGTCCAAAGTCGCTCAGTGATCCTTTAAAAGTTCACAGGGTGTCACACATCCAGCTTTCACTCCTTCCAGTGAGTCTCGGATGTCGATGTGGAGACATTTTCAGTTTAACAGCATTAGAGATGGAATCTGTACCTTTAAATTGGTGCAGCGTCCACAGCATTTAGAATGCTATATTGATCTCATGGTGAAGTAGCAAATGCTTTTACTTTGAAAATACTCTTAAAGAGAAAGAGTCAAATTATTCTGGTTAAATAGAAACATAAAAAAAAAAGAGGAATAACGTTAAAATATTTAGACGAAGTTTGTTTAAAAGCATCAAAAGCCAATCCGATGAGTCGATCCTGAAATGGACCGAAAATAAAAGAAAAACAAAACTATGTATGAATCAGTTTTTATGAGAGAAAGAAAGAACAAAAAGTCAACATCTTTTTAATTTGACCCTAAAATGGACTTTTTAATAGTATTTTTAATAAATACAGATTTTGAAGGATCTCCTTTTAAAAACAGACCTGGGTGGACACACTGACATTTGGGAGGGTCAAACCACAAATGTTTTTTGCCAAAAGAAACATGGAGGTGAGACGCCCTTGACTCTAAAGATTTAATTAATACAGTTATTTTATTAGAATCTTTTAAAACTCTGTGTGGCTCGTTATGAGACCGGCAGGACGGAGAGAGACAGAGAGAAGAAGTGAACGACAAGGGGCCGGCGTAGTGCGTTCACGTCACAAACAGTGGATCAAATGAGTGGAATTTAATGGAAGAAAACAATGTGGCATTTCTATAGAAACACTGGAGATGATACAAACTTACACGATGTGTGTGTGAGTGGTTTGAAAGACTGAATCATGGGGTGTAAAAAAAAAAAAAAAAAAAACAGAGAATAGGAAGCAAAGAGTGGAGATGCGGGGTTCATCGAGTTGTGAGGCCCGTCGAGATGAGAGGCTCAGCATTCTGCACATGACCATGATGCAACCAAACTCTGCCTCCATGACACAGTCCCTGTCGATATGAGCAACCCAGCGCTTCGACGTCCACAGCTTTACTTCTCGACTCAACTCTTTTTTTCACCGTGACCAATCAATGCAGCTTCTTTTAATTATTGCAGACGCTGCACTGATCTGTCGGTCAATTTCCCGCTGCTTTCTTTCCTGACAGAGAAAAACAAGATACTGAAACTTCTCCATCTGACTTCTAGGGGCAGAAAAGTCCCCACCCTTTTCTGGGCGTCTGTGATTTAGAGGTTCTAATTCCCATTCCAGCCGCTTCCCACTCCGCAGCAAATCAATTCAGTTAGAGCTGGAGATCACGGCCTGACCGAGCCAATAGAATCAAAGCATCTACAACAAGTAGAGACCCAATACTGACGAACTGGATCCTTACCGCCTCACCAAGAAACTCCATCCAGTAAACCAGTGACAAAAGTCACCCCAAGGCCTGATTTCAACCTTCAAGTCCGGCCTCTAAACCACAAACTCAAACCCCGCCTCCTCATTGGACGCCCAAACCAGGTGGATTTCCAGTAACAGGAACAGACGTAAAAATCAAAGGTTGAGTTGAGTCTCCTACCGTGGTCGGTGATTTTACACGAGACGAGGTAGAGCTCCTTCAGACTCCTCCCCTCCTTGGCGATGATTTCCACACACCTACAGAGGCACAGAAAAAAGAGGGGTGTAAATAATGTTCCCCAAACGGGGCGGAAGGTTAAACCGCACCGCCGCAGGGTCAAAAAAACTCTTCACACATTCTCACTCAAATTTCTCCAAACACACATTAATAATTAAACACCTGGTCTGATTAAACGCAGCAGTGCGTGTGTGTGTGTGTGCCGGCTCACTCACTTCAAAGACAGATTTCTGCATTCAGCTCAAAGCGTAAACCCTGGTGGACTTCCCACCGGGGGGGATCAGAGTATCTGTAAGAAGTGATTCTCTTTAAACGTCTCTAATGAGACGAGTGCAGACAACAAGCGGATTCTGATCTCCACGTTTGACCCATTAACCTTCAGGAGAAAAGCTTTTGATCTTACAGCTGCTGCTGGATCGTGAAGCTCCAGCGCAGCTCGCACACGCTGAAGGGCGTGGTGAGGGTTTCTGTTGAGCTTCATGTCAGCACGAAATATTCAGTTTGATTTTTAACCAGAATCACACACGGTCGTCCCAAGATACACACATTTATTCTGACTGAAACACAGTAAGAACTAAACAAAACAAACCAAGATGAACAACCTGGTGTTACTGAAGTCACATCAGTATGTCTTGCTTGTTTCACGGGATGAGGATACTTTTTGGGTTTGCTGTTTTCCGGTCGGAACAGAAGCAGGATGTATGATCCTCACAAGATGACACACATCTTAATACAGTGCTTTTAATTCAGTATCATTCAATATGTGTGTGAATATATATTATAGATATTTCAAGGTGACTCATTTTCATATAAATTCTGGGGAATTGTTACCAACACAGACCGTACAGCCTGGTTAAATACAGAACTACAAACATGGAGGACGGACCGTACAGCCTGGTTAAATACAGAACTACAAACATGGAGGACGGACCGTACAGCCTGGTTAAATACAGAACTACAAACATGGAGGACGGACCGTACAGCAGGGTTAAATACAGAACTACAAACATGGAGGACGGACCGTACAGCATGGTTAAATACAGAACTACAAACATGGAGGACGGACCGTACAGCATGGTTAAATACAGAACTACAAACATGGAGGACGGACCGTACAGTATGGTTAAATACAGAACAACAAACATGGAGGACGGACCGTACAGCATGGTTAAATACAGAACTACAAACATGGAGGACGGACCGTACAGCATGGTTAAATACAGAACTACAAACATGGAGGACGGATGCCATCGTCTCTGTTCTCTGATTGGATAGGACGTTTTCCCATCACTGTGATCATGAGATAATGCCTCCTTCAAACCATGACCTAGCTGCTGGTGGAGAATTAAACTGAGCAGCAGCACTTGGTGGCGCCAGCTTAGCAAACATAATTCCTAAAAGTGAAAAAAATTCCTGTGATTTGGGTAAATTCTTTTTTTAAACGTTCAGGCTTTTGATTTTGAATCAAGCGTATGATCGTGGCATATTATTGGGAGATCATTTTTTAATCCCTGAAGCTAAATTTAAGTGCTGCTGTGTAAACCCCTCGATGCCCCCTCACCCCCATCCAACAGCGTCCCAGTCCGGTCGCACTGTGTCCAGCCTGGCAACCCAAAAGCTGGAGTCCTGAATGGATCCACAAAGCCAGGCCGCAGTGAAGAACACCAAACTGGTCTCTCTGTATTTCACTGGGTCTGAGTGAGCGCCTCCAGTTCCTCAAGCGAGCAACCGGACGTTTCCATGGAAACCATAAAAACACAGGAAGCACCTCCTCTAGACCGTCTCCTTCTCCTCAGCTCCCTCAGGACTGAACCAACTCCTCCAGCCACGATAGATGTGGCTCCGAGAGCCAGCAGCTGGTCACGCATGTCAACATGCAGAATGAGTCCATAACCACCTAGCTGTTAGGAGCTAGCTGGACGATTTCAGAAAAAAACAGCTGTCCGACACAAAATAAAAAAGTCCAAAAATGACGTCCAAAGTGCCTCAAAAGAAAATCTCCAGAACGAGATAAAACATAGCAGAAGAAGAAACAGAAACACAGGGAAACAGAGAGCACTGCAGCAGGTAGCCGCCCAGGGCAGCACCTTAGTCATTTTGGCTTAATAACTGAACGTAAGTGGATGATTCAGATTTCTTGAATCATAGTTTGTTGAACGTAGCTTCATCCAGACGGGTATGTTCAGGGGTTTAGGATCTTATATAAACATGGGATGAACCTCGTGGGATGGTTGTCGTTATGGTTTGATTTAAAGCTGATCTTATGATTTAAAATTTAAAGATGAAGCTTGGTCTAAAAACTGGTTGTTTCATGCTCTTCGTATCGTCACCATCAAGCCAAGGATTCACGTCTTACTGGAATTCATCTTCTGATTTTCAAGCTTATTGTTTGTGGATTTATCGAAGGTGTTTCTATCCGTCACCTCGGGTGTGATGTGTCACACGTTAGATCAGAGGTGAGGAGACAGAAATGTACTTCTAGAGGTTGTTTTAAGTCCACTGACCTACTGGTCTGTATCAGACATGTTTATCCACTGACCCACCAAGTCATAAGACCCAGGAAAACATTTGTTTACATGTAGCAGTGTTTGACTAAGTCACATTTCAACCAGACGAAAATCAGCAGAGGTTGCTGCACAGAATTACTAATTCTACTAGAAACTGACCTTTTTTTTTCAAATTTTAAACCTAATTTTGGTGACTGTTAATTGAATTCAATTGAAAACACTTTACTAATTCCTGAATGGAAATTTGATGCTGCGATGCAAACACCTCGATGCCTTCCTGATCCGCTTACACGGTGTAAAACCTGGCGTCTGAACAGTTAAAAACAGTGCCTTAATGAGTCCATGGAGTTGGACTTCAATGAAGCACACCAAAGTGGCCCCTCCACCTTCCTGCTGGGTCAGAACGAGTGTCTTCAGTTCTTCCATCTTGCCAACAAGCCACCGGATGTTACCCATGACAACCGCAGGGACACTGGGCTCAAAGCACCTCCTTTCAGATCATCTAGTTCTGAGTTTTGTTGGGACTCAACCGACTCCTCCAGCCACGGTGGATCTGGTTCTGAGAGCTAGCAGCTGGACGTGGACGCAAACAAACGGAACGACTTCATGACCAACAAAACAAGCCGACAGGGAGCTTGCGCTAGCTTAATAATGGCAGTCCGACGTAAAGCAATGCGGTTCAAAACTACGTCCAAAGACGCACAAAGTCACATCTCCAGAACGGGACAAAAACCGAGTGAAAAAATGTGAAAATAGACGACCAAACGCTTTTATTGTGAAAATATTCACAAATGAGTCACAAGTAAGGATGGGTTTCGGGAACCGTTTTTTTCGTAACCGGTTCCGCGGCCGTCATTTTACCCGAACTGATAAGCGCTAGTCCAAACGGATCCGCTAACGGTTCCAGTTCCGCCCCCTCACTCGCAAAGGGGCGGTGCGGTGCGCACGTGCGCTGCTGCTGCTAGACACATGCAAATTTTCAAGCCGAGCGAGGCGTATCGGCAGAACGTGCATCTCGAGTTTAGCTTTATTTTACCTCAATCGAGGCCGACAACACACGTTGTTTAAAGTGCAATAAAGTATTTTCATGTAAAAGTGGAACCACATGCAATTTGTCCAAACACGGTACCAAAATCTACGGCATTCAGACTGAATGATGCACTGTGTTTAACGACTGCATTGAAGCAGCTCCGACTCCGATGCAACGGGCATGCTATTAAATTATGGTACAAGCGCGCTTGAAAACGCACGTGCTCCATGTTTTATCATTAAAAAAAAAACAATAAAAGTGAAATAAAAGTGCTTTAATTAATATTTTAACTTATTTGTTAGTAAAATTAAAAAAACACATTTTTTATTGTTGGCAAAAAAAAAACCATTTGCTTTTGTTAAAATAAAACCAAGTAATATTTATTTCTTTTTCTAACGTGACTTTTTTTTTTGTTTTTATTTCAGTCCAGTTCAGATTTATTTTGAAGTATCCCATTTTATTTAATTAAGGTACATTTTATTTAAATATTATTCTTTTTTTAAGTTTAATCATCATCCAATTAAAGTTTTTATCTTTATAAAACTTATTTGTTTCTAAAAGTATCGATAAGAGGACTAGTACCGGGCTCGGTTCTAAGCATGGGCAAGGGTGGGCAGTGCCAACCCAAACTGATGGCTTGCCCACCCAATCAAAAAGTCACAGAGAATGAGCAGCATCCTATTGGGTGTTTTTAAACACAAGTAAATGTGCACTGTTTGGTCACGCCCCCTTGCCTTTTTTTTTCCCACACTCTGCTGCTCAAAAGCAAACTTCTGACTGCGGAACTCTGATTCCCTGGTTTTCCTCTTAGCGTTTAGGTAACTTGATATTTTTTTTATTCAAGCCTGTAATCAAGCCCATGCCCAGCGGCTCTGCGGCTCGCTCGGACACTAGTGGTGTGACAGAGAGCCGTCAATCGGGCTGTTGCACCCCTACCTCCGCCGCCATAGACACGGCTGGCTCAGCGGGCCTCACGGAGGGTGTATTTAGTCACACAAGCACCACAAACATCAGCCCCTCTGTCAATTGTCCACAAGTCCAACCTCAACAGGCCATTGCACCCCCGGACTATGCCAGTACGGGTCTTTCCCTTACCGCCCCGACGCAGCCCGTGTTAGCTAGCTACCCAAAACGCGTATTTGGCGGTACATTTCGTTGGTTTAACCCAGCTTGGTACCGCACTAGACCCTGGCTGGAGTATTCTCTGGCTATGCTTCACAATAGAAAAAGAAATCTGGTGATTTTTGCCCACGAAAAGACCATCACAAATAAATTAGACATGGATGAATTTGTGACAATTTTTGCAAAAAAAGTAGGCGACTGATGCTGTAGAAGTTTTCCTGTTATCTTATATATGCATCAAAAACAATAAAAGGACAAAAAACAATAAACATATACACACACATACATATGATTCAGCCTCAGAGAGATGCAAGTGCACCTTCTGTGATGGTCCCAAGCCCACAAATTCAAGAGGTTATATACTGTATGTGTTTTTTGTTCGCCCACCTTCAAATGTATTCTGCCCACCCAAAGTATGAGAGCTAGAACCGGGCCTGATTAGTATCGATAAATCCTTATCGATACCCATCTCTAGTCACAAATGAAAATAAAGTGTTTAGATTTTTTAATAAAAATGACTATTTTTATTGTTTCATTTAAACATTATTTGTTACCGTGCTGGTTATTGTTCATTTTAAGCAGAATTGGGTTCCGTCTTTGGCCCAGCTCGATCATATCTCCAGTGTCCCCTGCCCCCTCCTCTATCGTTACTCTCCATCCGTTGGATTTCAAATCCTCTAATCAGAGCTCCGACCTGTTGCAGGTGGTCATTGTTGCAGCTCCTTCCTTCCTGTCAGCTACACGCTGCGTCTCATTATTACGGCTGCTAATGAAGGAGAAGCTTTGCTGAGGAGTCAGATAAAAAGAAGGATCCACAGGGAGGAGGCCGGGTCTCTGGGGTGGGAGCAAACCCAATTAGATCAGACGTGAGGAGGGATGGTAAATAAAACCCTCCTTACAGTAGAAGAGGTGGTGGATCACCGGGGAACGATGGAGCAAAGAAAAGAGGGAGAGAGGGCAGGAAGGATGGAGCCGAGAGGAGGAAGACGCTTTTAAAAGGTCACGAAGAAGACCAAAAAAATCTACAAACGAGTGTCAAATTAAAAGACATAAAAGTCCTAAAGAGGTCGGATCAAAATCTCATTGAAATAACATGAAGGATGTCTCAGTTCATCTATAGCTGGTGGTGAGTAACTGCAGGTAGTATTGATAAAATCCCTTTAGATTTTTGGGAGTTTTCACGTTCAAAATCAGACCATTAATATTTTTATTGGATGTTCGAGCGTCTGGTCAGGATGCCTCCTGAGGGCCTCGCTGGTGAGGTGCTTCGGGCACGTCCCACCGGGAGGAGACCAGGAGGCAGACCACGGACCTGCTGGAGAGACTATGTCTCACATCTGGACAGGGAACACCTCAGGATCCTCCTGGGTGAGCTGGAGGATGCAGCCGGGGTGAGAGAAGCCTGGGCTTCCCGTTTGAGGCTGTTGCCCCCGTGACATGACCCCAGATACGCAGAAGACGACAGAACGAAGCATGTAGGTAGATTCCCTTTTTTTATACTGAACTCACTCCACGAGGTTTGGAACACTGTCCTTTCTGTGTGGAGTTTGCATGTTCTCCCATGTGTCTGCGTGGGTTTCCTCCCACCCTCCAAAAACATGCTTGGTAGGTTGATTGGCCGGTGCCAAAATGCCCCTAGGAATGACTGTGTGTGTGTGTGTGTGTGTGTGTGTGTGTGTGTGTGTGTGTGTGTGTGTGTGTGTGGCCCCAGGTTGGCGACCTATTCGAGGTGTACCCTGCCGCTCGTCTTCAATCAGCCGAGATGGGCTCCGGAACGCCCGAAACGAAACGCCATAAGGGATAGAAGGTGACTGACTGAACTCACCCCCTGTTCTTGCTCACTGCTTGGTCACATCTCACACACACACACACACACACACACACCCACACACACACTCACACACACACACACACACACACACACACACACACACACACACACACACACACACACACTTGAGTCCTTTTCTTTCAAAATAAAATTCCTCCATCCACCCTGGCAGACATGGAGGACTTCCTTCACCCCTCACCCAGCAGCTGGCAGGCGCTGCCCGCCAGAGAACATCACGTTCACACTGGAACAGAAACGATTGTTCCATCAGGAAGACGAACGGGTCTGGGTTTACTGGTTACCGTGGTAATGTGTCTGACTGCAGCATGTAAGACATGGTGAGGGGAGTATTATGGTCTGCGTTCTGCTCTTTAGTTCCACTTAAAAGAACTTGACGGAGACTTTTTTTTTTGGACATTTCCATGTTTCTAACTTTGTTGGACCAGATTGGAACTGGATCTGTAATCTTTTCCATGATGTGATCCATTTTTCTTTTGTACAGTCCCACTCTGACAGGCTTAATAGGTGTTTTTTAACTGTTTCTTTACTGCTTTAAATGCTTCATTTCACTGTCCTCTGTTCACTCTAACGTCTGTCTCCTCTGTCCCCGTGTTGTACCGTTTGGAAGCTTCTGACGTTACGTTGTTTTGTAAACATCCCACACTGAACCATCTTGATAGGTCGATCAGTTTGAGAGGAAGCTGGAGTTCAAAATAAAAGCACTTCATAAGTCAGGATTCTAAAAGACCACAGCTGTGAATCTGATGTTAAGAAAGTAATTATTTTGTTACAAATTGTAGAAGTAATTAATTAAATAATAAAATAACTAATTCAGATTTTTGACGCTAAAAATTTACACGTCAGATATTTTAAAATATGGTTTTTGTTGTTTTTTTTTTTTTATCTACAAACTGCAATTTTTCCACCGTAGGGTGGCTGGGCTCTCACTCAGAGATCGGGTGAGGAGCTCTGCCATCCGGGAGGAGCTCGGTATAGAGCTGAATCTCCTCCAAGTTGAGAGGAGCCAGATGGGGTGGTTCAGGCATCTGCTTAGGATGCCTTCTGACCGTCTCGCTGGTGAGATGTTTCAGGCCCGTCCCACCAGGAGGAGACCAAGAGGCAGACCCCTGACCTGCTGGAGAGACGATGTCTCACAGCTGGCTGGGGAACGACTCGGGATCCTCCTGGGTGAGCTGGAGGATGCAGCCAGGGTGAGAGAAGCTTGGGTTTCCCGTCTGAGGCTGTTCCCCCCTGCATCCCGACCCCCGGATAAGCAGAAGACAACAGAACAGAAGGAAGTATTGCATCATAACATAAAAAAATGGGATTTTAAGGCACTTTTTGTTACATAAAACATTGCAGTGTACACGTGATTTTTTTTGAGGGGCATTTTTATACAACGTTTATAGATACATTCTGCCCGGGATTTACAGCAGCATTCTGAAACCATGGACCAAAGATGACACCTCGTGACTCAGATTCACGCCTCTCGTTAGCAGGAATTTCTATTCACTTTTATAATAGGGTTCGTTTACTGGTCTGTGGCTACAATAGGAGCCATTCACGGCCATCATAGGTAACACAGGCTCATTGGTCGAGCCCTTCTTACTATTTTTTTTATCTTTTACTCAGGTTAGTATAAATAGATCCAGTTTTCAGTCCATTTCATTCAGATTGAAAATGATTTCCGGATGGAAGTCGAAACGTCTCGATCAAGAATTAAACTGTCCAGAAGACTTTTTTGAAACTTTTTCTACACGTTTTTACATTAAAAACAGGTGTAATAATGTTTTTTTAGATTCTAACATACCGCTTTAGAGTAATATTTGACCCTTTTAAAGTTCCAATTAAACTGTAGAAGATGATACATGGGAGAAAAAAAATGACATCCCATTATTTCTCCGTTAAAAAGCGTTCTTCTCCGGCGTTGAAGACCTTCCCATGGATCCACATCCCTACTCTAACCTACAGTCAGCAGGATCAGCGCTCCTATGGAAGGGATCGGTAACCTGTAACTCATTCTGTCTCACATTACAACTCTGCAGCTCACTGCAGCAAGCTTGGGGTTTGAGACCTGGAGTGAGGGCGAGGCATGGAACACTGGTGTTTCTGTGTGGAGTTTACATGTTCTACCTGTGTACGTGTGGGTTTTCTCTGGTTTCCTCCAAAACACACGTGTTAGGTTGATTGGCTACTAGGAAATTAGCCATAGGAATGAGTGTGTGTGTGTGTGTGTGTGTGTGTGTGTGTGGCCCTACAACAGACTAGTGACCTTTTTGGGGTGTATCCTGCCTGTTGCCTCCTCAGACGGGATAGGTTCTAGAAATCCTCATGACCTCACTTAGGGATACCGGTTCAGAAATCAGTCAGTCACCTTCTTAACCGTCTATCCCTTAAGGGGTTACGGCGGCTACCGGAGCCCATCCCGGCTGACTCCAGGTGAGGGGCAGGGTACGCCCCGAACAGGTCGCCAGTCTGTCGCGGGGCCACACACACATACAACCATCCAAACACACACTCATTCCTAGGGGCAATCATGAAATGGCCAATCAACCTAACATGTATGTTTTTGGAGGAAACCAGAGAAAACCCACACATACATGAAGAGAACATGCAAACTACACACAGAAAGACCAGTGTTTCAAGCCTCGTCACCATCTGGAACTTGAACCCTGATCTTCTTGCTGTGAGGCCACCGTGCTGCCGCGCTTCAGAAGACGAAATGAACCCATTTTTACCAACTTTGAGACCCCTGGAATAAAAAGTCCTCTCCAACATGGAGGACAGTCTGCGTCACAGAGACCGAGGGTCTTGTGTTTTGAGAAGCAGTCCCAAGGGGCGTTGGCTTAGTGGTAGAGTTACCGATTCTCCACCGGGAGAACCTGGTTCGAATCCCACCGGGCCCAAACTGTCATTGGGACCACAGGAAAAAAAAAAATACTGGTCGTACGGGTTAAATTAAACCAGACCCTTAATATTTCACGGTCATGCATCGTCAATGTAATGACTTGATACCAACTATAGATGAGCTGATAGCGTTCATATGGCGGCGAATTGTTCGACCCGTTGGTGCAGACTTCTTCTTCTGAGTATAAAGCAGGGTGTTTGTGTCTCGTCACACGGCGCGGCGCCAGGAAGAATCGTACTAACACTCGAGAGGAACAGAAGTCCATATTATCACAAAGCCAGCAGACAGTTTAGCGGCCGTGCAACATGTGTCCCGCTTCTCTTTAGCCCGCTGATCACAAAGGAACGGGAACAAAAGCGGGCCGGGAGAAGGACCGCGTGGAGGCGAGGCGAGCCTCACAATTACACGGCTGTCTGGCCACACAAAGGAACGGCCAATAAAATGGATGCTGTATCAGAGACGGGTGGAAACAGAAGAGAAGGAAGCAGAAAATGTTTTAAGAAGGTTGAGAGTGGAACATGAAAAGGATGCAGAAGAAGGAGGAGACTCTTCTGGCGTTCTTCAGGCTTAATGAAATGGAAAGGGCGGAGCAGCAAAACCAAGAGAACGCGCTCGCAAAATGATTCTTGCTGTAAATTTTTTTTATATTGACTATAAATCCTTTTAAATTGTACGAAAGCGGGTTTCGATTCTTTAGAAAAAGCAAAACACAGAAAAAAACTTTCATTAAGAAAATTTAATCTAGTTTAAAACATGTTTAAAAAAAAAAAAGCAAAGCAAACGGAAGCAAGAACAGTTTTATGGAATGAAAATGTAAAGTTTTAAACTTTGGAAGATTGTTTAATAAAGAGAAGGAAAACTCAAACGAAAACGTTCCGTGAGTAAAAATTATACTGAAAAATTGATATTTTTGACAAAAAAAAAATAGGACTTTTATCACATATGTATGGGTTCATTTATAGCTGGTATTGAGTAACTGTCGGAGTTTCATGATGAGTGTTACAGAAGGACAGGCAGTCTGTCTTACCCTCACCGGGTTACCATGGTAACCAGGATCTAACATTCCTACCCTCACCATCGTAACCAGGATCTACGTTCCTACCCTCACCATGGTAACCAGGATCAACGTTCCTACCTTCACCATGGTAACCAGGATCTACGTTCCTACCCTCACCATGGTAACCAAGATCTACGTTCCTACCCTCACCATGGTAACCAGGATCTACGTTCCTACCCTCACCATGGTAACCAAGATCTACGTTCCTACCCTCACCATGGTAACCAGGATCTACGTTCCTACGCTCACCATGGTAACCAGGATCAACGTTCCTACCTTCACCATGGTAACCAGGATCTACGTTCCTACCCTCACCATGGTAACCAAGATCTACGTTCCTACCCTCACCATGGTAACCAGGATCTACGTTCCTACGCTCACCATGGAAACCAGGATCTACATTCGTACCCTCACCATGGTAACCAGGATCTACGTTCCTACCCTCACCATGATAACCAGGATCTACGTTCCTACCCTCACCATGGTAACCAGGATCTACATTCCTACCCTCACCATGGTAACCAGGATCTACGTTCCTACCCTCACCATGGTAACCAGGATCTACGTTCCTACCCTCACCATAGTAACCAGGATCTACATTCCTACCCTCACCATGGTAACCAGGATCTACGTTCCTACCCTCACCATGGTAACCAGGATCTACGTTCCTACCCTCACCATGATAACCAGGATCTACGTTCCTACCTTCACCATGGAAACCAGGATCTACGTTCCTATCCTCACCATGGTAACCAGGATCTATGTTCCTATCCTCACCATGGTAACCAGGATCTACGTTCCTACCCTCACCATGGTAACCAGGATCTACGTTCCTACCCTCACCATGGTAACCAGAATCTACGTTCCTACCCTCACCATGGTAACCAGGATCTACGTTCCTACCCTCACCATGGTCACCAGCTGACCAGATGACCGGAAAATGAGATCCCGGATACCAGCGACTGAAATGAGCTTCCTCTGCAGGCAGACCCCTGACCAGCTGGAATGCAAACATCACTTTCTGTGGTTAAGAGGAAGCTGTTTTTATCCAAGTGGCACAACATGTTGCTGCATCAACATCGGTGGGTCTCACGGTTACAACACAACCATACTGGCCCACCATTTTTTAAACTCTATCCCTGCCTGAGGAAGTCTGAGGCTCTTAGCTGGAGAGGACGTGCTAACGATCTGAACTTCCACGCCAGCGTTTCAAAAGGATTTCACGTACGATTGCAGAGAAAAGCAGGAGGAACGTGTCTGCACGTCCAAGGTAAGAGTCAAAGGTTGGTTGTACTTTTCAGGGTGAATCTCAGGACAGAAAGTCCTTTACAAACAGAGACTAATAATAAACTGAGTTTTTATCCAAGAAATTTTTAACATAAAAACCAAGAAAGAATAAAAAAGGATTTAAAACTACGAACGACAGGAATCGGTTACTTTTATAAACCAAAGAGACATTTTAACACTTTCTTTAAGGCTGCACAGGGGCATCACAGCAAGAAGGTCAGGGGTTTGAATCCCAAAGTGGAGCGAGGCTTGAAAATACACAGCCCTCCAACACCCCATACGATCCTACTAGGGATAAGCAGTTCAGAAAACTAATGAATGAATGTTTTTCATAAGAAATAAAACAGCAGGAGCCACAAAAACTGTTAGAAAACAAAGATATGTACTGTACTATGTGTAACGGCCATGCTGATTGGTCTAGAGACAGTGTGGTGAGAGCGGCCATGCTGATTGGTCTAGAGACAGTGTGGTGAGAGAGGCCATGCTGATTGGTCTAGAGACAGTGTGGAGAGAGCGGCCATGCTGATTGGTCTAGAGACAGTGTGGTGAGAGAGGTCATGCTGATTGGTCTAGAGACAGTGTGGTGAGAGCGGCCATGCTGATTGGTCTAGAGACAGTGTGGTGAGAGCGGCCATGCTGATTGGTCTAGAGACAGTGTGGTGAGAGCGGCCATGCTGATTGGTCAAGAGACAGTGTGGTGAGAGCGGCCATGCTGATTGGTCTAGAGACAGTGTGGTGAGAGCGGCCATGCTGATTGGTCTGGAGACGGTGTGGTGAGAGCGGCCATGCTGATTGGTCTAGAGACAGTGTCACTGAGGAAAAGACAGGAAACAGAGATGTTTGTAGCAGAGATGAAGATGCTGAGGATCTCTCTGGGAGTGACCAGGATGGACAGGATCAGAGGAACAGCACATGTTAGAGGTTTTAAAGTCAGAGAGGTCAGACTGAGATGGTTTGGACATGTGCAGAGGAGAGAGAGAGAGGACATCAGAAGAAGGATGCTGGGTTTGGAACCACCAGGAAAGAGGACTAGAGGAAGACCAAAGAGGAGGTTCATGGATACAGTGAAGGAAGACATGAAGATAGTTGGTGTGACCGAAGAGGATGCAGCAGATAGGGTTAGATGGAAGAAACTGACTAGCTGTGGAGACCCCTGAAGGGAAATGATGAAAAAAAGAAGAGCTAATTTGATCCCGATACAGACTCTGAACAAAAATATTTATTTTATACTAAACTCTTTTAAAAAAGTCTTTTCTTTAGATTCGTGTATAAAGAAAATATAATTAAACCGTTTGTAGCAAAGAATAATCTTTTAAACATCCGAGCGAATCACAGGACCGCGCTGGGAGTCAATGACAAACTCAATCAATTCAGACAGTTTTTTTTTGTGTGGTTTTATTTTATTTGTTCAGATATTTTTGTAAAAAGTGGATTTTATTTTGAAAGATTATTCATTAGATTTATTCATCATTAAGTTTTAAAAGGCTTGTTGCCTGGGGGCTCGTTGCCGGGGCGGGTCGTTGCCGGGGCGGGTCGTTGCCGGGGCGGGTCGTTGCCGGGGCGGCTCGTTGCCCGGGCGGCTCGCTGCCGGGGCGGCTCGTTGCCCGGGCGGCTCGCTGCCGGGGCGGCTCGTTGCCCGCTGCCATGTCTCTAGTTGTTTTACCATTTGGTCTTTTTTCTCATTTTTTCATTGAATTTCTGACCCTTTTTTCTTGTCTTTTCAGGGTTTTTATTTTCGGTCCTTTTTTTATTTTTATCTCTTTTCTTTGGTCCCAAGAACGGCTTGGGCCTAGCGGGAATCAAACCAGGTTTTCCCGGTCGAAAGACGATATCTCTACCACTAGGCCAACACCCCCTGGGACCAATTTCTCACCCTTCTTTTGCCTACGTTTTTTCCCGATCTGGAGACGTGACATTGTGCGCTCTTTGGACGTCTTGTTTTACTTCAGACGGGTGTTTTTTTTTCTCGTCTGACTAGCTCCTCGTTGGCTTGTTTTGGTGGTCATGGTGTTTACACGCACGATAAGCAGCCAGCTCTCAGAACCAGACCCACCGTGGATGGAGGAGTCAGTGCAGTCCCGACAGATCTGAGAAGGAGACAATTTGAAAGGAGGCGCTTTGAGCCCAGTGTTTCTGTAGTTGTCGTGGGATGCAACTGGTCGCTCGCCAGCGAGATGGAGGAAATGGGGACGCTCGTTCTGACCCAGCGGGAACATTGAGTAGGCCAGTTCAGAGTGCTTCCCTGAAACCTGACTCGGTGGACTCAATCCGGACTGGCAGCTGTTTAGACGCCAGGTTTCACACCGTGTAAGCGGACCGGGAAGGACCTCTGGAAGGACCACTAGAAGGACCTCTGGAAGGACCACTGGAAGGACCACTGGAAGGACCTCTGGAGGGACCACTGGAAGGACCACTGGAAGGACCACTAGAAGGACCACTAGAAGGACCACTAGAAGAACCTCTGGAGGGACCACTAGAAGGACCACTGGAAGGACCACTGGAGGGACCACTAGAAGGACCACTAGAAGGACCTCTGAGAGGATCCTCTGGAAGGACCACTAGAAGGACCACTAGAAGGACCTCTGGAGGGACCACTAGAAGGACCACTGGAAGGACCACTGGAAGGACCACTAGAAGGACCACTAGAAGAACCTCTGGAGGGACCACTAGAAGGACCACTGGAAGGACCACTGGAGGGACCACTAGAAGGACCACTAGAAGGACCTCTGAGAGGATCCTCTGGAAGGACCACTAGAAGGACCACTAGAAGGACCTCTGGGAGGACCACTAGAAGAACCTCTGGAGGGACCACTAGAAGGACCACTAGAAGGACCTCTGGGAGGACCACTAGAAGAACCTCTGGAGGGACCACTAGAAGGACCTCTGGAGGGACCACTAGAAGGACCTCTGGAAGGACCTCTGGAGGGACCACTGGAAGGACCACTGGAGGGACCACTAGAAGGACCACTAGAAGGACCTCTGGGAGGACCACTAGAAGAACCTCTGGAGGGACCACTAGAAGGACCTCTTGAAGGACCTCTGGAGGGACCACTAGAAGGACCACTAGAAGGACCTCTGAGAGGATCCTCTGGAAGGACCACTAGAAGGACCACTAGAAGGACCTCTGGAGGGACCACTAGAAGGACCACTGGAAGGACCACTGGAGGGACCACTAGAAGGACCACTAGAAGAACCTCTGGAGGGACCACTAGAAGGACCACTGGAAGGACCACTGGAGGGACCACTAGAAGGACCACTAGAAGGACCTCTGAGAGGATCCTCTGGAAGGACCACTAGAAGGACCACTAGAAGGACCTCTGGGAGGACCACTAGAAGAACCTCTGGAGGGACCACTAGAAGGACCTCTGGGAGGACCACTAGAAGGACCTCTGGGAGGACCACTAGAAGAACCTCTGGAGGGACCACTAGAAGGACCTCTGGAAGGACCTCTGGAGGGACCACTGGAAGGACCACTGGAGGGACCACTAGAAGGACCACTAGAAGGACCTCTGAGAGGATCCTCTGGAAGGACCACTAGAAGGACCACTAGAAGGACCTCTGGGAGGACCACTAGAAGAACCTCTGGAGGGACCACTAGAAGGACCACTGGAAGGACCACAGGAGGACGAGGGCATCGTTTGTTTCCAATGCAGCATGAAATTTCCAAATTATATTCAGTTACAAAAAGTGAGAGTAAAACTACTTTTCCCGACCGGTGTAAGACAGAAAGAGCGCCATGTTCTACCCCTTGGTAAGAACGCAGATCCTGGTGACCTGGTGAATGAGGGGACGAATCCTGCGTCTTTTTGGGACCTCATTTATGAAGCTTGTTTGCACTAAAATCTGTTTCTGCATCAACTTGAAATTGAAAGGTGTCCGAGTGCTTAATTTGAGAAAAATGCTGCCTCAGCTTAAATTCTACAGCCGTCTTTCCTAATGAGGGCCTGGTTTTAAACGTCTGATGGTATGAAAGAAGAAGATGGAGTGAAACCACAGCTTCCACTGTGACGGATTCTCCACGACCAAGAAGAAAAACCCAATTAGAGAAAACGGCTTTAATTACAGACAATTTGCCTCATAAGTCAGTTCCTGCTGAGAATAAATGAGCCGAAGGGTTTTTGGTTCTATTGCTCAGCAGTCCGCGCCCGGCTGGATGAACTCCACTTTATTAGGACCGGTGGATTGCCAGGACTCATACGGAGCAGGCAGAGATTAATCAATGGACTCACACTGTTCTAAAGACTCACAGAGACTCAGAGAGACAGTCAATCCACAAACCGCTCATCAATGCTGAACATGGGAGCAGCTCTCCTCTGGATCAGAGAGGAGATAGGAAAATAAAAAAGAGACTGAGAGACTCTATCAGCCCTCAAGGAAAAACAGTTCATCTACAGTTGGTACTGAGTAGTGTTGCTTATCTAACCTAAAAATGTAAATAATTCAATTAGTTGAGTTTTTTTTTTTTTTTTTGCTGGAATGGAAAAAAAAATTGCCAGTCAATCTACGTTCCTACCCTCACCATGGTAACCAGGATCTACGCTCCTACCCTCACCATGGTAACCAGGATCTACGTTCCTACCCTCACCATGGTAACCAGGATCTACGTTCCTACCCTCACCATGGTAACCAGGATCTATGTTTCTACCCTCACCATGGTAACCAGGATCTACGTTCCTACCCTCACCATGGTAACCAGGATCTACGTTCCTACCCTCACCATGGTAACCAGGATCTATGTTTCTACCCTCACCATGGTAACCAGGATCTACGTTCCTACCCTCACCATGGTAACCAGGATCTACGTTCCTACCCTCACCATGGTAACCAGGATCTACGTTCCTACCCTTACCGTGGTATTCAACCATAGGTGTGACCGAAAATATAAATTGCGAATAACAGCGGTCAAGATGAGCTTCCTCCACAGGGTGGCTTTCTCTCAGAAATAGGGTGAGGAGCTCTGCCATCCGGGAGGAGCACCTTTCCTCCTTCAGGACTAGAGAAGCTAGATGGGGTGGTTTAAGCTTCTGGTTAGGATGCCTTCCAAGCCCCTCGCTAGTGAGGTGTTTCAGGTACGTCCCACCAGGAGGAGACTCGGACACAGAACCCGGACCTGCTGTGTCTCAGAACTGGACACTAAGTAGCTAATTAATGAGAGACTAAACTAGGAATTAGTTTAGTCTCTCATTAAATCAGGGTTACAAAACGAGGATTAAAAACCATGAGGATAAAAAAAATTAAACATCTATGTACGAGAAAAAAACAGAAAACTGAGAAAAAGAGATTTTTCATTCTGAAACACATGAAAACCACAACTTTTAAATCAACACTCCGTCTTATTCAAGCAGACAGAAAAATACTTCAATATGTTTGTGGAACACACACACACATTCATACTCACACACACACAAAAACATACACACACACAAATGGATGAACAGACTGAATAATGAACCCATGAAACGACTGGCTGGATGAAAGATAAATGAACAGGTTAATGAAAGGATAGACGGACGCACGGATGAATGGAGGCTGGGACGGACGGAGGGACAGAGAACGGATGGACAGACGGAGGCCGGGACGGACGAATGGACAGAGCGAGGTTGGGAGGAAGAGACGAACGGACGGATAGACAGTTGAAAGCTAAACGAATACGATGGTCTCTGTGAGTAGACGTTTGACTCTGGTGACTCCGCAGTCATCAGAGAATCCTGGAACCAGATGTTTCCCGGCTCATTGGCCCGAAACTCCCCCACAAAACGCCAGAATGCTAAATGAATTTCCCGGCGGGGGCTTCGATTCATCTCAAGCCAAGAAAAAGTGGGCAGATTTGGAGATTTCACCAAGAAGAGGGAGAAAGGATGGTGTGGTTAAAAAAAAAAAAAAAAAAAGGAGTTGAAACGACTCTTCGTTCAGACGGATTCTCATTTTGAGGATAAATCTTTCCATTCAGTCGTCTTCCGCTCATCCGGGGCCGGGTTGCAGCCTCAGACCGGAAACCCAGGCTTCTCTCACCATGGCTGCATCCTCTAGCTCACCCAGAAGGATTCTGAGTCGTTCCCCAGCCAACTGTGAGCTGCCACCTTATCGTGGTGGAGGGGTTTGCGTGCCCCAATGATTGTAGGAACTATGTTTCCCGAGGCTTAATGCCCCTGGTAGGGTCACCCAAGGCAAACAGGTCTTAGGTGAGGGGCCAGACAAAGCGTGGCTCAAAAACCCCTATGAAGAGGTCAAGCATGGCCAAGTTGCCCTTGCCCAGACGCGGCTCATCGGAGCCCCAGTTGGAGCCAGACCTAAGGGTTGGGCAAAAGAGCGAGTGCCTGGTGGCATTGCTTTTACTCATGGGGCACGAACAGGGGACATGGAACACCCTTACAGTGGACTCACCACCTGCAGGAGGGGCATTGGGGTTGGGTGAAGGAGGAGATGGGTGGCAGCCAACGATGGAGCCAGGATAAAACTGATCAAGCAAAATAAAAAAACGATGTCCATTGGGGGGCACAAACAGGATGTACCCACTTATCAGCACCAAAATTTTGAAGTCTCCCAAACTGATGACGCGACTAAAAACGAGGTCCGATCTTGTCGTTTCAGACTCGACCGGATTCAAACTCATTTCTTGATTTGGATTCCTAAATATACATGATACATGCACGGTGGCCTCACAGCAAGAAGGTCAGGGTTTGAGCCCCAGGGACGGTGAGGCTTGAAACACTGATCTTTTTGTGTGGGGTTTGCATGTTCTCCCCATCTTTGTGTGGGTTTCCTCGTATGTGCTCCGGTTTTCTACCGACCGTCCAAAAACGTGCATGTTAATTTACGTCTCGTTTCATGCCGTCAGAGCGGCCATGCTGATTGGTCTAGAGACAGTGTGGTGAGAGCGGCCATGCTGATTGGTCTAGAGACAGTGTGGTGAGAGCGGCCATGCTGATTGGTCTAGAGACAGTGTGGTGAGAGCGGCCATGCTGATTGGTCTAGAGACAGTGTGGTGAGAGCGGCCATGCTGATTGGTCTAGAGACACTGTGGTGAGAGCGGCCATGCTGATTGGTCTAGAGACAGTGTGGTGAGAGCGGCCATGCTGATTGGTCTAGAGACAGTGTGGTGAGAGCGGCCATGCTGATTGGTCTAGAGACAGTGTGGTGAGAGCGGCCATGCTGATTGGTCTAGAGACAGTGTGGTGAGAGCGGCCATGCTGATTGGTCTAGAGACACTGTGGTGAGAGCGGCTATGCTGATTGGTCTAGAGACAGTGTGGTGAGAGCAGCCATGCTGATTGGTCTAGAGACAGTGTGGTGAGATCGGCCATGCTGATTGGTCTAGAGACAGTGTGGTGAGAGCGGCCATGCTGATTGGTCTAGAGACAGTGTGGTGAGAGCGGCCATGCTGATTGGTCTAGAGACAGCGTGGTGAGAGCGGCCATGCTGATTGGTCTAGAGACAGTGTGGTGAGAGCGGCTATGCTGATTGGTCTAGAGACAGCGTGGTGAGAGCGGCCATGCTGATTGGTCTAGAGAAAGGAAACAGAGATGTTTGTATCAGAGATGAAGATGCTGAGGATCTCTCTGGGAGTGACCAGGATGGACACGATCAGAGGAACAGCACATGTTAGAAGTTTTAAAGTCAGAGAGGTCAGACTGAGATGGTTTGGACATGTGCAGAGGAGAGAGAGAGAGTACATCAGAACAAGGATGCTGGATTTGGAACCACCAGGAAAGAGGACTAGAGGAAGACCAAAGAGGAGGTTCATGGATACAGTGAAGGAAGATATGAAGATAGTTGGTGTGACCGAAGAGGATGCAGCAGATAGGGTTAGATGGAAGAGGCTGACTTGCTGTGGCGCCTCCTGGAGGGAGATGATGGAAGCAGAAGAAGAAGAAGATATAGCCTACAAAGTGATGGAACAATTTTTTTTTTGTCCGTCTTCCAGACTTATTGACGTTCCGGTGTTCATCTTGTATTCAGTGTGCCGGTGGTTGGTCGAGACAAAGCGCTGGAAGAACAGAGCGTCTGCTGATAGATGTGATTACAGCCTCTTCATTCTTTATAGATTCCAGATGATCACACTGATGGACCCTCCTTTTCATTCATTTTATCTCTTTATTCTTTTGTCGCTTCATTTTTTTCTCTCGAAAAAAATTCTGCACTTTTCTCATCGATAGAAACATCGAAATCTTCTGAAAACTCCATCTAACGACGGCTTCTTTCAGCTGTTTTTGGCAGACTTTTAAACATAGACGAGGTTTGTTTTTAAAATGATGGAAAACGTGCTTATTTTAACGTTTAATAACTAATTATCCCTTTAAAAATGTACCTGATCTGGTTTCTAAATGTCTGCCAGATCCTAGAAGCTGAGTAAGTATGGTACATTGGGGTTCTGTCCTCTAATTCTATCTACTATTCTCAACCAGATTGTCTTGGTTCTTGATGGATCCACATTCCCGTTGGCCAATCCCTGTCTTTCCATCTCATTCATTGTTCTATGATGTCAAGGTCTTGTGCTGCTGTCTCTCATCTTAAGAAACTTCAAACAATACAAAATAAGGCAGCTCGTTGTGTTCTTAAATGTCCTTATAGAACTAATGTAAAATGGATGCATGATACGCTATTATGGCTAAAGGTTAGAGAGAGATGTGATGCCTCTTTGCTGAAATTAACAAGAAATGTTATAGAGTCTAAACTACCAAATGTGTTTTATCAAGAGCTGTCTTTTAGTTCTGATGGGCACAGCCATGAAACGAGACATGCTACAGATTTAAATTACCTAAAATAAAAACTAATTATGGTAAAAATACAATCAAATTCCGATCCATGTCTATGTGGAACAATTTACCAAATGACATTATTTATTCAAATAATAAACAACAATTTAAATTCTTATTAAAGAGGCATCTGCTCTCTAACTAAACCTGTTATTGTATTGTGTAAAGTTGTTTGCATCGTAATTTCATAGTGATGAGGTCTCTGTTTGCCATCATGTAATGTAGGTGCGTTCGAAATAAGCCCCTACTACCTGGAACCACTGGCCGGTGTCAGTGTTGACATTGATATGATCAAAATTCGAACGCACCTACAAAAATACGGTCCAGTGTGTGTGTGTGTGTGTGTATGAATGTATGTGTTGTTGTTTTGTGTTTTTATTTCATATGTGTATTTCCGCCAAAGTCTCTTTATTTGTGATTACTGTATGACTCCAGGAAGAATAGCTGTTTTTACACAGCTAATGGAGATCCAAATAAATACAAATACAAATAAATACAAATACAAGGAATGGACGGCTCAGGAGATGAAAGGATGGAGCTTAAAATTTAGACCCAAAAAACACAACATTTACCCAAAAATTTTGTCGGATAAAAAGAAATTGAAGTCAAAGACTCAAACAAATTCCCATTTAAATTTGATCAGGTTATCTACAGATGGTACTGAGTAAAGGTTCCATTCTGTTGTCTTCTGCTTATCCAGGGCTGGATCTCAGACTTGAAGCCCAGGTTTCTCTCACCCCGGCTGCATCTTCCATCTCACCCTGAAGATGCTGAGGTGTTCCCTCTCCAGCTGGGGGACATAGTCTCTCCAGCAGGTCCAGGGTCTGCCTCTTGGTCTCCTCCCGGTGGAACGTGCCCAAAACACCTCAACAACGAAGCGACCGGGAGGCATCCTGACCTGAACCACCCCATCTGGCTTCTCTTGACCTGGAGGAGGAGTGGCTCTACTCCGAGCTCCTCCCTCTATCTCTGAGTGAGAGCCCAGCCGCCCTGCTGAGGACGATCATTTTGACCGCTTGCATCCTCGATCTCATTATTTTGGTCACCAGGTGATGATGAGTAACTGTGTGCAGTTTCATTAAAAACCAGCCGAGATGGTAAATTTCTGAAATATTTTATCTATTTTTAGCTGCAGGTGTTTTTAAAGGTTTCAATGAGACGATTCATTCACTTTTTTTAAAGTTTTGTCTTGTTTATCAATAAAAACATCCACTGAAATTAATTTTTATTAAATGTGTGAGTCTTTAATAAAATGCATCAAATTTGTTTAATTTAAATTTTATTAAAGTGTGAGAAGATTTTTCAAAATAAACTTATCTGTATGTAAATTTATGTCATTTATCGCATTAATAATGTTTAATTTTGATATTTTTCCCCATTTTTCAACCAATTTTGTGAGATTTTTCATGCGTTTTTGCAGTAAAAAGAGAGAAATTAGAATAAACATGATGTGACGTTTTACTTTGAAAACCTTCGGCCTTAAATGGACATTTTAAGGGACGTAAAGTTGTTTGTTTATCAGTGAAATCACGACGTAAACAGGATGTAAACAGGACGTTCCTGCTCGGTAACAGGTTGGAATCAGACGTGTAAACACACACGGAGGAACGAACGGAGACAAACATGTCGCTGGTTTGACATAACACACATTAAGACTAATAATCCACACACACATTAACATAAACATACCAAGCTGTGGTTGTGTGTGTGTGTCTGCATCTCCAAATTTCTTGGAGGAAGACTGGATTATTTTTTTTTAGCAGCTGTAAACCAATCAGATTACAGGTGATTTAATTCCAGGTTAAAATAGGGCATCTTCTTGTGAGGGCGTTGCCATGGTGATTAAGATAATCAAAATTTACGCTGCATGACATCATTGCTAATGATGAGGAAAGAGCGCAACAAGAGAAGAAAAATATTAGAGGAAACACACGTGGACATGCATGGAGTAAAGAGGGTGCAACCAGTCACCGTGTTGATGCTTGAATGTGATTCGCAGATTGATTTAGGAAGAAAAAAAAAGTTCAATTTACACAACGTGGTCCTGATAAAACACTGTGTCGTTGAAATCACCCAGAGAAGGACGGCTCAGTGGGTAGGGCAACCATCGTGTAACCAGAGGGTCACCGGGTCGATCCCTAACTCAGAACTCGTGTTGAGGTGTCCTTCAATGGGACGCTGAGCCCTTAATTAGGGGGAGATAGTGGCTCAGTGGTTAGAGCGATCACCCGTGGACCGGAAGTCAAACCCGAAGTTCGCGGGTTTGCGTCCCATTGAAAAAGACACCTAACCCCCCGTTTCTCCCACCGTTGGCGCCGTCGTGGCAGCCTGCTGCGGCGTAGGAGTGAAGCACACAAATTTCCCCAGAGAGGGATGAATAGAGAGAGTGCGTTGGCACTCAAAGCACTTCACCCATTCACACACACATTCATACCTGATGGTGGAAGCTGGAAACCACCATCAGGAGACATTGGGGGTTCAGTGTCTTGATCAAAGACACCTCAGAACTCCGGGCAGTGGGTTGAACCGGCAACCCTCCGGTTATTGAACCATCCAGTTTCGTTTGTTGTATTTTCATAACTGTTGTATTTTTAAATAGAAAAAAATTAACCAATCGTGTGCTTCCAAAAAAAATATTTGGAAGTGTAGGACTGGCTAAAAAAAAATCATATAAGCGGGATGTTTTTTTTTGCTGATGGTTACTCTATCTGCTGTAACCCTGATACGTACCCATACACACACACACACACGTACACACACATACTGAACCAACTCTACATCGCTTTATCAGCCCGTGTTACACACTTCCTCACTGCAGTGATACATTATTATGAGAAGCTTGACTTGCACGCTGGTCCGGCTCCTGCTGAGTGTGAAACGATGCTGCACCGTGTGGAGTGGGTGGTCTGGTTCTTTGAATGACCAGCAGCTCCTCTACTGTCAGTCATCATCGGGTTTTATTCCACACGTTTTAAGAAAAACATGTTGAACTCAGCAGGAAGTATTTCCTTTATTCTAACCTGATTTAATGAAACTGGTCACAGAAATCACGTCATCGACCAGAGACGAACATTTATACCACCCTTTCCGGTGAATAAGCCGTGACTTTTTTCATGCAATGATTCGGTCAGTTTTTCTAACGACTGCCAGGGGGCGCTTGAGCAGAAAGAGGTACGAGAAAGACGCTAGTGTAGCCGGGCGTCTTGTCGTCTTCCGCTTATCCGGGATCGGGTCGTGGGGGCAACAGCCTCAGACAGATAACCCAGACTTCTCTCACCTCGGCTGCATCCTCCAGCTCACCCGGAGGATCCTGAGGTGTTCCCTGTCCAGCTGTGAGACATAATCTCTCCAGCAGGTCCGGGTTACACCGGGTCTCCTCGGTCACCAGCTGTGGGTGGTGACCGGAAGAACGAGATCGTGGATACAAGCGGATGAAATGATCTTCCTCTGCAGGGCGGCTGGCTCTCACTAAGAGATGGCAAGAGGAGCTCTGCCGTCTGGGAGGAGCTCAGTGTCGAGCTACTCCACCTCCAGATCGAGAGAAGCCAGATGGGGTGGTTCGGGCATCTGGTCAGGATGCCCCCCGAGCGCCCGCTGAGGTGTTTCGGAGACGTCCGAAAAACATCTTAAACTTTCTGTTTTCAATCATTTTTAGGATTTATTAGGTTTACTTTTCTTAATATTTGACCAAAATTTTGTAAAAAGTTTTGTTTATTAAATGTTTTTTATTAAAAAATTTAAATAAAACATTGTTTAACGAACCACAAAAAATCTGCAGCGTGAGGCGGAAAAATTATGACGGATAAACGTCTGAATTTAAACTCTGTGTTAAAGCAGAAAAATAAGGTTTCATCTCCTCGAACATCCCAACAACAAGGAAATAAAACCAGACTGACAGCCAATCAGATCGCCCATCTGCTGCTCCGCTTCACCGTGGTTGGCCCGCAGTGGGGGACACACCCCAGAGATGGCAGGAGGGGGCCAAGGTGAATAAAGAGGAAGTGGAGGGTTGGCTGGCCGTGCGGTGGCGGTGCGCTCGGATTGGTGGAAGGCAGCCAGGCAGGAGATGTGATTCAGAGAAGCTGTCTGGATATGACATCTCAGGGAGATTTTCAATCTGAAGTGGTGCCTGGGCTGGCACGGTGGCAGGAGGTTAAAGCTGTGAGCTCACCGCCTGTCAGAGCCCCCCTACCCTCCTCCTTCTTGCACCATCCGGGAGCGGGACAGCGAGGAGAAGAGGAGGAGGTATGAAAACGAAGGGAATCCATTTAGACTGGCGATGTAACAAAGAAAGAAAATAAACAGATAATAGAGTGTGAGAGCGAGGGAAGCAAAATGGGACTGGACTGGAGCGGCAACGAAGAAAGAGGGACGGGGTGGCAACACGGTGCCAACTGGTTGTATCATTAGAAGTTAAAAAAACAAGAAGTCTAAACATTATTTATAAAGATTTAATCCAACATTTTATTTAAATTTGGAATCTAGTTCCAAATTTAATTCCGATTTGCAAGTCGATCTACGTTCCTACTCTCACCATGGTAACCAGGATCTACGTTCCTACCCTCACCATGGTAACCAGGATCTACGTTCCTACCCTCACCGTGGTAACCAGGATCTACGTTCCTACCCTCACCATGGTAACCAGGATCTACGTTCCTACCCTAACCATGGTAACCAGGATCTACGTTCCTACCCTCACCGTGGTAACCAGGATCTACGTTCCTGCCCTCACCATGGTAACCAGGATCTACGTTCCTACCCTCACCATGGTAACCAGGATCTACGTTCCTGCCCTCACCATGGTAACCAGGATCTACGTTACTACCCTCACCGTGGTAACCAGGATCTATGTTCCTGCCCTCACCATGGTAACCAGGATCTACGTTCTTACCCTCACCATGGTAACGATGATCTACGTTCCTACCCTCACCATGGTAACCAGGATCTACGTTCCTACCCTCACTATGGTAACCAGGATCTACATTCCTACCCTCACCATGGTAACCAGGATCTACGTTCCTACCCTGTTACTACCCTCACCATGGTAACCAGGATCTACGTTCCTACCCTCACCAGGGTAACCAGGATCTACGTTCCTACCCTCACCATGGTAACCAGGATCTACAGTACGTTCCTACCCGCACCATGGTAACCAGGATCTACGTTCCTACCCTCACCATGGTAACCAGGATCTACGTTCCTACCCGCACCATGGTAACCAGGATCTACGTTCCTACCCTCACCTCGGATAAGTGGAAGTTGACGGACTGGAATCTGATTCTTTACTTATTCCCAAGTGTAAACCAACTTCAACTCCATCCCGCTCTAACTCCGCCTCTAGAAGTCCAAATATGGATTTTGCAAATGCAATCACTTTTCAATGAGTCATCACTTATGTTATTGTTGTGAAGCCATGATGGTGTCGCCAACGAGTGAAAGACAGTAGCGTGGGAAGCAGTCACCATCACACTCATTTGGAGCTGAAATTTTTTTAAAAAATGGCCTCCATCTTCAATCAGGAAGGAAAACAGCTCCAAAATGGAAAGACTGAAACTCCCAGCAACCAATGTATTTAATGTTTAGAAGACCCCCACTGTCTTCTCCTCTTTTTACACATTGTTGCCATGGTACCCTACATTATGTACCGGGCAGAGCCAGACTCATGCCTCCCAGAGACTTTTCAGAAGCTGGATGGAGCTCACTGTTCTCCTGGGACTGTAACCCTTGAATTTCCCACCAGGGAATAAATAACATTCTATTGTCTGGTTTCCAGTCGTCCACCTCTGGCGCAAGTCGATTTTAAACGTCTAAAACGTGTGTTAAAAATCCATCGGTTTATTAATAGAAAAACCTGAATGAACTCAGAGAGAAGCTGCGTCTGGATGGAGGAAAATAAATCTCCCTGCCGGGTCTCGGACAATCTTATCAGTGAAGCTATGACTTCACCGTCTGGGTCGCTATTGGAAACCGCTCTTTCATCACGGCGTACAGAAACACACACATCCCAAAGAGACTGTACTCATTGGCACAAACAGAGGAGACGTTGATTGTCGGAAGGTTATTATCTTGTACTGTCCATCTGTGTGGCTGGGGAGGGACAAAGAGGGACTCTGTTGATGAGGCCAGCAGTGTGTGAATAGGAGGTTAGACATCTTTGGCCTTTTCCATTGCAGCAGACATTCAATCTGCCGTCCCGTTGGATCAGATAACAGTCCCACACCGTGGAGGAGGGGGCGCTAATGGCCTCCGTATTGTGTGTAAATCCTCTCTTATCGCCGTGTTAAGAGACTAGCGGAGGGCAGCGAGAACGAAAACAAAACCCAACACGAAAAGCACATCAACGTGCATGTTTGTAACGGGGCTTGACTTAAGGCAGAAATACGGCGGACACATTGGACTGCTTCCCTGGCTTTCATGCTTTCATTTTTCATTCCGTTTGTCAGGGCCCGGATCGCCGAGACAACAGCCTCAGACGGGAAGCCCAGGGTTCTCTCACCCCGGCTGCATCCTCCAGCTCACCCGGAAGGATCCTGAGGTGTTACCTCTCCAGCTGTGAGACATAGTCTCTCCAGCGGGTCTGGGGTCTGACTCTTGGTCTCCTCCTGGTGGGACGTGCCCGAAACACCTCACGAGGGAGATGGTGAGAAAAATCCTTTTCAATCTGTTAAAATGGTCTGAGAACTGGTTCTAAATTGACCATTTTATGGGATTGACAATGATTGTTGGCGTCCTATCAAGATCTGTGATCATTGAGATCTGAAACCTTGCGCCTCTGCACATGCCCAGAACGCGTCATCCACCTCCTCTGCTCTTCCAGAGGATCAAACCGTTGAGATCTGCAACCTGACATGACGATAACTTCTACTGGAATTCTAGTTTTTTGCACCTGCTCTGCATTTTTCGACAAAAAATAAACAATTTTAAAACGTGTTTTTTATTGTGTTTACTTTAAGTTCTGCTACCGGTTGTTCACATTCAGTCGTTTAGGTCGCTGATGTCGATAGAACACCAATGTCTCGATCGTCGAACACACTGTCCAGAGGACACATTAAAACCTTTCTAAAATGGATCACTCCTGGATTAAACAGGGATTACATGGATCTCTATTTAAACTTTGTTTAATCTTATTCTGCTTAAACCTGCAAAAACAAGCATGCAGAAGATTACAACGTGGACTTTAATGTGTCTTCTAGTTTAGCAGCATATTAACATAAGACCTCAGTGCTCTAGCTTAACACAACCGTACCTCCATGGAGTCAGCTTCAGGACATAAGGACAGAACAACAGGACACACTGACAGGTGTTGGACTCGTTATCTCCCCAAACGAGTGTTTGATGTAAAATCCAAACATTAGGATTTAATAACTAAATCCTAAGTTACATGCATGATGCATGTAGCATCATGCACGTGATGCTACAATATCTGGCTAACATAACCAGGGCTGTATCCTTATGGTGAGAGAAGCAAAATAAATAAAAGAAGAAGAAAGGAAAGGGGACTAGTCAAGCTATCCACTTGTAGGGCCAGCGAATAGGCACCAAAATGGAGGAAAGTCTCCCCCCCATACTGGCTTGGTCAATGACCTCACCCGCTTGCCCCCTCTTTAAAAAATTCTGGCTTCGCCCCTGGTGGCTGTTCAGAAACATGGCGGGACGTTAGCGCCGCTAACATGTAAACCACAGGTGTCAGAGTCCGGTCCTGGAGGGTCGATGTCCTGAAGGTTCTCTATGTGTTCTTGGATCTCCACACCTGATCCAGTTTAACGAGTGTCATGCCAAATTTGATTGGCTGTTGATTTCACTTTAAGTCCATCAGCTGTTGAACCAGGAAATGGAAAACCTTGAGGACACCGGCCGTCGAGACCGGAGTTTGACACCCCTGATAAAAATTATTTTTTATTTAAAAAAAAAAAACACAAAAAATATCAACCGCTCGTTTAGAAATGAATCAGTTTAATCAATTTATGGCACAGCTTTACTACGCACACGAACACACACACACACACACACACACACACTGTGCAGTCCTACTCCCGTCTCCTTGGCGACCGTTTAATGGAGAGAAAATGAGTGAAAAGGTAGAAAAGAGACGGAGGATTATCCCTCTAATCCCCTCCACAAATTAGGAACAAAGTTCAGCTTCTGATACTTTAAGAGGACGGTGGAGACCGTCCACCTGCCCACCGCACCCACACCCTGCTGCACAGAATCAGGTTCAGCTCATTATCCCAGTTTCATCGTTAAAATCTCCACCAAAAATCAAGTCAGCATTCGACAAACATGGTTTTAAAAAAACATTTTTCTATCATGTAAAACGTTAAAAAATGTGACGTTCAAAGACCGTCGGAAAGAAGAGGACTGAGTCTTTCCTAAATAATAGAGACTTCAACTTTTGAGATGGCCGCACGGTGGTGCAGAAGTAAGCACAGTGACCTCACAGCAAGAAGGTCAGGGGTTCGAGTCCCAGTGTGGGGGCGGGCTTGAAACACTGGTCTTTCTGTGTGGAGTTTACATGTTCTCCCCATATACAGTATGTGTGGGTTTTCTCTGTTTTCCTCCAACCCCCCAAAAACATACATAATAGGTTGGTTGGCTGTTGTGAAATTTCCAGAGAAATGTGTGTGTGTGTGTGTGTGTGTGTGTGTGTGCGTCCCATGACAAACTGGGGACCTGTTCAGATTGTACCCTGCCTCTCGCCTTAAATCAGTCGGGATAGGCTCCAGCACTCCCCGTGACCCTTTTAAGGGTGGACGGCTGAGAAGATGAATAAATGAAATTTTGAGATCTTGACCTTTGGAAAACCTAATCAGTTCATCTATAGTTGGTACTGAGTTACAATTTGAAAATAATTTGTGACCTCATCTTAAACAACTAATTCATTTATCTATAGTTGGTACTTGGTAACTATGGGCGTACCCCGCTCAGGAGAAGCGGTTCAGAACCGTGTTTTTACCGCTGTTACCTCGGCCACGCCTCCTGACTACGACAGTCAGGATTAACTGGTGATACACTCTGTCTGTTTCTGAGAAAACTAAAGACATTCAGGTGTTCCTCACAGTGTGAAAAATATGGTATTTAAGACCGTTTTATGATCGAACCCCTCTCAAACCTCCAGGTTATTTCTTAAAGCTGGTAACCTGGATCGTCTATCGTTGCTACGGTCACACATCTGTAGAGTCCTCTCAGTATGATGGATGAACCTCCAGGTGATTGGTCTCTGAACGAGCTGCAGGTTAAACCTGTTCAAGGTCTGTTTACGTTCACGGTATTTAGAACAAGAAAAACTAAATGTTTACAAACAGCGTGGCGTTCGCTGAGGGGCACGACGACACGGAGCTCTCCAAGAAATGTAGAGTTCTACAAAGAAATGTTTGGAGGAAAATCCAAATGAGCTTTTAGAGTAAATATTTATTTACTGTCATAAACTAACGATTCATTTAATGAGAAGGATTTCTAATGGTTTCTAGTTTTATTACCAAACATGGAGAAGGTTTTTTTTGACCAGAGAAGTTTGTGTTCTTCACTCACTGTCTCAGTAACTCGACTCGCTGAAGATCAGAGACCTCGTTTGTTAAGATTTGTCTTTTTGCTCAGTTTACTCACAATCCTAACGTTTATGGGGAAGGATGGCTCGGTGGGTAGGGCGACCGCTCCGTAATCGGAAGGTCGCAGGTTCGATCCCCCGCCCAGAGTCCATGCCGAGGTGTCCTTGAGCAAGACACCGAACCCCCAGTTGCTTCTGATGATAGTGGTCTGCGCCTTGCATGGTAGCTCCCATCATCAGGAATGAATGTTGTGTGTGTGTGAATGATTGTATGGAGTGAATGAATAAAGCGTCTTTGAGTGTCTAGAAAAGCGCTATATAAGTTCAATGCATTATTATTATTATTATTATTATTATGAAAGCAGGCCATGGTAACCAGGATCTACGTTCCTACCCTCACCGTGGTAACCAGGATCTACGTTCCTACCCTCACCGTGGTAACCAGGATCTACGTTCTTACCCTCACCATGGTAACCAGGATCTACGTTCCTACCCTCACCGTGGTAACCAGGATCTACGTTCTTACCCTAACCATGGTAACCAGGATCTACGTTCTTACCCTCACCATGGTAACCAGGATCTACGTTCCTACCCTCACCATGGTAACCAGGATCTACGTTCTTACCCTCACCATGGTAACTAGGATCTATGTTCTTACCCTCACCATGGTAACCAGGATCTACGTTCCTACCCTCACCATGGTAACCAGGATCTACGTTCTTACCCTCACCATGGTAACCAGGATCTATGTTCTTACCCTCACCATGGTAACCAGGATCTACGTTCCTACCCTCACCATGGTAACCAGGATCTACGTTCTTACCCTCACCATGGTAACTAGGATCTATGTTCCTACCCTCACCATGGTAACCAGGATCTACGTTCTTACCCTAACCATGGTAACCAGGATCTACGTTCTTACCCTCACCATGGTAACTAGGATCTACATTCCTACCCTCACCATGGTAACCAGGATCTACGTTCCTACCCTCACCATGGTAACTAGGATCTATGTTCCTACCCTCACCATGGTAACCAGGATCTACGTTCTTACCCTCACCATGGTAACCAGCTGTGGGTGGTGACCGAAAGAATGAGATCATGGATAGAAGCGCTGTAGGCGGCCTTTTAAACGGTCACCAGTGAGATTACCATCCACACAACGGCTCATTTCAGTACCACACTATACCTCACTTCAGCTTGGTGGCTTCTGTGGGTGCCCGTGTCTCCTGGAGCTGGGTGTACCCCAGTGGTTTTGGCCAACTCCTGGTGTGGATTGATCCCCAGTCATTATTTCCTCACAGCAGCATCAGGACAGATGTTTATTCTATTTACCGTTATGTTTTTTTAATTCTCTTAAAGAGACAGTAACTAACGGTTCAGGAGAAATGCCGGCTTTGGCTGTTCGATAAAATTGTGACCTTCACTTATGAATGAATGCATGACCCTGAAGCCTAATCAGTTCATCTATAGTTGGAACACCACTATGGATAACTGCAGGAGGTTTTATTGAAATCTCTTCACTGGTTTGGGGGAATATTCACAAAACGGTTACGGTTAAAAAAAAAAGATAGTCAATCAAACTCTTTGTCATCCCGTCTCCAGCTTTCACTCTGTCTCCCAGGTTTCCAGCTTCAGATCGACTCCTCCCTGATAAACATTCCCTCTTTCTTCATTTGCATTCTTCCGAGCAGCCATCCACTCATCCATTCATCCATCTGTCCATCCACCTCTCAGCTCCTTCCTCATCGGGCCATCTGTCCATCACCGCTCCGTCATACCGCTGACTTACAGAAAAACAACCCAAGCTGTGGGCGAGTCAGAGCACACCCGATTTAAGACGATTGGAGGAGATTTAATTAGAAAGTATTCAAACTGATTTGTTTGATCAGGTGGTTTAATGGAGTTAGAACCTGTTTGAATGTCAGAGGAAAAACAACTCATATTTACATGTTTATGAAAAACAGAGAAAATACATTTTAATATAAAAATATCCGCTCCGTTCCGTCGTCTTCCGCTTTTCCCGGACCAGGTTGCGGAGGTAACAGCCTAAGACGAGAAGCCCAGGCTTCTCTAACTCCACCTGTATCCTCCAGCTCACCCAGGAGGATCCTGATTTGTTCCCTGTCCAGCTGTGAGACATAGTCTCTCCAGCAGGTCCGGGTCTGCGTCTGGATCTCTTCCCAATAGAATGCACCCGAAGCACCTCACCAGCGTGGTGCTCGGGAGGCATCCAAACCTCCAGGTGAACCACCCCATCTGGCTTCTCTCGACTTTAAGGAGCAATGGCTCTAATCTGAGCTCCTCTCTCTATCTCTGAGTGAGAGTCCAGCCACCCTGTAGAGCAGACCTGGGCAAATTAAGGCCCGCGGGCCACCTTTGTACGCCCCTGTCCGGCCCGCGTGAGGCCAATCATAAACACCATTGATTATACTTTATTTTACTTTTATTTTGAAATTGTATTTTATTTTGAAAAGCGTTACGTCGCTACGTATGCACGCATGCAGAGTTTTCAAGGCGAGAGTGAAATGCACATGGTTTGTTCTCCCTTCAACTGCAGTGTGGATGATGCACCAAGTGAAGTGATCTGCAGTCTGACACACAGATCACTTCAAGTCAGTCTTTTACTCCGCCCTCAAAGAGGAGAACTTTCCACACCTGAGGAGGCATGCTCAGAGGATCCTAGTCCTCTTTTGATCTACCTATCAATGTGAACAGACATTCTCAGTTATGAAGTTCAACAAATCCAAACACAGATCCTCTATGACTGATGACCACCTCTCAGCTGTCCCTTGTTCAAGCCCAGAACAGACTGGATTCTTCTCACTGAAGAGGTAACATGAGGTGGAAACCATTACAAGTTCAAAAATAAATTGCACTGGTTCAATAATTGTTTTTCTTATTTAACCAATAGAGCACAGTTTCACATAACCTAATTTACATATTTACAGAGTGCTTTATTCTTCTGATTATCAGTACCAGCTATGTATTTTACAATCAAAGAAAGTTGGTGGCCCTCTGACACAATTCAGGCTTCTCATGCGGCCCCTGATAAAAATTAATTGCCCACCCCTGGTGTAGAGGATGATCATTCCGACCGCTTGTATCCGTGATATTGTTTTTCGGTCACTTGTTTAGAGTACCTCACGTTCATCAGACTTTGTGACCGTTGACATTTTTGTCGCATGAGTCTGGACTCTTAATCAGTTCATGTAAAGTTGGTACTGAGTAACTGTGGACAGTTTAGTTCTACTTTCAGTGGAGATTTTAAACATAAACAAGAACAGCATGAGTGTTTAGTTTTAAGAGGAAAAAAAACGATGAATGAGAGATTTTTTCATCTTAATTTTTTTTCTCCAGAAACTAATTTCCTCACAAATGTTTTTAAATTATTTGGAGGTTTCGTTTTGGATCCTAATAAAGTCATTTTGAAGCGTCGCCGTCGGAGCCTGATTATTCTGTTTATTTGGGACGTTTTTTATTCTCTTCAGTTACGTTGATTTGTTTCTGAAACAAACAGAGAAAATGATTTTTAAACCTAATCTGATTGATTTTGTTTCTGCGAAGCGTCGAATTCCTCAGAGAAAAACGAACGAACGAACGAACGAACGAACGCTGGAAAAATAAAAATAAACGAAGATTTCTATGTTTTTGTCGCTCGTTTGAAAAAAAAAAAACTTTAAAATGTTAAAAAACTAAAGAAAAACTTTTCACTGTCTTACACACACCGTGTTACACACACCGTCTTACTTACACACACCGTGTTACACACACCGTCTTACTTACACACACCGTGTTACACACACCGTCTTACTTACACACACCGTGTTACACACACCGTCTTACTTACACACACCGTCTTACACACACCGTCTTACACACACACACCGTCTTACACACACCGTCTTACACACACCGTCTTACACACACCATCTTACTTACACACACCGTCTTACTTACACACTGTCTTCTCTCACACGCGTGTGCACACACACGCTTTTCAAACGCTCACACATTCATACACACTGTTGTGATTTAGAACATGTTCATGAGTGTGTGAGAGTCTGTACTCTCACACACCTTACAGACCTTACAGACACGCTCACACTCTCTCTCTCCTTACACACACACACTCCCACACATTCTTTTCAAACGCTCACACGTTCACACACACTCATGCACATTCAGACACACTCTAATACTCTCATCCTCTCACACACTCCCACTCACATTCACATGCTCACACACTGTCTCTCACACACACTCTCACAGACACGCTCACTCAGACTCTCTCTCACAAACATATGCTCTTACAAACACATACACACACTCTCTCACACACTTTCTTTCTCACTCTGTCTCTCTATCTTTCTCTCACACACACTCTCTCTCACACTCTCTCTCACACACACACTCTCTGTTTCTCTCTCACACATACACACACACTCTCTGTCACTCTCTCTCACACACACACTCTCTGTTTCTCACACACACACACACACACACACTTTCTTTCTCACTCTGTCTCTCTCTCTTTCTCTCACACACACACTCTCTGTCACTCTCTCTCTCTCTCTCTCTCTCTCTCTCACACACACACACACACACACACACACACACACACACTGTTTCTCTCTCACACACACACACACACACACACACACACACACACACACTCTCTCTGTCACTCTCTCTAACTCTCTCTCTCTCACACACACACACACACTGTTTCTCTCACACACACACTTTCTTTCTCACTCTGTCTCTCTCTCTTTCTCTCACACACACACTCTCTCTGTTTCTCTCGCACACACACACACACACTTTCTTTCTCACTCTGTCTCTCTCTCTTTCTCTCACACACACACTCTCTCTGTTTCTCTCGCACGCACACACACACACACACACACAGACACACACACACACACACACACTTTCTTTCTCACTCTGTCTCTCTCTCTTTCTCTCACACACACACTCTCTCTGTTTCTCTCGCACACACACACACACACACACACACACTTTCTTTCTCACTCTGTCTCTCTCTCTTTCTCTCACACGCACACTCTCTCTGTTTCTCTCGCACACACACACACACACACACACACACACACACACACACACACACACACACACACACACACAATGTTAAATCAAGAACTAATCTGTTTTTACTTTAAATTTAAAATCAAACATCCGTGATGGATTTTTTTTAAAAGAGACGAACGTCCAGCGTTTCATTTCGTTTCATCCAGACGTGGATCGATCGGGGTCATGGTAGAATAAAGAGAGGCTCTAATGGAGGGAGTGGGAAGTAAAGAGGGGTTTTTTTTGGGGGAGTAATGGGGGGGGTTCTGATTTTTGATGCAGAAATCTGCTTTCCTTGTTACTCAGCGATGACCCGTCGTTACACACCGAGCCGAACGGCAGGAATTCATAAATATAAACAACAGCAGGAAATTCATCTCTTCAGGATGCAGAGTGGAAGCAGCCCGCAGCCCCCCTGCAGCACCCGCAACCCTCCTATAGCCCCCCGTCTCCATCTCATTACGAACCATCTCATCCTTTATTTATTTTTATTAACTTCCACGTTTTTCACCTCAGTTTGGTTTTGGGATTTTTTTTTTTTTTTTTTGCTTTTTCTTACTTAAACGTGTCAAAAAAAACAATAAAAACCAAGAAATTATTTATTATTTTTTTCCCTTTTTGGACACAATTAAAAAAACAAGCGCTACTCGTGATGGCAGCAGGTCCATGTAGCTCCTTCATTAGCTCCTTCATTTGGGGTCAGAGTGGACGTGTGGAGATGTTCCAAATCAGAAGGAATGAAGACAAGACCTTCTGAGTGACATCATCAGTGACATCATCAGTGCTTCCTGTCTGAACATACCCGGCTTCACTATGGAACTAAAGATGGTGGACTGCTGGTGTTGTTCCACCACAGTGAAGGATCAACACGTGGAGCTTTTAGGGACACTTTAACATCTTATTAGGATTCACTGGAGATGAAAAACATCGTTACCACGGTAACCCACATTCCACCCAGTGAAGAGCCTACTGTCATGTCTTCCACCAACGACTGATCCATCACCCTACCCAACTCGGCACCACCTAGCAGCTGTTTGGAGCTCTCTCTCTTGGACTGTTTGGATCTACCGGACACAAGAATTTCCCCAGCAGGGGATTAATAAAGTGTTCTGAATTTTGGGGGGGAATATTTAGGGATGAAACTGAGCGTGAGCAGAACATGCCAACTAAAACACTTCCTGTTTATGTTGTTGATGAGCAACAGTGCACGACACCCCCACTTTAAGACACACAGCTCCAGATTTACTGACTCCAGGAGAGGCTGCGTTGATCCTGCCTGATTACCTACTAACCAGCTTACCTTCCTGTCGAGCTTTCAGTCTGCGTGTCCGGCCGGCTGGACCGTCAGAACCAGGTGGTAAAATGTGTGTCTGAGCTTCGACAGGAGGACAGATAAACAACTTGGCTCTTTCTGTGTAAAAACCAACACATCCTTCCTTCTAACAGCACCGTTCTTCATCCTCTTCCACCCTTCTGATTGCTCAGCTGTTTGCTTATTTCCTCCACAGCCTGTGTGTGGATGGACAGAATGATTAGCTACCGCTCCACACCACCAACGCTAATGGTTGCCACGGCAATCGGAGATAATCAGAGGCAATCGCAGGGCAGGCTGAAGAGGCCAGGTGAACGGAGGGAACAAAAACACCTACAGATTTACTCACTTTTTATCCCTCGTATTCTTTCTGAAACACTTTTCTGTCAGAAAAACTCTACTGAGGATAAAATGAATCATAATGCAGATAAAAAATAAGCAGAAGTAAATTTTTAAAGTATTTTTAACATCGGTTCGTTGTGGTGAAGAGAGAGCTGAGCCGAAAAGCAAAGCTCTCGATTTACAAGTCGATTTGTGTTCTTGCCCTCACCGTGGTAACCAGGATCTACGTTCCTACCCTCACCATGGTAACCGGGATCTACGTTCCTACCCTCACCATGGTGACCGGGATCTACGTTCCTACCCTCACCATGGTAACCAGGATCTACGTTCCTACCCTCACCATGGTAACCAGGATCTATGTTCCTACCCTCACCATGGTAACCAGGATCTATGTTCCTACCCTCACCATGGTAACCAGGATCTACGTTCCTACCCTCACCATGGTAACCGGGATCTACGTTCCTACCCTCACCATGGTGACCGGGATCTACGTTCCTACCCTCACCATGGTAACCAGGATCTACGTTCCTACCCTCACCATGGTAACCAGGATCTACGTTCCTACCCTCACCATGGTAACCAGGATCTATGTTCCTACCCTCACCATGGTAACCAGGATCTACGTTCCTACCTTCACCATGGTAACCAGGATCTACGTTCCTACCCTCACCATGGTAACCAGGATCTATGTTCCTACCCTCACCATGGTAACCAGGATCTACGTTCCTACCTTCACCATGGTAACCAGGATCTACGTTCCTACCCTCACCATGGTAACCAGGATCTATGTTCCTACCCTCACCATGGTAACCGGGATCTACGTTCCTACCTTCACCATGGTAACCAGGATCTATGTTCCTACCCTCACCATGGTAACCAGGATCTACGCTCCTACCCTCACCATGGTAACCAGGATCTACGTTCCTACCCTCACCATGGTAACCAGGATCTACGTTCCTACTCTCACCGAGGTAACCAGGATCTACGCTCCTACCCTCACCATGGTAACCATGATCTACATTCCTACCCTCACCGTGGTAACCAGGATCTATGTTCCTACCCTCACCATGGTAACCAGGATCTATGTTCCTACCCTCACTATGGTAACCAGGATCTATGTTCCTACCCTCACCATGGTAACCAGGATGTACATTCCTACCCTCACCGTGGTAACCAGGATCTATGTTCCTACCCTCACCATGGTAACCAGGATCTATGTTCCTACCCGGCCCTGGACAAGCGGAAGACGACGGAATTTTTCACACCAAAAAAAAGAGTGTCTTATCATCCGATGCAGCTTTGATAAAGTTCTTTATCAGTTCATCATGGCTGCCGTAGTCAGGAGGCATCGCCGAAGTAACAAATGTAAGAATACCAATAAAGAATGGCAAGAATTAGTATGAAGACCCAAAAATGTCTCCTTTTTAAGAGACGGGCATGAGTCAGAGTTCAAACTCAAGGCTACCGGACGTGGCCCCTGAAAGACTTTGGCGGCCAGAATCAATGACTTAGACAACATTGAAAACCCAGTGAGTCTCTAACCAGACGCTCAGAGCCCGTACGTTCCAGCCCAAGCCATCTTACCTGGCTGCGCAATGCCACACTAGCTGGTTCGACCACGTCTTACGCCTGCCTCTCGACCATCCTATGAAAGCAATCCTTGCTTTCATAGCAAGATTCCAAGATTCCAATTGAATCTTTGGATTCAATTCAATCCAAAGGTCTGGAAAAGACCACGTGGTAAGCCCTGTACCCGATGGCTTGAATTGCAGGTGACGTCCAACGACTCGGGAGTCACCGACGAGGAAGCAGAACAGCTGGAACAAGATGTCCAGCACTGGAAAACATGGTTCATCTGGTCGGGTCAACGCACGGGGACAGGGAACGGAATCCACCCCACTACGCTGGAGCCCTGATTGATTGAGTTGGAATCATAAAATCTTAAAATCTAAGAGGGATCGGGTTTTTCCATTATTTCATCTTGCTGTTCTTTTGAGGCTACTTTTTAAAATTTAATATTAATAATTTTAAATATGAGTTTTTTCATCTCATTCGTTACTTTTTTTGCTCCTTTGACTCAACCATCCTTCTTTTGGGGGAAGGATGGCTCGGTGGGTAGGGCGACTGTCCTATAACCGGAAGGTCACTGGTCCATTCAACCGGGAGGAGAACAAGAGGCAGATCCCGGACCTGCTGGAGAGGCTATGGCTCACAGGTGGCTGGGGAACAACTCGGGATACTTCTGGGTGAGCTGCAGAATGCAGCCAGTGTGGAGGAAGCCCGGGTTTCCGTATGAGGCTGATGGCCCCGGATAAGCGGAAGACGACGGAACGAACGGGATAAATAAAACTACGTGTCTGCATGCATCTAGCTTCATTAAATAAGTTCACACCAAGACGTAAAACAATATGCTTACAATAAAACAGATGAATCAAACATCTATTTTCTCAATAAATTTCTTTCAGTTCGAGTGCTTTTCTGCTCGTTTTGATCTTGAACTCTTTGTAGATAATAAAATATAAATCGTTCATTCTTCTTTTCTCTGAAAACATGAGCCGGAATGTAATTAAGTTAAACTCATTTACAGCGTTTGATGTAAACAAACAACAGAGCTTTGGGTTTAAATGAAAAGCTGAACTTTGCAATCCATTGTGGGATTTAGGTGTTGGTTTTTTTTTTCCGTTCCGTCGTCTTCTGCTTATCCAGTGCCGGGTCGTGGGGGCAACAGCCTCAGACTAGCACAGGCTTCTCTCACCCCGGCTGCATCCTCCAGCTCACCTGAAAGAATCCCGAGTCGCTCCCCAGCCAGCTGTAAGACATAGTCTCTCCAGGCAGTCCACGGTCTGCCTCTAGGTCTCCTCCCGGTGGGATATGCCCAAAACACCTAACCAGCGCGGCACTGGCAAACCACCCCATCTGGCTTTTCTTGACCTGGAGGAGGAGCGGCTTGAACCCAATTGGCAGAAATCCTCACCTGATCTCTTGGTGAGAGCCCAGACACCCTGCGGAAGAAGATAATTTTGGCCGCTTGTAACCATGATTTCATATTGTCGGTCACCACCCACAGCTGGTTACCATGGTGAGGGTAGGAATGTACATCCTGGTTACCATGGTGAGAGGAGGAACGTAGATCCTGGTTACCATGGTGAGGGTAGGAACGTAGATCCTGGTTACCATGGTGAGGGTAGGAACGTACATCCTGGTTACCATGGTGAGGGTAGGAACGTAGATCCTGGTTACCATGGTGAGGGTAGGAACATAGATCCTGGTTACCATGGTGAGGGTAGGAATGTAGATCCTGGTTACCATGGTGAGAGTAGGAACATAGATCCTGGTTACCATGGTGAGGGTAGGAACGTAGATCCTGGTTACCATGGTGAGGGTAGGAACATAGATCCTGGTTACCACGGTGAGGGTAGGAACGTAGATCAACTTGTACCATTTGCCTGTTGATCTCCCGCTCCTCCTTCCCCCACATGTGATTTTTTCGATGTAGAAAATGTTAAAAAAAGAAACGCACTGAAGGGTTAAACGTGCAGGTCTTTAAGAGTCATCATGAGATGTTAATGATGAACACCACATGCTCATTCTTCTTCTAACCTGGAGAAGACGGCGGATCTCATGTCTCAGATTTCAGTCACACATGACCTTTCTCTCCCATGTTTCTCCTCCTACTGATTTGTCTCCCAGGCTTTTATTGAAAGCGAGCACACTGTTACGTATCAGACAAAGGTCACCGTGTGCGAGGCTGCATGGGAAACGGAGTGGTGTCAAATAAAAAGGAAAAAGGTCAGCGTGACGTTGGCTTGAGCAATCAACTGTTATTTTCTGACTGCTGCCGTCTGCATCCCGTCGCTCTCAAATTCTAACATGAAGACATCTAACGTTAAAACCAGCTTTACTACCAACGGCTAAGGCGCTGCCCTGAGCGGCTGCCTGCTACAATGCTCGCTGTTTCTCTGAGTGTCTGTTCCTTCCTCTGCTATGTTTTGTCTCGTTCTGAAGATTTCATTTTGAGCGCACTTTGGACGTCATTTTTGGACTTTGTTGTTTTGTGCCAGAGAGCTGGTTTTTAGAAATCGTCCGGTTAGCTCCCAACGGCTATCGAGCTATGGAGTCATTCTGCTGGTGACATGCATGTTGACATGCAGCTGGCTCTCAGAGCCACATCTGTCGTGGCTGGAGGAGTTGGTTCAGTCCTGAGGGAGCTGAGGAGAAGGAGATGATCTAGAGGAGGTGCTTCCTGTGTTTTTACGGTTTCCATGGAAACGTCCGGTTGCTCGCTTGAGGAACTGGAGGCGCTCACTCAGACCCAGTGAAATACAGAGAGACCAGTTTGGTGTTCTTCACTGCGGCCTGGCTTTGTGGACGCATTCCAGACTCCAGCTTTTGGGTTGCCAGGTTGGACACAGTGCGACCTGACTTGAACGCCGGTGGATAGGGGCGAGAGGGCATCGAGGTGTTTACACTGCAGCACTCAGATTTAACTTCGGAGGTTAAAAAAACACTTGTTCTTAGTAAAGGTGCAAAAATGTATGAAACCAGTGAATCACATTATAATGTCAAATATTTATGGAAGCCCAAAAGGATCAAATATCGCTCTAAAATGGCCACGTGGGCATTTTAAATTTTTAATAAAAGCCCGGTAAAAGACGTCCTTCAGAAGTCACGTGTGAACAGCGATGTTTTAGATAGAATTATGTTTCTTTGATTCATCTTATGAACCGCTTATTCCTAATGAAGTCCTGAGGGGGTTTGACCCTAACCCATCTGATTTCAGGCGAAAAGTGGGAAACACCCTGAACAGGTCGGCAGTCTATTTCAGAGCCAAACACACAGACAACCAACCACACACAAACTCACACCCTAACATGTTTATTTCCTCCAAAACATACATGTTAGGTTGATTGGCTGCGATAAAATTGCCCCTAGGAATGAGTGTGTGTGTGTGGACGGTTGTCTGTCTGTGTAGCCCTGCAACAGACTGGTGACCTGTTTAGAGTGTACCCTGCCTCTCACCTGATATCATAAGGATAGCCTCCAGCACCTCTAGTGACTCTATTACAAATAAGCAGTTCAGAAGATGAAACGAAACGCTTTAATTGTGAAAAATGAATTACAATAAACTGTATCTTTAATACTGTTTTTTTTTTGGAATAAAACCAACCTTCTGCTCACAAATTCATTCATTTTGATTCCAGAAAACTTCTTTGATGCACATTTGGTACCGTTCCGTCGTCTTCTGTGTATCCGAGCAACAGCCTCAGACGGGAAGCCCAGCCTTCTCTCACCCGGGAGGATCCTGAGGTGTTCCCCGTCCAGCTGTGAGACATAGTCTCTCCAGCACCTTCAGGGTTCTTCCTCTTGGTCTCCTCCCAGTGGGACGTACCTGAAACACCTCACCAGCGAGGCGCTCGAGCGAAACCCTATCAGATGCCTGAACCACCCCATCTGGCCTCTCTCGACCTGGAAGAGGAGCAGCTCTACTCATTTAGGCCGCGGAAACAAGCGGCCAAAATGAGCTTTCTCTGCAGGGAGGCTGGGCTTTCACTCGGAGATCGGGTGACAAATTCTGCCATCCATGAGGAGCTCGGAGTAGAGCACATTTGGTAATGAGAAAATATTCCTGGTGCCCTGTTTCCTCATATTGTTGGAGTAACGACGTCACACGTAGAATTAACCAAGATTAAGCAGTGAACAGATTTCCCTGTAAATGGAGCTACACTCAGTTAGCGCTGCGGCTATCAACACAAATCATTAGATCCAAACATCAGGTAAATGCTGCAGGAACCCGTGAAGCATCCAATGAAACATGAAGATACACTCAGGTTGAAGTAATGAAGCATACTAACTCTGATTAGTTACACCGGAATGCTGGAAATGATCCTTTAACCAGACGTGAACATCTGCTAACGACGTCTCTGTCTGAGTAAATTAGGATTTTATTGAACTCTCAATCTTTTTATTTCTCCGGTTCTGCACCGTCTCGATGAGTCTCGTCTTTAAGGACTGCTTTACAGATGTTTTCTAACGTTTAGATTTTGCAGTGTGTTCGGAGTCACTAACTTACAACGAAGTTTAAAATGTCCTGACAAATCAGTTGGCTGCTCAGAATCACAAGTGTCCGAGCTGCATGCCGGTCGCTAGCGCTAAAGTGGCACTAAACCAACACCAGCAACATTGGTGCCCCGCCAAGCAAACGTCCATGTTTTCCATACTTTTTGGAGGAGGATTAGAGGAAGACCAAAGAGGAGGTTCATGGATACAATGAAGGAAGACATGAAGATAGAGGATGCAGCAGATAGGGTTAGATGGAAGAAACTGACTTACTGTGGCGCCCCCTGGAGGGAAATGAAGAAAGAAGAAGATGATGATTCTATTTTGTTGGCATACAAATGAAATTTGATTTGATTAGATGTTGATGCATCGTTAAACCCTTGCTCCGACCAGGACGCCACAATCCGATGAGAGCTAAAATAAAATTGCTTGGTTTCCTCTGAGGTGTAAATCTCTCCTTCAACATCAATCTACTCCCACACCTGCAGGCAACATGCCCCTGCTTCCACATGCACCACGAGGGACAGAAGAGACTGATAACTCCTGATGGAGCAGGTGTGTTAGCGAGGTTTCATCATCCTGTAGATCCAACATGAACGTCAGGTTTGATCAGAAGGAGACGCAGACTGAATTTACCAGCACTGCAGCTGCAAATACACATTCATCAACAGGTTCTATGGGTTTCAATGTCTCACACAAAGCAACCCATTTCCCCTGAAATCTCTCTGTGTTCCTTTTATCTGGATTGTTCTTCTATTTGAAGATTAAAACTTCTCTTCTACACGATTTGATGATGATTATTTGCAGCCCCGGTTGAATAAGACTAAATAAGCTCATCAAGTGGAGTAATACGGCTCCTGTCAGCGGGGAAAATAATTTCAGCCGCTTCATCCGTGATCTTGTTCTTTTGGAACCACCCAAGCTGGTTACCATGGTGAGGGTAGGAACGTAGATCCTGGTTACCATGGTGAGGGTAGGAACGTAGATCCTGGTTACCATGGTGAGGGTAGGAACGTAGATCCTGGTTACCATGGTGAGGGTGGGAATGTAGATCCTGGTTACCACGGTGAGGGTAGGAACGTAGATACTGGTTACCACGGTGAGGGTAGGAACGTAGAAATCCTGGTTACCATGGTGAGGGTGGGAATGTAGATCCTGGTTACCATGGTGAGGGTGGGAATGTAGATCCTGGTTACCACGGTGAGGGTAGGAACGTAGATCCTGGTTACCATGGTGAGGGTAGGAACGTAGATCCTGGTTACCATGGTGAGGGTAGGAACGTAGATCCTGGTTACCATGGTGAGGGTAGGAACGTAGATCCTGGTTACCACGGTGAGGGTAGGAACGTAGATCCTGGTTACCACGGTGAGGGTAGGAACGTAGAAATCCTGGTTACCACGGTGAGGGTAGGAACGTAGATCCTGGTTACCATGGTGAGGGTAGGAACCTAGATCCTGGTTACCATGGTGAGGGTAGGAAAGTAGATCCTGGTTACCATGGTGAGGGTAGGAACGTAGATTCTGATTCCCATCCTGACGACTTCATACTCAACAACAAATCTGTCCAGCAAGAGTACAAAGAACACGGCCCGATGGAGCCAGAAGAACCGCATCATCTGCAAAAACAGAGACCAAATCCTGAGGATCCACCTAACAAGGTAATGAACAGAATCGGTAACAAAAGCATGGCCTTGGTGAGTCTAACTCTCACTGGAAATAAAATCAACAAACTGCGGGTAATACAGACCAAGCACCCATACTGGTCATACAAAAACTGGACAGCCTGTTATTTTCAACCCTGAGTCCCAGCTTCACACAGACTCTACCTGAAGCGGAGCCTCGTGTATCGAGTTTAAAACCCCTGGCCTAAAATCAGCATGTAAAACCTTCTCCGAAACATATTTAAAAACTCCAAGCGAACTGTTCTTTACCGAGTCGTTCCTCTTAGATCCGCTCCATCATTTCCTCTCATCTTATGTGGCAGAATGATGGAGGGCTGGTGTCCATGGAGACGTATGACAGTGTGTCACAGAGACGGATGTCCATCTCTAACCACTCAGATACGTCAAACAGCCTAACAACCCAGCTCACTGTCAAAACACGACAACGAACGCCTTCACAATTCAGTCCTGGAGAGAGATAAGAGCCCGTCGTATACGGTCCCACTGGACCTCTGGATACAGAGGATGACTGTGAGCAGGACTGTAGAACCAAACCATGTATTGATTTCAAAGTAATATCACGATATTAATACATAGGATTAGCTGATTGCAAAAAAAAGGGCCATTTTTTCTCTAGTTTTTGTTCTATCTTTATTTATTTAAAGTGTCCTCTTTCTCTTTATTTTGTGTGATTGTGACTAAATATTAAAAAAATAAATAAAAGGCTAAGTAATCAGAGAATTATCCGTGGTTAAAACCTCGCAGTGTGTGACACAAGCTCATAAAACGGACCAAAAGAAATCAATAAAAGCTTCTTTTTTTGGATCTTTTCTCTTGTGCGATTCGGTGGTGATTCATCACAAAAACACAGGTCAGCAGATAAAACCGGAATAAAAACCGCAGCTCTGAACATTTTGGGGTCGGCCACCGTGTCCTCGACATCACTGATGTAAATCTGGACCATCTGGTGCATAAAATTATGACAACATGACAAACTCCAGCTGCTGAAGAAGCCGATGTGATACGATCAGATTCTAAAGAAAGAAACCAGTCATGAGCTTGTTTTGTTTCGAATGTTCGAGAGAAAAAAAAAGGCAGAAATCTCTCCTGTGGTACGATCAGGATCCGTAAAACCGCAACCAAACGAACCCCATGTTCTCTTCGTTTTTATTCTAAACCCACAACACACACTGAAGAGGCTCTGGTGATTGCCCGGTGTCGTTTTGATCCACAGATCTTGTTTCTTCGATGGTACCCACATCTCCAGAGAACTTTTCTTACCTGTGTGGTGTTTACAATCCGACAGGGGTTTTAGTAGCTTTCCAACCCGCAGTGCTTCTTCAATAATAGATGCTAAGACGTTACTGTTCCATCTCCAGCTATGAGGCCGTGATGGGCTGTAGAAGGTTATTCATAGAATCTGTGCGCGCGCTCACACACCGATGTCTAAATGCCAATGCACGCTACCCATTTCACCCCTGCAAGCCTGCTGCTGCTTCTCCCGGCTGCCCTATTAAAGCCAAGGATCTCTGGAAGTGAAATGAAACTAGTAAATCTCCGCTGCTTTTATGATTGACTTGATATGATTTGTATTATAATTTTGGACCCGGCTCCTCTCAGGGTGCCTCCCACCAACATACTCCCTACCCTCTTCTCACCCCTTTCATTACTTAGATTGGTTCTCGTAGAGAAAAAGGGCCGTGGGGGGTTTCGTACACACATATCCTTCCTGTACGCGCACACACAGAGAAAGACAAACATCTCCGGCATCTCTAAGCTGGAAGCGATTCGCCTCGTAGATCAACTCAAAGTGAAAGTGAGCGAACACCTCTAAAACATTCAGTGTCTAACTTTCACCCCAGTTTGAAGCCCGGTGCAGAAAGTTGGAGTGAAATGGGGAGATTATATCCACGCTTACAGATGTGACAATCCAATTAGACCCTCCCCTGCACAGAATAGACCGAGCTTATAAATGAATGCATGAGCGAGCTCCGAGAGATAACCAGTGGGCACGGAGACCTCAGAAAGAATCTTTATATTGACTAAATGATGAAGCAACTGACGGACGGACTGACTGGCAGGATGATGGAGAGGGTGTCTCAGAGGAAGCTTTGAAATGCATCCAGTTTGAAGCTGGAAGTCTCAGGGTCTTTGACCATCAGAGTCTGAACAGACAAAGGCGAGAGAGGCCAGCTTACTCTACTACAAGCCCTCTTGCCTTCTGTTGCTTCCTCTCTGCTTGGCTGATTTGCCCTTTGGCGACACTTTCCCGCCTCTCTATGTGAGTGCACGTGTTGAAAGTCAAGGCCAAGTCATAAATACCGGCCAGCCTTTCTACTTCAAACTGAGATCAGGAGTCTAAACACCTGCAATGGCTTCTCTGTGAAATGACTTCTTCCTTCAGACTGTTTGCCAACTGAAAAAAGCAGGTCTTATCTGAGTAACAGCAGAGTTCAGGTCTTTGCAGAAGCAGACTTTGAAGAGGCTTTTAACAGAAACTGGGCTGAGTGACAGCTTTTACTCTCAAACTGTGTTTGAGCAGAAGTGACCACTTTATTGGGAAGAAAAGAGTCCAGAACGGATAAAGTCAAACGACGAGTCACGTCTTAAACCTTTAGAGTTCCAAACATTCAGGAGTGTTAAAGAAAGAAAGCTGCAGAGGAGTTAAAGTCTGGCCAAGTTTCTGACAAATTACTCTCTAAAAGTCCTGGACCCAGTGCCCTTAGAGGCCCGGTTGGTAGTGAGGTCGCATTGTGTACCATGGTACCTTTAAAAACTTTTTTATTCAACCGATTGTTCCTTTCTGGTGGGGACAGGGTGTGATGTATGTAATGCACCTAAACAGTCAGTGTCGTCCTGAAAACGAAGAGGAAAAACAAACTTTTTCTGAATAAAACAACGTCTTTAAATTCTCAATCTGGGGAATCGTTTCCAACATGGACCGTACAGCATGGTTAGATACAGAACTACAAACATGGAGGACGGACCGTATAGTATGATTAGATACAGAACAACAAACATGGAGGACGGACCGTATAGTATGATTAGATACAGAACAACAAACATGGAGGACGGACCGTACAGCATGGTTAGATACAGAACTACAAACATGGAGGACGGACCGTATAACATGGTTAGATACAGAACTACAAACATGGAGGATGGACCGTTTACCATGGTTAGATACAGAACTACAAACATGGAGGACGGGCCGTATAGCATGGTTAGATACAGAACTACAAACATGGAGGATGGACCGTTTACCATGGTTAGATACAGAACTACAAACATGGAGGATGGACTGTATAGCATGGTTAGATACAGAACTATAAACGTGGAGGACGGACCATATAGCATGGTTAGATACAGAACTACAAACATGGAGGACGGACCGAACCGCATGGTTAGATATAGAACTACAAACATGGAGGACGGACCGTATAGTATGGTTAGATACAGAACTACAAACATGGAGGATGGACAGTATAGCATGGTTAGATACAGAACTACAAACATGGAGGATGGACAGTATAGCATGGTTAGATACAGAACTACAAACATGGAGGACGGACCGTATAGCATGGTTGGATACAGAACTACAAACATGGAGGACGGACCGTATAGTATGGTTAGATACAGAACTACAAACATGGAGGACAGATCGTCATCTATTTCTAGGTTGATGTCATGTCAAAACCAATAAAATGTTGTTTTTTAAATACTGTCTCTTTTCTTTCTCTCCAAGACAAGCCAATTTTTCTGCCATATCACGTTAATGACGAAGCGAACCTTTGAATTGCACCTTAAGATGCAAAAAAAAACTCCCAAAAAACAGTGTTGTCGACAGATTCCTACCAATGGATGCCTCCGTAATGGCCAACTCTATAGGTGTCAAGGTCCGGTCCTCGAGGGCCTCAGGGTGTCCTGTATGTTTTCTATATGTTCTTGCATCTTCACACCTGATCTAGGTTAACGAGTAATAGTGCCAAATTTGATTGGCTGTTGATTTCATTTTATGTGCATCAGCTGTATTGAACCAGGAAGACATGGAAAACCTTCAGGACACCGGCCCGAGGGCCGGAGTTTGATACCCCTGTTATAAACAATCATTGGATTTCCTTCGTCGCTAATCCAAAGTCAAACAGCAGTCTGCTGCCTCTAGTGACGACCTTCAGGATCGTTCATATGTTGATGTTTAAGCGGGCCAGTTAAATTTCTGCCATTGGGGGGCACCACAGAATGAAAATGAGCTTTTAAAACAGTTCCAGGTGTCTCTAACTATTTACCTAAAGTTCCTAAAGGACAGGAACACCTCCCATATTCTATGCAGAAAGGAGGTGTGGCATTAACCCGGTCTGTATGGAAATATTATTACCTCCCATCGGATCAACACGGTCCCCTCCACGCTCACTGGCTACCCTCTAGCTTTCATTAGCAACATGAATTATGGATCAGCTCCTGCATCTAAATGCAAAGCATTATTCCACATTTTATCTTTCTTTTCTTCCCCCTCTTCACTCTTCCCAGAGTTGCTGAAGACTACGATTACTACAGAACTATTAGAAGCAGGGCTGATGAAATTTCCATCTCATCATATGCCCCTTGAGATACTCATAGTGAGGAATTTGCCAATATTCCACACAGAGTTTTTTCTCTACCGCCCTATGACAGCGATACATTGAGCAAGAGTTCTTCAAGAAAAAGAAAAAACAGCTCAAAATAAGTTAATTTACTAAAACTTTTACAAACAGAATCATGGAGGAGGATTTGAGTGATGCAGTGCTGCATCAGTGGAGCGGTGGAAACTGGACACTATGTAATAACAACCCTCTTAAAAACATTACAGCTGCACATAAAGCGCCCAAACTCCAGTTGAGAGGTGCTTCCTTTGGTCTAAAAACAGTCAGGAAGAAGAATGAGGGCTTTTCCGGTTCAGGTCACTGGATCTGTCTTCACTAAGGTGATCCATGAGACTTTCCTGTTCAGCCCAAAGCGAGTCCATGTGTCTGTCTGCCCGCTGCTTCGTTAGCAGGGTCACAAATAGCCGCGCTGTGGTTGGATGAATGACATCAACCTCTCATTGGTTGTTTTATGAGCTTCACTGTGAGAAAGAGTGGAAATCTGACCTCACTGAGATCCAGCCAAAACCATCCAGCTGAGACTACACCAGTCCGGATGCAAACAGGAGATAACGTTGCTCAAAGGCACAAAGTCAGCCTGACCCCAGACCGCACATTCTTTCCCCTGGCTGACGCAGGGTTCTACCCTGAAAGTGAGATCTTTGTGGACACCGCCCTTGCTGGTGACTCAGATTGTTGTAGTTGGATGTAGAACAGAGTAGAAACATCATGGAGAACATTCCCTGAGTCCCACTGGGCTTTTTATGCTCTGACTCATAAACAAGCGACATGAGAACGGAGAGAAAGACTTTACCTCCTTACAGACGTGCATCACGTCTCCAAAAATCTACGGAAGCATCAACATGGAGTTCTTTACAGAACCATCAGACTCTTTTCAGCAACAATTCACAGCTTGAACAGCATGAGAAGTCCATTTTGTTAAATCATCTTCCGCTTATCCGCGGCCGGGTCGCGGGGGCAACAGCCTCAGACGTGAAGCCCAGTCTTCTTTCACTCCGGCTGCATCCTCCAGCTCATCCGGAACGATCCCGATTCGTTCCCTGTCCAGCTGTGAGACATAGTCTCTACAGCAGGTCCGGGGTCTCCCTCTTGGTCTCCTCCTGGTGGGACGTGCCCGAAACACATCACCAGCGAGGCGCTCGAGGGGCATCCCGACCAGATACCCGAACCACGCCATCTGGCTTCTCTCGACCTAGAGGAGGAGTGGCACGACACCGAGCTCCTCCCAGATGGCAGAGGTCCTCATGCGATCTCTGATGGAGGGTCCAGCCATTTCAGGCGCTTGTATCCACGATTTTGTTCTTTCAGTCACCACCCACAACTGGTGACTGTAGCAGAGGGTAGGAACGTAGATCCTGGTTACCATGGTGAGGGTAGGAACGTAGATCCTGGTTACCATGGTGAGGGTAGGAACGTAGATCCTGGTTACCATGGTGAGGGTAGGAACGTAGATCCTGGTTACCATGGTGAGGGTAGAAACGTAGATCCTGGTTACCATGGTGAGGGCAGAAACGTAGATCCCGGTTACCATGGTGAGGGTAGGAACGTAGATCCTGGTTACCATGGTGAGGGTAGGAACGTAGATCCTGGTTACCATGGTGAGGGTCGGAACATAGATCCTGGTTACCATGGTGAGGGTAGAAACGTAGATCCCGGTTACCATGGTGAGGGTAGGAACGTAGATCCCGGTTACCATGGTGAGGGTAGGAACGTAGATCCTGGTTACCATGGTGAGGGTAGGAACGTAGATCCTAGTTACCATGGTGAGGGTAGGAACGTAGATCCTGGTTACCATGGTGAGGGGAGGAACGTAGATCCTTGTTACCATGGTGAGGGTAGGAACGTAGATTCTGGTTACCATGGTGAGAGTAGGAACGTAGATTCTGGTTACCATGGTGAGGGTAGGAACGTAGATCCTGGTTACCATGGTGAGGGTAGGAATGTAGATCCTGGTTACCATGGTGAGGGTAGGAACGTAGATCCTGGTTACCATGGTGAGGGTAGGAATGTAGATCCTGGTTACCATGGTGAGGGTAGGAACATAGATCCCGGTTATCATCCTGCCAGGCAGTTCCTCTCTCTCCTCTCTCTTCTAATGTACTCTCTCTCTCTCCTCTGCACATGTCCAAACCATCTCAGTCTGACCTCTCTGACTTTAAAACCTCTAACATGTGATGTTCCTCTGATCCTGTCCATCCTGGTCACTCCCAGAGAGATCCTCAGCATCTTCATCTCTGCTACCTCCATCTTTGTTTCCTGTCTTTTCTTCAGTGCCACTGTCTCTAGACCAATCAGCATGGCCGCTCTCACCACACTGTCTCTAGACCAATCAGCATGGCCGCTCTCACCACACTGTCTCTAGACCAATCAGCATGGCCGCTCTCACCACACTGTCTCTAGACCAATCAGCATGGCCACACTGACCACACTGTCTCTAGACCAATCAGCATGGCTGCTCTCACCACACTGTCTCTAGACCAATCGGCATGGCCGCTCTCACCACACTGTCTCTAGACCAATCAGCATGGCCACACTGACCACACTGTCTCTAGACCAATCAGCATGGCTGCTCTCACCACACTGTCTCTAGACCAATCGGCATGGCCGCTCTCACCACACTGTCTCTAGACCAATCAGCATGGCTGCTCTCACCACACTGTCTCTAGACCAATCAGCATGGCTGCTCTCACCACACTGTCTCTAGACCAATCAGCATGGCTGCTCTCACCACACTGTCTCTAGACCAATCAGCATGGCCGCTCTCACCACTTTTCCCACATTTTCCCTTTCATTTTAGCTGAAACTTTCCGGGTCTTTGGGACCTCGTGTTGGCTCTCTCTGTTCACCTCGACCTGCTTGATACTGACTTTAACAGTTACACTCCACCTGTAGAGGTCAGACGTCACTGACTCGAGATCTGCTGCGATGATGTCTGATAAATATCATGAGGTGGGAAAGACGAGGCGTTAGCTCACGTTGCATACTTCTCCCGGTTTTTCCCGGTTGGGATTTGAACCGGAAGAAGCCGGTTCAAGAGCTGGAAAGGTGTTCCAAGAACAGACACCTAACCCCCTAGTTGCTCCGTTTAAGGAGCCATTGTGGCTGCCTGCTGCGGTGCAACACAGCAAAGTAATTCCCCTATAGTGGGACTAATAAAGAAATCTGAAAAAAATACAGGACGGGAAAGCTTTTAAATTCCTTAAACAAGCAACGAATGAATAGAAAAACGCTTCAAATTTATTTTTGATGTGAGAATAAAGTTCATACAAAAGTATGTTTTTGATCAAACTTTTTTAAAGTCCACAGTTTTCTGGTTTTTTTCTGGGTTCAGGAAGCGAGAAACCACCACACAAAACCTGACCTGAAGGTATCTTCCTATCTACTTTTAAATCTGCTGTTGAGGCAAATCGAACTCTCACAGCTGCACTCCGTCACACACCGTCCCCTCCCCTCCTCTCGCTCTCCTCCACCAGCTAACATTTAAAATGGCACGAGAACCTTACAGATGGTTCAATCGGCGAGCTGGCACCATCACACCTGACCACAGCTCAGTGTGGCCTCGCTTCGAGCGAGCCAACACTGAAAACACACGCCGACTTCTAAGTCGCTCTCGCCGGCCGGGTCTTTGCGCCGCAGCCATGAATATAAAAAGATGGAGAGGTAGATTAAAGCAGCGGACGGAAAGAGAGGAAGCCATATTAAGCCAGAAGTGGGAGAAGAATGGGCAGCGTCCAGCGGCCATTAAAACTCTCCTTCATGTGGAGCCAATAAACATAAGTGAAGTATTTAATGTGAACCCCGTCGCCAGCGAGAGAGGCGAGGAAGTTAGAGACCGACGAATGGAGGGAGTTTAGAGAAGAAAAAAAAAAGAGTTTTAACATCTGAAGCAGAAAAAAAAAATCATTTAAAACATTTGAAAAATTTCATTTTAAAAAGTTGTGGAAAGTTTATTTTTAAGGCGAGATTGTCCAAAAAAAAAAATTTGTTGACGCTAAAGTTCATTTTCTGATCTGCTTATTCCTGACAGGGTTGTGGGGGCGGAGCCAATCCCCGCTGATTCAAGGTAAGAGGTAGGGTACACCCTGAACAGGTCGCCAGTCGGTCACAGAGCCACATACACAGACAACGTCATCCACACACACACATTCCAAGGGACAATTTCATAGCAGCCAGTCAACCTAACATGGACGTTTTTAGAGGAAACCAGAGAAAAAAGTTGAGAGACTCGAGAGCTGGTGTGAAGTGAATAAGCTCCAGATGTACATCTCCAAAACCAAGGAGATGGTGCTGGACTTTCAATGAGCCCCCTCCACCGTACGCCCTATTGCCATCAAGGATGCTGAGGTGGAGGTGGTGAGCTCATATAAGTATCTGGGTCTTCATCTGGACAACAAACTGAACTGGGCTAAAAACATGGAGTCTGTGTAAAAGAAAGACCAGAGTAGAATGTACTTTTTAAGGAGGCTGGCCTCCTTCAAGGTCTGTCCCACACTGCTGAACATGTTTTATTGTGTCCAGTGTTTTATTTTATGCAGTTGTGTGTTGGGGGGGCAGTGTGAGGAAAAAGGACACTCAGAAGCTGGACCGTATCGTTCGAAGGGCTGGCTCTTTGGTTGGACTTGGTCTGGACTGCGTGGAGAAGGTGGTGGAGCAGAGGACATTGGCCAAGTTAAGATCTGTCCTGTCCAACCAGAGTCACCCGCTGCACACGGTCTTTTCCAGACAGAGGAGCTTTGAGAGCACCAGACTGCGCTCACTGAGATTCTCCACAAACAGACTGAAGAATTCTTTTGTGCTATCAGACTTTTTAATGCAGCCACGTCGGGCAGGAGCAGTAGAGAGCTGCAGTGATTTTACTGATTGACTTTTACATTCATTTAGAAGCACTTTATCATTTTTTATCATTTTTAGTCTGTTTTATTCTTTCTTATCTGTTTTAATCTTTTATTTTGAACTGTTGTGATTGTGTGTCTTGATGTGTGAATGGGAGCAACAGATGGCAAGACAATTTCTCTCAGGATTAATGAAGTATTTTGTCATGAGATGTTTGGTTATGGATTAAGACCGATTATTGATAAACCAACATGAATAAGTGGTGATAGTGTTACACTCATTGATAATATTTTCACAAATATATATGAAATTACAACAAGTGGAATATTGTTAAGTGAAATTAGTGATCATTTTCCTGTGTTTATAAATAGTCAAATGATAAAACAAAAAAAAACACAAGAATCAATATATAAGTTTTTAAGACTCAGGAAACCTGAAAACCTTGAAGCATTTAAAAATCATTTAACACAATGTTCTTGGGAAGGTGTTTATGTTGAAAATCCAAATCAGGCCTACCAGGCCTTTATGGTAACTTTTCAGAAACTATACAACTATTACTGTCCAATCATAATGTACAACCAAAAAACTAAACGTTTAAGAAAACCATGGATAAAGGCCTGTCAAAAGAAGAAAGACCTGTATAAGAGGTATTTACAAAATAGAACCAATGAAAATGAGAACGAGTATAAAAACTATAAAAATAAACTGACGTCTATTTTAAAAAAGCAGAGACAATTGTATTATAATAAGATTTTTGAGGATAGTAAAAATAATATTAAAAAGACATGAGATGTTATAAATCATGTATTAGCTGATAGATGTAAAAACACAGACTTCCCAAGTTATTTTCAAAATGAGAAAAATATAAAAGTAGAAAACCTGGAAAGTATATCTAATGAATTTAATAATTATTTTATAGACATGGGACAGACTTTAGCTTCAAAAATAAATACTGGTAATATAAATTATGACAAGTATAAAATTAAAGAAACGGTAAATACAAGTGTAAAGTCGATGTTCCTATGTGGAGTAACCGAAGTGGATGTGAAAAATATAGTTAAAGCATTTATAAATAAAAAATCAACAGATATAAATCAAACTGATGTGATAATAATTAAAGAAGTTATAGATCAAATTGCTCAACCGTTGACTCACATATGTAATCAATCTTTTTATCATGGCGTTGTACCAGATGACATGAAAATGGCAAAAGTTATACCCATATTCAAAGGTGGTAACAAACATCTCATAGTAAATTACAGACCAATCTCACTTTTACCACAAATTTCAAAAATCTTGGAAAAGCTTTTTGTTAAACAGTTAGATAATTTTCTTGAAAAAAATCAGTTAATTTCTCCGCAACAGTTTGGGTTTAGAAAACAGTTAACAACTACCTACGCAGTGATGAACATGACTGAGGAGGTCAGTTCCTCTATGGACAGAAATGAATATGTAATTGGTATCTATATAGACTTAAAACGAGCATTTGATACTATAGATCATAAACAATTACTAATAAAATTAGAAAAATATGGTATTAGAGGAACGGCACATTCCTGGATAAAAAGTTATTTAGAAAACAGAAAACAGTGTGTTGAAATAAACAATGTAAGATCAAACTTTAGATCGGTAACTTGTGGAATACCACAAGGATCTGTTATTAGACCAAAACTCTTTAATATATTTATTAATGATATATGTAATTGTTCAAATTTATTTAAATTTATTATGTTTGCCGATGACACAACAATAGTCTGTTCAGGAAAAAAACTCCAGGAATTATTGAGCAACATTCAACATGAATTACAACAGCTTTAAAGTCTGGTTTGATTTAAATAAGTTATCACTTAATATAGCAAAAACAAAATATATGATTTTTGGTAAGAAAAAGGATATTGATAGTGATACAAAACTTAAAATAGATGATGTTGAAATTGAAAGAGTTTATGAAACAAAATTTTTAGGAATTATAATCGATGCTAAATTGACATGGAAACAACATGTAAAATATATAAAGACAAAAATCTCAAAAACTCTAGGAATACTGTATAAAACCAAAGATTTATTCAGTTTTAAGGCTTTATCTGTTATTTATTCCTCTTTAATTCTTCCTTATATGACGTATTGTGTTGAACTGTGGGGTGGAACATATAAAACTTTAATTAATGAGATCTTTTTATTACAGAAACGTGCAATAAGATTAATAAACAAAGTTGGGTATTTTGAACATACACATCCTTTATTTATTAAATCTGGATTGATTAAATTTAAAGATTTACATCATTTCAAAGTACTTCAATTTATGTTTAAAGTTAAGTTCAATGTTTTACCCGTAAATATACAAAAATACTTTAAACTTCAACAAACTGTTTATGATTTCAGAGATGACTGTAAATTTATTTTACCCCAAACCAGAAAAGGGTTCAGACAAAGGTGTTTATCTTATGTCGGACCTCATTTATGGAATAATTTTATAACTAAAGATATAAAAGAATGTGTTTCGTTTAAAATTTTTAAAAAGAAACTCTCACAATTTATTTTTGAAAGTTACTAAATTTTGTGATTTGTGTCATTTTTTTCCTTTTTTCCATCTTTTCTGTAAATTTGTTTCAAGGTAACCTATGTTGTAAAAGCTAGTTTTTTTGGGCACACAAGCATTTTTTTTTGCTTCAGCCTGTTCTTGGTCACCTGTATCATTTGAATATGAGGATTTGTTTTTGTTAATGTATATAATGTTATAGGAGACTGAGTCCGAAATAAAAAAGTTTCAAGTTTCATTTGTCAACCCACACATACACAGGGAGAACATGCAAACTCCACGCTGAAAGGCCAGAGTTCCAAGCCTCATCTCCACTCTAGACTCGAACCCCAAACCCTCGTTGCTATGAGGCCACCGTGCCGCTAAAGTGTTGAACAAAAATTAGACTACTAACTTTTTTCAAAATAAAAGTTCAAGTAACTTAAACTTTTGTGACTTTTATTTGTTTTTACACAATAAAAAACACTATCAGTTCATCTATAACTGGTGATGAGTAACTATGGGCAGTTTTATTAAGAATCTCTTCAGTGGTTTGGAGGATGTACTGGTTAATAAAAGTCATATAGGAGAATGTGGGCGAGTGTGTGGGTGTTGTATACCACCCATCCTGCCATTTAAGGGTTAATCTCTTTAAAATATTATAGAAACACAAACACACGAGCAGCTGGTGTGAAATTAAAAGTAAAAAATCAGTTTTCTTACCTGCACGAAACGGACCGGCATCGGCAGCAACATGAAAAAAAAAAAAAAAGTTTCAGGTTAAAAATAAAACATAGAAATCAGGATAAAAAAAAAGATGAACCGACTTATAAAATTTATCCTCAGCTTTTATTTTTTTTTATTTCTGTGACCTACGAGTGAGATCAGATTCCTCAGGACGAGATGTCAAAACTATAAAACACACACACACACACACACACACACACACACACACACACACACACACCAAACAGAGGTATTAATCATCATTAGGCAGTCCCAGCATGCATCGGGGCGGGGCCCATCAGGAGACACCTCAGTACAATCTTTACTGCTGCTGTCATGGTAACCAAGGTCAAGTGGTCCAAAGCTCTGTGTGTGTGTGTGCACATGTGTGTGTGTGTGTGCACGTGTGTGTGTGTGTGGTTATACACTCCTTGAAGAAACGTAGAGAAATAACAAGAGAAAATAAGGAGATACATCCTCAAAAAAAAACACACTGATTATTGTTTTTTTTAAACCAATAATAGTCGCAGGGGGAGGGGTCTCACTCAGAGATAGCGGGAGGAGCTAAGAGTAGAGCTGTTGCTCCTCTGGGTCAAGAGAAGCCAGATGGGGTGGTTCGAGGATCAGGATAGGATGCCTTTCGGAAGCCTTCGCTGGTAAGCTGTTCCGGGCACGTCCCACTGGGAGGAGACCAAGAGAAGAGATTATCCTAACCTAGAGACACGGGAGAGCTGAGGTGTCTCAAAGCTGGACAGGCGATGCCTCAAGATACTCCCGGGTGAGCTAGAGGACTTAGCTGGGGTGACGGAAGCCTGGGTTTTGCGTCTTGAGGCCGTTGACCATGCAATCCGGTTCCAGATAAAGCGGAAGATAACGGAATGGTTTGGTGTGTTCATCCCTTTTCGTCTCATGTTGTAATCTGTTCAAATGCCAGCACAGGCGCCTCTGGGAGAGGGTGGCGAACATACTGGACATGCTCGTCTGGGTCAGCGTGTCCGCGTTGGATACTCAATTTTGCCAGGTGATGCAGAGGAGTGGTCTAAGGTTACACAGGTGGAAGATGTTTAGTCTCCGTTCCTGGTAGGTAAACAGTGTCCAAGCTTCACTGCCGCACAGTAGGGTAGTCACCACACACGCTCGGTTAGCATGAGCCATATGGTACGTGTTGCTTTGCCTACCCTGATGTTAAGCACGATGTCATGGTATGGGTTACTTATGAATATTCGTCCGTTCCGTCATCTTCCGCTTTTTCCGGGGTCGGGTCGTAGGGGCAACAGCCTCAAACGGAGAAGCCCAGGCTTCTCTCACCCCGGCTGCATCCTCCAGCTCACCCAGAAGGATCCCAAGTCGTTCCCCGGCCAGCTGTGAGACATAGTCTCTCCAGCAGGTCCGGGTTCTGCCCCTTGGTCTCCTCCTGGTGGGACGTGCCCGAAACATCTCGCCCGCAAGGCACTCAGGGGGCATCCTGACCAGATGCCCGAACCACCCCATCTGGCTCCTCTCGACCTGGAGCAGGAACGGCTCGACACCGAGCTCCTCCCGGATGGCAGTGCTCTTCACCCGATCTCTGAGCGAGAGCCCAGCCACCCTGCGGAGGAAGCTTATTTCGGCTGCTTGTACCCGCAATCTCATTCTTTCGGTCACCATCCACAGCTGGTTACCATGGTGAGGGTAGGAACGTAGATCCTGGTTACCGTGGTGAGGGTAAGAACGTAGATCCTGGTTACCATGGTGAGGGTTGGAACGTAGATCCTGGTTACCATAGGTGAGGGTTGGAACGTAGATCCTGGTTACCACGGTGAGGGTAGGAACATAGATCCTGGTTACCACGGTAAGGGTAGGAATGTAGATCCTGGTTACCACGGTGAAGGTAGGAATGTAGATCCTGGTTACCACGGTGAGGGTAGGAACGTAGATCCTGGTTACCATGGTGAGGGTAGGAACCTAGATCCTGGTTACCATGGTGAGGGTTGGAACGTAGATCCTGGTTACCACGGTGAGGGTAGGAACATAGATCCTGGTTACCACGGTAAGGGTAGGAATGTAGATCCTGGTTACCACGGTGAAGGTAGGAATGTAGATCCTGGTTACCACGGTGAGGGTAGGAACGTAGATCCTGGTTACCATGGTGAGGGTAGGAACCTAGATCCTGGTTACCACGGTGAAGGTAGGAATGTAGATCCTGGTTACCACGGTGAGGGTAGGAACATAGATCCTGGTTACCATGGTGAGGGTAGGAACGTAGATCCTGGTTACCATGGTGAGAGTAGGAACGTAGATCCTGGTTACCATGGTGAGGGTAGGAACGTAGATCCTGGTTACCATGGTGAGGGTAGGAACGTAGATCCTGGTTACCATGGTTAGGGTAGGAACATAGATCCTGGTTACCATGGTGAGGGTAGGAACGAAGATCGACTTGTAAATCAAGAGCTTTACTTTTCAGCTCAGCTCTCTCTCTTTACCACGACGGTCCGATACAGTGTCCTAGTTATTGCTGATGCCTCACCGATCTGCCCGTCGATCTCCCGCTCCATCTTTCCCCCACTAGTGAACAAGACCCCGAGATACTTAAACTCCTCCACTTGGGGCAGGACCTTGTCCCTGACCCGCAGGGGGCATTCTACCCTTTTCTCATGAATATTTAAATATTTATGTATGAATATATTTCAGTATTTAAACCTTCAAAATGTGCATTATAATAAAAAGGACTTATTCAAAGAATAAACAAGATGAAAAACGTCTGTTTCTGCTTTCTTCCACAGAGTGACATCACATGGTGGTGCGTTTAAGGGGACTTTGTAAATTTCAGTGTTTCACGTACCTACGACTAACAACCATAATGTAAACAAAAATTCACCATGAGATTCAAACTCACAATCGCATCCTGAGTTATGACGCCATGCAAGAAACATGGGGGGTTTATACGAGAGGCCAAACGTTCCCATTTCAGCCCGACAGTTATAGTTTGATTTCATTTATCATCAGGGAGATATTGCTGATGTTTATGGGCTGCTGCGTTCCAGTCGGCCAAGCTCGCTATTAAACACAGAACAATAAGTTAGAGTTTACACAGCTGGACCTGAAATAACAGCCTGTAAAAAAATCTTCTTTTAATGAGTGTGTGGTGACTACTTTTCATCACGGTGTGAAGATCATGGACTAATATCCAATAGCCATTGGAGGTTTGGAGCTCTGAAGTTAAACTCCAACATATTCGTTCCAATTGGACCTTCTACTTTTTACCCCTTCGTTCGTTCACTCCATCTTACCGCTTATCCCGGTTAGGGTTGACGGTTTTTAACGTTTCAATACAGACAAATTATGCAGTTATGTTACCCAAACCTTCTAGGATTACTCAGTATTTTTTATGATTGCTCTGTTCCGTTACGTTCTGCTGATCCGGGGACGGTTCGCAGGGGCAACAGCCGTAGATGGGAAGCCCAGGCTTCTCTCACCCCTCAGGCTTCTCCTGAGGTGTTCCCTGTCCAGCTGTGAGACATAGTCTCTCCAGCAGGTCCAGGGTCTGCCTCCGGGTTTCCTCCCGTTGGGACAAGTCCGAAATACCTCACCAGCGAGGCATCAAGAGGCATCCTAACCAGATGCCTGAACCACCTCATCTGGTTTTTCTCGACCTGAAGGAAAAACGGCTGAACTCTGAGCTCCTCCCGAATGGCAGAGCTTGGTATTAATAGAGAGACGTTTGGAACGTGAGGCGTTGCCGTGGTGATGCTGTGTTACTGCAGCGTTACAGAAAGAAACATTAAGGTATGTTATTAAAACTTTAGAGACTCTTTCTGTGAACCGTCTTTCTTTGTAAACATCTCGTTACTCCTGCGGCTCAGCAATGGGTGTGGCTTATGTATGTACAAAATGTGTTTTCCTGACCCAAAGTATATCGGTCTATAGAGAAGAATCCCGCAGACAAAAAGAAACAGAAAAATCTGAAAAAAAAGGTCCTAGGGGGCATTGGTCTGGTGGTAGAGATACCGTCTTTCGACCGGGAGAACCTGGTTCGATTCCCGCTGGGCCTAAGTTTTTCCTGGGACCAAAAAAGGCACGAAAGTAAAGAAAATAAAACCCTGAAAAGACAAAAAAATAAGTTTTTCTATAAAAATGAAGTGGGTGTGGCTTAAAATCAGGTACTCTCTATAGACTGAAAACATAATATACTTTGACATGGTCTAAACATTGCAGACATAAGTGGTGGGCAGGAGGAGGAGTACAGGAGGGTGGTGAATGGATTTGTGGTGTGGGCAGGAGAGAATCACTTGCTCCTCAATGTAGACAAGACCAAGGAGATGGTGATTGACTTCCGGAAGAGGAGGACTGCTTTGCAGTCGCTCTGCATTCTGGGTAGGGATGTGGAGGGGGTTGAGGAGTACAAATACCTGGGAGTGACCATCGACAGCAGACTGAACTGGAGGAGCAACAGTACTGCTGTGTACAAGAAGACCTGCAGCCGACTTTACTTTCTAAGGAAGCTGAGGTCCTTCAATGTGTGCTGCAAGATCCTGGAGACCTTCTACCAGTCTGTGGTGGAGACCTTCTATCAGTCTGTGGTGACCAGCTCCTTGTTCTTCTCTGTCATCTGCTGGAGGAGCAGCATCGCAGCCAGTGACGCCAACAGACTTAATAAACTAATCAGACTGGCTGGCTCTGTCATTGGCAGCAAACAGGACTCACTTGAGGCAGTGGTGGAGAGGAGGTCACTGAATAAACTTTTATCCATCATGGACAATCATGACCATCCTCTCTACCCACTCCTGGACGAACAGCAGAGCTCCTTCTCCAAGAGGCTCAGACAGCTCCGCTCGAGAACATCTCGTTACCGGAGGTCCTTCTTCCCGTACGTGATCAGGCTCTACAACGACTCACTTAGCAGATAGGAAGTTGTTGCTGTGACACACAAATTTCCATGTGTGGGATCATTAAAATATATTCTGATTCCGATTCTATTTCCAAACAAAACAGGCCATTGTTTGATTGGTCTCTCATTAGACCAACTAAACAAGATTCAAGCGATGACTTTGTGTGAAAAGAAACTTTTCTGGGAGCAACTGAGCCGTTTGAAGTTCATCACTTTTGTTCCATCAAGTCCAATTTCTTGTACTTTAGTCACAGAGGAATCAGCACCTTGACTCCGAACACGGCGGCTGTCAGAAAGACGCTAATCTTCTGCTGAGTGGTGTCATTCCTATCAAGAATGTGTCACATTACACTGAGGATCTGCAGCTTTTCTTCACATGATTAAAAACACCAGCCTGTCTCAGATCCATTCACACTGAGATCCGAGTACAGATACAAGTGACGGCTTCAAAACCACTTTGAAACACTTAAAAAAAAACGTGTTCACATGAAAAATAGACTTTAAGTGATGAAAAGAAAAAGCAGGAAAAAACTTGTTACCAAATTGGTTCAAAACAGTTTGCTGGAAAAGCCTTGACGGTGTCCGACAGTGGAGTGAAAATATTGAACATTATAAACCAGGATCTACGTTCCTACCCTCACCATGGTAACCAGGATCTATGTTCCTACCCTCACCATGGTAACCAGGATCTACGTTCCTACCCTCACCATGGTAACCAGGATCTACGTTCCTACCCTCACCATGGTAACCAGGATCTACGTTCCTACCATCACCATGGTAACCAGGATCTACGTTCCTACCATCACCATGGTAACCAGGATCTACGTTCCTATCCTCACCATGGTAACCAGGATCTACGTTCCTACCCTCACCATGGTAACCGGGATCTACGTTCCTACTCTCACCATGGTAACCAGGATCTACGTTCCTACCCTCACCATGGTAACCAGGATCTACGTTCCTACCCTCACCATGGTAACCAGGATCTACGTTCCTACCCTCACCATGGTAACCAGGATCTACGTTCCTACTCTCACCATGGTAACCAGGATCTACGTTCCTACCCTCACCATGGTAACCAGGATCTACGTTCCTACCCTCACCATGGTAACCAGGATCTACGTTCCTATCCTCACCATGGTAACCAAGATCTACGTTCCTACCCTCACCATGGTAAGCAGGATCTACGTTCCTACCCTCACCATGGTAACCAGGATCTATGTTCCTACCCTCCGCATGGTGGCAAGCTGTCGGTGGTGACCGAAGGAACAAGATCACAAATACAAACGGCTAAAATGATCTTCCTCTGCAGGGTGGCTGGGCTCTCACTCAGAGATAGAGGAAGGAGCTCAGAGTAGAGCCGTTGCTCCTCCAAGTCGAGAGAACCCAGATGGCATGGTTCAGTCCTCTGGTTAGGATGCCTCCCGAGCACCTCACTGGTGAGGAGTGTTGGGGACGGCCGACCAAAAGGAGACCCAGAAGCAGACCCAAGATTTGCTGGAAAGACTATGTCTCACATTAGGACAGGGAAATCCTCAGAATCCTCCCGGGTGAGTTGGAGGATCCAGCTGGGGTGAAAGAAGCCTGAGTTTCCCGCCTGAGGCTGTTGCCCCCGCGACCCGGCCCCAGATAAGCAGAAGACAACAAAATGGAACAAAACTTTGACGTCAATGTCATGTTGTTGAAAAAATGATATATAATTTTTAAGGAAATGACTTTTTAACTGTTAATCTTAAAAACTATGGATTGAATGATACTTAAGAATTAATTAGTTCAAATTAATATTAATTAAATCGACCTTTAAAAAATGCTTGGTTTGGGGTTTAATTAGTGCCGTCTTGTGGGATATTAAAGCTGATTTTAACGCTCCTCTTAATAAGTTAACTTAACAAACATTCATTTAAATCCAAACCGCAAAACAAACAAATAGCTGATTTTTTTCCCTAATTTTCCTTTAGAATTCCATCTCAGCCTGTGAGGCTGTCCGTAGGGAATGAACTATCGCCTCTGTGTGATTAACCTGCGACGGGCCGATCGTCTGCAGGTGATTGGCTCTGAGGTGTAGAGCTAATGGATGATTACTCTGAAAAGGTCAGATTTCTCCCCTGTTCCTGCAATTAAGGCACCAAGAAGAGACACACTGGCTAAGTAGTGTCGACATGGAGACGTAGACGGATCTAAAGGGAAACTTTCCAACTTCTTTAACCTTTTAAATCAACTTCTAAACATTGAAACTGTGTTAAAACAAAGACGTGGATGGATTCTGTTTCAATTACATTCTGTTTCTTTCTGTTGTCTTTCGCTTATCCAAAGCTGGGTCACAGGGGCAACATCATCAGATATGAAAGCAAGGCTTCTCTCACTAGGGATGATCCTGAGGTGTTCCCTGAGCAGCTGTGAGACAGTCTCTCCAGCAGGTCCAGGGTCTGCCTTTTGGTCTCCTCCTGGTGGCACGTAGGTAGGAACGTAGATCCTGGTTACCATGGTGAGGGTAGGAACATAGATCCTGGTTACCATGGTGAGGGTAGGAACGTAGATCCTGGTTACCAGGGTGAGGGTAGGAACGTAGATCCTGGTTACCATGGTGAGGGGTAGGAACGTAGATCCTGGTTACCATGGTGAGGGTAGGAACATAGATCCCGGTTACCATGGTGAGGGTAGGAACGTAGATCGTGGTTACCACGGTGAGGGTAGGAACGTAGATCCTGGTTACCATGGTGAGGGTAAGGATCGTAGATCCTGGTTACCATGGAGAGAGTAGGAACGTAGATCCTGGTTACCACGGTGAGGGTAGAAACGTAGATCCTGGTTACCATGGTGAGGGTAGGAACGTAGATCCTGGTTACCATGGTGAGGGTAAGAATGTAGATCCTGGTTACCATGGTGAGGGTAGGAACGTAGATCCTGGTTGCCATGGTGAGGGTAGGAATGTAGATCCTGGTTACCATGGTGAGGGTAGGAATGTAGATCCTGGTTACCATGGTGAGGGTAGGAACGTAGATCCTGGTTACCATGGTGAGGGTAGGAACGTAGATCCTGGTTACCATGGTGAGGGTAGGAATGTAGATCCTGGTTACCATGGTGAGGGTAGTAACGTAGATCCTGGTTACCATGATGAGGGTGGGAATGTAGATCCTGGTTACCATGGTGAGGGTAGTAACGTAGATCCTGGTTACCATGATGAGGGTAGTAACGTAGATCCTGGTTACCATGGTGAGGGTAGTAACGTAGATCCTGGTTACCATGGTGAGGGTAGGAACGTTGATCCTGGTTACCATGGTGAGGGTAGTAACGTAGATCCTGGTTACCATGGTGAGGGTAGTAACGTAGATCCTGGTTACCACGGTGAGGGTAGGATCATAAATCAACTGGTAAATCCAGCGCTTTGTTTTACGGCTCAGCTCTTTCTTCACCATTATGAACCGATGCAGACTCTTGATTATTGCAGATGCCGCACCGATCCGTCTGTCGGGTACTGATCCATCCTTCCCTAATTGAGAAAAAACACCTAAACCTGACCTGCAAGGGGCACTCCACCCTTTCCTGGGCACGGACCATGGTTAGAGGTGCTGATTCCCATCCTGGACGTGTCATTCTATTTCTCTGTGCCCTAAAACGACCAAAGAAATCCCTGTTCCTCAGAGCCTCCTTCCTGAGGAGGAAAATGCCTTAAAAATGTACGCTAAGCTTTGCTAATGCGACGAACAACGTATCACTGTACATTGTTGTAAGAACCCCTTTACACTCTTTCAATCCTCCTGCAGAAACCCTGACCTTATCAGATCTTTCTGAGAATCTCAGGAGGAAACTTTGCTACCCAGTTTAAATTAGCAGGAGTGTTGGCGGACAAACCGTTCGCCTCCGTCAGAGTCTGGACGCGAGCTGATCTTTTCATTAAGAGAATTTCAGCGTGCGGACGTTTACAGCCGCCGTTAAAATGAAGATGTATCACACATTTCACTGGAAGGCAGAAAAGGCATCCATCTCCCTGCCTCAGCAGCTCTCCGCTGAGATCTTCCACAGTTAGAGGCTTATTAATCTAAAGTGTACCGCATCAGCCAATCAGGTCTCAATATGCTAATCAACAGTTCTGAAGCTTGATGAAAGATTTTATGGAGGCTGTAAAAGTATTTTTTGGGGGGAAATACACTGTCAGGTTCAATCGCTGAAAGTGACTAGCCAAGGAGAAGCATGTGAGAGCGGCTAATAAAGGAAGAGAGGCTCTTTATAAAACCCACTTATCAGTGACACTTTTCTTAATCAAACATAAACAAAGTGACTCAATCAGCGCCGCGCTCTAATTTACTTTTTAAACTGTTGGAAGAATTATTAAAAGTGTAAAAGAGAAAGTTTTAGAACTGCTGAAGAACTCTTTAATTCTTTCTGTGATGGAGGAAGGAATTCTAAAACTCAGATTTACAGAGTTACCATGAATGCACCTCCATGTGAAATCATATGTATTGACCAATGATCACTCTGCTCCAACATAAAGGAAGAAAGCAGAAACAGACATTGTTTTTTCATCTCTTTCATTGTTGTGGGTGCGTTTTGTTCTGTCGTCTTCCGCTTGTCCGGGGCCAGGTCGCAGGGAAAACAGCTTGGGATTCTCTCACTCCAGCTGCATCCTCCAGCTCACCCGGGAGGATCCCGAGTTCCCCAGCCAGAGACATAGTCTCTCCAGCAGATCTTTGGTCTGCCTTTTGGTCTCCTCCCGATGGGATGTGCCCGAAACACCTCACCAACAAGGCGCTCAGGGGGCATCCTGACCAGATGCCCGAACCACCCCATCGGGCTTCTCTCAGCCTGGAGGCTCCACCCGGATGGCAGAACTCCTCACCCGAACATACGTAGCTCCTGGTTACCATGGTGAGGGTAGGAACGTAGATAAACTTGTAAATCGATGCTCACACTCTTTCAGTCTGATACACGAGGACAAGAAGAATAAAAAAACCTTCAAAGTGTGGGGATGGTTTTTTGAAAGCAGACAGATCGCACGCTTTCTCGAAGGTAATAAAAACATTGAAACACTCTGGATTCTAACTGAAAGTTTCATAGAGTTTCACGTGTTGCGTTGCTCTTGTTTCAAAAAAAATGTATGACTTTCATTTTTTTATGAATTTAAGAGGTAATTTTGAAAAAAAAATCTGACAAAGTATAAAAATAATATAAAACAAAATCACCACAAATTTCAGGATAAAACATAACGTTCATTAAACTTTACTTCTTTAGGATTAAAAAAAAATGTATTACAAAGACAGATTTTATAAAAAACTTAATATTTTCTGTCCTGATGGTTAAAAACTCATCTTTTTAGAAGCAAAGCAGAAAAAAAAAGACTATCGGTCACCAATGAAGAATGTAAACGTTGGAAAGCAGAGACAGATTGTTCACTCCATCTCTCTGTCCTTTCAGCCTTTAGTCCTCCATAAAATAACCGAGCAGAGAAATTTGCATGATTGCATTTTCCATATTGGTCATAGCTCAGATTATTCCAGCAGAAGGAGGAATGAACGGCTAATGTGCTTAGTGTGTTAGTGGTCATCAGTTAACAGACAGAAACTCAAACCAAATGCAGGATGTCTGCAGGGATTAAAAATCACAAAATATATCCAGATTATTTCAAACATCTCTGTTCAGTCAAAGGAAAATCTCTGAATCCAGGAAATCACAAACAAATTGAGAACCCCAAACAACCTGCTGGGTTTGGGCAGCAGACCTACCGTAGTTACTCGAGTATAACACGCGAAATTTTATACCTAAAAAAGAACTCAAAGTTCGGGTGTGCGTTATAAACGATTGCTCGGGTGACACGCTTAGATGTAGTGGTATATTATTAGCGCAATGACTCGTTAGTCGAAGATATCGCTGAAAACATCAAATTAAACACATGTCTCCACCCACAAAACGCCTCTGGTCTATTTTAGCAACATAATCCAAATCAGTTGCGTGGACGATCTAGCATAAATATTTCTCGATGGCTCTGGCGCGACTCTCACCGCAAAGGCAGGGCGTGGTAATCTGGTGATAAATAATTTTTATCATGGCCGCACGTGTTTGACAACGTTCGTCATTTACAATGCCCGATTTTTAATAGAAAATTAGGAGTGATCGAATAAACATGCACCGAAACCACCCTCAGGTGGTTTGCTATGAGGTGGTGACTGAAAGAATGAGATCACGGATACAAGCAGCCGAAATGAGCTTCTCCGCAGGGTGGCTGAGGAGCTCTGTCCATTTGGGTGGAGCTTGGTGTTGAGCCACTCCTCCTCTATGGTGAGAGAAGCCATATGGTGTTGTTTGGGGTGGTTCAAGCGCTTCACTGGTGAGGGGTTTCGGGCATGTCTTACCGGAGGAAGACCCCGGACCTGCTGTAGAGACTATGTCTCACAGCTGGCGTGGGAACAACGTGGAATCCTTCCGGTTGACCTGAAGGAAGCAGGCTGGTTGAGAGAAGACTGGGCTTCCCGTCGGATGCTGTTACCCCTCGCGACCCGGCCCCGGATAAGAGGAAAACGACGGAACAGAACCTTCTTTATAAGAGACAAAATGCTTGTTTCAGGACTTAGCGGAACAAGCATCGGTTTTAGCGGTTGGAAAGGAGAGACTGACTTGAAGTGGTGCCCTCTGCAGGGAAAAGCAGGAAGAACAATGAACAATCAACCAGAAATCCGTCCCTTCGCCAACAATATGTTGATTTTGAGTCCCGCTCGTTCCTTTTCTTCCTCCTCTCTTCAGAGACTCACGATAATTATTGACTCCGACTTACATTTTCCTTCTTTTTTCTCTTCATTCATTCATCGTTCAACTTTTCTTTCCCACTTTGACGTCATCCTTTCTTTCATCAAAGCCACGACTGTTTAAACTCTCCCTTTACTCTGAGGTTCCATCGGAGCCCCCGGGAGCCAAACGTTATTAAAAGAGGCCCCCTGAGCCGGGCCAGGGGATGCGGGGATGTTGAAAGTGCATTTCAGTCTGAGGACTCTGTGGTAATGTGTGTGTTTTCACAGTATCTCCACTTCTCATCCTCCGAATCTGGAATGAGATTATAAAGTCTGTTGGGAAATCTGTTGGCAGCAGATTCAAATGATTGTGGAAAGTCTGTCTGTTGAGGGGCAGTGAAAGGTTGCGGAGGGGCAAAAAGGGCTCGTCGCCGCCCCCCGTGGATAAAAATATGAAAAGAGTTTGGTGTGGACGACTTTGTGGTGTGAGGTTTCAGCTCCGGGTTCAGTCTGGTTTGTTCAGATTGAAAAACAATTCAAGCGTTTGTGTAAAAATACACAGGGTTCCCACTAGAGGGACGTGGATGAAAGACCAGGAGGAGATTCTCTACGTTTTGAAGAGTCAGAGGAGGTACCTCGGGCATCTGGTTGGTGAGGGGAAGATCCTGGACTCCTCATCCGATCTCTAAGTGAGAGTCCAGCCACCCTGCGGAGGAAGCTCATTTCGGCCGCTTTAATCTGCAATCTCGTTCTTTCAGTCAGCACCCGCAGCTGGTGATCAGAGATGAGGGTAGAAGTGTAGATCCTGGTTACCATGGTGAGGGTAGGAACGTAGATCCTGGTTACCATGGCGAAGGTAGGAACGTAGATCCTGGTTACCATGGTGAGGGTAGAAACATAGATCCCGGTTACCATGGTGAGGGTAGGAACGTAGATCCTGGTTACCATGGTGAGGGTAGGAACGTCAATCCTGGTTACCATGGTGAGGGTAGAAACGTAGATCCTGGTTACCATGGTGAGGGTAGGAACGTCAATCCTGGTTACCATGGTGAAGGTAGAAACGTAGATCCTGGTTACCATGGTGAGGGTAGGAACGTAGATCCTGGTTACCATGGTGAGGGTAGGAACGTAGATCCTGGTTACCATGGTGAGGGTAGGAACGTAGATCCTGGTTACCATGGTGAGGGTAGGAATGTAGATCCTGGTTACCATGGTGAGGGTAGGAACGTCAATCCTGGTTACCATGGTGAGGGTAGAAACGTAGATACTGGTTACCATGGTGAGGGTAGGAACGTAGATCCTGGTTACCGTGGTGAGGGTAGGAACGTAGATCCTGGTTACCGTGGTGAGGGTAGCAACGTAGATCCTGGTTACCATGGTGAGGGTAGGAACGTCAATCCTGGTTACCATGGTGAGGGTAGGAACGTAGATCCTGGTTACCATGGTGAGGGTAGGAACGTAGATCCTGGTTACCATGGTGAGGGTAGGAACGTAGATCCTGGTTACCATGGTGAGGGTAGGAACGTAGATCCTGGTTACCATGGTGAGGGTAGGAACGTAGATCCTGGTTACCATGGTGAGGGTAGGAACGTAGATCCTGGTTACCACGGTGAGGGTAGGAATGTAGATCCTGGTTACCATGGTGAGGGTAGGAACGTCAATCCTGGTTACCATGGTGAGGGTAGAAACGTAGATCCTGGTTACCATGGTGAGGGTAGGAACGTAGATCCTGGTTACCATGGTGAGGGTAGGAACGTAGATCCTGGTTACCATGGTGAGGGTAGGAATGTAGATCCTGGTTACCATGGTGAGGGTAGGAACGTAGATCCTGGTTACCATGGTGAGGGTAGGAATGTAGATCCTGGTTACCATGGTGAGGGTAGGAACATAGATCCTGGTTACCATGGTGAGGGTAGGAACGTAGATCCTGGTTACCATGGTGAGGGTAGGAACGTAGATCCTGGTTACCATGGTGAGGGTAGGAACATAGATCCTGGTTACCATGGTGAGGGTAGGAACGTAGATAGACTTGTAAATTAAGAGCTTTTCGGCTCAGCTCATTCTTTACCACAACGGATCGAAGCAGCATCCTAGTTATTGCAGATGCTGCACCGATCAGTCTGTCGATCTCCTGCTCCATCCTTCCCCCACTTGTGAACAAGACCCCGAGATACTCAATCTCCTCCACTAGGGGCAGTACCCTGCCCTTGACCTGCAGTGGGCATTCCCCCCTTTTCCGGGCGAGAACCATGGTCTCGGATTTGGAGATGCCGATTCCCATCCTGGCCAGTTCACACTCGGCAGAAAGATGGCAGCAGCTGATGACGGGAATATATTGTGCTCAGACTAATTTGCAACCTTGACCTTCGGTTGCATGACCAAACAGTCAGAGTCATCTAGAAAGCAGAGCATTGGCATCAGGGCAACCACATCTTTCCTTTGGATAACCTTTCTAATGTCTGCTTCTGACTCAGAGTTTATTTGCTTGATGTTTACATGGTTCTGACAAACTAAACGGTCTGATCATGATGAGTGTGTTACAGCCCGGCCGGGTTAAAATGAGCTGAATTATGATGGAGATGAGTGAAAGAGAAGGTGTCTGTATAAAACTGCATCATCAGTCAGTGAGATCATCCGCTGAGGGTCACGGTGACATGAACTCAGCTGTAAGCCCTCAGAAATCCCTCTGATGGTCCTCCACATTAGGCAACAGCTCATCGTGACCCACATACGACATGTTCTCATGTTTATTAGCTGTTATTTCAGAAAATTAGTGAAGAAAGCTGATTGTGGAAATGAGCTGAGTGAAGCTGGATGGAGTCGACATAAACACGCTGCTTTATCTCTGACAGGAAACAAAAAAAATGATCTTTATGGTTCTAAACGACGTCATGGAACAACATGGAGTTCTTCCCTCTGGTTTTAGACCTCATTTTGAAGGTACACGCCCTGCCACTGCACACCCTAACCGCAGCCAATCAGACAGTCCTTAAGTTTTGTAATTACTGCATCTCATTGGCCGATTATTAACTTGAAAAAACTTGTGATAAAGGTCATTTAACGACATGAAGAAATGAGAAATGTTGAGAATACAGTAACAACACCCGAGACAACTGTGACAAATGCCGAGTGTGAAGTGGCCAGGATGGGAATTAGTGCCTCCAAATCCGAGACCAAGGTCCTCATCCGGAAAAGGGTGGAATGCCCCCTGCGGGTCAGGGACAGGGTCCTGCCCCAAGTGGAGTAGTTTAAGTATCTCGGGGTCTTGTTCACGAGTGGGGGAAGGATGGAGCAGGAGATCAACAGGCTGATCAGTGCACCGTCAGCAATAACTAGGACGGTGCATTGATCCGTCGTGGTAAAGAGAGAGCTGAGCCGAAAAGAAAAGCGCTCGATTTAAAAGTCGATCTACGTTCCTACCTTCACCATGGTAACCAGGATCTACATTCCTACCCTCACCATGGTAACCAGGATCTACATTCCTACCCTCACCATGGTAACCAGGATCTACATTCCTACCCTCACCATGGTAACCAGGATCTACGTTCCTACCCTCACCGTGGTAACCAGGATCTATGTTCCTACCCTCACCATGGTAACCAGGATCTACGTTCCTACCCTCACCGTGGTAACCAGGAGCTACGTTTCTACCCTCACCGTGGTAACCAGGATCTATGTTCCTACCCTCACCATGGTAACCAGGATCTACGTTCCTACCCTCACCGTGGTAACCAGGATCTACGTTTCTACCCTCACCATGGTAACCAGGATCTATGTTCCTACCCTCACCATGGTAACCAGGATCTACGTTCCTACCCTCACCGTGGTAACCAGGATCTATGTTCCTACCCTCACCATGGTAACCAGGAGCTACGTTTCTACCCTCACCATGGTAACCAGGATCTACGTTCCTACCCTCACCATGGTAACCAGGATCTACGTTCCTACCCTCACCATGGTAACCAGGATCTACGTTCCTACCCTCACCATGGTAACCAGGATCTACGTTCCTACCCTCACCATGGTAACCAGGATCTACGTTCCTGCCCTCACCATGGTAACCAGGATCTACGTTCCTACCCTCACCATGGTAACCAGGATCTACGTTCCTACCCTCACCATGGTAACCAGGATCTACGTTCCTACCCTCACCATGGTAACCAGGATCTACGTTCCTACCCTCACCATGGTAACCAGGATCTACATTCCTACCCTCACCATGGTAACCAGGATCTACATTCCTACCCTCACCATGGTCACCAGCTGTGGGTGGTGACCGAAAGAATGAGATCGCGGGTACAAGCGGTCGAAATGAGCTTCCTCTGCAGGGTGGCTGGGCTCTCACTCAGAGATAGGGTGAGAAGCTCTGCCATCCGGAGGATCTCGGTGTCGAGCCGCTCCTCCTCCAGGTCGAGAGGAGCCAGATGGGGTGGTTCAGGCATCTAGTCAGGATGCCCCCGAGCGCCTCGCGGGCGAGGTGTATTGGGCACGTCCCACCGAGAGGAGACCAAGGGGAAGACCGAGACGGACTGAGGAAAGAGAACCCGGTGTGTTTGATAGAAATCTAACCCAACTGATCTTTTCAGAAACACAAGAACTTTGATGAATTTTTGGATGCTGATTGAAAAATAATGTAACTTAATAAATACTTCAATAAATCACAACCAAACTTTGCCCCCGTTGCCTTTATAAAAACACACACAAGCATGTTTTACAGGTATGTTTTAAAGTGGCAGCGCCCTGAAAGCTGGTGGAGCCCGACCCGACTGTAGGGTATCCATCGGAGACCCAACGGGTCGGGATAAATTTCTGACATTTTAACTCGGGCCGGGTCGGGCTCGCACATGAGTGGTCATGTCATGCGCTTCAATTAGCGCGGGGAAGATTCACTTAAAAATCTTTTCTTTTTCGTGCTTGTCTTCCACGTTTAGATCACTGTGTTCATTAAGGTGTTAAAAAAGGGTGTTATAGGGTCATTCACCCAAAACTGTGTGCGTACGCCATGCACACGTTTGGATAATGCCGGGCTCTAAACGGGTTCTAAACGGGCTTTCAATCAAAACATTCCTGTCCGGTTTGGGCCCTTTCAAGCCGAACTTTTCAGGCCTGATTACAGCTGTAAAAGCTGGTCTCATGTTAAACACAGAAAAACCAAACTGTAAAAACTAACTGAAAATAAAAACTTAATTAGTTCAACAATAGTTGGTACTGAATAACTGTGGGCGATTTCATTAAAACTTCTTCACTGCTTTGGGAAATGTGTTACAGAAGCACAGATGGACGCACAGGCGACGCCTCTACTGTAAGCAGATCCGCTGAGATGCTGAGATTTAAACCTGACCGGAAACGTTGAAACACAAACACCAGCCAACCGAAAACTAAAATGAGGAACACTAATCAACGAAGTCCCCCGGAGCTCCTAATGCAAACCAGGTGGGCAACAATCGCAGCTAATAAGACCAATTTTCTTTCTTATTTAACTCCCTGCACAGAGATTTAAAATACCAATCTGAACCAGCCAATCAGCATCACTGCCCAACGCCGCACCCTCGAGACTCCCACACACAAACAAGAACCAACACACTGCCCCTAAATGCAGCAAAAACCTCCAGGTTTTTTCTCTCTTTCACACCTTTTCTTCTGAGTAATTTTCTTCATTGCGGCCTGGTTCTGATCATTTGCATAAAAATGTTCACTTCTGAGACCCTCCCCACAGAACGCTCCTCTAATACGCAATTACTCCCTTCAATAGCAGCGGCTAATTACAGAGGTGTCAGACAAACAGGTAGCGTAGCAGCGGGGGGGGAACAATGGCGGAGGTGTTAGACCGTCACACGGGACACGCCAGCTCAATGGAGAGCAGGAAATTCATTTAGGCTAGCTTCATTAATCCCCGCTCCCTGGGTCCTAGTCCGGGGGCTTGGCTTTGACGGGGGGGATGAGTGATCCGGGTGGGTAGAGAGAAACAGGAGCAGAATTATATGCGACATAAGAGAAAAGGCTGCTGGGATAGAAGCTGGACGTGTGTTCATTTGATGATAAAGAAAGAAGGAAACGTTAGCGCGCTGCGTCCGTTTTATTCATCTGACCCGTTGTTTGAAAAACAGTGGAAAAAAATGACTGTTTATGGACTTCAAAGAATGGAAATACAGAACGACGCAGCGAGGAGAGCAAAACCCGGCAGCTTCTTTACCTTTGACTTCAAATACAGGCTGTGAAAACTGGGCAAGCGTTAAAAGCTACCGTGTTCTAGTATGGCAGCTAAAATGAAAGGGAAAGTGTAGAAAACCGTGGTGAGAGCGGCCATCCTGATTGGTCTAGAGACAGTGTGGTGAGATCGGCCATGCTGATTGGTCTAGAGACAGTGTGGTGAGAGCGGCCATGCTGATTGGTCTAGAGACAGTGTGGTGAGAGCAGCCATGCTGATTGGTCTACAGACAGCGTGGTGAGAGCGGCCATGCTGATTGGTTTAGAGACAGTGTGGTGAGAGCGGCCATGCTGTTTGGTCTAGAGACAGTGTGGTGAGAGCGGCCATGCTAATTGGTCTAGAGACAGTGTGGTGAGAGCGGCCATGCTGATTGGTGTAGAGACAGTGTGGTGAGAGCGGCCATGCTGATTGGTCTAGAGACAGTGTGGTGAGAGCGGCCATGCTGATTGGTCTAGAGACTGTGTGGTGAGAGCGGCCATGCTGATTGGTCTAGAGACAGTGTGGTGAGAGCGGCCATGCTGATTGGTCTTGAGACAGTGTGGTGAGAGCGGCCATGCTGATTGGTCTAGAGACAGTGTGGTGAGAGCGGTCATGCTGATTGGTCTAAAGACAGTGTCACTGAGGAAAAGACAGGTAGCAGAAATGTTTGTAGCAGAGATGAAGATGCTGAGGATCTCTCTGGGAGTGACCAGGATGGACAGGATCAGAGGAACAGCACATGTTAGAGGTTTTAAAGTCAGAGAGGCCAGACTGAGATGGTTTGGACATGTGCAGAGGAGAGAGAGAGTACATCAGAAGAAGGATGCTGGGTTTGGAACCACCAGGAAAGAGGACTAGAGGAAGACCAAAGAGGAGGTTCATGGATACAGTGAAGGAAGACATGAAGATAGTTGGTGTGACCGAAGAGGATGCAGCAGATAGGGTTAGATGGAAGAAACTGACTTGATGTGGCACCTCCTTCTTTATCTCTTCTCCCTGTAACCTCACATATTCTAGGATTGTGATCTTGTTGTTAAATTGTAGGCTTGTTTACTAATAGAGGAGACGGCAGCACAGTAGTCCCCACAGCGGACCGGAAAGTCGCAGGTTTGCGACCACAGAGAGCACGTCTAGGGTCCTTGGAGAAGACACCTAACCCCCGCTTCTCCCACCATTGGCGCCGTTGAAGGGCAGCCTGCTGCGGTGTAAGGAGTGCAGCAAACAAATTTCCTGGAGAGGGATGAATAGAGTAATTCATTTATTTTATTTATTTATTTAATAGGTGTGTTTAAACACTGGGAAACGGACCAAACAATGATTTTATCAACCCTACTTGAAGCTAGTGTGGCTTCATCAGCGAAACATTTAGAACAGTCCTCACTACTGTAACTCAAAGGACAAAAAACATGGAGGAATGTGGCAAATTATGAGATCTAAAATGATGGCGGAGTGCGTGGACTTAAGCGTCAGAAGCTGAGGAAGACTCTAGGAAAAAACTACAGCTGACACCTGCAACAAATCTCAGGCATAAACCAACTTGAGCTCCATTCAAACGTATTGCAATTCGCTGACCGCAGCTCCTGAGTTGACGTTAGATACTTCATGCACTTCACCGCACCACCTTCTAATGTCGCTTGATTTGCATAGGAGTCAACGTACACTCGGAATTAGAAATAAACCTGCTTAGTAAATGACCATTTGGCTCAGTCGTAGTGTTTGTTCTTGGGTCGGAGCAGCCGGTTCGAATCCCTCTGAGTCCCCAAGCTGTCCCTGGAGAAGACACCTAGCCCCCTAGTTGCTCCACCGTTGGCGCCGTCATGGCTGCCTGCTGCGGTGCAATGCAGGACAGTAATCTCCCCATTGTGGGGCTGATAACGGTATTCTTATTCTTCTTCTGACCGTGTTCCGACCTCACCGTTCAGACCGCCGTTATCCAGAAGAAGAATCCTCTTCCCAAACAGCCCGTGTAACTCCGTCAGACTCTATTTGAAATCAGATGGCTTCCATTTTGTGCCCAATTGAGCCTGGTTGGATGAAGCTCATCTGTGGTTGGGACGATTTAATTTGAACACACCATCTAGTGGGAAGGCCAAAAATAGCAGCAAAATGTTTTTGAAAGAAATATTTTTGATATAATTTCTACTTGTTGAGTTGGACGGATTAAAAGCATTAAAAGGGATATAGTTTCACCACGCTTGAACGAGGACGTCCCCAGTACAAAAGAGGCTGGTAACCACTGCTGTAGACCTCCATCCTTCTCTGTTTTATGACTTTAACTTCAAACATAAACCAGATGAGAGGAATCTTCTGGAATGCGCAGACGTTTTATTGTCTCTTGGGCTCTAACAGCCTGTGAACCTTCTGGAGGAGGTTAAAATCCAAATGGAACAAATATGTTTTTGGTTTCGGGTCAGAAACAAAGTTAGCGTGGATTCTGACTCACATGGCCGAGGTTTAACGTAGTCCAACATCAGCTGGAACCAGTTTGGAGAAAACGTTGTTTAGGATTTAATCCAATGCAGTAATCTGTCATTTAAGAGTTCTCATTCTCAAATGATTAAACCAGGGATTCAGAGGTCTGCACCGGGTGGCTAAAATGTTTTATTTGGATGCATGACAGAAATAAAAAGGTAGATTTTCACTGAAGTAAATCTGACTTTAACTATGAGCCGCTTAAAGGAAAAACAAAAGAAGAGTACCGTAATTACCGCACTATAAGGCGCACCTAAAAACCTTAAATTTTCTTTAAAGTCCACGATGCGCCTTTTAACCCGGAACGCCTTATATATGGATTAATATTGAGCTACAACAGGTGTCGCAATTGCGGTAAGCAGCCGCCGACTCCATTTCCCCCGTAGAAGAAGTAGTGCACGGTGCATGCTGACGTCTCATTTCCATTTGTTTGTTTGTGTAAAGACCCGGAAATGGCTCCTACCAATAGACACTGTTACACCGCAGAGTTTAAACTCAAGGCGATCGGTCACGCAGTAGAACACGTAGAGCCGCAGCGAGAGAGTTTAACATTAATGAATCAATGGTGAGGAAGTGGAGGAAGCGAGAGGATGCGCTGCGCCAAGTAAACAAGACTAAACAGAGTTTATCTTCAATGGAAGATAAACTGTGTCACGAAAATATTAAGAAAATAATAAAACAGCTGTTTATTTACTTTGTTTTGTAATTGTTAATAATGTTTGACTGACCTATCTGACTGTTTTCACCATTCAGTGAATGCATAACGTAACCCCAGCCTTTACTGTAGCGTCTTATAATGCAGTGCGCCTTATAGTGTGGAAAATACTGTACTTATAGTGAAAATGCCTACATGTATAAGGATCCGAGGTGTTTTACGACATCAACAGATAGTCAGTTTTTTTAAGTCTAAAACTTACGTAAAAACACTTGCATAAAAAAAAAGTGTGTTCAACAAAATTATGTGTTGCAGCTGTGGCTACAAAAGTAGCTTACCAGTACCTGGTATGGATTGGATGAATAATGAATATACGAAACGCCCTGAAAAGCGCTATAGAAGTACAATGCATCGTCATCACTACCATCCACCACTTCCTGTTTAAACTTTCCGTTCCGCCATCTTCCGTTCATCCGGGGCCGGATCGCGGAGGCAACAGCCTCAGATGAGAAGCCCAGGCCTCTCTCTCCCCGGCTGCATCCTCCAGCTCACCCGGAAGGATCCCAAGGTGTTCCCCGGCCAGCTGTTAGACATAGTCTCTCCAGCAGGTCTGCGGTCTGCCTCTCGGTCTCCGGTCGGTAGGACGTGCCCAAAACACCTCACCAGCAAAGCGTTCGGGGGGCATCCTGACCAGATGCCCGAACCACTCCATCTGGCTTGTCTCGACCTGGAGGAGGAGCGGCTCGACACCGAGCTCCTCCCGGATGGCAGAGCTCCTCACCCGATCTCTGAGTGAGAGCCCAGCCACCCTGCAGAAGAAGCTCATTTTGGCTGCTTGTATCCGCGATCTCATTCTTTCGGTCACCACTCACAGCTGGACTTATCACGATAAAAGAACTGGAAATATAACTCATCATTTCCAACGTGAGCTTCTGCTGCTTAAAAACAGGTGCAAAAGGTGTTTTTCTTTTAAAATCTAGTGGGTGTGGCTTGTATTTATTTAAGCTTTTAAGACCAGAAAATACGGTAAATAAAAAAACAGATTTAACAAACAATGTTTGCACCGACATCTGTTCATTTTCTCGACTTATTTCTGTAACAAGAAACTAAACTTGCAGCTTTTTGTTGATAAAACAATGATTTTTGCAACAGATTTTTTCATAAATGTTGGCATCAGCAGTTTAATCTGAAGAAAACCATCCGACCAGGCAAACAGAAACGGAAAAAAAAAGGAAGAAAACATTTCATTTACATTATAAGACGTACAGTAAATCCAGATGAACGCATTTTATTGGTCGTACACCAGATATTTTGATTATTCAAAGCCAATAAAAAGATCTCGGAGAGCTTCTAAAGGTCCACAGCTGTTTGTCACAAACATCCCAAACCACAGCAGAAGATCTGGCCCAGAAACTTCAGCTGCTCGCCTTCATTGTCCCACAAATGTGGCTCAGATTTGTATCAGAGCGCCGGAGTTTTGACGCCGCCATTACTCAGAATTAATAACCGAAGCGGTTTGTTTATCATAGTGTGCTTTCAGCTGCGAGTGTAACGGCCTCGCTGCGGAGACAAAGGAAAGACGATGGAGGAGAAAATCTCAGATGAAAAGCCAAACTGTGCGAGGAATGAAGGGATGAGAAGGAGCTTCACAGACGTGGCAATCGGCGCTAACATGCTGTTCCTCTGATTCTGTCCATCCTGGTCACTCCCAGAGAGATCCTCAGCATCTTCATCTCTGATACAAACATCCCTGTTTCCTGTCTTTTCCTCAGTGACACTGTCTGTAGACCAATCAGCATGGCCGCTTTCACCACACTGTCTCTAGACCAATCAGCATGGCCGCTCTCACCACACTGTCTCTAGACCAATCAGCATGGCTGCTCTCACCACACTGTCTCTAGACCAATCAGCATGGCCGCTCTCACCACACTGTCTCTAGACCAATCAGCATGGCCGCTCTCACCACACTGTCTCTAGACCAATCAGCATGGCTGCTCTCACCACACTGTCTCTAGACCAATCAGCATAGCCGCTCTCACCACACTGTCTCTAGACCAATCAGCATGGCTGCTCTCACCACGGTTTTGTACACTTTTCCTTTCATTTTATCTGAAACTCTTCTATCGCACATCACACCTGATACTTTTCTCCACCCGTTCTAGCCTGCCTCCACACACTTCTTTTCCACCGATCTTAAGTCCTTTAAATCGTCCACCATCTTCATCTCTTCTCTCTGTAACCTCACTCCTCCCATTCACACACATGTTCTCTGTCTTTTAGTTCAGAAATCACAGTGAGGTTTTTTTCGGTTTGAAACGCAAAACCAAAAATACAGCCTGAAATAGACCGCTAGAATGAAAGGGAAAGTGTACAAAACCATGGCGAGACCGGCCATGCTGATTGGTCTAGAGACAGTGTGGTGAGAGCGGCCATGCTGATTGGTCTAGAGACAGTGTGGTGAGAGCAGCCATGCTGATTGGTCTAGAGACAGTGTGGTGAGAGCAGCCATGCTGATTGGTCTAGAGACAGCGTGGTGAGAGCAGCCATGCTGATTGGTCTAGAGACAGTGTGGTGAGAGCGGCCATGCTGATTGGTCTAGAGACAGTGTGGTGAGAGCAGCCATGCTGATTGGTCTAGAGACGGCGTGGTGAGAGCGGCCATGCTGATTGGTCTAGAGACGGTGTGGTGAGAGCGGCCATGCTGATTGGTCTAGAGACAGTGTGGTGAGAGCGGCCATGCTGATTGGTCTAGAGACAGTGTGGTGAGAGCGGCCATGCTGATTGGTCTAGAGACAGTGTGGTGAGAGCGGCCATGCTGATTGGTCTAGAGACAGCGTCGTGAGAGCGGCCATGCTGATTGGTCTAGAGACAGTGTGGTGAGAGCAGCCATGCTGATTGGTCTCGAGACAGTGTGGTGAGAGCGGCCATGCTGATTGGTCTAGAGACAGTGTGGTGAGAGCGGCCATGCTGATTGGTCTAGAGACAGTGTGGTGAAAGCGGCCATGCTGATTGGTCTAGAGACAGTGTGGTGAGAGCGGCCATGCTGATTGGTCTAGAGACAGTGTGGTGAGAGCAGCCATGCTGATTGGTCTAGAGACAGTGTGGTGAGAGCGGCCATGCTGATTGGTCTAGAGACAGTGTGGTGAGAGCGGCCATGCTGATTGGTCTAGAGACAGTGTGGTGAGAGCAGCCATGCTGATTGGTCTAGAGACAGTGTGGTGAGAGCGGCCATGCTGATTGGTCTAGAGACAGTGTGGTGAAAGCGGCCATGCTGATTGGTCTACAGACAGTGTCACTGAGGAAAAGACAGGAAACAGGGATGTTTGTATCAGAGATGAAGATGCTGAGGATCTCTCTGGGAGTGACCAGGATGGACAGAATCAGAGGAACAGCATGTTAGCGCCGATTGCCACGTCTGTGAAGCTCCTTCTCATCCCTTCATTCCTCGCACAGTTTGGCTTTTCATCTGAGATGTTTGTAGCAGAGATGAAGATGCTGAGGATCTCTCTGGGAGTGACCAGGATGGACAGGAAAGAAGAAAAAAAAGACTGGCTTTCACATAGAAAACCAGTCAGTTCAACTATAGTTGGTACCGATTAACAGCAGACAGTTTAATTAAAATCCCTCCTGAAGTTTTAAAGATATTACGTTTACATTCTGTGGTTAAAAAAAAAAGTTTTTAATAACCTTCAGTGAAAAAAAAAACAAATGTCTGCTTGTCTGATATTTTTACTGGCATTAAGAGAAATCTTTAAAAAGTGAAATAAAATTAAAGGAGAATAACCCGTAACGAGTTTGTGGCGAGAAGTTAAAGCTTTAAACCACTTGCAGACATTTTAAATAGTCTCCAATCATCGGCTCACTTTCCCACAGTCTTTACAAGAAACAAACCTTTATGGCTGAAACGAGCAGGTCAGCCAGAGAGACACAACCCCGCTTTAAAACCTCAGAAAAACATCTTTTTATTACCCGACACCCAGCGGACGGAGAGCGGCTCTTATTAAAAATGTGCAGAGATGTTTTAGTTTGCCGGAGAGGAAAATAAAAAATGTGAGAAAACAAAAGTTCCCAGAAAACAGAAACTGTTACATCCTCACCACACGAAGACAAACGGATGGATTTGGGTTAAAATGAATTGACTCGGACATAATTTTTTTTTTTTTTATAGTCAAATTTTTTGCTGGACAACAAGCTGTTTTTTTTTTCCGTTCCACCGTCTTCCGGTTATCTGGGAATCTGGCAACAGCCTCAGACAGGAAGCCCAAGCTTCTCTCACCCCGGCTGCCTCCTCCAGCTCACCCAGAAGGATCCTGAGGTGTTCCCTGTCCGGCTGTGGGACATAGTCTCTCCAGCAGGTCCAGGGTCTCTGCCTGTGGATCTCCTCCTGTTGGGAAGTGGCCAAAACACCTCACCAGCGAGACACTTGAGAGGCATCCTGACCAGATGCCCATAGAGCAACGGCTCTACTCCAAGCTCCTTCAGGATGGCAGAGCTCTTCATTCAATCTCTGAGTGAGAGCCCTGCCACCCTCTCCATCCTGCAGAGGAAGCTCATTTTACCGTTGGAAGGAACGAAGCTACTTTTCCCCTGGTTTTTAATCACAAGGCTTTTTTGTGGATTCCGCTCTAACCAGTGTTCTATCGAGATCTGCGGGCTCATCTTGATCGGAGTTCCATAAACTAACACTAACCCTAGCACTATTTCCAATTAACGCAGGTTGCATATCTCGACCCCAAACCCGCTGGAGAGACTAGGTCTCACAGCTGGCCGGGGAACTACTTGGGAGCTGGAGGGTGAGAGAGGTCTGTGCTTCCCGTCAGAGGCTGTTGCCCCCGCGACCCGGCCCCGGATGAGCGGAGATGACGGAATGAAACAGAGTAGTGGCCTACAGTGGACTAGAGGAAGACCAAAGAGGAGGTTCATGGTTACAGTGAAGGAAGACATGAAGATAGTTGGTGTGACTGAAGAGGATGCAGGAGATAGGGTTAGATGGAAGAAACTGACTTGATGTGGCGCCCCCTGAAGGGAACTGATGGAAGAAGAAGTTACTGATTTAATTGGCTGACATCAGAAATCGTATCCACTGAACACCTAGCTTTATAGCTGTGTGACATCACACACTCCAAGTATCAATAACTCTGTTCCAAGATGGTGGAAGAAAGCAGAAACAGACCGTTTTCATTTAAATAAATAAATAAATAAATGAATTACTCTATTCATCCCTCACCGGGGAAATTCAACAGCGCCAATGCTGGGAGAAGCGGGGGTCAGGTGTCTTCTCCAAGGACCCTAGACGTGCTCTCTGTGGGACGCAAACCCGCGAACTTCCGGTCCACGCGCGAACGCTCTAACCACTGAGCTGCCGTCTCCTCCTTTACTGGTTAATTCTCTAATTTAATTTTGTTTCTTTTCTAAGGATTAATTTTCACGACTTTAACATGAATGAAAATGAAAGCATTTTTTTTTCATTATTAATGGACATTTTTTTTTTAATAAACACATCCCATTCATTCATAAAAAAGTGTGTTTGTATGTTTATATATGTGTGTTTGAATTTTTAAGGTTTTAAAGCATTACATTTTGAAGAAGGATTATTTCAGATGAAACAGGAATTGTGTTTCTCTAAAGTGAAAACAAACATCTGGTAGAAGCTCGCACCCTCCCGGTCACGCTCATTAACATGCATATGCTACTTTCATTATTTTCTCCTCAGCTCCACCTGAGCTGCTCCAGCCTGTCACTGGACTTCCTAAAATCTATAATCTACATGCTGACGGCGACCTGCTGGCGGCCACGTGCAATTAGACACGCGGGATTTTCAGCAAACAGACTCCAACCTTTTGGCCTGATTAATTCTGTCTTTTTGAGGTAGTTTTATGAGGAAAAGCCGTCATGTTACAGTGAGACGGAGAAAAAAAAAAAACTCCGAAAAATCTTTCTGGAAACCACTTGAGAGCTCATTGAAAAGGAGATCAGTTTGAACGTTATCCCCACATCAAATAAAGTAGTTCTATTTGTTCATTTAAGAACTTTACAAGCTTTCTTCTTCTTTTCTTACGACTCAAATGAAAGGTATCGGCGGAGAATTTTGTTCTTGGCACGCCCACATTCTGTTTTAATGCGTGCTCTCTGCTCAGTCTCGGTCCTAACAGGGAGTTCCATTGTTTGTAGCTTTGCCATCTTGATGTGCTTTACACTATATTTACACAACCTCAAACAAGCTTTTACGTTGTGTCGTGCATACTCCAAGTGAGTGGGACAAAATGAGAAGCGAGAAGAAGGGGGAAAATATAGTGTCAAATTTTTATTCAAGTTTGAGTTGCGTTCTGTTACAACTCGTCTCAACATGTAACAAACAGGTTACAGAATCAGGACGACTGATGTGCTGCCAGGTAGTGAAAGAACCCACGAAGCTTCACGCCCTGATCGCATGCCGAGGTGTCCTTGAGGACTGAATCTCTGATTGCTCCTGATGGGTCAGGTTTAGTACCTTGCCTTCCGCTTTTTCCGTTCCGTCATCTTCTGCTTGTTCCGGGGTCAGGTCGAGAGAGTAACAGCCTCAAACGGGTAGCCCAGGCCTCTCTCTCCCCGGCTGCATCCTCCAGCTCACCCGGAAGGATCCCAAGTTGTTCCCCGGCCAGCTGTGAGACATAGTCTCTCCAGCCAGTTCAGGGTCTGCCTCTTGGTCTCCTCCCGGTGGGACGTGCCCGAAACACCTCGCCCGCGAGGCGCTCGGGCGAACCACCCCATCTGGCTTCTCTCAACCTGGAGGAGGAGCGGCTCGACACCAAGCTTCTCCCGGATGGCAGAGCTCCTCACCTGATTTCTAAGTGAGAGCCCAGCCACCCTACGGAGGAAGCTCATTTCAGCCGCTTGTACCCGCGATCGCCGAGGTAGCCTTCCGCTTTTCTCAGATGTAAATGTGAGCTAATTGTAAAACAGTTTGAGTGCTGATTCAAAAATAATGCATCAGCACTCTATTCCAGATTCTTTCATTAGAATAGATGGAGGTGTAAATGGTAAAGAGAATTCCACAAACAGCCAGAAGAGGACGATGGAGTGAAAATGGGACTTATACTCAGGTGTGACGCCTGTGTTTCTTCTTTGTTATGCATTTTCAGTCCGCTGCGACTTATAATACAAAAAATATGATAATTAATAATAATGTATACTTCATTCATCCCTCAACGGGAAATTTGTGTGCTGCATTACACCGCAGCAGGCTGCCATGATGGCACCAATGATGAGAGAAACGGGGGGTTAGGTGTCTTCTCCAAGGAGCCTAGACGTGAACGCATTGGAATCGAACCTGCGAACTTCCGGTTAATTTCTGATAAGAGGGCAAACGCTCTACCACTGAGCCACCGCCTACCGCCCCTTTAAGCCCGTTTTCCCGAAAACGGGAAAATTACACCGCAGCAGGCTGCCAGGACGGTGCCAATGGTGGGAGAAACGGGGGGTTAGGTGTCTTCTCCAACGACACCTCGACAAGATACGACCTGGTGAACTTCCGGTTCGAACGAGCCGGACGTTCTACTGCTGAGCTGTCGCCAGCCCTTTAGTCATAGTGCCATACGCGATAGTGAAATTACACTGAGTGCAGATACCAGGTTGCACCAAGTTTTCAGCTCCTCAGGGGATTAAAAAAAAAAAGAAGAATGTGACAAACTGACACCTGCTGAGTGAACAAGCATTGATCAGACTGGTATGTCACCTAGGTATCTGATTCGGGGGTCACCACCTCTGTATGGGAGGGCTGATTTGTGCCAGGAGGATGGATTGGTTGAGAAACAGCCGAGCATGATGTAATATTTTGTGTTGGCTTGGCATCAGTGAAAAGTTTCTTTTATTATTCCCTCCTTTCTAAGCTCCTGGAAATCAGACAGAACCCAAAGTAATCCTTCATCTCAGTGGGAGGGGACCAAAAAAAAAATGTAAAATAGCCAATTTGTGCTGTGATTTGTGTTGCCGGTACAGTAAGTGATGGAGATATGCAAACAGCTTTGGCCTCCAGTAGGAAGAAAAATGAATGAATATTGATTTCTCTGTTTGAATGAAGCTGGCAGGAAAACAGAGATGAATAAATAGAGAAAAGAGAAAGAGGCCACCGGGGCTTTTGGGAAACGCTCGGCCAATACACAGCTCGAATAATAAATGACTCAATCGCTCCGTGGATTGGTTCCAGGAAAAATAATGAAACTTAGAGCAGCTGATCATAGCTGCATGGAGCGGGCATAGCGGTATAGAAACAGGAGTAATATATTAATTAGTGTATAGAGGTGGATGGAAATGCTGTCGTGCTTTCTGATGCCGTTACCGGGGACAACAATGCCATGAGGATGGTTTACTTATTTCTTCTTTTTTCAGACACAAAAGAAAAGCAAAGAGAGCAGGAGTGTTTTACCTCCTGTGAGGGTCGATCTTTCTAATGGCTGCTGGTTGGAGAGCAAATTGCTCCTGGAGATAAGGAAGAGGGGAGTGGGGTCATTTCCTCGGCCTGTTTACCTGCTCACAGCATGCGACCATCAGCCTGGCCCGGTTTTACCCTCACAGAGATAGTACCACATTCCTGTCAGGTCGTCAGAGTGTGTGTGGCTCATGTAAAGACCCAATAACGTTTTCTAATGGGACATTATTCAATTCTTTGTTTTGTAACATTCCACCAGGACTATTTCCTCCTACTCCGTCCCTCGTGGAGCAAATGGGAATGGTCGCCCAGGCGCTGTGCCCATTATGTTCCATCAAACTTTGAGCAGTGTGGAGCGAGCAGCACGCTAACACGGACACGCCAAGAACTAACAGTGAAGGTTATTTTTTGCAGTAAACAGGTAATACAGATGCTCATTTAAAATGATAACTCTTTATCCTACCATCACCATGGTAACCAGGATCTACGTTCCTACCCTCACCATGGTAACCAGGATCTACGTTCCTACCCTCACCATGGTAACCAGGATCTACGTTCCTACCCTCACCATGGTAACCAGGATCTACATTCCTACCCTCACCATGGTAACCAGGATCTACCTTCCTACCCTCACCATGGTAACCAGGATCTACATTCCTACCCTCACCATGGTAACCACGATCTACATTCCTACCCTCACCATGGTAACCAGGATCTACATTCCTACCCTCACCGTGGTAACCAGGATCTACATTCCTACCCTCACCATGGTAACCAGGATCTACATCCTTACCCTCACTGTGGTAACCAGGATCTACGTTCCTACACTCAGCATGGTAACCAGGATCTACATTCCTACCCTCACCATGGTAACCAGGATCTGCGTTCCTACACTCAGCATGGTAACCAGGATCTACATTCCTACCCTCACCATGGTAACCAGGATCTGCGTTCCTACACTCACCATAGTAACCAGCTGTGGGTGGTGACCAGGGAACAAGATTGCAGATACAAGCAGCCAAAATTATCTTCCTCTGCAAAGAGTCTGGGCTCTCACTCAGAAATACATGGGGGAGCTCAGAGTAGAGCCGTTGCTCCTCTGGTATGAGAGAAGCCAGTGATACCAGTATCTGGTCGGGATGCCCCTGAATGCCTCACTGGTGAGGTGTTTTAGGCCCATGCCACCGGGAGGAGAGCAAGAGACACACCTCGGACCCGCTGGAGAGACTAAGTCTCACAGCTGGACAGGGAACACCTCGGGATCCCACAGCTGGAGGATGCATCGGCGTGAGAGAAGCCTGGACTTCCCGTCTGAGGCTGTTGCCCCGTGACCCGTGCCCAGAATAAGCCGAAGACAACAGAATAGAAAGTTTAAACAGAAAACTGTGTCTTTGGTCTCGTGGCTTCACAAAGCTTTTTTTCTGATCTTTATTTAAACCTGATATTTAGGTTTTATCACATGAATAACCCAGATCTTTCAAAAACTTTGATAATTTTGTGAAGACGAACAGAAAGAGAGCGAGTCTCATGGTGAAGGCTGTCAAACAGCAGCACGAACTGATCACAATCACTCCTTAAATAAAAGGCCTGAGAGACTTACGGATGTCAAACGTGAGCCGAAACGGTGTGAATCTGATGGAGTTTCACACAACAGAAACATCCAGAACATGTCATGAGACGTCTTCAACAACAACACAAGTCAGTCAAGAAGAAATGAGACGCGATGCGGCTCGGCCACACCGGTAGATTTCATTAAGGTACTGATGTGAGACAGACGAAGGAGAGCGTGTAGGAGACAACGAATGGTTGTGAAGTTCTTAAATGTTGTGACCTCAAACTTTGTGATCTTAAACTTCTGTCACTTGACCTGGAATCCACTCAGAAATAAAAGGCATGTCTTTTGTGTGTTTGGAGCTTATTTAACATCTCAAATAAAAGTCTGACCAATGAAATCATGTCAGAGAAACTCAGGAACGTACCGGTCGTCGATGCTCCAGTTTAGGCACAGATTCAGCGAGCTGAGTTTGCGACACTTCCTCACCACTTCCATCACCGTCTCGTTGTTTAGCTCCGAGATGTGCCGCAAATCCAAAACGTTCAAGTTCCTCAGCTGCAGAAAAAAAGAAAAGTTACAAGTTTAAAGGTCGTATTTATAAAAACAGACTTAGACCCAAATCTGTGTGTCGGTTCTACACACAGACTTCAACACGGTGAGTGAAGATGGTCTAACTTCAAACATAGACACATGCAGGGTTAGTTAGTAGTATCCGCGTTCCCTCTAAGCTGTGCGCCTACGTAATTGCACATTGCTCGCAGATTAATAACACAAGAAAACCTCTGCAGCGCACAAAATAAAACTCAATGTAAACTAATCTCCGCATAATTTCTTTCTTTCTGAAACAAACCGCTTCAAATCGCTGCTTTGGAATTTGACTCGTCACTGCTGATGACATCACAAAAGAGTCTTTGCTCCGCCCCCTTCTGCTCAGGAAGCTTGTGTTTTTGCTCAGACACAAAAAATTAGAGTGAGCATTGGTCGCCACCCACTTTTTCTTTCATTAGAGCGCCCCATAGGCGAAAGAAAACTCCACGGATTAGCTGCACTTCTGTGTGAGCCTCATGCTTAAAAACCAGGGACAGATAGCAGCTTATTGTTCAATGCCAATGCGGGAGCTGCAGCTCCTTCCCTACTAGCTGCAAATGTGATATGTAGTATGAATCATGGGGGAGCAGTGGCAGACTGACTTTATTGCCATTCCCGGGTCTTTGTGAACCCGCGCTGGATCTCTCTGTTCTCCTCGACAAGCGTGATACTGATTTTGACAGTTGCACGCCACGTATAGTGAACAGAGATAACTGACTCAAGATCAGTTATCTCTGATCGAGATCCGTTGCGTTGATGTTGGACAACTCCAGATCCCTCTTTCAGCCATCTTTGTACCGTAGGGCAGGTCGTCCAGTCGGCAGCGTTACTGTGGCGAGCTACCCATAGAGAATCTCTTTTGGAATGCAGCCTCCACTGGCTGATATGTTTGTTTTATTTCTTTTGTTTGTTATTTTACCGACAGATCAGTGTGTATCAATCATGAAGTTACCATGGTGACTGCCTCACATTCTGTTTCCTGTAAGCGACAACTCACCACTGTCAATGACTGATAACAGACGGAACGGGCTCATTTAAATACCTCTGCATACGCATCACCTCATTTGCATGATCTATATAAGAAGTTGGAGCGGATCGGTGCAGCATCAGCAATAACTAGAACGCTGCATCGGTCCGTCGTGGTAAAGAAAGAGTTGAGCCGAAAAGCAAAGCTCTCGATTTACAAGTCGATCTACGTTCCTACATTCACCATGGTAACCAGGATCGACGTTCCTACCCTCACCATGGTAACCAGGATCTACACTCAACAAAAATATAAACGCAACACTTTTGTTTTTGCTCCCATTTTTCATGAGATGGACTTGAAGATCTAAAATTCATTCCAGATACACAATATTACCATTTCTCTCAAACATTGTTCACAAATCTGTCTAAATGTGTGATAGTGAGCACTTCTGCTTTGCTGAGATAATCCATCCCACCTCACAAGTGTGCCACATCAAGATGCTGATCTGACATCATGATTAGTGCACAAGTGTCCCTTATACTGCCCACAATAAAAGGCCACCCTGAAATGTGCAGTTTTGTCACACAGCAAAACGCCACAGATGCCACAAGCATTGAGGGAGCGTGCAATTGGCATGCTGACAGCAGGAATGTCAACCAGATCTGTTGCTCGTGTATTGAATGTTCATTTCTCCACCAAAAGCCGTCTCCAAAGGCGTTTCAGAGAATATGGCAGTACATCCAACCGGCCTCACAACCACAGACCACGAGTAACCACACCAGCCCAGGACCTCCACATCCAGCAGGTTCACCTCCGAGATCGTCTGAGACCAGCCACTCAGACAGCTGCTGAAACAATTGGTTTGCTAACCAAACAATTTCTGCACAAACTGTCAGAAACCGTCTCAGGGAAGCTCAACTGCATGCTCGTCGTCCTCATCGGGGTCTTAACCTGACTTCAGATCTTCGCCGTAACAGACTTGAGCGGGCAAATGCTCACATTCGATGGCGTCTAGCTCATTGGAGAGGTGTTCTCTTCACGGATGAATCTCGGTTTACATTGTTCAGGGCAGATGGCAGACAGCATGTGTGGCGTCATGTGGGTGAGCGTTTTGCTGATGTCAATGTTGTGGATCGAGTGGCCCATGGTGGTGGTGGAGTTATGGTATGGGCAGGCATCTGTTATGGACGAAGAACACAGGTGCATTTTATTGATGGCATTTTGAATGCACAGAGATACCGTGATGAGATCCTGAGGCCCATTGTTGTGCCATACATCCATGAACATCACCTCATGTTTCAGCAAGATAATGCACGGCCCCATGTTGCAAGGATCTGTACACAATTCTTGGAAGCTGAAAATGTCCCAGTTCTTGCATGGCAAGCATACTCACCGGACATGTCACTCATTGAACATGTTTGGGATGTGCTTGACCGGCGTATACGACAGCGTGCACCAGTTTCCACTAATATCCAGCAACTTCTGCCAGCCATTGAAGAGGAGTGGACCAACATTCCACAGGCCACAATAGACAATCTGATAAACTCTATGCGAAGAAGATGTGTTGCACTGCATGAGGCAAATGGTGGTCACACCAGATACTGACTGGTTCTGAGTCCCCAGACCGCCAATAAAGCAAAAACAAAATGCACATTTCAGGGTGGCCTTTTATTGTGGGCAGTATAAGGAACACCTGTGCACTAATCATGATGTCAGATCAGCATCTTGATGTGGCACACTTGTGAGGTGGGATGGATTATCTCAGCAAAGCAGAAGTGCTCACTATCACACATTTAGACAGATTGTGAACAATGTTTGACAGAAATGGTAAGATTGTGTATCTGGAATGAATTTTAGATCTTCAAGTCCATCTCATGAAAAATGGGAGCAAAAACAAAAGTGTTGCGTTTATATTTTTGTTGAGTGTACGTTCCTACCTTCACCATGGTAACCAGGATCTAGGTTCCTACCCTCACCATGGTAACCAGGATCTAGGTTCCTACCCTCACCATGGTAACCAGGATCTATGTTCCTACCCTCACCATGGTAACCAGGGTCTACGTTCCCACCCTCACCATGGTAACCAGGATCTACATTCCTACCCTCACCATGGTAACCAGGATCTACGTTCCTACCCTCACCATGGTAACCAGGATCTAGGTTCCTACCCTCACCATGGTAACCAGGATCTAGGTTCCAACCCTCACCATGGTAACCAGGATCTACGTTCCTACCCTCACCCTGGTAACCAGGATCTACGTTCCTACCCTCACCCTGGTAACCAGGATCTACGTTCCTACTCTCACCATGGTAACCAGGATCTACGTTCCTACCCTCACCATGGTAACCAGGATCTATGTTCCTACCCTCAACATGGTAACCAAGATCTACATTCCTACCCTAACCATGGTAACCAAGCTCTACGTTCCTTCCCCTTGCCATGGTAACCAGCTCTGGATGGTGACCGAAAGATTGAGACCGCGGGTACAAGCGGCCGAAATGAGCTTTCTCCGGAGGGTGGCCGGGCTCTCACTCAGAGATCGGGTGAGGAGCTCTGCCATCCGGGAGGAACTTGGTGTCGAGCCGGTTCTCCTCCAGGTCGAGAGGAGCCAGATGGGGTGGTTCAGGCATTTGGTCATGATGCTCCCGAGCGCCTCGCAGGTGAGGTGTTTCGGGTATGTCCCACTGGGAGAAGACCAAGGGGCAGACCCCGGACCTGCTGGAGAGACTATGTCTCACAGCTGGCCAGGGAACGACTTGGGATCCTTCTGGGTGAGCTAGAGGATGCAGCCTGGGTCAGAGAGGCCTGGGTTGCCCGCTTGAGGCTGTTGCCCCCGCGACCCGACCCCGGAACAAGCGGAAGATGACGGAACGGAACAGATATAAAAAGTTCTAGAGGTGTGGTTGGGGAGGGATGGAGATCAAGTTGTCCTACACCTGAGATTTGTCGCAGATGTAAATAAACGGAGCTCATTTTGAGGAAAGTTACGATAGTTTTTATGAATCCCAAATTTAGTTTATCCCAGAAAAAAAAAATACTCAGTGTAAGTTTTACATAATTTTTTGCAAATTAAGTCCCAAAAAAACTGAAAGACCTAAAAAAAAAATAAAGCTAAACCAAAACATAACGTGTTTATGAGCCGATCACTTTTCTCTTTTCATCTTTCCGACTTTCCTTAATCCTTTTTTTCCATCTGAAAACCTCAAAAGATCGACTTTAGATAAATCCTAAAGTCAAACATCGACACGCCGTGCTCTCTGAATGTAAGAGATGAATATTCTGAAGAAAAAAAAGACCCACAAATATAAACATTACCACCCTCACACACACAAACACACACTGATAAAGGGAGGATATTCATGCCAGCCTCCAGGGAGGCGTGGTAGTAAATGTCATGGCCGAGGCTAAAGAGAAAACAAGCATCCTGTTGGTGGTAAGATCACTGAGGCCTGTTGTCGGCTCCGTAGGAATGACATACACCTAACAGCATGGAAGGAGAGGATAAGGACCACGGCTCGCTGTGTGAAGTAAGCACACATGTAAACACTCGTCTTTCCACCCGCTGAGAGTCAAAACACAAAAGCCGAAGGGAATAAAACTCTCCTAATGGAGCCCGCGGATGCTTTTTTTTGTTGCTACGCAGAGAAAAACGAGTCCTCAGCTCTTTTAGAAAACTGCTTTTCTTATGAATAAAATATCAAAACTTTTATTTTTGGAAAACAAAACAGAAATTTACTTTAAAAGTATAATATTTAAGAGAAGAAAAGTCTTCTGGTCAGATCGGATTGACGATCAAGACATTTTAACTTCCGTTCCGTTCCGTCATCTTCCGGTTGTTCCAAGTCGGGTTGCGGGGGCAACAGCGTCAAGCGGGCAGCCCAGGCCTCTCTCACCCCGGCTGCATCCTCTAGCTCACCCGGAAGGATCCCAAGTCGTTCCCCGGCCAGCTGTGAGACATAGTCTCTCCAGCAGGTCCGGGGTCTGCCCCTTGGTCTCCTCCCGGTGGGACGTGCCCGAAACACCTCGCCAGCGAGGCAATCGGGAGGCATCCTGACCAGATGCCCGAACCACCTCATCTGGCTCTTCTCGACCAAGGAGGAGCGGCTCGACACCGAGCTCCTCCCAGATGGCAGAGATCCTCAAACGATCTCTGAGTGAGAGCACAGCCACCCTGCAGAGGAAACTCATTTCAGCCGCTTGTACCCGCGATCTCATTCTTTCGGTCACCACCCACAGCTGGTTATCATGGTGACGGTTGGAACGTAGATCCTGGTTACCATGGTGAGGGGAGGAACGTAGATCCTGGTTACCATGGCGAGGGTAGGAACGTAGATCCCGGTTACCAAGGTGAGGGTAGGAAAGTAGATCCTGGTTACCATGGTGAGGGTAGGAACATAGATCCTGGTTACCATGGTGAGGGTAGGAACGTAGATCCTGGTTACCATGGTGAGGGTAGGAACATAGATCCTGGTTACCATGGTGAGGGTAGGAACGTAGATCCTGGTTACCATGGTGAGGATAGGAACGTAGATCCTGGTTACCATGGTGAGGGTAGGAACGTAGATCCTGGTTACCATGGTGAGGGTAGGAACGTAGATCCTGGTTACCGTGGTGAGGATAGGAACGTAGATCCTGGTTACCACGGTGAGGATGGAAACGTAGATCCTGGTTACCACAGTGAGGGTAGGAACGTAGATCCTGGTTACCATGGTGAGGGCAAGAACGTAAATCCTGGTTACCATGGTGAGGGTAGGAACGTAGATCCTGGTTACCATGGTGAGGGTAGGAACGTAGATCGACTTGTAAATCGAGAGCTTTGCTTTTCGGCTCAGCTCTCTCTTTACCACGACGGACCGATGCGGCGTCCTAGTTATTGCTGATGCCGCACCGATCCGCCTGTCGATCTCCCGCTCCATCCTTCTCCCACTCGTGAACAAGACCCCGAGATACTTAAACTCCTCCACTTGGGGCAGGACCCTGTCCCTGACCTGCAGGGGGCATTCCACCCTTTTCCAGGTGAGGACCATGGTCCCGGATTTGGAGGCGCTAATTCCCATCCCCTCCCATTCCCATACTTTAAGTGTAACTAAAAAAAAAAACAAGGAAGATTAATCTCTTAAAGGAACCTGTATGATTTTTTTTGCAAAGCGACAGTAAAACACAAAGTTTTAATCGTTTTTAGTTTTTCAGGTGGTTTAAAATGAAACAAAAGGTAAACGAACAGGAGATAAATTCCTTCCAGCGTCTTTGGAAGGTGTTTACTTTAAGATCAGGTCCAGCCAACATTTGCTCTCGTGGCCAAAAAAGATCAAACTGTTGAATTATTCATGCAGATAGAAGCTGCAGCGTTTCTGCATTTATTGAGCTCTGCTTTTTATTTATACACTGGTGTTAAATAAAGAAATAAAATACGTTTTTGGTTTTAAAATAAAATCATAAGAGACGGTTTGTTGTTTAAATGAAACGAACTCAGAAGCTTTTTCAAACAAAAACAAACAAAGAAAAAAATCCTCACTTTTTTTACGCATCGTTCATGATTAAAAAAGCCTGGAGTAAATTTTCAAAGCCTTTGCATCAAAAGTTGATAGTGTTCAGAAAATCTTGAAGAAAGCAAATCTCTGCAGAAAATAAAAGACTTTTTTACGACAGCCAATCAGCAGCATTTCATTGATGTGGGAAACCAACAGGAAAACAGGGCAAGCACCGAGAGTTTTCATTGGTCGACGGTGTAGCTAGGTTAAAAGAAAAAAGAAAAATTATTCAAAAAAATTTTGTTAAATTTTTTTTTTACCAGAATTAATAATAAAATCTGTAAAATTAAAAACAATTTGGACGAAAATACTTTCAAAATAAAGTTGGATTTGTTTAAAAAAAAAGGGTTAGATTTTCAGGGGGACATGTTGGTGTTCACTGGTAGATATTTGGAGCGGGCGGGGCGGCTTAGGGGAGCGATTTGGGGGATTCGGGCAGGTTTTCTGTTACCAGGCAGATTTTTTTTTTTTTTCTCGCTGAGCTGCAACAGCAGAAAATTATTCCTGCCGCTCAAAAAAAAAAAAAAAACTGCCGTCGACTCAAAAAATAAGTCAAATTTTATTGTAAAAAATAATTTTAAATAATTTTTTTTCACTAATTTTCTAAATAAATCACTTGAAATTGTTTAAAACAATAAATTAATTTGCAAAAATGTATGTAAATAAATTGAAAAATTCACATAAAATTATATAAAAATAAAACAAAAAAAATTAAGTGTGATTTTTATGTACTTTTAAAAAAAACTTGAAGTTGTTCAAATTGTTTGGTTTTTTTTTGGCTTTTTTTTTTTAAATTACAACATAAATATTTTTTATGAATGTAAACAAATTTGCTTTGAATATTTTTTTTTTTTTAAATTGCACTAATTTGCTTTAATTATAAATTTTATTCCCTAAAATGTTTAAAAATATTACGTTTTTTTTCTCACTGCAAGAAAAAAAAATAAAATTAACACGTTTGTTTTAAAATATGATGTATTTGCTTAATTTTAAATCAAACTTATTTTGAAATTTTTTTTAAATAAAGCGAGAATTTGAATAAAAATAAATAATTTTTTTTATTAAATATTTATATATTTTTTAATTTCAACCATATTTAAAGATTTTCAAACAGAACGAACATGAATATAAACGTTTAAAAGTGACTCGGCTCGTTTTGAGTTGTTTGGAACAAAAAGCAAAATAATTTCTTATCGTTTAACTGTTTGTTTATTTAAAACTGTTATTAATTAAAAAACTTTTAAAAAATATGTTAAACTGAACAAAAAATGTATGATTTTTATTGTATTTTAAATCCATAAAAACAATAACAAAAACGCAGAAACGCAATTATTGGGAGTCGATCTGGTTTTAGATTCTATGTTAAAACCAAGGCGTAACACTCAGATGGCTGGTGGGATGAAATTCAATATAGAAGAAAAGTTATCCGTCATCTTCCGTTTATCCGGGGACAGGTTGTGGGGTCAACAGCCTCAGACGGGAAGCCCAAGCTTCTCTCACCCCGGCTGTATTCTCCAGCTCACCCGGAAGGATCCCGAATCATTCCCTCTCCAGCTGTGAGACAGTCTCTCCAGCAGGCCCGGGATCTGCCTCTGGATCTCCTTCTAGTGGAACGTGCCCGGAACACCTCACGAGTGAGGCGTTTGAAAAAAAGTTGCAGCACATAATAGATATTTATAGAAAATCAGATGATATTATTCTAGTAGTTTGTAACGCTGTACCAAAACAAATCCACGCACCGGACGGACAGACGGACAGAGACAGAGTTTTTTAGCACGAGGCAGTGATGTCACATTTTTGGCAGAAAAGCTGCATGACTTCATAGCAGGAGCTGCCCGTCAATGTCTGTGTCCCGGGCACACGCGTACCCCTATGAAACATTTAAAAGCCTAACAGAGCGAGCATTGTTTTACTCCAAATATGCAGACACGTTGCATTTGGAAAAGATGAGTGGCTGTTTTATTGCCGTAGTAAATCTAAAGCCACTCAGATTAGTGTGTCGGGCGGTAAATAACTCTCACTCAGGGACACGCTTTAGATCCAGGAGCACATGCTTGAGGGAAAAAAAAAAAAAAAGCAGGCTTTCAGTAAAACTAACAGGATTTAAATTCTCAGACCAAAGACTTTCTAAAGATGAGCAAAAAGTGGACTAAAATGCTTTCAAGCAGGAGTTTAAACGGTAACTTTGAAGTGGATTGAAAGAGCAGAGTCACACTCGCTCTTTCAGGCGTTTGTTGGACTGTCTGTCAGAGGTGGAGGAGCAGGTGGGTGAGGAGGGGGCGCATGTCTTACAGGGTAAGTTAAAGTGCAAGCATGGACTCCCCTACTGGAAAACCATGGCAACACTCCAAGAATGTTATTTTGAAAAAATATTTTGCTCGTCAAAAAAAAGTGGATTGTTACTGATGGTGAAAGTCAAACCTGTCTTACCACGGTGAGGGTGGGAACGTAGATCCTGGTTACCATGGTGAGGGTAGAAACGTAGATCCTGGTTACCATGGTGAGGATAGGAATATAGATCCTGGTTACCATGGTGAGGGTAGGAACGCAGATCCTGGTTACCATGGTGAGGGTAGGAACCTAGATCCTGGTTACCATGGTGAGGGTAGGAACCTAGATCCTGGTTACTATGGTGAGGGTAGGAACGTAGATCCTGGTTACCATGGTGAGGGTAGGAACCTAGATCCTGGTTACCATGGTGAGGGTAGGAACGTAGATCCTGGTTACCATGGTGAGGGTAGGAACGTAGATCCTGGTTACCATGGTGAGGGTAGGAACGTAGATCCTGGTTACCATGGTGAGGGTAGGAACGCAGATCCTGGTTATCATGGTGAGGATAGGAATATAGATCCTGGTTACCATGGTGAGGGTAGGAACCTAGATCCTGGTTACTATGGTGAGGGTAGGAATGTAGATCCTGGTTACCATGGTGAGGGTAGGAACGCAGATCCTGGTTATCATGGTGAGGATAGGAATATAGATCCTGGTTACCATGGTGAGGGTAGGAATGTAGAGCCTGGTTACCATGGTGAGGGTAGGAATGTAGAGCCTGGTTACCATGGTGAGGGTAGGAATGTAGAGCCTGGTTACCATGGTAAATGGACTCTACTTATATAGCGCTTTTCTACCTGCATCGGTACTCAAAGCGCTTTACAGTGTAGCTCACATTCACCCATTCACACACACATTCATACCTGATGGGGATGCTGCCATGCAAGGTGCAAACCACCATCAGGAGCAATTAGGGGTTCAGTGTCTTGCTCAAGGACACCTCGGCATGAACTCATGGCGGGGGATCGAACCGGCAACCCTCCGGTTACAGGGCGGTCACCCTACTCACTGAGCCATCCTTCCCCCAGGTGAAGGTAGGAACGTAGATCCTAGTTACCATGGTGAGGGTAGGAACGTAGATCCTAGTTACCATGGTGAGGGTAGGAACGTAGATCCTGGTTACCATGGTGAGCGTAGGAACGTAGATCCTGGTTACCATGGTGAGGGTAGAACGTAAATCCTGGTTACCATGGTGAAGGTAGGAACGTAGATCCTGGTTACCATGGTGAGGGTAGGAACGTAAATCCTGGTTACCATGGTGAAGATAGGAACGTAGATCCCAGTTACCATGGTGATGGTATGAACATAGATCCTGGTTACCATGGTGAGGGTATGAACGTAAATCCTGGTTACCATGGTGAGGGTAGGAACACAGATCCTGGTTACCACGGTGAGGGTAGGAAAGTAGATCCTGGTTACCATGGTGAGGGTAGGAATGTAGATACCGGTTACCATGGTGAGGGTAGGAACGTAGATCCTGATTCATGGTTTCATATTTTGAGGCGCTGATTTAAAAATTTTCAGGTTGAAACTAAAATTTTAAAGACATTATGTGCATATTTTTTGTGTTCAGAGGCATGAAACTGAAAACCTAATAAGTTCATCTATATTTGGCACTGAGTAATTATGAGTAGATTCCTTAAAAGACTCACTGGTTTGGAAAACATCGGATTCACGTTTCAGACGGACAGCTCGATGCTAGAATCCATCATTTGGGGAGGGGGGAGTATTTAGGGACAAAATATCAGTCGGTAATTCAAACATATTTTATGCCCGCACAGGAGGTCCTGAAAGCCTTGACGGCCGGCCAACGATGGACCAAAAAAGTGAAATAATGTTGATGTTTTCCAGATCGTTGAGTCAGACAGAAAGAATTTCGATACAGCAATGTGAGGCCCACGTCGGGGAAATGTGTGGAAACAAACTGGTTCTGATTGGAGACACCAGTCACGCAGAGCTTTAACTCCTTTCTTTATCTCCTTTCAGCCCATCTACTGTCTATCACTTATTTGCCCCCTCCACTGCCCCCTTTTTTTTCTTTGTGTCCCCCTCTGCAGCTACTAATCCTGCGTGTGCTGGTCTTGATAACGAACTCGGCGGTGAGAAAAGGCTCAAGGTCGTGACGAGTTGGGCAGAAACGGCTGTGAGAGCTCTGGATGAAAACCCCAGCTCTCTGACACTAGTAGGGCCGGTAATGAGACATGATCCCCCCTCCCTCCAGAGGTCAGAAAAGTGCTCTGACTGTCTCTGGGTTAAAAGTCCCACAGCCAAATGAATTATTCTTCAATTACTCTTGCATGAAGACGCGGCCCGTCCTCGGGCTCTGCGCTGCTCATTATTCTCATAAATCCTTCAATCTCTTACACACAGACGTCAAAAAAATTATTACAGCTGCCTCTCGCTAGAACGTGGTTCACCTTTCACAGCCTCGCTGTTTGGCAGACTTTTTTTTTATTTTATTTTGCAGCTTTACTTTCTACGACGCATTGTTTTCTTTATCCAATTTGTCACATTGTTTTCCGCATGTTGATTCGCCTTGTGTTTGGTAACGAGTTAATTAATGAGAGACTTCTACGCAAACTGAGCCATTTTTAAAGGTGGCAAACACGCAGGAACTGTTCTGCAACTTTTAAGGCAGCTCAAAATGGTAAACAGTCTCTGAGTGAGAGCCAAGCCATCCTGCAGAGGGAGCTTATTTCGGCCGCTTGTATCCACAATCTCGTTCTTTAGGTCACCACCCACAGCTGGTGACCATAGGTGAAGGTAGGAACGTAGATCCTGGTTACCACGGTGAGGGTAAGAACGTAGATCCTGTTACCACGGTGGAACGTAGATCCTGGTTACCATGGTGAGGGTAGGAACCAAGATCCTGCTTACCATGGTGAGGGTAGGAACGTAGATCCTGGTTACCATGGTGAGGGTAGGAACGTAGATCCTGGTTACCATGGTGAGGGTAGGAACGTAGATCCTGGTTACCATGGTGAGGGTAGGAACGTAGATCCTGGTTAACATGGTGAGGGTAGGAACGTAGATCCTGGTTACCAGGGGCATCGAGGTGTTCACACTGCAGCACTCAAATTTTAATTCAGGGATAAATAAGGTATTTTTATATTTTTCAAACATTGTAGTGTTTATTTTTTTAACAAAACGTCCACCATTAAAAAAAGCAACCATCGTATAACCATTCCCATTCATTCTGCGACCTCTCCGTCCCACACACCTTTCACATCCACAGCGTACGGTGTGTGTCGGGGTTATCAGCGTGACACAGTCACACGGTGGTTATGTGGGGTGGAGATAAGACCTCACTAAAGCCTGACATCGGTCTCCCTATGTGGGCCGGGAGTGTTGGAGTGGAAGGTGTGAAGGTGACAGCGGGCAAAGACGTTTGTGTTTTTCCTTCAGTGTGTTTTGTAATAAATCCCATAAATTGGGCTCGACTACGAGACCAGGACAGAACATCTGATTCTGGTTATGAAATTATACAGCTTCCCTGTCATAAAACAAACTGCTTTATTTGGTCGTAAACACACAGAAAAAAAGAGAGTCTCTGATTTATCAAAAGGTTCCTACAAGCAGGGACATTCTTTACAACGAACGGTGAACCCTCGCTACTTTGGAATTTGTCCATCATGGATTCATGACTTCACGGAATTTTTTTCATTACATGCTGTATGTATAAAATCAGAAAAACATACTGAGGATTTTCCAAAAAATTACGGGTGGTGACCAATGCAATTGTGGATACAAGCGGCGAAATGACCTTTTTCTGCAGGGTGGCTGGGCTCTCACTCAGAGAACGGGTGAGGAGCTCTGCCATCCGGGAGGAGCTCGGTGTCGAGCCGCTCCTCCTCCAGGTTGAGGGGAGCCAGATGGGGTGGTTCAGGCACATCCCACCAGGAGGAGACCAAGAGGCAGACCCCGGACCGGTTGGAGAGACTATGTCTCACAGCTGGCCGGGGAACGACTTGGGATCCTTCTCCGGTGAGCTGGAAGATGCAGCCGCGGTGAGAGAGGCCTGGGCTACCCGTTTGAGGCTCTTACCCCCACGACCCGGCCCCGGAATAAGCAGAAGATGACGGAACGGAAGTCAGAGAGGCCTGACTGAGATGGTTTGGACATGTACAGAGGAGAGAGAGAGAGTACATCAGAAGAAGGATGCTGGGTTTGGAACCACCAGGAAAGAGGACTAGAGGAAGACCAAAGAGGAGGTTCATGGATACAATGAAGGAAGACATGAAGATAGTTGGTGTGACTGAAGAGGATGCAGGAGATAAGGTTAGATGGAAGAAACTGACTTGATGTAGCACACCCTGGAGGGAAACGATGGAAGGAGAAGAGCTGTTCTTAGTGAATATTTAAAGTTTTGGAAGAATGTACGGAAGCTCAGAGCTGCCATAAATCAAAAAAAAAAAAAGAAGCCAATCAACACGTCAGGAAGCATTTTCTTTCGCTCTGAAACAGTCTTTCTTTTCATCTGACACTCTTTCTATACGTCCCTGGTTTCTTCTGGAGGTGGGAACAAGCTTTCCAGGCTGTATTGGTGAGGATAAGCTGATGGATGAGGCATCGGGGGGCACAGAGGGTTTGAATGAGCCCCCTAGGGAGAGCCTCAGAGGGACATCTGAGACACCAGGAGATCCTCTCCAACACAAACCAGACTGTGGCTTTAATGACTACCAGCAGAAGACAGACGGGTAGACGGACGGATGAGTTATTGTTAAATCATCTAAAAAGCATTTAAATGCCTGCTTTATTATTTATTTTCTTTGAATCCACGTTGAGCCAATAGAAATAATCTGATGGATTCAAAAGAAAAACCAGGATAAAGTTTCCTTTTTGTTGCCTTAAAGTTGAGATTGTTCCTTTAATCTCGTTCTATCAGAGTCTCCAGAGTTTCTCTCTATCTTTTCTGACAGTAATTATCTCGTTTAGCTGATTCCTCCTCTCATTGATTCCCAACCAGCCTCCATTAAAAATCATATTCTTGCTTTTAGAATCGTTGCATTTCAGATGACTCCACGGACCGCCGTGCGATTCCACGACCGCGTCGCTTCTCTCCTGTTCGATTATTCCTCCTTCGCTCTTTTTTTTTTTTTTCCTTCCCCGATCGCACGCGCTCAGATAATCTCACCGACCCACTCAATTTCTGAGCCGGAAAATGATGAGAAAATCTATTATTTTTATTAAGTTCCATCACGGAACGGCTTCATCGCTTTTTCTATGGAACTCAGAAACTGTTGAAGGGCTAAAAGATTAAGATGGATGAATGAGCGGATGGATAGATGGATGAACGGATGGATAGATGGATGAACGGGTGGATAGATGGATGAACGGGTGGATAGATGGATGAACGGGTGGATAGATGGATGAACGGGTGGATAGATGGATGAACGGGTGGATAGATGGATGAACGGATGGATAGATGGATGAACGGGTGGATAGATGGATGAACGGATGGATAGATGGATGAACGGATGGGTAGATGGATGAATAGGTGGATAGATGGATGAATGGGTGGATAGATGGATGAACGGGTGGATAGATGGATGAACGGGTGGATAGATGGATGAACGGGTGGATAGATGGATGAATGGGTGGATAGATGGATGAACGGATGGATAGATGGATGAACGGGTGGATAGATGGATGAACGGATGGATAGATGGATGAACGGGTGGATAGATGGATGAACGGATGGATAGATGGATGAGCGGATGGATAGATGAATGAACGGATGGATAGATGAATGAACGGGTGGATAGATGGATGAACGGGTGGATAGATGGATGAACGGGTGGATAGATGGATGAACGGGTGGATAGATGGATGAACGGGTGGATAGATGGATGAACGGGTGGATAGATGGATGAACGGATGGATAGATGAATGAACGGGTGGATAGATGGATGAACGGATGGATAGATGGATGAGCGGATGGATAGATGGATGAACGGGTGGATAGATGGATGAACGGATGGATAGACGGATGAACGGATGGATAGACGGATGAACGGGTGGATAGATGGATGAACGGGTGGATAGATGGATGAACGGGTGGATAGATGGATGAACGGATGGGTAGATGGATGAACGGGTGGATAGATGGATGAACGGGTGGATAGATGGATGAACGGATGGATAGATGGATGAACGGATGGGTAGATGGATGAATAGGTGGATAGATGGATGAACGGGTGGATAGATGGATGAACGGATGGATAGATGGATGAACGGATGGGTAGATGGATGAATGGGTGGATAGATGGATGAACGGGTGGATAGATGGATGAACGGATGGGTAGATGGATGAACGGGTGGATAGATGGATGAACGGATGGATAGATGGATGAACGGATGGATAGATGGATGAACGGGTGGATAGATGGATGAACGGGTGGATAGATGGATGAACGGGTGGATAGATGGATGAACGGATGGATAGATGGATGAACGGATGGATAGACGGATGAACGGATGGATAGATGGATGAACGGGTGGATAGATGGATGAACGGATGGATAGATGGATGAACGGATGGATAGACGGATGAACGGATGGATAGATGGATGAACGGGTGGATAGATGGATGAACGGGTGGATAGATGGATGAACGGATGGATAGACGGATGAACGGATGGATAGATGGATGAACGGGTGGATAGATGGATGAACGGGTGGATAGATGGATGAACGGATGGATAGATGGATGAACGGGTGGATAGATGGATGAACGGGTGGATAGATGGATGAACGGATGGATAGATGGATGAACGGATGGGTAGATGGATGAATAGGTGGATAGATGGATGAATGGGTGGATAGATGGATGAACGGGTGGATAGATGGATGAACGGATGGGTAGATGGATGAACGGGTGGATAGATGGATGAACGGGTGGATAGATGGATGAACGGGTGGATAGATGGATGAACGGGTGGATAGATGGATGAACGGATGGGTAGATGGATGAATAGGTGGATAGATGGATGAATGGGTGGATAGATGGATGAACGGGTGGATAGATGGATGAACGGATGGGTAGATGGATGAACGGGTGGATAGATGGATGAACGGGTGGATAGATGGATGAACGGATGGATAGATGGATGAACGGATGGGTAGATGGATGAATAGGTGGATAGATGGATGAATGGGTGGATAGATGGATGAACGGGTGGATAGATGGATGAACGGATGGGTAGATGGATGAACGGGTGGATAGATGGATGAACGGGTGGATAGATGGATGAACGGGTGGATAGATGGATGAACGGGTGGATAGATGGATGAACGGGTGGATAGATGGATGAACGGATGGATAGATGGATGAACGGGTGGATAGATGGATGAACGGGTGGATAGATGGATGAACGGGTGGATAGATGGATGAACGGATGGATAGATGGATGAACGGGTGGATAGATGGATGAACGGATGGATAGATGGATGAACGGATGGGTAGATGGATGAATAGGTGGATAGATGGATGAACGGATGGATAGATGGATGAGCGGATGGATAGATGAATGAACGGATGGATAGATGAATGAACGGGTGGATAGATGGATGAACGGGTGGATAGATGGATGAACGGATGGATAGATGGATGAGCGGATGGATAGATGAATGAACGGATGGATAGATGAATGAACGGGTGGATAGATGGATGAACGGGTGGATAGATGGATGAACGGGTGGATAGATGGATGAACGGGTGGATAGATGGATGAACGGGTGGATAGATGGATGAACGGGTGGATAGATGAATGAACGGATGGATAGATGAATGAACGGGTGGATAGATGGATGAACGGATGGATAGATGGATGAACGGGTGGATAGATGGATGAACGGGTGGATAGATGGATGAACGGGTGGATAGATGGATGAACGGGTGGATAGATGGATGAACGGATGGATAGATGAATGAACGGGTGGATAGATGGATGAACGGATGGATAGATGGATGAGCGGATGGATAGATGGATGAATGGGTGGATAGATGAATGAACGGGTGGATAGATGGATGAACGGATTGATAGATGAATGAACGGATGGATAGATGGATGAACGGATGGATAGACGGATGAACGGATGGATAGATGGATGAACGGGTGGATAGATGGATGAACGGGTGGATAGATGGATGAACGGGTGGATAGATGGATGAACGGATGGATAGACGGATGAACGGATGGATAGACGGATGAACGGGTGGATAGATGGATGAACGGGTGGATAGATGGATGAACGGGTGGATAGATGGAGGAACGGGTGGATAGATGAATGAACGGGTGGATACACGGATGAATGGATGAATATGAATGCTAACTTTGTCGGTCTGGATGATTCCAGAATGCGTGTTTGATGTGGGCTTGTGGGATTTACTGTCCAGTTTTATTTATGGTTGGTTTTTCCATTAAAGCTCGGTGTTGGCCCTTAGCTCCTGACATAAATAATATTTTTATTGATGAGGCCTGACACATCCCAAGGCTGTGTAATGGATACAAATCAGAGCAGAAGGAGACTTTATGGGTGTTCCACACTCAAAATACCACAGAGTTTCAAAATAAAACAGAAGTAGTTTTACACTGAAAATCTTTCATTCAGGTTCAACATAAACACTCCTGTTTTAAGAACTTCAGAGAAAAGATTTGAAAAGATTTCAGTCAATTAAAGAATTTTACAAACTGAATTCTGGATTCAACTTGTGTTCGTCTAAATTTTATTGTTTATTTTTCACCAGATATTAAAAGATTTTTTAAGTGACTTTTTCAAGATTTAACTCATTTTAATTTTTTTATTTTACTTTAAGTTATGAGAAAATCCATTTGATCTGAATTCTTTTTTTTTTTTTGGGGGGGATTTTATAAACTTTTTAGGGAATATTTTTTTTTTTTTTATTATTATTTTATAAACTTGTTTTTTGGGAAATTTATGACTTTTTTTTTTTCCAAGTTTGTCTTACTTTTAACTGAGCTTTTTTTGTCTGAAATGTCTAAAAAAAAAAGTCTGAAATAACCTTCCTCTGCAGGGTGGCTGGACTCTCACTCAGAGATCGGGTGAGGAGTTCTGCCATCTGGGAGGAGCTCGGTGTCGAGCCACTCCTACTCCAGGTCGAGAGAAGCCTGATGGCATCCGGGTAGGATGCCTCCCTCGCTGGTAAAGAGTTTCAGGCACGCCCCACCAGAAGGAGACCAAGAGGCAGACCCCAGACTTGCTTGAGAGACTATGTCTCACAGCTGGCTGGGGAACAACTCGGGATCCTTCTGGGTGAGCTGGAGGATGCAGCCGGGGTGAGAGAAGCCTGGGTTTCCCCTCTCAGGCTTTTGCCCCCACAATAAGTGGAAGTTGATGGAACTTTAAAAGAGACATTCTATTTTTAAGCCCTTTTTTCTGCCCTAAAATGTTACAATTAAAAAAACAGATAAACCATAAAAGGATTTTTTTATGTCTTTATAAAGTGAAAAAAAAATCAAAACTTTGTATTCAAACTCATCAAAGTTTCATTTTGATCATTTTGTTATTAATAATAATGAGAAATCCGAGACGATGAGTGTGCATATGATGCTAATGCTGTTTTGACTGGCTGGCTTCATTACCGTATGTCTGCTGCACGGCCAAGGTCAGCCCGGGCTGCAGAGATGATGGGGGGCCAAAACCAGGAGCACAAATTAATCTGCTGTTTAATCTAATAATGCAGCGCGGCACCGGGTTGCCTCGCTCTTATTAACACAACTGTAATTGCATTTGAGGGTGAGGGGAGCGTGTGGATCCACAGAGGTGGGTGCGCGCTCCGCTCTACGTCCAAGTACATCAAAGACAAATCGAATCGTATTACACAAGGACACATGGGTGCTGACATAACACCGCACCCACACGTAGCAGCACATGTTGAATGCAGCAGCTCGTTAGCATGACGACGTACAACCAGCAGCGCAGACGTCTACAGTGGAATAAAAAAAAGTATCTGAACCTTTTAAAATGTCTCACTTTCTAACATTCAGTACCGTCGTCTTCTCCTTATCTGTGCCCGGATAGTTCCAATCTAACCCCCAGGTTCCTCTCACCCTAGCTGCATCCTCACCCGGAAGGATCCTGAGGTGTTCTCTGTCCAGCTGTGAGACATAGTCTCTCCAGCGGGTCCTGGGTCTGCCTCTGGGTCTCCTCCCAGTGGGACGTGCCCAAAACACCTCACCAGCGAGGCGCTTGGGGGGAATCCCAACCAGACGCCCCCACCACCGCATTTGACTTCTCTCAACCCGGAGGAGCAGCGGCTATGAGCCCACCTACTCTGAAGAGGAAGCTCATTTTGGCCGCTTGTATCTGCAATCTTTCTAACTTTTTTTTTTTTGTCTTCTTAAAGTAGTCTCAGGAGCGGCTTGGGCCCAGTGGGAATCGAACCAGGTTCTCCCGGTCTAGACCACCGCTCCTGGGACCAACTTTTTAACATGTAATTACCATCAAATTAAAAAAAATCACACAGATAAAAACAAAACAGTATCTGCTTTAACGAAAACAATCTAAACATATATAGGTTTTCATTTTAATGAGGATGTGGCGTGTGTCTTCCTCCCCTTTAGAGACAAGTATCTCCACCTTTACGTAAGTCAAATTAGGCTTCTTCGTCAGTGTAGAAGAGTAGTTACAGACGGTACCGGCATCACCCTAGTCTTTATAAATGAGGCCCATCTCATGCAAAAGTGACTTTCCAGAGTTTTCTAGCTTGTAAGAGTGATGTCTGTGTGTGTGTGTGTGTGTGTGTGTGTGTGTGTGTGTGTGTGTGTGTGTGTGTGTGTGTGTGTGTGTGTGTGATGTCCGGGCCTTATATATATATGTGTGTGTGTGTGTGTGTGTGTCTTTCTAGATTGATTTAGCCAGTTTTTCTGTGGATTTCTGGAACGCTCAGACAAAACAACCAATGAGCAGATGTCTAAAGTATGACACATTTGACGTAGCAAGGGCGGACTTCACACACGCCCCCCTCCCTGCTCACCACCCGCCCGCCCTCCTCACCCACCTCCACTCCGGCCTTACGCCTTCACAAACTGGCTTTCAATGTCCGATAAACAGGCTGGTTCGCTGCTCTGCGTCTTTTTTATTTTCTTGCTTGAAACACGCTTTTTTGATGAATCGACATGATAAAATCTTATTTCAGACGCTACCAAACCGCTACGCACGGGTTTACGCCTGCCTTCCCCCTCCCGCTCAGAGATGGGCGGAGGAATAGCGGCTCAGTGAGAGCAGAGGGCGGAGGTTGTACTTTCTCAGGACGGGCGGGGGGATGAGCGATACTCGGTCTTTCATAGTTCCGGGTCTGTGACTGCGCTCCACCAAATCAATATATTTTCATAACTATGGTGTAATGCATGTTGCAAACCCCACATTTTGCGTGTGTATGTGCAGAGGATACAATGTGAAAAGAGGTATTTTGCATGAAATGGGCCCTTTAAAAATGAGGCGCTTAGTGTTAAACGACAACGTTTCTAAAGACTCATAGAGATTTTACACTGAGCAAGTAGACATTGCTCATGTCATTAAAACTCTGGATTCCAATAATGACAAATAAATCCCAACTTGATTTCCGTCTGCCACAACGCCGCTTCAAGAACTCCAGCTATGGATCATGTAAAAGAAATGACGCAGCACGATAGGTCCTTAAAGATCATGGGAAGTTGTTCCATCCAAAACTATGCCAAAGTCGACGCGCTCCGTTACATTTATAAATCGCTCAATTTGAGTAGAAGTTGGGCGTAAACAGGTTTTATTAACACATCTACCCCGCCTTCCTCATTCAAGTCTCTAGCACATAGAAGCAGCAGAACCCGGTCGGTCAGATACGTACCGCAGTGAGGTGTATGACCCCCTGGGAGGTCACAGGGCAACCCATGAAGCCGACGAACTGCAGCTCGGGACAATTTTCTGCCACGGCTTTCACAGACTGATCAGTGACCTGCAGAAAAGAAAAAAAGACAGTTAATTGACACAAAAAAAAGACTATGAATACACACACAAATACCAATGCCAAGATCGGGTCAAAACTTAACCACTGACGGGCAGATAGCACTGGAACACGACACAATAAATTCATTATTCATTCATTTGACTAAAGACATTTAAAAACAAGACAATACCCTCACCGTGGTAACCAGGATCTACGTTACTACCCTCACCATGGTAACCAGGATCTACGTTACTACCCTCACCATGGTAACCAGCATCAACGTTCCTACCCTCACCATGGTAACCAGGATCTAAGTTCCTACCTTCACCGTGGTAACCAGGATCTACGTTCCTACCCTCACCGTGGTAACCAGGATCTACGTTCCTACCCTCACCATGGTAACCAGGATCTACATTCCTACCCTCACCATGGTAACCAGGATCTACATTCCTACCCTCACCATGGTAACCAGGATCTACATTCCTACCCTCACCATGGTAACCAGGATCTACATTCCTACCCTCACCATGGTAACCAGGATCTACGTTCCTACCCTCACCGTGGTAACCAGGATCTACGTTCCTACCCTCACCATGGTAACCAGCATCAACGTTCCTACCCTCACCATGGTAACCAGGATCTACGTTCCTACCTTCACCGTGGTAACCAGGATCTACGTTCCTACCCTCACCGTGGTAACCAGGATCTACGTTCCTACCCTCACCATGGTAACCAGGATCTACATTCCTACCCTCACCATGGTAACCAGGATCTACATTCCTACCCTCACCATGGTGACCAGGATCTACATTCCTACCCTCACCATGGTAACCAGGATCTACGTTCCTACCCTCACCGTGGTAACCAGGATCTACGTTCCTACCCTCACCATGGTAACCAGCATCAACGTTCCTACCCTCACCATGGTAACCAGGATCTACGTTCCTACCCTCACCGTGGTAACCAGGATCTACGTTCCTACCCTCACCGTGGTAACCAGGATCTACATTCCTACCCTCACCATGGCAAGCAGGATCTACATTCCTACCCTCACCATGGCAAGCAGGATCTACATTCCTACCCTCACCATGGTAACCAGGATATACATTCCTACCCTCACCATGGCAAGCAGGATCTACATTCCTACCCTCACCATGGTAACCAGGATCTACGTTCCTACCCTCACCATGGTAACCAGGATCTACGTTCCTACCCTCACCATGGCAAGCAGGATCTACATTCCTACCCTCACCATGGTAAACAGGATCTACGTTCATACCCTCACCATGGTAACCAGGATATACATTCCTACCCTCACCATGGCAAGCAGGATCTACATTCCTACCCTCACCATGGTAACCAGGATCTACGTTCCTACCCTCACCATGGTAACCAGGATCTACGTTCCTACCCTCACCATGGCAAGCAGGATCTACATTCCTACCCTCACCATGGTAAACAGGATCTATGTTCATACCCTCACCATGGTAACCAGGATATACATTCCTACCCTCACCATGGTAACCAGGATCTACGTTCCTACCCTCACCGTGGTAACCAGGATCTACGTTCCTACCCTCACCGTGGTAACCAGGATATACATTCCTACCCTCACCATGGTAACCAGGATCTATGTTCCTACCTTCACCGTGGTAACCAGGATCTACGTTCCTACCCTCACCGTGGTAACCAGGATCTACGTTCCTACCCTCACCATGGTAACCAGGATCTACATTCCTACCCTCACCATGGTAACCAGGATCTACATTCCTACCCTCACCATGGTAACCAGGATCTACATTCCTACCCTCACCATGGTAACCAGGATCTACGTTCCTACCCTCACCGTGGTAACCAGGATCTACGTTCCTACCCTCACCATGGTAACCAGCATCAACGTTCCTACCCTCACCATGGTAACCAGGATCTACGTTCCTACCTTCACCGTGGTAACCAGGATCTAGGTTCCTACCCTCACCGTGGTAACCAGGATCTACGTTCCTACCCTCACCATGGTAACCAGGATCTACATTCCTACCCTCACCATGGTAACCAGGATCTACATTCCTACCCTCACCATGGTGACCAGGATCTACATTCCTACCCTCACCATGGTAACCAGGATCTACGTTCCTACCCTCACCGTGGTAACCAGGATCTACGTTCCTACCCTCACCATGGTAACCAGCATCAACGTTCCTACCCTCACCATGGTAACCAGGATCTACGTTCCTACCCTCACCGTGGTAACCAGGATCTACGTTCCTACCCTCACCGTGGTAACCAGGATCTACATTCCTACCCTCACCATGGCAAGCAGGATCTACATTCCTACCCTCACCATGGCAAGCAGGATCTACATTCCTACCCTCACCATGGTAACCAGGATATACATTCCTACCCTCACCATGGCAAGCAGGATCTACATTCCTACCCTCACCATGGTAAACAGGATCTATGTTCATACCCTCACCATGGTAACCAGGATATACATTCCTACCCTCACCATGGCAAGCAGGATCTACATTCCTACCCTCACCATGGTAACCAGGATCTACGTTCCTACCCTCACCATGGTAACCAGGATCTACGTTCCTACCCTCACCATGGCAAGCAGGATCTACATTCCTACCCTCACCATGGTAAACAGGATCTATGTTCATACCCTCACCATGGTAACCAGGATATACATTCCTACCCTCACCATGGCAAGCAGGATCTATGTTCCTACCCTCACCATGGTAACCAGGATCTACGTTCCTACCCTCACCATGGTAACCAGGATCTACGTTCCTACCCTCACCATGGTAACCAGGATCTACGTTCCTACCCTCACCATGGTAACCAGGATCTACGTTCCTACCCTCACCATGGTAACCAGGATCTACATTCCTACCCTCACCATGGTTACCGGGATCTACGTTCCTATCCTCACCATGGTAACCAGGATCTACGTTCCTACCCTCAACATGGTAACCAGGATCTACGTTCCTACCCTCACCATGGTAACCAGGATCTACGTTCCTACCCTCACCATGGTAACCAGGATCTACGTTCCTACCGTCACTACTCAACTTGCTTTTTGGCTCATAAGTTTCCAAAGTAGAGGATCTGTACGGTGTGACCCGTACACCCAGTTTAAATACTAGTATAGACGGGTTTAGGGCCAATCTCCCACTGGATGTTGGATGTGTGTTTTGTGAATAAAGAGAAATTTGGAGGATGACAGAACCAGTGTTCAGCCTTGTTGGGTGTCGGCCATTCTCCAGCATCCACTAACAGCTCATAATGGATCAGAGATCAATAAGGAAGCAGAACTTTTCCAGCGAGCTCATCAATACGAGCATTGATCGCAGCTTTACCACACTCAGCAAAGCAACAATGTTTGTCTCCTCAGCTTCAAACGTGCCCACAAAGAACAAAAAAAATAAAAGAAAAGAGGTAAATCAGAAATAAAATCAACCTGCTGTGCTGAAAAACAAAGAAAAGACTGTTCATTTTTACATTTAATAGACATTATTTACAAAAGATGTGAAATGGCATCAAAAATATAAGAGGATATAATTAGGACCCAATAATTTTTTTAGCGTTCGGAGAGACCATATCGCTCCTTAAAATAGATTTGTACAAATCCTAATCAAGCTATTGTAATATTCTATTAATCGTCTGTTTCTGCTTTCTTCCTCTAAGTCAGAGCTTGTGGTTAAATCCCCACTTAACCAGTAAGTGCAGTGAGTAGTGAGTGTTAGTAGTTGGTTGTAAATACTTTATTAATCTCCTACTAGGGTGAAAAGTGTGGAAGACTGTGGAAAAGAGATGAAGAAGTGTGTGCAGGCAGGCTGGAACAGGTGGAGAAAAGTATCAGGTGTGATGTGTGATAGAGGAGTTTCAGTTAAAATGAAAGGGAGAGTGTATAAAACCGTGGAGAGAGCGGCCATGCTGATTGGTCTAGAGACAGTGTGGTGAGAGCGGCCATGCTGATTGGTCTAGAGACAGTGTGGTGAGAGAGGCCATGCTGATTGGTCTAGAGACAGTGTGGTGACAGCGGCCATGCTGATTGGTCTAGAGACAGTGGCACTGAGGAAAAGACAGGAAACAGAGATGTTTGTAGCAGAGATGAAGATGCTGAGGATCTCTCTTGGAGTGACCAGGATGGACAGGATCAGAGGAACAGCACATGTTAGAGGTTTTAAAGTCAGAGAGGTCAGACTGAGATGGTTTGGACATGTGCAGAGGAGAGAGAGAGAGTACATCAGAAGAAGGATGCTGGGTTTGGAACCACCAGGAAAGAGGACTAGAGGAAGACCAAAGAGGAGGTTCATGGATACAGTGAAGGAAGACATGGAGATAGTTGGTGTGACCAAAGAGGATGCAGCAGATAGGGTTAGATGGAGGAAACTGACTTGCTGTGGCACCCCCTGAAGGGGAATCATGAAAGAAGAAGAAAAAGAATCCTCTACTGGTGAAATTCATGTGTCTCGTAGCCCCAAATAATCCAAGAGAGCGCTTCAGAACAGCTGCTAGGTGGTGCTGAGTTGGGTGGCAGTTACACATGACAGTTGGCTCTGCGCTGGGCAGAATGTGGGTTGGTAAAAGACAAACTGCTCCAGCATTTTAAGAAAAGATTAAGATGGTTTTCTGACTAACTACCGACTTCTGTTTAAAACACACACACAGACTATCGTTGACTCTTCACTCCTTCACCAGAGGGCATCAAAGCGGACCCATCTACTGCCAGAGAACCCCCGTGGTTCTTTTTAAACCAGGTTGAAGTGGGAAACAGAAGGTTATGTTAGTGGGTTTGAAAGCTGAGCTCAGTCAAGGTCTTTTCAGATGCACTGAAACACACACGTGTACGGTTATTATCTGACACGGTACATGCCTACCTGCATCTGGACTACTCTGCTCTGCCTGGTGGGATTGGTTTTCTATTTTTTATGTCTGTTTTTCTCACCTGTGGAGAAATGCTTGATACAGCAGCGAACACACACACACACAAACACACGCATATTTACAGGCTAACAGATTTACTGTGACCCGTGAACCAATCTAAATTTCAGACTCCGGTGATGAAGCTCATTTGGTTTATTTCATCTGATTTTTTCCCAAACGATTCAAACAAGCTCTTGTTTAGCAGCGAGTCGATTGAATTCAAGCCTTAAATCTTATTTCCACTCCTCATCTTTGACTGTAAATCCTGCAGTCACACTTCTTTATGAACCGTTTTGCACTTTGCGAGCACTTTGGCTCCCAGCAGATAAGGTGAGAGACAAAGCTTTGAGCTTCATAGGAGGTGTTTTACCCTGATAAGCCACTACGCCACTTACTGAAAGATAAATGGACACCTTGTTCTTTCTTTTTGTGATTTTTCTCTCCCCTTGCTGTCGCTGTGGGTTTTTCATCTTCCTCCAACTCCACTCGGTAACCTTTAGAGCAGTTTGTGAGGAATGAAGAGGAAGGAGGTCCACAGGGACATGAACAGACTTTAATCTGAAGGGTTGTGTTTAAAGGAGGTGGTTATATTAATCTATCTTTGAGTACAGAACGGGTGTAAATAATCATATCAATGATAAACGTTCATTTAACTTGAAACAGCGCTTCTCGTGATGGCAGCAGGTCTGTGTAGCGCTCCACATTTTTGTTTCTTATTGGACTTTAAAGAGATGATCTCCTCCATCAGTGAGGAATGTGGAGTCTTCATGGATGTGTGGAGATGATGTGGATGTGGATCAAGATGTGGAGCTTTTAGAGACACTTTAAGATTTTATTATGATTCACTGGAGCTGAAAAACATCTACTGCATGTCGTGTGTAGCAGCCAACCAACAGCTGTTTCAGGTCTATTCTACCAAGCGGTTGTTCCAGCTCCATCCCAAAGAACTTGGCAACACCTAGCAGCTGTTCCGAAGCTGTTTGGAGCTCTCTCTTGGACCGGACCAATTCTCTTAATATTTTCCTTGTTCTTTTTTCTATCATTTCCATTTCAATCATTTCTTCACTCTTTTTCCTCTACTTTGTTTCTTCATCGGAAAAACAATAAAATATGAGGCGAGAGGAGGAAATCTTTCCCATAGATTACCATTCTGGTTGTGTTAACAACAGACAGGTTTTCTTATATTTTTAAGGACCAAATGTGTCATAACAAGGACACTGAGTCGATCTGTCAAGGTAAAGAAAGAGCTGAGACGAGAGGAAAAGCTCTAGATTTACAAGTCGATCTACGTTCCTACCCTCACCATGGTAACCAGGATCAACGTTCCTACCCTCACCATGGTAACCAGGATCTACATTCCTACCCTCACCATGGTAACCAGGATCTACCTTCCTACCCTCACCGTGGTAACCAGGATCTACCTTCCTACCCTCACCATGGTAACTAGGATCTACCTTCCTACCCTCACCGTGGTAACCAGGATCTACCTTCCTACCCTCACCATGGTAACCAGGATCTACCTTCCTACCCTCACCATGGTAACTAGGATCTACCTTCCTACCCTCACCGTGGTAACCAGGATCTACCTTCCTACCCTCACCATGGTAACCAGGATCTACATTCCTACCCTCACCATGGTAACCAGGATTTACGTTCCTATCCTCACCATGGTAACCAGGATCTACCTTCCTATCCTCACCATGGTAACCAGGATCTATGTTCCTATCCTCACCATGGTAACCAGGATCTACCTTCCTACCCTCACCATGGTAACCAGGATCTACGTTCCTTCTCTCACCATGGTAACCAGGATCTATGTGCCTTCCCTCACCATGGTAACCAGGATCTACGTTCCTACCCTCACCATGGTAACCAGGATCTACGTTCCTACCCTCACCATGGTAACCAGGATCTACGTTCCTATCCTCACCATGGTAACCAGGATCTACCTTCCTATCCTCACCATGGTAACCAGGATCTACGTTCCTTCTCTCACCATGGTAACCAGGATCTATGTTCCTACCCTCACCATGGTAACCAGGATTTACATTCCTTCCCTCACCGTGGTAACCAGGATCTACGTTCCTACCCTCACCGTGGTAACCAGCTGTGGATGGTGACCGAAAGAATGAGATCAGGGATACAAGCAGCTGAAATGCGCTTCCTCAGTAGGGTGGCTGGGCTCTCACTCAGAGATTGGGTGAGGAGCTCTGCCAAATGGGAGGAGCTCGGTGTCGAGCCTCTCCTCCTCCAGGTCGAGAGAAGCCAGGTGGGGTAGTTCGAGCGTCTTGTCAGGATACCTCCTGATCGCCTCGCTGGTGAGGCGTTTCGGGCACATCCCACCAGGAGGAGACCAAGAGGCAGAACCCAGACCTGCTGGAGAGACTATGTCTCACAGCTGACCAGGGAACGACTTAGGATTCTCCTGGATGAGCTGGAGGATGCAGCCGGGATTAGAGAAGCCTGGGCTTCCCGTCTGAGTACCAGCGACCGGCCCCGGATAAGCGGACGACGGCGGAACAGAACGTTTCATAAGTTCACTTGAAAAAGTGAATACAGACTAAAATTTTTATAGCGGCAGAAGAAAAGCAGTCCAAACTCAGTGCCCAGGGGTGTGCCCGCACCCAAATACACACCTTTTCATATAAAAAAAAAACAGCTAAAAATCCAACAAAAATAAAAAAGCAACATAAATAATTAAATATACCCCAAAGAAAAAGAAAAGCTGCCGTTTCAAATGAAACCTGATGAAATTCAATCTGAGAAGCTGAAAGTCCGAATCGTGTCTCCAGAAATAAAAATGGAGGTTTTTCTGCTTCAGTAAAAATGTGTCTTTTTTTTTTTTATTAAACATGAATGTTGGACATTTCTGATCAATACGGACGGTCTCCTGCAGGGAGTTTGTGTGTGTGTCGTTTCTGGTTTAAAGTCCTCAGAGGTTCGTCTGCTTTCTGTCCTTCTTTTTGTGTGAAAATAAATCTGTTCTCACACAGATACTGTACGTTAGATTATCCATGTTAAAAAAAAAAACTAAAAATACAGCTTTATAAAAAGATTATTTGACCATAAAGCTGCTCAGACTCGGCTCTGAACGCCAATAACACCTGAAAATATCCATACTTTTTATGAAAATGTTCTTTTTCCACAGCCTGCACTGATTTTACAACGTGTGATTTAGGACGAGCCTGCGAGCTGCAAATGAAGTGGGATGATTTTCATCAAACTTCTCTTTCCCAGGTAATCATTTTCTCTATAAATACTCTCAAAGGGGCGATGGTGCGCTGGCTTCATACACATAAACGGACCAACACAACAACTCTCCTTTTACAGAGCTCAGATGGGCTGTAGGAAGCGAAGATCCGGTGATGTGGCAGAAAAATACAGTAAAAACAGAAGCCTGGAGACAAAGCAGCCAAGAAAGCCGTAAAAGTTTTACTCGCTTTATTGTGCTGATGAGCCAGAGCTGTAAACGTATATTGATCTGTAAAGACAGAAAGAGCCTCTTGGAAAAAATGATAGAACAAACAAGAGGAGCATCAATCCCTGCATTCGCTCCACAAGGAGCTCAACATGCAGAGAAACCATCATTGTTTGGATTTTTTATGGTCGGAAACACAAAAAATTAACATTTATTTTACTAAAAAATGTTCCCTCTTCAAAAACTTGTTTTATTTGTAGATAAAATCCAGCTTTCTGTCTCCTCAGCAATGCTTTAAAAGTCCAGCCTTTCCTTCAAATTTCTAATGAAGGTTCCTGTTTCAGGCTGCTCAGACTTCTTTACTTTGTTCCACACATTTTGGTTCCATTCTATTCTCTTCCACAGCTATCCAGGAGGAGTCTGGTTATGGGAGCAAGAGCCTCAGACGAGAAACCCAGGCTTCTCTCACCCCAACTGCATACTCCAGTGAAGATCCTGAGGTGTTCCTTGTCCAGCTGTAAGACAGTCTCTGCAGCGGATCTGGGGTCTGCCATAGACACCTCACCGGCAAGTCATTAGGGGATTAACCCCGTACGTAACGTAGATCCTGGTTACCATGGTGAGGGTAGGAACGTAGATCCTGGTTACCACGGTAAGGGTAGGAACATAGATCCTGGTTACCATGGTGAGGGTAGGAATGTAGATCCTGGTTACCATGGTGAGGGTAGGAATGTAGATCCTGGTTACCATGGTGAGGGTAGGAACGTAGATCCTGGTTACCATGGTGAGGGTAGGAACGTAGATCCTGGTTACCATGGTGAGGGTAGGAACGTAGATCCTGGTTACCATGGTGAGGTTAGGAACGTAGATCAATTGGTAAAACAACAGCTTTGCTTTCCAGCTCAGCTCTTTATTCACCAAAGTCCGTCTTAAAAATGATCTTAAAGTTTAACCAACAGCAGTCTGTGAATCAGTTTAAAGACGGTTTGAAGCTGACGTAAATAATAAAGAGAAGAAGTGTGTTTGTAAGTAAATATAAGACTGATCTGATCCTATTAGCGAGGACGAAAGCGCTGAGATCTCTGAATCATCCTGTCTAATCAATCAGTCCAATTAAGCCAACGAACCCAAGCCGCCGATATGCACATTAATAATGATTACCGAACACACTGCTAAACACACATCTCAATAACTATCCATTTAACACATCGCCATAGCAACACATTCTGGGATTTACGTTTTAATCTTCGTTTATGGCCACCAGCGCTGGGTGGTGACCTAAAGAAGAAGAGTATGAGGGATCAAAATGAGTTGGCACTACAGGGTGGGAGGCAGAGATAAGGGGAGGAGTTCTGCCATCCTTGAGGGGGTCGTTGGAGACCTTAGGTTAGACCCAGAACCCACTGGAGGGGCTCACAGCTTAAGAGCCAATCAGATTAGAGCTGCATATTGGCGAAAATAAAATCAACCAAATCAAACTTCTATATCTGATATTCCAATAAAGATTTGAAGCAGCACAGTGGTTAGTAAAGTGGCCTCACAGCAAGAAGGTCAGGGTATTGAGTCCTGTAAAGGGTCTTCAAACACTAGTCTTTCTGTGTGGAGTTTACATGTTCTCCCCATGTATATGTGGGTTTCCTCCCATCCTATAGAAACATACATGTTAAGTTGATTGGCTGCTATGAAATGGTCCCTCCAAATGAGTGTGTGTGTGGCCCTGCGACAAACTGGCTAGCTGTTTGGGGTGTACCCTGCACATCTCTTCTGAAATCAGCTAGGATAGGCTCTACCACCTCCTGCGTCAAGTTAGGAATAAGCGATTAAAATCATACAAAACTATGAATTATCTTGGCATTTTTAGGATGAAGATGTAGCAAAAAATTAAAAGTAAAAATGGCGGCTCTATGCCATGATAACTGCAGGTGATGCTAATATGATATCAATTAAAATTGGACACGTTGATGTTGTTGCATCCGCTGGTTTCACTTGAACGCTCAGCGTGTTGATTGCACACACCATGTCAGTACTTTCCAACTTGCGTTTCCGACTGCCGACAACGCCAGTTTGTTACCGGTGGCCGAGTGGTAACAAACAGATTTCTTTGCAGGTTTTGTTTCGGAGGGAGACCACACTCAGGGTAGAGTTAAAATATGCATTTATTCCAAGACAGCTCTTCAATAGCTTCATACACACTCCTTCTAGCTCAACTACTTTCGAACACTAACAGTTTCGAATGCCAACAGTCAGTTAGCAACGGCTAGCTTTCAACTGTCAACAGTCAACTGTCAATATCCATAACACAACAATCGTTGCTGTCATGGTAACAATTGTCACCATCGTGGGTGGTGACCAGATACAAGCGGGCGAAATGAGCTTACTCTGCAGGATGGCTGGGCTCTCACTCAGAGATCAGGTGAGGAGCTCTGCCATCTGGGAGGAGCTCGGTGTCGAGCCGCTGCTCCTCCAGATCGAGAAGAGCCAGATGGGGTGGTTCGGCCTTCTGATCAGGATGCCCCCGAGCACCTCGCTGGTGAGGTGTTTCGGGCTCGTCCCATCGGGAGGAGACCAAGAGGCAGACCCCGGACCTGCTGGAGAGACTATGTCTCACGGCTGGACAGGGAACGACTCGGGATCCTCCCGGGATGAGAGAAGCCTGGGCTTTCCGTCTGAGGCTGTTGCCCCCGCGACCCGGCCCGGATGAGCAGAAGACGACGGAACGTTATAGAGCTGTAATTCGAATGAGTTGGACGAAGTGGATGCGATGCGGGACGTCTTGGCTTTCTGTTTGGATGTCTGACTCAACAACATGGTCTCAGATAAGCGTTGGAAAACCGATGGATTGATAAAAAAATTCTTCTTGTCTCAAAAAAAAAGATCTGAATTCATTTTATTATCAGAAATGAAAGTTGAAATTTTCTAAAAAAAATCTCTGGATCGGAAAATTTAGCTCTTTTCAAACTAAATACAGTTTATTTCTTACAAAAAAAAAAATCAAAAGCTCTTTCTGCAGGTTGACCGTTCCAGAGATCAATAGTTCCACTTTTTTGTATGAAACGCCTGGCCTAACCTTTCCCAGAAAAGTACCAGCCGCCTGCTTAGCAGCAACGATCCAACAACCTGAACAAAGATGGCTTCTCGCTTTATTTCACAGGAATCAATTAATCTACCACATCGGCATGTTCGCGGCGCACGCTCCTGCTCTTCACTCACTTGTCAAGCCATCCTGTCTCGCTCTATCGATGTCATCAGCCTTGATGATGCCGAGAGCGACTGGAATCTGCATGGGTGATCACCAAACTGATTGATTGCCTCACTTGCCAGAACGATGGTCTCTCAGCTGAAAATTACCTGTCATTTATTCAGCGACTTCAGCCCCCTTGTGTCTGCCGTTCTGCTGTAACTGTGCGATTGCACATATGCATGGGCAGGGGGTGAGTGTTGGCTCTCAGGGACCCCTAAACAGCAGCTTGAATGGGATGAGGAAGAGGTTTTGTTCTCACTCCATTTCCCTGAGGATCGATAGCGCTTTGTTGCATGTCGGATGGAAATCACAAGCCACGGTGGAGGAGCCCAAAAGACACACTTTTTCCATCTTTAAATGCAAAGTCGTTCTAGCACATTGTGGAGACCGCGCGAGTTCTCGTGAGGGTTCGATCCCGGCGTGCTCTTTTCACCAGGAACATATCAATAAGTCTTTGTTGCATGTCTGATGGAAATCAGGAGCAAATGTGAAGAAGCACAAAGACGCGTTTTACACCTTTAAATGCAAAGAACGGGTTGTCATCGCATGGCGCTGTCCGGGTGTTAAACACCGCAACGCTTTCAGAATCCATTTGATTATTTCCTGCAGGCTTTGTTATGGCCTTGTACACACACACACACACACACACACACACACACACACACACACAGAAAACTATCAGGTAAAACTCTTACTAGATTTTTCTTCATTAGCAATAGAAATGTAATTAATTTTATTGTGAAAATAAAGGTTAAATTTCAAAGTAAAAGTGCTGTATTTTTTTTTTTTCTTCCTGTTCAGCTTTAAAAGTCAGCTTGTAATTGAGCTCCATGTTTGACCTACAAGGTTATCTGGATCCTTAAAGATGTGTTACAGAGATCCGAGCTTATTACTGATGTCTGCTTCCTGAACTCTTTTTAAACGATCCGATGAGCTGCTTCACGTCTTACAAGGTCCATCGCCATGGTAACTGATGCTGGAGATGCAACTGGTTTCAGAAAAACAGAAACGGGATTGAACGAGTTTAAAATGTTTACAGGTCGACAGAAAAAAAAAAAAATGAATGAAAAAATTGTGGCAGATTGTAAACACACGCAAATTGTGCCGAATTGTTCGTGCACAACCCTGAACTGACCAAAGCTTCCCGCTCTGGAGCAGTGTGGGTCCAAGGTCTACCTCTGGGTCTCCTCCCAGTGGAACATGCATAAAAAACCTCACCAGCGAGGCGTTCGGGAGGCATCCTACTCAGATGCTCGGACCACCCTATCGGGAGCAAAACTGAGTTTGGTTGTACTTTATTTAAGTAGTAACGATACTAAACAAACACATTACTGGTAATAGTCTTTATTCAAATCCATCAAAGTCCTCATCCTCTGTTTCAGAGCAGGTCCACTTCACTCCTCGCTGTCAAAGTCACTGTCTGTACTGTGCGGCTCCTCAGAAAGGATACCAGCTTTTGAGAAAGCTCGGATAACAGTACCAGCAGACACGTTAGTCCAAGCATCTACAATCCATTGGCAAACTGTAGCGTAACTCGCCCGGCGCTGCCTTCCACCCTTCGGTCATCCATCGCTCCCACGCCGCTCACACTTCACTCTTTAACGTTCTCATGCCTTTTCTTTCAGGTCCGCCTCGCGGGCACCGCGTTTTCTTTTAGGTCCGCCTTTTCTCACACACAAGGCGCACCGCACGAAAAGGTGCACCGCTCCATTGGAAGAAAATCTAAGACGTTTATATGAGCCTCATAGCCGTGAAATTACGGTACTACTATTTTATACACTTTGAAACTTTGTGAACGTGTCTTTAAATTGAGTTTCTGACTGGTAGAAACTATCCTGTGACCAAAACTATTAGAATCAGAATCTACTTTAATGATCCCACACATGGGAAATTTGTGTGTCACAGCAACAACTTCCTATCTGCTAAGTGAGTCGTTGTAGAGCCCGATCACGTACGAGAAGAAAGACCTCCGGTAACGAGATGTTCTCGAGCGGAGCTGTCTGAGCCTCTTGGAGAAGGAGCTCCGCTGTTCGTCCAGGAGTGGGTAGAGAGGATGGTCATGATTCTCCATGATGATAAAAGTTTATTCAGTGACCTCCTCTCCACCACTGCCTCAAGTGAGTCCTGTTTGCTGCCAATGACAGAGCCAGCCAGTCTGATTGGTTTATTAAGTCTGTTGGCGTCACTGGCTGCGATGCTGCTCCCCCAGCAGATGACGGAGAAGAACAAGGAGCTGGTCACCACAGACTGGTAGAAGGTCTCCAGGATCTTGCTGCACACGTTGAAGGACCTCAGCTTCCTTAGAAAGTAAAGTCGGCTGCAGGTCTTCTTGTACACAGCAGTACTGTTGCTCCTCCAGCTCAGTCTACTGTCGATGGTCACTCCAAGGTATTTGTACTACTAATTAGAAACTAACTACAACTATAACTACTATTAGAAAGAGAAATGATACTAAAATAACGTGGGCGTATTTAAGCCTGACATTTTGGTACAAACCCAAAATGATCTCTTAAATAACAGTAATAATAAAGACAATACTGTAATTAAGCTACAAACTCCGCGGCCTGCCAATCTCACATGTACCGGCAGACACTCCAATCGACTCCAAGTCTGAACTCGTTAACCCTTAATTTACCGTTCCCATGGCAACTGCCCGGTAAAATCTATCCAACTGGACCAGAAGTTGGCCACCAGCTAAACTTAGATATCAGTTTTATGTCTCCTGTTAATGATGAAAAATGGGCCTTAAAGGAGCTAATTTGAGCCGGACCAGAATGACAGGCCGCTGCATGAACACGTCGATGGCTGGCGTTACGGTTTTGGCCCGTATCGGATTGTTCTGCTCAGCAGTCTATGGGGGAAGACCACTTCTTCTTCTTATTGACACAGTCTGCTAGGTATGGAACAGGAGTTGGCATGGGCAAAGAGACAAAGAGAATCCCAGCAACAAACAGCTCTAAGGTGATCTTTCTGAGAGAAACAACAGCATCCAAAACATTCGACTTCCTTTGAAAGAAACATTGATCCTGTTGGCTGAATGTTAATCCTCACCAGATAATCCATTCTGTAAATATGATCAAGCCCCGAGCGGCAGATGTGAATGTGAGAAAGCATCTGTAGAGAGAAATTACCGGGTCAGCCAGGGCTTGTTGTGCATGGGTTTTTATTTTCTTTTTAAAGACGGAGAGACAAGCGAGTTGGTGAACTTTCTGATGGTTTGTTGGTTTTGCTGAATCCTCAATTCCAAAGATCAAAATCTGACTTATTTCAGAGAGACTTTGTTTGATTTTTATTTTAGCTACAAGATATCTTTGAGCGAAAATAAACCTGGTGTTCTGGGAACATCGGAGTGCTATTCAAAGACTTCTAAGTCATCATTTTTGTTTCCACAAAGTCTGTGGTCCTCAAACTTATCTTAAATTATTTAATTGTTTTTAAAAATAAAGAAAAAGGGGGTTTGTTTTGGGTTTTTTTTTTTTAGGTTATTTTGCACTAAATTCCTATAAAAATGGACCTTAAGCATCATCAAGATCATTTTTGTTCCGTTCTCTTCCGCTTATCTGGGGCTGGTCGCGGCCTCAGACGGGAAGCCCTGGCTTCCGTCACCCTGCTTCTCTCACGCTGCATCCTCCAGCTCACCCTGGAGGATCCCGAGATGTTCCCTGTCCAGCTGTAAGACAAAGTCTCTCCAGCAGGTCCGCGAGGCGCTCGAGAGGTGTCCTAACCATATGCCTGGAATCTGGCTTCTCTTGATCCGGAGGAGCAACAGCTCTACTCCAAGCTCCTCCTGGATGGCAGAGCTCCTTACACTATCTCTGGGTTACCATGGTAGCCCAGCCACCCTGCGGGGGAAGATAATTTCAGCTGCTTGTTTCGGCCTTTGGTCATCAACCAGAGCTGGTTACCATGGTGAGGGTAGGAACGTAGATCCTGGTTACCATGGTGAGAGTAGGAATGTAGATGCTGGTTACCATGGTGAGCGTAGGAACATAAATCCTGGTTACCATGGTGAGAGTAGGAATGTAGATGCTGGTTACCATGGTGAGGGTAGGAACGTAGATCCCGGTTACCATGGTGAGGGTAGGAACGTAGATCCAGGTTACCGTGGTGAGGGTAGGAACGTAGATCCTGGTTACCATGGTGAGGGTAGGAACGTAGATCCTGGTTACCATGGTGAGGGTAGGAACATAGATCCTGGTTACCATGGTGAGGGTAGGAATGTAGATCCTGGTTACCATGGTGAGGGTAGGAACGTAGATCCAGGTTACCGTGGTGAGGGTAGGAACGTAGATCCCGGTTACCATGGTGAGGGTAGGAACGTAGATCCAGGTTACCATGGTGAGGGTAGGAACGTAGATCCTGGTTACCGTGGTGAGGGTAGGAACGTAGATCCTGGTTACCATGGTGAGGGTAGGAACGTAGATCCTGGTTACCATGGTGAGGGTAGGAACATAGATCCTGGTTACCATGGTGAGGGTAGGAACGTAGATCCTGGTTACCATGGTGAGGGTAGGAACATAGATCCTGGTTACCATGGTGAGGGTAGGAACGTAGATTCTGGTAAATCAAGAGCTTTGCTTTTCAGCTAAGCTCTTTTTTCACCAATCAGCATTCTGATTATTGCAGACGCACCGATCCGTCTGTCGATCTCCCGCTCCATCCTTCCCCTACTATGAACAAGACCCTGAGATACTTAAAACTCCTCCAGTTGGAGCAGCACACGACTCGCAGGGGGCGCTGCACCCTCCTCCATGGTCTCAAATTTGGAGGCGCTGGGTCATCGTTCATCATTATATCATTGTCTTGATTTTCTCTCAGAGTTTTTTAAGATTTCTAAAATCTGATTTTTCTAATCATCAGTTTGGCCGTTGAGCCCAATTAAAAAAAAAACAGAAGGCTGTGCCATCTCATCTTCAGAATCATTTGGAACTCAAACTGGCATGAAGATTCTTAAAAGTTAACTCATAAAAACATCTTTATGTATAAAAATATAGAAAGAATGATAAAAAGTATCCAAACATAAATAAAGATGATGTTAGAATAATTCAAATGAGCAATTAAACCAACCTGCTCTATAATTAGTTTACATTTTCCCACCAGAGTCCAAGCCTCGCTGTATCCCTGCCCATTAGTGTGTGTAATAGCTGGAAATGACCATTGTGTGTTTGGGCATGCTCATGACAGAGAGGGAGAGATGTAGAAATACATCACTGGTAAGCTCATTAGCTCTACACCATCACAGATGGCCAAAGGGTCAGTGCTAAACCTTTATTCGCTGCCATATTACCAACGTTAATGCTAATTCTACAGGAACCGTGTCACGCATAATAAACACGTCTCTAACGAGACCTGGGGAATCAGAAGACATGAGTCTGACTGCTGGAAAAAATGGAAAAACTGACCTTTTCTGTCTTTTTTTTTCTGACTCATACTGTCTAATCATCAGGTCTGTGGGATTTCTGCAAGAGTTGTTAAGAGAGGCATCGCTCTCCTGGGTGTCGGGGAGCGATAGGAAGGAAGGCAGAGGAAGAGTAAAACAGAAATAAAAGATATCGACAGGAACACAAAAAAAAAGAATCTGGATTGGAGCCAAACTCGTGTACTCGTGTTTTCATTCTCACAACGCCGACGGCTTTACACGAACCAAACATACAGGCCAAGATCAATTTATTATTTCTACTTATTCAACAATAAATATGGACTCATTATCTTTAATTAACAATTAAAATGGACGGATATAGAGATACTTTAGGGAAATTTGTGTGTAAGCAATCCACGAGAGGTCTAAGCAGCTTCAGAAAAGCTGCTAGGTGGTGCCTGTTTGGGTGGAGTGGAACTGGAACAGTCACTTGTTGGGCGGAATGTGGGTTGCCGTGACGATGCTCTTCAGCTTCAATGAATCCTATTAGGTCTTAAACTGTCTCTAAAAGCTCCACATCTTGATCCTTCACTGTGGTGGAACAACACCAGCCGTCCACCATCTTTAGTTCCATAGTGAAGCCGGGTATGTTCACACAGGAATCACTGATGATCCTGTCTTCATTCCTTCTGATTCAGAACATCTCCACACGTCCATAAAGACTCCACATTCCTTACTGATGGAGGAGCGCTACACGGACCTGCTGCCATCAGGAGTAGCGCTTCTTTCAAAAATATGGGCAGATAAATTTCTGGTATGAAAGTGGAACCAGTCATTTATTTAAATAAACAACATAAACAATAAGACTAAGTCGATGCCAAAGCGTCAACTGTTGCCCAACACATGGGTATATCCACTTTAATCTAGATTCCAGTTCCAGGTAGCTCCCCATCAAGAAAAAGGACGTGCATTTTCAGAGACCAGTTCCCTCTTAAGCCTACTACGTTCAATCAGTTGCTGTTACCCACAAGTACGGGCACCTTATCTGTCGTTCCCGTAGCCCCTCCACAGACACCCAGAAGCAGGAACCCTGCCAAAACACTTGCAGGAACTCTCAGGGCTGCAGAAGCATCGCCATACCAGGTATTTAGTTTGCACTGGCAGAGGTGAAAATCCCCAGAGTTACCCAACCATTCGGCCTCCGTCTGCCATAACAAACTTTAGTACCGTATTTTCACAACCAAAAGCTGCACCGTATTAAAAGGCGCAGTCCCAGTTTTGTGTGCTCTGTATTTAACACACACACATAAGGCGCAACTGATGATAGGGCGGGGGTTTTATATATATATCCTCTACTACTTACAGTACGTCCGCCTTACAACAACACACACAAGCAGACAAGTGTGTGTATCTAAAAATAGATCTGAAGTAAAACTGAGTTTGGTTGGTTTTATTTAAATATTATTTACAGTCGTCATAAAGTCATTTATTAAATCCATCCAAGTCCTCATCCTCTGTTTCAGAATCTAACAGCTGCTCTAAATCCAACCTCGCAGGTTCACTTTCCACGCTGTCATAGTCCCTGTCTGTACTGTGCAGCTCCTCCGAAATGATGCCTGCTTCTGGGAAAACTCGGACACGTTAGCCCAAGCATCTACAATCCACTGGCAAGCTGTGGCGTAACTCGCCCGGCGCTGCCTTCCACCCTTCATGAAGCTGTGGTCTCCTTCAATCATCCATCGCTCCCACGCCGCTCGCAGCCTTACTTTGAACGGCCGGTTCACGCCGATGTCCAGCGGTTGGAGTTCCTCTCTCAGAACTCCCGGAATCCCAGCAAGCGTAGCGTTCATCTGCTTCACTTGTTTTTTCACAATACACATAGGACGTAGCGCTCATTTTGAAGAAAATCTAAGACTTTTATATGCGACTTATGGTCGTGAAAATACGGTAATTATGACTGATCTAGCAAAGCTGGCGCCACCTAGAGCCGTCAAAAAATTTAGTCAGTCAGTCATCTTCTTATCAGTCTATCCCTTACGGGGTTACGAGGGGTGCCGGAGCCCATCCCGGCTGATTCAAGGCACCCCGAACAGGCAACTTAATAAAATGTTAAAAATTAAACCTAACTGATTGTAGAAGTTTAGTGGTTATAAATTAAGAAGAATTAATCAATTAATCAAGTGAAGATCAAAGTAAACCAGAAGTTTTGATTTGATCGTTTATCGTCCATCTTTTCTCTAATCTGTTCATCTTTTCATCCATTTTTGTTTCCAGCTTTTCATCTACTTATCAATCTGTGTCCAAGCGTCACCCTGTCTGTCCATCTGTCCATCCATCGTTTACCTCTTCGTGCTCATCCACTTCCATTTAGCTTCTTATTGACTTTTAACAGTCAAAACAAAGAGAAGTGAAAGAGGACGAGAAAGAACCACAGAGTGTAAAGAGCAGACGGACAGGGAGTGTACGAGCCGCAGACAGGATGCAATAAATATATTATTCATCAGCGAGCTTTGTTTGTTGCTCGATTGGCTGCGTCTAATGATCAGAAAGGAACAATAAAGTGTGACTCAGCATGTTAAAGCGAAATATGATCAAACTCCAGATAAATATCTGTAAAGAAAGGGAAGGTAAAGAGTGGTCTCTACAGGATTAAACTTTAAACTGAAACATGTGTTTAAATCCAATCTGTCTTATTAATGTGTCCCATGACTGAGTTTCCAAAGTCTTTACAAACGCTCTCTTTTGGGGTGCGGTCTTTGACCCACAAACTAAAACAGAACAAACTGATAATTACCGGTGATTAATGAGGAATTGGAGATGGATTTAGTTCATAAAAATACCCTTAATTTGTTTTTTAAAGCGTCATTGGATGATAAATTTTTTTTTTTAATTTTTTGTTACTCACTCTATTCATCCCTCATCGGGGAAATTTCTGTGCTGCACTCCTACACTGCAGCAGGCTGCCACCACGGCGCCAATGGTGGGAGAAACAGGGGTTAGGCGTCTTCTCCAAGGACCCTAGACGTGCACTCAGTGGGATGCAAACCCGGGAACTTCCGGTTGACTTCGGCTCTAACCACTGAGTCACCGTCCCCCCTTCCGCTAAAGTACTGTAATTTCACGGCCATAAGGCGCACCAAAAAGTCTCAAATTTTCTTCAAAATGAGCGGTGCGCCCTATCTGATTTGTGATTTGCGGACGTATTAGAGAACCATCAGGCGGACGCAGTTGAAAACATGAGAATGTTAAAGGGTGAAGTGTGTGTGTGGATTATGTATAAAAGAACAGGTGTGTTCTTTATGCAGAACATTGCTGTTTTAACAAAGAGACACGCTTATGAAGCTCAGTTTAAACTGATGGCGATCAGCTGTGCCGGGCGAGTCACGCCACAGTTTGCCAGTGGATTGTAGATGCCTGGGCTAACGTGTCTGCTGGCACTGTTGTCCGAGCTTTCCCAAAAGCAGGCATCATTTCTGAGGAGCTGCACGGTTCAGAAAGTGACTCTGACAGCGTGGAAAGGGAACCTGCGAGGTTGGATTTAGAGCAGCTGTTAGATTCAGAAACAGAGGATGAGGACTTGGATGGATTTGATAAATGACTTTATGACGACTGTAAATAATATTTAAATAAAACCAACCAAACTCAGTTTTACTCCTGATCTATTTTTAAATACGCACGTGTGTGCGTATGCGCGCGCGTCCATGTGTATGTGTTGTTGTAAGGCGGACTTACGTAGTAGAGGATATGTATATAAAACCCGCGCCCTATCATCAGGTGCGCCTTACGTGTGTGTTAAATACAGAGCACGCAAAAATTGGACTGCGCCTTTTAATACGGTGCGCCCTATGGTCGTGAAAAAACGGTACTTTCTAAAGTACTTTTATTTATGAAATAAATGCTTGAGCCTGTAAAATGGTTCATTCTTTCTTTTCAGTGTGTAATTGAGTATTTAATTGTATAATAATTGTAAAAAAAAAAATAAAGCTTTCTACTTCATGGACTTAGCCTATCACGAGTCCTTTTTGGAACGTAACTACCGCAAAAAAGAAGTGGGGTTCCAGGGGGCGTTGGCCAAGTGACAGAATTATCGTCTTTTGACCAGGAGAACCAGGTTCGAATCTCACTGGGCCAAGCTTTCTCTTGGACTACGTGGGATAAAACTGGAGGGGCAAACAAAAAAAAAAACAAGGGTACAGTACACAACCAATGAAAATTTCCCATTGAGGGACAAATAAAGAAGGTTTTCTTGATTCTTGATTGAAGACCTGTTTGAGTAACATCATAAAGTACATTTACAAGCTTTCACACGCCATCTTTAAGACGATGAGCAAATACTTTTGGCAATAAGCTTCTTTACACTGCGATAAAAAACGAGGCTCGTTTTAAGCAGCGATCAAACCACCTGAAGGAATCTCCTGCTGTTTCATTTACATCAAACCTTCGTCTTTGTGGTCTAAAAAAACAGATGCTACATTTGTCCTACAGCCTTCATTTCACACCCCGTCTCTTCCTCAGGGTGTCTAACCCCCCAAATTACCATGGCAACAGGACAGTGACATGGCTGGAGTCCCTAACCAGGAGCTGAAATGCTCAGCTGGGTTTAAGAACAGAGGAAAAAGAAAGAAAAAACAATGGAAAAAGAATCAATTATGAAAAGTGCTGCGAGCAAATGGAAAGTGATTATTGCATGGTTAGAGGTGGAAGTCTGATTCTGAATTGTAGAAATGAATTATTAACTTTCTAAGTCAGTTAATATTTGATGAATGAAGCAGAAAGAGCAGCTGGGGAGGTTTTAGATGGATGAGGATTACGGGTTAGAAAAAAAAAGGCAATATTTTTTACACGTATGAGGAGGCGCAAGACAAATTAAAAACAAGATATTTATGATCAGTCGGTAAAAGAAAAGGAGCTTGAGCAGGTCTGGCTTCTCATTGGACGATCCGAAAAGTCTTCACAATAAAACTTAAACACCAATAATGTTTTGTTAATGATGTTTTTATGGGAGACTTTCAGGTAACCATGCTGATTGGTCTAGAGACAGTGTGGTGAGAGCGGCCATGCTGATTGGTCTAGAGACAGTGTGGTGAGAGCGGCCATGCTGATTGGTCTAGAGACAGTGTGGTGAGAACGGCCATGCTGATTGGTCTAGAGACAGTGTGGTGAGAGCGGCCATGCTGATTGGTCTAGAGACAGTGTGGTGAGAGCGGCCATGCTGATTGGTCTAGAGACAGTGGTACTGAGGAAAAGACAGGAAACAGAGATGAAGATGCTGAGGATCTGTCTAGGAGTTCGACGGCAAGATGCAGGCAAATGTGGCCAAATGTCGCGTCTAGGGTTTCCGTATCACCGCCACCTGCGCCATGAAGATCATCTTCGCTAAGAAGTAGCTCCTGCCAGGCAGGGCGGGATGGAGTTCAAACTGAACCAAACCGGAAGTAGACGGAGCTTTGATTTAACCTTTAGAAAACTTTCCCAGAACATTCTAGGAACGTTAAATTGTTAGCTGGGTGTGTTTGCGGTAAATCTATATGTTTGGCGGGTGTTTTCTAATCTATTGGCACCAATCGGGAACATTCTCTTCAGATTACAGATTGGGTGATGCAACTGGCTAAGCAGGAATTTACTTGTCTTTATTTGGGAAAAAAAAAAAAAAAACACCAAAAAGTTTGATCTGAGTAAACATGAGTTCTGCGTAGGTAAAGAATAAGACTTCAGCTGCTGCCGCTTGATTTTTTCCCCTCCTTTTTTATCTCAGTAATTTGGTTGACGTTGGGACGACTCAACCGAGGCCTCGTGCGTTCAAACAGGAACTTAAATCACAGCCGGCTCCTTCAGAGTTCTTCTCTTCCATCTTTTTCTGTTTCTAACCAACTCAAAGCAATTTGCTTTTTCTTGATATTTTGTCTCTAAAACTAAAGAATAAATAAATAAATAAATGACTCCATTCATCCCTCACCGGGAAAATTTGTTTGCTGCACTCCTTACACCGCAGCAGGCTGCCCTTCTACGGCGCCAATGGTGGGAGAAGCAGGGGTTAGGTGTCTTCTCCAAGGACCCTAGACGTGCTCTCTTGACTTCTATCAGAATATTTTCCCTCCGTCCAACAAGTCTGTGTAGTCCCTCATTCATCCAGGAGTGATCCATAGTAGAAAAAGTTTCAAAAAAGTCTTCTGGACAGTTTAATTCTTCAACGAGACGTTTCGACTTCCATCCGGAAATCCTTTTCAATCTGAATGAAATGGACTGAAAACTGGATCTATTTATACTAACCTGAGTAAAAGATAAAAAAAAAAATAGTAAGGAGGGCTCGACCAATGAGCCTGTGTTACCTATGATGGCCGTGAATGGCTCCTATTGTAGCCACAGACCAGTAAACGACCCTATTATAAAAATGCTAAAAGCCTAGTGAATAGAAATTCCTGCTAACGAGAGGCGTGAAACTGGGTCACGAGGTGTCATCTTTAGTCCATGGCTTCAAAAGGCTGCTGTAAATACCGGGCAGAATGTATCTAACGCCTCCACTCTGATTCAGTGAGGGATTCTCTTTCATCACAAAGATGGCTTCCTTCACCCCTCTTTCAAACCATACTTTTTTTTACCTTCTACTCAGGTTAGTATAAATAGATCCAGGTTTCAGTCCATTTCATTCAGATTGAAAATGATTTCCGGATGGAAGTCGAAACGTCTCGTTCAAGAATTAAACTGTCCAGAAGACTTTTTTGAAACTTTTTCTATTATATAACCCTCTGTCCAACCTTTCAAGTCAAACGTGGAAGGTCTTGGACGGTAAAAGGGGATGATGATAACTCATCCATCCGCCCATCCTTTCATTTTACAGTTGATTTATTAATCCATTCATTCAGGAAGTCTCTCCGTCCCTTTCCAAGCAGCGAAATGAGAGTCCTGGATAAACCTCGGGTGTCAGGGAGGTGTACAGAGGGCCTTCCAAACTGAAAGCCCGAGTCGCCTCCACTGGCTCCATTTTTATTGCTTTTAAGATTGTTTGACACAAAGTTAATGTGATCATAGTTATTTCTGGATGTTCTTCTGAGTCCCTGCAGGTTTCTATGCCAGAATGTTCTCATTGTAATGTCACTTTCAGGGTGGTTTCCAGTCATGCCCTTCATGCAGAAAAATACTCTCCAGATTTTGTTAATAAAACCTTCTCCGAACAGATGCTTATTTTGAGTTTTTGAAAATAGATTCAAGTGTGTTTCCATTTTTATTTCCTAAATCCGTCCAGACGCTTGGCTTCACCTTCACCTCGTCCTCACACGCCTTTCCAAGCCATTTGAAAATCCATTTGCCCGCTCCTCGTAAAAAAAGAAGGAACCGGTTGCCAAACGGGCCGAATCACCAAACCTAGTCAAGAGGGTTCCATTAGGGTTTCCAGGCTTTGGCAGGGTGAAGTCATGGTGTCTGGAGGTCATTTTTAAAAGCATTGTGGAAATGACCCCCCTATCCTCCTCCTTTTGGCCCTTTCTGACCATCAGCTTTATGTGCGAGTGAATTCAGGCTTTATTAGGCTTCAGTGGTGTTTGGACAGCCGGAAGAGTGGGACTAATAGGACAGAATGATGCAGAAATGGACAAAAAGCCCCTTTAGAGTTCTTCAAGCTTATTTTCCTCCAATCACTCATTTCTCCCCTCACTTCTTTTCCCTCCACTCATCTCTTCATCTTATTTCTCGGCCTTGGCGGTCACACCGACTCTGCTAGTGTTTCATATCCCTTTATTCCTCCTAGTCATTTTTCCCAAAAGCACTTTGAGTCAGCGGGGGAAGCTTTTAGCCTCTGATTACTCCCACACCGTAATTTCTCCTCATTTTCTGCGCCTGTTTGTTTCACAGCTCTTTCATCCTGCCGTGTTTTCCTTTTTTTTTTTTCACGCCATCATCTTTCCGTCCTTATTAGCACGTGTTGTCTTTTCTTCTGTCCAGGTGTTTTGGAAAGACTCGGAGCTTCATTTATGCCGGATTGCTTGGGATCAGATTCGTAGGTTCGCCGACTTCCATGCAAATTGGACGATAAATGAAATTGCGAAAAGCGCTTGATCAGTTTAAAATCTACGCTGGTCTTTATAAACGAGGTTCGTGGACTTTTGAATGTGACCGAGTTTTTCAAAAGAAAGCGCAAAATAATAATAATAATAATAATGTATTGTATTTATGGCGCTTTTCCAGGACGTTCATTACTGATTCACTCCTACCAGACAATGGTAAGCTACTGTTGTAGCCACAGCTGCCCTGAAGCAGACTGGCAGAAGCCATCGACCCTTCTGACCATCACCGACCAATCACACACACCGTACAGACTAGAAAATGTAGATGAAGTGTGTTGCCCAGGGACACAACGACAATTTAATCTAAACAGCCGTCTCAATGTGGGACCAGGGGTTCTGGCGGTCTCCCATCCAAGTACTGCCCAGGCCTAGCCTGCTAAGCTTCTGAGATATGACTGGATCAGACGTTGACAATCCGGTACGACCACAATAGGTTCAGACAAATTAACGGTCAAGATGGGACTATTTGAGGAATGCCAAAAAGTTACAGATACATAAAACCTTATTTTTCTTTTTCTGTAATTCCAGTGCTGTTTACAAGATGGCGCTCTACTGACTCATCAGTTTAAATTGAAGCATGGTGCATTTAATGTTCCGTTCCGTCGTCTTCCACACATCCGGGGCCGGGTCGCTGGGGCAACAGCCTCAGACGGGAAACCCAGGCTTCTCTCACCCCGGCTGCATCCTCCAGCTCACCCAGGAGGATCCTGAGTCGTTCCCCGGCCAGCTGTGAGACATAGTCTCTCCAGCAGGTCCGGGGTCTGCCTCTTGGTCTCCTCCCGGTGGGACGTGCCCGAAACACCTCACTAACGAGGCGCTCTGGGGCATCCTGACCAGATGCCCGAACCTGTGCGGAGGAAAAATCTAGATGGATAAACAAGGGTTGTGTGAGTGACCCTATTCTGGAAGAACTTGAATGATCTTTACCTTAAAATCAAATTAAAACTCATACTTTATAAGGTTTTTTTTTCTTATGATTTTGTTCCCAAAACCCACCCTCTAAAAGCTCCTGATAACATTCTATTAGGACTCTGGGTCCACAGTGGGGAACCAATCACCAGTCTCCTTCTGCAGGTAAAAAACTGGACCAAACAATGAACCCCTTTTGGTCCTGGGTCTGATTTTGAATCCGAACGTTCTGCAACTTAAACTTTACATTTTTAACCATAAAATTTAGCTCCTGTGAGTCTCTTTGAAGCTAATTTGAAAAGTCTGATGTGGGATTAGAGTAATTTCAGCCACAACCAAAGTAAAATTTATTTCCCAAAGTACCAAAAACTCCCTCATGAAACACCTGGAGAAGATTACTTTACTTTTTTTGGGGTAACCTGTAGCCGGGGGAGGGTGCGGGAGGGACTACGGATGTCCTACTTAGTGGAAAGTGAAACTTATCTCTCACCAGATGAAAAACATTGCTGATTATTTTTAAGGAAATAATATTCATCAAATTTGATTTGTGTCTAACTTTAAAGACAAAACCAAACAATACTGAGTAAAAAAACGAGTAAGTTAGCGAAACTAAAAGAGATGATGATGATGATGTCGTCGTTGGTTGTATAGACATGGTTGATCTTGGTTATTCTTCAAGACTGCCATTTTTTTTCAAAGATTAGTTCTCTACATTAAGCTTTTAGTTGTCCTCCACGTTGACAAACAGTGGAGCTGTTTTAGTGCTCTCTGCACTCTCAAATCTGAGTTTGATGGATTCACTTTGGTTATTTATTTATTTATTTATTTCGATCACAGTGTAATTTCACATTAAAGAAAGAAAGATAAATAATTTTATTTTAGCAAAGGACCGAAAAGGTATCGGCTGAAGCAGACGTTTATTTCGCCGACCCTTTTTTCTAAGTCATCATAAAAGCAAAAAAACCATATAAGTAAATACTTAGAAATCCATCATAAAACATATAAGTAAATATTCAGAAATCAATCATAATACATAAAATGAAAATTAGAACATCAAATGAAAAAGTAATACAAGTACAAAAGTAATACAATTGTTACTATAATTGTTTACATTATATATAAGCTTGAATTTAACCATCAAGACTTGCATATTTTTTAAGTAATAAGTCACTTATATCACTGACAAGAAGGTTGATTCTTTTACCAGAGAAGATCCCTGAAAGTCCTGACACATCCTGCCACAAAGTCAACAAAAAAAATTATGTTTAGTCCAGTGTGGATTTGAAATACGTCTCAACCGATTCATCAGCTGGGTGTTTTAATTGGTTGATTTTGAATTTTCTTGACGAATCGGAAAAAAATTGTGGATTGGCACTGACAGAATTTTTTCAGCAAAGACATATAGGGCTAAAAAAAAAAAAACCTAGATTCTACTAAAAAAAAATCTCTAACTAGTCTATACAGCCGAGGGTCTGACCACCTGCCAAATGTTCCCACTGTCGGCTGCCCATCTCCTTCCTCACCCGATTCCTATAGCAACTCCTGCAGGTGGTGAGCCCACTGGAAGGACGGACCATGTCCCCTGTTCGGGCTCTGCGCAGCTGATCCCTATCGGCAAAAGCCCGGCCACCAGGCGCTCGCTCTCCTGCCCGGCTCCATTGCGGACCCCGGTGACTCGCGTCTAGCAAGGAAAATTTTACCATAAATGTTCTCTTCATTAAGGTTTTTTTTTGACTCTCACTAAGAACCTGTTTGCCTTGGGTAACCCTACAAGGGGTATCATGCCCTGGACAACATAGCTCCTAAGATCATGGGGTATGTAAGCCCTCCAACACGATAAGGTAGCAGCTCACGGAGGTGAGCGAGCTTCCCAAACACCTCGCTGGTGAGGCGTTTCAAGCACAACCCACCAGGAGGAGACCCCTGACCTGCTGGAGAAACTATGTCTCACAGCTGGACAGGGAACACCTCAAGATCCTCCTGAGAGCGCTGGAGGATGCAGCTGGAGCGGGAGAGCCTGGGCTACCCATTTGAGGCTGTTGCCTCCGCAACCCGACCCCGGAACAAGCGGAAGATGACGGAACGGAATAAATGGGTCCATCTGTGCTCATTGTTCATAATTAATTTATTAAAAAAATATCTCTCAGTCTTAGGGGGTGTTGGCCTAGTGGTAGAATTGCCGTCTTTTGACCGAGAGAACCGGGTTCGAGTCCCACTGAGCCAAAGCTCTCCCTGGGACTACCGGCTGAAAACTGTTCCATTCCATCATCTTCCGCTTGTTCCGGAGTCGGGTCGTGGGGGCACCAGCCTCAAGCGGGCAGCTCAGGCCTCTCTCTCCCCGGCTGCATCCTCCAGCTCACCTGGAAGGATCCCAAGTTGTTCCCCGGCCAGCTGTGAGACATAGTCTCTCCAGCGGGTCCGGGGTCTGCTCCCGGTGGGACATGCCCGATCCTGACCAGATGCCAGAGCTATGTTGTCCGGGGCTTAATGCCCCTGGTAAGGTCACCCAAGGCAAACAGGTCCTAGGTGAGGGCCAGACAAAGCGTGGCTCAAAAAATACCCCTATGAAGAAATCAAACATGGCCAAGTTGCCCTTGCCCGGACGCGGGTCACCGGGGACCCCCCTTGGAGCCAGGCCCGAGGGTGGGGCACGCGTGCGAGCGCCTGGTGGCCGGGCTTTAACCCATGGGGTCCGGCCGGGCTCAGCCCGAACAGGGGACATGGGCCGCCCTTCCAGCGGACTCACCACCTGCAGGAGGGACCATAGGGGTCGGGTGAAGGAGGAGATGGGTGGCAGCCAACGGCGGGCTGAAAACTGTAAGGACAAAAAAAAAAAGTCTCTCATCATTTTAAATCATGAAAAACCTAAAAGCGACAAAAAAAAAAGTTCATTAATCTAAAAACCAAATATTAAGATTCATGAATATGAATTTTATGTAAATGAGGAACGGCTTAAAATTGAGTAAACTTTATCAGACACGTTTCTATTCAAAAACAAGATAAATATTCTCACCCCTCCCTCACAATGTGCCGCATGACACCAGAGGATTTATGTAAAGATGATTTTAAAGACGAGGCTTTAGTTAAAAAGTGATGTTAACTCAATCTGATTTTTTGATCTAAGCCATTCAGAAGTGGTAAATGGAAACGCCTGTGGCCCCGTTTTATGGCGCTGTGTGCTCACATTGTGCAACACCGCCCCGTGAAGACATCAAAATCTGTTCCAAGCTTCTGAAAATGGAAAACCTGCAGGGCAAACCACAGAAACCACACTTACACACATCATCAGAAAAGGTTTGCAAAGGTGATCCGAGAATTGATGTGAAACTATAAATACCTAAACCAGCAGGAACGCTGAAAATACCACCGAGACCCCAGGAAGTGTAATTGAGCCTTAAGGGTACGTAATGTGAGGGTTAAGTGCACGGCATGAGTTGTTTGGTTTTTTTTTTTTTTTTAAACTGAGACGTGTGAACAAACAGGAAGTAAAACAGCATCAGAAAAAAACTTCCAAAAAGAAACTAAAATTGTCTTTTATTTATAAACAAAATATTCTGTCCAAATTACTTCCAATTGGTGGTTCATCAATCTTTATATCGATGAACCAGGAGAGCCGAGGAGAGCCGAGGTGTCCGGACGGATCATTCCTCCTTACAGATCTTTACTAGAAGCCGCTGTACCTCACGGTGCTGACCGTCAAGGATGTGGATGACTAGGACGTATTTGGATTATCGATTATCTGGTTTCTAATGATTGGCCAGATCGGCCTTGGGAGTTTCCGGATCTGCTCATTGAAATAATTCAAATACTCAGTCTGGAGGCCGTTCGGGTTCTAAAAGGCAGACTCTGTAAAATGGATACAAACATGAAAAAGATGGACGCTCATGTCGGAGGGAATTGATCCCCTTGATTGGCTGGTTGTGACGGAGAGCACTGACACAGACTCCTGGCCATTTAAAATAATTCAGCGGCAAACCCTAAACACAGTTGGTTGTGTTCCCATGACTCCCCCTCTTAGCTCACCAGGACTTGGTATCCACACCCAGCTGCCCACTGATCCCCTCACTATCCAAGACCGATGTGCTCCATAAAATCAAAATTTCTCTAAAACTTTGCGATGTGCTCATTCGTCTCCACCCAGGTGGTGTTTTCACTTGCTAACCTTCACTGCTCCCTATCGCTGGGCGTGTGTAACACTTTTTTTGAACACCATGTTTAAAAACCTGCTTTTCTAACGTGTGAAATTATCCCGGCAAAAAGAAAGTGCCTGTACACGGATGCATGTCGTCGGTCTCCCGTCTCTGTGACAGGGTGAGGCTTCTCTCACCCCGGCTGCATCCTCCAGCTCACCCGGGAGGATCCCAAGGTTGTCCCTGTCCAGCTGTGAGAGATAGTCTCTCCAGCAGGTCCGGAATCTGCCTCTCTCTATTGACTCCCCATCTGGCTTCTCTCGATCCGGAGGAGCAACGGCTCTACTCCAAGTTCCCCCCTCTATCTCTGAGTGAGAGCCCAGCCACCCTATAGAGGAAGTTCATTTTGGCCACTTGTATCCGCAATCTCTTTGTCGCAATCAGCTAAAATGAAAGAAAAAGTGTACAAAACCGTGGTGAGAGCAGCCATGCTGATTGGTCTAGAGACAGTGTGGTGAGAGCGGCCATGCTGATTGGTCTAGAGACAGCGTGGTGAGAGCGGCCATGCTGATTGGTCCAGAGACAGTGTGGTGAGAGCGGCCATGCTGATTGGTCCAGAGACAGTGTGGTGAGAGCGGCCATGCTGATTGGTCTAGAAACAGTGTGGTGAGAGCGGCCATCCTGATTGGTCTAGAGACAGTGTGGTGAGAGCGGCCATGCTGATTGGTCTAGAGACAGCGTGGTGAGAGCGGCCATGCTGATTGGTCCAGAGACAGTGTGGTGAGAGCGGCCATGCTGATTGGTCCAGAGACAGTGTGGTGAGAGCGGCCATGCTGATTGGTCTAGAGACAGTGTGGTCAGAGCGGCCATGCTGCTTGGTCTAGAGACAGTGTGGTGAGAGCGGCCATGCTGATTGGTCTAGAGACAGTGTCACTGAAGAAAAGACAGGAAACAGAAATGTTTGTAGCAGAGATGAAGATGCTGAGGATCTCTCTGGGAGTGACCAGGATGGACAGGATCAGAGAAACAGCACATGTTAGAGGTTTTAAAGTCAGAGAGGCCAGACTGAGATGGTTTGGACATGTGCAGAGGAGAGAGAGTACATCAGAAGAAGGATGCTGGATTTGGAACCACCAGGAAAGAGGACTAGAGGAAGACCAAAGAGGAGGTTCATGGATACAGTGAAGGAAGACATGAAGATAGTTGGTGTGACTGAAGAGGATGCAAGAGATAGGGTTAGATGGAAGAAACTGACGTGATGTGGCGCCCCCTGAAGGGAAATGCCCAAATATGAAGAAGAAGTTTCTGCAATCTCGTTCTTTTTGGGATGCTTTAAATCAATATTGGCATTAGTTTTAAAAAACCATAATCGGCAGGTCCTCGTTCAGACATATCCAAGGGAGAGAGAGGGAAGGAGTTTAGAACCGGCAGGCTGAAGGTCTTGAGGAAGACCAAAGCGAAGGTTTATAGATGTGAGAGAGACGGACGTGAGAGGAAACTGCTGGATTCCATTAAATCTTATTTTAAAATAAATCTAATTAGACATTTCTAAAAGAATTCAGACTTGATTTTTTTTCCACACAGAATTTGTTTTTGAAAGAATTTCTAAACATGATACGAAAACATTGAGTCTGCTGTTTTCTGCCTGCGGCGCAACGTAAATCTGATCTTTATGTAAAAGCTTTAAGAGTCTGGAAAGAAAAAAAAAGCCCAAGTCTTACACCTCCTTTTAAACGCAGAGGAGAACCAAACGTTAGAAGTGAGCTGTCGTCGGTAAAGAGTCGAACCGTAGAAAGGAAACCGAAGCCAAAGTCATCTGGCAGAATCCAAACAAACGCTGAGGTGTCAGAAAAGGAAAAGAGTTTCATGACAAGTCTAAGGATGGAAAAGAGATTATGGATGGACACGAGGAATGAATCAATGAGATAAGAAAGTTATAAATGGAAAGTTTAGGAGGTTAGAAAGAATGGAATTTAGGAAGAAAGGAAAATTTGATGGTTGTTGTTGTCGGAGAGGTTTGGCTTTTTTTTTTTAACTACTTTTATTTCCTCCTGTCTGACTGGCGTTTCCTTTTCACTGTGGTAAACCATGCCAACAAGCTGCTAACATTGAAACCCTGACTAAACGCAACTCCAACATGCATGCATGCTGGAGTCTGTTTTTAAAAACGGAGTTCGGTTGTGACTCAATGAAGTATTTAGCAAATCCAGCTCAACCAGGAGGATCTCGAGGTGTTCCCTGTCCAGCTGTGAGACACAGTCTCTCCAGCAGGTCTCGGGTCAGCCTCCTATTCTCCTCCTGGTGAGACATGCCCAAAACACCTCTCCAGTGGAGGCGTTCAGGAGGCTTCCTAACCAGATACCCACACCACCCCATCTGGCTTCTCTCGACCCAGAGGAGCAACGGCTCTACTCGGAGCTCCTCCCGAATGGCAGAGCTACTATTTCACATTGTTTTTCACTCAATCAAAAATCCATCAAACTTCTCATCTTGTGTTTCTGAATAAGAACAGCTGGGTTAGATTTCTAACAAAAACGCCAGGTTCTCTTTCCTCGTCGTCAGAGTCCATCTGGTTGCCATGCAGCTTCTCATGAATGATGCTGAGAGAACAGTGTAAGCAGACACGTTAGTCCAAGCAGTTACAGTCTGTAACTTGCACAGCGTTGCCTCTCAGTCTTCGTAAGTCTCAGTCTGTCTTGGTCTGAACAGTCTTGGTCTGTTCGCCATCTTCTTTCATGCCTACACTTCCTCCTTTATTGTTTTCATGTCGTCTTCTCATACGTTTAATCTCCAACAGTCACACAGCAACAAATTAGTCGCACCACACCAAGACGGTTTGTAGATTTTGGAGAACCTTCTTGTTGTGAGGCCACCGTGCTGCCCATCTCCAAAACCGCTGACATTTATATCTGTAAATAAAACCTGAAGAGGGCGGCACGGTGGCGCCGTGGGTAGCACGGTGGCCTTATAGCAAGAAGGCCGTGGGTTCGAGTCCCAGGTGGGACGAGGCTTGGAACGCTGGTCTTTCTGTGTGGGGTTTGCATGTTCTCTTTGTGTCCGCGTGGGTTTCCTCCTACCCTCCAAAAACATGCATGTTAGGTTGATTGGACGGTGTCAAGTTGCTCCTACGAATGTGTGTTGACGGTTATATGTGTCTGACCCGTGACAGGGTGGCGACCTGTTTGGGGTGTACCTTGCCCCTCGCCTTGAATCAGCCGGGATGGGCTCCAGCACCCCCCGCAACCCAATAGGGATGAACAGATGAGAAGGTGACTGACTGATAAAACCTGAAGTGATGAAAACTAAAAAGAAACAAAGAATCAAATCCCAGTAGGAAAACCTCCTCCTCGTCAGTAAAGTTGTTCTATTACCTTTAAATCCAAGAATAAACTCTTCCTCTGCATCCCAGTGGACTCCATCAACCCCTCCTAATGTAACCAAAACCATATGAGAGCAGACCTCTGAGGGTAAACGTCTGATTTGAGTCTGAATGAACGGTTTCCATGTGTAATGAAGTCTCATTTCAGTCCAACCTGAGCCCCGTGTTGGGATGTAATTCCATTTTTACAGCTTGTGGCATTAACAAACATAGCCAGCATAGATGCAATCATGCCTGAGCGGCAATTACTAATCTAATCGAGCGTCTAAACAGAAAATTAAACCCGCTTTAAAGGCTGTTTTTAATTCAGACGACACTTAAAAAGTCAAGCATTCGTCAAGAAAAAGACACGATTAAACTCGAAGGCTTCAGAAACAAAAGATCCACAATAAGATGGAGTGAGATTTAAACCACGAGAGACTCCTCCATCCTGTTTATCCTGTCCAGAGACAGAAGGAGGTCCAGGCTTCTCTCTCTAGTCAGGGCGATGTAGTCCCTCGTGTGTGGCCCTGTCTGAAAAGGATTGTAGTCCTCCTCCCATAAGCATTACCACTAAATCTTCTTCTTCCGGCATTCCCCTCCAGGGAGCGCCACAGCAAGTCAGTTTCTTCCATCTAACCCTATCTCCTGCATCCTCTTTGGTCACACCAACTATCTTCATGTCTTCCTTCACTGTATCCATGAACCTCCTCTTTGGTCTTCCTCTAGTCCTCTTTCCTGGTGGTTCCAAACCCAGCATCCTTCTTCTGATGTACTCTCTCTCTCTCCTCTGCACATGTCCAAACCATCTCAGTCTGACCTCTCTGACTTTAAAACCTCTAACATGTGCTGTTTCTCTGATCCTGTCCATCCTGGTCACTCCCAGAGAGATCCTCAGCATTTTCATCTCTGCTACAAACATCTCTGTTTCCTGTCTTTTCTTCAGTGCCACTGTCTCTAGACGAAACAGCACGGCCGCTCTCACTATGCTGTCTCTAGACCAGGGGTGGGCAAACTACGGCCCGCGGGGCACATGCGGCTCGTTAAACGTTTTAATCCGGCCCGCCGAACATAAGAAATTTAAATAAATAAACCTTATTAATGTTTTATTTTCCTTGTAATTCTGATTGTTGGTCACTAGATGGCGCCAAAAACACCAACACTACTCCATTAAAATGTGTGTGTCTCCGTGATGCGCACAAAATAAACAGTGTGTACAGATATGGAAAGACATTGGGGCCAATACACACACGTAAACAAGCGTGAGGACCGTGGTCTCGGATTTGGAAGTGCTAACTCCCATCCTGGCCGCTTCACACTCTTCAGCAAAAATCAATCCAGTGAGAGCTGGAGATCACGGTCCGATGAAGCAAACAGGACCACATCATCTGCAAAAAGCAGAGATCCGATCTTGAGGTCACCAAACTGGATCCCTCCGACGTCTCATTTAACATTTAGCGCTTGTTTAAAATCTAGCATCATTCTATCGGTCTAATCTAGAGGTTACCAAAGCATGACATTCATCTGATCCTGTTCCAGACCCCTGGTCAAATGTTAGAACTCAATGTGGCCCACAAACCAAAACATTTGCCCACCCTTGATCTAGACCAATCAGCATGGCCGCTCTCACCACGGATTTGGACACTTTCACTTTCATTTTTTCACTACCACTAAATCCTCAATGAAAAAAACTATTAATACTGTTAAGGTTGAAACTTTGTGGGTAAAAAAAACCCCAAAAACATGAGCTCTGGTTTAGGTTCTGTGAATTCGTCCAGTCTGAAGGTGAAGCTTCTTAAAAACACATTTAAACTTAAAGATCCATTAAAGAGCTGGTTTAACATCTTATTTAAAACTCGAGAGATGTATTTCTCTAAAATAATTGGGTACTGTAATAATAACTCACGTGTACTTTTTGCAACAATAAATAGATTAACAAATCCCCCAACTCAAATCGTCGCTGAATTGGTTTCGACTTCAAAATGTAATGAGTTCGCTGTATTTTTTAATGATAAGGTTCAGAACATCAAAAATTCCATCAAAGCCACAGTTCAAATGACAATCTCACCACCATCCAGATTGTTAAAGCTAAATGACTTCACCTCAGTAACAGAAACAACTGTTGAAGAAATTATCACTAGTCTGAGTTCATCTACTTGCTCTCTTGATATATTACCCACCAGATTTCTAAAATCTGTGTTAACCAGCAAATTGGCACCAATCACTCAAATAGTCAATGTGTCACTTCAAACCGGAACCTTCCCAAGTGCCTTTAAAACTGCGGTCATCAAGCCACTCTTAAAGAAGAGTAGTCTTGATGCTACAGTACTTAAAAACTATCGGCCTATTTCAAACTTACCGTTTACAGGAAAAATTCTTGAGAAAGTTGTTTACCAACAACTGACAAAATTTATTTTAGTGAACAACTCATTTAATGTCTTCCAGTCAGGTTTTAGACCTCATCACAGTACAGAGACAGCTCTGATCAAGGTAACAAATGACATTCGTATGAACACTGACGCTGGCAAAGTCTCTGTTTTAATCCTGTTGGACCTGAGTGCTGCGTTTGACACTGTAGATCATGGGATCCTTCTACAGAGGTTAGAGAACTGGGTTGGTGTTTCTGGTACTGCGCTTAGTTGGTTTAAATCTTATTTAGAAGGACGCAAGTATTTTGTAGAAATTGGAAATTGTGTGTCATATCACATGCCTTTGACCTGTGGGGTTCCCCAGGGGTCAATTCTTGGACCCATGTTGTTTAACCTCTACATGCTGCCGTTAGGGCAATTGATAGCCAGTAGTAACATGTCCTATCACAATTATCTAGGTGATACTCAGATCTATGTGTCACTGACAGCAGGTGAACATAGACCTGTGGATTCACTCTGTCACTGTATTCAACAAATCAGAGTCTGGATGCAAAATAACTTTCTCCAGCTAAACTCAGACAAAACTGAAATCATTGTCTTTGGCCCACAGAAACAAAGAGAAAGTGTCATCAGTTACCTTCAATCTCTCTCTCTGGAACCGACAAATCAAGTTAGAAATCTGGGAGTAATAATGGACTCAGACTTTAACTTCAACAGTCACATCAAATCAATTACATCAGCAGCCTTTTACCACCTGAAAAACATCGCCAAAATCAGAGGTTTGGTTTCTAAAACAGACTTAGAGGTTCTTATCCATGCATTTGTTTCCAGCAGGTTAGATTATTGCAACGGTCTACTCACTGGTCTGAACAAAAAGGCTTCAAAACAGCTGCTGTTTATTCAAAATGCTGCGGCTCGAGTCCTCACAAGAACTAGAAAATACGATCACATTAGTCCTGTGCTAAAGTCTCTGCACTGGCTTCCTGTGGCTCAGAGAATAGACTTTAAAGCTGCTCTGCTTGTGTTTAAGTCTCTCCATGGTCTAGCACCAAAGTACATCTGTGATATGTTAGTACCTTATGAACCATCTAGAACTCTGAGGACCTCCGGGACCGGCCTCCTGCTGGAGCCTAGAGTCAGGACTAAACATGGAGAAGCTGCATTTCAATTTTATGCTGCAAAAGTCTGGAACAAACTTCCTGAAGCCGTGAGACAGGCCTCTACTGTGACAATGTTTAAATCTAGGCTGAAAACAGTTCTGTTTAACTGTGCTTTTTATTAATTGCTCTTTTTTTAATCTGTTTTAATGATTTTATTTATTTAATTTTTAAACTTTTTGATTCTATGTTTTGTGATTTTAATGCATTCTTTTTCTTTTCTTTCTTGTGAAGCACTTTGAATTACACTTTGTATGAATTGTGCTACAAATGAACTTGCCTTGCCTATTAGGATTCACTGGAGCTTCCAATCATTGTTGTCATGGCAACCCACATTCCATCTAGCACAGAGCCAACTGTCGTGTTCTACCAGACTGTTCCAGCTCGATTCCAACAAGCAGCTGTTTTGGAGCTCTCTTTTAGCTCCTTCTAGTTTGGAGCTATCAGACACAGAAATTTTCCCAGCAAAAGATTAATAAAGTATTCTGTTGTATCAAATTGAGTCAGAGACATTTGCTCCATCTGATGATGGCGGTTTGTTTTTAAAGCATTGATCCAAACACAGAGCCGGAACAATCATGAGATTTAACAGTATTAAAACCGTGTTCTAAACGAGTGTGTTCGAAAGAAGGATTTTTAAACCAATTTGCTCTTTGCCTCTGAGCTACGTTCTTCCCATTTGAGCAGCGGGCACGAAGCTCATGCCAGAGATAATTAGCCAGCCTGGCTAGCTGTTTGGCAGCGTTGACATTACCGAGAGCGACACAAAGTTATGAAAACTAACTTCCAACCTTGGTTTGAGCCGGAAACAAAGGTGAGTCTTTATTTAAAAGTCTGCAGCCAGAGATGCTTGGCGCATCCCAAACAACAAAGCATGTCATCTGACGCGTGGCCTCCAGCCATCCGTCTCATCACGGGTAAACAAATGACATGAGGGGCAGAAAACTCAGAGAATTCAAAGCCGGTTTTCTTCCTGTGGGTTCTGAATCCACGTTTGGGATCGGCAAGGACAGCTTGGCTTCCTGTCCTACGGCAAGACAGAAGAGGAGCCCTAAGAGAGACCCTGGGGGAAGGTTAGCTCTACATTTAGTCCCTCTTTACCCTCATTTTCTTCCTTCTTTCCACATCTTAGAGGAGCCAAAGAAAACTCCTTCACCTTTCAGAAAAGTTTCTCCATGCTGTGACGGTCTTTTAGGAGGAGAAGCCTTGCTCAGAGGCTTGTAAGAATTTGGGCAGCAGATATGAGCAAGTAAGAAGTGTGATACAAAGTGGGTTGTACGGCCGTGCACCGCCAGCCAGGCCTGGAGGGGGAATGAGGGAATGGACTTAAGCAAAGTTTTTTCCTCTTGAACCACAAAAGGATCTAAAATGTGACCGAAAGACAGACGTACAGTGGTGGTCAAAAGTTTACATACACTTGTAAAGAACATAATGTCATGCCTGTCTTGAGTTTCCAGTTATTTCAACAACTCTGATTTTTCTCTGATATAGTGATTGGAACAGATCCTTCTTTGTCACAAAAAACATTCATGAAGTTTGATTCTTTTATGACTTTATTATGGGTAAACTGAAAATGTGACGAAATCAGCTGGGTCAAAAATATACATACAGCAATGCTAATATTTGGTTACATGTCCTTTGGCCATTTTTACTTCAATTAGGCGCTTTTGGTAGCCATCCACAAGCTTCTGGCAAGTTTCTGGTTGAATCTTTGACCACTCCTCTCGACAGAATTGGTGCAGTTCAGTTAAATTTGTTGGCTTTCTGACATGGACTTGTTTCTTCAGCATTATCCACATGTTCTCAATGGGATTTAAGTCAGGACATTGGGAAGGCCATTCTAAAACCTTAATTCTAGCCTGATTTAGCCATTCCATTACCACTTTTGATGTGTGTTTGGGGTCATTGTCCTGTTGGAACACCCAACTGCGCCCAAGACCCAACCTTCGGGCTGATGACTTCAGGTTTTCTTTAAGAATTTGAAGGTAATCCTCCTTCTTCATTGTCCCATTGACTCTCTGTAAAGCACCAGTTCCATTGGCAGCAAAACAGGCCCACAGCATAATACTACCACTACAGTGCTTGATGGTAGGCATGGTGTTCTTGGGGTTAAAGGCCTCTCCTTTTCTCCTCCAAACATATTGCTGGGCATTGTGGCCAAACAGCTCAATTTTTGTTTCATCTGACCACAGAACTTTGTCCATGTGATCAGCAGCAAACTTTAGTCGAGCCTTAAGGTGCCGCTTTTGGAGCAAGGGCTTCCTTCTTGCACGGCAACCTCTCAGTCCATGGCGATGCAAAACACGCTTGACTGTGGACACTGACACCTGTGTTCCAGCAGCTTCTAATTCTTGGCAGATCTGCTTTTTGGTGCTCCTGGGTTGACTCTTCACCCTCCTGACCAGTTTTCTCTCAGCAGCAGGTGACAGCTTGCGTTTTCTTCCTGATCGTGGCAGTGACAAAACAGTGCCATGCACTTTATACTTACAAACAATTGTTTGCACTGTTGCTCTTGGAACCTGCAGCTGCTTTGAAATGGCTCCAAGTGACTTTCCTGACTTGTTCAAGTCAATGATTCTCTTTTTCAAATCTGTGCTGAGCTCCTTTGACTTTTCCATTGTAGCGTTTGTGGGTGTTTTTATCCAATGAGCCCTTTTTAAATGGCCTCAGAGAAGTCACCAGCTGTAGTCACTCATAATCACTCACAAGAAGTTAAGAGGTCATGCTATGAAGCTCATGTCATTGACACAACTTTCTAAGTCTCCAAAATTGCTCATTCATGTTGCTGTATGTATATTTTTGACCCAGCTGATTTCGTCACATTTTCAGTTTACCCATAATAAAGTCATAAAAGAATCAAACTTCATGAATGTTTTTTTGTGACAAAGAAGGATCTGTTCCAATCACTATATCAGAGAAAAATCAGAGTTGTTGAAATAACTGGAAACTCAAGACAGCCATGACATTATGTTCTTTACAAGTGTATGTAAACTTTTGACCACCACTGTATGTATAAAACAAGCTCTAATTTTGAATTGATATTGAATTGAAATTCACCCCACACGGGTGTATAACTGGATTTAAGCCTCACAGGAAGAATTCCAAATGAGAAAAATCGACATGGATGATAACATGATTTGTGTAGTAAACACGAACGTGAGAATCATCCTGAACCGGGAGGGTAGACGAGTGACACTAAGTAGGTTTCCTAGGTGTGCAAAACCGGAGCTGCCTGGGGGGCAGAACTGATTTACCACCATTTGCAAAGAATAAATAAATCAAGCATCACACTGAACCAGACACAGACCTCAAGAGATGCCTCAATACCGTCGTTCATCGATCTCCTCTGAAACGCCCGTGTGGGAGAGAGCGAGAGAGAGCAGCATTTTTTATTCCAGCGTTTATTTATTTGCAGACCGAAGGTACTTCATCTCACCCACCCTGGAAGTTAATGTGCTTAGTTTTAAATAAAAGACCCACTTAAGGAAGGTTGGAGGGCAAATGGTTGTGATAGAAGAGGAAAGGAATCAGCCAAACAGCCTGTACTGATGAGAACGATATTGAATTCCAGTTACGCACAAACCTCGGATGCCGGGCTAAGCCGTTTACCTGCAGCTCGGAATCATTTTAATAAACAAGATTATTTAAATTCTATTGAAGGTTTTTGTTGTTTTGCTTTATTTTATGAACATTTTGACTCAATATTTCTTTAAAAGTCAATAAAAACAACAAAACAACATGTTCAGAGCACCAATTTGTTTCTCCCGGGAGGATGTGGACTCATTTAAGTAGGAAATAAATTTTTCTGGGCGTGAACATTAAAAACCAATAAGAAGCTCATAATAAAATATATAGTGTAATAAATATATGTATGTATGTACGTACGTGTGTGTGTGTGTGTGTGTGTGTGTGTGTGTGTGTGTGTGTGTGTGTGTGTGTGTGTGTGTGTGTGTGTGTGTGTGTGTGTGTGTGTGTGTGTGTGTGTGTGTGTGTGTGTGTGTGTGTGTGTGTGTGTGTTAGCAGATGTTTTTTACTACTACTCATGGAGCGTAGCCGGGCTGCGAATATTTATTTTTTCAATCCGTTCATCCATTGCACGATCTATTCAGTTCCTGATTGGCTGTAAGTACCGTATTTTCTGCACTATAAGGCGCACTGCATTATAAGGCGCTACAGTAAAGGCTGGGGTTACGTTATGCATTCACTAAATGGTGCTGCGCTAAAGGGAATGTAAAAAAAAAAAAGAAAAAAACAGTCAGATAGGTCAGTCAAACTTTATTAACAATTACAAAACAGCTTTCTGTTTTTACTCCTAAAATAAATAAACAGCTGTTTTATTATTTTCTTAGTATATTTTTGTGACACAGTTTATCTTCCATTGGAGATAAACTCTGTTTAGTCTTGTTTACTTGGCGCAGCGCATCCTCTTGCTTCCTCCACTTCCTCATCGTTAATTCATTGATGTTAAACCCTCTCGCTGCGGCTCTACGTGTTCTACTGCATGACCGATCGCCTTGAGTTTAAACTCTGCGGTGTAACAGTGTCTCTTGGTAGGAGCCATTTCCGGGTCTTTACACAAACACACAAATGGAAATGAGACGTCAGCATGCATCGCGCACTACTTCTTCTACGGGAAAATGGAGTCGGCGGCCGCTTACCACAGTTGCGACTCCTGTTGTAGCTCAATATTAATCCATATATACAGCGGGGATAATAAGTATTTGACACATCAGCATTTTTATCAGTAAGGGGATTTCTAAGTGGGCTATTGACTCAAAATTTCCACCAGATGTAGCCATCAAGCCAAATATTGAATTCATACAAAGAAATCTGAACATTTAAGTAAACAAGTTGAGTCATAATAAATAAAGTGAAATGACACAGGGAATAAGTATTGAACACATGAAGATAACAAGGTGCAAAATGGCATAGAAAGTCAAGAGATCACCTGAAATCTGTCAGTATTGAGAGAGAAACCCTGCCCCCTATCAGTACTAATTGATATCAGCTGCTTTAGTCCTAATTGTTGGCCTATAAAGACTTCTCATTACCCAGGAAAGACTTCATGATGGGTCAAAGCAAAGAACTCTCTCGTAATCTTATCGTTGAAAAGCATTTTGATGGGAATGGTTATAGGCGCATTTCCAGAATGCTGAATGTTCCTGTGAGCACTGTGGGGGGCATTATCCAGAAATCGAAAGAGCATTAGTTCACCATAAACCGGCCACGATCAGGTGCTCCACGTAAGATCCCAGTCCGAGGAGTCCAAAGAATAATCAGGAGAGTTCTCCAAGAGCCAAGAACCACTCGGGCAGAACTTCAGGAAGACCTTGCATCAGCAGGTACTGTTGTTTCAAAGAAAACTATAAGCAATCCATTGAACCGCCATGGCATCCATGCACGCTCACCACGCAAGACTCCACTGCTGAACAAAAAGCATGTTGAGGCTCGGTTAAAGTTTGCCAAACAGCATTTGGAGAAGCCTGTGGATTATTGGGAGACTATAGTATGGTCAGATGAAAGCAAAATTGAACTTTTTGGCAGTCATTCTACACACCATGTTTGGAGAAGAAATGACACTGCCCACCACCCCAAGAACACCATGCCAACAGTTAAGTTTGGGGGAGGAAGCATAATGGTTTGGGGCTGCTTTTCAGCAAGGGGTACTGGCAGACTTCATATTATTGAAGGCAGGATGAATGGAGAAATGTACCGGGACATTCTGGATAAAAATCTGCTGCCATCAACCAGAAAGCTGAAATTGAAAAGAGGGTGGACATTTCAGCAAGACAATGATCCCAAACACAAGGCCAAGGAAACAATCAAGTGGTTTCAAAGAAAGAAAATCAAGTTGCTTGAATGATCACCTGACCTAAATCCCATAGAAAATCTATGGAGAGAACTGAAGATCAAAGTTCATAAGAGAGGCCCAAGGAACCTTCAAGATTTAAAGACCGTTTGTGTAGAAGAATGGGCCAGAATCACTCCTGAGCAATGCAGACGACTGGTCTCTCCATACAAGAGGCGTCTAGAAGCTGTAATCACCAACAAAGGCTTTTCTACAAAGTATTAAATAAAGTGTGTTCAATACTTATTCCCTGTGTCATTTCACTTTGTTTATTATGACTCAACTTGTTTACTTAAATGTTCAGATTTCTTTGTATGAATTCAATATTTGGCTTGATGGCTACATCTGGTGGAAATTTTGAGTCAATAGCCCACTTAGAAATCCCCTTACTGATAGAAATGCTGATGTGTCAAATACTTATTCTCCCCGCTGTAAGGCGCTCCGGGTTAAAAGGCGCATCCTGGACTTTAGAGAAAATTTGAGGTTTTAGGTGCGCCTTATAGTGCGGAAAATACGGTAATATAAATGATCGGAATGTTCTCTAGTTTATTTTGATGAAGAGTTTTCCTGTGGTAAGCTAAATATCTTCATTGCATCAGGAAGCGACGTCCATATGTGGGCATCAATGGATTTAATTAGGCGTATTACCTACAGCCAATCAGGAACTAGATAGATAGTACAATGGACGAACGGATTGGGGAAAAAACATTCACATCGGGCTCATCCCAAACAGGGAACATGAGCCTTCCTTCTAGTGGGCTTACCACCTGCAGGAAGGGCCATACGGGTCGAGTGAAAGAGGAGATGGGCAGCAGCCAATGGCGGAGACCCTGGCGGTCAGACTCTAAGCTGCATAAGCTAGTTGTTAAAGCTGAGGCGGTGGCTCAGTGGTTGGGCATTCGCCCTCGGGCCGGAAATTAACCAGAAGTTTGCGGGTTTGCATCCCACTGATTTCATGTCTAAGGTCTTAGGAGAAGACACCTAGCCCCCCGTTTCTCCCATCATTGATACCGTCTTGGCAGCCGGCTACGGTATGAAGAGGATCAGTGTCTGTGTTTATGTAACAAACAGTTTCCCGTTACTCGAGCCTAAAGAAAAAAAAACAAAGTCACCTTCACTGTAATCAGTAACATGGAATCTCATGTTCAGAGCCCCGATTTATTTGTAAAAGTATGGCTTGTAGTACGGAAAATATAATTCTAAATGAACACACATGCTTCTTTACCAGAGGTCCAGCGTAAAGCAATCTTATTTCTATTTCCTGAGACACCTCATACTTCCTTGAACGCTGCTGGTTTCGTTCTCGGAGCTGCTTCTCACTCATTTATTCCAGGCGTTACTGAGCTGTGACAGAGCCAATTCAACGCTGCCTCAGGAAAAAACACACTGTGTTTAATTAGCTTGTTACGACGAGGAGTAACTTTATTTAACCTCTCTTTAATGACCCCGCAGTGCGACCAAGTGGGCGCCTGCGAGGTGGCGCTGTTCTAATCTCCAGAGGAAGTGAGGTGAAGTTTGGACACTCCCTCTCAGTGAGGAAATCCAATACCAACTAATTCATTCTTCGGAGGTTCAGTTGAATCATTAATCCTGGTTTTCTGAAGACTGAAGCAGAGTTTCCTTCAGCTGACCCACTGCTTTATTTTAGGTTCGATTCTGTCGTCTTCCGCTTATCCAGGACCGGGTTGTGGGGGCAACAGTCTCAGACAATTTCAAAACAAAAGCTTCATCCACACTGTGCAACAAGTTTGTCTTTGATTTGAGCAGTCCTTCTCTCTTGCTTTTAAGTACTTAGGATCAACAGTCCAGAGAAATGGAGAGTGTGGACAAGAGGTGAAGAAGCGTGTGGCAGGCAGGTTGGAACAGGTGGAGGAAAGTATCAGGTGTGATGTGTGACAGAAGAGTTTCAGATAAAATGAAAAGGAAAAGTGTACAAAACCGTGGTGAGAGCGGCCATGCTGATTGGTCTAGAGACAGTGTGGTGAGAGCGGCCATGCTGATTGGTCTAGAGACAGTGTGGTGAGAGCGGCCTTGCTGATTGAGCTAGAGACAGTGTGGTGAGAGCGGCCATACTGATTGGTCTAGAGACAGAGTGGTGAGAGCGGCCATGCTGATTGGTCTAGAGACAGTGTGGTGAGAGCGGCCATGCTGATTGGTCTAGAGACAGAGTGGTGAGAGCGGCCATGCTGATTGGTCTAGAGACAGTGTGGTGAGAGCGGCCATGCTGATTGGTCTAGAGACAGTGTGGTGAGAGCGGCCATGCTGATTGGTCTAAAGACAGTGTGGTGAGAGCGGCCATGCTGATTGGTCTAGAGACAGTGTGGTGAGAGCGGCCATGCTGATTGGTCTAGAGACAGTGTGGTGAGAGCGGCCATGCTGATTGGTCTAGAGACAGTGTGGTGAGAGCGGCCATGCTAATTGGTCTAGAGACAGTGTGGTGAGAGCGGCCATGCTGATTGGTCTAGAGACAGTGTGGTGAGAGCGGCCATGCTGATTGGTCTAGAGACAGTGTGGTGAGAGCGGCCATGCTGATTGGTCTAGAGACAGTGTGGTGAGAGCGGCCATGCTGATTGGTCTAGAGACAGTGTCACTGAGGAAAAGACAGGAAACAGAGATGTTTGTAGCAGAGATGAAGATGCTGAGGATCTCTCTGGGAGTGACCAGGATGGACAGGATCAGAGGAACAGCACATGTTAGAGGTTTTAAAGTCAGAGAGGTCAGACTGAGATGGTTTGGACATGTGCAGAGGAGAGAGAGAGAGGACATCAGAAGAAGGATGCAGGGTTTGGAACCACCAGGAAAGAGGACTAGAGGAAGACCAAAGAGGAGATTCATGGATACAGTGAAGGAAGACATGAAGATAGTTGGTGTGACCGAAGAAGATGCAGGAGATAGGGTTATATGGAAGAAACTGACTTGATGTGGCGCCTCCTGAAGGGAGATGATGAAAGAAGAAGTAGATTGTTTCAAAACATCCCAAATTCTCTAGTAGACGTCCCTCAGCATCCATCCATCACTGCTTCATCACCCACAGAAAAATATCTTTATTTTCCTTCCAAAATAAAACAAAACAAATTGACAAAAAGAACAAAGATTCCAAAATAAGTTGATTTCCTTGAGATGAGAATCTTTTCTGTGCAACGTTTCTTCTCTTCGTTCTTTGTTCTGGGGCTCTCATCCACTCTTCAGACCTCCGGTGTGCTCGCCGAGCACTCAAGCAACTCATTTACTGCCATTCCGTCTTGTTCAGCATGAAAACGATTTACACAGACTTGGAAATTGCTTCAGCCAGGTAATCCATCACGGTAAATGCAGAGCCGTAATTTGTTTTGGTTTCCCAAATTGTGGCTTGAGATGAGTGTTTTTTTCCTGTCAGGGGGTTTTAAGTAACGCCGCTCGCTTTGTCAATCATTTCACACTCACAGTTAATTAATTTCAGCAAAATGTTGGACAGTTTTTCACTTTTTTTTCCAACAAAAACACATCGGGGTGGTCGGAATGCAAATTTTAAGAAAATAAAAGCATCAGCTTCATAATTCAAATTAACTGTCAAAACCTGAGAGCATTTCACAACACGTTATGGATGAACTTCCTGAATTCTTAATTCACTTCCTTCTCATGTCTGTTCACAAACATCAGCTAGTATTATGGTATGGGATCTAATCTCTCCCTCACCGGGGAAATTTGTGTGCTGCACTCCTTACACCGCAGCAGGCAGCAGTCACAACCCTGGCACTCTCCCCCCGGACAATGAAATACTTATAACTGATGTAATCATTTTTTCTTTCTAATATGACCATGGTGAAAGCAGGCCATGCCCTTCAACATGTCCAGAACCAACCGTTTGATGTGACGTCCATTTTGGACATTTCCACCATATTTGATCAGATATCAGACTGTGGAGCCGAGTAACCGGTAGTCGGGGGCCAGGTGTTTTCTCCAAGGACCCTTGATGTGAACTCGGTGGGATTCAAACACACGAACTTCCAATTAACTTTTGATCAAAACTTCCAGTAAAAAATTAACAAGGTTTATTTATTTAATTTTTTTCGGGCCGTATTAAACCGTTTAATGGGCCGCATGTGGACCACGGGCCTTAGTTTGGCCATGCCTGGTCTAAAGCAGGAATGTGCTAGAATTGTCTTGCTTGTGTTTGTTAGCTTTTAACTGTGTATTTGTGTTTATTACACTTTTTTTTGTTTGTTTTTGTTCTTTTGGATCTTTAATGTGACGCCCATTAAGACAAAAAAATTATGATTTTGGGCTGAAAAAATAAAATTTAATGACGTAACTGTTGCTTCTTTTATTTTTAGAATGAAAGCAAACCGAATTCAACAGGAATAGAATGGAGATAAACGTCTTATTTTAAGTTAGAATAATGTGGGTAATATACTATAATACTCATGTACAGGTGAGGACTCAAATAAAAGTACTCTAACTCAAGTTTTATGATGTTTGGTCTTCTATCACGTTCACTATAAGTCCTACTCTTCCATCAGAATCTACCGTTTCTTCTGAAAGCAGAAACGTTTTGCTGATTTTGCTGATTTATTGACATCTTGTGAGACCCTAAATTCTAGAGTTTTTTTCACGTTTTTCTCCTGAAACATTCAAACAAAAGGCAGCGTGATTCCCTGGTGGTCGGACTTCCTCCCAGACCGGATCGCTGAGCACCGTGTTACTCTGTCTCACAGCGTGTCAGCGTGACACGCCTTGGCCCGGGTGGGGGCAGAGGTTAGGTGGGAGTTCCTGTCCCGTGTGATCTGTTCCTGCTGCCCGTCGTCAACCTAACGTGCCAAAGATCTCTGTCAGGGTCAGAGGTCTTTTTCTCTCTGCGGTCCGACGTGTTACACTCAGCAGCATGGGGTGAAAATATTTTTACACGTTTTGAAGTGTGTTTGGAAATTCTTTAGCCTACGTGTCAAATAAGAGCCGTAAAATAAGGGATTAGAGGCTCCGCCCCTCATTGTCTCCGTCAAACATGCACCAGCAACCGTGACCCTGGTCCTGGAACAATGGAGCGTTTAGACTGCATGAGGGTCCAGGTGAAAAGAAAAGAAACATGACCTAGTTTCACTTTGAAAGCCAATAAATGGAGGAAAAAGAACAGTTTGAATCCATTCAATTCAAACAAATGATCTTTTTTTTTTTTCTTCTTTTCAGCAGAAATTCACAAGCACATGTTTTGCATGACCAGGAATGAGATGACCGGCAAGTATTATTTATTCAAACCCTTCTTATTGTCTAAAAGAAACAAGTAAGGTGGCGCTGAAGTGTTGAACAAAATGCTTCCACTTCCGCTACGTCCCAAACTACGATGGATTGAAGTCTATGTGAGGTTGAAGCAGTCATACTTGTCAGGTTTAATATTTTCTGACCTCAACTTTTGTGGCGTTAATCAGGTTTTTTTGGGTTTTTTTTATTACGTAGCTGATACTGAGTAATTTTAGGCAGTTTCATTAAAATCCTTTCAATAATTTGGGTTACAGAAGCACAGAAGGTCGCATGGAAAGCCTTCAAAATAAAAGTTGGAGAATAGCATGTAATCATTTTTTGTCTATGTAGCCCATCTCCTCCTTCACCCGACCCCTTTGGCCGTTCTTGCAGGTGGTGAGCCCACTGGAAGGAAGGTACATGTCCCTTATTAGAGCTGATACCAGCCTCTGTAGGTTAGCTGGGCTTCCGGTGAGGAGCTCTACCATCCAGGAAGAGCTTAGAGTAGAGTTGTTGCTCCTCTCGGTCGAGAGAAGCCAGATGAGGTGATGCGGCCATCTGGTTAGGATATCTCTCTCCCTGGTGAGGTGTTCCGTCCCACCAGGAGGAGACAAAGAGGTAGACCCGAACCTGCTGGAGAGACTATGTCTCACAGCTGGACAGGGAACATCTCAGGATCCTACCAGGTGAGCTGGAGGATGCAGCCGGGGTGAGAGAAGCATGGGCTTCCCGTCTGAGGCCCTTGTGACCCGGCCCCGGTAAAGCGTAAGTAAAATTTTTCACAATAATTAGGATGGAACCACCTTCTGTTTAATTAAATTACACTTCATAATTTTTAAAAAGACAATATAGATCAAATAAGAGGGGTTTTTTTTTGGAGCAGAAATGGAGAAAATGTTAAAGATGGAAGTTAAAAAAAGGGATGGAACCAATTAAAGTGGTATCACTACGCCTCTCCGCCCAATATCCTCTCCTCACTCTGAATAAAAGAGAACCACAGGAGGCCGAGGAGGACACGGAGCGTACAAGCAGATGTTTGGTCTGGTCAACGAAGGAATTAATCCTTCTTTTTTCTTCCTTTTATCAGTTTGGACAAAGAGACCTGCTTCAAGTCCAGACACTAGTGGAGGCTGGTCAGAGAGGGCGTCAGTCTGAGGCGCCTCTAAACTCAAGAGAAGAACGAATGACAAAAAGAGGAAGAAACGGAATCTTCAGAAAAATTAATATCAAAAGTGTTGGAAGGAGATCGTGTTTTTGGCTCGACGTGTTTCCAGATTGGACGTAGAAAATCCAAAGAGAACAACGATTCCGAGCCAAAAACTGTGTGGAATTAAATCACAGGTGCCCGATGGGCTTGGCATGGGAACGTCTCCATCATGGCCGTTTTTCCGCAGCCAAAACTCGCTTTAATGAACGAGGACATCTCCTGCTGCCTTTTACACACTTTCTGGAATTAAATAAAGAGAAAAAAACGCAATGAAATAATGTTTTATTTATACTTTAAGATATTTTAAAGTGAATCAAGTGAAAACTAATTATTGAGATTTTACTGATTTACAAACAATATTTAAGAAAAAATGTGATCATAACTATTTATTTCAAATTAAAATCTTTTTTTTTTTTTTTTTTATGGATTAATTTTACAATAAGGTTGACTCCTAAAGACTTTGTGTTTTCTACTGTATAAAAATTTTATTAATCGACAGACAAACTGCTCTGTTTTTGTAGAACTCTAAAACTTTGGTTTCTAATGTTTTTCTATTGTAATATTTCTGACTAATTCGGATCGAACATGTTGGTGAAAAGATAGCCAATAAGAAAAAAGGACGATGAAAGATAGTCGAATACATTCTGACTTTGTAGATATCAAATTTAAAATAGATGGACAGACATGTCCTGATTAGTTTGTTTTTTAATCTGCATGGAAACAGTCTAACCTTACAGCATCGGGGTTTGTTTGCTCTGCAAGCGTTCCTTTCTGGTTGTGACCGACCAAAACGATGCGTCAGACACGAACGCACAGGGCGCAGTTTTTACTCCGTTAAATTTATCAGTTGTTTCTTTCATTTTGTGAAAACAGTCTGACCTTGCAGCATTGAGGTTCGCTTGTTCGATATTCGATGGGCAGGTACTTTATTCAACCAATTGTTTCTTTCTGGTAAGGACTGGACAAGACGTATTTCAGTCAGTGTCGTCCAGAAAACGGAGAGTAAAAACAAACTTTTCAAAAAAAAAAAATTCTAAACACTGTCTTTAAATTATCAATCTGGAGAATTGTTACCAACACAGACCGTATAGCATGGCGGATCTACCGAACTACAAACATGGAGGATGGACCGTATAGCATGGTTAGATACAGAACTACAAACATGGAGGACTGACCGTACAAAATGGTTAGCTACAGAACTACAAACATGGAGGACGGACCGTACAGCATGGTTAGATACAGAACTACAAGCATGGAGGACGGACCGTACAGCATGGTTAGATACAGAACTACAAACATGGAGGACGAACCGTACAGCATGGTTGGATACAGAACTACAAACATGGAGGATGGACCGTACAGCATGGTTAGATACAGAACTACAAATATGGAGGACGGACCGTATAGCATGGTTAGATACAGAACTACAAACATGGAGGAGGACGGACCGTACAGCATGGTTAGATACAGAACTACAAACATGGAGGACAGACCGTACAGCATGGTTAGATACAAAACTACAAACATGGAGGACGGACCGTACAGCATGGTTAGATACAGAACTACAAACATGGAGGACGGACGCTTGTGTTCATGTCGCGCTATCATCTCTGTTTTCTGATTGGGTATGATGTTTTCAGATCGCTGCAATTGTAAAATAATGCCTGCATTCCCTGACCTACTTACCAGTGCAAATTTAAACTGATGCACTAGGTGACGCCAGCCTGGGTAAGAACGATAGGCAGCTGGCACTACTTAGCTCTTATAACCAGATTTGCCAATATCCTGTTAAAGTTAATTGACGCCATGTTTGTAGTTCTTCAGTCACAACCAGCCGTCTGTGTTATTTGGCGGTAGGTTTTTTTTTTTTTTTGGAGACCACGTCCGCTGACTTCGGAAGGGAACTTGGCAGACCATCTTGCGGTCCCTTCCCTACGTCATTCTCACGGTTGCACATTTTTTATTATGTACAAACAACAATGTAACCTTAACTTTAACATCATTTTATCAGAAGGACAAAAAGAAACATCCACCACGTACGAATTCCCAAATTATACCCACACTTTTGGCGATTAGACAGCACGCATTTTCAAAACACAGCGAGCTGGTACCGAGGCTTGAATCAATGAGGTAAATGTAGAACATGTGAATCGTCCTTTCTGATTCTCCCACATGAAGGTGAAAAAAAAAACATCACATTTAAACCCAATTCAGATCATTCTGCTTTTATTAGAAACACCGAAGCTTCTCGACATCCAAACGGATTCTTGGCATTTCCAGAAAGGTAGAACTGATTGGTCCCTTTGAGACGAACCCAGTAAACCTTTTTCTCTGGACTACTGGTCTGAAACCTGTACACAGAATAACGCTGTGACCTGCAGAGGAGCTGGGATGAACACACGCTGAGGTGAACGCCGCAGGAGTCCTGGCTCAACGTACCTGTGTGTCTGTGCACGTATGATTGCTAAGCTGAGGTTTTTCCTGTTCGGGTGTTTCTCCAAAGCTCTTTTTAGACACATGGTCGTGTTAACTAGACGCTGGCTTCATGAGGAGATGTAACTTAATCATTTCCTTGGTTTTTGTAACTTTAAGCAGCAGAATTTGTTCATTAAAGCTACTGATTTATTAAAAAACACCGCTTTTGAGGTAGAAGAGCTCCTTATAATAGCTTGGTGTCCAACGTGGGAGCTAAAATTGACCTTTTGGAAGGTCCAATTTGGCCCAACGATGGAAATTTTTGACTCTGGAAAAGTCTATCTTGTAACTAACCAGGATAGACTATCGACCCGGACGACAAGCGGTTCGAACGGTTGTGATCCCCCTCATCTGCCGCCAGAGGGAGCCCTGGATTTTCTTCATCACCCTGATTAGAGACACCGGTGATTGATTCCTGATGCCACACATCTGTGGACCATGCTGTCTATTTATGGCCAATCACCACGGACTTCCCTGTTGGGTCACCCTGGTCGCCTGACCATGATGGAACTCTGTTATCATTTAAACTTTTGAAATCCTGAGTTAATCCTGTGCTCTTTGTTTTACAAACTTACCTGACTTTATGTTAATAAATCCTGGTTTTTCCTACATTTGGGTCCTCCTCCTTCCACATCACAACACAAACAATGACTGACTGACTGACTGACTGACAGATTGATTATAACGGAAGTCCAGACTTCCTTCTTCCTAGACACTTTTACACTTCTTAATTCATGGTTGTTCCCAGGCCCCTTTGGAGACATGCACCTCCCAGCTGGTCTGGGGGAAGTCCTTAAAGGGACAGACCAAAATCATCTCACCAGGGAGGCCCTCACAAGGCATCATGACCATCAAGAGTACTTACTCCTGAATCCGTGCATACACAGACTTCAACATTAATTGAGCAATTTATGAGAATGGTGGAGTGCGTCGACTATTGGATAACTTCAAGGCAGAACAGTAGTTAGCACGTTCGCACGCGGACCGGAAGGTTGCGGGTTTGCGGCCCACAGAGAGCACGTCTAGGGTACTTGGAGAAGACACCAAACCCCCACTTCACCCACCATTGGCGCCGTCGAAGGGCAGCCTGCTGCACACAAATTTCCCCGGTGAGGGATGAATAGAGTAATTCATTTTATTTATTTTTTTATTACATGTGTTACAGGAGAAGGCGATAGCTCAGTGCTAGAACGTTTGCCCTTAGGCCAGAAGTTCTCCAGAAGTTTGCGGGATCGAATCCCACTGAGTTCCTCTCTAGGTGTCCTTGGAGAAGACACCTAGCCCCCCGTTTCTCCACCATTGGCGCCGTTCTGGCAGCCTGTTGTGGTGTAACGCAGCACATAAATCTCCCCGTTGAGGGATTCTTCTTCTTCTTCGTTCTACATTTTCCTTCAGGGGACGCCACATCAAGTCAGCCTCTTCCATCTAACCCTATCTCCTGCATCCTCTTTGGTCACACCAACTATCTTCATGTCTTCCTTCACTGTATCCATGAACCTCCTCTTTGCTCTTCCTCTAGTCCTCTTTCCTGGTGGTTCCAAACCCAGCATCCTTCTTCTGATGTACTCTCTCTCTCTCCTCTGCACATGTCCAAACCATCTCAGTCTGACCTCTCTGACTTTAAAACCTCTAACATGTGCTGTTCCTCTGATCCTGTCCATCCTGGTCACTCCCAGAGAGATCCTCAGCATCTTCATCTCTGCTACTTCCATCTCTGTTTCCTGTCTTTCCTCAGTGCCACTGTCTCTAGACCAATCAGCATGGCCGCTCTCACCACACTGTCTCTAGACCAAACAGCATGGCCGCTCTCACCACACTGTCTCTAAACCAATCAGCATGGCCGCTCTCACCACGCTGTCTGTAGACCAATCAGCATGGCTGCTCTCACCACACTGTCTCTAGACCAATCAGCATGGCCGCTCTCACCACACTGTCTCTAGACCAATCAGCATGGCCGATCTCACCACACTGTCTCTAGACCAATCAGTATGGCCGCTCTCACCACGGTTTTGTACACTCTCATTTTAGCTGAAACTTTTCTGTCACACAGAAGGATATTTCTCTCTTCTTATTTTATGTAAGAAGAGTTACGATGGTTTTGAGTGTGACTTAAGAATATTCTTGAGCTGAGCCAAAATTTCAAGCAATTCTTGGTAAATGAGGCCCTTGACAATCCATGAGCTGGGAAGGATTTGATTGTTCCACTGATCAATCCAGGGATCATTTAAGTTTATCTTATCTTTGGATTTTGAAGAAAAAAAATGTCATTTTTTATGATTAAAACGTTGTAGTCTAGGTTCCAGATCCAGATATGAATAGTTGAGGTTTCTGTGGGGTTGAAGGACGGCCAAGAGGTCTTACTTCTGAGTGGAGGATCTTAACTTCATTTTAAATTTAGTGTGAAAAAGTCCTTTTAAATGTAGAGGGGACACAATAAACTGAGCTGTTCTCAGACAATACAATAAATCAAAAGCTAACCGCAGTTTCAGAACTTTATGTGTTCCATTACACAAATCTAAACCAGTTAGAGTCGAGTCTAATCCTACAATCAGCCTTCAGACTTTTCTTCTTCCCTCCAGAAATTAAAGCCAAACCACTTCCAGATATCAACAAGGACTAAGAAAAAGCTTTTCTGCTGCTGTTAGAGGAAAAACTTTGATCAAAGTTATTTCTCCTCATCCATCTTCGACTCTCCCGGCCAGTCATAAATCATCTTCATCTGTCAGGCTCGGTCCCAAAGCTGTGAGAAGCTAATTCAACGCTCCCAGCCCATCCCATTCCGCTCCCCGAACACCAAACAAAGAACTACAAATTGTTGTTCCTGTCAGACAAATATAAGAGGTCCCACTCTAGTTAATAACCCAGCATGACACTGATTATCATCCTAATTACTTTACAAAGGAAACATACAGAATCTGTCAAAGCGGTCACATTCGGTGTTCTCCCTCAAGTCAGAGTGATTGATTTCACTGTGTTCCCTCATATGTACTTAGAAGGATCAAAGTATATTTAATCTTTTAGTAAACAAGCGTGGAAGAGCTTTAGTTGAATGATATAAACCTTTTTAGCCTTTAACTCCCTCTTGGACGAGTCATAAAATCATTTTCTCGACTTCTGCCAGAATATATCTGCAATGCTAATAAACTCCGCAGGCGCTGGCAGGTAATGGCGTTCGGCTCTAACTTTTCTACCTCATCTAAGCACAGCTCAATCAGGCCCCGCCAGAGGCCTCTCCTCTACGAGTCCCCATGGCTCAGAATCAGCAACTTTCAATCTTGGTGTGTTAGCACGCGAGAAGACGCAACGGTACGCTCGGGAAGGGTGATGAGACAAGCAGACGGCGGAGAGAACGACAGCGCCCACACATCCACACACACACATCTAATATCAGCTCGGTCCCCAACTCCCTTTAAGAGAGCTTCGAGCTGGAAGGGGAGAAATAAATACTGGGCTTTATTATAGTGAGATAGTCAGAGAAAGGAGGAAAAGAGGAAGTAGCACATGGAGGCGGACTCTTTACCACACACACAAACTGCCTCAACCTGAGATTGCTAGATCCTGCATACTTCTTATTTGCCAGAGTCAGCAGCCCCCTCCCCGTTCGGCCCTGTCGTCTCGTATACTGTCAGCAGACGAAGTAAGACAAGAACGGCTACACATCGTAATGCTCCCGTAGGACACAACGAGGTTTTATGGTACTACAACCCACATTTAGAAAGTAAAGATCCTCATGTTGTTGCTAAACAAGTGAGAAGAACAAAATGGAGCTGAACATTTGTAGAGCTTCCTAAAGGTTTTGTGTTCAGATGACACAGTTATCAAGTTCATTTAAATTCAGGTCATCTAAACTGGTCTACATACGGTCACAACACGGGTGAGGTGTGGTTTGGACATTGAAGTGTTTCTTTTTCTCCATGGAAACAGTCTGACCTCAAAGCCCTGGGGTTTGCTCGCTCCACAGAGGGCGGATCATTTTAATATCTAACCAGTCAGGAGGGAAAAAAGCGTGAAAACAAATGTTTCCCGTTGGCAGGGCAACCACGTCTTTCCCCTTAATACACTTTCTAAACACTGTCTTTAAATTCTCAATCTGGGGAATCGTTTCCGACACGGACCGTATATGTAGCATGGTTAGATACAGAACTACAAACATGGAGGACGGATCCTATAGCATGGTTAGATACAGAACTACAAACATGGAGGACGGATCGTACAGCATGGTTAGATACAGAACTACAAACATGGAGGATGGGCCGTACAGCATGGTTAGATACAGAACTACAAACATGGAGGACGGACCGTATAGCATGGTTAGATACAGAACTACAAACATGGAGGACGGATCGTATAGCATGGTTAGATACAGAACTACAAACATGGAGGACGGATCGTATAGCATGGTTAGATACAGAACTACAAACATGGAGGACGGATCGTACAGCATGGTTAGATACAGAACTACAAACATGGAGGACGGACCGTACAGCATGGTTAGATACAGAACTACAAACATGGAGGACGGACCGTAGAGCGTGGTTAGATACAGAACTACAAACATGGCCCATGTTGCTGCTGTGTTGCTGCAGCGTTATAGACTCTTTGAAAAGTTAAGCTTCCATTTCGATTCGTTCCATCGGCTTCCGCTTATCTGGGGCTGGGTCGCGGGGGCAAACACCTCAGATGAGAAGCCCAGGCTTCTCTCACCACGGCTGCATACTCCAGCTCACCTAGAAGGATCCTGAGTCGTTCTCCGGCCAACTGTGAGACATAGTCTCTCCAGCGGGTCCGGTGGGACGTGCCCGAAACACCGCAAGGCGCAAATAAAACTGTGAAAACTCTTTCTGTACCGTCTTCCTAAGTAAGTACCTCATGTTACAACGTCAGCTCCTGCAGCTTAGAAAATGATGTTGCTTATGTTTGTACAAAATGTGTTTTCCTTTAAAAATGCAGTGGGTGGGGCTTATATTCAGGTGCGCTCTTTGAACCAAAAAATACAGTATTTTGATTCTATTCTTATATATTTACCGGTGGTTTCCAAAGTTTTCATAAGGTCAATACTGATCGATGGGGTGGTTCGAATATCAGGTCAGGATTCCTCCCGAGCGCCTCGCTGGTGAGGTGTTTCGGGCACGACCCACCGGGAGGAGCCCAAGAGGCAGATCCCGGACCTGCTTGAGAGATTATGTCTCACAGCTGGCCGGGGAACAACTCAGAATCCTCCCGGGTGAGCTGGAGGATGCAGAGTAGGTTTTCCGTCTGAGGTGCTGTCCACGCGACACGGCCCCAGATAAGCAGAAGACAACGGAACGGAATACTGATACGGTCTCAAAATGTCTGCTCATGATATTTAGAAATTCTTTCCACAAAAAGGATCTAGTTTAAAACATTCAATTTGAATAAAAGTTGGAGGGTTTTCTCTAAAATTATGCTGGAAATCCAATTAAAACCTCCATTCGATGGAGTTTGTTGCGTTTCCAAGTTGAAATTTGCCGAACTGGCTGAGGAGTTCTTGGAGTACTTTGGCATGACGTTTGGTTTGTTATTTACTTGCAGCCATGTAAAAATGTTTTCTTGCTCCGGTTCGGCCTTCTGCCGTCTACGTGAAACATTCACGGTTTGTTTCTGTTTCGATGCAGATCTGAGTACGTGAGAGGAATCTACTGGCTGTTACAGTCTGCATGTGTGTGGTGTCTCATCGTCGTAGTAATCCCACGCTCTTCTGGCATGGCACCAGCAGACATGGGAATGCTACAATGGATTACTCATGGAAGAGGGGGGATTTACAGAGGAGGAGAAAGAGATCAATGGAGGATGGTACAGTACAAAGGGAAGTTAAGCTACAGGTTTTTAGGAAACTGGCTGGTATCTTTTCAGGCACAGAAAGAAAAAAAAACACTTTAATCAATACAGTTTAAGACTAAATTATGAAAACAACACAAATCTGTGCCGCTCGAGATCCGCAGCCAGGTGTGAAGCAGCAGGAACAGGAATCAAAAGTATTGCTAAAAGTATTTATTCACCCATCCACGTAATGGGAACCAGGTGTTCTGATCAATTCCTCCTCAACAGGTGTTTAAAATCACAGCTCAGGCCTGAGCAAAGGTTTTACAAACATTTCAGAAAGAATGGCTTAAAGGAGCTCAGTGAATTCCAGCGTGGAACAATAACAGGATGTGAAGGTTTAGGGTATGTATGGCTCACTCTCTTCTGATTAGCGCCCGATAGCCCAGTGTTTTGTATCTGGCTTAAAAAAGTATAATTAATTATGTTACAAATGACGTCTACAAATAAAACTGGTGAGGTGTTCCATTCCAGCGAGAGCAGACCCGGATACAGAACCCGGAGCCGCTGGAGAGACTCACAGCTGGACAGGGAACACCTCAGGATCCTTCTGGGTGAGCTGGAGGATGGAGCCGAGGTGAGAGAAGCCTGGGTTTCCTGTCTGAGACTGTTGGCCCCACACAACCTGGCCCTGGATGAACAGAAGACGACGGAACGGAATTATTCTGAAAATTGTTTAAATATTAATATCACGTTTTTAAAGGTACATGTATCACCGAATGTCAAGTGGGTTTTTTTTAGATGCACTTCCAGCGATGACAGCAAGAAACTGTAGCGCCTTGTTTAGCGCCTCCTCTGCACATATGCAGAGGAGAGAGAGAGAGTACATCGGAAGAAGGATGCTGGGTTTGGAACCACCAGGAAAGAGGACTAGAGGAAGACCAAAAAGGAGGTTCATGGATACAGTGAAGGAAGACATGAAGATAGTTGGTGTGACTGAAGAGGATGCAGCAGATAGGGTTAGATGGAAGAAACTGACTTGCTGTGGCGACCCCTGGAGGGAAATGCCAAAAAAAAAGTTTAAGATCTTTTATGTGCCACAGGAAAGTGTTCCACAACGTTGTCATGGTAACCTACATTCGTGCCAACGCAGAGCAAACTCTGATTAGTGACGTCCACCCAGGGATTGGTCCAACAAGCGGGTGTTCCAGCTTTACACCACCCAACATGGGCCACCTATTGGCTGTCTTTTTTTAAGGTATTTGGAGCTCATCACTCTCTGGAACAGCTTGGAGTGCAACCAGACACTCACATTTGTCCAACAGGGGCTTAATAATGTCGTTTGAATTACGTTAGAGAACCGAAATGGTTGAGCACAAAAAAAATGTACAGGAGCTCAGTGACTTCCAGGATGGAAATGACAGCATCTAGTTCACCAAGTGGTGGGCCAGCACATGTTCAGGAGCAACGAGAGAAGAGGTTGCCATCTTTCTGTGGAGTTACTTACTAAAGACTTTCAGATTAAACCAGCAGAAAACTTCCCAATCTGGTCGACATCTTCCTGAACTCCTGTGAGTTTCTCTTTCTACCACCTGGTCTTATTAAAAATACTCATAATTCTCAGTAATAAAAAACATGTGTGAAAAAAAACAAACAACCGCACCTTCACCCTCCCAACGTTTACACATCAGGCCCAGCTTTTCTTAACGTGAGGTCAGTTTTAATTAGTCATTTTGTTCGTCACGTTTGGCTGCAAAAAAGGTTGCATACAAATTTATTTTGCACAGACACGCCTGAGTTTCCAGTAACTGCTCGTGTTTCCATTTCTTCATGCCTGAGGCGAATGCTTTACATCATCTCCTGCAGGTGCTGGTGTCCGGGTAGGGGGGCCGCAGAATTCAGCCCTGCGCATCTTAATGACAAACACACATCCGCTGGGATTTATCTAAATGCAAATCCACCGCCTTCCCTCCAAAACATACACGTAATTTACTCTGCATGCCCCCAAAAACACACGGAGCCAGTCAGAGTCGTGCTCCCAGGTGGCCCGCCGGCTCCACCTGGAAGATCTCAGCTTCACAAAACTCACTTTTAATTGTGAGCTGATTTATCTAAAGCAGAGGTCGACAACCCGCGGCTCTTTGAGCTTCACAATGCGGCTCTTCGGCTTGGGTAGACTGATTATAGGTAGGTTATACACTGAACTGTCCTTCAAAATAAAAGACACTTTATCCACGGTAACCAGAATCTACGTTAATCCCCTTACCATGGTAACTAGGATATACATTCCTACAATCACCATGGTAACCAGGATCTACGTTCCTATCCTTACCATGGTAACAAGTATCTACGTTCCTACCCTCACCATGGTAACCAGGATCTATGTTCCTACCCTCACCATGGAAACTAGGATATACATTCCTACAATCACCATGGTAACCAGGATCTACGTTCCTATCCTTACCATGGTAACAAGTATCTACGTTCCTACCCTCACCATGGTAACCAGGATCTACGTTCCTACCCTCACCATGGTAACCAGAATCTACATTCCTACCCTCACCATGGTAACCAGGATCTATGTTCCTACCCTCACCATGGTAACCAGGATCTATGTTCCTACCCTCACCATGGTAACCAGGATCTACGTTCCTACCCTCACCATGGTAACCAGGATCTACTTTCCTACCCTCACCATGGTAACCAGGATCTATGTTCCTACCATCACCATGGTAACCAGGATCTACGTTCCTACCCTCACCATGGTAACCAGGATCTACGTTCCTACCCTCACCATGGTAACCAGAATCTACGCTCCTACTCTCACCATGGTAACCAGGATCTACGTTCCTACCCTCACCATGGTAACCAGGATCTACGTTCCTACCCTCACCATGGTAATCGGAGTCTACGTTCCTACCCTCACCACGGTAACCAGGATCTACTTTCCTACCCTCACCATGGTAACCAGGATCTACGTTCCTACCCTCACCATGGTAACCAGGATCTACGTTCGTACTCTCACCATGGTAACCAGGATCTACGTTCCTACCCTCACCATGGTAACCAGGATCTACTTTCCTACCCTCACCATGGTAACCAGGATCTATGTTCCTACCCTCACCCTCACCATGGTAACCGGGTTGTACGTTCCTACCCTCACCATGGTAACCGGGTTGTACGTTCCTACCCTCACCGTGGTAACCAGGATCTACGTTCCTACCCTCACCATGGTAACCGGAATCTACGTTCCTACCCTCACCATGGTAACCAGGATCTACGTTCCTACCCTCACCTATGGTCACAAAGATCGCGAATACAAGCTTCCTCTGCAGCGTGGCTGGGATCTCACTCAGAGATCGGGTGAAGAGTTCTGCCATCCGGGAGGAGCTCGGTGTCGAGCTGCTCCCTCTCCCGGTCGAGAGAAGCCAGACGGGGTGGTTCAGGCATCTGGTCCGGATGCCCTCCCAGCGGCTAGCTGCTGAGGTGTTTCAGGCACATCTTACCGGGAGGAGACCAAGAGGCAGACCTCGGACCCGCTGGTAAGACTATGTTTGGCCAGGGAACAACCCCTTTTGAAAAAAAAGGTTGAGAAAAAAAGGCCTGAGCTGCTCATGATCGCAGCTCAGATGTGGAGCGAAAGAAAAAAAAAACACCTCAGCTGATGTTTTTACTGTAAAATTTAACAACTTGCATGGATTAAAATTTGTTTTTATGCAACCAAGTGTTTGACCTGTGGTTAAAATTCTACATGGAGGTGCGTACACGGAACAGCAGGACCTCTCGACCTGTGAAGTAGACTGTAAAATGATCTATACTTCAGAGGTTATGTCGGGTCTCCGCGATGTGGAAACGACCTCCTTGATGCTGCCTGAAGCTTTCAGCCGCCTCGACATAGCTGTTAATTAGTGCAGCTAAGTGCACCATTAATCGATTTGCACGTCTCTATGCTATATCTCATATCGGTGGAGCTATCTGGCTCCTCAGCTGGTGGAAAGAGTTCCGCGTGAAGGATGTACAGATGGAAACGGAAAATTACTGCAGAGTTTAGCGTTATTGAAAGCAATCACATAAACAGATAAGAGGAGAAATTATCGGCTTTTATCTCCGGATCATCTTCTAAAAGCAGCTTCATTAGGAGCTCAGTGGAGAGAAAGAGTTTCTTTGATGTGGAGACGTTTTAAAGAATAAAACCAGCTTCTCGGAGCTGTTTAAAAAGGTTACTGTGTTTTCATAAAGTAAGAATTTATAGATAAAAAAAATATCTTTTTTCAGCTGAGAAGTCTGTTATTTTCCTGAAATAAGCTTTGTATTTAGTTTTACTTTGGTTTTCTACATTATGAATTCCCCCCTCTACTCGCTCCCCAGTTCGTCCCGCCCCCAGATGTCAGTACAGGGGTGTATTTCTCTTCGTACTGATACATAACACTAGGTGGTAACACATGTAAGACGCACAATTGACCATCTGCTTTCTCATGTTTTGAATGGTTTGTTTTACACCAACTGTCATGGCGGGTGTTGTCCATTGGCGGATGTGATGTCAAGCCCCTCCTCCTTTTGGCCCCGCCTCCTCAAATCTCCCGCTTTGTGGAGCCAAAAACTTGGCATCTCTGAAATGTGTGTGCATGACACATCGTAAATCTCTGTTAAAGCTGTATTTTTTTGTTTCGTCTTCTGAACCGCTTGATCCCTAAAGGGGTCGCGGAGGTTCTGGAGCCTATTCTGGCTGATTTTAAGCAGGAGGCAGGGAACACCCCAAACAGGTCACCGATCTGTTGCGGGGCAAGACACACACAACCATACACACATGCACACATTCACATTGGACATGGATGATCAACAACTTTCTCCAGCTCAACATCATCAAGACGGAAGCCATTTTAATCGGTACACCTCACCAGATCAAAACATCCTCCATTTCAAGCATTCTGGTTTCTGGTCACGACATTCCACTCTCCTCCTCTGTAACAAACCTTGGCGTAAAAATCGACTGCAATCTCACATTTGACCAGCATGTACGTCACCTCTGCAAAGTTTCTTTCTTACAGCTCAGAAACATTGCCAGGCTCCGCCCCTCACTCACTGACGTTGTGGCTGAAAAACTGATCCATGCCTTTTCCTCCAGACTACTGTAAGGCCCTCCTCGTTGGTACTCTTGGCAGGAGCCTTGAGAAGCTTCAGCACATCCAAAACTGTGCTGCCAGGGTCCTAACGAGCTGCCAGGGTCCTGACGAGGAGGCGAAAATTTGACCACATCACCCCTGTTCTCAAATCACTTCACTGGCTTCCCATCCGTTTCAGAATTCACTACAAAATCTGCCTCCTCACCTACCAATCTGTCCATGGAAATGCCCCCTCTTACCTCACTGAGCTCCTCTCCCCACTTATCAACCCAAGACACCTTCGCTCTAATTCCACCCACTGCCTCCACCAGCCCAGGACCAGGCTGACCACAATGGGGGACAGAGCCTTCCAGGCCGTTGCCCACGACTGTGGAATGAGCTCCCGGAACTCCTCAGGGCCACAAAGTGTGAACACTTTTAAAAAAGGCCTAAAGACATTCATTTTTAAGGCTTTTAATTTTTGACTCTATGGTTCTTTGCTTTTCTGAATGTGGATTTTAGTTTTTAAACTCTTTTTATTGTTTTTACTTTGCCTAGTTTTTACGTAGCGCTTTGGGATTTTTTTAAAATGTAAGGCGCGTTATGAATAAAATGTATTATTATTATTATTCCAAAAGTCAATGTGAAACAGCAAATTAGCAAAGCTAATGCAGTTTCTATTAAATTCTTCTTTAAGTTCATTTACATAAAAATGTTAGGGGAGGGACCAAGCGTGAGCAGAGCACATGGAATAAAATAATCCTCTTTTACTGTAGAAAGCGGACGACAAAATCCTTAAACAGTTATTCACTTTCACTCAAATAGAAACCAAAAAACTGGACGGAATCTCGCAAACTGCTCAATCATAATCACCCAAATAAATTTATAAACATGTTTATTGGTTTTCAAATTGTGAATTTCCCCCCTCCTCTCGCTCCCTGCCCAGTCCCTTCGCCTGGTTAGTGTACACGACAGATTGTAAATCCCGTAAAGGCTGCAAATGAAGTGTAAATTACATCCAATCAGCAAAACTAGAGCGAAGTCTCCACGAAGCATGTTAATCACTCCAGCTTCCTGGTTCTGGCGATAATGAAGAATTTCTATTGGTTGGAGGAAACTTATAAAAAGTCAGAAGAGTTCTAACGCTCCGTATTTTCACAACAAGATCAAGAAGAGGGGGAATCCATGGCCTGATTAACCCCAGAATTTGGTCCATCCTCTGTCACACCTTCATTAGTCTCATCGACCCGCCCTGCTTATTAAAGGCATTCATTATTCCACGTATCGAACCGCTGCCGCTATCGCTGCACCTCCATCCATCACCTGCTGCATGCATCCCTTCTGCATCCTGCCAATCATCTCTAATGAAGTCTGTGCGCTTAATTACGGGACGAAAAGCTGGCTCGTTTAAGAGGAGGGAGAGAGAAGCAGGGTCTACAATCTGATGACATCATCACTGCCCCTTAGCCAGGATGGAACGAAAGAGGAAAACTGAAGTTTTACCAGTAAAACCAGGATTATTTTAAAGTGATCCAATGGGAATCAAGACGAACAGGGTCGTTGGATTTTCTACATGAACACAGAAAAAGATGGTTTCATGTTCCTCTGCAAGGTGGCTGGCCTCCACTTAGAGATCGGGTGAGGAGCTCTGCCATCCGGGAGGAGATCGGTGTCAAGCCGCTCCTCCTCCAGGTCAAGAGGAGCCACATGGGGTGGTTCGGGCATCTGGTCAGAATGCCTCCAGAGCGCCTCGCTGCTGAGGTGTTTCGGGCACATCCCAACAGGAGGAGACCAAGAAGCATACCCTGGACCTGCTGGAGTGACTATGTCTCACAGCTGGACTCGGGACCCTTCTGGGTGAGCTGGAGGATGCAGCCGGGGTGGGAGAAGTCTGGGTTTCCCATCTGAGAATGCTGCCCACTGACCCGGCCCGGATAAGCGGAAGACGACGGGATGGAACGGAACTCTTCCTGAATGAGTTCACTACGGAGCAGATTGAAGTCAATAAGAGAAAATATAATTATTTACTCTGATCCCAGTTTGATGTTCTTTAGTTTAAATTGAAATAATTATAAAACGTATCTGCAGTTTATGGAGAGGTCCAGATATCTGAAACTCTTAAAAACATTTGTGACTTTTAGAATTTTAAAGCATCAGGTTGGTTTTGTTTAGGGTTTTTTTTTTGCAGTCCTGTTGCACCCTCTGCAGGTCAAACAGAAAACTGCATCTCATCAGAAACATTTTTAAAAACATCTTTAAGGTCCAAAAAGTAACTTTGGATTCAGCTTTTTTTTAAAAAAATTAAGACAAAAAATATTTTCTGACTTTTAAATTGATATAAACTTATAAAAAAAAATTTGCAAGATGAAAATAAACAAACACTATATTATCAACTAATTATTCCATGTTTTCTATGGAATGTTTATGTTGTAACTATTCAGGTTATAAACTCTGCCGACAGTATTATGTGTGCTTTTTTGTTTCTACGCAGTGAGCAATCTATGAAGGTGGTGGAGGACGTGAAGCTGCCGTACAAGACGTAAGACAAGAAGAAAGGACGACTCGAGGAAACAGTTAGAAAACGAATAATAAAGAGAAAAAGAAAATGAAAAACTAAAGAAAAACACAAACAGCACGAAGATTCCGGAAGTTTTCGGACATCCTGACGAACATAATCCAGTATTAGATCAACCCACTGAATCAAACACAAAGAATGGAAAGTTTAATGTTTAAAAAACTGATTGTTTTTGAACCATGGAGCGGTGGAAGATTCCTTGTGTGTGTAACAGTGTGTATGAGCGTTGGGATTCATCTGGAATTACATCAGATGTTTTGTAGTGGAGGGGCTGAAGGATGGCCTCACAGCAAGAAGGTCGAAGATCGATCCCGGATGGGATAAGGCTAGAAATCATGTGCTTTCTGTATGTAGTTTGCATGTTCTCCATGTGTTTTCTCCAGTTTCCTCTCACCCTACATAAACATCTATGTTAGGTTGATTGGCTGCTATAAAATTGCTCCTAGAAATGAGTGTGTGTTTAGATAGTTGTGTGTATATGTGGCCACACAACAGACTGGCGACCTGCTAATGGTGTACCCTGCCTCTCGCCTTAAATCAGCAGGGATAAGCTCTGGCAACCCCTGTTACTCCGTCAAGGAAGAAGCAGTTCAGAAATGAATGAATGGATTCTACCGCAGCTTTAAAAGGTTCAATGCTGCCAGCTGCGGGTCTGCCCTGCTTTAACATGTCACTAGTTCTTAAATCCTGCTCTTCTGATTAGTTTTACAGCCCCTCAGAGTTTAGTATTTTCACTACCTGCTAATGCTCGCTAATTAATTTTATTGTTATGCAAATGTTCCTCCATAAATTCCCGACGTCCTGAGACAAACAGGCTTCACTCTACCGGTTCACCACATCCAGGAGAGATATGAAGACCAGCTCTGATTGGACAGATCGAGCAGTAATTACACCTAAATGAACAGGATGTGAGAATCTATGCAAAGTCACTTTTAATTCCACTTACGTTTGCACATTTTAAACCAATTAAAAGTGTAAATAATCCCAGGCGGAGAAGGCGTTCTTATCGAAGCTCACGCTTTAATTTTAACAGAACGGGAAGACGGAACGTCTCAAAGAGACGAGAGGAAAGTTCTTTTAGGTCAAAAATGTTTCAAACTTTATTTTGAAGTGACATTTAACTTCTTCTTTCGGCATCTCCCTTCAGGGGTCGCCACAGCAAGTCAGTTTCTTCCATCTAACCCTATCTGCTGCATCCTCTTCAGTCACACCAACTATCTTCATGTCTTCCTTCACTGTATCCATGAACCTCCTCTTTGGTCTTCCTCTAGCCCTCTTTCCTGGTGGTTCCAAACCCAGCATCCTTCTTCTGATGTACTCTCTCTCTCTCCTCTGCACATGTCCAAACCATCTCAGTCTGACCTCTCTGACTTTAAAACCTCTAACATGTGCTGTTCCTCTGATCCTGTCCATCCTGGTCACTCCCAGAGAGATCCTCAGCATCTTCATCTCTGCTACAAACATCTCTGTTTCCTGTCTTTTCCTCAGTGACACTGTCTCTAGACCAATCAGCATGGCCGCTCTCACCACGCTGTCTCTAGACCAATCAGCATGGCCGCTCTCACCACACTGTCTCTAGACCAATCAGCATGGCCGCTCTGACCACACTGTCTCTTGACCAATCAGCATGGCCGCTCTGACCACACTGTCTCTAGACTCATCAGCATGGCCGCTCTCACCACGCTGTCTCTAGACCAATCAGCATGGCCGCTCTCACCACACTATCTCTAGACCAATCAGCATGGCCGCTCTCACCACACTGTCTCTAGACCAATCAGCATGGCCGCTCTCACCACACTGTCTCTAGCCCAATCAGCATGGCCGCTCTCACCACACTGTCTCTAGACCAATCAGCATGGCCGCTCTCACCACACTGTCTCTAGACCAATCAGCATGGCCGCTCTCACCACACTGTCTCTAGACCAATCAGCATGGCCGCTCTCACCACACTGTCTCTAGACCAATCAGCATGGCCGCTCTCACCACGCTGTCTCTAGACCAATCAGCATGGCCGCTCTCACCACACTGTCTCTAGACCAATCAGCATGGCCGCTCTCACCACACTGTCTCTAGACCAATCAGCATGGCCGCTCTCACCACACTGTCTCTAGACCAATCAGCATGGCCGCTCTCACCACGCTGTCTCTAGACCAATCAGCATGGCCGCTCTCACCACACTGTCTCTAGACCAATCAGCATGGCCGCTCTCACCACACTGTCTCTAGACCAATCAGCATGGCCGCTCTCACCACACTGTCTCTAGACCAATCAGTATGGGGGCTCTCACCATGGTTTTCTACATTTTCCCTTTCATTTTAGCTGCAACATTTATCTAAATTGTCTTAAATAGAAAAGAAATTTGGAGCAGAATCACACGTATGACATAAAACCAGCCATGTTACAAAAAAACAACGGTGGCCATGTTGGTTGTTAAAAAGCTAAAAGGAGTTAGTTGAATGAATAGTTCATTCATATTCTGAACCGTTTATCCCTAATAGGGCAACCTGGGTTGCCAGAGCCTATCCCAGTGGATTGAGGTAAGAGGTAGGGTACACCCTGTCGCAGGGCTACATACACACACAACCATCCATACTCACAGGAATGCTCCTTCCTGGGAGCATTTTTTTTGAGCAACCAAGAAACCTAACATGCATGTTTTTAGAGGGTGGGAGGAAACCGGAGAAAGCCCACACATATGTGGGTAGAACATGCAAACTCCACACAGAAAGGCTAGTGTTCCAAGGCTCATCCCCACCTGGGACTCCAACCCCCATCTTCTTTCTGTGAGGCCACTGTGTTACCCACTGCGCCACCGTGGAGCCACAGAAGGAAACTGACAACTGAAAAATAAAACCTTCATCTTTAATTGTACCTAAACCTGGCACCCAAATTCCCCACCATCACACAAATCAAAGACACCGACATTTAGCTGGGGGAGGAGTTTAAATATCTGATGCCATTCTGGACAGAAAGCTGGGTTTTGATCCCTAAGTTGATTCAGTCCATAAAAGTTCAACAAAGACTGTACTTTTTAAAATGAATGAACACTTTTAACAATATTGAAAATTTAAGACCAAAAAAAAACTAAAAATCACAACTTCTCACATCTGTTTGAAACCAGTAGAATCTAATCATTTACAATCAGATCTACTACCTTAAAAACCAATAGTTTTTATGTGCAGAAAAAACATCTGATGATCGTCTCAGAAGAAAGAAATCTGTACGACAGCCTTTCAGAATAAACATCCACCAGCGAGCAGACCGAAAGCAAAGAGGAAACATTAGAGAACTGACCATCTTGTTTTCTTGTAGGTAGAGTCTCTTCAGTTTGGGACATCCTTTAGCCAAGGCGATCATCCCTTTATCGGTGATGCCGTAGCACTGACCGAGATGGACGTCCTGCAGCTCGCTACAGTTCGCTCCAAGCTTTAAAAAACAAAAAAATAATCAGTTTAGGGCTGCAAAATGGATCAAAATCAATCAGACTAGTTAGAGCAAAAAATATAGAACATCTTCATTAAAACATTGGGAAGAGTCTGACCAGAACAGCTGCATTCACATTTTTAATGACACGATCGTTTCTCACTTGACCGTTTCTTCTGTTTAATTTGATACACATGTAACTCTTTTGGGTGCGCCAGATGAGTTGATTTGGGCATCTGTTCATGGGCAAAGCTCTCAATTGCTCTCGAACAAATCTACTTTCATACCCTCACCATGGTAACCAATATCTACGTTCCTACTCTCACCATGGTAACCAAGATCTACGTTCCTATCTTCACCATGGTAACCAAGATCTACGTTCCTACCCTCACCATGGTAACCATGATCTACGTTCCTACCCTCACCATGGTAACCAGGATCTACGTTCCTACCCTCACCATGGTATCCAAGATCTACGTTCCTACCCTCACCATGGTAACCAGGATCTACTTTCATATCCTCACCATGGTAACCAAGAGCTACGTTCCTACCCTCACCATGGTAACCAGGATATACGTTCCTACCCTCACAATGGTCACCAGCTGTGGGTGACGTCCGAAAAAACAAGATCTTTCGGTCACCGAAAGATCGGAAAAACAAGTGGCCGAAATGATCTTCCTCCGCAGAGTGGCTGGCCTTTCACTCAGAGATTGGGTGAGGAGTTCTGTCATACGGGAGGAGCTCGAAGTACAGCCGCTCCTCTTCCAGGTCTAGAAAAGTCAGATGAGGTGTTTCAGGCATCTGGTCAGGATGCCTCCCGAGCGCCTCGCTGGTGAGGTGTTTTGGGCACATCCCACTAAGAGGAAAGCAAGAAGCAGACCCTAGACCCGCTGGAGAGACTATGTCTCACAGCTGGCTGGGGAACGACTCAGGATCCTTCCAAGTGTGCTGGAGGATGCAGCTGGAGTGGGAAGCCAGGGCTTCCCGTCTGAGGCTGTTGCCCCCACGACCCGGCCCCGGATAGGCAGAAGACGATGGAACAGAATGGAACCAAATCTTTTGAAAATGTTTCTTATCCTTTACTCTTTAAAACTTTTTAATCACTGAAACAGAGAAACTTGAACCCAATTGAATTTCTGCTTTCTCTTTTTTTAACCATCAGACAGTGGGATTTACTCTCCCAGTTTAAAGTGTGTGTCACTGTGACATCAATACAGAAAACAGATGGTGCTGGTCAAAAATAAACAGAAGCAGATTTACCTTAAAGATTTATTTATCTAATCTCTTATCCACTAAGAATATAAACAAAACCTCTCAGCCTGACCAGCACACACTCTGCTCCAGCTCTTTCTGGTGATCAGGCCTCTATCAGGCTTGATTCATGACCTACACTACTCCAGTCTAGCCAATCAGAATCGAAGAGGGTGGGGCTAGTTTTATTTACAATCAAAGGAGTAAATATTGTCTGTAATTAATTACATAAAATAAAATAGTCATTTTAGCGCCAAGAGGTGGTGATATTTTATATTTGTTGATGCCAAGATAAACATCATTACGCATCCCTTGGAAGAGAAATCCTGAAGTATTTTCTCGCTTGGTATTTTTTTGGCACTACTGCTTTAATCTTTTATCACACTTGTATTTTTGGTGACACCTGGTGCCGAAGCTCTATTTCATATCACCTTGACAACTAGTCACTGATTGCACACCTTAGTTTACGATTGCAGTGATGGAAAAATGTTCTACCCAATCAGAGAGCATCTGCGTCTATCCTCCATGTTTGTAGTGCTGTATCTAACCATGCTAGACGGTCCATCCTCCATGTTTGTAGTTCTGTATCTAACTATGCTATACAGTCCGTCCTCCATGTTTGTAGTTCTGTATCTAACCTTGGTATACAGTCCGTCCTCCATGTTTGTAGTTCTGTATCTAACCATGCTGTACGCTCCGTCCTCCATGTTTGTAGTTCTGTATCTAACCATGCTGTACGCTCCATCCTCCATGTTCGTAGTTCTGTATCTAACTATGCTATACGGTCAGTCCTCCATGTTTGTAGTTCTGTTTCTAACCATGCTATACGGTCCGTCCTCCATGTTTGTAGTTCTGTATCTAACTATGCTATACGGTCCGTCCTCCATGTTTGTAGTTCTGTATCTAACCACGCTGTACGGTCCGTCCTCCATGTTTGTAGTTCTGTATCTAACCATGCTGTACGGTCTGTCCTCCATGTTTGTAATTCTGTATCTAACCATGCTGTACAGTCCGTCCTCCATGTTTGTAGTTCTGTATCTAACCATGCTATACGGTCCATCCTCCATGTTTGTAGTTCTGTATCTAACCATGCTATACGGTCCATCCTCCATGTTTGTAGTTCTGTATCTAACCATGCTATACGGTCCGTCCTCCATGTTTGTAATTCTGTATCTAACCATGCTGTACAGTCCGTCCTCCATGTTTGTAGTTCTGTATCTAACCATGCTGTACGGTCCATGTTGGAAACGATTACCCAAATTGAGAATTTAAAGATATTGTTTAGAAAGTTTATTCAGGAAAAGTTTGGTTTAACACTGTTTTTTGGACACCGACTGTTCAGGTGCATTACATACGTAACGTCCGGTCTCTACCAGAAAGAAAATGATTGGTTAAATGAAAAAGTGCCCGCCTACAGAAGCATGTGAGTCCAAATGCTGCCAGGTCAGACTGTTTCCATGAAGAAAATGAAAGACTGATTACTACAGCGTACCTTCTTCAGAGGTAAATCTGTCAGTTTGTCTTGGTTGCCGACGTGCACTTTGACCAGCAGAGGGCAGTGTGTGGCCAGCGCCGTAAGCGAGATGTCACAAAGCTGCTTGCAGCGGTACGCCGTGTACTTCTGCAGACCCGGGCAGTGCGAGGCCAACGAGGATACCCCGTAGTCATGCACCCCTCTGCAATCTGAGATGTTTAACTCTGTCACGTTCTGCCTCCTGGAAGCAATCTTCATCAGGAGATCGTCATTCACCTGAGCAACACAAAGAGATGCTGGAGACGGGGTGGACACAAGAAAATACTTCCTGCTGGGTCACAGTTAGGGGTCACACACAAAACCTGGATTTATTCTAAAAAAAAAAGAAAAGAAAAATAAGTAAAAGAAAAAAAAAACAGAGTCAGCCTCAATTCTTTGTGTTCAAAGTTAGAAAAAGAAATAACTGCAAAAATATTGAACTTGTTTGAAATTAAATACAGATTAAATTTGAATGCTATGATTATTTTTACATTTTTTCTTAATTTAAAGGTAGAAAAAAAACAGATTGGTGAATAAAAGGCTTGGTTTTTGCCGAATAATTTTACATTTTGTAAATAATCAAATTTTAGTTTGTAATTTCAAATTTTAAATGAAATCAAATTTTATTTGTAAAACACTTTTCCAACAAAAAGTTACACAAAGTGCTGAAAAACAAATAAAAAAAAAAAACAAATAAAAACTCAACGACATTAAAATCCAGATCATTTAAAAAAAAAAAGAAAGTCTAAACTGACCATACATCAAAAATCACACATTCATACAAAACACTGCACACCTGGATCAACATTTACACAGCTACATGCCCTGACACACACACACCTGTCCCAAACCCTCCTCACCTCCTTCCTACTCCCCCATTTCACCTGAACCACTAGCTACTGTCTCTTTAACTGAAATAAACATCTGTCCTGATGCTGTGAGGAAACAAAAACTGGGGATCGATCCACATCAGGAGTCGGCCTGCCCATAACTGTGGAGGCCAAACCCACAGGGATCCACCCACCTCTAGGAGACACGGGTACTTGCACCACCCAGGCCAGTCAGACCCCCACAGACTGAGCAGGGCAAGCTGGTGCCTGAAGAAACCTGAATAAATAGTGTTTCTTACTTGCTGTAAGCCACTGAGGTCGATTTGTTTCCAGAACTGGAAGTCCAAGCAGAGGTCCCTCCAGTATTTACAGACCAGAGAAGCACAGAGACAACGTTCCTTCACCGTCAAGTGGGACAGAACCTGCACGGTAAAGAAAGAAATCATTTATCTTTCCAACATGACAACAGGATGGACAGGATCAGAGGAACAGCACATGTTAGAGGTTTTAAAGTCAGAGAGGCCGGACTGAAATGGTTTGGACATGTGCAGAGGAGAGAGAGAGAGTACATCAGAAGAAGGATGCTGGGTTTGGAACCACCAGGAAAGAGGACTAGAGGAAGACCAAAGAGGAGGTTCATGGATACAGTGAAGGAAGACATGAAGATAGTTGGTGTGACCGAAGAGGATGCAGCAGATAGGGTTAGATGGAAGAAACTGACTTGCTGTGGCGCCCCCTGGGGGGAAATGCCAAAAGAAGAAAAAGTTTTTTGACAATATTATAAAGAATAAACGTGACCGTAGACGTCGTCTTACCTTCAGAAGGATGGAGGAAGGCAGGAGGTTGATGCTGAGGTTATCCCCATCAGAACTTCTGGACTGGCCGTCTTCATATTGGTGGAAACAACACGGGGACGAGTCGGAGCCGTGTGGGGAGTCGTTATGGAGACCACAGCATCCATCAGAGGAAGAGGACGATGCAGAGGAGGAGCAGAGAGGAAGGTGGCAGCGAGCAGCCTCGGAGTTTGAGGCCGTATCTCCTCCAGCGTGGTCTCCGTCAGGAGCAGCGAAGGAGCAACGCGGCTGCTTGCACGGGGAACACCTCTGCACCTCCGAGCATTTCCTCTTACACACCTGCACACAGGAGAATGTGGATGAGCCCCTCTACAAGATGTACAACATCCATCACCATTCATCCATTATCCATTCATCATTATTGTCAGACTTGCTGAAGCAGGCATACATGTAAGGTTTTTATATTTTGCGTATCCAAAACCATTTTTGGACACCAACGTGAGAGACAAAGGGCTGAAAACTGAAGTTTTAAGTGGAAAGTTAGCACAGAAAGGAGGAGAAAATCCCTTTTTTAATTGAAATAATCAGATACTGAACCATAAATATTAAGGTGGAACCCTGCTAGCACGCCATAGGAACATCAATAAACATCAATATTTCAAGGTGTTCCTCTAAGGTGCTTTTGTGTTACTAAGACATAATCTGACTTATTAGGGTGTCCTCCCACCGGGAGGAGACCAAGAGGCAGACTCCATGCCTGCTGGAGAGACTATGTCTCACAGCTGGCTGGGGAACGACTCGGGATCCTTCCAGGTGAGCTGGAGGATGCAGCTGGGGGAGAGAGAAGCCTAGGCTTCTCGTCAGAGGCTGTAGCCCCCGCGACCCGGCCCCGGATAAGCGGAAGATGACGGGACAGAACGAAACGGGTCTTTTGTGCATAAAATACTGGGAAAATCTTCTAGCCAGGCTGGCGCCAAATACTGCTCCCATTCAGTTTCATTGTACTACAGCAACTCGGTCAGGGATTGCTGGCAATAGCTTACAATTCCAAGGATGGGAAAACGTTCTACCCAATCAGAGAACAGAGATGATGGTGTGACATGAACACAAGAGTCTGTCCTCCATCTTTGTAGTTCTGTAACTGAAAAAAGGAGATCAATCCTTCTATACGGTCCCCTATCAATGATTCCCCAGATTGAGAATTTAAAGATGGTACTTAGAAAGTTTTTACAGGATAAGTTTGTTTTTTACGCTCCATTTTTTGGACGACACTGACTGTTTGCGTACATTATTTACGTCGCGTCCAGTCCCCACCAGAAAGAAACATTTGCTTGGATAAAAAAAGCACCCGCTCATCGTAAACCGAGTGGTTGTCAGGTTTAATTCCTACCATCTCCGTATAGTCGGCGGTGCAGCCAGGAACAGGTACAGGTATGGGAACGCTCACAGACACACCAGCCGTCCTAAAAAGCACTGGAGGTGGAATGAGCTTGGCTGGTACGGCAGACAGACCCTCCCAAATGGCCAGGTCCCTCGGTGACAGCAGGAACTTGGAGCAGTCTTCAGGAGAAGCTAGTGATGCGTATCTCTCTGCTAGCTTTGAGGCGGCGGCCGCGCCGATGCCGACTTCGCCTACTCCCGGGACGCTGATTCCAGGGACGCTGCTGTGGCGGCAGCCGTGGACGTTGTCCTCCAGATGATCGCTGTCGTCGTCAAAGCCGCTGGTGTTGCCGTGGACGATGAAGCAGAGCATACAAGGACCCTGCAGGAAACAGTTCCTCTTCTTCTTCTTCCGATGATGCAACTTGTGAGACCTTTTCTTCAGGCGAAAACCATTTTTCGAAAGAAGATGGCCCATATAGATGATTCAAAGAAACTCTGGAAAAAACAAAAATAAGATTGATTACTTCCATGTTGTGTTTTGACAACATTCTAACATACTTCTTCTTCTTTCGGCATTACCCTTCCGGGGGCGCCACATCAAGTCAGTTTCTTCCATCTAACCCTATCTCCTGCATCGTCTTCGGTCACACCAACTATCTTCATGTCTTCCTTCACTGTATCCATGAACCTCCTCTTTGGTCTTCCTCTAGTCCTCTTTCCTGGTGGTTCCAAACCCAGCACCCTTCTTCTGATGTACTCTCTCTCTCTCCTCTGCATATGTCCAAACCATCTCAGTCTGGTCTCTCTGACTTTAAAACCTCTAACATGTGCTGTTCCTCTGATCCTGTCCATCCTGGTCACTCCCAGAGAGATCCTCAGCATCTTCATCTCTGATACAAACATCTCTGTTTCCTGTCTTTTCCTCAGTGCCACTGTCTCTAGACCAATCAGCATGGCCGCTCTCAACACATTGTCTCTAGACCAATCAGCATGGCCGCTCTCACCACACTGTCTCTAGACCAATCAGCATGGCCGCTCTCACCACACTGTCTCTAGACCAATCAGCATGGCCGCTCTCACCACACTGTCTCTAGACCAATCAGCATGGCCGCTCTCACCACACTGTCTCTAGACCAATCAGCATGGCCGCCCTCACCACACTGTCTCTAGACCAATCAGCATGGCCGCTCTCACCACACTGTCTCTAGACCAATCAGCATGGCCGCTCTCACCACACTGTCTCTAGACCAATCAGCATGGCCGCTCTCACCACACTGTCTCTAGACCAATCAGCATGGCCGCTCTCACCACACTGTCTCTAGACCAATCAGCATGGCCGCTCTCACCACACTGTCTCTAGACCAATCAGCATGGCCGCTCTCACCACACTGTCTCTAGACCAATCAGCATGGCCGCTCTCACCACACTGTCTCTAGACCAATCAGCATGGCCGCTCTCACCACACTGTCTCTAGACCAATCAGCATGGCCGCTCTCACCCTGGATAAGTAGATCTATGTGTCAGCCGGGAAAAAATGTAAATGAACCATAAATTTACAGAGAATATTGCCGAAGGGAGGAAATAAATATTGAAGAAAACGGGCCCTAGAACAGAGCACTGGGGAACATCTGAGATAACAGAGGAATGCTGGGATTTAGAGGCTTGAGAGCACCCAGAAATATGAGAATAGAACCAGTCAAAGGTGGAAAGTATGGCCCATTGGTGTCCGTCCTCTAATTCTATCTAGTATTCTATGGTAGACGGGCTTGGTGCTTGATGTAACCACATCACTCTTGGCTGATCCCTGGCTTTTTCATTCATAGGCAGGAGGTCTAGAGGAAGACCAAAGAGGAGGTTCATGGATGCAGGGAAGGAGGACATGAACCCTAGAGGATGCAGGAGACAGGATTAGATGGAAGAAACGTTCCCTTCAGGTGACCCTGAAAAAAAATGACTTCTTGAAAAAGAAGAAGAATTTATTTCCATTTCATTCATTTAAAAATTCAATCAATGAAGGCAGATGTAAATATAATACAAAACAACAATCATTTTAAAAATCACATTTAATAAACACCAAAGCTTCTAAAATTCTTTAAAAAGCTACATAATCATGTTATTATTATTGGTCATATTTTTATCTGTTAAATTGTGCGGATTTTTTGTGATTTTATCAGTTTTTTCTGAAGCTAAAGATGTAAACAGTGAACAGGTGGTTCATCAGATCAGCATGAAAACATCCTAAAAATCTGGATTTTATTTTACTAAACATTCCAACCTTCCTGTGTGATGAATTCACATGATTACAGTTTGATTTGAGATGATTTTAGATTAATTCAGAGGTCTAATCTGCTGTGTTTGTGAAGCTAAATTAGCTTAGCAGAGTTAGCTCTCACCACTTCATGCGGGGCTCCCTCACTCTGCAGGCGGGTCGCATTTTAACCAGGATGAGAGAAAATTAACATGTAAATGTCCTGGTTTTAAAATGTTTAGCTGTTCATTTAAACAGAGAAATAAAAATCTAAGAATTCAGCCTCTGATGTTTCAGAGGAAAAGACTTCCGCATTGAGAGGGATGAGCTACGGAAGCCGAAAAGCGCGATTTGTAATTCAGTTTGGAAGCAGATTTTTTTATTTTATTTCCAAATGTCTTTATTGAGATTTTTACATTTTTATGAACACAAAAAATACAAAGAAACTAAAATCAAATTTATTTTAAAAAGTTAAAATAATTCAATTTTTTACACAAAATTGTCAAAAAAAAAAAAAAAAAAGCTGAGGTACTTCAATGTGTGCAGCAAGATCCTGGAGACCTTCTATCAGTCTGTGGTGGCCAGCACCTTGTTCTTCTCCGTCATCTGCTGGGGGAGCAGCATCACAGCCAGTGACGCCAACAGACTGAATAAACCAATCAGACTGGCTGGCTCTGTCATTGGCAGCAAACAGGACTCACTGGAGGCAATGGTGGAGAGGAGGTCACTGAATAAACTTTTGTCCATCATAGACAATCATGACCATCCTCTCTACCCACTCCTGGACGAACAGCAGAGCTCCTTCTCCAAGAGGCTCAGACAGCTCCGCTAGAGAACATCTCGTTACAGGAGGTCTTTCTTTCCGTACGTGATCGGGCTCTACAACAACTCACTGTTGCTGTGACACACAAATTTCCCATGTGTGGGATCATTAAAGTATATACTGATTCTGTTTCAAACCCATTATCTGTAAAACTAAATGTAATCAAACTATAGTGACTAACTATACGTTCACATTGTGATTTCAGAAGAGGTTTAAATCAGAGAAACTCAATCTGGTTTCATTTCGAGATGAAACTCAGTGAAACAAAATATTCAACCTCTTTAAAAACAGAGCTGCACGCTGGTGCAGTGGTTAGCACGTTGTCCTCACAGCATGAGGGTCAAGGGTATGAGCCCTGGGATGGGTGTGAGATTTAGAACACTGGCCTTTCTGTGTAAAGTTTGCATGTTCTACCTGTGTATGTTTGGGTTTCCTTCTACCCTCCAAAAACATGCATGTTACGTTGATTGGCTGCTATAAAATTACCCCAGGCATGAATGTGTGTGTGATGACCGTCCGTTTGTGTGGCCCTGCAACAGACTGGTAACCCCCGTGACCTCAATAGGGAAAAAGCGGTTTAGAAAACAAAAGGCAAAATACAAGTAGCTTTGTATTTTGTTTGGGTACAAGCAGCTGAAATGAGCTTCCTCCACAGGGTGGCAGGGCTCTCTCTCAGAGATAGGGGGAGGAGCTCTGCCATCCAGGAGTCGAAAGAAGCCAGATGGGATGGTTCGGGCATTTGATGAATGCCTCGCTGGTGAGGTGTTTGGGGAACGTCCCACCAGGAGGAGACCAAGAGGCAGGTGTTGGACCTGCTGGAGAGACTGTGTCACATCTGGCTGGGGAACACCTCAGGATTCTCCCGAGTGAGCTGGAGGATGCAGCCGGAATGAGACAAGCCTGAGTTTAACGTGTGAGGCCATAGTCCCGACGACCCAGCCTTGAACAACCGGAACACAACGAAATAGAACAAAAGCAAAACAATAAAAGATTACAATACATTCAAATAATCAGGTAAATAAGAACATTAAAATAGAGAGACAAAAAAAAACACAGTTTAAGTTTGTTTCTGTTCTTTGCAGGATTTTGAAAATATGTCTGGTTGTCCAGCCAAATGCTTGGTTTCTTTTGAATGGAAATGCAAATTGGGGTTAGGCTTAAAATAAGGGTTTCTTGTCCCTTCAGTATTTCACTTCAAGGGTGGCTACAGCAACTCAGTTTCTGCATTCTTTTGGGCTCATGTACTCCTTCACTGTATCCATGAACCTCCTCTTTGGTCTTCCTCTAGTCCTCTTTCCTGGTGGTTCCAAACCCAGCATCCTTCTTCTGATGTACTCTCTCTCTCTCCTCTGCACATGTCCAAACCATCTCAGTCTGGTCTCTCTGACTTTAAAACCTCTAACATGTGCTGTTCCTCTGATCCTGTCCATCCTGGTCACTCCCAGAGAGATCCTCAGCATCTTCAGCTCTGATACAAACATCCTGTCTTAAAATAAGTTTTTTTTCAGTTTTTTTTCTTGTATATAATAATAATAACTAACTATCTACTGTGGGTGCAGAAGTCTCTGGTTGAACGAGCTGTCTCAGCCAGAGGAAGGCGTGAGAGGAGTTGTTACAAATCCCACTGTCCAATGAATCAAGCTCAGTGACCCGCCCAATAACATGATTTTTTAATGGTAGTGAGGTGACGTGCCAGTGGGTGAGTTGGGTCGTTTGTGGATTGAACTCAATTTTAACGGCAGGGCAAATAAAAGCAGACTGAACCCAATTAGAGAAGGACATACTTTATGTCAACAGTTTGACCAGAATGTGTTTGGTCTGGAAGTAAATATGTTTTAGAACACAGAGAGGCAGAATAAATATGAAAGAGTTGGTTTCTAAGACTGAATGTGTTTTAATCTTCTGAGACTTTATTTTACCACACGATTAAAACACTCTTCTCTCATTGTCATGCCGTCTTGGATTTAACCAATAGTAATGCTTGCAAACAGTATGTGACGGTTTAAAAAAAATTTACTGCACAGTTTGTCTGTCTTTTTCAAACAGGTCTTTGAAAGCTTTGGAACCAGAATATGGAGATAAATTATACTGGATTTAGGACAAACGTGGATTAGGAAACACAAATTAGATCCCACATAAAGTTTATGTTTGCAGGATGCAGCAGATGGGCTTCATTTTGATAACAAACTTTTCCAACAATATATCTAATAAAACTTGATTTAAAGGACTTTTCAATGAGGTGGTGCGGTGGGTAGCACAGTGGCCTCACTGCAAGAAGGTCGTGGGTTCGAGTTCCTATCTGTGTGAAGTTTGCATGTTCTCCTCGTGTTTGCTCCAGGTTTCCTCTGGGTGCTCCGGTTTCCTCCCACCCTTCAAAAACATAACTGACTGGCTGCTACATGATTGCCACTAGGTGTTTGTGGTTGTATGTGTGTGGCCCCGTGGGAGACTAGCGACCTGCTCGGGGTATACCTTTCCCTTCGCCTTGAATGAGCCAGGATGGGCTCCGACACGCCCTGCAATCGTGAAAAGGTTAGACGGTTAAAAAAGTGACTGCCTGACTTTTCAATGGAAGAGTTGCACAAATTTCTTCTTTCGGCTTTTCCCTTTAACGGTCGCCACAGCAAGTCGGTTTCTTCCATCTAACCCTATCTGCTGCATCCTCTTTGGTCACACCAACTATCTTCATGTCTTCCTTCACTGTATCCATGAACCTCCTCTTTGGTCTTCCTCTAGTCCTCTTTCCTGGTGGTTCAAAATCCAGCATCCTTCTTCTGATGTACTCTCTCTCTCTCTCTCTCTCTCTCTCTCTTCTCTGTACACGTCCAAACCATCTCAGTCTGGTCTCTCTGACTTTATCCCCAAAACCTCTAACATGTGCTGTTCCCCTGATGTACTCATTTCTAATCCTGTCCATCCTGGTCACTCCCAGAGAGATCCTCAGCATCTTCATCTCTGCTACCTTCATCTCTGTTTCCTGTCTTTTCCTCAGTGCTACTGTTTCTAGACCAATCAGCATGGCCGCTCTCACCACACTGTCTCTAGACCAATCAGCATGGCCGCTCTCACCACGGTTTTGTACACTTTCCCTTTCATTTTATCTGAAACTCTTCTGTCACACATCACACCTGATACTTTACTCCACCCGTTCCAGCCTGCCTGAACACGCTTCTTCCCCTCTTTTCCACACTCTCCATTGCTCTGGACTGTTGATCCTAGATACTTAAAATCTTCCACCTTCTTTCTCTCTTCTCCCTGTAACCTCTCTTTTCCATTTGGATCCCTCTCATTCACACACATGTACTCTGTTTTACTCTGACTAATCTTCAAACTTCCACCTCTCCAGCTTTTCCTCCACCTCTTCCCTCCTCTCACTATAGATCACAATGTCATCTGCAAACATCATTGTCCATGGAGATTCCTGTCTGACCTCGTCTGTCAGCCTGTCCATCACCATAGCAAACAGCAAAGGACTCAGAGCAGTTGCACAAATTTCTTCATGGGTCATTTAAAAATACAAAACTCAAAATCTGAAAACAATCCGCACGTACATGAGGAGAACATGCAAACTCCACACAAAAAAATAGGGATTCAAACCACGCCCACAGTGTGGCTAAGATCCCTGACCTTTTTGCTGTGAGGCCACAAGATGTCACACCTAAACAAAAAATGAGCCTCTTTAACTTATTTGAAAAGCACTTTTCTTTATTTATTTATTTTTTTTTTCAAAAATGGAGTTTTAGATTCAGAAAAAGCACTTAAAGACAAAAAATGAGTGTTTTTTTGATATATGAAAAAATAATGTTCATAGGATCATTTTTGAACATTGGGACTTTCATAGTTTTACCAACTTCTTAAACTATGAGTTTAATAAGTTTAACAGTTTGAGGTTTTATCTTTAAAAGGCATGTTTAAATGTCATGTTGTGGTATTCTCTCTCTGTGTGTGTGTGTGTGTGTGTGTGTGTGTGTGTGTGTGTGTGTGTGTGTGTGTGTGTGTGTGTGTGTGTGTGTGTGTGTGTGTGTGTGTGTGTGTGTGTGTGTGTGTGTGTGTGTGTGTGTGTGTGTGGAGGGAGTCTCGTAGAGGCGGACAGTGAACCTCCTCCTTCCAGATCAAATCCTGCTTCCTGACAAGAAAATGGCTGCAGCAGTAGTTCCAGCTATAACAAGTCAAATAACGACGGAGAAAAAAGACACGGGATATTATTCTGTTTGCAACGACCTCAAAAAAGTGGAAGATTTTTTAGTTTATGATCGATTTGGAGTTTCTTTCCAGTTTAAAAGTTTGTACCAAGACAGGAAGTCAGTAATTATTTTTGTTCGGGTAGGAACCAATCTTTTTATTTATGCGTTGATTGGTTTTAAAATATGATTTAATAAAGACTGGTTTAAATAAAAGTATGTATGAAATGAGTGAAAGAATTTTATTTTTTTTTTACGGTGGAAGTGAATGGAAACACAAAGCTGTCAAAATAAAACACAAAAAGAAAGTTGGAGTAAAACAAGTTTAAAGATAGTTTTGGTGAAACACAAAAAATAATAATAAAAAATCAATCCAAACAGATGTAGAGTGTGTTTATGCCCGAACCACCACAACATGGTTCTCTCGACCTAGAGGAGCAGCAGCTCTACTCCACGCTCCTCCTGGATGGTAGATGTCCTCACTCTATCTCTGAGTGAGAGCCCAGCCACCATGTGGAGGAAGCTCATTTCGGCTGCTTGAATCTGCAATCTGATTCCTTTGGTCACCACCCACAGCTGGTGACCATGGTGAGAGTAGGAATGTAGATCCTGGTTACCATGGTGAGAGTAGGAATATAGATCCTGGTTACCATGGTGAGAGTAGGAATGTAGATCCTGGTTACCATGGTGAGGGTAGGAACATAGATCCTGGTTACCATGGTGAGGGTAGGAACGTAGATCCTGGTTACCATGGTGAGGGTAGGAACGTAGATCCTGGTTACCATGGTGAGGGTAGGAACGTAGATCCTGGTTACCATGGTGAAGGTGGGAACGTTGATCCTGGTTACCATGGTGAGGGTAGGAACGTAGATCCTGGTTACCATGGTGAGGGTAGGATTGTAGTAGTTAGGTCTAGTCTTCAGGCCAAGGTTTCCCAAGATTTCCAGCTTGCATGTCAGCTTCCACCATCAGGTATGAATGTGTGAATGTAAAACACTTTGAGAACCAACGCAAGTAGAATCCGTTTACCATTCAATGTGTTCTGCCACAGAAAACAGGACTTTATTTTGAAGAGAACATACTGTATGTATTTTTTATGCAGTGTCTTGTGATTTCTCAAACAAATAATCTCTCATTCTGCAGAACTTCTTGTGCTACAGCTGTAAAGAGTACGTGGATGATTTGAGTAAAGTTCCAAGAGAAGCTCTCGAGGTGTGTACCATTCAGTTCATTTGTATAGCCCAGTATCACAACACTGTTGAGTTCTTGGTTCTGTTCCGTCTTGTTCCGTTCATCCGGGGCCGGGTCGCGGGGGCAACAGCCTCAGACAGGAAGCCTAGGCTTCTCTCACCCCGGCTGATTCCCCCAGCTCACCCGTAAGGATCCCGAGTCGTTCCACGGCCAGCTGTGAGACATAGTTTCTCCAGGCGGGTCCGGGGTGTGCCTCTTAGTCTTCTCCCGGTGGGACGTGCCTGAAACACCTCACCAGCGAGGTGCTCAGGGTGGCATCCTGACCAGATGCCCGAACCACCCCATCTGGCTCCCCTCGACCTGGAGGAAGGGCTCCTCCCGGATGGCAGAGCTCCTCACCCGACGGGAACCCTGTTTTAATGTCTGAAATAAAAAGTAATGAATTTGATTTGTGACTTTTTAGGCTGCTGGAATTAGACTGATTGTGATTGGACAATCAGCTCATCATCACATAGGGGTAATTATATTTATTTATATATTTCTCTTGATGTGTTGTGTTACTAATATCTACTAAAACTAACCAAACCACACATTTACACTGATTTATATGGAGTTTTAATGCTTGTGAATGACCAAAAATTTCTTTTTTTTTTGCTTTCAAACACATCAAAAGTTGAGTTCTTTTTTTTGTTTGTTTTTTTTAGCCCTTCTGCTTGCTGACTGGTTATCCTTATGAAATGTACGTGGACCCGGAGAGGCGGATTTACCAGAAGCTTGGGATGAAAAGAGAGGAGAAATTCACAGTTAATGGTATTAGTTTTTGCGGATGATGTAAAGCTGTTGCAGAGGGATGGCGTGTTGGATAAGACTTTGTGTCTTTGTGGATCCAGCAAACCCAAGCCCTCATGTGAAGTCGGGTTTATTTACGGGCCAGATGAAGAGCATATGGAGGGCCATGACCAGCCCTTTGTTCGACTTCCAGGGTGACCTACATCAGCAGGGTGGCGCCATCATTGCAGGACCTGGTGAGTCAACGTCTATACCTCCCTCGTTTCTGTTCATCCAGCTATAATCTATCTATTTAGATTAATCATGGACCTCATTTATAAAGAGTCCTTGTATGCAAACTGAGGAAATTATTAAGATGGTGAATTGCATGGACTCAAATTGTAAGATGTGAGGAAAAGATTAAACTTGTGGACAGAAGCAGAAATGAACTGTTCCGTTCCATTCTGTTGTCTTCGTTTATCTGGGGCCAGATCGCTGGGGCAACAGCCTCAGAGGAAGCCCTGGCTTCTCTCACCCTGGCTGCATCCTCCAGCTCACATGGGAGGATCAAGAGGTGTTCCCTCTCCAGCTGTGAGACATAATCTCTCCAGCGGGTCCAGGGTCTGCCTCTGGGTCTCCTCCCGGTGGGACGTGGCTGAAACATCTCACCAGCAAGTGAACTGAGGACAGTGAAATAAAGCACCTGAAGCAGTGAGGATGAAACAATTAGAAAACACACATAAGTGCCTCTCAGTGTAGGATTATACATAAGAAATTTGGAGGACATTATGGAAAGGAATGTCATCATCATCTTTGAACTCATTTTGAAACTTTGTGCGGTCGTTTAGCCGCTTCTACACTATATTCAGCATTCTACAGATGAGGGGCATCGCCCTCCTATGTGAACATTATTTGAAGTCAATAGAAGATGCAAAGGCTCCTTTCGCAAATACACTTATTTCAAATAACATACACTTATGTGGATAATTAATTTGAGTAAGTTTGCGTGATATAAGCAACGTGTTTAAGCTGAGCAGATTTGATTGCTCAAAGAAATATCTACACTGTCATGAGGTGGATGTAGAAGGAGGAGGAGGACCCAATTGCAGGTCAACAAATGGTATTTACTAACAAAACTGTCCAACAAGGCTGTAAGCCAAAGGCATAGGATAACAATGAATGTCTCCTGGTCTTGATTAAAAATTATCTCTTGGTCGGGCAGCCAGGAAGATCTGGCTGGAAGGGGGTGATGATCCAACAGTGAAGGCAAGGCAGACTGGCTTAAATAGGCAGTTTGTCGATCACCAACAGGTGTCCCAAATCAGGGAGATGAAGAAAGGTCCCATGCTCCCTCTTCTGTTGAGCGAGAGAATCATGACATACACAGTTCTTTGTAAATGAAGCTCCTGTTCCTTAATGCTAACATCAATCTGTCAAATAAGTCATTTGATGGCTGTTTAAATTGTCCACCATCTTTGATCATTCATCCATCGGTTTATCTGTCCATTATTAATTTATTCTTTCTTTTTTTCTCTTTACAGGTCCGCTTGTTCACTTTTGTCATTTCGACATGAACCGTCTGGATCACATGCCCATCAGCTGGCTCCTTCAGCTGGCAGGAGTTCAGCAGAAACTAGACTTTAGTGGAAAGCCAAAGATCATAAACATATAACTAGAAAGTATTTTTTAAAATTTAGGGTTATTTTGTTCCTAACGGTGATTTGGACTTTAAAATGTTCAAATCAGTTGCAGTACATTTTGTAATAAGTCAATAAAAAATTGTGGCTGAGCAAGAGTTTTTGCTTTGATCAGGACCTCTTCCCACAAGGACATTTTTTCCCATGGATTGATGAACACTACCCGACCTGTGTCCTCGATAAGATGTGTGTAAATAAAAAAATATTCCTAGATGATACAATCTGGCAATTTTTCAACACCAGCATTATTTGTGCCATGTGAGAGGATGGGGGAGATCCTTACAAAAAAAAAAGAACCACCCAAGTTCACTTTGGATTTTTTTTTTATAAAAAGCAATGAAACAAATCAATGTTTTTTTTTTAATTCTTTAAAAAAACACTACTATTTAAAACAAAAAGGCACAAAATAAAAATGTGAAGATAGAACAACAATAACTTTGTCCTTTCTGCAACTTTTCCTTCAATTTCTGTCCCTTTCACAAAGTTACACAAGTATTTCTATTTCAAAAACTTTCATGGAGTTCTATCACAAAATACATTTATCTACTCAAGGGTGTCCAAAGTTGGTCCTCGAGGCCTGGCAACCTGAAGGTTTTCATTGTGTTCCTGGTTCAGCTGATGAACAGAAAGTGAAATCAACAGCCAATAAAATTTGGCACAATGACTCAATTAACTGGATCAGGTGTGTAGATGCAAGAACATAGGGAAAACCTTCTGGACACTGGCCCTCGAGGACCGACTTTGGATACCCCTGGACACGATGATGCTGTGATTTGGAAATTGGTTATCCTCCTGGTGGCAACATAGAGTAAATGGATCAACTTGAAGCCTTGTTTGGTGTACCGACATTTGGCTGAAAAGTTGTTTCATCACCAGGCTTCAATCTGAACATCATGTAACCAGACCACCGGTTCGAGATTGGGTAGGGAGCGCCAGGGAAGCAGAAGCACAGACCATAAAAACGGTTTAACATTATTTAGTAAAATAGATTTAAATGGCAGTCTTTAAAAAAGAGTCCATGTGTTGGCGCTTAACCCTCGGGTTATCCATGATGGTAGAGAGGATGGTCAGGATTATCCATGATGGTAGAGAGGATGGTCAGGGTTATCCATGATGGTAGAGAGGATGGTCAGGGTTATCCATGATGGTAGAGAGGATGGTCAGGGTTATCCATGATGGTAGAGAGGATGGTCAGGGTTATCTATGATGGTAGAGAGGATGGTCAGGGTTATCCGTGATGGTAGAGAGGATGGTCAGGGTTATCCATGATGGTAGAGAGGATGGTCAGGGTTATCCGTGATGGTAGAGAGGATGGTCAGGGTTATCCGTGATGGTAGAGAGGATGGTCAGGGTTATCCATGATGGTAGAGATGATGGTCAGGGTTATCCATGATGGTAGAGAGGATGGTCAGGGTTATCCATGATGGTAGAGAGGATGGTCAGGGTTATCCGTGATGGTAGAGAGGATGGTCAGGGTTATCCATGATGGTAGAGAGGATGGTCAGGGTTATCCATGATGGTAGAGATGATGGTCAGGGTTATCCGTGATGGTAGAGAGGATGGTCAGGGTTATCCATGATGGTAGAGAGGATGGTCAGGGTTATCCGTGATGGTAGAGAGGATGGTCAGGGTTATCCGTGATGGTAGAGAGGATGGTCAGGGTTATTCGTGATGGTAGAGAGGATGATCATGGTTATCCATGATGGTAGACAGGATGGTCAGGGTTATCCGTGATGGTAGAGAGGATGGTCAGGGTTATCCATGATGGTAGAGAGGATGGTCAGGGTTATCCGTGATGGTAGAGAGGATGGTCAGGGTTATCCATGATGGTAGAGAGGATGGTCAGGGTTATCCGTGATGGTAGAGAGGATGGTCAGGGTTATCCGTGGTGGTAGAGAGGATGGTCAGGGTTATCCGTGATGGTAGAGAGGATGGTCAGGGTTATCCGTGGTGGTAGAGAGGATGGTCAGGGTTATCCGTGATGGTAGAGAGGATGGTCAGGGTTATCCGTGATGGTAGAGAGGATGGTCAGGGTTATCCGTGGTGGTAGAGAGGATGGTCAGGGTTATCCGTGATGGTAGAGAGGATGGTCAGGGTTATTCGTGATGGTAGAGAGGATGGTCAGGGTTATCCATGACGGTAGAGAGGATGGTCAGGGTTATCCGTGACGGTAGAGAGGATGGTCATGGTTATCCGTGACGGTAGAGAGGATGGTCAGGGTTATCCATGACGGTAGAGAGGATGGTCAGGGTTATCCGTGACGGTAGAGAGGATGGTCATGGTTATCCGTGACGGTAGAGAGGATGGTCAGGGTTATCCATGATGGTAGAGAGGATGGTCAGGGTTATCCGTGATGGTAGAGAGGATGGTCAGGGTTATTCGTGATGGTAGAGAGGATGGTCAGGGTTATTCGTGACGGTAGAGAGGATGGTCAGGGTTATCCATGACGGTAGAGAGGATGGTCAGGGTTAACCGTGACGGTAGAGAGGATGGTCATGGTTATCCGTGATGGTAGAGAGGATGGTCAGGGTTATCCATGACGGTAGAGAGGATGGTCAGGGTTATCCGTGACGGTAGAGAGGATGGTCATGGTTATCCGTGATGGTAGAGAGGATGGTCAGGGTTATCCATGATGGTAGAGAGGATGATCAGGGTTATCCATGATGGTAGAGAGGATGGTCAGGGTTATCCGTGATGGTAGAGAGGATGGTCAGGGTTATCCGTGATGGTAGAGAGGATGATCAGGGTTATCCATGATGGTAGAGAGGATGGTCAGGGTTATCCATGATGGTAGAGAGGATGGTCAGGGTTATCCATGATGGTAGAGAGGATGGTCAGGGTTATCCATGACGGCAGACAGGATGGTCAGGGTTATCCATGATGGTAGAGAGGATGGTCAGGGTTATCCATGATGGTAGAGAGGATGGTCAGGGTTATCCATGACGGTAGAGAGGATGGTCAGGGTTATCCATGATGGTAGAGAGGATGGTCAGGGTTATCCATGATGGTAGAGAGGATGGTCAGGTTTATCCGTGATGGTAGAGAGGATGGTCAGGGTTATCCGTGATGGTAGAGAGGATGGTCAGGGTTATCCATGATGGTAGAGAGGATGGTCAGGGTTAACCGTGACGGTAGAGAGGATGGTCAGGGTTATCCATGATGGTAGACAGGATGGTCAGGGTTATCCGTGATGGTAGAGAGGATGGTCAGGGTTATCCATGATGGTAGACAGGATGGTCAGGGTTATCCGTGATGGTAGAGAGGATGGTCAGGGTTATCCGTGGTGGTAGAGAGGATGGTCAGGGTTATCCATGATGGTAGACAGGATGGTCAGGGTTATCCGTGACGGTAGAGAGGATGGTCAGGGTTATCCGTGGTGGTAGAGAGGATGGTCAGGGTTATCCATGATGGTAGACAGGATGGTCAGGGTTATCCATGATGGTAGAGAGGATGATCAGGGTTATCCATGATGGTAGAGAGGATGGTCAGGGTTATCCATGACGGCAGACAGGATGGTCAGGGTTATCCATGATGGTAGAGAGGATGGTCAGGGTTATCCATGATGGTAGAGAGGATGGTCAGGGTTATCCGTGATGGTAGAGAGGATGGTCAGGGTTATCCGTGATGGTAGAGAGGATGGTCAGGGTTATCCGTGGTGGTAGAGAGGATGGTCAGGGTTATCCGTGATGGTAGAGAGGATGGTCAGGGTTATCCATGATGGTAGAGAGGATGGTCAGGGTTATCCATGATGGTAGAGAGGATGGTCAGGGTTATCCGTGATGGTAGAGAGGATGGTCAGGGTTATCCGTGATGGTAGAGAGGATGGTCATGGTTATCCGTGATGGTAGAGAGGATGGTCAGGGTTATCCGTGATGGTAGAGAGGATGGTCAGGGTTATTCGTGATGGTAGAGAGGATGGTCAGGGTTATCCATGACGGTAGAGAGGATGGTCAGGGTTATCCGTGACGGTAGAGAGGATGGTCAGGGTTATCCGTGATGGTAGAGAGGATGGTCAGGGTTATCCGTGATGGTAGAGAGGATGGTCAGGGTTATCCATGATGGTAGAGAGGATGGTCAGGGTTATCCGTGATGGTAGAGAGGATGGTCAGGGTTATTCGTGATGGTAGAGAGGATGGTCAGGGTTATCCATGATGGTAGAGAGGATGGTCAGGGTTATCCATGATGGTAGAGAGGATGGTCAGGGTTATCCATGATGGTAGAGAGGATGGTCAGGGTTATCCATGATGGTAGAGAGGATGGTCAGGGTTATCCATGATGGTAGAGAGGATGGTCATGATCATCCATGATGGATAAAATTTTATTCAGTGACCTCCTCTCCACTACTGATTTAAGTCAATGGCTGCAACACACAGGATAAAAAGGGACTTGGCCTGTGTGGTGATGACTGCACAGGGGATCGTCGGGTGCCGGCTCCTAGATCTGGATTCGGTCTACAGCTCCTGAATTCAGCAGAAGGCAAGACGGATAGCGATGGACTCCACCCACCCAGGTTACAGATTGTTTGTACCTCTCCCATCAGGGAAACGGTACAGGCCCATAAAAACCACCACCTCACATCTCAGAGACAGTTTTTCCTCCAAAGCTGTGAAAGTAATCACCCTCCAACCTCCATCCTCGTGCACACTCATCTGACCAATACTAAGGACACTTTACAGCAACATATACTTTAACAACACTGGTAATGATTTTAGTAAAAATCATCCAGTTGCCTTTTTATAGTATTTTTGTTATTTTTATTCCTAATTCTTACTCATGTGTTTTTTTTAGCCTGATGCCCAAAATAGCCAAAACCCCAAAATAACTTCTAAAGTTTGTTTTGATGTTGTGTTTCTATGGTTTCCAGTCAGTATTTCACTGTGAGAATAGTGACTATAAAGAAACTTGAATTGAAATTCAGACCTCATAGACTCACTGAAAGTAGCAAAAAGAAATGTCAAAATAAAATGTAATTACCAGAATTTGATTTTTTAAATAATTAATTCTTTTTACATGATGTTTTAAATCTGTTTTTATGTCTTTTTGAAGTGATGATAAAACTATGCTGTGATGTTTGGGGTCTGCAAAAAAATTGAATGAGTCAAACCAGGGAATCTGAATACAAAAAAAATGATGAAGATGTGTAATAACATCTTTATTATCAGCTGCTGCAGTGATTTTTCTGAGGTTTTCAGAGTGCAGACAGACAGGCAGACATTGGACAGCCAGTCCTGATACGTCACTGTGGGGATTCAGAAATCTGTCTCACAGTCAGACCTCCTCACAGGAGCAGAAACAGGGGGGATCCAGAGGAAAGAACCCGGGGACATGAGATGTCCTTCCTGCAGAGGAGAAGATGAAGAGGAAGAGTGAAAGGAGAAGATCAGAGGCCAGAAAAAAACGATGCTCTGCATCCTGCAGCTCGGAGGTGGAGCCAAAATCTGACATTTATATGCAGATAACAGGTAACACGCACGCGCTTACGCACACTTACACACACACAACTTCACATGCAAATCAAACGCATTGTTTTTATTGCATGCGTTTAATCTGGGATTGCACCAACACGGCGACACCTTGGATTTGCATTGATGTATTGTTACAAAATATCATATTTTCCCCATTTTGTGTCTATTTTTGGAGGAAAATTGAGTCTGATATTGTTTTTGTGCAAAAATGCTTGAATAATTAACAATATTTTCTATAAGATTTAATTTCCTGGTTGCAACACAACGTCAGTAAACCAGATTGGCTGGCAAGACGTCATAGCAACCAACAGGCGACCAATTAGATTTTTAGTTTATTATTTTTTAAAAAACTACAAAAATGGCCGGCATTAAGTTAAAGAGACAAAAACAGGATACAAATCAACAAAAACATAGTAAAAAATAATAACATAAAAAAAACAAAAATAAAAACGCGTTTGTATAAAACAGTTCTTTTACAGTAAAAAAATCAGAATACATTATTTTTTACTTTATTAATTGCTCGGTTAATTAAATTATTTTGTTATTTTGTTTTTGTCCACAAAAATGGCTGACTTTCCTTTAAAAATCAATTAAGGAACAAAATAAAATAAGGATGAAATTTCAAAATAAAAAATTCAAATAAAAAAAAGTGAAGTTTTTAATTTTTTACAATTTTTGCAGCATGTTTTCTGCTAATGAAAAACTACAAAAATGGCCAACTTTTATTTAAATTTAACAAAAAAAAAAAAAACAATTCAAACCTATATATAAATTTAGAAAAAAAATTGTAAAAATGAATACAATCAGATAAATTATTTTTTACCTCGTTAATTGCTCAATTAATTAAATTAGCGTCTTATTTTGTTTCTTCCCGTCCCTCCAAAAAAGAACTACAAAAATGGCCGACTACTTTCAAAGGTAAACAATATTTACATTTTTAAAAAACTATGAAAATCTAAGCAAATTTAAAACTCATAAAAAATACTTAAAAATTTTGATATTTTTTTTCTGTAAAAACTACGGGGTGACCGGGTTTTTAAAAAAAAAAAAAAAAAAAAAAGATAAAACGTGAAAATTAAAGCTAAATGTAGAACTTAATAAAAAAAATTCTTACGAATTAATTGAATCGGAATCAAATTAAAAAATATGAAATATTATAAAAAAATATTAGTAATAATAAAATGTAATAAAAAACCTCTCAAATTAAAACTAAAAATATGGCTACATTGTATTTCTTAAAATAAACAAAACATGAAAAATAAAGCGAAAATCAAAACCAATGCAAAATTTCTTAATGTTTCTCATATTTTTTCTAGAGAATAAAATCAGTAAAAATAATAAATTATTTTTTTATAACCGAGCTGTTTTTTATTATTAAAAATAAAAGTTGGTAAAGTTTTATTTATTTAGTTGTTCAAACAAAATTCAAACTTGAAAAAGCTGAACTTTAAATGGCTCAACCAATCGGGAAGCTTTTCATATCTTTATCAGCCAATAAGGCATCGCGTAACACACTGCAGGGTGGAGCTTCAGTTTTAGCACGGAAAGCTAAAGCTAATACAACTTTACTCATTATTTTCTGATAAAAACAAGAACAAAATAAAAAAAATATCAATTTAAATTATCGGAAAACATTTTTAAAGCAAGCTTTAGTTTTTTTTCAACGCAGCAAATAAAAAAATCATGTCGAGAATCATTTGCAAAGCGACTTCTGAAGAGATTTTAAACAGATTTATGGAAATTATTCCTGGTAAGTAAAAGCAAAAAGACAAGAAAACTCTGTGTGAAATAGTTATGTTTTTATTGGTAATAAAAGCATTTAATTTGCATTGCATTTGTTCTTTTTTCCCACCAGATCAGCTTTATTTCGCAATCGTGCAGCAGAAGTTGAAGAGCTCAGCAGAAAGACACTGTTTCAGTGTTGATGAAGAACTGTCTTATGAAAAGTAAGAGTTTTAAGTTACAAATAAAACATATTTATTTGTTACGCAATGAAAATCAAAGCGATTTAAAAACAGAAAATATGCATTAAAATCACAAAAGATAAAAATAGAGGGGGCTGCACGGTGGCCTTACAGCAAGAAGGTCAGGGTTTCAGTCAAGAAACAAGATGGAAATTTCCTGTTACTATTTAACAGCATCATGACAGGAAGAAAATAAGTCAAGATAAGTTCATGCAAATAAAATAAAAAAAAAAGGTAAAATTGATAAAATGATTAAAAAAAATGCATTTAAATTTAAATAAAGCTATTGCAGTTTTTGATGATAAAAAGCAATTGCATGGTTTTTAGGTGGATGGTAGTCGAAGGAAATGAATAGTTGTTGTTCAGACGGTTACAGATATTGCACGTGGCTACAATTGCTCATTGTAGAGTCCTCCTGAATCTCTCCTTCGCACATCAAGGGTGAAGCAGTCTGACACTGAAGCTGCTCTCCAGCTTTGAAGGCACCCCTTGCAGGACAGGGCTCCTCCCGATTGGATGGCAGAGCTCCTTACACTATCTCTGAGTGAGAGCCCAGGCACCCTGCAGAGGAAACTCATTTTGGCCGCTTGTATCCGCAATCTCATTCTTTCAGCCACCACCCACAGCTGGTTACCATGGTGAGGGTAGGAAGGTAGATCCTGGTTACCATGGTGAAGGTAGGAAGGTAGATGCTGGTTACCATGGTGAGGGTAGGAACGTAGATCCTGGTTACCATGGTGAGGTTAGGAATGTAGATCCTGGTTACCATGGTGAGGGTAGAAACCTAGATCCTGGTTACCATGGTGAGGGTAGGAACGTAGATCCTGGTTACCATGGTGATGGTAGGAACCTAGATCCTGGTTACCATGGTGAGGGTAGGAACCTAGATCCTGGTTACCATGGTGAGGGTAGGAACGTAGATCCTGGTTACCATGTTGAGGGTAGGAACCTAGATCCTGGTTATCATGTTGAGGGTAGGAACCTAGATCCCGGTTACCATGGTAAGGGTAGGAACGTAGATCCCAGTTACCATGGTGAGGGTAGGAACGTAGATCATGGTTACCATGGTGAGGTTAGGAACGTAAATTCCGGTTACCATGGTGAGAGTAGAAACGTAGATCCTGGTTACCATGGTGAGGGTAGGAACGTAGATCCTGGTTACCATGGTGAGGGTAGGAACGTAGATCCTGGTTACCATGGTGAGGGTAGTAACGTAGATCCTGGTTACCATGGTGAGGGTAGGAATGTAGATCCTGGTTACCATGGTGAGGTTAGGAACGTAAATTCCGGTTACCATGGTGAGGGTAGAAACGTAGATCCTGGTTACCATGGTGAGGGTAGGAACGTAGATCCTGGTTACCATGGTGAGGGTAGGAACGTAGATCCTGGTTACCATGGTGAGGGTAGAAACGTAGATCCTGGTTACCATGGTGAGGGTAGGAACGTAGATCCTGGTTACCATGGTGAGGGTAGGAACGTAGATCCTGGTTACCATGGTGAGGGTAGAAACGTAGATCCTGGTTACCATGATGAAGGTAGGAACGTAGATCCTGGTTACCATGGTGAGGGTAGGAACATAGATCCTGGTTACTATGGTGAGGGTGGGAACGTAGATCCTGGCACACGGTGAGGGATCCTGGTTATCATGGTGAGGATGGGAACATCGATCGACTGGTAAATCCAAACCTTTGCTTTTTTACTCAGCTCTTTCTTCACCATGACTGACCGATGCGGTGTCGTAATTATTACGGACGCTGCACTGACCCGTCTCTGCTTGCTCTCAGTTTTATTTTTTAAAAAACTTTCAGCAGTTTAAAAAAATGTTTGGCAATTAAGTTAAACCAATGAATGCTTTGTTAACTCTTTCTTTTCTTTGTCTCGTCCAGCTTTTACGCAGACTTTGGCCCTCTCAACCTGGCCATGTTTTATCGCTTCTGCTGCAAACTGACAAAGAAGCTGAAGGTAAGGTCGCTTTTTTTTTTTTCTTATTTATTTTATATCGCACCATTACAGATCCATAACCTCTAATAACTCCTGTGTGCAGAGGAGTTAATAATTAACCATTTCATTCTGTGTGCAAGTCAAACATGACCCATATCCCATGTCTCCGTACAGTCCATCACACTGTCCAGGAAGAGCATCATTTTTTATACCTGTGGAGATCAGAAGAAACAAGCCAACGCCGCCTACCTGATCGGCTCCTACGCAGTAATACTGATTTACATTCTGCATGTTTTCTTTTTTGATTATCAGTGTGTCATTCCTGGATGATTATCTCTGCAGGTCATGCATCTTAATATGACGCCTGAGACGGCGTACAGCCTGTTGGAGTCCAGGAATTTCTCATATATCCCATTCAGGTACAGACCACTCTACAAACCACTGTTTGTATGTTTAACAAGAGCAAAAATGCTGTTTTTTTTCCACATCGACAAACTTTTTACTGTTCTACACAATAGTGGCCAATCGGTGAAACTAAAAAGGACCAAATAATTTATTGTTTGTTTGATTTAATCGACCGATTTCCTGTCAGTAATCGTTCAAAATGTCGCAGATGGATTTCTATATGAAAGACTATTTCGGGACCATAAACACACCACCTATGACATCACTGCTCATTGCAGCTGATTTCACCCAAACATGGAGGAAGAAAGCAGAAACAGACTTTTTGTTTTTTTTGTTTGTTGTTTTTTGTGTTTTATACAAACAACTTAGTTAATTTTTTACGTTGCATAATTTGAATGTTAGAATTTTTAAGGGGTTGCACAGTGGCCACACAGCAAGAAGGTCAGGGGTTCAAGTCCCAGAAGGAAGGCAAGGCTTGGAACAATGGCCTTTCTGTTTGGAGTTTGCATGTTCTTCCCATATATGGGTGGATTTTCCCTGTTTTTCTCCAAAAATCTTTATTTTAGGTTGATTGTCTGCTATGAAATTGCCCCTAGGAATGAGTGGGTGTGTGGTTCCCTTACAGACTAGTGACCAGTTCGGGGTGGCACGTCCTGTGACCTCATTAATTATTGTATCAGAAGACAAAACAAAGAATTCTTTAGTTCTATCTGGTGAAACCAGCCAATCAGTGAGTTTTGTGTTGCAGAGACGCGTCGTTTGGAACCTGCACGTACGACCTGTACATCTTAGACTGCCTCCGAGGTGTCCAAAAAGTAAGTTTCCCCAGGAATCGTTTTTTAATCTCCATCTTCTTATTGTGCTCCTGATAACCGTCCTGCTGTCTGACCAGGCTCTCTTATACGGCTGGCTGGATTTCACAAACTTCGATGTGGAAGAGTATGAGCACTACGAGCGGGCGGAGAATGGCGACTTTAACTGGATAATTCCAGGGAAATTCCTCGCCTTCAGCGGACCTCATCCTAAAAGCAAAATAGAGAACGGTGAGAAACATGAGAAATTAGGACCATAGGACATGATGTTACAATGATTACATACGATACAAACATGTTTCAATATGTCATAAAATCAGAATATTTCCTCTTGAATCTAAACTCCTTCACTGAATCTCCTCTATCCTCGCTAAGGCTACCCCCTGCATGCTCCCGAGGCCTACATCCCATACTTCAGAAAGCACAACATCACCACCGTCATCAGACTGAATAAAAAGATGTACGACGCCAGACGCTTCACAGACTCCGGCTTCCAACACCACGACCTTTTCTTCGTGGACGGCAGCACGCCGAACGATTCCATCGTCAGAAAGTTTCTGAACATCTGCCAGAACTCAGAGGGAGGGATCGCCGTTCACTGTAAAGGTGAGGGGTCTTACTGAGTGTAAACAATGAGGAACCAAAAGAATGTTTGCCTTTAGAAAGAAGACGTGTCCGCAGTCCTGAGATACTTTAAGTTTAAAGCTCAGATGTGGATCCAAACTGTTCTAATTTTGAAAACAACACCGTACTGGTGAGGTGTTTTGGGCACGTCCCACCGGGAGTGTGTCCTAGACAGCTGGACAGGGAACACCTCGGGTTCCTCCTGGTTGAGCTGGAGGATGCAGCCAGGATGAGAGAAGCCTGGGTTTCCCGTCTGAGGCTGTTGTCACCGCGAACCATCCCCGGATAAACGGAAGACAACGGAGCGCCATCATACTTTTCTAAACAAAGCTGCTTTTCTTCTAGCTGGTTTGGGGAGAACCGGGACGCTGATCGCCTGCTACATGATGAAACATTACAGCCTGACAGCAGCTGAGGCCATCGCATGGATACGGATCTGCAGACCCGGTTCCATCATTGGACCGCAGCAGAACTTTGTGGAAGAGTGAGTAAAATGATTAATTGATGGTACTCATATAGTGCTTTCTTGTACGTGTGAGTACTTCAAAGCGCTTTGTCGTGTATCTTACATTCACCAATTCACACACATGGATATCTGATGGTGCTATGCAAGCCGCTAACAACAACCCCTTAGGAGCAGTCAGGGGTTTGGACTTGGTATATGTCAAAGGCTTCTAATCAACGCATCTGTCTTAAAGGTCCCATCTCATGCAAAATACCTCTTTTCACATTGTATCCTCTGCACATACACACGCAAAATGTGGGGTTTACAACATGCATTACACCATAGTTATGAAAATATATTGATTTGGTGGAGCGCAGTCACAGACCCGGAACTATGAAAGGCTGGGTATCGCTCATCCCCCCGGCCGTCCTGAGAAAGTACAAGCTCCGCCCTCTGCTCTCACTGAGCCGCTATTCCTCCGCCCATTTCTGAGCGGGAGGGGGAAGGCAGGCGTAAACCCGTGCGTAGCGGTTTGGTAGCGTCTGAAATAAGATTTTATCATGTCGATTCATCAAAAAAGCGTGTTTCAAGCAAGAAAATAAAAAAGACGCAGAGCAGCGAACCAGCCCAGACGTTGAAAGCGAGTTGTGAGGGCGTAAGGCCGAAGTGGAAGCGGGTGAGGAGGGCGGGCGGGTGGTGAGGAGGGAGGGGAGCGTGTGTGAAGTCCGTCCTGGCTACGTCAAATGCGTCATACTTTAGACATCTGCTCATTGGTTGTTTTGTCTGAGCGTTCCAGAAATCCACAGAAAAACGGGCTAAATCAATCTAGAAAGACACACACACACAAAACTGTGGAAAGTCCATTTTGCATGAGATGGGCCCTTTAAAGATGGAACACGTCTCCGTTGGGTTGAATTTGTTGGTGCACAAGATAAACAAAGCTTAACCTGTTCAAAATGACAAATTTATCAACCAGTAAGAATCACATCCGTGACAAACACGTCCGAGAAAAAGCGGACGGGTGCTGCAACATCAGAGGCAGAAAATGTGTAATTAATATGTGTGATTGAGTATGTACAGTATGATCTACTCCATCTTCCGCCGCTCACAAAAACACTCATAGCAGCCACCAAATAAGACTCTGTGGCACGGAGACGGATCAACAAAAGATTAATGTGACAAAGTTTTAACTATTCATGTTTTGTGCTCCGTGCCGTACATAGTGGATCCGGCAAGCACACTCGAGTCCTACATCCAGGACATGTTCTCCTTATGTCTGCCTGTTAATGTGAATAAGTCCAAACAAATGCAAGACATCTGTTTTGAAGTGTGTGGTGTGAACGTCTTGAATGACGAATGAATGTAATCAGCGAGAGAAGGATGGACGTCCAGACGACCTTGACGAGGTGTGTTTGATGAAGCATGCAATCCCTCAATCATCTCACCAGGAAGGAGAGCAGCATGTGGGCGGAGGGCGACGTTTTCCGAGAGAAGATGCAGAACGAGCAGGAGAACGGAAAGATGGCGGTCACCAGGATCCTGTCCGGCGTGGACGACATCTCCATCAACGGGAACAAGAACAGAACGTTCCACAAGGAGGAGATCGAGATGGTCAGATGGTTTATTACAGATTTATTTACAGATTTTTGTCTGTTTATCCGTCCGTTTATTCAGCTTTCTGTTTTCTGGATTCATTTTGTTCTAACTTTATGGTGAAATTATTCATTTTTATTCACCTGAAACTAAACTAGCCGCGGGCAAACTACGGCCCGTGGGCCACATGCGGCCCGTTAAACGTTTTAATCCGGCAGGATAAAAATTAACGAGAGGGCGCACTCTAGATAAATTGGCTTTGTTGAGAAAACAACACTGGTCTCATTAAAATGTGTGTTTCTGTGACGGTACGTGGTCAAAATAAACAGTGCGCAGATGTTTGGCCATGCTGTTTGGTCCAGAAACAGTAGCACTGAAGAAAAGACAGGAAGCAGAGATGTTTGTAGCAGAGATGAAGACGCTGAGGATCTCTCTGGGAGTGACCAGGATGAACAGGATCAGAGGAACAGCACATGTTAGAGGTTTTAAAGTCAGAGAGGCCAGACTGAGATGGTTTGGACATGTGCAGAGGAGAGAGAGAGAGTACATCAGAAGAAGGATGCTGGGTTTGGAACCACCAGGAAAGAGGACTAGAGGAAGACCAAAGAGGAGGTTCATGGATACAGTGAAGGAAGACATGAAGATAGTTGGTGTGACCAAAGAGGATGCAGCAGATAGGGTTAGATCAGGGGTGGGCAAACAACGGCCCGCGGACCACATGCGGCCCGTTAAACGTTTTAATCCGGCCCGCCGATATAAAAAAATTAAATAAATAAACCTTGTTAATGTTTTATTTTCCTTGTAATTCTGATTGTTGGTCACTAGATGGCGCCAAAAACACTAACACTGCTCCATTAAAATGTGTGTGTCTCCGTGATGCGCACAAAATAAACAGTGTGTACAGATATGGAAAGACATTGGGGCCAATACACGCACGTAAACAAGCGTGCGGACCGTGGTCTCGGATTTGGAAGTGCTAACTCCCATCCTGGCCGCTTCACACTCTTCAGCAAATCGATCCAGTGAGAGCTGGAGATCACGGTCCGATGAAGCAAACAGGACCACATCATCTGCAAAAAGCAGAGATCCGATCCTGAGGTCACCAAACTGGATCCCTCCAACGCCTCATTTAACATTTAGTGCTTGTTTAAAATCTAGCATCATTCTATCGGTCTAATCTAGAGGTTACCAAAGCATGCCATCCATCTGATCCTGTTCCGGCCCCCTGGTCAAATGTTAGAATCCAATGTTGCCCACAAGTCAAAAAGTTTGCCCACCCCTAACCTAAAATAAAACTCCTCTATGACGAGCTGTTCTGCTTTATGGAGTAACCGACTCTAAATTTAATAATTTACCATAAAAAGCTTATAAATACATTTAGTTTTACTTTGATTTTTGTTTAGTCTTCTGAACCGCTTACCTCTAATGGGTCGCAGGGGGGTGCTGGGGTACACCTCGAACAGGACGCCACACACACACATAGCTAGGGGTGATTTCATAGTACCCAATCAAACCTAACATGCATGTTTTTGGAGGGTGGGAGGAAACCCACATTTAAACAGGGAGAACATGCAAACTACACACAGAAATACCAGTGTTTTAAGCCTCGCCGTACCTGAGACCAGAACCCTGACCTTCTTGCTGTGAGAACACTTTGCTAAGTAATTTCCCCTTCCTCTCACTTCATGCTTAGTCTTGTGCCCTCAGTACAAGCGTCCCTCCACCTGTCCTTTATTACAAACTATTAGTTCATTTAGAGTCGGTACTGAGTCACTGTGGAACGTTTGATTATAATCACATTCAGAAGAATTTGTGACCTAGAGCTTCGGTTGACGTTTAAACATTAAAACAAGCATTAAAAATATGAAAATGTTGGGTGGAAATTTTTAGAAAATGTTAAAATGTTGTAGTTCTAGTGGAGGAAAAGCTGGAGAGGTGGAGGTTTGAAAATTAGTTAGAGTAAAACAGAGTACATGTGTGTGAATGAGAGGGATCCAAATGGAAAAGTGAGGTTACAGGGAGAAGAGATAAAGAAGGTGGAAGATTTTAAGTATCTAGGATCAACAGTCCAGAGAAATGGAGAGTGTGGAAAAGAGGTGAAGAAGTGTGTGTAGGCAGGCTGGAACGGGTGGAGGAAAGTATCAGTTGTGATGTGTGACAGAAGAGTTTCAGATAAGATGAAAGGGAAAGTGTATAAAACCGTGGTGAGAGCGGCCATGCTGATTGGTCTAGAGACAGTGTGGTGAGAGCGGCCATGCTGATTGGTCTAGAGACAGTGTGGTGAGAGCGGCCATGCTGATTGGTCTAGAGACAGTGTGGTGAGAGCGGCCATGCTGATTAGTCTAGAGACAGTGTGGTGAGAGCGGCCATGCTGATTGGTCTAGAGACAGTGTGGTGAGAGCGGCCATGCTGATTGGTCTAGAGACAGTGTGGTGAGAGCGGCCATGCTGATTGGTCTAGAGACAGTGTGGTGAGAGCGGCCATGCTGATTAGTCTAGAGACAGTGTGGTGAGAGCGGCCATGCTGATTGGTCTAGAGACAGTGTGGTGAGAGCGGCCATGCTGATTGGTCTAGAGACAGTGTGGTGAGAGCGGCCATGCTGATTGGTCTAGAGACAGTGTCACTGAGGAAAAGACAGGAAACAGAGATGTTTGTATCAGAGATGAAGATGCTGAGGATCTCTCTGGGAGTGACCAGGATGGACAGGATCAGAGGAACAGCACATGTTAGAGGTTTTAAAGTCAGAGAGGCCAGACTGAGATGGTTTGGACATGTGCAGAGGAGAGAGAGAGAGTACATCAGAAGAAGGATGCTGGGTTTGGAACCACCAGGAAAGAGGACTAGAGGAAGACCAAAGAGGAGGTTCATGGATACGGTGAAGGAAGACATGAAGATAGTTGGTGTGACCAAAGAGGATGCAGCAGATAGGGTTAGATGGAAGAAACTGACTTGCTGTGGCGACCCCTGGAGGGAAATGCCGAAAGAAGAAGAAGTTAAAATGTTCTAGTTTAGCTGCGTCTCTCCTTCCGCTGGCACATTATGGCACCTACTAGAGGGCGAGGCGGGACTAATCAGAGGAGGAATCCCACTGCAAACCCTCCGTCCACTGGACCGTGTTTTTCTTTCTTAACAGTACAACGATGAAGAGGAGAGGAACGGACTCACTCAGGGGGATAAACTCCGAGCTCTGAAGAGCAAGAGGCAGTCCAGATCTTCATCAGGATCTTTATCGTGAGTACACCTCCACACGTTCGTATTCATCAAACCCTTTTTATTCATTTTAAAGATGAAAATGTGATAGTTTAGCTCCTGTTTTTTATGATGTTGACACTCTGATTTAAAAGGAGGAAAAATCTCGTGTTTGGTTTTAAGAGTTGGATGTAAAATTTCGTGGGTTTGAGTCTTCAATGTGTTTGTATGTTAAAATGCCGTTCAGTTTTTTTTAGCCTTGTTGCTTTGTCATTTTTTTATTTAATTTTTTTCTTTTGTTTTTATCAGAAAAATGACGATTGATTTCACATTTTGATTCAATTCTGGACAATTTTCAATTTTAAAAATACTTTTTTTTTTTTAAATCAATGTGTTTGAAACAGACGTTTCGTCAATAAAAATATTTCTAAACCAAACAATATTTTCTTAAATTTGACTTTTTTTTTTTTAGATCTTATGAACAATAAACAATAAAATTTGGAAAACTTTAGAAAAATACCAAAGTTCAGGAAAAAAAATACCGTAAAAATAGAGATGCTTTAAAGGGCCCATCTCATGCAAAAGTGACTTTCCAGAGTTTTCTACTTCGTAAGAGTGGTGTGTGTGTGTGTGTGTGTGTGTGTGTGTGTGTGTGTGTGTGTGTGTGTGTGTGTGTGTGTGTGTGTGTGTGTGTGTGTGTGTGTGTGTGTGTGTGTGTGTGTGTGTGTGTGTGTGTGTGTGTGTGTGTCTTTCTAGATTGATTTAGCCCGTTTTTCTGTGGATTTCTGGAACGCTCAGACAAAACAACCAATGAGCAGATGTCTAAAGTATGACGCATTTGACGTAGCCAGGACGGACTTCACACACGCCCCACTCCCTGCTCACCACCCGCCCGCCCTCCTCACCCGCCTCCACTCCGGCCTTACGCCCTCACAAACTTTCAACGTCCGATATACAGGCTGGTTCGCTGCTCTGCGTCTTTTTTATTTTCTTGCTTGAAACACGCTTTTTTGTAGCTACGCACGGGTTTACGCCTGCCTTCCCCCTCCCGCTCAGAGATGGGCGGAGGAATAGCGGCTCAGTGAGAGCAGAGGGCGGAGCTTGTACTTTCTCAGGACGGCCGGGGGGATGAGCGATACCCGGCCTTTCATAGTTCCGGGTCTGTGACTGCGCTCCACCAAATCAATATATTTTCATAACTATGGTGTAATGCATGTTGTAAACGTGTGTGTGTGCAGAGGATACAATGTGAAAAGAGTTATTTTGCATGAGATGGGCCCTTTAAAAAAGCCGCTCCATAGAGGGCGCTACGGGGCTCCACGTGGAGCCAGGCCAAAGGGTGGTGCACGAGAGCAAGCACTTTGTGGCTGGGCTTTTACCCATGAGATGTGGCCAGGCTCAGCCGGAACAGGGGACATGGGCTGCCCTTCCATTGGGCTCACCCCCTGCAAGAGGGCGATGGGGTCGGGTGAAGGAGGAGACGTGCGGCAGCCAACGACGGGGACCCTGACGGTCGGCCTCTCGGCTGCTTAAGCTCACTCTAAGGTTTTTTAAAGTGCTTTAAATCTTATTGTTTATTGTTCATGAGATTAAAAAAGTTACAAAAAAACAAGAAAATGTTGCTCAATTTTTAGATATTTTTTACATTTTAAGGTGCAAATTAAAAAATGATTGAAAATCATCATAAAGAATCGAATCAAAATGTGAAATCATTCAAACGATCCAACCCGCTTTCGTCTGGTTTCTAAACCCTCAAACTGTTCAGACGTTGGTTACATCAGAACAAACAGAACATTAGGTCAGGATGGTTCAGGAGGACTGGCCAGCCTCTCCAATGTACCCATACGGCTGTGTTGTCCATGTCAGGCAGGTGGTAGTGTTCTGCTGCAGCCTCATGGGCGTGGCCGGGCCCATGTGTTGTCTGCCATTCAAAAGATAGCAGAGAGTAAGTGAGGTTATGTATGAAGGAGGTAAGTGGCTCCTGGAATGGCTGGCTGGTTACACGCTGTTTGAGGCGGGGCCATGTGAGACGGCTGGCTGCTGCAGGAACATCTGGCTGCTGTTTTTAAATGAAGATCAATTAGATGATTTGTCTGACTGTGCCGTGCTGTGCTGCCTCCAGCCTGCCTGCAATGAGGTGCAACGCTGTCTTTAAAAAAAAAACACTTGTGAGGTCACAATACAGTTAATTTCCGTTGGTTTGAAACAAAATGAAAAACTATTTGACCGTTTATTTGTGTGTTTTATCAGACGTAAGAAATGTAATTATTTACATTACAAGCTACGGTTACCGTATTTTCACAACCATAAGGAGCACTGTTCTTAAAGGCACAGTCACACCGATGTGTTACACTCTATTTGATTAAAAAAAAAAAAAAAAAATGTTCTTAAAGGCACAGTCACACCGATGTGTTACACTCTATTTGATTTAAAAAAAAAAAAAATGTTCTTAAAGGCACAGTCACACCGATGTGTTACACTCTATTTGATACATATACAGGCACCCACACTTTCTCCTTTAACGTTCTCATTGTGTTCTCCACTACGTCCGCCTTACACCAACCAGTGGTGGAACGTAACGAAGTAAATGTACTTCGTTACTGTACTTAAGTAAATAAATTGTGTATCTGTACTTTACTTAAGTAAAATTTAAGACCGGTACTTTTACTTTTACTTCACTACATTTTTAGAGCAAATATCTGTACTTTTACTTCACTACTTTTTTAAAATATGTTTTACAGTTTTCATTACATTTTCGTTCAGGAATTTGAAAAATACAAAGGTTTTTTTTTTTTTTTTTTTTTTAGCGCATCTTGAAGCCGCATCACCAAAATCAAAAGAAGCAGTTGATCGGGAGAAGAAGTCATGAATCGAGAAACATTTTCCATTCATTCAAAAACCAAACATCAAATATAGAACAAATTAAAAAGAGTCAGAAGATCGTTGTTCGTTGAGCCGTCATTACACAGAACAGGGGCGGATCTAGAATTTTCCAAAAAGGGGGCGGGGCTTTGACAAAGCCAATATATAGTGAGTGGGGGCCTCCCCCCAAAACATTTTAAAAAATAAGTGTCATTTTCCTCCATTTTGGCGCCCATTCACTGGCCCTTCTAGGGGATAGCTTGACTTGTCCCCTTTCCTTTTATTTTATTTATATTTTTTTTGTGGACCAAAAGAGGCGGGAGGGGGGGGGTCACACCCCTGCAGAGTATTTATCCTGGTTACCATGGTGACACCCTATAGCACAACAAATAACATTTGAATTATGATCGAATACTTTTACTTTTTACTTAAAAAGTACAATTTACACCAATTACTTTTGTACTTTTACTTAAGTACAAAAAGTGAGTACTTCATCCACCACTTACACCAACACACACACAAGCATATGAATGTGCGTTGTTTTTTTTTGGGAGTAAAACTGAGTTTGTTTGGGTTTTATTTAAGTATCAATTACAAAGTAATCAAATCATTTTAGCACAAGAAGCACCAAGATTTTCTCAACCTCTTGTCCACCCCAGAAAGGGGACCTGGCCTGCACACGGAGGAGCAGAGTTCTTCAAAGGTTTTTGTTATTCAATTTGTCTCCTAGTGTCCTAGTCTAAGGGCCTTCCAAATTACTTTTAAGTGCCTTGTTTTAATTACAAAGGCAGAAGGCCTGGGGTCTCGAGTCACCTCCACGAAGCTTTCAGGTAGTGGCGGTTAATTGAGTCCCTCGTGAGTGTTGTAGTGTTAGTCATTAATCAACCAATCATCAGTAGGCGCGGGCATGGTGAAACACATGAATAAAACAAACACACAAGTAATCGTCATCAATCGAAATGAACAGCTGTGCCACACCTCCATCAAACACACCAGGTTCCGTGCGGCTCGTCTGAAATGATGCCGGCTTTTTATCGAAAGCTTGAACAAAAGTTCCAGTAGACACGTTAGCCCAAAGCATCTACAATCCATTCCCAAATTGTAGCGTACCTTGCCTGGCCGGTGCTGCCTTCCACTCTTGGTGAAACTGGGGTGTCATGCGTTCTGTTTAACGCACATACCCGTTCTTTTATAAACAATCCATGCCTACAGTTCCCCCTAAACGTTCTCACTCTTGTATATCCGCCTTACAGCAACACACACATTGTGTTTCGCACATTTTGAAGGAAATCGAAGACTTTTCTGTGTGCCTTAATAATGTAACAGCCTTGTAACTGTAGGAAAAAAAGTAATTGGATTACTCAGTAATCCTTGGTTCACAGCTTTGTACCAAACTGAACGTACGCGTCCTGCTTCTCTCTTAAAGATGCTTTATCATAATGTCAATTTGTGAATTCCAGCTCTGCTTCCTGTTTGGCTAAAATGCATGAACGAGCAGGTTTAAATTTTTTTTTTTTTTTTGCATGGCAACCTAAACGCATGAACACGTCTCTGTCCGATCTGTGTTTGTGTCTAACGTGTGTTTAATGTCTGGAGGCGTCCTGGTCGGCTGGTTTCCATCGTTTCACTGACTGGATCAGAGTCTCAGCACAGTTTTTAGGCTCAGTTTGTAACCTTCAAATTCACCCTTTGGTTAATGAGTTCATTATTAGGATAAAAAATTGAATAGAATCTTCTTCTACAGCGTTTTTCTACCTGCGTTGGTCTCAAAGCTCTTTACAGTGTAGCTCACATTCACACACACATTCATACCTGATGGTGGAAGCTGGGATGTAAGCTGGAAACCACCATTAGGAGATATTGGAGGTTGTGTGTCTTGCTCAGCGACCCCTTCGTATGAACTCCAGGTGAGGGATTGAACCGGCAACCCTCTGGTTACATAATGCTCACCCTAGCCACAAGAGACGGAAGAGGCTCAGAACAGGGAAATGTTTATTATTTACATTACATTCCGTTTCCCGGTAATGTCACCCATAGACGGAGTATTTAAGACGCTGCATCGATCTGTCGTGAAGAAAGAGCTGGGCCACAAAGCAAAGGCCTCAATTTACCAGTCGATCTACGTTCCCACCCTCACCATGGTAACCAGGATTTACATTCCTACCCTCACCATGGTAACCAGGATCTACGTTCCTACCCTCACCATGGTAACCAGGATCTATGTTCCTACCCTCACCATGGTAACCAGGATTTACATTCCTACCCTCACCATGGTAACCAGGATCTACGTTCCTACCCTCACCATGGTAACCAGGATCTATGTTCCTACCCTCACCATGGTAACCAGGATTTACATTCCTACCCTCACCATGGTAACCAGGATCTTCGTTCCTACCCTCACCATAGTAACCAGGATCTACGTTCCTACACTCACCATGGTAACCAGGATCTACGTTCTTACCCTCACCACGGTAACCGGGATCTACGTTCCTACCCTCACCATGGTAACCAGGATCTACGTTCCTACCCTCACTATGGTGAGGATAGGAATGTATGGTAACCAGGATCTACGTTTCTACCCTCACCATGGTGAGGATAGGAATGTATGGTAACCAGGATCTACGTTCCTACCCTCACTATGGTAACCAGTGTGGTTGGTGATTAAAAGAACAAGTGGCCAAAACAATTTCCCCAGAGGGAGGAGCTCGGAGTAGAGCCGTTGCACTTCCGGGTCCAGAAAAGCCAGATTGGGTGGTTCGAGCATCGCGTTTCAATGCCTCCCTCGTTGGTGACGTGTTTTGGGGACGTCTCATCGGGAGGAGACCCAGAGGCAGACCCTGGACCTGCTGGAGAGACTGTTTCACACCTAGATACGGAATACCTCGGAATCCTGGGTTTCCCGTCTAAAGCTGTTGCCCTGTCAACCGGGCCTCGGAAAAGACACCAAAATGAAACATTAACAGATACAAACATTGAAATTTAACCCAATAAAATGGAGAAATTGTCACGTTGCCTTAACATGTTTCAGCTTTACTTATTTATCTGAATGTAAAGAAAATTAAATGGGTGGAAAGGTTTTTGTTTCTCTTTAAATGCATTAATCCTAAAAACTTGTGACACCTGAGAACATGATCCAGTCCCGGTGGAAAAAAAACACCACCCCAGCGGCTCCGCCAAAAGTCTCTTTTCTCTTTTTCTATCCGTCTTGTTGGATTGTCGTCCTTCTAGATGGCTGCTAGCCATGCTGCTCTCCTCCTTGTGTAGCCTTGCCCTGTGCTGGATTGTGTGTGGCTTCCCTCCTTCCATCCTGCTTTTCTGTGTAGACGGCTTAGGAGTTCAGTGAGTCTGCTGCACGCTGGAGGTGAGCCGCTCCCGGTCAGGAATCTGTTCATCCAACACTTAGCTCATACTGCGCTGTTAAGATGCGGTTCATTAAAACTCAGGGCTGCGCTGACAGATGTAGTTCTTCTTTTTCTTCTACATGCACTTTGTTTTTTTTCGTCTTTCACATGTTTATAATTTATCACTTTATTTTCACAGACAAGAAGAAAATAAAATAAACACCCGGTCGTCCTCACAGACCCCGAGGTAACACACAGGAAACACTTCACTCATTGGCCCTCGTTTATCAAAGTTTTACACCGCTTTGTGCGCTTTTCCGATCTGTCGTCTTCCGCTCATCCGGGGCCGGGTCGCAGGTGTAACAGCCTGAGACAGGAGGCCCAGGCTTCTCTCACCCCGGCAGCATCCTCCAGCTCACCCAGTTGGATCCTGAGGTGTTCCCGGCTGTAAGACATAGTCTCTTCAGCAGGTCCAGCATCTGGCTCTCCTCCAGGTCGAATGTGCCCGTAACACCTCGCTAGGGAGGCATCCTAACCAGATGTCCGAATTACGCCATCTGACTACTCTCGACCCGGAGGAGCAGCGGCTCTACTCCAGGCTCCTCCGTCTATCTCTGAGGGAGAACCCAGCCACCCTGTGGATGAAGCTCAATTCGGTCACCACCCACACTGGTTACCATGGTGAGGGTAGGAACATAGATCCTGGTTACCATGGTGAGGGTAGGAGCGTAAATCCTGGTTACCATGGTGAGGGTAGGAACGTAGATCCTGGTTACCATGGTGAGAGTAGGAACGTAGATCCTGGTTACCATGGTGAGGGTAGGATCGTAGATCCCGGTTACCATGGTGAGGGTAGGAACGTAGATCCTGGTTACCATGGTGAGAGTAGGAACGTAGATCCTGGTTACCATGGTGAGGGTAGGAACGTAGATCCTGGTTACCATGGTGAGGGTAGGAACGTAGATCCCGGTTACCATGGTGAGGGTAGGATCGTAGATCCCGGTTACCATGGTGAGGGTAGGAACGTAGATCCCGGTTACCATGGTGAGGATAGGAACATAGATCCCGCTTACTATGGTGAGGGTAAAAACGTAGATCCTGGTGATCCGGATCGATGCAGCGTACCAATGATTGCGAACGCCACACCGTTCCAGCGGATGAAGCGGGAGACTGACAGACGGATCATTTCGTGTGTGACTTTAATAAACGAGGACCACAGCATGCACACTCCTCATCAATGCAGCAGATCAGTAGCTTATCCAGCTCCATTCTGCTGTGCAGCAGGAACATCATGCAGGCTTCAGAACCATGCTGTAAAACCTCTGTGGGCCTGTTGGACCACTCGGACAGCAGGAAGAGGACCAGAACCTCTCTGCCAGCTAACGGGGTGGGAGGAAGGTGGGTAGGAAAAGAACTTGTGACAGATGGAAAGGCTATAGCCAGTCATGGATGGAGTTTACAGTTTCCTTCTCTCTGGCAGAGCCCTCCGCCCCATACGGCTGGTCAGGTCGCTAGGAAACTTGCCTGTCATTGTCGCCAACAAGAACTCGGGCCAGGCAAGCTCTCACAGACACGCCGAGCTTCACATGCACAAGGGGGTGTTCTGGCAGGAAAAAAAAGAAGTTTGAGGCTCCTCTTTTCAAAATAAATCTCTGGTGAAATTACAATGAAAATCTCCATAAAGTTGTAGAGTTTTAGTCTGAAATCCATCCACTGCTGTACCTGACTACTTCCCTCATCCACCTAACCTAAAACATCAGACTGGAAACAGTCTGACCTCGCAGCATTGACGTTTGCGGTGGGTGAAATCTTGTTATTTTAACCAATCATTGTCTTTCTGGCGGGGACCGGATGATACCTATGTAAAGCACTCAAACAGTCAGTGTAGTTCCAGAAAAGAGAGCTCAAAAACATCTTTTCCAACTCCGTCTTTCCTCTAAATAAACTTTCTAATCACTGTCTTTAGAAACACACTGCAGTTAGAAACAGGTAGATCCTGGTTACAGACAAATAGTTTTGCATTTTTGTTCCAAAACTGTATTGAAATAAATCAAAACATCAGCACAGGACTGAGGTTCTCGTGAACCGTTACAGCCCTATTGATTAGTATGTATGTGTAGCATGTTGCAACCATTGCTGTTAGTGTTTTTAACATATTGTCTTGTACAATAGATGCAAAAATAGATGCAGTATTAGGGTTCCTGCTGCCTTGCAGGTTGGTCCCCGTCGGCAGTTGGCTGAACTCTGCGGTGCTTTCTGCCACCTCCTGCTTGAGGCACAGACACCGACTGTATTGGCTTGCCTTTTTGCCGGACTCTGTCAGCAAAGCTGAGAGTGCGATCTTGACACTGGGCGCTCCAGGATCTCCAAACCACTTGGGATACCACTGTATCAGTGCCAGAGAGCGACAGATACCAGTTATAAGCCCAAAGCTAAGTGCTAGGGATTGCGCTCGACGGAGGGAGGAGTGCGATGACTCCTACCTGCCTATCGTACTACCCCGCCATTACTTGTTTGTAACATGACGTAAGTGGCAGATCCGACAAACACAATCATGTCGTACCACCGGGAAATGTCCTATACGTCCGCAGCAAAACGAATGCGAGCAAACCAAAGAGAGAGGAGATTCATGCACCCAGAGTGAATTTTTATGACAGGAACCAAACTTCTCTTTTTCTTTCCTTTAGAGCAGATCAGAACATCTGATTTGTGAATTCCTCACTGAGTTGATCTAAACCAGGGGTGCCCAACCTTTTTTGTCCTAAGATCTACCAGTCCGGCGTTCCTCACACCCGCTCGCTCTTTCTCTCTGTAACACACACACTGAGATATTCCACACCCATGCTGCGCTTTCCGAGAGACAGCGGTCACAACAGCAACAGGCTGTGCTCATTGATTTCAGGCTTAGCGTGATTTCACATCAGAGTCTCCAAAAATCTCCAATAACACTAGAAATAGATTGACTAAATTTAGCGACTCCATGTCGCTGGTTTAACAACACTGACTTCATCATTTTTTCCCCTACACACCTAGCGGTTGACTTGGAATCGATAGACTGGTTGGGCATCCCTGGTCTAAACTAAATCCTCTAACGGGCAAAAAAACCAACTCAAATTTGCTTCTTCTCGTTCCTGCACCTCTTGTGATTTCTCTGTTTGAACCCGTATAATGTCCAACTAACCTGCCGACCTGAATCTAAACTCCTGCTCCTTCCTTTCCTTTCTGGGTGACTGGCTGTAGCTTTTCAGGCTCTCTGTGGGATGGGGACTTTCTGTGGGATGGGGACTTTCTGTGGGATGGGGACTTTCTGTGGGATGGGGACTTTCTGCTTTTTTTTCCATATTCACTTCTTCTCCCGTCTTTCCTCCACGCTGCAGACGCATCGTCTCCAGAAGACGGAGAGCTCGCAGTGCTTTGCAATCACTCACTCGCCCATGGTACCTCCTTTCTTCTCAAACCAGCAGAATCTCATTCACAAAACTTCCACTTCTCACGTTTTCTCTTTGTTTTCTTCTGTTTTAGCTCCTGCAGTCCCAAAGCTAGAACCCCCCTGCTCCGCTGAGTGTCTGGACCTGGAAGTCATGGAGATATCCAACTATTTTTGTTTTTTATAAGGAAAGATTTCAACCGATTTTAATCATGAGAAGATATATTTAACAGAGAAGCACTTTGGTGTATTTTTAATCGCTGCCTGGTTTCCTGCTTTATGGAAGCATGCGGTTAGAAGCTCAGATAATGTACGAACGTCAGGCAGGAATGAATGTTTACATTGGTTTTCATTTATCAAAGCTGCAAACAGCATAGTTGCTGGTGTTCGACCAAAACCATGCTTAAAGGGCCCATCTCATGAAAAATAACTCTTCACATTGTATCCTCTGCACATACACACGTTTACAACATGCATTACACCATAGTTATGAAAATATATTGATTTGGTGGAGCGCAGTCACAGACCCGGAACTATGAAAGGCCGGGTATCGCTCATCCCCCCGCCCGTCCTGAGAAAGTACAAGCTCCGCCCTCTGCTCTCACTGAGCCGCTATTCCTCCGCCCATCTCTGAGCGGGAGGGGGACCAGCCTGTATATCGGACGTTGAAAGCGAGTTTGTGAGGGCGTAAGGCCGGAGTGGAGGCGGGTGAGGAGGGCGGGCGGGTGGTGAGGAGGGAGTGGGGCGTGTGTGAAGTCCGTCCTGGCTACGTCAAATGTGTCATACTTTAGACATCTGCTCATTGGTTGTTTTGTCTGAGCGTTCCAGAAATCCACAGAAAAACGGGCTAAATCAATCTAGAAAGACACACACACACACACACACACACACACACACACACACACACACACACACACACACAAGGCCCAGACATCACTCTTACAAGGAAGAAAACTCTGGAAAGTCACTTTTGCATGAGATGGGCCCTTTAATCTTACTCTTTATCATAAGAACGGGAACGCACAGCACGCATTATTTAATGCATCAGATTTAGAAGTGACTTCACAGCATGCTCGGTTTACGGTTGCCGGGTAACTAATCGCTCCTTTCTGGTTGGGACCGGATGTAAGGTCTGTAAGGTGAAGGCGTAGCTCAGTGGTTAAATCGCCATCTTAGAACCAAAGAGTTGCCGGTTTGATTTATGATGAGCTCATGCCTAAGTGAGCTCCCAAAACTGGTGCCATCATGGCTGCCTGCTGCAGTGCAACGCAGCACAAGTACAGTATTTTCCGGACTATAAGCCGCTACTTTTTTCAGATGTTTTGAACCATGCGGTTTCTAAAGAGGGTGCGGCGCACTAACCGGAGTTAGAATCAAAACTAGAGAAAAATAAAGCAAAGAAGCAGACATTACTTTTTTCTTCAGCTATCAGACAGAACACGGACGACAAATTACCAACTATTAATTATTTTTATTGTGAAACCCACACGAAGAAGTTCGTATGATGCAAGTTTTATTTAATAGTCTTCCCTATTCAGGAAGGAAACTGCACGGCTGCATGCAGGCTTAGTATCAATGAATGTATGCTGAGACGCTGGGGGGTCAGCGGGAAGAGCTCATGCAATGCCAAATAGGAAAGCTTTCAGAGGACATAGAAGCAGGTGGTCGGAACTTAAAAATGTCCTGGAGGTCTGGGTAAACTCACAGAGAGCGGGTGGTAACGGTGTTCACTGTTCGGATCTGACTAAAGCCAAAACAATAGTGCACAAAATGAATATTAAAAAGCGGGGTCGTCATGGTGTTTCGGATTCATGAGATGTAAAATTTTTCTATCAAGACATGGACCACTCATACAGTAACACCCCCTGACTCTCAGGAAAAGATTAAAAACTTCACACTGAAGAAGAAAGACCACTTCAAGGGTATCCGCGAAGATGGTTAATTTTCTATTGGTTCTCTTCCATTTTGACCAGCTAAGTTTCTGCCATGTATCGTTTTATTATCAGTTTTTTTTCTTGAAAAATGGAGAAGGTGTAGCTCATATAGGGGAGCGGCTAATAGTCCATAAAATACAATCATTTCTCCATTGGGTGATAAATTTAGTACAAATAGTATCCAGAAAACACCGTCTTTAAATTCTCAATCTGGAGAAATGCCAATCTGAACCGTATAGCACGGCTGAGCTTCTTATCATCATTTAAAGAACTACAAACATGGAGGACAGAGGCTTGTTTTAGTGTAAAGTATTTTTTTCGTTGATTATTTGATGAACAAATGCTGTTTTTAATCTGCCAAAAAGAGCAAATAACATGTTATTTTTAACATTTGCGTTGAATCCAAATACAAAAGAATCTTGTGGACTTTATGACCACCTAAAATTTACACCGTCCTGCGCAACTTTGATGAATGACTTCCAATGTTTTTTATGATGAGAAAACGAGCCATTTGAGGAGGTGAAAAAAGGCACACGGGTGTGTTTTTATCTGCTTATGTTACTCATTATTTACATCTGACTCATCGTCTGTCTCTCATGTACTTATCAAAACTTTTCTGTCTCATTTAAAGTGCTGAATTTACTCTGTAAATATTTTATACCTTTAGAAGCATGCTGTAAAGCTTTCATCTTCTTCATAATCCAAGTTTAAAGCACATACTTTTTAAATAAAACCTAATACATGATTTTTATCACTGGTGAAGACGTTTTGTATTTGTTATAAAAGTGTCGCCTTAATTTGAAGTCCAAACATTTGGCTGTATTTTATGTTAAGAGTTTGAAGCGTCGTTCAACGTGACGGGTTTGGTGGTGGGTCGGTGGAGGAAGGCACAGATCTCTACTGCCAAGGAAATGGTACTCTGTAACTCTTAACCTGCTTAAAACCATCTGCCCTCTCCTCCCACAGCATACGACTGTCACCCTTTTATGTCCGACTGCCACTGCTGCACTATCACCTTCCAGAGCCACGAACCAGGGCATCACTCACTTTCTGGAATGGCTGCAAACACAAAGAATCAGGACATGGACCACTCTTTCAGTAACTCCCCCTGACTCTCAGGAAAAGTTAAAATCTTCCACACTGAAGAAGAAAGACCACTTCATTGGTTTGTTTCAGTGAAGATGGTTATTTTCTATTGGTTCTCTTCCATTTTAACCAGCTAAGTTGCTGCCATGTTAAAAGGCACTGGTATGAGTTCTTTGTATCGTTTTTTTTTTCCTTGAAAAATGGAGAAAGTGCAGCTCATATAGGGGAGCGGCTAATAGTCCATAAAATACAATCATTTCTCCATTGAGTGATAAGTTTAGTACAAATAGTATTATAAATGCACCTGAACAGTCGGCGTAGTCCAGAAAACACTGTGTTTAAATTCTCAATCTGGGGGAATGCCAATCTGAACCATAGAACTACAAACATGGAGGACAGACGCTTGTTTTCATGTCACCGTCATCTCTGTTTGGGTTGGATACATCCATACATCTAGGGAGCTCGGTTTTCTTTGTCCGTGATCGCATCGGAGGCAGGGCATGCTAAAGTCGTAAAAATGGCAGACATGAAGGACAGAATTCCTGAAAACGAAGAGTCGTACAATGTTTTGTCTTGTATGTCTGACGCCATTCCTAAATGTTTTCCAGATCTGGGTCCCATTGAAATTATGCGTGAACATCACATATTATCAGATATATGTGATATATTCACAAACCCGAGTGGCACCAACTTACAAAACGTATACCCAGATAGTGTAAAGTGGGCCCTTGATAAGAATATAGAGCCAATGTGTCATGAACCCTCCAGAAAAAGAATAACCAAAGAAATTTCTTCACCCAAAATAAAATGGCCAATAAATGAATGACGAGATTTGTCTTTAAAAAACCAACAGTTTCACTCAGTTCTTTTTTCACAATGGTGGTGTCTGATAAACAAGAGTTCCAAAAGATATGAGGCATCTCCAAAGAGCTCAGTATACCTGTGTCAACAGTGTGTACTGTTATTGAGAGCACATCGTGAAGGAAGAGTGGGAGGAACGCCCCAAAACAAAAGCAAGAAGATCATTGATGACAACATGAAACGTTAGGAGGCTCTCATTACAGCCAAAGCAAATTCTAAAGAAAGGTGCAAACACCAACTGAATTTTTGTCATAGAAATAGCAATGCCCATTTTGAATGAAAACTTCTTTGCAGTTCTTTTGGACCTTCAGATAAAACATCTTGGAATCACAGATTGTGTCCACTGCCATGTATTTCTGGAAATATCACAAAAGTTGTGAATAAAATTAAGGAGTGCCAATATTACGAAGCGGCTCTTTGTGGGTTTTCTATGAGGAAAAACACTCTTGCTCCTATAATAATATGGATTGGGAGGCAGTAAACAGCGTGGCACACTGAGAACACTGTCTACAAGAAACAGATCTTACCCAGACCCAAAAGACTGGAACGAAGGAAGGACAGACACATGCCACCTGGGCTTAACCTCAACCTAATGCCAAGCAGAGGACGCCACCCACCTACCAAGGTGTAGAAGACGTTTAAGAAGCATGGGTGTCTCTAACACCAGGTGTGGCCAGCTACAAGGAGCTGGAGATTTCAACAGAGCAATATAAAGATAAATCCTGGAAAAAAAAATACATGACACCACTAATCACAAAGATGTCGTTAAGCATCTCAGTTAATGTTTAGTCAGAGAAGAATTTACTGTTAAAGATTTGAATACAGAGATTCTGGAAACCAGGCAAAGAGCTTTGGAGGTTCAACGTTTTCAGTACAAATAACTCTGAGGATGATTCTGCAGGAACCAGGAATGATAATGATGGGTTCTACCCATTATTTCAAAAGCAAACAGTTAGTTTCTGTTACAAAATGAGATCTAAACAGAGACGAAGACCCACAAAGATAAAGACTATGTAAATCCTGTCTGACTCAGCATCGACACTTCTTTAAACTTCTTTAAATGTGACATGTTGTGATACTTCTCTAACACAAAAAATCCCTCATTCCAGCTACAAGTTCTAAAGAACACATTGAACAGCTGGCTGGTGAAGACATCAGAATTTCCAAGTCTCTAAAACCAGCCCCCAGAACTTAGTTTGCATTCAAACCGGTGAACAAGTACGGAATAAAATAAGAGTTACAGACCAACCAGGAGGAGCGTGTTATAAAACCTGGAGAAAATAACAACAGGACATAATGATCTCATAAACATGAACCATGAGCCAGAATAATAAACTACTGAGCTGATTGTTTTTTGGTAGTAATGACATCCAGAAGTCACTGATGCAGATTTACAATCTGTTCAAATAAAAATCCTTTATTTTCTAAACGACAAGACTTTAAACACCATGTAAGTCATTCATGAAAATGTTCATTGAAGAACCTTCTTCCTCTTGGATGGAAGGAATTTCTCAAAAATCTTTTGACTTTGGTTCAATTTGACAACAAAATGAATGTTTCAAGAAGTCCTAAAGAAAACAAAAATCAGAGGAATGAATCCAGCAGAAACACCTAGTACAAAAACACTTTGTTTGATAAAAAAATACAGCCTCATAGTCTCTTGTGTCTGGACTTCAAACAGATAACCATGTCTTATATTTCAGATTGGAGAACCATTACTTATAAAACTACACTCTGTTATTTTTCATTTGATTTGGACCTGATGAAGGTTAAGACGTCCATTTAATTTCATCTGAATATTAAAGTATTAGTTTGCAAATGTTCATAAAAACAAAGAATAAAAACAAAGTGAGTTTTATTTCACTTTGATTAAACTCTAAGACAAAGAGTTTTTGTTGGCTGGTTCATTGGAGATCTGAGAACAGTCGATGCAATGGTGGAGGATCGCCGTCGTGGATATGAGAGGTGGGATAAAGAACAATACCAGAAGCCGAGGCGTGAGCAGAGGCCTTCTTGGAGGGAGGCCCATGGTTTTTCTTCCCGTTACAGAAGACCAACCAACTCCAGAATTATGAAGGTCATCACACTGATGAAGGACTACAAACCCACAGAGACACAGTCACAAAGGTTTAACACCACCCCTACATCCAAGAAGTCAACGTGAACAGCTTCAAAGAGATGTTTTGGAATAACACAGACACGTTAAGATTGGGACCAAAGTACCCAAAAAACTCCTATTCATAAATCTATCCACTTGGACTCCTCCTATGTCTGAACTACCCCTGGAGGCCTGGTGCCTGATAGACAACCTGTCTACGAACCATGATCTTAGACTAAATGTGAACCCCAACATTTCAGGAGCAGAGCGGCGGGCCCTCAAAGAAAACAAAACTTTAGTCTTAAAACTAGCAGATAAAGGTTCAGCTTCGGTTCTGATGGACAGAGATGATTATGTTTTTGAAGCCTCACGATAACTTAACGACCCCATCTACTACAAACACAGACCTTATCATGCATAGAATAGTCACCTCTCTGAAGAAGCAGTAGTTCATCAACGATCAACAGAAAGAGTACCTGAAGGGCCAAACACAGCCAAGAACCGTCTCCTGAGAATCATAACGTTACGAAGAACAAACCAAATGTTCAACAGAAAAGAAGCAAAGATGAAGACGTGAAATATCTTCATTTAAACGGTTCATTTCCTGCAGTTTGAGGGACGTTAACCCTTCCTTTAACATCCATAGAACTCCTCTCACAGGCCAGTAGAATGGATTGATCTGAAAAGAACTCAAATAACTCAGAGGTGTAAACCGGAGGAACCAGGAATGATAAGAAGAAATAAGGGGTTCAAACAAAAAGCAAACCAAGAGTTAGTTTCGATTACAAACTGAGATCAGCAGCAACTTGAAAAGAAGGCAATGCCTCAACAAGATGAAGTAAATTCTGTCTGACTTCTTTAAAACCGTGACATGTTTTCAGAGTAATGATAACTCTTCTCTTCATTCCAGCTACAAGTTCTAAAGAACAGATTAAACAGCTAGCTGGTGAGGACATTTGAAAAGTCGAGTCTCTAAAACCAGCACCAAGAACTTAGGTCTCATTCAAAGCAGTGAACGAAGGTTGTTACAGGAGATGGAGACCAACCAGGAGGAGATCAGCATGTTTAAATCCTGAAAAAAATAACAACAGGAGGAAATATAAATAATAACCAATACTAAAAACATCCAGAAGAAAGCAGAAGTCATAGCTGCAGATTTACAATCTGTTTGATTAAAAATCCTTTATTTTCTAAAAGACTTTAACAACATGTGGTCGTGAAAATGTTCAGAGAAAGAAGAAAATATTCAAAAATCTTCTGACTTTGGTTCAAACTTAACAACAAAATTAATTTTGCAACACGTCCCAAAGAAAACAAAAACCAGGGGAATGAATACGGCTGAAACGCCCAGAATCAAAACACTTTGAGGAAAAATGCAGCCTCATGAAACTCAGTCTGTTAGAGTTTTATAAAAAAAGAGGAAAATGTAGTCATTACATATGATTAAAACCGTCTCCTGAGAATCATAACAATACAGAAAAAAATACAAAGTCTCTTTTTTACATGATAGAACTCCATCTGGAATCTAGACACACGTGCAGATTGAAAGACATCATTCGAGCATCAGGAAGATAGTTCTTAAATATTTTATCTTTCAATAATTTCTCAGCTTTTAACCAGCAAGTGTCACAGAATTGGGCCAAATAATCATCTTCAGAATTCTATTTGTCTTAAACATCACATCACGATGTATCAAAAATAAAAGTTAAACCTTTATGCAGGCGAAACGTGAAGGAGAAAAACCCATGAAGATTTTACCACTCATCTACTGGTAGAAGAGACATTCCTATTATTTTATACCAGGACTCCTCCAAGAAGAAATAAATATGCTCCAACGTCCTTCAACGGGACAGGTTTGGTTGTGGGTTAGTGGAGGGATGTTCAGATTCCTACCAGATGAAAATGATACTCCATCTGCTTTAAGATATCCAGATGAAATCCTTGAACCCCACGGTCAGTCCCTAGGCTGGTGCAGTAGGTCCTGGATACCTCCTAATGCTAGACAATACCCGACCACATGCCAAGTGTATGCAGGCAGTATAATAAAACATTTAAATAGGCTTAAACCCAATAGAACATCTGTGTGACTTTATGTTTTGGTTCATCGGGCGCCGCCATGTTTCTCCTCAGACTGTACAACAGCTCCAGCATGAACTCAAATAGAAATGCAACCACACTCCATTCATCAACTGTTGTTATGGAAACACAAGATACTGAAAAACATTTTAATTACAGAAATAAAGTTTTTAAAGAATGGCCCAGCCTGCTACTGTGGTTGTCTTCTGAGCCTTCTGTAGGCTGATAACTTTAATCCTGTTGTTCTTCAGACATGTACATATTTGTGTACATATCGGACTTCACATTGAGATTTAATGTAAACAAAGTATTACTGAAAGTGTGAGCAGTGTGTTGACTAATGTCGCTGTTAATTGGACAGAAATCTTATGACAAACCAAATCGGCCCAAAATTTTAGGAAATGATCAGACGTAGCAGAAGAACATCACCGTTGAAAACAAGCTGAAAGACCTTTCCAATGGTTATGAACCTTGGTCTGTCTGAAAGAACAGACATTTTCAAAACTGGAATATTTGTTTCATACTCTAAACTTTTGGCCATGACTCTATAGATTCCTGGTTATAGTGACCATAGTGACCGACCTGCGGTCTGATGGATCATCGGAAAAGTCGATGTTTAGAGTATGAATGTGTCTAACAAATGTACCAATCCTGTACGAAAGTCCAACAACGAAGTAATGTTTGTTGTTAAATCCGACAAAGATTATAATGCGTTGCTTTACATAAACAAGTACTGGAAAAAAATGGTGTGCTTTGAAACTTGGCTTCTAGCACGCAGCGAGAAACTCACACCTGATCCTGAAATAAAGAACAAAGCCTTTTCGTCACAACCCAAAATCAAGGCTCCCAATAAAAGGTTTTGTTAGCCGCCTGATCTATATGAGCAAAAGCAGTGATTTTAGTGATGCAGACGGAGGACCAGACTGTTTAAGACCACATTCACTTCATGTAGAAAATGTTCACAAGTAGACCGTATGGCGTCAACAGCAATGAATGCTGAATCTCTCTTCATGTTAGGTGTTAGGTGACTTAAATACTGACTGTCATACTGAAGTATAAAAGATGGTACAAAGTCCTAGAGCTGGTGATGATCGAACGTCTTCAAAACTAAGAAAATACTGCTGGACTTTCAACAAATCCTGTTCATGTTATGGTTTACTGACATCGATGATGAAGAAAGATCAGTTTACAGTGAAGACAAGTCTTGCTGCAACAACGTTACCCAAACAAATAAACTAGAGGGGACTAAACAAGCCAGTGTCAAAGCAAGACATATTCCAGATCTGAATGAGTTCAGTTCATTGAAACTGTTACAGACAATGAAAAGGCAGACTGAATGTCACCAAAAGAGACACTGAATAAGTATCAAATTTAAAAAATTTAGTAAATAAGACGAGACAATAAAACTAACAAATCAGAGCCGTGTTACTGGATCCGTAAACATCTATTTGGAGCTTTTATTCAAGACCATGTACGTATTTGACTTCCTGAGCTAGAAGAAACCGGTACACATTGAAATCATTGAAGGATGTTTACATCTGAGCAGCGGATCTCGTGTGATGGAGAACTTCACAATGACAAAATCTGGGACTAAATCTCAATCAAAAAGATGCACAAAAAAACGAGAAAATAAAACGAATGCCTGGACTTCAAAAGACTAATAAACGCTGACATAAGCTGATGTGAAACCTAAGAGAGCAGTCGTATTGACAGGGCTAACAGTCAACTTATTTTAACTTCTAATAAATCCTGAATCCGTAATTCGATAGAACTTTCAAACAATGTACTACGTTCACTGTTCGAACCGTGATCAGACTGTTACAAGTATCCACTTAAAGCTTCACAATGAGTAGCCATTATGTACGATCAAGAACAAAGAGTTTTGGAGACTTATGTAAACAACTCTTGGTGCATTCATGGATCAACTTCAGCTGTAATTTGCCCAGAAGAAAAAAAACCCAAAATTTTGCCGTCCTTGAATTATAATTCACAGATTATGAAAGTCTGTTAGAAGGGAGGATGAATTAGGAACTCCATCTTGGTCAATAGAAGTCTCTTTGCAGCCTCTCTGAGCTGGAACTTGAGGAGGCGATCTAAGAGAGTGTATCTGAGAAAGTGTTTTTCTGTGTACGTTCCACTAAACGATAATGTTAAACTAGCACAAGCTCACAAACGCAAAAATCTTCAAGAACTTGAACCGTCTTTTTACATTAACTGGAGCATTGAGATATGAGGCTGTTCTAACAGAGATTCAATAACCATAAATTAAACACTTTTGATCGAGACGAGCCCAAACATTAACCTGAGCAGTACGAGGATTAAATTATTCCAATACGACTGGTTTATGAGACTTTTAAGTTCAACACTATCATCCTGGACCTCTGCTGTCGATGCAGGGCAGAGAGGAACTCTGTTTAACTGTGTTTAGACACTTTTACCAAATTAAGAACCGTATTTAAATTATCATTAGAAAAAAAACATGTTCAACAAAACACAAGCAGATGTTAGTTCTAATATTGACTGGCAGTGAGGCACACAGGTTGGCACACTGAGTCTGGATGCATTCATTTTATAAGATCAGTGTGACCCAGACCCAAAAGACCGGAACAAGTGAAGGACAGACACTTAACGATGGGATCTATATACAAGGAATATTAAACTGTCTACTGACAGTCTTAATGTAATTAAAAACATCACAAAATAATCCAAACTAAATACTGGATTCTAACACAAGAATCATTACAAAGTTCAAGAGGAATTGGAATCAATATTTTGTTTGTTGTTTTATGAACCTCTAACATTTACAGACAAAAACATTCTGCATCTTCAGATCTTGGGTTAGACTACCCATGATGGATGTGTCCTAGGTGAGAATGCCAAGCAGAGGAAGCCTCCCACCTACCAAGGTGTAGAAGACCTGGCCCCACGGAGCATGGGCGTCTGGCCTGCTCGAAGGAGCTGGAGATTTCAACAGAGCTATTTGAGGATAATTCATGATAAAAACACAACAACCAAGAGCAAAAATGATCTGTTACACATGACACCACTAATCACAAAGATTCACAACCTCTCTGTTGAAAAAGTATCTCAGTTACTGTTGAGTTATAGTAAATTTTTCTGGACTAAATGTGAACACTGAGGTACAGCACACAAGGCAGAGCTTCGAAGGTTCAACGTGTCTCTTAATGTGGCCAGGTACAAGGAGCTGGAGCTTTAAACTTTGTAACTCTTTGTAGAGTTTGTAGAGTGGAGCTTTAAACAGAGCCAAACAAAAAACAGGGAAAATTATTTAGAGTTTTTAAGCTGATCAATTGAACAGGTCTTAAAAAAACGTATTTTAAAACTATAACAATCGTTGGTCAAACACGTCTAAGGATACCAAGCAGGTGTCATAGCTGCAGTTAATGTTGGTTCAATTCTGACACAAAGTCAAATCTGCAACAAGTTTCGAGGAGAGTCGAATTAACATTGAAGTAACAGGAAAAAAATTCACAAAAGTATCTTTTTTTTAATCAAAAGCAGTCTCGCTGTAAAGAAAAAGTGACTAAAAACAACTCAAACAACCTCTGGTTTTTCAAACGGGTAAAGAGTCTGCAGAGACGCTGAAGTCGTCCGATGGACAAGTCCATGGACTGTTTAACGTCTCTTACAAATAAACCACTCTGTATTTTAATCTGGATGGAGATACAAGAATGTCGAAACAGGAAACCTTTAGATCGTTCAGTTTCAAAAGATATGATAAAGGCATCTCCAAAGAGCTCGGTATACCTGTGTCAACAGTGTGTAGTGTTATTGAGAGCACATCGTGAAGGAAGAGTGGGAGAAAACGCCCCGAAAACAAAAGCAAGAATGATGCTACATGAAACGTTTGGAGGCTGTCGTTACTGCCAAAGCAAATTCTGAAGAAGAGTGCAAACACAACTTTAACCAACTGTATTTCTGTCATAGAAATAGCAATGCCCATTTTGAATGAAAACTTCTTTGCAGTTCTTTTGGAACTTTAAATAAAACATCTTGGAATCACAGATTGTGTCCATTGCCATGTATTTCTGGAGACATCACAAAAGTTGTGAATAAAATTAAGGAGTGCCAATATTACAAAGCGGCTCTTTATGGGTTTTCTATGAGGAAAAACACTCTTGCTCCTATAATAATATGGATTGGGAGGCAGTAAACAGCGTGGCACACTGAGAACACTGTCTACAAGAAACATGATCATTAGGAGTAACAGATCTTACCCAGACCCAAAAGACTGGAACGAAGCAAGGACAGACACATGCCACCTGGGCTTAACCTCAACCTAATGCCAAGCAGAGGACGCCACCCACCTACCAAGGTATGGAAGACGTTTCAGGAAAATGATTTAGAGTTTTAAACCTGATCAATTGAACAGCTCTTAAAAAAACGTATTTTAAAACTATAACAATCGGTCAAACACGTCTAGGATACCAAGCAGGTGTCATTGCTGCAGTTAATGTTGGTTCAATTCTGACACAAAGTCAAATCTGCAACAAGTTTCGAGGAGAGTCGAATTAACATTGAAGTAACAGGAAAAAAATTCACAAAAGTATCTTTTTTTTAATCAAAAGCAGTCTCGCTTTAAAGAAAAAGTGACTAAAAACAATTCAAACAACCTCCAACTCCTCCCAGGCTACTGGAATGAATTGCACCAGGTTTTATAGTTAGTTTCTGCTAAACACACAAAATCAGAAGAAAACTTGCATGATATTAAAGGAAATCTTTTAAAGACACTTCGCCAAAATCCCTGAAAGTGAGTTCTTGGGCGTCACTTCTCACTGCAGCTGACGTTTGCTAAGAAAGCAAGCAGTCTAACAGTAAGCAGTTTAACCGTAATAGATTAAAGTATTTTACTTTTAAAGCTTGAGGGTTTCACAACTATTATTGATAATATGAAACATGTTAGGACTTCAGAGGAAAACAAAAAGCTTGCAACTTCATTAAAATTGCAGAGTAAAAAGTTTTTCTTTGATCACAAAGCAGAGTTTTATCAAAAAGGGGAACAGACATCAAAACAATCAAGAGACTATTATTAACCTGTCTCCTGACGATGTGAACAAATTTAAAAGTTTCACAAAATGATCCCAACTCTAAAAACTGGGATTCTGACTCAGAATCTTTACAAAGTTTCAGAGGAATTGGAATCTTTTGTTTGTTGTTTCAACACCATGTTTCACCATTCTGCAGATTTAGAGTTTGGATAATGAGGAAGGATCTGTCCCATTCGAGGAGGTCAAAGACATAACAATACGAAGCCTTATTTACTGTTGTTTTTCACATTTATAGAACTCCTCCAGGAATCAAGAGGCTAGTTCAAAGACTACATTCAAGCAGCAGGAATAAATAAAGTTCTTGTACATTTTGTCCATTTCATAAATCACTCCACTTTAACCAGCAATGGTCAAATAATAAACATAAACATGACAACAGCATATCCCATTGTGTCAGATATAAGTTAAACCATGATGCCAGAAACACCTGAGGGGACAGAAGAAGTTTCTAATCAAAGACATTTGAAAACATTTCCCCATCATGACAAATCAAACAATGACTTGCTGCATCTACTCCTATTATTTTATACCCATTGGACTCCTCCCAAAAGACTCCTCCCAAGTTTAGTTCCACATGCAGATTGGAACACCAGTTTTAGTGGGAGGGTTTAGAGGAGTCGGCTTTTGAGTAGGTTTGTCTGCTCATTAGGGAAGGCTTCATATGCAGTGCTTACTTTCCTGAGATGGTTGGTTTGGGGAGAACATATTTTATTGGAAACAATGACAGGCAGTAATGCAACTTTCTTAAATGCTTTGTGTCTTTTTAAAATAAGTCAATGTTGTAATATAGGCTGTAACCATGACGATGTTCCACTAGGCTTGGTCCCTAAGCTGAATATTTCAGACTGCTCATGCCTCGATCCAGTCTGTAGGATTTTGTGAGGGTCTGTCTGCCTGGTATTGGTGGTAGAGTTCCTTATCAATTTCCGCACCACTGGGTGGTTTTTGCTTTATTTGTTGTGGGTTTTTTAAGGCCTACTTTCAACAGCAACTGAAGGAAACAGTTATTATTGATGATTCTGTTTGCACTTGGTTCACTTCACTGATTTAGGCTGCCTATGGTTTTTTATGAAGTTTCATGTCCATCTGTTGTCTAGTGAACTGGTCATTCGTCTCGGAGCTCTGCTTTTTTATCTGGTCAAATTTAAGATTCCATTAAGATTCAGTCTGCCTCTTTATTGGCTGTTACAGTTCTGATGGAGTGAACACATTTGGATCTGGAATAGTTGTAGATTCGTCCTCAACGTGTCTCTTCTATTGAGATTCAGTCCTATGTTTTGACATCTTAATCTTCTCCGTCTAAGGAGCTCTGCTGCTCAGTTCTGATCTTTGATCATCTGTCTTATGAAACACCATCAATATGCTTCATTGCAGCTGATGCTCTCTAGATCCTCAAAGTGAAAGATTGCAATTCAGTAACAGTCCAATGCTACAGAAGTGGTAACATTGTCAGCCTAACCAATAATGAGGATTTCTTTTGGATAGTATTTTTCCAGTTTCCTGCTCCAAATTATTGATGCCGCTTCCAAACAGTCCAATCGTTTACACTGTCTGGGTAGGCGATGTTTTAAACCCAATGAATTTAATATTTATTGGTTAAGTTGTAAGTTCTGTTAGAACAGCCTCATATCTCAATGCTCCAGTTAATGTAAAAAGACGGTTCAAGTTCTTGGACATGTATGCTTTTGTGAGCTTGTGCTAGTTTAACATTATCGTTTAGTGGAACGTACACAGAAAAACACTTTCTCAGATACACTCTCTTAGATTGCCTCCTCAAGTTCCAGCTCAGAGAGGCTGCAAAGAGACTTCTATTGACAAAGATGGAGTTCCTAATTCATCCTCCCTTCTAACAGACTTTCATAATCTGTGAATTATAATTCGATGACGGCAACATTTTGGGTTTTTTTTTTTCTTCTGGGTAAATTACAGCTGAAGTTGATCCATGAATGCACCAAGAGTTGTTTACATAAGTCTCCAAAACTCTTTGTTCTTGATCGTACATAATGGCTACTCATTGTGAAGCTTTAAGTGGATACTTGTAACAGTCTGATCACGGTTCGAACAGTGAACGTAGTACATTGTTTGAAAGTTCTATCGAATTACGGATTCAGGATTTATTAGAAGTTAAAATAAGTTGACTGTTAGCCCTGTCAATACGACTGCTCTCTTAGGTTTCACATCAGCTTATGTCAGCGTTTATTAGTCTTTTGAGGTCCAGGCATCCGTTTTATTTTCTCGGTTTTTTGTGCATCTTTTTGATTGAGATTTAGTCCCAGATTTTGTCATTGTGAAGTTCTCCATCACACGAGAGCCGCTGCTCAGATGTAATCATCCTTCAATGATTTCAATGTGTACTGGTTTCTTCTAGCTCAGAAAGTCAAATACGTACATGGTCTTGAATAAAAGCTCCAAATAGATGTTTACAGATCCAGTAACACGGCTCTGATTTGTTAGTTTTATTGTCTCGTCTTATTTACTAAATTTTTTAAATTTGATACTTATTCAGTGTCTCTTTTAGAGACATTCAGTCTGCCTCTTCATTGTCTGTAACAGTTTCAATGAACTGAACTCATTCAGATCTGGAATATGTCTGATTAGTCCCCTCTAGTTTATTTGTTTGGGTAACGTTGGTGCATCAAGACTTGTCTTCACTGTAAACTGATCTTTCTTCACCATCGATGTCAGTAAACCATAACATGAACAGGATTTGTTGAAAGTCCAGCAGTATCTTCTTAGTTTTGAAGACGTTCTATCCTCACCAGCTCTAGGACTCTGTACCATCTTTTATACTTCAGTATGACAGTCAGTATTTAAGTCACCTAACACCTAACATGAAGAGAGATTCAGCATTCATTGCTGTTGACGCCATACGGTCTACTTGTGAACATTTTCTACATGAAGTGAATGTGGTCTTAAACAGTCTGGTCCTCCGTCTGCATCACTAAAATCACTGCTTTTGCTCATATAGATCAGTCGGCTAACAAAACCTTTTATTGGGGAGCTTGATTTTGGGTTTTGACGAAAAGGCTTTGTTCTTTTATTTCAGGATCAGGTGTGAGTTTCTCGCTGCGTGCTAGAAGCCAAGTTTCAAAGCACACCATTTTTTCCAGTACTTGTTTATGTAAATCAATGCATTATAATCTTTGTCGGATTTAACAACAAACATTACTTCGTTGTTGGACTTTTGTACATGATTGGTACATTTGTTAGACACATTCATACTCTAAACATCGACTTTTCCGATGATCCATCAGACCGCAGGTCGGTCGTGAAGTGTGATGGTCACTATAACCAGGAATCTATAGAGTCATGGCCAAAAGTTTAGAGTATGAAACAAATATTCCAGTTTTGAAAATGTCTGTTCTTTCAGACAGACCAAGGTCCATAACCATTGGAAAGGTCTTTCAGCTTGTTTTCAACGGTGACGTTCTTCTGCTGCGTCTGATCATTTCCTAAAATTTTGGACTGATTTGGTTTGTCATAAGATTTCTGTCCAAAATGACAGCGACATTAGTCAACAAACTGCTCACACTTTCAGTAATACTTTGTTTACATTAAATCTCAATGTGAAGTCTGATATGTACACAAATATGTACATGTCTGAAGAACAACAGGATTAAAGTTTTCAGCCTACAGAAGGCTCAGAAGACAACCACAGTATCAAGCTGGGCCATTCTTTAAAAACTTTATTTCTGTAATTAAAATGTTTTTCAGTATCTTGTGTTTCCATAACAACGGTTGATGAATGGAGTGTAGTGGCATTTCTATTTGAGTTCATGCTGAAGCTGTTGTACAGTCTGAGGAGCAACATGGCGGTGCCCGATGAACCAAAACATAAAGTCACACAGATGTTCTATTGGGTTTAAGTCTATTTAAATGTTTTATTTTACTGCCTGCATACACTTGGCATGTGGGCGGGTATTGTCTAGCATTAGGAGGTATCCAGGACCTACTGCACCAGCGTAGGGAATGACAATAGGTTCAAGGATTTCATCTGGATATCTTTTGGCAGATGGAGTACCATTTTCATCTGGTAGGAATCTGAACATCTCTCCACTGACCCACAACCAAACCTGTCACGTTGAAGGACGTTAGAGGGAGCATATTTATTTCTTCTTGGAGGAGTCCTGGTATAAAATAATAGGAATGTCTCTTCTACCAGTAGATGGGTGGTAAAATCTTCATGGGTTTTTCTCCTTCACGTTTCGCCTGCATAATGGTTTAACTTTTATTTTTGATACAACGTGATGTGATGTTTAAGACAAATAGAATTCTGAAGCTGATTATTTGGTCCAATTCTGTGACACTTGCTGGTTAAAAGCTGAGAAATTATTGACGGATAAAATATTTAAGAACTATCTTCCTGATGCTCGAATGATGTCTTTAAATCTGCACGTGTGTCTAGATTCCAGATGGAGTTCTTTAATGTTAAAAAGAGACTTTGTATTGTTACATCTTCAACCTCCTAATCTGGAACCCGTTCATCCAGGTTAGCCTCGTAACCCAAGGTCTAAAAACAAACAAATAAATTCCTCTAAAGCTGCTTTGTGATCAAAGAAAACCGTTTTCATGAAACTTTTTACTCTGTTATTTTACTGAAGTTGTAAGGTTTTTGTTTTCCTCTGAAGTCCTAACATGTATCATATTATCTACGATAGCTGTGAATCCCTCAAGCTTTAAAAGTAAAGAACTTTTTATCTGTAATGTTGTAAAAATGAAACCATGACGCCTGCTTTCTTACTTAAAGTGTGCAGACGTCAGCTGCAGAGAAAAGTGATTCCTTGTCTTTGTTTAAAAGTAAAAAGTTTCTGCTGATTTTATGTCTTTAACAGAAACATACAAACTTTATTTAACAAAAATGTACAACTTCTTAAACTTATTTCAATTAATTTGAAAATCAAACTAACTCTTTGTTTAGTAAAACCTGGAGCCTGAATGTTTGTAAGTTGTTTTAGGGTCTATGTGAGAGGAGATGGAGGGATTTAAAAGGAACAGTTTAAAAATAACTAGTGGAAATGTTTTCTGTTTAGAAGGGAACATTTTCGTATCTCCATCCAGATAAAAATACAGCTTGCTTAACTTTGTTTTGGCCTCGATGGCGTTCCCTTACTTTGCTGCTCTGCTATTGTCTTGTAACATTATTTTTCAGTGCAGTATAGACGGAGACAGATCGTCTGGTTTTACTTTTAACAGAAGTTCTTTTTCATAGCTTTTAGTTTTGGACATTTTGTGTCTTGCTCCAATCAGAATCTCTGCGACTGTTTTCATCTTTCCTGGTGTTCTTGCTTTTTCACCCATTTAAAAAACCAACATTTGTTTTTAATTTTTCTTTAAAGTAAAACTGCTTTTGATCAAAAAAAGATACTTTTATGATTTTTTTCTTTCTGTTTTTTCCACTTGATTCTCCTCAGAACTTGCTGCAGGTTTCATTTTGTATCAGAATTGACTGCAGCTCTGACACCTGCTTGGTCTCCTAGATGTGTTTGACCACCAATTGTTTTTGTCAGTTTTAAAAGAAGATTGTTTTTTAAGTGCTTTTTATTTTATCAGATTAAAACTCTAAATCATTTCGCCCTGTTTGTTGTTTGGCTCTTTGAAAGCTGCAGCTCCTTCTAGCCGGCCGTGTTAACTCTGTGGGGATACACACCTTGTTTGTCGTACCTCAGTTTTATAGAAACATTTACTACGACCCGACATTAACTGAGATGTTTTGAGTTGTGTTTTTCTCATAAATTATCTTGATATTTCTCTGTTGAATTCTCCAGCTCCTTCGAGCAGGTCACTGGTGTCAGAGACACCCATGCTCTGTGTGTCTAGGTCTTCTACACCTTGGTAGGTGGGCGTCCTCCTCTGCTTGGCGTTAGGTTGATATTTCTTTTAGTCAGTTATTTGACAGAAAATCTATATTAAAAAAAAAACAAATGAAAAACATTTGACTGGATTTTTATGTACTTTTAATGTGTTTTTATGCACAAAGAATAATGTTTTTATTTAAAAATAAACTTTCCATTTTTGTTCGAAACTAAATAAATGATGCTTTATTTTGATTCTATTGAAAAAGAAGCAAATTTTGTTTCTATTACTTAAAACATAAAAATAAGTGATCTTTTGAGTTTAAACGTAAAAATTGAAAAAATGAAAGTATTAATTTTCTGCCATTGTTCTTTGTGGTTTTTGATCACTTTCTAACAAATAGATACAGAGCATGATGTGTGGTCTCCTGTGTCTCCTCTTCCCTCATTCCAGTCTTTTTGGTCTGGTTCATATGAACTGAATGCATCCAGACTCAGTGTGCCAACCTGTGTGCCTCACTGCCAGTCAATATTACAACTAACATGTCCTGCTTGTGTTTTATTTTCAAGTAGGTTCTTAATTTTGTAAGAATTTAAACACAGTTAAACAGAGTTCCTCTCTGCCCTGCAACGACAGCAGAGGTCCAGGTCTTACAACCAGTTGTATGTAGTAATTTAATCCTCGTACTGCTCAGGTTAATGTTTGGGCTCGTCTTGATCAAAAGTGATCATTTCTCGACTGTTTAAACTTAATGATTTTAAGTGAGGCTGCTTACTTCTTACAGGAAGGTGTTTTGCTGACATTTTTTATATTGTGCCAAATTGTGAGAATGCACCGTTTCTGTGGTTTTTATTTTCCTCTAGATGTGTAGTTGTTAATTTCTACATGTGGTCAGACGTCTCCATCTTGTCTGCGTTCTTCATCTTTGTAGAAAGTTGCTGCTGATTCTGAATGTTTGTGAGTAACAGAACAGATCAATCCATTCTACTGGCCTGTGAGAGGAGTTCTATGGATGTTAAATGAAGGGTTAAACTCTCCTCAAACTGAAGGAAATGAACCGTCTAAATGTTTTTTGTTTAGATGAAGATTCTTTGTTTTCATCCTGATAAAAATAGACATAAGTCCTTTTTCTCTGTGATTTTTTTTCTGTATTGTTATGATTCTCAGGAGATGGTTTTAATCATATGTAATGACTACATTTTCCTCTTTTTCATAAAACTCTAACAGACTGAGTTTCATGAGGCTGCATTTTTCCTCAAAGTGTTTTGATTCTGGGCGTTTCAGCCGTATTCATTCCCCTGGTTTTTGTTTTCTTTGGGACGTGTTTGTAAAATTAATTTTGTTGTTAAGTTTGAACCAAAGTCAAAAGATTTTTGAATATTTTCTTCTTTTTATGAACATTTTCACGACCACATGGTGTTAAAGTCTTTTAGAAAATAAAGGATTTTTAATCAAACAGATTGTAAATCTGCAGCTATGACTTCTGCTTTCTTCTGGATGTTTTTAGTATTGGTTATTATTCTGGCTCCCTCCTGTTGTTATTTTATCCAGGATTTAAACATGCTGATCTCTTCCTGGTTGGTCTCCATCTCCTGTAACAACCTTCGTTCACTGCTTTGGTGCCGGTTTTAGAGACTCGACTTTTCAAATGTCTTCACCAGCTAGCTGTTTAATCTGTTCTTTAGAACTTGTAGCTGGAATGAAGAGAAGAGTTATCATTACTCTGAAAACATGTCACGGTTTTAAAGAAGTCAGACAGAATTTACTTCGTCTTGTTGAGGCATTGCCTTCTTTTCAAGTTGCTGCTGATCTCGTTTTGTAATCGAAACTAACTCTTGGTTTGCTTTTTGTTTGAACCCCTTATTTCTTCTTATCATTCCTGGTTCCTCCGGTTTACACCTCAGAGTTATTTGAGTTCTTTTCAGATCAATCCATTCTACTGGCCTGTGAGAGGAGTTCTATGGATGTTAAAGGAAGGGTTAACGTCCCTCAAACTGCAGGAAATGAACCGTTTAAATGAAGATATTTCACGTCTTCATCTTTGCTTCTTTTCTGTTGAACATTTGGTTCGTTCTTTGTAACGTTATGATTCTCAGGAGACGGTTCTTGGCTGTGTTTGGCCCTTCAGGTACTCTTTCTGTTGATCGTTGATGAACTACTGCTTCTTCAGAGAGGTGACTATTCTATGCATGATAAGGTCTGTGTTTGTAGTAGATGGGGTCGTTAAGTTGTCGTGAGGCTTCAAAAACATAATCATCTCTGTCCATCAGAACCGAAGCTGAACCTTTATCTGCTAGTTTTAAGACTAAAGTTTTGTTTTCTTTGAGGGCACGCCGCTCTGCTCCTGAAATGTTGGGGTTCACATTTAGTCTAAGATCATGGTTCGTAGGCAGGTTGTCTATCAGGCGCCAGGCCTCCAGGGGTAGTTCAGACATAGGAGGAGTCCAAGTGGATAGATTTATGAATAGGAGTTTTTTGGGTACTTTGGTCGTAATCTTAACGTGTCTGTGTTATTCCAAAACATCTCTTTGAAGCTGTTCACGTTGACTTCTTGGATGTAGGGGTGGTGTTAAACCTTTGTGACTGTGTCTCTGTGGGTTTGTAGTCCTTCATCAGTGTGATGACCTCCATAATTCTGGGGTTGGTTGGTCTCCCGTAACGGGAAGAAAAACAATGGGTCTCCCTCCAAGAAGGCCTCTGCTCACGCCTCGGCTTCTGGTATTGTTCTTCATCCCACCTCTCATATCCACGACGGCGATCCTCCACCATTGCATCGACTGTTCTCAGATCTCCAATGAACCAGCCAATAAAAACTCTTTCTCTTAGAGTTTAATCAAAGTGAAATAAAACTCACTTTGTTTTTATTCTTTGTTTTTATGAACATTTGCAAACTAATACTTTAATATTCAGATGAAATTAAATGGACAACGTCTTAACCTTCATCAGGTCCAAATCAATGGTTCTCCAATCTGAAATATAAGACATGGTTATCTGTTTGAAGTCCAGACTGAAGAGACTATGAGGCTGTATTTTTTTATCAAAGTATTTTTGTACTGGGTGTTTCTGCTGGATTAATTCCTCTGATTTTTGTTTTCTTTAGGACTTCTTGCAACATTAATTTTGTTGTAAAACTGAACCAACGTGAAAAGCTTTTTGAGAAATTCCTTCCATCCAAGAAGAAGGTTCTTCAATGAACATTTTCATGAATGACTTACATGGTGTTTAAAGTCTTGTCGTTTAGAAAATAAAGGATTTTTATTTGAACAGATTGTAAATCTGCATCAGTGACTTCTGGATGTCATTACTACCAAAAACAATCAGCTCAGTAGTTTATTATTCTGGCTCATGGTTCATGTATGAGATCATTATGTCCTGTTGTTATTTTCTCCAGGTTTTATAACACGCTCCTCCTGGTTGGTCTGTAACTCTTATTTTATTCCGTACTCGTTCACCGGTTTGAATGCAAACTAAGTTCTGTGGGCTGGTTTTAGAGACTTGGAAATTCTGATGTCTTCACCAGCCAGCTGTTCAATGTGTTCTTTAGAACTTGTAGCTGGAATGAGGGATTTTTTTGTGTTAGAGAAGTGTCACAACATGTCACATTTAAAGAAGTTTAAAGAAGTGTCGACGCTGAGTCAGACAGGATTTACATAGTCTTTATCTTTGTGCGTCTTCGCCTCTGTTTAGATCTCGTTTTGTAACAGAAACTAACTGTTTGCTCCTGAAATAATGGGTAGAACCCATCATTATCATTCCTGGTTCCTGCAGAATCCTCCTCAGAGTTATTTGTACTGAAAACGAACTATCAAAGCTTTTTGCCTGGTTTTCAGAACCTCTGTATTCAAATCTTTAACAGTAAATTCTTCTCTGACTAAACATTAACTGAGATGTTTAACGACATCTTTGTGATTAGTGGTGTCGTGTATTTTCCCAGGATTTCTCTTTATGTTGCTCTGTTGAAATCTCCAGCTCCTTGTAGCTGGCCACACCTGGTGTTAGAGACACCCATGCTCCTTAAACGTTGGTAGGTGGGCGGCGTCCTCTGCTTGGCATTAGGTTGAGGTTAAGCCCAGGTGGCATGTGTCTGTCCTTCCTTCCTTCCAGTCTTTTGGGTCTGGGTAAGATCTGTTACTCCTAATGATCATGTTTCTTGTAGACAGTGTTCTCAGTGTGCCACACTGTTTACTGCCTCCCAATCCATATTATTATAGGAGCAAGAGTGTTTTTCCTCATAGAAAACCCATGAAGAGCCACTTCATAATATTGGCACTCCGTAATTTTATTCACAACTTTTGTGATATCTCCAGAAATACATGGCAATGGACACAATCTGTGATTCCAAGATGTTTTATTTCAATGTGCAAAGGAACTACAAAGGAGTTTTCATTCAAAATGGGCATTGCTATTTCTAGGACAGAAATTCAGTTGGTGTTTGCACCTTTCTTTAGAATTTGCTTTGGCTGTAATGACAGCCTCCTAATGTTTCATGTTGTCATCCAATAAGCTTCTTGCTTTTGTTTTGGGGTATTTTCTCCCACTCTTCAGTCGCGCTTTGCTCTGGTTCTTCGATATTTGAAGGACTCCTTCTGTCAATGTCAGATTTTAACTCCCCAAAGATTCTCAATTGAATTAAGGTCAGAACTCATTGCTGGCCATTTCATACAATACAATCTTCCTTGCTCTTGCTTGTGTGTTTAGAGTCTTTGTCCTGCTGGAGTAACCATGATCTTCACCTCAAACCGAGCTTTATTACACTGGGCAGGACATTTTGCTCCAAATTCAGTTGATAATCTTCAGATTTCAAAATAGCTTTGACACAGGTAAGGCCTCTAGTCCCTGATTAAGCCAAGCAGCCCCTCCACACGCTTCTTTTCGTGTCTTTTCTTTAACAATAGGGTCTTCCTTGGCCTGCGCCCATGCAGCCCTGCTATGAGTGTCCGCCTTATGATGCTTATTGAAACAGTTACCCCAGACTGTTCTAGGAGGGCCTGCAAGTCCATAGATGTTAACTTAGGTGATCCTGTCACCAACCTTAGACGACTTCTATCATTGATTTTTCTCTTACCCTCATGCCCAGGGAGGTTTTTGACAGTTCGTACTGTTGACACAGGTATAGCAAGCTCTTTAGAGATGGCTTTATTATATCTTTTTGAGCTCTTGTTTTCTTCAGACGGCTCTTTACCTCCACCATTGTGAAAAACGGACTGAATGAAACAGTTGGTTTTTCAAAGCATAAATCTCGTCATTCATTCATTGGCCATGATATATTGGGTGAAGAAATTCTGTTGGCATTTCTCTATCTGGGTGGTTCATGAAACATTGGCTCCATACTCCTATCATGGGCCCTCTTTACACTTGCTGGGTTGACATTTTGTAAATTGGTGGTACTCGGGTCTTTGAATATATTACATGGGCAACGACAGGTCATCTGTTTCTCAGTAAGATCTGATATTATGTAGTGTGTGTGCACAATTTCAAAGGGCCCAGATCCGGAAATCGTTTCGGGATGACGTCAGATAAACAAGAAAACATTCTGAGACTCCGCGTTTTCAGGAATTCTGTGTACCCTAAAATTGTCCTTTTGTGATCTGTCCTCAATATATGTAATGTTTTCCTTCCAGTTTCGCACGCCCTGTCTCCAATACGCTCACTGTAAGAAAACCGAGCTTCCACCTCTGCTAACCGGCTTCCTTCCTTTTTTGCGGAATCCTCCCATTTATTGATATCAGCCTGCATAGCACCCTTTTCACCACGCAGACCAGCGAGTTAAGCATTCATTAGAGAGGGCGTCTTCTCATCAGCTGTGAAACCTCGTCCTCCACAAGTGCAGGAATAGCTTCCACAACGACTAGCTCTGTTAGCTCCTTGTTGTCTGCTAGACAAGCTGTGGCTGAATGGTGGATTTCTTTGTGTTTTCAGCCATTCCAGATCCCAACAAGTTCACAAAATAAGAGAAAATATGTTAAAGTCAGATTCCTTTGAAACAGCAGACAATTACTGCACATGTTAGAGTCTAAAAGCTCAACAAATATAGTTATATTAGATTGAAAATAGTCAGACGTTGGCTCCATATTCTTATCATAGGCCCAATTTAACTTGCTGGGATTACGTTTTGTAAATTGGTGCTGCTCACTTGGGCACAGACAGGTCTTGATATCCATTTGTAATTTACCATAGGTGAGTCACATTAGGGTTAGTTAGGTTGTCTTAAGACTAACAGTAAAGGGTGCCAATACGAATGATACAGCAAGATTTACCGTTTTCATTTATATAAACCACAGGCTATCTGTAGAAAAATTGAAAGCCTCCAAACGTTTCATGTTGTCATCCAATGAGCTTCTTGCTTTTGTTTTTCGGGTATTTTCTCCAACTCTTCTGTCGTGATTTGCTCTGATTCTTCGATATTTGAAGGATTCCTTCTGTCACTGTCAGATTTTAACTACCTTAAAGATTCTCAATTGGTTTGAGGTCAGAACTCATTGCTGGCCATTTCATACAATACAATCTTCCGTGCTCTTGCTTGTTTGTTTGGAGTCTTTGTCCTGCTGGAGTAACCAAGATCTTAACCTCAAACTGAGCTTTATTACACTGGGCAGGAAATTTTGCTCCAAATTCAGTTGATAATCTTCAGATTTCAAAATACCTTTGACATGGGTAAGGCCTCCAGTCCCTGATGAAGCCAAGCAGCCCCTCCAGACGCTTCTTTCTAGAGGGTCTTCTTTGGTCTGCGCCCATGTAGCCCTACTATGAGTGTGCCTCTTATGATGCTTATTAAAACAGTTACCCCAGACTGTTCTAGGAGGGCCTGCAAGTCCATAGATGTTAACTTAGGTGATCCTGTCACCAACCTTAGGCTACTTCTATCATTGATTTTTCTCTTACCCTCATGCGCGGGGAGGTTTTTGACAGTATCAAGTGTGTTGTGTGATAGAAGAGTTTCAGCCAGAATGAAAGGAAAAATGTACAAAACCGTGGTGAGACCGGCCATGCTGATTGGTCTAGAGACAGTGTGGTGAGACTGGTCATGCTGATTGGTCTAGACAGTGTGGTGAGAGCGGCCATGCTGATTGGTCTAGAGACAGTGTGGCGAGAGCGGCCGTGCTGATTGGTCTAGAGACAGTGTAGTGAGAGCGGCCATGCTGATTGGTCTAGAGAGAGTGTGGTGAGAGCGGCCATGGTGATTGGTCTAGAGACAGTGTCACTGAGGAAAAGACAGAAAACAGAGATGTTTGTAGCAGAGATGAAGATGCTGAGGATCTCTCTGGGAGAGACCAGGATGGACAGGATCAGAGGAACAGCACATGTTAGAGGTTTTAGGGATAAAGTTATAAATCAAAGTGCACTGTGTTGCTTCTCTTGGCCACCAGAGAGTACTGTTTTACTGTTTCACATTTTAACTTTTATTATTTTTTGAGGATAAAAATACTTTTAAATCCCATAAATTTATCAGCATCAGATTTAATAAATGCATTAATTCTTCCAGAAATTAGACTAATAGTAATATTTTGCAGAAGAGGTGGCTGATGATATTTTGTGAGAAAACCAAAGACCTATAAATAGAAAACTTTCTAGTAAGCGTCAGACCAGAAACTATCATTTCTTATTTTATAAGACTCATGTAACAATTAATTTACGTCCAGCCTGAACGCGTTCTTTTACTTCCTGCAAATGCTGGGTTAGGGTCACTAAGGGGGGAAGAATGGCTCGGTGGGTAGGGCGACCGCTCCGTAACCGGAAGGTCGCAGGTTCGATCCCCCGCCCAGAGTCCATGCCGAGGTGTCCTTGAGCAAGACACAAAACCCCCAGTTGCTTCTGATGATAGTGGTCTGCGCCTTGCATGGTAGCTCCCATCATCATGAATGACTGTTGTGTGTGTGTGTGAATGATTGTATGGAGTGAATGAATAATGCATGTAAATGTAAAGCGTCTTTGAGTGTCTAGAAAAGCGCTATATAAGTTCAATGTATTATTATTATTATTATTACTGTAATTTTCTCCATGGGGGACGGGGTAAACGGTAAATAGACTCTACCTCTCCAGCTCTTTTCTACCTGTGTTGGTCCTCAAAGTGTTTTACATTGTAGCTCACATTCAGATATTCATACCTGATGGTGGACGCTGACATGCAAGCTGGAAACCACCATCAGGAGACATTGGAGGTTCAGTGTTTTTGCTCAGGAACACTTTCATCATGAACTCCAGGCAGGAGATCTAACCTGTGACCCTCCGGTTACAGGACGCTGACCTGAGCCATCCATACTGATAGCCATACTGAAGCATCCATGCTTGTCGGGAAGTAAGGAAACAGTCCGGCGGGAAATATTGGTTACATGAGGACGAGGTATGAGTGGTCTCCCAGTGAGACCTGGTTCGTTGGACCTGCCTCGTTCACTGTTTCATCAGCTTCTAGAAATACAGAGCCATCTCCTGGCAGATTGGGATAGCCTGGCATCACAGATCGAGACTTAACAGATTTTTATTTTAACAAATTAAACAAACAAAAGAAAATAGAAGACCGTTAAATGATAATAAGGAGTGACCCATATTAAAAAGTTACAAATTCTAGAAATGAATTTGTAAATCAGTGTATTGGACCCACTTCTTCCAGCATGATGAGGAGGAGACGGCAGCTCAGTGGTTAGAGCATTCACGTGCGGACCGGAAGGTCACGGGTTTGCGTCCCACAGAGAGTACGTCTAGGGTTTCTCCCAATGGTTTTGGGAGAAACCATTGGAGGTTTCTCCCACCATTGGCGCCGTCGAAGGGCAGCCTGCTGCGGTGTAAGGAGCGCAGCACACAAATTTCCCCGATGAGGGATGAATAGAGGAATTCATTTATGATACAAACCAAGCTTCCTTGTTTTTAACATACCCAGATATTTCCCGGTGGCGCAGTGGGTAGCACAGTGGCCTCACAGCAAGAAGGTCGTGGGTTCGAGTACTGGGTGGGCATGAGGCTTGGAACACTAACACGAACACCTTCTTCTGATGTACTCTCTCTCTCTCCTCTGCACATGTCCAAACCATCTCAGTCTGACCTCTCTGACTTTAAAACCTCTAACATGTGCTGTTCCTCTGATCCTGTCCATCCTGGTCACTCCCAGAGAGATCCTCAGCATCTTCATCTCTGTTTCCTGTCTTTTCCTCAGTGCCACTGTCTCTAGACCAATCAACATGGCCGCTCTCACCACACTGTCTCCAGACCAATCAGCATGACCGCTCTCACCACGCTGTCTCTAGACCAATCAGCATGGCCGCTCTCACCACGCTGTCTCTAGACCAATCAGCACGGCCGCTCTCACCACGCTGTCTCTAGACCAATCAGCATGGCCGCTCTCACAACGCTGTCTCTAGACCAATCAGCATGGCTGCTCTCACCACACTGTCTCTAGACCAATCAGCATGGCCGCTCTCACCACACTGTCTCTAGACCAATCAGCATGGCTGCTCTCACCACACTGTCTCTAGACCAATCAGCATGGCCGCTCTCACCACACTGTCTCTAGACCAATCAACATGGCCGCTCTCACCACGGTTTTGTACATCTTTCATTTCATGTCTATAACATGTTTATCCTGGTTAAAATATCCACGGTTCCTCTCACTTTGTTTAACTACATACATCAGACATACGTATGACTCGTTACGTCACGCCTCATAAGAGTAGAATTTAAACACGTTTGTCTTTAAACGTTAGTAGTTTTTTTGCTTCCTGATGAAAACGTTCTGTTCTCCAAACACTGCAGAGTAATGTGTGGTGTGATGTGGAAGCAGCGAGGGAGGATGGTGCAGGAAACATCATCCGATCCACAGAAAGATGCTTCTCTGCTCTCTGATTGGCTGCTTCAAACTGGGCATCCGGCCATAAATCAACACTTAATGATTACAAGCCGGGGATTCTGGGAAATATGTGGCAGCTTAAAAACTCTGCTGTTTGTTTGGTCTTTACTAGAAGTCCTTCCAACTTCATGCTTCCCAGAAGACACTTCCATCCAGTTCTGATCACGCTGCTTTATGGTTTCATCTTCCTGGATTTATCAGGGATCAGATTCAGGGAATTATTCTTCATAACAAAAGATGTGAAGCAAGAAATCTGAGCTGAATGATTAAAGGATGTAATTTAAAACTTACTTTTTGAAGTTTTTTTTTAAACCATGTTTGAATCATTTTCTCACATAAAAAAATGCATAAATTATTTGAACCCCAGGTCGTTTTAGGCCATAGATTTCGTCCTCCACCTGACCCACATTCTAACTTTAGCAGAAAGTATGTTAGTGCATTGAACAGGTATGTTGCAGGACACACACACACACACACAGTCATCCATACACACTCATCCCTAGGGACAATTTCATAGCAGCCAATCAACCTAACATGTATGTTTTTGGAGGAAACCAGAAAAAACCCATGTGTGCACAGGTAGACTCCACACAGAAAATACAGTAATTTGAGCCTCGCCCCAGCTGGGACTCAAACCCCAACCTTGTTGCAGTGAGGCCAACATGCAGCCCTATTGTTTTATGCTGCGTCGTGCAGGTTGCAGTTCTAAGTTAACCAGGAACCTCCCCCTGTGGCCTCACAGTAAGAAGGTGGGGTGAGGCTAAAATCACTGTCCTTTCTGTGTGGAGTTTGCATGTTCTACCTGTGTACACATGGGTTTCATCCAGGTACTCTGGTTTCCTCCGAGCCTCCAAGAACAATCCATTAGGCTGATTGGCTGCTACGAAAAAAAATCCCGTTGGAATGAGTGAGTGTGGATGGTTGTCTGTCTGTGTGTGTGTGTGTGTGTGTGTGTGTGTGGCTCCACAACAGACTGGTGACCTGTTTGGGGTGTATCCTGCCTCTCAGCTAGAATAGGCTCCCCTCTTATCTCACAAGGGGTAAGCAGTTCAGAAGACTAAACAATCCCCCTTGTTTAGGTTCTGTTCTGAGAGCTGCATGTGAAGATGAACCAGCAGAGAGCAGCAAATACCAGGAGAAGGAAGGAGAAGACGATCTGGAACCTACCAGTAATCACCTCAGAGATTCAACTTCTCACCACTGACTCCTACAGTCTTTTAGAAGTTTGTAGAACCCTTAATCCTAACTGAACTGTAACATTCTACAGATTAAAGGATCAGAAGTTCTAGAAAGATTTAAAGAAATTTAGAGTTTAAACTCAGAATGTTTCATTTTTTGGCTTCGATGCCAATTCTTCAAACAAAATACTGAAAAAAGCCTAAAAAGAAATGTAATAACTTTTGTTTATGACCCTGTATTCCCCCCTCCTTTTGCTCCCCGCTTGTTATTGCCCCCTAATAGCATGCACAACACAGTGTAAACCTCCTTTGAGGCTGCAAATATTCTTGTTTCATTTCATCTTCCGAACCGCATAAGGAATAAGTGGTTCAGAATTCCCTCATGCGGGTTGCCGGATCCTATCCCGGCTGATTAAATATGAGAGGCAAGGTACACCCTGAACAGGTCACCAGTCTGCTGCAGGGCCGCACACACACACACACACACACACACACACACACTCACTCACTCATTCCTAGGGGCAATCTTCTTTTGGCCATGCATGTTTTTTGAGGGTGGAAGGAAACTGAGGTACTTAGAGAAAACCCACACATACACATGGCTGAACATGCAAACTACACAAAGAAAGACAAGTATTCCACGCCTCGTCCCCACCCCAGACTATCTTACCACAGACCACCGTGCAGCCCGGGAGATATCATGTTTCCCAGAATTTATGACGTCAACTTTCATGGCCTTGACCTTTGGTTGCATGAACTGGATCCCTGGAAAGCTGAGGGCACGTTCATTAAGATCATAGTGTTACAGAAGCACAGATGCACGGACGGCCCGAATGTGTGACTCCTCATCTGCATTCTGTCAGCAGGGGCATGTTATTATGTTTTATTTTAATTGCATTTTTCAGCTAAATGTTGCAGATTTTCTGATGTTTTTTCTAAAAAGAAGAGAAGATGCAGCGCATGATGAAGGCCCTGACTTCCTGCACGCCCGATAGAAACTAAATAACTGTATAAATGTGCAGCCACGTCCCGTCTGATTTCCTGGGACGGATTCTGCAAACACATGATGTGAATATTTTCCTGTCACATGCTTGTCGCCTGATCGTGACCAGAGAATAAAAAAGCATGAGGTCTCTTTATTCTAGAGCAGCTCATGTGGTGTTGGTATGCAGCTCCGGATCATGATGACATGGCTTTTTGTGACATCATCAAGCTGCTGGAAGCTTTGTCTAAGTTTGGAACTGCTGCGATTAAATCTGCTTCCAACCGAATGAGGTGCAAAATAAAGAGAAATTCCAGAGTGATTATTTATAACAGAGTGTTTGAATGAGCGCTCATGCTTCCTTCTTCCTTCTTTTTGTGAACATTAGAAACATTTCTAGTTGTTTCCTTCTTTGTTTCCGGGGTTTGAGTTCGTTTTTCTGCAGAAAACATGTGATTAAAGTTTCCTTTTTAAAAAAATTTCATCAGTTCAGCAGATTTTTTTTGTCTGGAATCCAGATTAATGTCTCTTGCTTTGAAAAACTTCACATTTTTTAGTTAATTCTGGGTATAAAAGTGACAAAAAGTTGCAGTAAAGTTTATTTTTGGCTGACTTGGTCTTTTAAAGGGGGTTGTCCTGTCTTTTCAGTATGACGTTTGCATGTTCTCTTTGTGCATGTGTGGGTTTTCTCTAGTTTCCTCCAAAAATATATGTTAGGTTGATTTGCTGCTAGGAAATGACCCCTAGGAATGAGTGTGAGTGGCCCTGCGAAAGACTGGCGACCTGCTCGTGGTGTACACTGTTTCTCGCCTTGAATCAGCCGGGATGGACTGATGGATGGAGGGATGGATGGACTGATGGATGGAGGGATGGATGGATGGAGGGATGGATGGACTGATGGATGGAGGGATGGATGGATGGAGGGATGGATGGACTGATGGATGGAGGGATGGATGGATGGAGGGATGGATGGACTGATGGATGGAGGGATGGATGGACTGATGGATGGAGGGATGGATGGATGGAGGGATGGATGGACTGATGGATGGATGGATGGAGGGATGGATGGATGGAGGGATGGATGAAGGGATGGACGGATGGACGGTTCAGACGATGAATGAATGCTCTTTTAAAGGTTGCACACCTATGGCAGGGTTACCATCCCAGCCTGAACTGGATTTCTGGTCCATGTTTTAACCGTTCCGTCATCTTCCGCTTGTTCCGGGGTTGGGTCGCGGGGGCAACAGCCTCAAACGGGTAGCCCAGGCCTCTCTCTCCCCGGCTGCATCCTCCAGCTCACCCGGAAGGATCCCAAGTCGTTCCCCGGCCAGCTGTGAGACATAGTCTCTCTAGCGGGTCCGGGGTCTGCCCCTTGGTCTCCTCCCTGTGGGACGTGCCCAAAACACCTCGCCCGCGAGGCGCTCGGGGGGCATCCTGACCAGATGCCCGAACCACCCCATCTGGCTCCTCTCGACCTGGAGGAGGAGCGGCTCGACACCGAGCTCCTCCCGGATGGCAGAGCTCCTCACCCGATCTCTGAGTGAGAGCCCAGCCACCCTGCAGAGGAAGCTCATTTCGGCTGCTTGTACCCGCAATCTCATTCTTTCAGTCACCACCCACAGCTGGTTACCATGGTGAGTTTAGGAACGTAGATCGACTTGTAAATCGAGAGCTTTGCTTTTCGGCTCAGCTCTCTCTTTACCACGACGGACCGATGCAGCGTCCTAGTTATTGCTGATGCCGCACCGATCCGCCTGTCGATCTCCCGTTTAACCTCAAACTGTTTTAACCTCAAACTGAAAATAATTGTCTTAATATCTGTCTGGAGGTCTGTGATTGGAAGATAATTGTTGCATTTATTTCACAGTTTAAGAGATTCTTCTCATTTTATTTGCAGAGATTTGCATTGTAAGGGTTCCAGCTGCGAGTAAGAGAGAATTCAACCTTCTACCAAACAGTACAAGGTTAGCTTAGAGGATGCAACGACCAGGTTTATGCAGGGTGGACTCTGTGTGTGTGTGTGTGTGTGTGTGTGTGTGTGTGTGTGTGTGTGTGTGTGTAGGCCTTCAGCATTGCTCCATCAAACAGCATGGTTAGAAACCATCTTATTATACAGAATAAATACAGAAAAACAGCTTGAAAAACTTCACAATAAAAGCCTTAATTTCATAATCAATAGTAGAAAAAGTCTCTTATTCTGAAAACAGCTGCAACACACAAAACCATCCATAAACTCCTCATAAAGTTCAATAATATTTAAGAATATAAAAAAATGGATTAATTTTACAGGACGTTTCTACATGCGTAGCTCACATTCACACACACATTCATACCTGATGGTGGAGGCTGACATGCATGCACGCTGGTAACCACCATCAGGAGACATTGGAGGTTGGGTGTCTTCCTCTGGGACACCTCAGCATAACTCTGGGTGGGGGATCGTAACCGGCAACCCTCCAGTGACAGGACAGTCGCCCTTCAAACTGAGCCAGCCTTGCCCTGTGACGGTCCAATCACAGTTAGGTATTTAAGAAAGTTAAGTTGCCAGTTATTTTGAATAGAAGATCCAATCGGGCAGTAGGGTAGGACTTTGAAGGCCTTAGTGCTGATAATCTTCATTGATTTTAGTCTACCTGGCAACAAATACAGGCTGACATGTTTGTTCAAAACTTTTATTGTGAAAACACACGTTGAAAATGTAACGTTTCGTGTCTTATGTTGACACTTTTACTCCGAGTCCATCACCTGGCTTGTTCCTTTCTGCCATGCTGTGGTTGTCTAATCCCCCCTGATTGTTTCCACCCAGAACGCCCTCCCTCCTGTGTCCCCCTTGTCTCAGTGGCTCTTATTTGCACCAGTTTCTCCTTTACCACAACCAGAGCTTTTGAAGGTGTTCAGGGTTGGCTGCTGTTTGTTTGTATCAGTGCATGAACTTCCTGATCAACGCTGCGTGCTTTCCCTCATTACACATCCTGTGTTTTTTAGGATGCCATTTAACTTTTACTCATATCTGATTACAAATGTCACTTTTTGACCCTTTGAACACCGCCTCTCTGTGTAGTGATGTTACACTTAAAGCTCCCACACACACAGAGTGGGAGGTGTTTACTGACTCACGCTGACACGGTGGCCTTTTCACTTTCTGTTTGTTTAGGGTTTAAATAACCAATAAACCCTGAAACAGTGAAGCACACCGAGCTGAAATAAACACACTTATAAACGCACAGTGTGTGCACGGTTTCCCTGGTGTGTGGAACATAGAGGCTCTGAGTGGTGAAGAGGGTCGGAGTGAACAGAAGAGGTAAATAATTGAGCATGAACTCGGTGCAGGACATTCTGACCTGGAGAGAAGAGAATAGATCACAGGGTTAGAGTAGGTGTGTGCGTCTGGTTTGGTCCTCCTAATGGTGCCCCATGCCAAGACTGTCAAAAGATCACAAGAAGACGAGTTGGGAAACGGATTCTCTGAATGCAGCGCATGCTGCATGGGGACGAGTTCACACTGCTGTGAGGAGCAGGAAAAAAATCAATAGCTTTTAGAATGCGTTATCTAACGTGCATGGATCGTTTAAAAGAATAAGCTGCATGTTTCACTGCTTCTAAAACTTTGAGATAAAAATGGAGAAAACGTCCTAAAAAAGATCCAAGTGGTTCTAGTTACACCGCAGCCTGTGGTCACTGATTTACAGGAGGGTTCTGAAAATAACCCGTCCAGTGGAACAGGCTGTCTCGGTGAGGCATGCCCTTCTAACACATGCTTAAATATGACTTTTAAGAAGCTTCGCAGCCAAAAGGTCGGACCGCTGGTGGGAGCGGTGGGAGCTTTGTGGCGTTGCGGTGGGACGTTGTCCTTTCAAAGCTGGACATTGTGGTTTAAACAGAGTAACGATCACAGTACGTTCTTGTTATTTGACTGGTCTTAGATTTGGTGTAAATACCTCGTAGGACTTCACTCCGTTCTGAAGCAGAGTTGAGCTTGTTTGCTTTGAGTAACTGTTTGTACCGATGACGCTGAACGTACCTTCCACTCTGACACACTCAACCTGTATGTATGAACTTCACGGGCTGGAGCACAAATCCTCCAGCTGGCCACCCGGTGACGTACATGCTGTCGCTCCCAAACTTGGAGCCAGGATATTTCACCATCAGTAAAGTTTCATCATGTAATTCACTGAACAAATGTTTGCAAAAAAACAGAACCCGACCAATTTATTGGTTCTACCAACTGATTTGGCTGATTTTGATTTCTTACCATTCATCCCAGGCTCCCAAGTGGCCTCATGGCAAGAAGGTCTGGGTTAGAGTCCAGGAGCGGGGGTGAGGCCTGAAACACTGGTCGTTATGTGTGGAGTTTGCCTTGTGTATGTGCGGGTTTCTACTGGTTCCCCAAAACATACACAACATGTTTTGAGACTCACTAAGCGTGAGCTGTGTCCATGATTAACAGAACACTCTCCAGAGAGTCGGAATGAAAATCATGGCCAAGAACAACCTGTCGTTTGAATATGATGCCAATACTTGATGGAAGAATTTGAGTGGAGAGTGTGGAAAAGAGGTGAAGAAGCGTGTGCAGGCAGGCTGGAACGGGTGGAGAAAAGTATCAGGTGTGATGTGTGATAGAAGAGTTTCAGATAAAATGAAAGAGAAAGTGTACAAAACCGTAGTGAGAGCGGCCATGCTGATTGGTCTAGAGACAGTGTGGTGAGAGCGGCCATGCTGATTGGTCTAGAGACAGCGTGGTGAGAGCGGCCATGCTGATTGGTCTAGAGACAGCGTGGTGAGAGCTGCCATGCTGATTGGTCTAGAGACAGTGTGGTGAGAGCGGCTATGCTGATTGGTCTAGAGACAGTGTGGTAAGAGGGGCCATGCTGATTGGTCTAGAGACAGTGTGGTGAGAGCGGCCATGCTGATTGGTCTAGAGATAGTGTCACTGAGGAAAAGACAGGAAACAAAGATGTTTGTAGCAGAGATGAAGATGCTGAGGATCTCTCTGGGAGTGACCAGGATGGACAGGATCAGAGGAACAGCACATGTTTGATGTTTTGGAGGAACCACCAGGAAAGAGGACTAGAGGAAGACCAAAGAGGAGGTTCATGGATACAGTGAAGGAAGACATGAAGATAGTTGGTGTGACTGAAGAAGATGCAGGAGATAGGGTTAGATGGAAGAAACTGACTTGCTGTGGCGCCCTCTGAAGGGAAATGATGGAAGAAGATTCTGTCGTTAAATTGAAGTTAGAAATGTTTGAGGCCAAAGTGTTCATTTATGTCTAAATCTGTTTTACGCTGACACACAGCAGTATTGTTTCAAATGAAAGAACTTTAAACTCTGTTTTTTTAGTTCCTGTCCTGGATATAAAATCCTGTTTGCAGGATTAGCAAACAGAAGGTCTTCTAGTGTTTCAGTGCCACACGCTGGACTGTCAGTGTTGGGTGAAAGGTCACTCAGTAGCAGGCTGAGAGGTCACTAGGTCACCATATTGTAATTGTGTTGTCCCCTGGGTTGTGTAAAAAGAACCAGACAGCTGCACCGGCCTCATAAAGACACATTAACAGAGTCATGGCTGCTCACTTCACTGAGATCTTTTACTTTCCATGCTGGTGCTCTGTCACACGGATAAACAGGTATCATGATATCAATTATTAGGATCACTTCATTCCATTTTTTGTATCCTGCTCTTCTGGGGCTGGGTTGTGAGGGGCAACAGCCTCAAACTGGAAACCCAGGCTTCTCTCACCCCGGCTGCATCCTTCAGCTCACCTGGAAGGATCCTGAGGTGTTCCCTGTCCAGCTGTGGGACATAGTCTCTCCAGCAGGTCCAGTGTCTGCCTCTGGGTCTCCACCCAGGGAGAATTGCCTAGAACACCTCACCAGCAAGACGTTCAGGAGGCATCCTAACCAGATGCCCAAACCACTCCATCTGGCTTCTCTTGACACAGAGAAGTAACGGCTTAACTTAGAGGTCCTTCCTCTATCTCAAAGTGAGAGCCCAGCCGTCCTACAGAGGTAGCTCATTTCAGCTGTTTGTATCCGTGATCTTGTTCTTTTGATCACCACCCACACTGGTTGCCATGGTGGGGGTAGGAACGTAGATCCTGGTTTCCATGGTAAGGGTAGGAACGTAGATCCTGGTTACCATGGTGAGTGTAGGAACGTAGATCCTGGTTACCATGGTGAGGGTAGGAACGTAGATCCTGGTTACCATGGTGAGGGTAGGAACGTAAATCCCGGTTACCACGGTGAGGGTAGGAACGTAAATCCTGGTTACCATGGTGAGGGTAGGAACGTAGATCCTGGTTACCACGGTGAGGGTAGGAACGTAAATCCTGGTTACCATGGTGAGGGTAGGAACATAGATCCTGGTTACCATGGTGAGGGTAGGAACGTAGATCCTGGTTACCATGGTGAAGGTAGGAACATAGATCCCGGTTACCATGGTGAGGGTAGGAACGTAGATCCCGGTTACCACGGTGAGGGTAGGAACGTAAATCCTGGTTACCATGGTGAGGGTAGGAACGTAGATCCTGGTTACCATGGTGAGGGTAGGAACGTAAATCCTGGTTACCATGGTGAGGGTAGGAACGTAGATCCTGGTTACCATGGTGAGGGTAGGAACATAGATCCCGGTTACCACGGTGAGGGTAGGAACGTAAATCCTGGTTACCATGGTGAGGGTAGGAACATAAATCCTGGTTACCATGGTGAGGGTAGGAACGTAGATCTTGGTTACCATGGTGAGGGTAGGAAGGGGGTTTTTAGGCAGAACAGAGACACTATAATGAGAATGAAGAGCCACACGCTGCTCTGGAGAAGTACATTACGACCCCAGTCTGGATCATATGTACAGTATTATCTTATTACCCAGCTTTGCTCCTCACAGTGTAGGTGTCTAACTTTGGCTCCCTGTATAATTACGTTTGCCACACTAAAGGACATTTGGAGCTGGTCCAAGAGTTTGACCCCCTTGTCTTACAGTTTGTGATGTTAGTGAGTGCATGGGGCGGTTAGAAGGTGCCGCTTTCCCTGCTGCAGCTGTTGCTCCTCCCCAGGGGCAGGAAAAGAAAAAAGGTGACTGCCTGACGTGAACTGTATCCTGCTTCTGTTGCTGCTCCTCTTTCTCAACCCACTCCTCAAGTTTCACATCCTACTCCTCTGAATCACGCTATCACCATGATCGTATCTACACACACACATTAACACATGGACGCGACTTCATTACCCACAAATGTCTCACAGTTCCCCCCTCCTCATGTCCCCCTGGGAGGGGTGAGTCAGGGTGTGGGGAGAAGAAAAGGGCACAAAGTGAAATTCTGAGCAGCATCAGGTGCTGGAACGATGAGCAGTTTGGCCTTCGGTGCTTTGAAGAGGCAGCAGGCACAACTTCTGCTGAACATGAGCTCCATGATGCCCATCTTAGTCACCACGGCAACTGCTCAATACGGAGACGTTATTAACACATACCCACCAGGACCTGAACCATTATGGCTTTTTGAGACCAAACCAGTTTAAAGGGTCCATAAAAGACAGATTTTTTCATTAATACGACCATTTTTTTAAAGAAAAATGTTCAATGTTTATGAACGATTAAAAAAATAGTTTCTTCAAATCAAAACTTAAGTATATAAACATACGGTGGCACAGTAGTCTCACAGCTAGAAGGTTGGGGGTTCGAGTTCTGGGTGGGGCAAAGCTTGAAACCCTGGTATTTCTGTGTGGAGTTTGCATGTTCTCCCTGTGTACGTGTGGATTTTCTCCCACACTCCAAAAACATGCATGCTCGGTTGATTGGCTGCTATAAAATTGCCCCTAGGAATTAATGTGTGTGTAGATGTTTGTCTGTGTGTGAGTGGCCCTGCAACAGACGGCGACGTGTTAGGGGTGTACCCTCTCTCTTGCCTTGAATCAGCCGGGATAGGCTCCGGCACTCCCTGCCATCCGGGACAAAAACTACTGCCATTAGGGACAAAAACTACTGCCATCCGGGACAAAAACTACTGCCATCCGGGGCAAAAACTACTGCCATCCGGGACAAAAACTACTGCCATCCAGGACAAAAACTACTGCCATCCGGGACAAAAACTACTGCCATCCGGGGCAAAAACTACTGCCATCCAGGACAAAAACTACTGCCATCCGGGACAAAAACTACTGCCATCCGGGGCAAAAACTACTGCCATCCAGGACAAAAACTACTGCCATCCGGGACAAAAACTACTGCCATCTGGGGCAAAAACTACTGCCATCTGGGGCAAAAACTACTGCCATCTGGGGCAAAAACTACTGCCATCTGGGACAAAAACTACTGCCATCCAGGACAAAAACTACTGCCATCTGGGACAAAAACTACTGCCATTGGGACAAAAAATCACTGCCATCCAGGACAAAAACTACTGCCATCCGGGACAAAAACTACTGCCATCCGGGACAAAAACTACTGCCATCCGGGACAAAAACTACTGCCATGCAGGACAAAAAGTACAGCCATCCAGGACAAAAACTACTGCCATCCGGGACAAAAACTACTGCCATCCGGGACAAAAACTACTGCCATGCAGGACAAAAAGTACAGCCATCCAGGACAAAAACTACTGCCATCCAGGACAAAAAGTACAGCCATCCAGGACAAAAACTACTGCCATCCAGGACAAAAACTACTGCCATCCGGGACAAAAACTACTGCCATGCAGGACAAAAAGTACAGCCATCCAGGACAAAAACTACTGCCATCCAGGACAAAAACTACTGCCATCCAGGACAAAAACTACTGCCATCCGGGACAAAAACTACTGCCATCCGGGACAAAAAGTACTGCCATCTGGGAGGAGCTCAGTGTCGAGCCGCTCCTTCTCCAGGTGAAGAGGACCCAGATGGGGTGGTTCGGGCATCTGGTAAGGATGCTGGTGAGGTCCCACCGGTAGGAGACCCAGTTGCAGACTCCGGACCTGCTGGAGAGACTATGTCTAACAGCTGGCTGGGGAACGACTCGGGATCCTTCAGGGTGAGCTGGAGGATGCAGCTGGGGTGAGAGAAGCCTTGGCGTCCCATCTGAGGCTGTTGCCCCCGCGACCCGGCCCTGGATAAGCGGAAGATGACGGAACGGAATGAAAAAGTACTGTTAACCATCAAAGTGACTGTCTTCACATTTTTTAAATTTTTCTTTGATGAAGTCCATGATCTCATTTTTTGACTCAGATTTTGCTTCTATTTTAATGATTCATTGTTTTTCTTTCGTTTGAACTTTTATTTTGTTTGTTCTCTGAACTTTTTGTTCTTTAAATAAAGTTTTGCAACATTGAAATTTTCTCCCTGTCGTTAAACAAATAAAGAATATCTTATCTTTTACTTTAAACTCCACAAACATTTTTGAACATTTCTTTTCGTGCTTCCAAAACGGCAACAAAAAAACCTGAATCCTAGATTCCAGATTCAGGTGGCGAGTATCTGCACACTATAAGATAGAGATCATAAAAAGTCTTTCATCTCTAACTGAAGACATAAAAAAGGACGCTTATCATCACGGTAATCTGACTCAGCTAATTCACAGCTGCCAGAAATCTTCTTTTCTTCTCTGATTCACACCATTAAAGACTTCATTTTAAAGAATCCTGTCACATTTCTCTCTCTTTGTCACTTTAGAATAATAGATCCATCCTCTTCTGAGAATAACTCACACATTTGTTTCTAAGTGGGCCTAATCGGTGGAGTTTTGAACCCCCAGCGTGACCTTTACAAACAGAGAAAGAGGGGTGAGTCACAGCGTGCAAAGTGTAGCGTCTAAAAACATGGCCGACCACATGGTGGAGCGTTGACAAAGAGGGAGACATATGACTCATGGTTCTTTCTTTCTCTTTGGGATGCTTTCAACCCTTGTCAGTGCGGGTGGTAGGTAGATGTGTGCATGTGGGCTCGTCCGTGTGCGTGGTAGCATGTGGTGAACAGATCTGCACCGCCTCATAAACAAGACGTCCACACGATTCACAGCTTGTTCACAATCAGAGAATTTCACTTCAATCTGGACCCTTTCTAACAAGCATGCAGGACGGAGAAATAAATTCTAAATAAACCAGCGCTCAGCTGTGAAGAAATAAAGAGCAACGCAGAGTTTCCTCCAGCTGAGGAATCCCCCGTCAGGGCAGACTCTGGTTTCGGTCTTTCTTGCCACTTTCACTTGTTAAAACCCACACGTACAGTAAACCAACAATAACCCACTTTCTTAAACTCTCTGAAGATAGTGAACAACAAAAACTTTTCTCTCAAATCGCTGCAGCAAATAAATCAAATAAGCTTTGAAATGATGATAGGATGAAGGAGGGTGTAAGAACAGGACGTTCTGGTGCTGGTTAGATTTGGTTCAGCCACTCGTGAGACTCGTTTTATCTTTGCACATGGCAGTCTTGTAATTTATCTCCACTTGAAATGAGCAGGATCGGTATATTGGGTTTTGAGGTTTAAAAAATGGCAACTTTTTACTGAAACTTTTGGAAGAATTGCTCACAAAATCATGGCGGGACGGATTCGGTAGACCAAACTCTGTTTGGCACAAATCCTTATCTCCTTTGTTCCTTATTCTTCTAAAGTTCAAGCTTATATTGATTGCTATGAAATAGGAATGAGTGTGTGCGTGGATGTTTTTCTGTATGCGTGTGGCCCTGCAACAGACTGGTGACCATTTCAGGGTGTAACCTCCCTTCTTCTTCTTTCATCATTTCTCTTCAGGGGTCTCCACATCAAGTCAGTTTCTTCCATCTAACCCTATCTCCTGCATCCTCTTCGGTCACACCAACTATCTTCATGTCTTCCTTCACTGTATCCATGAACCTCCTCTTTGGTCTTCCTCTAGTCCTCTTTCCTGGTGGTTCCAAACCCAGCATCCTTCTTCTGATGTCCTCTCTCTCCTCTGCACATGTCCAAACCATCTCAGTCTGACCTCTCTGACTTTAAAACCTCTAACATGTGCTGTTCCTCTGATCCTGTCCATCCTGGTCACTCCCAGAGAGATCCTCAGCATCTTCATCTCTGCTATAAACATCTCTGTTTCCTGTCTTTTCCTCAGTGCCACTGTCTCTAGACCAATCAGCATGGACGCTCTCACCATACTGTCTCTAGACCAATCAACATGGCCGCTCTCACCATACTGTCTCTAGACCAATCAGCATGGCCGCTCTCGCCACACTGTCTCTAGACCAATCAGCATGGCCGCTCTCACCACACTGTCTCTAGACCAATCAGCATGGCCGCTCTCACCACACTGTCTCTAGACCAATCAGCATGGCTGCTCTCACCACACTGTCTCTAGACCAATCAGCATGGCCGCTCTCACCACGCTGTCTCTAGACCAATCAGCATGGCCGTTCTCACCACACTGTCTCTAGACCAATCAACATGGCCGCTCTCACCACACTGTCTCTAGACCAATCAGCATGGCCGCTCTCACCACGGTTTTGTACACTTCTAGCTGAAACTCTTCTATCACACATCACACCTGATACTTTCCTCCACCCGTTCCAGCCTGCCTGCACACGCTTCTTCACCTCTTTTCCACACTCTCCATTGCTCTGGACTGTTGATCCTAGATACTTAAAATCTTCCACCTTCTTGCTCTGTTCTCCCTGTAGCCTCACTTTTCTCTTTGGGTCCCTCTCATTCACACACATCTACTAGACCCATTAGTCTGAATATGAGTTTACAAGCTGGTCCGAGGCAGTGTGTGTTATTAGAGAAGCCAGCATTCATGTGGCAGAAAGCCAGAATGGCCGAGGTCATCGCTGGGATGACCCCTCTAATGGGGTATGATGATCTCTGACCTCTGTGTCCGGGTTCATACGCAGTCAGACTGAGAGTCAGTTTGCAGCTAATTTCATCACCCCTGAAGAAAAAGTGAAAGCTGGGCCTGGGTCTGCCTGTGTTGTTCTGCAGGATGGAGGAAGTGAATGTGGTGTCTGATGATTATCTGGCCAACAGGAAAGCCTTTTGTCTCCGGGGTTATCTGGCTGCCTGCAGAGCGGATGACGTGAGCACACAGCAATGGAAAGGCCATTTTACACGGACTGGGTGCAGATCATGTTAGCTTCCTGTTGGCACCCACACAAAGTCCAACAGGATTGTTGGAGGTTTGCTCAGAATATTGATTACGTCTTTGGAGTTTTTTGATCAGAACAAAAGATCAAAATTTGTTCAAGTTTAATATAAAACCAAACATCTACCATCTGACAGAATGATTTTCCTTCTTCATATCAACTTATTTAACCTTCCAAACAACCTGTCGCTGCACGTATCCTTCAAACTTTACTTCAGATTAACTTATTAAAAAGGTTTCCATGCCAACCAGCTGCATCTTCTTCCATCTAACCCTAGCATGAGCAAACTATGGCCCGCGGGACACATGCGGCCCGTTAAATATTTTAATCCGGCCGCTGAACTTGAAAAAAATTAAATAAATAAATTGTGTTAATGTTTTATTTTCCCGCAATTCTGATGTTTCTTCACTAGATGGGTGGAGACAGCAGCTCAGTGGTTAGAGCGTTCGCTTGCGGACCAGAAGTTTGCGGGTTCGAGTCCCACAGAGAGCACGTCTATGGTCCTTGGAGAAGACACCTAACCCCCGCTTCTCCCACCATTGGCACCGTTGAAGGGCAGCCTGCTGCGGTGTAAGGAGTGGAGCACACAAATTTCCCCGGTAAGGGATGAATAGAGTAATTCATTTTTATTTTTTTTATTTTTTAGATGGCGCACTCTGGATATATTGGCTTTGTCGAGAAAGCAACAACACTGCTCCCATTAAAATGTGTGTGTTTCCGTGATGCGCACACTGTCAAAATAAACAGTGTTCACAGATATGGAAAGCCATCGGGGCCAATACACACACGTAAACAAGCGTGTTAGATTCTAAAACATGCAAAATGTTACATCAAGAGCTTAGATTTCAAACCTAGCGCCGCTAGATTTGAAATCTAAATCCAATCTAACCTCCTCCAGGTCGAGAGGAGCAAAATGGGGTGGTTCGGGCATCTCGTCAGGAAGCACCCCGAGCGCCTCCCTGGTGAGGTGTTTCGAGCATGTCCCATCGGGAGGAGACCAAGATTTGAAATTTAACGCTCTTGTTGTAAAATCTTGTTTAAAAAAAAGCTTGTTTAAAATCTAGCGCCATTCTATTGGTCTAATCTAAGCGGTTACCACAGAATGCCATCCATCTGATCCTGTTCCAGCCCACTGGTCAAACGTTACAAATCAAAAAGTTTGCCCACCACTGAAAACCCTATTTGCTGCATTCTCTTCTATCACACATCAAACCTGATACTTTCCTCCACCCATTCCAGCCTGCCTGCACACGCTTCTTCACCTCTTTTTCACACTCTCCATTGCTGTGGACTGTTGATCCTAGATACTTAAAATCTTCCACCTTCTTTCTCTCTTCTCCCTGTAGCCTCACTTTTCCATTTTGATCCCTCTCATTCACACACATGTACTCTGTGTTACTCTGACTAATCAATGGATTCAACATGGATTCAAAATGCAACTGATCAAAAACGGGCGACATCTCACTAAGCACGTACACCTCTTGCACATATTATTTGCTCCTTGTTCACACCCGTGCCTGTCCACGTGCTCACAAACATGTCCTGGTGATTTCTGAATGGCTTAAAAGAGGTTAACATCTCTGAGAGTGAACGGATGATTGAAGAGGCCTTCTTATTGTCACCGTGACGTCAGCTCGGTGTGCAGGTGTCTCCGTGGTGAGTTTGGAATTGGCTGTGGTCTCTGCCCCCTTACATCTTCCAGTTATCTCAGAAGTGGTGTTTGTGGCTTTTGTGTTGCATGTAGGGCCTTCACACCCCCAGCGGGGGAGGGTCGCTCTTAATGGGCTCTCTGGGGTTAGTGAAGAAGGAGAGAGGTTTGTCTGGGTCGGCGTGTGCTGGTTGGGAGGTCTGACAACCTGCAGGTGGTGTCAGACTAGTGGCACCCACACGCATGATCGGTGCCAGACAACACACCGCCCCCCTGAGCGGCAGGGTGGCCACGTGTTCTGAGTGATCCCGCAGTTGAAAGGCTGATTAAACCTATCCTCCCTGCAAGCATCTGTTCTGCTGAAATGTACTTGAGAAAACGGAGTTGTTGCCAAGATGAGGGAGTCGCTCCTCTGATTGGATTCAGTTCCAAACAAATTAATCAAGTCCTTAAAGAACATAAACACATGTTTTTTGTGTCCTTGTTTTTTTATTTGGTCTTGTGAAGCTTCTTTTTTACGTCAGGAGAAAAAAACTGAAGTTCTTTGATCAGTAAAATCAAGAAAAGAATGAAGATTTTGAATGAATAATATGCCATTTTGTGTATTTGCATGTAGCTCTTTATTCAAATCTTTATTATTAACATCATTTCATTCAGTTCAGGTTTGCAGGTACCCGTACAAGCTGGTATGCAAACAAGACAGATCCACCTTGGGCAGGTCAGCGGGGCCACACAGTCAAACAAACCACACACACACTCCACAGTGAGGATTTTTTAATAATTAATCACCCTGAAATGCATGTTTTTGGTCAGCGGAAAGAAGCTGGAATTTCCAGAGAGCAGCAACACATGCATTGGGGGGCGGTGCTTCAGACCACACCCCAGCCTGGCCTTGGACCACAAACCTTGTTTTGAGTTTGCGGTGCTGCATCAGCATGCAGCGCATGATTCCAAAGTTGCAATGCATGCAAACATTCTGCATTAAGAACAAGTGTGGACTGTGGAAGAGATGGACCTGGTGAGTGTGATGTTATAACTTTCAGCTTCGAGGGGGGAGGGAGTTGGCTCAGTGGTAGTGTTTGTCCTTAGACAGGGAGAAGCTGGTTTGTGTCCAACTGAGTCCCCTAAGTGTCCTTGGAGCAGACACCTAGCCCCCTAGTTGCTCCCACTATTGCTGCCTGCTGTGGTGCAATGCAGGACAGGAATTTCCCCATGAGGGACTGATAAGGAAATTAATCTTCAAACAAATGAAGCTACTATAGTCACCTTTTTTCTCCAAAATTGATGCCACCATGTTGAATTTCTTAGCAATATAACTATGTAGTCATTGGTTGAGTCTACATTTGCATGGCAACCATTTTGCTGCTAGGAGCGAGCTTTTTGCAATTGCAAACCCGATAAAAATCTGTCAAAAAAACCTGCCAAATGTCCCCATTTTAATTGTGATTAACCAGGTACTTATTTGAAAATTCAGAACTACTGAGAATGAGATGCATCTAAGGTAACAGAGCCTACGTGGTTACCATGACAACAATAGTGACTGTAGCCACCACTCAATTTTATTTTACTGTCATCTATGTCAGGGATTGCAGGGATTATCTAACGATTGCAGCAATGGGAAAACGTCCTACTCAATCAGAGAGCAGAGATGACAGTGTGACATGAACACAAGCGACTGTCGTCCATTTTTGTAGTTCTGTATCTAACCATGCTATACGGTCCATCCTCCATGTTTGTAGTTTTGTATCTAACCATGCTATAGGTCCGTCCTCCATGTTTGTAGTTCTGTATCTAACCATGCTATACGGCTCGTCCTCCATGTTTGTAGTTCTGTATCTAACCATGCTATATGGTCCGTCCGCCATGTTTGTAGCTCTGTATCTAATCATGCTGTACGTCCGTCTTCCATGTTTGTAGTTCTGTATCTAACCGTGCTGTACGGTTCGTCCTCCATGTTTGTAGTTCTGTATCTAACCGTGCTGTACGGTTCTTCCTCCACGTTTGTAGTTCTGTATCTAACTGTGCTGTACGGTTCTTCCTCCATGTTTGTAGTTCTGTATCTAACCAAGCTGTACGGTTCGTCCGCCATGTTTGTAGTTCTGTATCTAACCATGCTATATGGTCCGTCCGCCATGTTTGTAGCTCTGTATCTAACCATGCTGTACGTCCGTCTTCCATGTTTGTAGTTCTGTATCTAACCGTGCTGTACGGTTCGTCCTCCATGTTTGTAGTTCTGTATCTAACCGTGCTGTACGGTTCTTCCTCCATGTTTGTAGTTCTGTATCTAACCGTGCTGTACGGTTCTTCCTCCATGTTTGTTGTTCTGTATCTAACCATGCTGTACGGCCCATCCTCCATGTTTGTAGTTCTGTATCTAACCATGCTATACGGTCCGTGTTGGAAACAAATCCCCAGATTGAAAATTTAAAGACAGTGTTTAGAAAGTTTATTCAGGAAAAAGTTGTGTTTACGCTCAGTTTTCTGGACAAAACTGACTGTTCAGGTGCATCACTTACGTCACGTCTGGTCCCCACCAGAAAGAAATTATTTGCCAACCATTGAACCCCAATGCTGCAAGGTCAGACTGTTTCCACAAGAGAAGTAAACAATGAAATGAATCAAACCATAAAGTTAATAATAGAAATCTACGAGCATTGAGACATTTTGAAGATGGAAGCTGTCGACCGTTCCTTTACACAGTCATTGTATAAGATTAACTTTGCAGCCTAAAAAAAGTCCTTTAAGTTTGACCAAAGCTGATAATAAACACCTCCAGCTGGAGGGAAAGAAAGTTGTAGAAGCTTGTTTGGTTCAGTCTGTAAATGACGTAACAGGCTTCTCCTGTAAACACTGCCAGGTTGTGTAAGGTCTAATAAAAAGGTTAGCATAGGACATCCTCTGAGAACACGGACTCCTGAAATAACCTGCAGCTCTGCAGACAGCTGAGGACACTTCATCTCCTCAGCTGCTTTCTGCTTGTTTTCTTTTGCTGTTTGTGAGAACGGTTGCAGAAATTCCAACCGGTGTTTTTCATGTTCTGGACGCTCCATGTGTTTGGCACACGATTGCATGCATGTTCGTGCGAATCTCCAAAACTAAAACAAGACCTTTAAAAAACAACCAAACATGCTACTTCTGGACTGGATTTAAAGTTTGTGTGTACGTGCAAACTCATTGGTTTCCTCCTGATTTAATCTGAGTGACTTTCAGGTGTCTGGTGCCGGGAATTGATGGTTCACACACACCCGCAAACAGACTGTTCACTGGACACACACACACATACACACCCTACAACAGATGGCTCACACACACCCACTCCTGATTTTCCATTCACATGCACATATCAACGGTCAAAACAATAATGTGGTGAAAGAGGCAGAAGTGACTGTTCTGTGAATTAAAGGGCTCCACAAAGCCGCCGTCTCACCATGTCTGCTGGTGATTTATTTCTCACTGGCCTTTCTGTCTGAATCAAACAGCTCTCCACCCTGCATTCCCTTCTTTACGGATCAGAACAGCAGCAAAAAGCAAACCTCAGCTGCTTCAAAGACTTTTCTCCTGGAATAAAAAACATATCTGAATCACAAATAGCTTCTAATTTTATTTCAGTCGTTCATATTTATAAAATATTTCCAAATGGTTTCCGTGTTCTGTTTCCAAAAGCCACTGCTTCCAAACGTGGGTTTTAGCATTAAAGCTCCAGCCAGCGTTTGTTGCCAGATCGACTAAAATAAGCAGTGTTTCCTTGAAGGTCTTAGAAAATCAGTTCCGCTAATTTTCTCTTGAACAAAATAAAACTTTTGGTTGAAACGGTTGGATTTTGAGCCGTTCTTAATCAAACGGCTCACAGGCCATTTTAAGACAAGATCTTCAGACCTTCTGATTGGACGGTCACAGATCATAACAGCTACTAAGCTCGCAAACAGAACATGAGGCGAAACACGTTCTGTTCGTTTGTCTTCTGCTTATCTGGGGCCGGGTCGCAGGGGGGAACAGCCTCCGATGAGAAGCCCAGGCTTCTCTCACCCCGGCTGCATCCTCCAGCTCACCCGGAAGGATCCTGAGGTGTTCCCTGTCCAGCTGTGAGACATAATCTCTCCTGCTGTTCCGGGTCTGTTTCTGTATCTCCACCCAGTGGGACGTGCATGAAACACCTCACCAGCGAGGCATTCGGGAGGCATCTTAACCAGATGCCTTGAACCACCCCATCTGGCTTCTCTCGACCTGAAGGAGCAACGGCTCCGAGCTCCTCCCGGATGGCAGAACTCCTCACCCTATCTGTGAGTGAGTGGAATACATTTCTGTTACCGGTGGCCGAGTGGTAAGTTTTGTCTTCTGAACCCCTTATCCTTAACCGAGTCGCGGGGGCTGCTAAAGCCTATCCCGGCTGATTTAAGCCGAGAGGCAGGATACACCCCAGACAGGTCACCAGTCTGTTGCGGAGACAGACACGGACAACCATTCACAAACACACTCATTCCTTGGGACAATTTCATAGTGGCCAATCAACCTAACACATATGTTTTTGGAGGGTGGGAGTAAACCAGAAGAAACCCACTCATACACAGGTAGAACATGCAAACTACACACTTAAAGCATCACTCCCCCTCTCTCCGGAACTCGATCCCCGCCCTTCTTGCTGTGACGGCACCACTGTACCACCGTTCAGCAGGAAGGAGTGTCTACTAAAATATTTTTATCGTCACTCCAAAATCCGAAATGTCAAGTTAGTGAATTTTTTCATCTTTAAAGGCTGATTTACTTTTAATTGCATTTTTGGGTCAAACCTTTTTAAATGTGTTGAACAAAGTAAAGAACTACGAGCAGGATGGAACAGGACATGTGTCCACGTGTAGAAGACTTCATCAGAAATACAGTATGGTGAACAGACCGGACGTCTAGCGTCGCTGAGGAAAGAAAAATATGGATTTTATCTACAAATAATCCATGTTTTTAAAAATAAAACCTTGTCGAGCCGCTCCTCCTCCAGGTCGAGAGGAGCGGGATGGGGTGGTTCAGGCATCTGGTCAGGATGCCACCCAACCCCCGAGCGCCTCACTGGTGAGGTGTTTCGGGCACGCCCCACCGGAAGGAGACCATGATGCAGACCCCGGACCCACTGGAGAGACTATGTCTCACAGCTGGCTGGGGAACGACTCGGGATCCCTCTGTGTGAGATGGAGGATGCAGCCGGGTTGAGAGAAGCCTGGGCTTCCCATCTGAGGCTGCTGCCCCCGCGACCCGGCCCTGGTTAAGCAGAAGACGATGGAACGGAACAGAAAAAAGCGTTGTTCTATTCTTACATATAATTGAAGTTTATGAGGTCTTTGTGGTGGGTTTTTTTTTTTGCTTCTGATTGGATAAAAGATGCCAAATTTGACCTCAGACATGCTGCATAACTAACTAAATTACATGAGATTATCTAAATCCAGCCGTCTGAACTGTGACAGCTTCATTTAGTAACACAGACATCCAAACATAGAAAATGCTGGATGTGTTTATTTAGAAATAGAGCAGCCGCTGCTTTAAAAAGGAACAGAAACTCTAAAAATAAACTTTTCCGAGCTTGTTTGGTGTAATCTGTTTGGAAAGGTTGAGTTGGAGCACCAAAGATAGCTCAGTGTGGTCATCCACTTAGAGCAGACTGGCCTACATTCACACATTCAGGTGAAGATTCTTCCTCAGAGATCCAGTCCTTTCTACTCCAGGCTAATCCTTAGCTGTTGCTGTAAAACTAAAGCGGATCGTTGCGTTTGAAGCGGCCTGTTTGTGCAGATACATGCGTGCAGGAATCTCAGAAATGCTGAATGTTTTTCTCACCAGTTTGAAGTTAGAGGAATGCAGCTGTGTCACGAACATGCTGCCTGTGCATGTGTTTACCACAGTGATTCAGCACTTTTAGCTCAGCTTGGATTTAGAATGACTTGTAATTCTGAGTAAATGGCAGGATTTTCTGTATGAGAATCTGTTTTTTTAAATCATGGCTGCTGCAGGACAGTGGCCCTAAAGAACCTCTCTGTACATGAGGCCCAAAAAGAGCTGGACGTCTCTTTCTTTGCAAATTTAAGCATGCAAAATGTGGCTTTAAGAGACATTTACATGCAAATATAAAACCAAACAGTATTATGTTGTTTTCTCTTCTGTCTGGTTGGATCATTTGGGTTTTTTTGGTCGTAAACATGTGCATTGTTGGCCTCCAGTGAGGCGTACGAGAGCGCTGCAGAGCGTCTCTGTTGCATCCTGCTGCTAATCCACTTCCCTCTGAAACACATCCTTCTCCCAAAGAATCAAACATACACAGAACAAACGCCTCCTCACCCCGTGAACCTGAGTCACTTCTTCAGACTTCCTACACATCCAGAATGTGTGTGGAGATGCATGTGGGTGTGGTTTCATAACTGCAGCAGATCATTTCTTCTTGTTCGGTCTCGTCTTTGCTTTTGTTGTGAGACTTTTGAAAACACGCCGCATGACAAACACCTCCATCTTTGTTTGGTTGTAGCAATAAAAACTGCTTTGGCTGTAGTTTCGATCTGCACGAGGACTGACTCAGTCATCTCTCACCCACAGATAAAAGAAAATGTTTATTTATTTATTTAATTCATCATCTGTTGCTCTTTTTGTCACATGCATGTGCACCCTGCCAAGTGCAGAAATGGGTCAAATCAAATTTGTTTCCAACTAGAAGCCGGAAATTCAGACAGTTATATGTTGGCCCAGAAATTCTAACCTACATTCTGTGTTTGTGTTAAAGAGAAAAGTTAAACTGACCCAGTTGTTTTGTTGTTCCCTTCAGAGACCCTGAGGTCATAGGGACAACGTCGTCACCTTCATATTAAATCCTATTTAATCCACAAAGAGAAGCACGACTTCACTTTAGCAGAAAACGACCCATAAATAAACTGCAAACGGCTTGTGTTCTTTTTTCTTCTTGCACAAACCACCCCTGTAATTTGCAGCACATAAAAACTTCATTAAACGGCTTAGAAGAGGATTTAAAAGCAGTTTCAAAGAAGCAGAAAAATCAGGAGCAGAGAAAGAAGCTCGTATTTCAGACCGTCTGTGTGCTAGCACGGCTCGCTGCAGAGACGATGTAATTAGAGAGAAGATGAGCTTTTAGATGCTGGATCGTCTTCAGAAGAAGTTCAGAGAGCTGCAGCTGCAGCTGCATGGACGGGACGGGCGTCTGAGTCACTTTACAGGTTCATTAGTCATTTGAAAATGATGCCAAGGTGATAAACAATAGGTACTGAGACTTTTAACTCTGCTCGTCTGAGTCTAAAACCATGCCAGTCTGTCAATGCCTGATCCCGTCAGACCTCAGAAGCTAAGCATGCTGAGCCTGGGCTGTACTTGGATGGGAGACCCCTGGAAGCCTACGTGCCACAGTGGGACGGCCGTTGAGATTAAATTGTCACTGTGTCGCTAGGCATGCTGCCAATGGGATCAATGTGATTATTAGGACCAACAGATCCTCACCAGCCTCAAAAAGACTAAAACAAAGGAGGCAGAGACGCACGCAACCCAGGCCCGCGCTCATCCAGATCCTGAGTTGAGCCAAGGGGCCGCCCATCCGCCCTGCCAGGTGCATAAGAGACACCCCTGCCAGGGTTCCCCCAACCCCACGGGCCACTGGTGTCCCTGATGCCAGGACCCCTGGGCAACGGGGCAGACATGGCAACCGCATCCTGCAGATGTAGGCAAGCCCAGGGGGTTTTGGAAGCCAAGGCCCAGACCAAGAGAGGAGCACTCCTCCAAACGCCCAGGGGCTCCATTCTGCCAAGCCACGGCTAAACTAATAATAATAATAATTATTTTTATTAGAGTTTCGGCTAAAACGAAAGGGAAAGTGTAGAAAACCATGGTGAGAGCAGCCATGCTGATTGGTCTAGAGACAGTGTGATGAGAGCGGCCATGCTGATTGGTCTAAAAAACAATGTGGTGAGAGCTGCCATGCTGATTGCTCTAGAGACAGTGTGGCGAGAGCAGCCATGCTGATTGGTCTAGAGACAGTGTGGTGAGAGCGGCCATGCTGATTGGTCTAGAGACAGTGTGGTGAGAGCGGCCATGCTGATTGGTCTAGAGACAGTGTCACTGAGGAAAAGACAGGAAGCAGAGATGTTTGTAGCAGAGATGAAGATGCTGAGGATCTCTCTGGGAGTGACCAGGATGGACAGGATCAGAGGAACAGCACATGTTAGAGGTTTTAAAGTCAGAGAGGCCAGACTGAGATGGTTTGGACATGTGCAGAGGAGAGAGAGAGAGTACATCAGAAGAAGGATGCTGGGTTTGGAACCACCAGGAAAGAGGACTAGAGGAAGAGCAAAGAGGAGGTTCATGGATACAGTGAAGGAAGACATGAAGATAGTTGGTGTGACCGAAGAGGATGCAGGAGACAGGGTTAGATGGAACAAACTGACTTGCTGTGGCGCCCCCTGAAGGGGCATGATGAAAGAAGAAGAAGTCGACATATGCATGCTTGATTAATGAGGCCCAGATCTCTTCTTTAAACACAAACATTTATACAAACTTAAATATTCTGACATTCAAATCATGCAAAATAACAAAACTTGTTCATTTAATTCACACATTAACATTAAACATAAAAAAAGGTCTGTTTCTGCTTTCTTCCTCCATGTTGCAGAAAAGTTGGCTGCACAGGAAACTGATGTCAAAGGGGGGTGTTTGCAGAAACTCTAAATCTGAGTGTTTGAAGGGGGGGAATTCAGACAGTCAGCCACGGTACCAAACAAAAGACCCCAAATATGGCGCCTTTTTTCAGTAAAAAAAAATGCAATATTCTTTACAAAAAGCTTACTCTTTTTTTCCCACCAAGGCCACAGATACAGCTGTGGTTAAGGGTCCACATCTGTGGAGGCTTCACATCTCCATCTGGAGACGAGGGCAACCAGTGTTTATGAAAATAAATGAAAATAGATGAGTCATTGTGAAAATGTCACTTGTAAAACAGGGGAAATTTTCAGTCGCTTCTTCAGCAGTTCTGTGAAAAAAAAAAAAACAGAAACCAAAACTAATCAGCGTGTTTTTTTTTTTTTGTGCCAGCAGCAAAATGCTGGAGAACCAAAAAAAAAAAAAAAAACAATGAAACGCTTTCCTGACATTTTACTTTTGGAGTAACGAAGGTTTGATAAAAGACCTTTTATTACACGTATTAGTCATAAAACACAGGCTGCTATGACTCCTCATCGTAGTGATCTACATCTGACTCACATTCTTTCTAAATGCCTGCAAGCGTTCAGTTTCTGTCATGTGCACTCAGGTTTCTCTGCTTCAGATGAAGTGCAAGTTCTGCTGCTGCAAACTGAGAGAAAAACAAATCACCTCTTTTACATCATTAAAGCTGATCAAAAGTTTATCATTAACATCAGAACAATGTAGCTTTGACATTTTTTAGGCTTAATTATGACACGATGATGGTGGTGAGAAGGGAAGCTGGACCCAGAAGCATTGCCAGTTTTAACCAGCTGATTGAAAGACGTGCAGAACCAGACATAACCCTGTAAGATGAATGACTGGAGGAAGACCACAGCTGGACGTCGCGGGTTAGAGCTCGACTGGGTGATGAGGTGACCAGATGTGGGAGCACGGCAAGAAGGCAGGATGCACCAGGAGCCAAGGGGAACAAGCTCAGCAGGATGAGGGATCGGAGCTACGGAGCTTAAAGGGAATAAATGAGTGCACCGTTTGGGAACACACTCAGCAAGATGAGAGCAGAGCTATGGTTGCTCAAAGAGAAGGAATGAGTGCACCATCTGGAATCAAGAGGGAACACGCTCAGCAGAATGAGGAGCGGAGCTATGGCACTCAACAGGAAGGCAGGTTGCACCGTCCAGGATCCAAGGGGAACAAGCTCAGCAGGTTGAGGAGCAGAGCTATGGCGCTCAATGGGAAGGCAAGGTGCACGAAGAGCCTGAGGGATGATCGAGCAGGGAAGTGAGAGACACCAGGGCTTAAATAGTCCAAAGGAAAACAAGGCATACCAGGAGGTTGGGACCAGGTATGCCAAATTATGGTAATATAAATATGCCAATATATGCCAGGTATGCCAAAATATGCCAATTAAGCCCCACATGCTGCTGATGACTTACAACTGGCAGAGAAACTCAACACCTTCTATGCCAGGTTTGATGTCTCACTCTCCTCCCCCCTCACTGATCAACAACCTTCAGACACTTTGAAGCCACTCCCATCCCCCACCCAATTAACAACAGAGGTCACTCCAGCTGACCAGCCCTCCCCCTCCACTGCTTTCTTGGTGACAAAACAGGATGTGCTCAAGCTCTTCCGCAAGCAAAACCCTCGGAAAGCTTCGGGCCCAGATGGTGTCTCCCCGGCCACCCTGAAACACTGTGCTGAGGAACTGTCTCCAGTTTTCACAGACATTTTCAACACCTCGCTGAAGACATGCCACGTTCCAGCCTGCTTCAAGCGGTCCACCATCGTTCCTGTTCCCAAGAAGCCCCGTATCACTGGACTTAATGACTACAGGCCTGTGGCGCTTACGTCTGTAGTCATGAAGTCATTCGAACGCCTGGTCCTCCCTCATCTCAAGCACTTCACCTCTCCCTCTCTGGACCCTCTGCAGTTTGCCTACAGAGCCAACAGGTCTGTAGACGACGCCATCAACCTGTCCCTCCACTTCACCCTGCAGCACCTGGACTCCCCGGGAACCTATGCCAGGATCCTGTTTGTGGACTTCAGCTCTGCATTCAACACCATCCTCCCTACCCTGCTTCAGGACAAGCTCTCTCAGCTCAACGTGCCTGACTCCACTTGCAGGTGGATTACTGACTTCCTAACAGACCGGAGGCAGTGCGTGCGGCTGGGGAAGAATGTCTCCACCTCTCGGACTATCAACACAGGATCTCCACAGGGCTGTGTCCTCTCTCCCCTGCTCTTCTCCCTGTACACCAACTCCTGCACTTCCAGCCATGACTCTGTCAAACTGATCAAGTTTGCAGATGACACCACACTCATTGGGCTCATCTCTGATGGCGATGAGTCGGCCTACAGGATGGAGGTAGACCGGCTGGTGTCCTGGTGCAGCAACAACAGCCTGGAGCTCAACGCTCAGAAGACAGTGGAGATGATCGTGGACTTTAGGAAAGTCACAGCTCCCATTACCCCCCTTGCACTGACAGACTTCTCCATCACCACTGTAGACTCTTTCCGCTTCCTCGGCACTACCATCACACAGGACCTAAAGTGGGAGCCATCCATCAGCTCCCTGATCAAAAAGGCCCAGCAGAGGATGTACTTTCTGCGGCAGTTGAAGAAAGCCAAGCTGCCCGCCCAGATGTTGGTGCAGTTTTACAGAGCCATCATCGAGTCTGTCCTCACCTCCTCCATCACCGTGTGGTACGCTGGAGCCACAGTCAGGAACAAACACAGACTGCAGCGCATTGTGCGCTCCGCAGAGAAGGTGATCGGCTGCAGCCTTCCATCTCTCGAAGACCTGTACGTCTCCAGGACTCGGGGGCGTGCAGGTCGGATAGTAGCTGACCCTTCCCACCCTGGACATGGACTTTTTGAGCGACTCCCCTCGGGCAGGAGGCTCCGGTCCATTCGGACCAGAACGTCCCGCCACAAAAACAGCTTCTTCCCTTCTGCCGTTGGACTTATGAACTCTTTATAACCTGGATCCCCACATCTCTTAGTCACCTCCCTCTTGTCACTTCACTATCTTTATTATTTTCTATTATTTTCTATGACATTGCACTACTTTTCTTTTTCTTCTGAGCACTCTTAGTTTTGTAAAAATTATTATTATTTTTATTTATTTTATTTTTATTATTTTTATTTTATATGTTTGCACACCAGTACCAGAACAAGTTCCTAGTCTCTGATGTTTTTCACTGACATGGCAATAAAAGCATTCTGATTCTGATTCTGATTCTGAAATTAGGACTGAGGGTAGAAAAGGAGGAAAGGGGACTTTGACTAATTATCATGCTTTTTTTTTTCTTTTCTTGGCATGTGGATGCTGTTGGACTGAGTTTGGGTGCAACTACTTTTAGACCAAAATAATCCTGAAGAGACGGTTTAAAACTTATAAATACAGATTTCTGCAGACAGATGTTTGTTTGCTGCTAAGCTCGTCTTTCCTGTTTTTTTTTTCTTGGTTGTTTGATTAGCTGCACATTTACTTCCTTGTAAGAACTCAGTCTGTAGTTTGTTTCTTGTAATCTGAATTCAACAAGAGCTTCCGTCTGATTGGATAAGCAGTCATTTGTGTCAACAAGGAAACCAACAGCAATCACTCAATAAATATTTCACAGAAATTTCATCTCTGCTTTCAGTTTCCTGAAATCTCCCTGTTTAATGGATTTCCCCAAAACGTCCAGAACGACCTGCAATCCTAAACCTTCCCTCTTTCTGGCCCCTCATCGATGACATCACAAGCCTCTTTCTGAGGGCATAATAGAGGCGTTGTTGGATCTATTTTTGTGGCGTTGGCTAAAAATAGCGCTGGTAAACAATGGAAGTAAAAATTCCTGTTATTACTGAGCTGATGTCTGAGATTACAGCTTTGTGTTGCTGACGTGGAGCTTGTTGTCGGAATGACTCTGCAGAAACTTAGAAACAATCAGCTGTCGACCTTTTTCTCAGCTGCAAATTCTCACAAAGTCTGCAGCTCAGACCGGCTGGCCCGCCGGGGAATTTTTCTATTTTTAGCTCATAAAGGCCTCGAGATAAACGAAGCAAACACACACGAGGTTTTAACTCAATCTGAGGAGAAATGTGAAACCAGGGACTCGGCTGTTCAGGGGAATTCTTTCTGGGAATTTTTCTTCCTGTCTTCTGACCTGGAGAAAATCCAGTTATGTAACTTATCAGCAGAGTGTTCCAACTTTAAAGTAGAGGTGGGATGAAGAGGGGCTGATGAGACACTGTGAATACCTCCAAAACTATTGTAGAGACTTTAATGTTGCTCTGCACCAACTATACATGAACTGTTTGGAGTTTTTCAGAGTCATTTAATCAAAGCTCAATCTCACAAGTTTTTGTAAACATGGACTCTCGAAAACCACTGGAGCCTTTTAATGAAGCTACCCACAGTTAGTACCAACTATAGATGAACTATGAATGTTTCATGCACGTTCTTGGCAATGAATTTTGTTCTTAAGCCACAACTAAAACACACCGCCCGTGAGCTTCTAGGACTATTTTCTTGACCAAGACGCCCACATTTTGGTCACTGTCTTTGTCACTTAGTCCTGGCCCATGACCTTCCTCTGCAGGGTGGCAGGGCTCTCTCTATGCGATAGAAGGAGGAGCTGTGCCATCCGGGAGGAGCTCGAAGAAGAGCTGTTGCTCCTCTGGGTTGAGAGAAGCCTGATGGGGTTCAGGCATCTGGTTCCTACGCCTCCTGAATGCTTCCCTGGTGAGGTATTTCGGGGACATCCCACCAGGAGGACACCCAGAGAGTATTTTCCACAGCTGGACAGGGAACACCTTGGGATCGTCCCGGGTGAGCTGGAGGATGCAGTCGGGGTGAGAGAAGCCTGGGTTTCCACGACCCGGCCCAAGATAAGCAGAAGCCAACGGAACTCTTCGTCCCTCCTTACATGTGCTGAAAGAAAAAATATAATAGAACACGGTCTAGCTTCACTAACTCGGGATGCCCACATTCTGAGATAAGCAGAAATCTTTTAGTACATATGCTCTGCTCACGCTCAGTTCCCCTGTCATTCATTTTTATGTACAAAATGCACCAAAAAAAAAAAAGCCCTAAAAAAAATAAGAGCTTCTTTTGTTAAATTATCTCTTTTCACTGTTTTTACAGCCTTGGAAGAAATTTACGTTGTGTCGTGCATGCGCACAGGGAGTGGGAGTAACGGTGGAGCGAGAGGAGGGGGAAATTTATAGAGTTAAAAATAAAAAAGAACAAGAATAAATGTATTTAAAAGCATTTTTTTTAGCAAATAAAACATTTCTGATCTAAAAAGATTGACTATGTTCATGTATAAACACACTCTGATCAGAATTATCACCTCCTAAAAGAACCAAATCCCCTCTTTAAACTGTTTTTAAAGTGTATTCACACATAATCAGACCCACAGATGAGCAGGCCCATAAACACACATCAGGATTAAATGGGAGCAGGTGGAGCAGGCGTTGTAGCTGCATTACTGCTCATTAAAACATATTTCCAGGATTTCGGTGTGTGTCCGAGGGGATTTGGGCAGCAGCGTCTGACAGAATGATTAGCAGCATCCAGATGTTTCTGTTACTGTTATTCTGACAAAACAATCTGTGTAAGCACCGTTAGTGGCCGTGTGTGCGGGTGGTGGAAGTGGGTCAGATCAGGGATAACAACCAGGTTTTATTTATTACTGATGAAAGCTAGCTTATGCAGCCGAGGAGCTGACCGCCAGGGTCCCTGTTATTGGCTGCCACCCATCTCCTCCTTCACCCGACCCCTATGGCCCCTCCTGCAGGGCGGCCCATGTCCCCTGTTCGGGCTGAGCCTGGCCGGGCCCCATGGGTAAAAACCACGCTTTGAGCCACCCTTTGTTTGGCCCCTCACCTAGGACCTGTTGGCTATGGGTGACCCTACCAGGGGCATCAAGCCCAGACAACATAGCTCCTATGTTGTCCACCTCACCTCCCTCACCATGGTAACCAGCTGTGGGTGGCGACCAAAAGACTGAGATCGCGGATACAAGCGGCTGAAATGATCGTCCTCCGCAGGGTGGCTGAGCTCTCACTCAGAGATCGGAGGGGGGGCTTTGTCATCCAGAGGAGCTCGGTGTCGAGCCGCTCCTTCTCCAGGTCGAGAGTGGCCAGATGGGGTGGTTCTGGCATCTGGTCAGGATGCCCTTCGAGCGCCTCACTGGTGAGGTGTTTCGGGCACGTCCCACCAGGAGGAGACCAAGAGGCAGACCCCAGAACCGCTGGAGAGACTATGTCTCACAGCTGAATGGAGAAAGACTCAGGATTCTCCTGGATGAGCTGGAGGATGCAGCCAGGGTGAGAGAAGCCTGGGCTTTCTGTTTAAGTTGCCCCCATGCCCCGGCCCCGGATAAACGGAAGACGATGGAACGGAACATTCTGAACTGAAGATAGTTTAAAAGATCTTTAGAAATTTCTTTTTGGAACTTTAATTCTTCTGTTAATCAACTTTTTGGAGGTTTCTACCATGTTTGAACTTTGATGCAACATCAAAAACATACTTAACTGAAGTTGTTAATTTTATTCAAACATGTTTGGGTAATTTGTGCTTCGAATTTAGATACCATAAAAACGATATGGTGTTCTTGGCCATGGATTTTGTTCTTCACCACGCCCACATTCTGATGTAAGCAGGAGAAATGAAACGCATTCATTCATTCATCTTCTGAGCCGTCCATCCCTAATGGGGTTTTCAGGCGGTTTTGCAGCCTATACCGGCTATTCAAGACATGAGGCAGGGTACACTCTGAATAGGTCACCAATCTGTCGCGGGGCCATACACACACACACACACACACACACACATTCCTAAGGGCCATTTCACAGCATCCAATCATCCTAGCATGCATGTTTTTGGAGAGTGGCAATAAACCAGACAAAACCCACACATACACGAGGAGAACATGCAAACTCCACACAGAGAGGACAGTGTTACAAGCCTCACCCAGGAGGATCCAGGACTTGAACCCTCAACCTTCTTGTTTTGAGGCAGCCAAATAAAGTTTTTTTAATTCAATATTTTTTTACTCTCTTTCGACTTTTTCTCATTATTTCAGAACCAAGTTCAGCTTCTTTTCTCCCTGAAGTTTTCAGGTCACAACGAAGCGTTATCTGCACCCTGGAGACGTGCTGACTGTGACCTCTGCTCTTACAAAAGAACCTGCTGATCCCTTTAAACCAGCACAGTCTTTGTTTACCAGGAGCTTTACCTGAGCTTCCATCCTTCAAAACAGAAACTATTAATCAATCGTCTCCTGTTGGATGGTCTCCGTACTCCCTCTGCTCAACGGGTTGAGATGTTTTAACTAGGGACATTTCTAAAGGGTTTTATTGTGACCTTTTTGTTCCGTTCCGTCCTGTCGTCTTCCGCTCATCCGGGGCCGGGTTGCAGGGCAACAGCCTCAGACGGGAAACCCATGCTTCTCTTTCTCGGCTGCATCCTCAAGCTCACCCAGAACCCTGACGATCAGTAAACCTAGAGAAATCCAAATCCTCCAAAACTCCTAAATAACTACATTTTCTTTTATTTTTATTTATGCATCCAATAATATTCATATTATCATAAATTATTTATAGATCTTTTAAAATGGTCAATAACCCTGTTTGAGAATCAGGATGAGTTTAACGGGTGCAGAGTAATCAGATCTAATCTACCTGAACCACATCAAGCACACATCCTGCTTCTTTCTTCTCATCCATGAAAATCTCCTGTTTCTTCTTTCTACCTTTTTTTTTTTTTGGTTTTCTGCACCAGGAATACCTGCATCCCATTTACTTCTTTTCATCCCTTTCTTCTCTGCTTTCTTTCTGCCTTCTTTATGGCGTGCCTCCCATATGCCAGAGCCGTGCAGCCTCAGGGTGTGTGCACTCTGAACAGGGCAAAGAAAGAAAAGAGAGCGAGGCTGCACCAGATAAGCTGTTTTAAAGAACAAAGCTTGTCATTAACTGCTTTGTAACCTGCAGAGCAAGGCAGCAGCTGCACGCTGGCGGCTGGTTGGAGGAGCCTTGCCATCAGTTAGTGGCAGACAGTCGTTAACAGTAAAAAAAAACAACTCCTCAAATATTTTAGTTTGGTTTTTAAGAAGAAAAATGACTTAAAAAGTTGTTTTATGATGATGTAACTGGTTTTTTTTCACAATAAAAGCTCAGCAGCCTGAAGCAAGTTGTATATTTTTTTTGTTAGTTTGTGTTTGTTAAAAGAGGTGCTTTGTATTCACAGTGCATATCACACCTCGGCCTTCAGTGGTGCCCCATCTGCTCCCAGTGGGACATGCCCGAAACACCTCACCAGCAAGGTGTTTGGGAGGCATCCTTACCAGATGCCCGAACTACCCCATCTGGCTTCTCTTGACTCGGAGGAGCAACAGCTCTTCTCCAAGCTCCTCCCAGATGACAGAGCTCCTCCTTCTATCTCTGAGAGAGAGCCCAGTCACCCTGCAGAGGAAGTTCATTTCAGCCATTTGTATCTTTGATCTCGTTCTTTCGGTCACCATCAACACTGGTTACCATGGTGAGGGTAGGAATGTAGATCCTGGCTACCATGGTGAGGGTAAGAATGTAGATCCTGGTTACCATGGTGAGGGTAGGAACGTAGATCCTGGTTACCATGGTGAGGGTAGGAACGTAGACCCTGGTTACCATGGTGAGGGTAGGAACGTAGATCCTGGTTACCATGGTGAGGGTAGGAACGTAGATCCTGGTTACCATGGTGAGGATAGGAACGTAGATCCTGGTTACCATGGTGAGGGTAGGAACGTAGACACTGGTTACCATGGTGAGGGTAGGAACGTAGATCCCGGTTACCATAGTGAGGGTAGGAACGTAGATCCCGGTTACCATGGTGAGGGTAGGAACGTAGATCCTGGTTACCATGGTGAGGGTAAGAATGTAGATCCCGGTTACCATGGTGAGGGTAGGAATGTAGATCCTGGTTACCATGGTGAGGGTAGGAATGTAGATCCTGGTTACCATGGTGAGCGTAGGAACGTAGATCCTGGTTACCATGGTGAGGGTAGGAATGTAGATCCTGGTTACCATGGCCTGGTTACCTTTGACTTTGTGTAGAGAGGTAGCAGAGCTGACCCTGAAGGCCTGTTTTAGTCTAGCTGGTAACAAATGCTGTCTGAAATGTGATTGGTTGTACCCTGTAACCTCTCTAAGGGTGTTAAACTCTGGCGTCCTTAGAGTTTTATTTGTGTTTTCAGACCATTTGGAAATAATGCATTCATTTTAATGGCTGACAAAATTCAGAGTCAACCAGTGTTGCATTTTTCTCTCAGTTTTAATGCTGTGCATGCTCTTAAAGAGGTCACCGTGTCACCAGCGTGCGTGCTGTGTTTCTGCACCACCCAGGTTGTTCCATGACCCCTCCCCCTCCTCTTTTTTCTGCTTGTCAGCATGTGACATCTTACATCTCTTTCTATGTGAGTGAGCAGGTGAGAGCACAGCTGCAGGAATCTGCACACATCTGTCACTGCAGAGAGCCACGTGTGGCTCAGCTGTCCGGCTCTACGGCTCCCCGATTCGCTCACACATCTACAGCTTGTTTGCAGCCAGCTGTCTTTGGGATTATGAGTAAGGGTGCACATAACTAGGACTGCATTTCTGAAGAGTTTTGGGGTAACAACATGAAGCTAAAATAATCTAAATAATCCTTGAAATGTCTCAAAGAAATCTCAAAGAAAACATGCTTCTGTGACACTTTTATGAATCTCCCAAAGTAGTGAAGAGGTAAAACTGCCCACAGATACTCAGTACCGGCTATAGATGAACTAATAATTTGTGAGAACAAACAGAGGCATACTGTTTGACCCCTTGAGAGTGATAAACAGCTCTTTTTAAGCAGCATTTTGGTCACTTTTGGGACCGTTTTTACATGACAAGTTTACTGTATACGTATGCTTGGTGTGAGACCAGAACAGCCGCTTGGTGGAACACATTACAGGGTACAGTTGGCTCTCCGCTGGGTGGAATATGGGTTACCATGACAATAACAATGTTTGAAGCTGCAGTGATTCATAACAAGATCTTAAACTGTCACCATAAGCTCCACATCTTGACAGCAACTCACAAGAACACATCTGGTTCCTTTTCCCCGCCTCACTTTGTCCGGGTGCTTGGATTGGACTTTGGTGGCTGCTGATTGGAGGATTGGATTATTTAGGCCAGGGGTGTCAAACTCAGGTCCTGTGGGGCCGGTGTCCTGGCTTCCATCTGCACACCTGACTCAGGTTATTGAGTCAATGTGACTAATTTTATTGGCTGTTCGTTACAGCCAATAAAAACTGTTTTTATATCTAAGTTCCCACGCTCTGGTGAGTCCCTGAAAAAAACGAATTCTTGATGTTTATATTCTTTTGAAACAAATCAACTTTGCTTAAGATTACGGATACAAGCGGCCGAAATGAGCTTCCTCTGTAGGGTGGCCGAGCTCTCACTCAGAGATCGGGTGAGGAGTTCTGCCATCCGGGAGGAGCTTGGTGTCGTGGCACTCCTCCTCCAGGTCGAGAGAAGTTAGATGGGGTGGTTCCCAAGCGCCTCGCTGGTGAGGTGTTTCGGGCACTTCTCACCCAGAGGAGAACTAGAGGCAGACCCTGGACTTGCTGGAGAGACTATGTGTCACAGCTGGACAGGGAACACCTCAGGATCCTCCTGGGTGAGATGGAGGATACAGCCGGGTTGAGAGAAGCTTGGGTTTCTCGTCTGAGGCTGTTGCCCCCATCTTCTCTGAATTACAATATCAGTTCATCAGTGGTTGTTGCTGAGTAACTATGGGCAGTTTAATTAATATAACTTCTTTAGTTTGGAAGATATTGCATTCACATCAGTGTTGCAGAACAACAGAAACACAAACAGTCCGCTCTGTGGGCGAAGGTACAAGCCTTCCATTTCAAAGGATCAGTTTATGGTGAGAAAAGTTAACCCTCCTCAAAACGCCCGAAAGGACGGAGTTCAAAACAAGTCAAAGGGTCAGAGAACTTCTACAAAAATCCCCCACATGGCGTAACTTATCCAACCCAAACTGGTCCGAGTGTTCTTACTGATAAGTTTCGTCTTGTTGCTCAACCTTTTTTCTTCGGATTGATGTTTCGCTATCGAGCCCTGAGGTCGCAACTAGGAGAACATAAAGGTCAGAGATCACGACAAGAGAGATAAGCACCTGCTGGAGCAGTTACCAGTTCCTGCATACATCACACGCTCTGCAGGGTGTGTGTGTGTGTGTGTGTGTGTGAGTGTGTGTGTGTAGGTGAAAGCAAACATCTTGAGAGTAAACGTCAGTCTTGAACACTAAGAAACTGGGTCATAACACAACTTTTCTTAGCTCACATTTATTTAGGTTTAGTTTAGTTTATGTCACTGATTTCCCCCATCCTCTTGCTCCCTGTTTATTCCCACCCCTCTTTTTGTGCACAACAGAACACAACTCAACATTTTAGGCTGCAAGTACAGTGTAAAAGGTGTGAAGTTGTTTGTTTTTAAGGCACAAAATTTTTGACCCAAAAGCGAACGTTTGGGCCCTCGTTGTGTAAACGAGGATCTAAATAACCAGGGGCAGATCCAGAATTTTCTAAAGGGGGGAAGCGTGAGGTCACTGACGAAGCCAGTATAGAGGGGTCCCATTCGCTGGCCCTGCAAGGGAATAGCTTGACTAGTCCTCTTTCCTTTCTTCTTCTTTGTTATTTTTGTGGACCAAAAGAGGGGAGCGTGTACCCCTCTGGTCCCCTTGATCCGCCCCTGTTAACTCCAGTGGATATGCCATGAGAGTCTCTAAGCGAATACGAAACACCCAAATACGTTTACCACACTCCACGAGCTCTGCCCGTTTTGCCGGGTTATCAGAATTCTATTCAGTGTTTTTAACATGGTTTTTTTTTGGGTCCCTGTAAACGACAGGAGAAGCAAGAAAAAAATATTCTTTAGGATTTAGTTCATAGTTTGCTAAATGTTCATCCGGGTTCTCCGGTTTCCTCCGGTAGACCGCTATCAAACTGAATAAAATACATTTTATGAGCCCCTGAAGGTCAATTTAAGTGCTGCAGTGTAAATACCTCGATGCCCCCTTGCCCCTATCCACCAGCGTCCCAGTCCGGTCGCTCTGTGTCCAACCTGGCAACCCAAAAGCTAGAGTCCAGAATGGGTCCAAAAAGCTAGGATGCAGTGAAGAACACCAAACTGGCCTCTCTGTATTTCACTGGGTTTGAGAGAGCGCCTTCAGCTCCTCAAACGGACAACCAAAGCAAATTGGTAGCAAATTGCCCCAAGCAGTGAGTGTGTGGGTAAATGGTTGTGTGTGTGTATTAGGCCCTGCAACAGACTGGCGACCTCTCAGGGTGTACCTTGCCGCTCGCCTTAAATCAGCTGGGATAGGCTCCGGTAGCCCCTGCACCCGGTCAGGGATCAAGCGGTTCAGAAAATGAATAAAATTCATGTGTCCAGTAGTGCTAAGCCATCCAATAGAGAGCTCCAGAACAGCTGCTTGGTGGCATGGAGCAGGTCAGAACATAGGCAGAGCAGAGAACAAAATCCCTGCCCAAAAACAACCTGACACGTGTATACATAGTTCCCCATTCAAACAAAGAAAGAGGGTGTGATTGTATGTACAGTAGCTGCAGAACAAAATCCATCCCAAAGAACAACCTGGCATTTAAATAGTATTATTTTCTTCACCAATCAGCTCTAAAGTTGCTGATTCAGAAGTTTCTGATTCAATTTTGGGGCTGTTTTAAAATCATTAAAAAATGTCTGATTTTACTTGAACAATAATTTCCTAATTTTTTCCATTTTGAGATTTTCTCACCAAATAACAGATTTATTTTACAGTAAAAACCTTCTTAAACTTCCTGCAGAATCCTTCAATCAGTCAGTCCTTCAACCATCTATTCCTTACGAGATCACAGGGGATGCTGGAACCAATCCTGGCTGATTCGACTGGGTAGGGTACCCAGTCTGACGCTGGGCCACACACACACAACCATACATACACTCATTCCTAGGGGCAATCACAAAGTGGCCAATCAACCTAACATGCATGTTTTTGGAGGGTTGCAGGAAACCAGAGTTGCTGGAGAAAACTCACGCATACACAGGGAGAGCATGCAAACTCCACACAGAAAGACCAGTGTTCCAAGCCACATGTAAGGCCACTGTGCTACACACTGCGCCACCGTGCCGGCCTCCTTCAATCTGATCAGAAACAAACACCAGAGATAAATAATGTTTGGATCTGAAGCTTTTTCACTTTGATTCAGTCTAAAGATGGAATTTTATGACTTTTTATGACTTTTTTCTGTCTGTTTTATGACTTTTTTTCGTCTGTTTTATGACTTTTTTTCGTCTGTTCTTCCCACTGCTGCACATCGAACCCTCCGTTCACACAAAGAGCTTCTATAAAATAAAAATCTTTCTCTACCTTTTATCTTGTGTTTGTGGGATGTTTCACTCCCTCTCCTCCCTGCTATATTTTATCCTGCCCTCGTTCTGTCTCACCCACTCTTTGTTTTGCTGGCTTTAACCAGGAATGTGACATTAATCTAAAGAGGAGGGAATAACCCGACGTACAGGGATTATAATTATTCCTTTTACAGACCATATGGAAGCGACACGAGATGGTAAACACAACCAAAACATCACGCACAGGATTTTATACTTAGAAAGAAACCATCAGCAAAAATATCTAAACCCCAGTAAAAAGAAGTTTTACATTGAATTTGAATAATTTCGTCCCTTTTTTGCATCAAATAGTTAAATTTATTCCCTTTAAATAAAGAAGTTTTAATCTCTTTTTTTAAACCAAAACAGAATTGATTTTTAAACACAGAAATACTTACAAATATTTCATCAACATGTCTTATAATTATGATTGATGGTCTCAATGTCATGGACCCCCTCTTATCCGGATCACTTCCTCCCCTTTCTCCCGCCCTCTGCCCTAAGCTGACACACCTAGACTCTATACCCAGGTGTGTCTTGTTTCATTTTGGATTTTTTAAGCCCTGGTTTCCCTCACTTCTGGGCTGGATCGCTCCCTTGCTCCATCCCTCTGCTGCTTCCCATGCTGCACACTGCTCCAGCAGCCTGCAGTGCTGCCTCCATGCAGCCATGAGGGTCTCTCTCCAAAGCTCTGGTCATTCATTGTCCAGTCAAGCTCCCTCCTTCTGGTCTCCTCATCGTCCAATCAAGGACTCCCTCTGGTTCCCTCATCGTCTAGTCGAGCTCCATCCCTCTGGTCTCCTCATCGTCCAATCAAGGACACCCTCTGGTTCCCTCATCGTCCAGTCGAGCTCCATCCCTCTGGTCTCCTCATCGTCTAGTTGAGCTCCAGCCCTCTGGTCTCCTCATCGTCCAATCGAGGACTCCCTCTGATTCCCTCATCGTCTAGTTGAGCTCCAGCCCTCTGGTCTCCTCATCGTCCAATCGAGGACTCCCTCTGATTCCCTCATCGTCCAGTCGAGCTCCATCCCTCTGGTCTCCTCATCGTCTAGTTGAGCTCCAGCCCTCCGGTCCCCATGACGTCCAGCCGAGGTCTCCCTTCGGTCTCTCATCTTGCCAAGTTCTGTCTGTTTCTGGACTTCCTTCAATTGCCTGGTTAAAACTGACAATTCATCTGGGTGTTACTTCACCCCCTCCACCCTTACCATCATCACACTCGAGCTGCAAAGAAAAAATGTGATCAAATTTTTTTTTCCCAAATAAAACTCTAAATACATTTAGATACATTGGATTTTAGATTATTATTAAAATATCTACAAATAAGTAAAAAAACTAACTAAAAAAGAATATTTACTAAATTTTTTTATGTCTCATAGACTAATTTTGTAACCTCAATTTTTGAGGTTTTGACCTTTGATCGCATGGCCCTGATGGTTTAATGAGTTAATCTACAGTTGGTACTGAGTAACTGTGGATAGTTTCATTGAAATACTTCCAGTAGTTTAGGAGATACTGTGATCACAATAGAGTTATGGAAGCAGGCGTTTCATCTCCTAACGAAACCGAAGGGGTGACGGAGCCTATACTGGCTGACTTCAGGTGAGAGGCAGGGTATACCTTGTACAGGTTGCCAGTCTGTTGCAGGGCCACACATACGCACACACACACATACGCACACACACACACACACAGACAACCATTCACACACATTCATTCCTAAGGGTAATTTCAGAGCTAATCAACCCAACATGTAGGTTTTTGGAGGAAACAGAAAAAAAAACCCTGCACCTATACAGGGAGAACATGCAAACTCCACACAGGAAGACCAGTGATTCAACCCTCGTCCCCACTCTGAAACTTGAACCCTGATCTTCTTGCTGTGAGGCCACTGTGCCAACCACTGTATCACCAACGAGCCAAACTGAATCAAGAAATTTTTAAAACACTCCTGAATCTAAACGGTGACACGGATCACCCCCAAAATTTAACCACTTCTTCATCTTCTCAGTGTGAATTTATCCACCCAGAACTTTTTGAGTTATCTCGTTCACACACACACACACACACACACACACACACACACACACACACACACACACGCACCACATCACAGACCTCCTCAGTGAGGGAGCCTGGTTAAGAAGATGTTTTTTGGGGAGGTCTGATGATCAGTATGTTTCTCCAGCTCTACACGTGTGTTTGCAGCTGTTCCTTTAGGGTGCAGCAGACTCCGTCTCTGACCATGTGTGCAGATGGATGGAATCAGAGGAATGCATGAGAAACCCAAAGCTGACGTAGAGTCCGACAGGAAATTCCTGTGAAAATTCCTCCTGAGCCGCTCCAGTCGTGGTGGTGGTAGTGAATCTGGACACTGTAAGGCTATGAAACTCAAAGTGGTGGGACAAGAGATGTGTGCGTTGTGTGTGTGAGTGTGTGTGTGTGTGTGTGTGTGTGTTTCAGGAGAATAGGCTTTGGCCTCCTGAGTGGTAATGTATTATTCCCGTAGAGAGACAGAATATTTCCAGCAACACTTTCAACTCATTGAGTAGTACAGTAATTCCTGTTCCAGTAAATCTCCTTACCAACGAGGAGCGGGTGTTTCACAGCGTGTTCCTTTAGATTAACCTACTAGTAATTAAAAAGATTAATTCCATATCCAAGTAGAGGATCTGATTTTTCATCCATTCAAACATCTCCAAGGATTTCTCTTTAGGGCCAAGATCAGTCAGAGTAAGACAGAGTACATGTGTGTGAATGAGAGGGATCCAAATGGAAAAGTGAGGTTACAGGGAGAAGAGATAAAAAAGGTGGAAGATTTTAAGTATCTAGGATCAACAGTCCAGAGCAATGGAGAGTGTGGAAAAGAGGTGAAGAAGTGTGTGCAGGCAGGATGGAATGGGTGGAGAAAAGTATCAGGTGGGATGTGTAACAGAAGAGTTTCAATTAAAATGAAAGGAAAAGTGTAGAAAACTGTGGTGAGAGCGGCCATGCTGATTGGTCTACAGACAGTGTGGTGAGAGCGGCCATGCTGATTGGTCTACAGACAGTGTGGTGAGAGCGGCCGTGCTGATTGGTCTAGAGACAGTGTGGTGAGAGCGGCCATGCTGATTGGTCTAGAGACAGTGTGGTGAGAGCGGCCATGCTGATTGATCTAGAGACAGTGTGGTGAGAGCGGCCATGCTGATTGGTCTAGAGACAGTGTGGTGAGAGCGGCCATGCTGATTGGTCTAGAGACAGTGTGGTGAGAGCGGCCATGCTGATTGGTCTAGAGACAGTGTGGTGAGAGCGGCCATGCTGATTGGTCTAGAGACAGTGTGGTGAGAGCGGCCATGCTGATTGGTCTAGAGACAGTGTGGTGAGAGCGGCCATGCTGATTGGTCTAGAGACAGTGTGGTGAGAGCGGCCATGCTGATTGATCTAGAGACAGTGTGGTGAGAGCGGCCATGCTGATTGGTCTAGAGACAGTGTGGTGAGAGCGGCCATGCTGATTGGTCTAGAGACAGTGTGGTGAGAGCGGCCATGCTGATTGGTCTAGAGACAGTGTGGTGAGAACGGCCATGCTGATTGGTCTAGAGACAGTGTGGTGAGAGCGGCCATGCTGATTGGTCTAGAAACAGTGTCACTGAGGAAAAGACAGGAAATAGAGATGTTTGTAGCAGAGATGAAGATGCTGAGGATCTCTCTGGGAGTGACCAGGATGGACAGGATCAGAAGAACAGCACATGTTAGAGGTTTTAAAGTCAGAGAGGCCAGACTGAGATGGTTTGGACATGTGCAGAGGAGAGAGAGAGAGTACATCAGAAGAAGGATGCTGGGTTTGGAACCACCAGGAAAGAGGACTAGAGGAAGACCAAAGAGGAGGTTCATGGATACAGTGAAGGAAGACATGAAGATAGTTGGTGTGACTGAAGAAGATGCAGCAGATAGGGTTAGATGGAAGAAACTGACATGATGTGGCGCTCCCTGGAGGGAAAGCGGAAGACGACGGTCAAAAGGAAGACTACTCCGTTTGAATGCAACGCAGCAGCTAAAAGAGGATTTAATCTGATCCAGTTTGTTTGTAATATTCTGCTGTTTTTTTTGTGTCTGTGTGTGAGGTCTGAATGGCCTCAGGGACTCCACTGAGAGGAAAACTAAAGTATGTGTGGGCTCACCCAGAGGGGTCACGGTCCTCCTGCGTCCTTCCAGTCGGACATGTTTGAAGCATCTCACCTAACCAGATGCCCCTCATACTTCCTCTATCAGTGACGTCCGTTGGTGGTTTTACCGTCTTAACCCCACCACACCAAGAGAAACTCTCCATTATGTCACAGTTGTTTTTAATGTTTCTACCAAACAGAAACTCCTGTAAGGACGGGTGGATGGGCGGGTAGGGAGGAGGGGAAGGGATTTACCCACGAGGCGAGGCATCACCGTCTTTCTACGTCACAGTGAAGGTCAGAAAAAATTCCAGCAAACAGGAGTGACGTCACTGAGACCAGGTACAGGTAACATTTGAATCCACCCTATTTCTCACACTGTCTCTTGCTTCTGTAACACTTTTGTGAACATTACTCAGTACCAAATATAGATCAAATGATTCAGTTTTCAGGGTCATATTTCAGATTTAAGGTTTTCAGTTGAACGGTGGGGTACACCTTGAACATGTCACTCGTCTAACCCAGAAATTCAAATGTACCATTTAGGTTCGCTTCGATCAAGCCGTCATGTTGAAGCATTAAGCAGGATCTGCGTCCTCGGCTAACTTGCTGTAATCTCTTCTAGTGGCCCAGATCCCACACGGTGAAAGCCACCGTTGATCCTTCGCTCCGGACTTCACCGGCACAATGCAGCTCTGCACACCAGGCGCACAAAGACAGTCTTGTACTGATGCAACAAAAGGCAACAGTGAACGTCAAACAGCTTTCCAGAAGAACACCCCCACTGGAGTCACCGTGTATGTGAACATGTTCTGCGTGATCCAACGTCCCTGTGTGGCCCCCTCTGAAGGGTTGCCTGTTCTGTTTCTGCTGGTGAAGGTCTAGATTAGCAGCAGTAAGCAGGATAAACTTTCCCTGCTTCCAGCAGGTCTGTTCGTTTACCTCACAGAGCAGAAACGGCCTTGCATAGAGGCTGCATGGAACCCGTCCAGAACGTGGGATGCGTCTTTGTGACAGGTTCAAGTTTGCTGGGGGTAAAAGCGTCATCAGCCCCCCGTAAAGGAAAGAGAAACATAATCCCCCCCACATAGAGATTGTTTGTTTTCAAGGTTCTGCCAGATCCCTTCTCTCTTTTAATCTGTGTGGAAGGCTCAGAGGAAACAGGCCAGCGTACAGTAAGAAGAACACAGCGCTCACGTAGGCCCACATAACTCACAGTAATGGGACTTGTGTTCTTTATTTGGTCCTGGATGTGGACACACGCTGAGCTGTGTGATGTAAACAACGCAACCAGCACCGAGCAAAGAAGAAGGAGATTAGTTCAACAGAAACTCATCAGAGGAGAAACAGACAGGTTGGAAGAAGAACTGAAGTCTGTATCTTATTTACTGTTGATGAGTTACTCATATCGATGTCACAACACTGAAACTTTCTAAGACCTTATGGAGCCTTTGTGTTCTGTTCACCCCAGCTGCATCCTCCAGCTCACCTGGAAGGATCCCAAGTAGTTCCCCGGCCAGCTGTGAGACATAGTCTCTCCAGGAGGTCCGGGGTTTACCTCTTGGTCTCCTCCTGGTGGGACATGCCCGAAACACCTCACCAGTGAGGCGCTCGGGGGGATCCTGACCAGATGCCCGAACCACCCCATCTGGCTCCTCTCGACCTGGAGGAGGAGCGGCTTGACACCGAACTCCTCCCGGATAGCAGAGCTCCTCATCCGATCTCTGAGTGAGAGCCCAGCCACCCTGCGGAGGAAGCTCATTTCGGCCGCTTGTATCCGCAATCTATTTCTTTTGGTCACCACCCACAGCTGGTGACCATCGGTGAGGGTAGGAACATAGATCCTGGTTACCATGGTGAGGGTAGGAATGTAGATCCTGGTTACCATGGTGAGGGTAGGAACGTAGATCCTGGTTACCATGGTGAGGGGAGGAACGTAGATCCTGGTTACCATGGTGACGGTAGGAACGTAGATCCTGGTTACCACAGTGAGGGTAGGAACGTAGATCCTGGTTACCATGGTGACGGTAGGAACGTAGATCCTGGTTACCATAGTGAGGGTAGGATGTAGATCCTGGTTACCACGGTGAGGGTAGGAATGTAGATCCTGGTTACTACGGTGAGGGTAGGAATGTAGATCCTGGTTACCATGGTGAGGGTAGGAACGTAGATCCTGGTTACCACGGTGAGGGTAGGAATGTAGATCCTGGTTACCACGGTGAGGGTAGGAATGTAGATCCTGGTTACCATGGTGAGGGTAGGAACGTAGATCCTGGTTACCACGGTGAGGGTAGGAACGTAGATCCTGGTTACCACGGTGAGGGTAGGAATGTAGATCCTGGTTACAATGGTGAGGGTATGAACATAGATCCTGGTTACCATGGTGAGAGTAGGAACGTAGATCCTGGTTACCATGGTGAGGGTACGAACGTAGATCCTGGTTACCACGGTGAGGGTAGGACCGTAGATCCTGGTTACCACGGTAAGGGTAGGAATGTAGATCCTGGTTACCATGGTGAGGGTAGGAACGTAGATCCTGGTTACCATGGTGAGGGTAGGAACGTAGATCCTGGTTACCACGGTGAGGGTAGGAATTTAGATCCTGGTTACCATGGTGAGGGTAGGAACGTAGATCCTGGTTACCACGGTGAGGGTACGAACGTAGATCCTGGTTACCACGGTGAGTATAGGAACGTAGATCCTGGTTACCACGGTGAGGGTAGGAATGTAGATCCTGGTTGCCATGGTGAGGGTAGGATTTGTAGATCCTGGTTACCATGGTGAGGGTAGGAACGTAGATCCTTGTTACCATGGTGAGGGTAGGAACGTAGATCCTGGTTACCATGGTGAGGGTAGGAATGTAGATCCTGGTTGCCATGGTGAGGGTAGGAATGTAGATCCTGGTTACCATGGTGAGGGTAGGAACGTAGATCCTGGTTACCATGGTGAGGGTAGGAACGTAGATCCTGGTTACCATGGTGAGGGTAGGAACATAGATCCTGGTTACCATGGTGAGGGTAGGAACGTAGATCCTGGTTGCCATGGTGAGGGTAGGAATGTAGATCCTGGTTACCATGGTGAGGGTAGGAATGTAGATCCTTGTTACCATGGTGAGGGTAGGTATAGGTTAGGGTTCCTACAGAAAGCCTGTTCCATGTTTTTGGGATGGTGGCCTGGTTTTGTAACCTTGCCCTCCAGGACAGAAACTCTCTGCAACAGGTGGTGAAATACTGAATTCAGCTTGGTTTAAGCGATCTGTTGAGGGCTCGGTCCTCACACCCGTTGAACCCAGAGTTAGGACTTCCTCGCTCAGATTGAAACAAAGCTGCACAGGGAGAGTTTTGTTCCTGCTGCATTTCAGTCTTAACCCAAGCTCATTGTGTTTTTATGGCTTATATTAAGTGTTCAAATGTTGTTGGTTTTTTCATCTTGTAATGTTTCATGTTGGATATCTTGAGTTTTTCTGCAAACAAATTCACCAAAAGGTGAAATAAAAAGAAACCATAAACTCTCATAAAGCAGGAGGTTTGCACTAGAAAGAAGAGGAATGAAGATCAGTCAGAGTAAGACAGAGTACATGTGTGTGAATGAGAGGGATCCAAATGGAAAAGTGAGGTTACAGAGAGAAGAGATAAAGAAGGTGGAAGATTTTAAGTATCTAGGATCAACAGTCCAGAGCAATGGAGAGTGTGGAAAAGAGGGGAAGAAGCGTGTTCAGGCTGGATGGAACAGGTGGAGAAAAGTATCAGGTGTGATGTGTGATAGAAGAGTTTCAGATAAAATGAAGGGTGATGAGAGCGGCCATGCTGATTGGTCTAGAGACAGTGTGGTGAGAGCGGCCGTGCTGATTGGTCTAGAGACAGTGTGGTGAGAGCGGCCATGCTGATTGGTCTAGAGACCGTGTGGTGAGAGCGGCCATGCTGATTGGTCTAGAAACAGTGTCACTGAGGAAAAGACAGGAAACAGAGATGTTTGTAACAGAGATGAAGATGCTGAGGATCTCTCTGGGAGTGACCAGGATGGACAGGATCAGAGGAACAGCACATGTTAGAGGTTTTAAAGTCAGAGAGGTGAGACCACTGAGATGGTTTGGACATGTGCAGAGGAGAGAGAGAGAGTACATCAGAAGAAGGAACCACCAGGAAAGAGGACTAGAGGAAGACCAAAGAGGAGGTTCATGGATACAGTGAAGGAAGACATGAAGATAGTTGGTGTAACAAAAGAGGATGCAGGAGATAGGGTTAGATGGAAGAAACTGACTTGATGTGGAGACCCCTGAAGGGAAATGATGAAAGGAGAAGAAGAAGAAACTGCCAGATTTGGAAAGACACTGAAAAAAAATTCCCTGGAATCAAACAGAAACGAGAAAAGAAAGTCAGAAAGATTAAAATAACCATTGCTTCGTTTAGTTTATGCTCCATCTGGGAAATCAAACCTTTGATTGGAAATATCCGATTTTCTTTTCAAGAACTTGGAAATTATAGCTTTCTAATGATCCCTTGATGAGTCACAAGAAACTGCACTTTACCTCTAACTAACAGCAATATGACAATAGATTCCATCAGTTCATCCATAAATGTTACAGATGAACAGATGCAGGGGCAGCCCTCGTGCTTTATGCCTATTGCACATTATTTTGGCAGTGGCTCGCTGCCAAAATTAAAGCCCTCAATTAAAGCACCAAAGGTTCCGTTCCATTATCTTCTGCTTATCCGGGGCCGGGTCGCGGGGGTAACAGCCTCGGACTGGAAGCCCAGGCTTCTCTCATCCCAGCTGCATCCTCCAGCTCACCCGGACGGATCCCGAGTCGTTCCCTGCCCAGCTGTGAGACATGGTCTCTCCAGCGGGTCCAGGTTCTAGCCTCTTGGTCTCCTCTCGGTGGGACGTGCTTGAAACACCTCACCAATGAGGCGCTTGGGTGGCATCCGGACCAGATGCCCGAACCACCCCATCTGGCTTCTCTCGACCAGGAGGAGGAGCAGCACGACACTGAGCTCCTCCTGGATGGCAGAACTCCTCACCCGATCTCTGAGTGAGAGCCCAGCCACCCTATGGAGGAGGCTCATTTTGGCTGCTTGTATCTGCAATCTCATTCTTTTGGTCACCACCCACAGCTGGTGACCATGGTGAGGGTGGCACTGAAGGGGTCTGTATAAATATCCAAGTTGTGCAAGTGAATAATTTGAGCCAATCAGACGCACCGATCAATCGATGTAACCATGGATAATTACTCAGGGGGTCTCAGTGGATGCCGACATTGTTCCAATAAAAACCCACTCCACTTTTTAAAGACAAATGTTTTAAATTCTTTCTGGACTGTTTAGACGTCTCTTCTACTCAAAGGTTGTGGTCTGGATCGTTTGCTTTGGTCTGGCAAAGACACATGTTAAAGTACGATGGAGCAGCTGGGACGTTTGACATGTTGTTGTCCCCCTCACTAGAACTTTTCTAGGGTCACTGCTTGAGACCAACGAAGTTAAACTGAACCCTGTCTTACGTGAGGTGGCCGTGAGTTAACAAACATTTAAACCACAAACCCAACACAAGCAGTTTGTCCTCCAGCTGTCTGATCAGGGTGATAATACACATCTGGAAATGGCAGGTGTCTGCAGGAGGACTGAAAACACAGTCCGCTAATAAAAACCCAGCTGTGGAAGTCTGACAAGCACAGCTTTTCTGGAGAGCACATGTTTTTTTCTCAGTGTCGACCCTGGGTTGTGTAACTCTGTGAAAGCACGGGGACTTGATCACGCTGAGTGCTCCTTCTCTGTCTGTTCCTGCTTTCTTACACACACAGGAAATATGAACGCTCACATGGCACTTGCACTCTTCCATTGTCGCACATGACAATGACTTACCCTGGTGTCCGCAGCCTTAAAATAGAGAAACAGTAACTAGAGCGTTCGTGATCATGTGCTTGGTTTGTTCATTAGGATTTAAACAGCCACTTGTTTTTGGTCACATTGAATTTTATTTATATAAGTAGGGTTAAGAATACACCCTGCGTAAACGGTGAGCTCATCTGGACTCACCTGGTGATCACAAATGAAGACGACTGACCTGTAACTGAAGGGTCTCCTGTTTGATCCCCTGCCTGGAGCTCATGCTTGGGTGTCCCTGATCAAGACACTGAACCCTCAATGTCTCCTGATGGTGGTTTCCAGCTTGCATGTCAGCTTCCACCATCAGGTATGAATGTGTGTGTGAATGTGAGCTACAATGTAAAACACTTTGAGAACCAACACAGGTAGAAAAGCGCTGCATAAAGTGGTTTTAGTCTCACTTTCCATCGTGCATCATCTTAAACAAAGACCGACGGGGTTACCATGGTGAGGGTAGGAACGTAGATCCTGGTTACCATGGTGAGGGTAGGAACGTAGATCCTGGTTACTATGGTGAGGGTAGGAACGTAGATCCTGGTTACCATGGTGAGAGTAGGAACGTAGATCCTGGTTACCATGGTGAGGGTAGGAACGTAGATCCTGGTTACCATGGTGAGGGTAGGAACGTAGATCCTGGTGACCATGGTGAGGGTAGGAACGTAGATCCTGGTTACCATGGTGAGGGTAGGAACGTAGATCCTGGTTACCATGGTGAGGGTAGGAACGTGGATCCTGGTTACCATGGTGAGGGTAGGAACGTAGATCCTGGTTACCATGGTGAGGGTAGGAACGTAGATCCTGGTTACCATGGTGAAGGTAGGAACGTAGATCCTGGTTACCACGGTGAGGGTAGGAACGTAGATCCTGGTTACCACGGTGAGGGTAGGAACGTAGATCCTGGTTACCACGGTGAGGGTAGGAACGTAGATCCTGGTTACCAAGGTGAGGGTAGGAACGTAGATCCTGGTTACCATGGTGAGGGTAGGAACGTAGATCCTGGTTACCACGGTGAGGGTAGGAACGTAGATCCTGGTTACCATGGTGAGGGTAGGAACGTAGATCCTGGTTACCATGGTGAGGATAGGAACGTAGATCCTGGTTACCACGGTGAGGGTAGGAACGTAGATCCTGGTTACCATGGTGAGGGTAGGAACGTAGATCCTGGTTACCATGGTGAGGATAGGAACGTAGATCCTGGTTACCACGGTGAGGGTAGGAACGTAGATCCTGGTTATCATGGTGAGGGTAGGAACATAGATCCTGGTTACCATGGTGAGGGTAGGAACGCAGATCCTGGTTACCATGGTGAGGGTAGGAACATAGATCCTGGTTACCATGGTGAGGGTAGGAACGTAGATCCTGATTACCATAGTCCCAGGGGGCGTTGGCCTGGTGGTAGAGCTTCTGTCTTTCGACCGGGAGAACCTGGTACGACTCCCACTGGGCCCAAGACGTCCCTGAGACTACGGGAGATAAAGGCAGAGAAAAAAATGAAGTAAAAGCCAATTTAAAAGGGCGGTTTTTCAACTCTAAGTTCGTCTGGCAGGCTGAAAGCAGATAGAATAAAGTTTTTTGTGTGTTATTTTTAACACGTATGAACATGTAACCATGTTCATCATGCAGACTACCAATCCGAGACGCCTGTAAACAGCTTCACCTCTGGTCAATCCTGCTTTTTGAGCACATCTGGCTTCTATTTGTTCACAGTTAAGGTCTCTTTTGTGTTTGATTGAAGGGTTCTGCGGTTGGTAAACATCATGGGTAGGTGAAACTTCTGAATGGCCTAAATGTATACGTGTGTGTGAGAAACAATTATCTCCTGCTGAAATGATCGGATAGAAAGTGTCTGTGGGTCGTTTTTAGTTCTTTAAAACACAACAAGCGACAAAAAAAAAAAAAAAAATGTTATCAACTAACGTGATGCTTGTAGATGTTTACTGTAGAAACAGGTACATGTTTTAGGCTGCATGGTGGCCTCACAACAAGAAGGTCAGGGGTTTGAGTCCTAGAGTGGAGGCGAGACTTGTAACACCGGTCTTTCTGTGTGCAGTTTGCATGTTCTACCCATGTATGTGTGGGTTTTCTCTGGTTTCCTCCAAAAACAAACGTGTTAGGTTGATTGGCTGCTTTGAAACTGCTCCTAGGAATGAGTGTGTGTGTGGTTGGTTGTTTGTGTGTGTGGTCCTACAACAGACTGGCGACCTTTTCAGGGTGGACCCTGCCTGTCTTCTGCACTAGTGGGGCTGCACGGGGGCCGTACCGCAAAAAGGTACAGGGTTCATGTCCCAGAGTGGGGCGAGGCTTGAATTACTCCAAAAACATTCCTGCTAGTTCAATTGGCCGCCATGAAACTGTTCCTAGGAATGAGAGTGTGTGTGGATCGTTGTCTCTGTGTGTGGCACTGCAACGGATTGGCGACCTGTTCGGGGTGTACCCTGCCTCTCACCTGCCGGAAGAAGGGTGCCGGAGCCTATACAGCATGCTCCTCCACCTCTCCGACCTCATCAGGAATAAACCGTTTAGAAGATTAAAAATATAATACAAGTAAAATTAACTCCAATTTTACTGGATTTTAATGACCTGTAAACCAGTACCACACATCTCATCTTGGTGCTGTTTAAAACCACCTGAGAACATCTGGAGCAGGTGTTTTACAGGCTGTCAGTATCAGGACCAAACTAGGTTAAATGCCTCTAGATTCTGGACCAGTCTTCCAGACCACGTGGGACGGAACCTCCTCAAAATGAGACATAAAACTGGTCTTTTAAGTCTTTAAATCTGCAGTTTTTTTTTCTTGAATTTACAGTGAAATACATTCATTTTAACTGTGATTTAAAAGTAAATTTTATATATAGAGGTGGTGTGCTGCTTTGGGGTCTCAGCCTGTGGGTGTGAACGTAAACACCATGTGTGACATTAAACTCACTGACCCCTCCTCATAGACCAGTTAGGTCTAAATAACATGCTTTAAAACTCAGAAAAAAAGACGTTTGATGGAGATTTTTTAAAATGGGTTTAAATTTTAAAACATTTTTGTTGCAGAATTTCAGCTAAAAGTTTAATATTATTTATAATCAGTTAATAAAGTCTTTAAAAGATGTTTTGTGTGTGTGTGTGTGTGTGTGTGTGTGAGTCTGCGTGCGTGCGTGTGTTCAAGTGAGAGGCAGGATACACCCTGAACAGGTCACCAGTCTGTTGCAGGGCCCCACCACCCACACACACACATGCACACACACACATCCCTAGTAATAGAAATCTCTGGGGGTAAGTCAACCTAACATGCATGTTCTTGGAGCAAACCAGAGAAAATCTACACATACACAGGAGAACATGCAAACTACACACAGAAACACCAGTGTTTCAAGCCTCAAGCCCTACTGTGACACTCGAACCCTGACCTTCTTGCTGTGAGACCACCGTGCTAACCACTACACCGCCGTTCAGCCTTTGTAGATTTTTAATTAGTTATTTTCTTAAGGGGTGGCACGGTGGCACAGTGGGTAGCACAGTAGCCTCACAGCAAGGAGGTTGTGGGTCCAAGTCCCAGGCAGGGATGAAGCTTGGAACACTGGCATTTCTGTATGGAGTTTGCATGTTCTCCCCATGTGTGTGTGGGGGGGTTTCTCCAGGTACTCCGGTTTCCTCCCACCCTCCAAAGACGTGCATGTTAGGTTGATTGGCTGGTACCAAAATTGCTCTTAGGAATGAATGTGTGTGTGGCCCCATGACAGAATGGCAACCTGTTTGGCGTGTACCCTGCCCTTTGCCTTGATCAGCTGGAATGGGCTCCGTCACCCTCCGCAACCCTGAAAGAGATGGCTGACTGACTGTTTTCTTGGCAATTTTTTTTCAACTTTTATTCCTCAAAAGAAGCGCTTTTATTTTCTCTTTGTGCATATTTGGTTGTTTTTATTTTGAAAATATTCACAATGATCTGATTAATTTGTTCAAATAGACAATAAGTCTGAGTGTGACTGAGACTGGTTGTTGATCCCTCTATGTGGTCCTTAGAGTCCCAGGGGTGTCAAACTCCGGTCCTCGAGGGTCGGTGTCCTGAGGGTTTTCCATGTGTTCCTGGTTCAAAACAACTGGTGCAAATAAAGTGAAATCAATAGCCAATCAAATTTGACCGTTAACCTGGATCAGGTGTGTAGAAACAAGAACACATAGAAGACCTTCAGGACACCGACCGTCCAGGACCAGAGTTTGACACCCCTGCCTGAGACAGACTGGAGACCTGTTCAGGTTGGTCTCTGCCAGTAAAAAGTCACGACCTTTTTGTTTACGCTCTCTGAGTGATTTTCTTGTTGTCGCTGAGGTTCAAACGACCGCTTTTATTTTAAGTAATAAGTTAAAGGTGCTCGTTATCTGAGTTAAATTTAGAACCAATCAATGCTAATCATTAGAGAATGTTTGTGTTATTTAAATAGTTTACAGTAAAAACCAGTCACTGCGTGTTTGTGTTTGGACTTTAACTGATAACGAGTTCAAACAGACTGAAAATAACATTCCTGAGGGAAAAAAAACTCTAAAATAACAAAATGATTTTCACATTCTTTATTGATTCATCTTCCATCATCACCCTTCAAGGGGCGCCACATCAAGTCCCTTTCTTCCATCTAACCCTATCTGCTGCATCCTCTTCGTTCACACCAACTATCTTCATGTCTTCCTTCACTGTATCCATGAACCTCCTCTTTGGTCTTCCTCTAGACCTCTTTCCTGGTGGTTCCAAACCCAGCATCCTTCTTCTGATGTACTCTCTCTCTCTCCTCTGCACATGTCCAAACCATCTCAGTCTGACCTCTCTGACTTTAAAACCTCTAACATGTGCTGTTCCTCTGATCCTGTCCATCCTGGTCACTCCCAGAGAGATCCTCAGCATCTTCATCTCTGCTACAAACATCTCTGTTTCCTGTCTTTTCCTCAGTGACACTGTCTCTAGACCAATCAGCATGGCCGCTCTAACCACACTGTCTCAAGAGCAATCAGCATGGCCGCTCTCACCACACTGTTTCTAGACCAATCAGCATGGCCGCTCTCACCACACTGCCTCTAAACCAATCAGCATGGCTGCTCTCACCACACTGTCTCTAGACCAATCAGCATGGCCGCTCTCACCACACTGTCTCTAGACCAATCAGCATGGCCGCTCTCACCACACACTCTAGACCAATCAGCATGACCGACCTCACCACACTGCCTCTAGACCAATCAGCATGGCCGCACTCACCACACTGTCTCTAGACCAATCAGCATGGCCGCTCTCACCACGGTTTTGTACACTTTCCCTTTCATTTTGTCTGAAACTCTTCTATCACACATCACACCTGATACTTTTCTCCACCCGTTCCATCCTGCCTGCACACTCTTCTTCACCTCTTTTCCACACTCTCCATTGCTCTGGACTGTAGATCTCTGTAACCGCACTTTTCCATTTGGATTCCTCTCATTCACACACATAATTTATTGATTCATAGAATAAAAACACTTCTCTCCAGATGCTCCTGATCGTCCAGCACGTTAAACCCACTCCAATCTGTGCTTCAAGCATTCAAACACAAGCGTTTACTCATCTTTAGACAACACTGAACCCTCAGATACAATGAATAGTATCCAATACATAAGTGGAAACGATGGAAAACGTGACATCATCCTGTTTGGTTTGTATCTGCCATCTCTCCAAACGACGAGCATGGGACACAGCGTGTAACCGCACACGTTGATAGTACAGGACAGCAGTCAGAGGAGCGTCTCATATCTGACTTCTCCTTACATAAACCCTCGCAGGCCGTCATCTCCTCATGTGAATCAGCTATTATCTCACCACCAGCACGGCGCTCTTAGACAACAGTGTATTCTCTGTGCATCTGTCCTGCTGTTAGGCCAGGCACTCCTCGTCTCTGCAGACGTCTTATACACAGAGATGAGATTAAATTGTTCATGCGTGGTGTACTCCCATCAGATGAGGGACACTGGTTCACATTGTCAGGACATCTTCGTTTCAGTCTAAGATTTGCATGTCCTGTCCTGGTGTGCTGTGAAAGCAGAGCATGTTGAAAATGGTGCTGACAATCTTTATGAATCTGCCTTCTCTGGTTGGAAGACGTTTATTAATGAACCACAGACTTTATGACTCATTAAAACCTCAGCCAATCACTTCTGTATGGCAAGAAAAATTGATCCAGGATCCTCTTTAACTTCCTTGTTTCAGCGAAAGAAACGATTGGAATGTTTTTCCGTTGTCTTCCGCTCATCCGGGGCCGGGTCGCAGGGGCAACAGACTCAGACGGGAAGCCCAGGCTTCTCTCACCACGGCTGCATCCTCCAGCTCACCCGGAAGGATCCCGAGTTGTTCCCTGTCCAGCTAGGACACATAGTTTCTCCAGCTGGTCCAGAGTCTGCCACTTGGTCTTCTCCCGGTGGGACATGCCTGAACCACCTCACTAGCAAGGCGCTCGGGGAGGCATCCGGCCTAGATGCCCGAACTACCCCATCTGGCTCCTCTCGACCTGGAGGAGATTCCATTGGAAATTGAAGATGAAAACTCAACAAGAAAATGTCGACACTGACGCCAGTACCGGCCCTTTAAATTCGCGAGCCTGACTTCCGGTTGCACAAAAACCTAATCAAATCAAGTATAGTTGGTACTGAGTAAGTGTGTGCAGTTTCTTTAAAATCCATCCAGTGGGTCGGGAGATATCGACTCAGTGGTTAGCATGGTGGACTCACAGCAAGAAGATCAAGGGTTCAAGTCCTGGAGTGGGGGCAAGGCTTCAATAACTGGTCTTTCTGTGTGTAGTTTGCATGTTCTACCCGTGTATGTGTGGCTTTTCTCTGGTTTCCTCCAAAAACACACATGATGGGTTGATTGGCTGCTATGAAATAGCCCCTAGGAGTGAGTGTGTGGATGGTTGTCTTTGTGTGTCGCCCCGCAAGAGACTTATGACCTGTTGGGTGTGTACCCCGGTTCTCGCCTTGAATCAGCCGGGATAGACTCCGGCAGCCTCCGGAACCCGTTACAGATATGAAGATTTAAATGATTTAAATGAGCCTTTAATTCTGTGTGTATTTGGAACACAGACCGTCTATCCTGCTTCTAACAGTTGAACCGTATGGTGTATCTTTACAAGGTGTGGATGCTGTGATCCTCCAACGAGTGCCACTGAGTTCATAGAGTTTGGACGAAGCCCCTCCTGTCCCTGACAGTCAAACTGCCTTTTAATCACTGGAAGGCTGGAGGTGGGATAACAATTCCTGCATTTTGCTGCACATCCATCACCAACTGTACAAAAGCAGAAGAAACCAGATCCTCTTTCAAGCAGCTGTCGCGTGCAGCTGGTAACCCGAGCCCCGGCTCTCCATGAGGCTTTTAATTCCACACATGTGGCACTACCTGTCCACTGCGGATTTGAAGATTTTATGAGTGTAGAGCAGCTGCTGTGGTCCTAAAAGCTGATAAAGAGAAAAAAGACAAGCATGCAGTTAAAGCCTCTTAAGATAGTTAACTCAGTCTCCAGCCAGGCCCGATCCCGCCCGGTGATTAACCGCATGCGTCTGGACATGTGAGGAAAATAAAAAAGGAGTTTTGTGTAAATGTGCTGTGTTTATGAAATCTAACCCCTGACCGCTGCCACATTGTAGGCTCTCCAGAGACCTCTGCACAAAGGGGCTTACTGATGGTCGTGCAGAAGGAAAAGAGACACCGTGATACTTGTGATTAATCAGAAAGGACTTGGTTGACAGACCTTGAAAGCTTCAGATAAATTTGTGAGGGACCGAGTGTCATTTGTTAGTGTGAACCCCTGACCATCAGACGGTACCTTGAACAGTACCATCGATACAACCAGTTCCCAACCAATGCTGCATCTGTTTAAGTGGTCCTCGTGTGGTGAGATGCACCCGATGTGACTCCAAAGGGATTCCTATGCTTTTCATTCCTAGTGTGAATCGACCAACCAGAGCAGCAGGTGATCCAGTTACTTTCCCATCGTCAAAGTTTGTGCTGAAGTTTTTAAAACCGTACAATTCCGTCTTGAAACTGGTCGAAATACGCTGCAGAGAAATATGTAACAGGTACCAGATGTGGGTGGAGCCTGAAAGAACAAGATCATGGATACAAGCAGGGTGGCTGGTCTCCTTCTCAGAAATATGGTGAGGAGCTCTGCCACCCGGGAGTAGCTCAGAGTAGATTCGTTGCTCCTCCAGGTCGAGAGAAGCTAGATTGGGCTGTTCGTGCATCTGATTAGGATGCCTCCAGATCGCCTCGCTGGTGAAATGTTTCTGGCATGTCCCACTGGGAGGAGACCCAGAGGCAGATACTCGAGCCTGCTGGAGAGACTATGTCTCACAGTTAGCCGAGGGAGACCTCGGGATCCTTCCGGATGAGCTGGAGGATGCAGCTGGGGTGAGAGAAGCCTGGGTTTGACGTCTGTAGCTGTTGCTCCTGTGACCCGGCCCCGGATGAGCGGAAGACGCCAGAACGAAACAAAAGCAAACATGGAGGGAGGTAAAGAAAAAAATGAGAGCCTCCCAAAAAATCAAATGGAAAAATAATGATGCTTATTTAGCACGACCAGTTTATTTTCTCTTGATTCTTGTCATGAAAAACTTCAATACGTCAATTGAAATTAATCCGATTAAAGCATTGTATTAACGCACTTGATTTCCCAACCTTACCAAAAACAAGAAGTGAATCCCCAAACGGTAGCTGGTACAGACCAGGTAACGTGGTTGGAAATAATAATGAAGCATCCACCACTTGGCGTGCATGGAAACTCTTGTTTTATGAGTTTCCAGAAGAGGACCTTTGCCGTTGATCACTGCCTTTTAATTAAGAAAAGAATATCAATAGAATTCCAGACTGATCGGGGGTAACACTTTCCAAAGAGCGTCTACTGGAAAGCGTTTACACGTTCCAGCTGGTTTAATTTCCGTTCTGGGGCCAGGTCGCGGGGCAACAGCCTCAGACGGGAAGCCCAGGCTTCTCTCACCCGGGCTGCATCCTCCAGCTCACCCAGAAGGATCCTGAGTCGTTCCCCAACTAGCTGTGAGACATACTGTAGTCTCTCCAGCAGGTCCGGGGTCTGCCTCTTGGTCTCTTCCTGGTTTAATTTAAAGCATATTATTCTTTAGATTTCAGAGTAAAATCTGTCCTGCTTTACAGTCAGATGCTTCTCAATCATTGATTGGATGAGATTCAACCCACGCTTGTTCATGTTCGTTATCACCTGATTGTTTTTTTTCACCAGGGATAGAAACATTGTTTAAGGAGTTCACACAATGTAAGACCGAGACATAAACAAAATAAATAAAATTAAGTTTGTGATAAAGGGTCGTGAGGTTAACGTATCTGTCTCTAGGACAGAAGTCATGAATAAAATGTGGGGAAAAGGTTCGTGGACACAATCACAGTTAATGTGTGCAGATGTCAGAGCCAACCCTGATCAGAGCTGTGCCCTTGAGAGGAAGATAAAAAGCCAGCGGATTCTGGTCACAACAGTTTTGGAAAAGGAGACTCCTGTGAGATTAAATGGAGCCGATAAAAAATACTCAACGAAAACATTCAACAAAAACTAGACCATTTGGGTTTGATTCATCAGGTCTGAAGCACTGAGACATAAAAAAGTTCTGTCCTCTGAGGAACACAGAGGAGACGCTAGCAAGTATTTGCTCACACGTCCAACGAGATAAAATCAACCCACAGGAATTTATAAACCCTATTGATCCCTCTGAGCTCAACGCATTCCAACGTCTAATCGGGAAATGGTTTCAAGTCAATTGTTGCAGACTTTCAAACTTTAGGCGTCCTTCTGAGGAGTTCTGTTCCATCATCTTCCGTTTATCCGGGGCCGGGTCGCAGGGGGCAACAGCTTCAAACGGGAAGCCCAGGCTTCTCTCACCCCAGCTGCATCCTCCAGCTCACCGGGAAGGATCCCGAGTCATTCCCCGGCACGTTGTGAGACATAGTCTCTCCAGCAGGTCCGGGTCTGCCTCTGGGTCTCCTCCTGGTGGGACATGCCCGAAATATCTCACTGGCGAGGCACTTGAACCACCCCATCTGGCTTCTCTCAACTTGGAGGAGGAGCGGCTTGACGCCGAGCTCCTCCCGGATAGTAGAACTCCTCACCCGTTCTCTGAGTGAGAGCCCAGCCACCCCGCGGAGGAAGCTCATTTCGGCCGCATGTATCAGTAATCTCATTCTTTCAGTCACCGCCCACAGCTGGAGCTAGACCCAAGGGTGGGCAATAGATAGGGCGCCTGGTGGCCGGGCTGTTACCAATGGGGCCTGGTTGGTCTCAGCCCTAACAGGGGACATGGGCCGCCCTTCCAGCGGACTCACCACCTGCAGGAGGGGCCATAGGGGTCGAGGGAAGGAGGATATGGGTGGCAGCCAACGACGGAGACCCTTCAGAAGAGTACAAAAACAAAATGCATAAGCTTTTGAGAACGAGGTTGACTTCCACCAGTCGTGGTGGAAATGGTTTCTGCTGGGATGGCACATACAATCTGACGGACCAGACTGGCTTTGAAGGATTCTGTGATGATGCCACTCGTCTGACTGCAATGTGTTTGGTGGTGGGGCTATCATGGTGTGGGGTTGTCCCAGTGAAAAGAACACTGAATGCTTCATCCTGTCAAAATATATTCAGACTCCAGACCCACTGGAGAGACTATGTCCCACATATGGCCAGGGTACGCCTTGGGAACCTCTCAGGTGAGGTGGAGGATACTGTTGCCCCTCGTGACCCGGCAACAGTATTCTGTCCGTTCCATGACAGAATGGACAGGCATGTCTATGTGTTTTCTAATTATTTCCTCACTGCTTCAAAAGCTTAATTTCACTGTTATCTGTTCACTTCCGCTCCAGTCCATAGACGTCTCATCATCACCCCACGTCTCACCATTTGCATAGAGCAGATTCTAACTTGCCCGTAAGTGACGCAATAGTCCAAACTCTCTGCCAGCTCGTAATTTGCATTGAAGTCAGCATACGCACGGATTCGGGCATGATCACGCTTTTTAAATGAGGCCTCTGGAGGAAAGAGTCTGAGTCAAGGTTAATAAAAACTCCTCAGAAGAGTTACTAAATCAAAACCATCTTGAACCACATCGACACAATCTGCAGGTCACAGACTTTTTGTCAAATTGTTTAAAAGAAGTCACGTCTTTTTCAGACGAGCTTCTCTGCAGCACCAAACAGAAGGAACAAAGCAGACAGGAACATGTTGTTTCTGTTCTCTCACCGGAGCAGACTCATCGGGGGCTTTGAGTCTGCTTCTGTTTACTGGCACATTAACGGCATTCACCTCTGAATGATCACTTCTTTAGAAGCACGGTCCTTCTGGGAGGCCAAACACACACGTTTCCCGTATTTATTAAACCAACAGGAACTAGTTGTGTTTAATTTGCTGGTTCAGCAGATGTTCCTCATGTTCTCAGCTGGACTCTGAACCCAGTCTGGTTCACAGTCTGATCTTTGGCAAACACTTCAAATCAGCTTCCTGTTCAGGATCAATGACCGGGATGTGTCACTACCTGGTCATTTAAAAAAAAAAAAAAGACTCAATTTCTTTGTTGGATTTTTATGCAAAAACTGAGTTTTTTTGTCCTCTGATTATCAGACATGCCAAGTCTCCCCATTGGGTGGGAGTCACCCACAATGAGGACCTATCTCACGCTCACCCGTCAAGGCTGATAAAACTCCTGCATGATGAACACTCTAGTGGATTCCATGAACATGATTAGGTATAATGAGGCTAAGCACGTGGCATCTCTTGCTACTGCTGCTGTGCATCTGAAAGCCACTGGTAGTGATCTGCATGGTCTAATGCCAGTATTGTTTTTGGTGAACGTTTGGAAGAAGTCGGACATCCAGGAACTTTGGTCATGTAACAGCTTATGTGCGTGAGCCTCAAAACAAAGCGCGACCAACTGTCATAGCGGGTGTTGTCTATTGGCGGATATGACGTCATGTCATAGCTCCTCCTCCTTTTGGCCCCGCCTCCTCAAATATCTTGCTTTGTGAAGCCAAAAGCTTGGCATCTCGGGTTTAATTTTACTGTTTAGTTAGTGTTTCCAGTTAAATCATGGCTCAATGTGTTTTAGTTAGCAGTGCAGTACTCTGCAACCGTACGCAGACACCAAAGACATGAGCAATGTGTTGCAGGAGGACGTGATTAAACCTGACCTGAATGATTTATTAAGAGAAGTACTCATTTGACCTGTGGCCCCAATGAATGGGTGATGACCCAAGAATAAAAGGCCTTGTTTATGTCGTTTGCTTTCACTTAAATTTTGTGAATACTCTGATTTCCCATGTGATGTGATGATTACATGGCCCTCATCACGGAACATTCTTTCCGTTTCGTTCCGTCTTCCTCTGCCTATCGGGGCCAGGCCGCAGGGGCAACAGCATCAGACGGGAAACCCAGGCTTCTCTCAGTCAGGCTGCATCCTCCAGCTCACCCGGAAGGATCCCAAGTCATTCCCCAGCCAGGTGTAGGACATAGTCTCTCCAGCAGGTCAGGGGTCTGTCGCTTGGTCTTCTCCTGGTGGGACGTGCCTGAAACACCTCACCAGCGAGGCGCTCGGGGGGCAGCTTGACCAGATGGCCAAACCACCCCATCTGGCTTCTCTTGACCTGGAGGAGGTGCGGCTCGACACAGAGCTCCTCCCAGGTGGGAAAACTCCTCCCCCGATCTCTGAGTGAGAGCCCAGCCACATAACCTTCTTAGCAAAGTTAAATTTTAGTCATTCATCTTCTGAAACGTCCATTTTTAACAGGGTCAGGAGGGTGTCGGAGCCTATCCCGGCTGATTCAAGGAGAGAGGCAGGGTGCACCCAGGATCTACGTTCCTACCCTCACCATGGTAACCAGGATCTACGTTCCTACCCTCACCATGGTAACCAGGATCTACGTTCCTACCCTCACCATGGTAACCAGGATCTACGTTCCTACCCTCACCATGGTAACCAAGATCTATGTTCCTACCCTCACCATGGTAACCAGGATCTACGTTCCTACCCTCACCATGGTAACCAGGATCTACGTTCCTACCCTCACCATGGTAACCAGGATCTACGTTCCTACCCTCACCATGGTAACCAAGATCTACGTTCCTACCCTCACCGTAGTAACCAGGATCTATATTCCTACCCTCACCATGGTAACCAAGATCTACGTTCCTACCCTCACCATGGTAACAAGGATCTACGTTCCTACCCTCACCGTAGTAACCAGGATCTACGTTCCTACCCTCACCACGGTAACCAGGATCTACGTTCCTACCTTCACCATGGTAACCAGGATCTACGTTCCAGCCAGAATGGTTGCCAGTCTGCTGTAGGACCACATACACACAGACGACCATCCACACACACACATTGATTCCTAGGGTTGATTTCAGAGTGGTCAATCAACCTAACATGGATGTTTTTGGAGGAAACAAGATAAACCCACACATACACGGGGGGAACATGCAAACTACATACAGAAAGGCCATCCTTCCAAGCCTCGTTCCCACACAGGACTCGAACCGTCAACCTACTTGCATAGAGGCCACTGTTCTACCAACTGTGCCACCATGCCGCCGTAAAATACAGTATTCAGTTTGTAATAAAAAAATGAACTTGAAACCATTAATTTCCATAAATCTGCATCTTTTTTTTCCTCTTTTAGTCTCAGTATTTGATCTGATTTTGGTTTTTCGGTCACATAATTCGTCCCGTCTGTTTGCCACGTGTCTAAAACTTTCACCAGCGATGATGTACAGCTATATCATTAAAACCTGCTTGATCTTTGTGTCTTTATTCCAGAACAATAAGAGACAAACAGCACCTAAAGGGTGAAACCTGCCGTGGACTCACTCCCTCACACACACACACACGACATCACTACTTACTTTTATTTCATCGATTGAACAAAGACTGACATTCCCTGACACACCATCAAAGCATCTTAAGATCTTTTCTTTCTGTCTCTCAGACATCAAAGCCGGGAAACATCTTACGCTTTTTGACAAAGAAAAAAAAACATGTCTGTTCAGGACAGAGAGAGAGAGAGACAGACAGGGTGAGAGAGGGCGAGAGAGGGAGAGAAACGCTGGCAGCAAACATACAAACCAATAATAACCCATTCCTTTCTTTCTTTATTCCATTCATTCTTTTATCTTTCGTGTCGATTCAAACAGATGTTCCTCTTTTTTTTATTCTCGTTTATTTCTTACTATTTCATTTAAACACACTCCTGTTTTTCTGCTGACTCAGATTTTGGAATTTCCAGCTTCTCTGATCTTTCCTGATGTTTGCTGAACACACACACTTAATACGGACATGTACGCTGACAGACATGCATTCAAGCAGATGTACTAAGACACCAGTCGTGTAGATCCGACCCAAAACGAATGTAACTAGTTACATTAAGAATGACTTCTTAAATCTAATCAGAACAGTTAAAACTCTGCTGGACCCAAACTGTGACCCGGATCGTCCCCGAAGTTTAATCACTTATTCATCTGCTCATTGTGGAAAAAGTCCTGAAAATTCAAAAATCCATTCATAACTTTTTGAGTTATCTTGATCACAAACACACACACACACACACACACACACACACACACACACACACACGTACTACACATCACGTACCCTCCTGAAATGATGTCATTGAACAGATAAAGATCACATTACATTTTTTCCACATTTATTTTGTCAAACCTGCACTCTAAGCATGCACAGTGGTTAGCACAGTGGCTTCACAGCAAGAAGGTTGGGGATTCGAGTCCTGGGTGGGGACAAGGTTTGGACAACTGGCCTTTCTGTGTGCGGTTTGCGTGTTCTCCCTGTGTATGTGTGGGTTTTCTCCAGTTTTCCATCACCCTCCAAAAACATGCATATTAGGTTGATTGGCTACTTTAAAATTGCCACTTGGAATGAGTTTGCGTGTGTGTGTGTGTGTGTGTGTGTGTGTGTGTGTGTGTGTGTGTGTGTGTGTGTGTGTGTGTGTGTGTGTGTGTGTGTGGTCCTGCAACAGACTGGTGACCTGTTTGGGGTGTACCCTGCCTCTCACCTGAAATCAGCCGGGATAGTTTCCGGCATCCCCCTGTAAGCCTGTTAGAGATTGAGTGGTTCAGAAGATGAAATAAAACATACAGTAACATAAATACCTGTGTATGCACACACACATTTAAAGACACACACACACATACGAAGAGACTCACACATTTATAGATGCATACATACATGCACACACATACACAGATTACAAGCTGAGTGGAGAACACCATAGAAATAAATTAATTTACAGATTACTAACCACCTAAATATCAAATCACACACTTTTAAAGTTAATATTTTGCAGATAAAAGAGAAACAAAAGTATTTTTTAATGTAAAATTTTAAAGACCAGTCCATGTTTTAGACTGGCACTGGGTGGGTTTGTGTACGTCTTTAACCCAGGTGAGGTTTAAACCGTTCATACCGATACGTACGTCTCTGTTCCTCTGAATCCTTGACTTCTCCCCTGCAGACCCCTCTCTCGGGGTTTCAGATTTGGCGGGCTCCTGAAGGTCCTCGTGTATCAGTCCGGTGTGAGGCTGACCTTTCACCGTTCCATCCGTGTTTACGGTGGGCGTGGGGAATGTGTGAGGACAGGTTAAGTGTACTGTTACCTGGGTGTCAGCGTGTGCTGCCATCACACCTCACGTAGAACCTACCTGATAAATACCGAGTGGGTCTTAGAGCTGGCAGAGCTACCTGGTGGTGTGTGTGTGTGTGTGTGTTATTCATTATTAATACAGTCTGTGATTTCGGCCGGGTGGAGGGTTATTATTTTCACACCTTGCTTTTGACCCCATTAGTTTAAACAGCAGCACTTTTTCAAAACCTGCTGGAAATAATCTACAAAAAATATTCTAAACCCTGAAATTATTGTTCTTTTTTATATTAAATGCATTTTGTTTTATTATTTTCACATTTTTACAAATGTTTTATGTGTAAAACAAACTGCACATCTGTCAGGCATGTGGTTGCAGGGGTGCCAGAGCCCATCCCAGCTGATACTAGGCAAAGGGTAGGGTACACCCCGAACAGGTTGCCAGTCTGTCGCGGGGCCACACATACAACAACACACTCATTCCAAGGGGCAACCATGTAGCGGCCAATCAACCTAACATGGATTTTTTTTTGGAGGGTGGGAGGAAAACAGAGTATCCAGAGAAAACCCACACCTACACGGGGAGAACATGCAAACTCCACACAGAAAGGCCAGTGTTCCAACCCTCGTCCCCACCCAGGACTTGAACCCATGACCTTCTTGCTGCGAGGCCGCTGTGCTACCCACTGTCCCACCGTGCTGCCCATGGTCTGAACACACGGCATAAATCTTTTGAAGCTTCACGATCATTTTTGAGCAGTTTTTTTTTTTTTTTTGCACAGCTGGATTCACTCCAACACACACAGACACACACCTGTCTGTGCTGATGTGAAACCCGCTATGTAAGAGGTTTACAGCATGACTCTAGCAGCTGTAAACCTGCTGGCCTTTGAGCCCTCTGTTTATATGTGTGTGCGTGTGTGTGTAGATTGGTTTATTTTGTGAGACATACCATCTTAAGAGCTTCTCATGATCACCTTAACGGTGTGTAAGTATCCATTAAAATCTACTGACCAAACTCACCCGCTTCATGTTTTAAAGGTTAAAACATTATAAAATAACCTCATATGTCATCTTAGAAGCTGAAGAGGAAGATTTGAGAGCACTTTTTAGTTTTAGTGGCCTATTCTGACCGCTGTAGTGCGATGGTTACTGGCTCGGCTCAGTGACATACGGCTCAAAGTGATAGCGTGCAAAATGACTTTAATGAGTTTGGTTTGCAACACAGTGCATCACTTACGTACCCCTCTGAGTGTCTGGCGTAAACATACACTCAACAAAAATATAAACGCAACACTTTTGTTTTTGCTCCCATTTTTCATGAGATGGACTTGAAGATCTAAAATTCATTCCAGATACACAATATTACCATTTCTCTCAAACATCGTTCACAAATTTGTCTAAATGTGTGATAGTGAGCACTTCTGCTTTGCTGAGATAATCCATCCCAGCTCACAGGTGTGCCACATCAAGATGCTGATCTGACATCATGATTAGTGCACAGGTGTTCCTTATACTGCCCACAATAAAAGGCCACCCTGAAATGTGCATTTTGTTTTTGCTTTATTGGCGGCCTGGGGACTCAGAACCAGTCGGTATCTGGTGTGACCTCCATTTGCCTCATGCAGTGCAACACATCTTCTTCGCATAGAGTTTATCAGATTGTCTATTGTGGCCTGTGGAATGTTGGTCCACTCCTCTTCAATGGCTGAGCGAAGTTGCTGGATATTAGTGGGAACTGGTGCACGCTGTCGTATACGCCGGTCAAGCACATCCCAAACATGTTCAATGGGTGACATGTCCGGTGAGTATGCTTGCCATGCAAGAACTGGGACATTTTCAGCTACCAAGAATTGTGTACAGATCCTTGCTACATGGGGCCGTGCATTATCTTGCTGAAACATGAGGTGATGTTCATGGATGTATGGCACAACAATGGGCCTCAGGATCTCATCACGGTATCTCTGTGCATTCAAAATGCCATCAATAAAATGCACCTGTGTTCTTCGTCCATAACAGATGCCTGCCCATACCATAACCCCACCACCACCATGGGCCACTCGATCCACAACATTGACATCAGCAAAGCACTCACCCACACGACGCCACACATGCTGTCTGCCATCTGCCCTGAACAATATAAACCAAGATTCATCCGTGAAGAGAACACTTCTCCAACGTGCTAGACACCATCGGATGTGAACATTTGCCCGCTCAAGTCTGTTACGGCGAAGATCTGAAGTCAGGTTAAGACCCCGATGAGGACGACGAGCATGCAGTTGAGCTTCTCTGAGACGGTTTCTGACAGTTTGTGCAGAAATTGTTTGGTTATGCAAACCAATTGTTCCAGCAGCTGTCTGAGTGGCTGGTCTCAGACGATCTCGGAGGTGAACCTGCTGGATGTGGAGGTCCTGGGCTGGTGTGGTTAACCGTGGTCTGCGGTTGTGAGGCCGGTTGGATGTACTGCCATTTTCTCTGAAACGCCTTTGAAGACGGCTTATGGTGGAGAAATGAACATTCAATGCACGAGCAACAGATCTGGTTGACATTCCTGCTGTCAGCATGCCAATTGCACGCTCCCTCAATGCTTGTGGCATCTGTGGCGTTTTGCTGTGTGACAAAACTGCACATTTCAGGGTGGCCTTTTATTGTGGGCAGTATAAGGGACACTTGTGCACTAATCATGATGTCAGATCAGCATCTTGATGTGGCACATCTGTGAGGTGGGATGGATTATCTCAGCAAAGCAGAAGTGCTCACTATCACACATTTAGACAGATTTGTGAACAATGTTTGAGAGAAATGGTAATATTGTGTATCTGGAATGAATTTTAGATCTTAAAGTCCATCTCATGAAAAATGGGAGCAAAAACAAAAGTGTTGCGTTTATATTTTTGTTGAGTGTAAATACAGTCTAGCCCTTTAGCTCACACTCGCTGGGTAGTGGTTGTTTAGAATGTTTACCCACTTATCACCTAACGATGACAGGCTGGTTTCCCTGTTTGGTTATAAAAGATCAACTTTTGAAAAGATGTTGAACAAAGTAAAGAAGTCTGAGCAGCATGGAACCGGACAGGTGTCCACATGTGGAGAGAACTCGTTCTGATAAATAAATGTGGCCAAAATGCGGCCGATAACCAGCCTCCTCCATGGGTAACAGGACTCTAGCTCAGAGATACTAGATGGAGGAGCTCTAAGGAGAGCGTCACTCCACCGAGTTGAGAGGAGCCAGATGGGGTGGTTTGGGCAACTGGTTAGGATGCCTCCCAAATGCCTCGCTCGTGAGGTGTTTCAGTCACATCCCACCATGAGAAGACCCAGAGGCAGACCCCGGACCGGTCTTACAGCTGGACAGGGAACACCTCAGGATCCTCCTGGGTGAGCTGGAGGATGCAGCCGGAGTGAGAAAAGTCTAGGTTTCCCATCTGAGGATGTTGCCCCCAGCAACCCGGCCTCGGATAAGCAGACGACGACAGAGCAGGACAGAATAAAACAAGATTTTAACGAGTAAAATTATATATTTTCAAATCTTATTGAAGTTTATGACGTCTTTATGAATGAGTTTGGGATTTTTTTTTTAAACCTTTGCATCATTTATCGAGTAAAAAATGTTTACTGTAGAAAAATTTGATGATTTTATAACCAGAAAATATTTATTGATGGTCCGATTGATGCAGATGGAGGACTACGTCCCCCGACTGTGAAGGTCTACGTGTGAAATACACAATGAAGAATCGATGAGCAGCTACTGGTTGCTAACTAGATCCTATCTGTGTTTACTCAGTACTTCTTATTGACTGGCTGGTCTACAGCAGGTACTGGTTGTTGACTTGACTTTCCTGGTTCTTTAAGTCACCATGTCAGCATGAATGTGAGCCCGTGGATAAATTAGGGCTCCAGGGACCGCAGACACGAAGGCTGACGCTGCGAGTCAGCAGGTACATGCAGGTAGAGAAGCAGATAGCAGACCAGACGGGTTGTTATCAGTCATGCTCTAACGTGTGTTGTTGTGACAGCAAACAGTGAAGATAGGACAGGGAAAGAAGCCGTGTTTGTGTTTACACACATCCATTCATTCGGTCGTCATCATAAAACAGTAAGAAGTGTGCCTGCTGTTTGACATGAACAGGTGTGTTTGTGTGCACAAACTTTGTCAGCGTTGAGACGTTCTGTTTAGAAAAGTTCCCTCCTGCTTCGTCAGGGTTTTACTGGTAAATAAAAAATTCACTGGAAACTCGATGCCAAAGCAAATCAAACATTCTCTGGAATTAAGTTTTAACTTTAAATTATAAATTATTGAACCAATAAAAAGGGCTCGTTTTATTGATTTTAATCCACAAAATGAAACATAGTTAAAAGTTGATGTTTAATAATATAATAGAAAAAATTCTAAATTCTTCCAAAAATTTCATTAATGAGGAAAAAAAAGTTTTTAAATGAGCTTCACTCGACTTTGTATGTAAATTAAATTGAAATCATTGTCAGTTTTGCTCAACGCAGACCGATCCCAAGTCGACCAGCAGCAGGTGTGTAGGAAAAAAAAAATTCCAGGAACTCAGTGTTGTCAAATCAGGAATTTTGGAGGTATTTTAGTGAGTATTTAGATTTTCTAAAAGCATCAATCTAATGGTTTTTTCTATTGTTATTGGAAATTTTTGGCGTCTGTGGCGTGAAAGCATGTTGTTAAGCGTGTTCTTAATGTTCAAAGGCCTCACAGCAAAAGCGTCAGGGGTTTGAGTCACAGAATGAGGGCGAGGCTTGAAACACAAACTTTTCTGTGTGGAGTTTGCGTGTTCTCCCCATGTATGAACAGGTTTTCTCCGGATGCTCCGGTTTCTGCTGGAGAGGCTATGTCTCACAGCTGGCCGGGGAATGAGTTGGTATCCTTCCAGGTGAGCTGGGCTTCCTGTCTGAGCCTGTTGTATCCAGCAGAAGTCGACAGAACAGAACTCTGGTTTCCACAACTGTCCAAAAGAGTCGGACGAATCGCTTTGAAATCACTCCTAAGAACAAGTGTGTGTGGTTGTGTGGTTGGTTGATTGTCTGTGTGTGGACCTGCAACATGTGGACACACATCTACTTAGTTTTTGGTTCTGACCAAATTTTGTTGAAACAGATTTATCTTGTGTTTTCTTAACTTTAAATCTCTTTTGAATACATTCAGGAAGTTGGTTTTTGTGGATCTTATCTTATAATTTACCACTGCTGTTGAAAAAAAAGACTAAATCCTGTAGTTTGATCATATTTAGTTAGGTACACTCACACTCATTTCTAGGGTCAATTTCCTAGCAGCTAATCAATCTAACATGTATGTTTTTAGAGGAAACCTGAGAAAACCCACACATACACGGGTAGAACATGTAAACTCCACACAGGAATGACAGTGTTCCAAGCCTCGTCCCCACCCATAACTTGAACCCTGACCTTTTTGCTGTGAGCCCACTGTGCTACCCACTGCACCACCATGAAGCCACAATGTGTTTAGGTTATGTTAATATTTGTTAAAAAAGTTTTTTTTTTTAGCGTTTTAAATTTTTTTGTATATATTTCTTTGTTACTTTTTTGGGATTTTTTTTTTGTCTTGACATTAAAAACTTAAGAGTTAAATGATTTTTAAAAGTTTTTAAACTCAATTAGAAACTTAAAGTTTTTTTAATCACTCATTGAAGTAATTTAATCATGTTTTTTTTTTCAGAAATGAAAGGGGGTTTATTTGCTGTAAAACTACAGAGAACTGTCAGGAAGACCCTGTTACTTTGATAAAGTTGTACTTTTTCCAGCTCAGTGCTTTGAAACTACCTGCTGACTGGTTTCAGCTCACATCTGCTGGTGAGACTTCCTGAGAAACCCACTGGAATTAACCCAATGCTGGTTTCTTAGCATTACATGCAGGTGATGTTAAACAGCTTTTATGTCTCTGCTGGCTCGGCTTTTTTTTTTTATTCTGATGACAAAACATCTTCCAAATAAATCACTGACTGGATTTAAATTATACTGACTGAAGTCACAAACCAGCTATAGATGAATTGATGAGACTTTTAGGGTCATGGCACCAAAGGTTAAAGCCATTAATTCAGCCATAAAACCACTGAGAGCAATCTGTTAGTAAAGCAAGCACTATAATACTACTTGCCTCATGGATCGGTGCAATAATTAGGATGCCTCATCACTCCGTCGTGGTGAAGAAAGAACTGAGCTGAAAAGCAAGTGTCTGGATTTACCAGTCGATTTATGTTCTTCACCATGGTAACCAGGATCTACGTTCCTACCCTCACCATGGTAACCAGGATCTACGTTCCTACCCTCACCATGGTAACCAGGATCTATGTTCCTACCCTCACCATGGTAACCAGGATCTACATTCTTACCCTCACCATGGTAACCAGGATCTATGTTCCTACCCTCACCATGATAACCAGGATCTACGTTCTTACCCTCACCATGGTAACCAGGATCTATGTTCCTACACTCACCATGGTAACAAGGATCTACGTTCCTACCCTCACCATGGTAACCAGGATCTACGTTCCTACCCTCACCATGGTAACCAGGATCTATGTTCCTACACTCACCATGGTAACAAGGATCTACGTTCCTACCCTCACCATGGTAACCAGGATCTACGTTCCTACCCTCACCATGGTAACCAGGATCTACGTTCCTACCCTCACCATGGTAACCAGGATCTATGTTCCTACCCTCACCATGGTAACCAGGATCTACATTCTTACCCTCACCATGGTAACCAGGATCTATGTTCCTACCCTCACCATGATAACCAGGATCTACGTTCTTACCCTCACCATGGTAACCAGGATCTATGTTCCTACACTCACCATGGTAACAAGGATCTACGTTCCTACCCTCACCATGGTAACCAGGATCTACGTTCCTACCCTCACCATGGTAACCAGGATCCACGTTCCTACCCTCACCATGGTAACCAGGATCTACGTTCCTACCCTCACCATGGTAACCAGGATCTACGTTCCTGCCCTCACCATAGTAACCAAAATCTACATTCCTACCCTCACCAGGGTAACCAGGATCTATGTTCCTACCCTCACCATGGTAACCAGAATCTACGTTCCTACCCTCACCATGGTAACCAGGATCTACGTTCCTTCCCTCACCGTGGTAACCAGGATCTACGTTCCTACCCTCACCATGGTAACCAGTCCGGGTGATGACGGAAAGAACAAGATCGCGGATACAAGCAGCCAAAATGAGCTTCCTCTGTAGGGTAGCTGGGCTCTAACTCAGAGATAGAGTGAGGAGCTGTGCCATCTGGGAGGAGCTTGGATTTGAGTTGTTGCTCCTCCGAATGGTCTGGGCATCTGTAGAACAAAATCCTTGGCTAAGAACAACCAGACTCTGAACACAGGACGAGAGATCTCATATAGGACTTAAACCTAGAAGAATCAAGTTGAAAACCACTCTGTTTTTTCTTTCTAAACCAGTTTAATTCGTCTTTGTTTGGTTCGAACCATCCTGTGTCATGTTTATACTTTTCTTGGTAAAAGAAGCCATTTTTATTAACTACGTGTGCAAAAACAAAAAGTAAACAAATGGAGGGATAATTTAATCAACCGTTAGTCTCATTTCTGGAGCATCTCTTTCTCTAATTAGTGATTGTTCGTTGGTTGTGATTCCAGACAACGATACCCTGAATGGAGCTGTCACTCCGGATCAGACCGTCACGTCGTTATGGTGACCGAGGTCATCGGGTTCGCCGTGGACAAAGAACGAGGACGAGAAGGAGAAAAAAAATACAAGAAGAAATATTTCTCTATTTTTAAGGACGAATCATATCATTCATGTCACTTTATAATAAGAATATTTTAAAAAGCTGCTTTGATTGTTTGAGTCATTTTAACTGTTTTGTTTTTCTATATTTTTTATTTACACTCAAAACACTGAAATTTGTAAATTATTTTTAAAAAATTGAATTTTAAAATATCAAGCGTGTAAATTTTTACTGTCAAATATTTTTTTGGATTTTGGAATTAAAGTTACTTTAGTGCCGCGGTGCCCAAATGGTCGATTGTGGTCTACTAGTAGCCTGTAGACGGATCCCAAGTCGACCACCAGGTGTGTAGAAACGTATGAAATGACAGGAAGTCATTGTTGCCAGAAGTCAGTTTTTAAAAAGAAAAAAAAAAAGCAAAAAAGCAGCTTTTTTTTATTGTTATTGGACATTTTTGGAGTCTGTAACGTGAAAGCATGTTGTTAAGCCTGTTCTTTATGCACGATGGCCTCACAGCTAGAGCGTCTGGGTTTGAGTCCTGGGACGAGGGTGAGGCTTGAAACACTGTGTGCTTTAAGTCCTATATGAGATCTCTCGTCCTGTATTCGGAGTCTGGTTGTTCTTAGCCAAGGATTTTGTTCTACAGATGCCCACTGTGTTTTCTGTGTGGAGTTTACATGTTCTCCCCATGTATGAACAGGTTTTCTCCAGATAAAATAAATAAATAAATGAATTACTCTATTCATCCATCACCGGGAAAATTTATGTGCTGCACTCCTTACACCGCAGCAGGCTGCCCTTCAACGGCACCAATGGTGGGAGAAGCGGGGGTTAGGTGTCTTCTCCAAGGACCCTAGACCCTAGAACCTGTACTCCGCTTCCCTCCCACCGTCCAAAAGAGTAGCAGGAATCGATATATAATTGCATGATTGTCTGTGTGTGTGGACCTGCAACAAACTGGCGACCTGTTTTGGGGGTTATCCCGACTCTCGCCGGGATAGGCTCACGATTTAGAGGAGAAAATAAAAGTTACTGTAGTTTATGACTGATTACTTTCACTATATTGTAACTGAGTAACTTACTCTGTTACTTTTTGGTCCTTTGTAACGTATCTGACTACATTCTGAAGTCCCAAAGCTGACCGACTGAAACTCCTCAGGATGGCAAAGATTCTTTTCTTTTTTTTTTGGTTATAAATATACAAAACTTTGAAAATTAAATTTAAATGATCAGATTTTTCAATAATGTCCTAATTTAAAAGATTTGTGGTGTTGGGATGTTTGCTCTGCGTCATCCATGTTTATCTCCATCTCCATTACCTGGATGACTCAAAGCTCTTTAAGGCTTTCAACCTGCTGATTTGTGTACTTTTCCCAGTGTTTTCAGGCTTTTATTCTGGCGACCAGCAGAAAGATTTGCATGTTTCCAGCAGCACAGAGTCAATAGCATGTTGTTGAGGCTCAATGGCTCCTTTAAGTCAACAAACTCCAGCTTTCTCCAAGAGATTGGAAACAGGTCCATAAATGTTAGCGGCTCTAATGCTGCTATCAGTCCAGCTGGGAGGCTCTTTTATCTGCCAAATGGATGAAGCGTGCCACTCTTTATGTGCCCCTTGGCTCCACTCCCTTCTTCTTTTCTGTGTGCAGAGAAGTGCCTCCTTTCATTCTTCGTTGGCGGCTTACATGTTTGGAAAAGCCTGGCTCGGGTGTCCTGCTGGAGAAACAGCTGCCGCCTTCTCAGACCACCAAAAACTCTCCGTCTATCACCGTCTGGGCCGAGACAGGTTACCCCAAAATACCATCTAGTTTAGAGTAAAAACCTAGTGAATCCCGAACCGCACGAGTCAGAGATGTCGTTCCTTTACCAATCGATCAATCATACATTCGTTTATCTGTAAATGTTACCTAATGAGATCTCCCTCCATCATTACCCTCCTTCCCTCCAGCTGTCCATTCATCCATCCATCTGTCCCATCCTGCATCCCTCCTTACCTCCATCCATCCATCTATTCGTCCATCCATCCCTCCCTCTCTACCCCCATTCGTTCATTCATCCATCCTTCCCTCTCTTCATCCCTCCTTCCCTTGACCTGTCCATTCATCCCTCCCTCTCTAACCCGATCCGTCCATTCATCCATCCTTCCCTCTCTTCATTCCTCCTTCCCTTGACCTGTCCATTCATCCCTCCCTCTCTAACCCGATCCGTTCATTCATCCATCCTTCCCTCTCTTCATCCCTCCTTCCCTTGACCTGTCCATTCATCCCTCCCTCTCTAACCCGATCCGTCCATTCATCCATCCTTCCCTCTCTTCATTCCTCCTTCCCTTGACCTGTCCATTCATCCCTCCCTCTCTAACCCGATCCGTCCATTCATCCATCCTTCCCTCTCTTCATCCCTCCTTCCCTTGACCTGTCCATTCATCCCTCCCTCTCTCCCTTATGCATCTCTCCGTCCCTCTCTCCCTCCATCCTACTATTCATCCATCCATCTGTCCCTCCCTTCATCACTCCTTCCCTCCATCCATCCATCTATTCGTCCGTCCATCCCCCCTTTTTCCCCTCCATCATTCATCCTTTCATCCAGATGCATCATGTCTTCCTTCACTTCAAAGACTCCTCTAAAGAACGGTGATTTTGGACCCAGTTTTGCAGATTTTCTTTCTTTATTTGTCTCTAAAACTAAAGAAAATAATCATAAACTTCATGCAGAGTAAATATGAGTCTCATTCATAGTCAAGAAGTTGGACAAATGGTTCCAGGGGGCGTTGGCCTAGTGGTAGAGTTACCGTCTTGGTTCGAATCCCCCCGGGCCCAAGCCGTCCCTGGGACCACAGGAAAACATATTTAAAAAAGAAAGACGAAGTTGAACAGATATCTGGGAATCATGTTTGATTCTGGCTGAACGGTGGCCCCGCAGCAAGAAGGTCAGGGGTTCAAGTCTCAAAGTGGGGACGAGGTTTGAAACACTGTTCTTTCTGTGTGTAGTTTGCATGTTCTCCCCGTCTATCTGTGGGTTTTCTCTGGTTTCCTCCAAAAACATTCATGTTCAGTTGATTGACTGATATAAAATTGTCACTACAAACGAGTGTGTGTGTGTGGATGATTGTCTGAGTGTGTGTATGTGGCCCCACAGCAGACTGATAGGGTGTATCCCGCCTCTCTTGCATGCAATAAACCGGGTTATGACCCCTGGGACTCCAGGAGGGAGAAGAGGTTCAGAAAATGAATGAATGAATGTTTGAGTTTAAGTTTAACAGTGTTTTGTTTTTTTTGGTCTTTTTGAAAGCACCAATGAGAACTTTTTTTTTCTGCAAACTTTGTTCTCAGTTTTTTTTTTTTTATTTCTTTCTTCGCTTGTTTTTCTGTGAGAAATAAAACCAGTTTAAACACTGGGGTCAGAGTGTTTCCAGCCGGATGATCTCACCTGTAGAATTATTGACCAAAGATCAGAGACACATTTGATTTGAATGTCTCCAGGTTGGAGGTCTCAGATGATGTCTGCAGAGCCTTGATTTGGTCTGATAGGGGTTTATAAAGTTGTTCTGATTCGGTCTCAGTTTGTTTTAGAACTTTCATATTGAGGAAAATTTTCTTTGCAGAGGAAAGTTTTTTTTTCTTATCTGCATCTTTTTCTTTGCTTTCATTCTTACTTTAAAAAAACCACCAACTTCTCTTTGTTTTTGTGTAAATGCTGTCGGGGGTGAGGGGGTCTATTGAATGAGTGAGGCCACACAGCTCCATCCTGAGGGGCTGAAGCTGGGGCAGCTGCTACTGATGGAGCCAGAGGGCCAGCTGTCCCCACACAGGCACACTTCCTTCCCCTCCTCCACACACACCCTCATTCACTGAGAACAATAGGGCCGGCCCAGGGAGTGTGTGGCTCATGATATCGGAGTGTGCTGTGGTCATGAAGAGAAATAAGGGGAGGGGGTCTCCACAGTCTGTTAAGTGTTTTTATGTTTGCTTTGTGTCTCAGCAACAGTTGGCAGCCCAGGAGCCCCCGTCGCTCCTATCAGTTCATCATCAGGGTGAAACGAGTTCAGAAAACACAAAATCAGCTTCAAATTAAACCAAAAACACACACAAAAACAGTTTGAAGATAAAACAAAAGCTAATTGTTAAACTTAAAACATTCCGGCTCTTAGAGACTCCCTCTCAGAGAGGAAAAACAGCAGATGGGCTTCATCCAGATGGAAGTGGAGGGTTGCTATGGGCAGAGATGAGAGGGACCAGGGAAGAGATGAAGGGTAACGGGACAGGGTGATGTGGGCATATCAAGCATCACGACGTCAGTCTGGAAGAGAGTAGCTGAGAAAAGAGGGTTCTTCCTGACCTGGCAGCATTAGGGTTCCCATGCTCCACAGTGGGCGGATACTATTTCTTATTAAACCAATCGTACCCTTCTGGTTGAGACCAAACATGACGTTCAGTATGTAACACACCCAAACAGTCAGTGTAGTCCATAAAATTCATTCATCTTTGGAACTGTTTATCCCTGACGAGGACTCGTGGGGTACCGGAATCTATCCCAGGTTGGGAGGCCATCGTGCTCCCCACTGCTCCACCATGCAGATTGAAGAATGCATGAAAACAAATTTTCCTGAATAAACTTTCTAAACACTGTCTTTAAATTCTCAATCTGGGGAATCGTTGCCAAGACAGACCATACAGCATGGTTAGATACAGAACTACAAATATGGAGGACGGACCGTACAGCATGGTTAGATACAGAACTACAAATATGGAGGACGGACCGTACAGCATGGTTAGATACAGAACTACAAATATGGAGGACGGACCGTACAGCATGGTTAGATACAGAACTACAAATATGGAGGACGGACCGTACAGCATGGTTAGATACAGAACTACAAATATGGAGGACGGACCGTACAGCATGGTTAGATACAGAACTACAAACATGGAGGACGGACTGCATACCATGGTTAGATACAGAACTATAAACATGGAGGACGGACTGTATAGCATGGTTAGATATAAAACTACAAACATGGAGGACGGACCGTACATGATGGTTAGATACAGAACTACAAACATGGAGGACGGACCGTGCAGCATGGTTAGATACAGAACTACAAACATGGAGGACGGATGCGTGTGTTCATGTCACGCCATCATCGCTGCTCTCTGATTGGGTAGAACATTTTCTCATCGCTGCAAACATAGGATAACGCCTGCAATCCCTGACCTAGTAGAGTAAAATTAATTAGATTAGAGGACTCTAGAATCTAGGAGCTGACCAGCAGCTACCTTATTGATTATTTTCTGTTTTTATTATAATTGCAATAAGTTTTTTCGAAGATGAATGTTTTCATTCTAACATTGAAACTGTTTCCCTCCTTCATTTGAGCTTGGAGCTTATCCCATCAAACTGGAGCTTGGTGGCTCAAGACGCTACGTCCAACTTTACTTTTAGAAATCCAAGGAACCACAAAAACAGAAAGATGGAGAAAAGTTTAGAAAGAGAAAAACAGTTTGCTCTGCTTGGGTCGAGCATTTCATCATCTTGCAACATCAGCAGGAGACTTACGTCTGTGAAATACAGAAGAGTTTGTTTTGTAACTCACAGAGTTTCTTTGTGAAGACGAGGCAGAGGAGGGTGTGCAGGGGGGCCCCGTTCAGCAGGCTCAACATAAAGGAGAAATTCTCCTTCAAAACAACACATGAATGGACAAAAACTCAGCTTCTAATTGGTTCATCTTTATCTCTAACTGCTTTGGGTTCTGGCTTCCTGACTCTGCAACCTGATTGGCTCAAACTGTTCAGGCTCTGTCTCCTGATTGTTGGATTCTCAGCATGGAGATGGTTCTGATTGGCTACTGGTTGTACATTTAGCATTTCACAGGAAAGTGGGTCTAAGTGGAGAGGAGTAGAGGAGGGTCCATGTAGTTACCGACCATATGGCTGATGACACACACGCCTTCAGTCCGGTAAACACACACACCTGACGGGTGCCTCACACCTGCTGCACCGTCTCTGGTTGACTAAGATCCAGATCAAAAGGAAAAAAAAGCCCCGGGGACTTGTGTGTGTGCGTGTGTGTGTTTGCATGCATCTGTTTAAAGAGACATTCATTGCCTGTGAATGTGAGAACAAAGACTGCTGTAACTGAATGAAAAACGACTCATGTCTTTCTTTGTCTGTAGGACGTACAGTAGTGTGCACGCTGCCCAGGTGGGCGTGGGACCACCGCTGTCATAAAATAAACAAAAAAACTTGTTTAAAACAGGTTTTTAAACTCTCATTGGGTCGGTTTTAATCATCTGGTGCAGAGAAGCTTTAATTCTCAGTTCTTTTGTTCGCCCACAGAGAGGACAAAAGAGGCTTGTGTGTGAATCTGACTCACGTCACTGTGTGTGCCACTGGGCAGTGTTTCACCGAACGGCCCGATCATGATGCACAACTGGTTTTAAATGAAGAGAAACTTCAGCTATGTTCTGATGTACGCAGGCTGCACACACACTCCTACACACACCCTCCTACACACACACGCACATTCATGCAGACTCATTAACGGGGTGCACATGCAGCTCTGCATTGCAGAGCTGGACAAACTTTTTGCACGTGGGTCACAAAGTCTCCTTTCATGTGAACAAAGAACCACGAAACTCCACAGTTTTACTCGATCAGTGAGTAGAACGGTGGCCTCACAGCAAGAAGGTTGTGGGTTTGAGTCCTGGGTAGGGATGAGGCTTGGAATACTGGTCTTTCTGTGTGGAGTTTGCATGTTCTCCCATGGGTATTCTCCGAGTACTCTGGTTTCCTCTCACCCTCCATAGACATCCATGTTAGGTGGATTGCCCTACCTCTCGCCTAAAATCAGCCGGGATAGGTTCCAGTACCCCCGCAACCCTGAAAGGGATAGACAATTAAGACGGTTATTTCCATGTCTGGATGAAGTCCATCTGCTGTTGAGCTTCAACATCCCATGATCAGAACCTCCAGGATTTCTCACACCTTTTCAACAAATCTTTTTCGTCTAAAATGCCTGATTTTGCAAAAATTTTATTAAAAGTTGCAACTTTTTAAAACCCCTGAACCTTCGCTTCCTTCACCACGAATAAAATCCCACCAACCGGAAAAACGGAAGGATTACTTATAGCTTTTATAATCCTGCTCTCCTGGGGTTAACAGGTCACCAGTCCACACACATACAACCCATGAGAGCAGGGTTAACCCCTGCTAACCATCCTCTCTACCCACTCCTGGACGAACAGTGGAGCTCCTTCTCCAAGAGGCTCAGACAGCTCCACTCGAGAACATCTCGTTACTGGAGGTCTTTCTTTCCGTACGTGATCGGGCTCTACAACGACTCACTTAGCAGATAGGAAGTTGTTGCTGTGACACACAAATTTCACACGTGTGGGATCATTAAAGTACCGTAATTTCACGGCCATAAGGCACATATAAACGTCTTAGATTTTCTTCAAAATGAGCGGTGCGCCTTGTGTGTGAGACCTAAAAGAAAAAGCGGTGCCCGTGAGGCGGACCTGAAGGAAAAGGTATGAGAACGTTGAAGAGTGAAGTGTGGGTGTGGATTGTGTATAAAAAAGGTATGTGCTGTATGCACAACATTGCTGTTTTAAGCCTGAAAATGGCAAAGAGACACGCTTATGACGCTCAGTTTAAGCTGAAGGCAATCAGCTACGCGGAGGAACATGGGAATCAAGCCGTGAAAGGGCGGAAGGCAGCACCAGGTGAGTTATGCTACAGTTTGCCAATGGATTGTAGATGCTTGGACTAACGTGTCTGCTGGTACTGTTATCAGAGCTTTCTCAAAAGCTGGTATCCTTTCTGAGGAGCCGCACAGTACAGACAGTGACTTTGACAGCGAGGAGCGAAGTGGACCTGCTCTGAAACAGAGGATGAGGACTTTGATGGATTTGAATAAAGACTATTACCGGTAATGTGTTTGTTTAGTATCATTACTACTTAAATAAAACACAACCAAACTCAGTTTTGCTCCCGATCTATTTTTTAATACACACATTTGCATGTGTGCGTGTGTGTTGTTGTAAGACGGTGTGTGACTGAGACTGCGCCTTTTTGTACGGTGCGCCTAATGGTCGTGAAATCACGGTATATTCTGATTCTGATGGAGAGCAATCTGGTTGCGATTGGGCAGCTCACTCAGGACCGGTTGATACATTTTGGAAGCGGAGCTTTAAGATTCAGAATACTTTGTTAATCTCATGCTGAGAATATGTGGTGTGAGGCCTTTTAGGCCTGCTTGTTTGGTTTTTTTTTTTTCTCTCCCCAAAACTCACAGGTGCTGGATGGCTTCTAACGGGAGGATTGGCTGATTGCTCCCAGCTGCACAGACTTACCGGTGGCTATAAAAGACCTGGTGTCACCCACAGTCTCTGTCAGGTCTTCAACGATTCTAGTGGAACCTTCAGCCCTTCCTCTTGGCCATCCAGCACTGCCTGAAGCCGTTATCTCTCTGCTGTGGATTCCTTTGTTCAACACTTAATAAACTGTTAAACCTGCATTTGGATCCTCCTCATTCCCTCTCCCACACAACAGAAGACACAACAGAAGACCTGACCCCTTGAGGCAGTTTATTGTGGAGGTGGACGCCTCGGATTCAGGGGTGGGTGCTGTGCTGTCCCAATACCATCAGGAGGATGGCAAACTCCATCCCTGTGCCTTTTTCTCTAAGCGTCTCTCTGCAGCTGAACAAAACTACGATGTGGGGAATAGAGAACTGCTCGCAGTCAAACTGGCACTCGAGGAATGGAGGCACTGGCTCGAGGGCGCAGAACACCCATTCGTGGTCTGGACAGACCACAAAAACCTCGCTTACATCCAAGCAGCTAAGAGACTCAACTCTCGCCTGCATGATGGTCATCAGTCCAGATCGGAGCCGGAGCCCATTCTACCCCCCTCCTGCGTCATTGGGGCGATCACTTGGGAGATCGAGACTGCAATAAGGGATGGTCTGCAGCATGATCCGGACCCAGGTACTGGCCCAGCTAACCGTTCGTATGTGCCATCCTCTGCCCGCTCCCAGGTTCTCCTATGGGCACATGCATCCCGGTGGTCCTGTCACCCTGGGATTCGCCGTACAATGGCGCTTCTTCAGCGGCGGTTCTGGTGGCCAACGATGGAGGCAGACACTAGGAATTTTGTCGCTGCCTGTTCTGCCTGTTCCCGGGGCAAGGTCCCTCATTGTCCTCCTGCGGGGCTGCTCCATCCCCTACCGGTTCCCAGTCGTCCCTGGTCCCATATCGCACTGGACTTTGTGACCGGACTCCCTCCCTCAGAAGGTAACACTGTTGTGGTCACGATTGTGGACCGATTCTCCAAAGCTGTACATCTGGTGCCTCTTCCTAAACTCCCTTCAGCCTTGGAGACTGCCCAGCTCATGGTGACCCATGTGTTCCGTCTGCATGGTATCCCTCTGGACATAGTCTCTGACCGGGGTCCGCAATTCACATCAGCTGTTTGGAAGTCCTTCTGTAAGGCGCTGGGGGCTTCCGTCAGCTTGTCATCTGGCTTCCACCCCCAATCCAACGGCCAGTCGGAGCGGGCTAACCAACACCTGGAATCCACATTACGGTGCGTGTTGGCCTCTGCCCAGTCCACGTGGTCGTCTCATCTCCCGTGGATTGAGTATGCCCATAATTCCCAAGTTAGTTCCTCCACAGGATTGTCCCCGTTCGAGGCTTCTCTGGGTTACCAACCCCCATTGTTCCCGGATCAGGAACAGGAGCTGGCCGTCCCTTCGGTGCAGCTCCATATCAGACGGTGTCGTCGGATCTGGAGGAAAACTAGGAGGGCCCTCCAACAGGCCTGCGGCCGGGCTCGGCGCCAAGCTAATCGCCACCGTCAGCCAGCCCCAGCATATCAGGTTGGTCAGTCTGTCCTTCTGTCTACCAGGAACATTCCCCTCAGGGCAGAGTCTCGCAAGCTTTCACCCCGCTTCATTGGCCCTTTCCGGATCCTGCGGCTGGTCAACCCGGTCTCGGTAAAGCTCGCCCTGCCCTCTTCCATGAAGGTACATCCTGTGTTCCACGTCTCTCAGATCAAGCCGGTTTCTACCAGTCCCCTCCAGCCTCCTTCTGCTCCCCCTCCACCTCCTCGCCTTGTCGACGGCTCGGATGCGTACACGGTCAACCGTCTTTTGGATGTTCGTCGCCGAGGTCGGGGTCTACAGTACCTCGTGGACTGGGAGGGTTATGGCCCGGAGGAACGGTGCTGGGTGCCCCGTTCAGCGATCCTGGACCCTGGCTTGGTCCGGGACTTTCACCGCTGCTTTCCGGACAGGCCTGGTGGTCCGCCAGGTGGCGTCCGTAGAGGGGGGGGGTACTGTGGTGTGAGGCCTTTTAGGCCTGCTTGTTTGTTTTTTTTTTTTTCTCTCCCCAAAACTCACAGGTGCTGGATGGCTTCTAACGGGAGGATTGGCTGATTGCTCCCAGCTGCACAGACTTACCGGTGGCTATAAAAGACCTGGTGTCACCCACAGTCTCTGTCAGGTCTTCAACGATTCTAGTGGAACCTTCAGCCCTTCCTCTTGGCCATCCAGCACTGCCTGAAGCCGTTATCTCTCTGCTGTGGATTCCTTTGTTCAACACTTAATAAACTGTTAAACCTGCATTTGGATCCTCCTCATTCCCTCTCCCACACAACAGAAGACACAACAGGATATTTGTGTGTCCGGTCACTTCAAAAAAGTCCAAGAGAGAGCTCCAAACAGCATCTAAACAGCTGCTAGGTGGTGCAGAGTTGGGTGGAATGGAGCTGGAACAGCCATTGGTGGAACACACGACAGTTGGCTCTGTGCTTGTGGGTTACCGTGGGTCTTAATGTGGGTTACCATGGCAACGATGTTTAAAAGCTCCAGTGAATCCTAATAAGACAACAAACCGTTAGCAGGTAAACGTTTCTCCCCTTTGTTACTCTGAACGGGCGCACACATTTTCTAATGGGAGTTGCCGCAGACGCTTTTTAGACGTTTTGCGCGATAACGAGTGCGGTCGCTTTGAGCCGCTACAATCTGTAAAGAGTTTAACTGACCGCTTAAAGCTCCACATGTTGATCCTTCACTGTGGTGGAACAACACCAGCAGTCCACCATCTTTAGTTCCATATGTTCAGACAGGAATCACTGATGATGTAAAACAGACTAAGCTGCACTCAGAAGAGACCCGGATATTCTAAGTACGGGAAGTAGACGAGCAATAGTCAGACTTTCACACATAGTTATAATTAATAACTAATGTGTAATCAATGCTCCTAAACCCTAATTATAGTTGTTTAAAATCACAAGAAACAATTAATTTTGTATGAAAATTAAAGCCTTTTTAAAAACAGGGTTTCATGCCAAACTTTTTAGTGAGTTTTTTTCCGTTTTTTTCTCGTCAAAACATTCCTGAATTTCTAAAACCACCCAGTGTTGGGCTTCCATTTGATCCTCATGTTGCTCATGGCCACTGATTTTATTCTCTGCCCCGCCCACATCAATACAAAAGCATTTAGCGTTTTTTTTTTTTTGCACATGCTCTGCTCAGGCTTAGTCTTTCCCTTCAACAGGAAGAAACATTTCAATGTAAAAGCACCAAAACAGGAACATAAGAGAAATAATTTGATCCGTCCCGTTGTATGTGCAGCTTTAAGCAAGATTTACACTGTGTCGTGCATGCATCTGGGGGCGGGACTAAATAGGGAGCAAGAGGAGGAGGGAAATTGGGTCAGTCATAAATAGAAACTAGACTGAATAAAAGAACTTTTAAGCTTTTTTTTTGCAGCAATTGTTTAATTTTGAAGTTAATTAAAAGTATTTTTAGACTCATTTAAATCTTGAATGTTTGTGTTTTAATTTATTCAAACATATTTTTTTTCTTCATCCTAAAGAAAGCCGTGAGCGCCAAGTTGGTACCACCTGCAGGATAGAAACGATCCACACCAACACTTTGACTTTGATACATGGAGGAGACTTTTGCATTAATGTGTGTGTGTGTGTGTGTGTGTGTGTGTGTGTGTGTGTGTGTGTGTGTGTGTGTGTGTGTGTGTAACAGCAGCAGATTGGCTGGATGTTGGATGGTTGCCGGGTAGAGTGGAGGAGATGTCAGGAGGTGGTGGGGATGTTTGACTAGACGGAGGAACAATAGAAACCGGGGTGATTCGGGGATCCTCGTTGTTGGGGATCACTAACGCTGTGTTTTTAAGATCCCTGTTTTCCAGAGATTAAGTCAATCTGTGTTCATATGAGATTAAAAAAAAAAGACTCGGTGGATTAGAGATTAGATCCGTTTTATTCACAGAAAAATAAATGGAGGAGGAGAAACGGTAAAAAAAAAATCTTCTTTTAGGAAATGATGTAACACACACACACCAGTGAACAGCTCTTGTTTACTTTCTGCAGCTGCTTCCTGTGCAGCAGGTAACACAAAACTCTCTCACACACACACACACACACACACACACACTTTGCATCTTGACTGCTGGAAACATTAACCATATTTGCAGGTTTTTGCAAAACCTGAAGGAAAAAAAATGAAATATTTTATTCTGCAGTTTCCTTCTTAACCGTCTTTCCTTTACCGCGTTGTGGAGAATACCTGAGTCCACCCCGGCTGATTTGAGGCGAAGGGCAGCGTACACCCCAAATAGGTCACCGGTCTACCCACTAGCAACCATACACACAACATTCGTTCCCAGGGGCAACCCTGCCATGGCCAATCAACCTAACATGCATGTTTTATTAGGCAACCAGAGAAAATGCACACGTACACAGGTAGAACATGCAAACTCCACACAGAAAGACCTGTGTTCCATGCCCCGTCTGCACCCAGGACTCGAATGCAGGACCTGCTTGCTGTGAGGCTGCTCTGCTACCCGCTGCCCCACAGTGTTGCCCAGAAATATTTCAATTACACACAATTAGAATTTCTTTTAAAGGAAATTTGTTGCATTATTGAATTAAGGCATTAATTGGCAACCCAAAAGCTGGCGTCCGGAATGGGTCCACAAAGCCCGGCCGCAGGGAGGTACACCAAACTGGTCTCTCTGTATTTCACTGGGTCTGAGTGAGCGCCTCCAGTCACCCTCCTCAATGAGCATCAAATAACACTACCCAACGCTCCTCAAAACAAAAACATTCTGAGCTTCTGTTTTACTTGAAGTCGATTTGTTGCCTTTATGATTAACTGCTTTTAGTTACTCAGTACCAACTATAGATGAACTTATTAATAACTGTTTTCTAATAAATGATCTGAATCAGTTCAGAAGCAGGTGTTTGAAAACAAAACAACAGACAGGAAACAGATTTTCAGCCGGTCAAAGAAACAGGAAACGAGAAGAAAGCGATGTTTTTACACAAACACATGCAGTCGAACGATTTCAGCAACATGTTTGTTTGATTCTGATGTTACAGTCTGTTCACATGCTGAGGAGGAAAACAAACGCACATGGCCTAATCCCTGCTCTCCTATTGGCTGGCTGTGGAGCTCTGTTTCCAAAGCAACAGAGGAATGCAGGGCGGAGCTCCGCCTTTCAGGAAGGAATCTTATTTTTATCACTGATTCAAACATTTATTAATCTGATGTAAACACATCCAATCAGGAACACGTGTGTGTGTTTCTGATGTTTTTACGTCAGAGTGGAAACACAGTGCATCATTCACAGGGGTCACTGACCTTTTAGGACACATCTGTGTGTTTTTATACCTTTGAACGCTGAATGTGGAGGAGACAGAAAAACACACAACGTGACGCAAAAAACTCAGAGTTTTCATCTGAAACAATGTACAGATTTTAATTAAACCTTTTACATTTACTCAGTACCAACTATAGATGAGATGGTTAAGGTTTCAGGCTCAGCGTCATAAGATTTTTTTTGGTAATATTTTTTAAATCTTATTTTAAATCAAAGAAAAAAAAACCCAAAAATAAATTTTTTAATAAATAAAATGTATTAATTTAATAAAAATTAAAATGTTTATTTTAAAATTAAACAAAATAATTTTTAAAATTGAAACAAATAGAAAATAAAATTGACCATTTTTTTTTATTATCGTTAGAAATATTTTAAAAATAATTAAAACAAATAAAAAGACTTTCTGTAAAAAAAATTTTTAAAAAATTATTCAAATGAAAAAAAAAAAAAAAAAAAATTTGCATAAATAATAAAAATAATTATACAAATTTGAATAAAATAAATTTAAAATTTAATTAAGTAAATTATTACAAAAAAATAAACAAAAGTCAAAAAAAAAATTCACAAGTTTTGTTCAACAAATAAAAAAAAAACTGTAAAAAAAAAAAGTGTCAAAATAATAGAAAAAAATTTAAAAATAGAAAATAATCAAAATAAAAAAATCACAAACTTTTGTTTACATGATTTTTTTCTGAACTGCTTTTAGTTACTCAGTACCAACTATAGATGAACTGATTAATGACTTATGCTCAAGCACTTAAAACCTCATAAAATATCAAAACTTTACACAAACGATTGCTTCAAATACTGTAAGTTTTCACATAAACTTTAATCATTAAATAAAAAAAAAACACTTTGTTTTGTTTTTCCTCAATTTTTGTGTTTTTGTTGTTTTTTTCAAAGAAATCAAAACAACTTTTTTCATCCTGGACGGTCATCAGAGGTCACCACAGGTCAGCTGATTCGCTCTCACGACACATAACAACAATATGAGCTCCATATGGATCGGAAAGTCCTGGTGTAAGTGAAAACAGACGACGGGGAGGGCCGGGGGGTTCCACATGAGGCGAGGAGAGGGGGGTCACTAAAGAACATAACAGATAAACACACTCACTTTCCAGGGATGAAAAACACAGAGTGGAACACCTATCCGATTGTGCAAGAGCCACGACAGCCAATGGAATTTCTGTTACCAGCAGCAACACCTCGTGTTTATGCTTGTGTGTGGTTAATCCTGGCTTCTGATAGGCTGCGGCCGGGGGGCCCCCAGCACCCACAGATTAAGTGACACCGGCAAAACAAAAAGCTTATTTTTGTGTTTGGAGGTAAATCTGTGCAGACATGCAGAGGGAGGGGTGTTACTGGGTTAACTATGCCCCACTGTAACCATGAACAGCGGTTGCATCACGCTCACAGCTTTCACACTTTGCTGAAATTTGATCCACTTTCAACTCGTCCTCAGAGGGGATTTCAGATGAAAATGCAACGCAGCGTGCAGACTTTTAAACGTCTTCATCTGCACTACAAAGACTTACAGAAATCCTAATCTGTGTTTTCCTAGAATTCAAGGACAGACTTTCTGTTTTTATCTGCAGATTTTTGGACAGAATGTTTGTTTTTTTTGTGTCAAACTGAGACAAAAACAGAATTTGATAAGATGTGTTTAAAAAAATGCAAATCTGTAGAGATTATGTAATCACTCTGGTTCAGAAGAAACTTCATCTGCTGAGAAAAAAACATGTGGTTCTTTTATTGTTTACAAGTGAGAAACACATCATGTGATTTTCCAGCGTGTATCGTTTTCTCACACACGGTTATTTTTATCACAACAACATCAGAATTATTTTCCCTCTGAAGCCCAACGTCTGACTTGGGTTTGGTTCTAAAGACACGTCTGTTTTGGTCCAAAGTCTTCTGCTTATATCTGGCCGGGTCGCGGGGGCAACAGCCTCAGACTGGAAGCCCAGACTTCTCTCACCCCGGCTGCATCCTCCAGCTCACCTGGAATGATCCAGAGGTGTTCCCTGTCCAGCTGTGAGACATAGTCTCTCCAGCGGGTGTCTGCCTCTGGGTCTCCTCCTCGTGGGACGGAACACCTCACCAGCGAGGTGCTCGGAAGGCATCCTGACCAGATGCCCAAACCACCCTATCTAGTTTCTCTCAACCCGGGGGAGCAGTGGCTCTACTCCAAGCTCCTCCCAGATGGCAGAACTCCTCTGCCTATCTCTGAGTGAGACCCAGTCACCCTGCAGAGGAAGCTCATTTCAACCGCGTGTATCCACAACCTCGTTTTTCGGTCAACACCCGCAGCTGGTTACCATGTTGAGGATAGGAACGTAGATCCTGGTTACCATGTTGAGGATAGGAACGTAGATCCTGGTTACCATGTTGAGGGTAGGAATGTAGATCCTGGTTACCATGGTGAGGATAGGAACGTAGATCCTGGTTACCATGTTGAGGGTAGGAATGTAGATCCTGGTTACCATGGTGAGGATAGGAACGTAGATCCTGGTTACCATGTTGAGGGTAGGAATATAGATCCTGGTTACCATGGTGAGGATAGAAACGTAGATCCTGGTTACCATGTTGAGGGTAGGAATGTAGATCCTGGTTACCATGGTGAGGATAGGAACGTAGATCCTGGTTACCATGGTGAGGGTAGGAACGTAGATCCTGGTTACCACGGTGAGGGTAGGAACATAGATCCTGGTTACCATGGTGAGGGTAGGAACGTAGATCCTGGTTACCATGGTGAGGATAGGAACGTAGATACTGGTTACCATGGTGAGGGTAGGAACATAGATCCTGGTTACCACGGTGAGGGTAGGAACGTAGATCCTGGTTACCATGGTGAGGATAGGAACGTAGATACTGGTTACCATGGTGAGGGTAGGAACATAGATCCTGGTTACCATGGTGAGGATAGGAACATAGATCCTGGTTACCATGGTGAGGATAGGAACGTAGATACTGGTTACCATGGTGAGGGTAGGAACATAGATCCTGGTTACCTTGGTGAGGGTAGGAACATAGATCCTGGTTACCATGGTGAGGATAGGAACGTAGATCCTGGTTACCATGGTGAGGATAGGAACGTAGATACTGGTTACCATGGTGAGGGTAGGAACATAGATCCTGGTTACCACGGTGAGGGTAGGAACATAGATCCTGGTTACCATGGTGAGGATAGGAACGTAGATACTGGTTACCATGGTGAGGGTAGGAACATAGATCCTGGTTACCATGGTGAGGGTAGGAACGTAGATACTGGTTACCATGGTGAGGGTAGGAACGTAGATACTGGTTACCTTGGTGAGGATAGGAACGTAGATACTGGTTACCATGGTGAGGATAGGAACGTAGATACTGGTTACCATGGTGAGGATAGGAACGTAGATACTGGTTACCTTGGTGAGGGTAGAACCTACATTCCACCCATGGCAGAGCCAACTGCCATGTGTTCCACCAACAGCTGCTCCAGCTGCACCAAATGCAATTCGGTGGAGGAGAACCAACTCTCTTAGCCTCCGGAGTGTGACTGGACGCACACATTCCCCCATCGGGGTTCATAAAGTTTCTGTATTTGTAACAAAAGAATGAGCCTTAAACCTTCCAGACTAAACCCAGACCAGACGCTGGACATGCAGCTTCGTGTTCAGCTGCGATGCGTTCCAGGACAGCTCGGCCTTTTGACAAACTAGAACATTTCAACCTGAATTCCATGAAATGATCTTTTATTTTTCAGTAATCTGAACTGTAAAAAGTTCAGTTTGTGAAACAAAGTGGATTCTGAAAGATGACTTTCTCATAACAACCAGAGGGACCAGTAATCCTTGGTATGAGTGATCCAGACACACCTCTTTCAGGGAAACCAGCCTGAGCTGCATCATCGTTCCCCTTTTAGACATGAACTGTATTACAGCAACAACATGGGATATGGGTGTCAAACACACGGCCCGGAGGTCTAAATTTGGCCAAAGGAGGGTCTGATCTGGCCTGCAGGATATTGGTTAAAAAAGGATTTTTTCTAAGTGGGTAACTTCAGCGGGGGTCTCATAGAGTCAGAATAAAACAATCCTGTTTTTATTGACCTCGTCCTGAACGTCAGACTAATGGAATCTAACTTTTAGACACTCTGTCTGACTTTTTGTCTTCTATCTTTCCTTGAATCAGCGACGTCTTTGTCTGCATGCCAGGAAGGTGCAACATGTCTGGCAGCTTCTCCGCATTCGATGTCTGCAGGCTTTCAGACAGAAGGTTGCTGGTTTTTCTGCTGCAGCGCTGCGGGGTCCTGAGAGGGGATTCCTGGCATGGCTCAGAGGACATGTGCTCCTGGAAGGATAAACTCAGCTATGTCTGTAATGTTTCAGCTCCAGCAAGGTTACAGACTGCTCCCCAGATTTAACCGGCCGGGGAAAACCAGAGTACATGAAGGGAATTCAGAGTGAGACGGAGGGAGGGAGGGGAAGTTTCACATTCATTAAATTCCTTTCACATTAATGGATCATTAGAACTTCTGATGCTGCTTTCTTTCACTTTTTCTTTCTATTTCTCATCTGTTTTCTGTGTTTTTATTCCTGATCAGGTTCAAACTCAATCTGCTGTTCAGTGGGTACGTAGGTACTCGAACCCACCAAGATCTCCCTCTTAGAAACCATGGACAAATCTGACATTTTAATCTCAGTTTATTTTCCACTGTAAAAAACATCCCATTGAATTGCTTCCATTATTCTAACACTATACGGTCGTAAGATCTTGGCCTCGTCTTTTGTTCTTCACATTGTAACGTAAGGAGGAGGGATGGCTGTCTGGGTGGGGCTGGCGACCCACTGTTGTATAAATGCACCAAAATAAGACATTAATAATCTTACTTTATTAATCAAGCGGCACGGTGGCACAGCGGGTAGCACAGTGGCCTCACAGCAAAAAGGTGGTGGGTTCGAGTCCCGGGTGGGGACGAGGCTTTGAACACTGGCCTTTCTGTGTGGAGTTTGCGTGTTCTCCCCAAGTCTGCATTTGTTTCCTCCCACCCTCCAGAAACATGCATGCTAGGTTGATTGGCCAGTGCCAAATTGCCCCTAGGAATGATTGTGTGTGTGTTGATGGTTGTATGTGTGTGGCCCTGCGACAGACTGGCGACCTGTTCGGGGTGCACCCTGCCCCTCCGAAGCCCCCCGCAATGCCGTAAGGGATAGACGGTTAAGAAGGTGACTGACTGACTTTGTTCATCCCTCCCGGGGAAATTTATGTGCTGCATTACACCGCAGCAGGCTGCCACAACGGCGCCAATGGTGGGAGAAACAGGGGTTAGGTGTCTTCTCCAAAGACCCTAGACGTGAACTCAGTGGGAATCGAACTTGCAAACCTCTGGTCCGCGGGAGAAAGCTCTACCACTGAGCCACTGTCTCCCATGGAGGAGACATGAATGAATCAATGTTAATATTTGATACAATTATCTTTGTTTGCAGATGTTTTCTGCTGGTTTTCAGCAGCCGTCCATCCTTATGGAGGGGTGATGGAGCCTATCCCGGCTGATTCAAGGCGAGAGGCTGTATACACCAAACAGGTCACCAGTCTGTCGCGGGGCCACACACACAGACAACCACTCACACACTCACTCAGTCGTAGAGGCAGTTTTATATCAGCCATCAACCTAACATGTATGTTTTTGGAGGAAACCAGAGAAAACCCACACATACACAGGGAGAACATGCAAACTCCACACAAAAACACCAGTGTTCTAAGCGTCGTCTCCACCCAGGATTCAAGCCCTGACCTTCTTGCTGTGAAGCCACCATGCTAACCACTGTGCCGCCCAAGTTTTCTTTCCTTGTTTTAGTGTCTTTTCTTTGGGTCCCAGGGACAGCTTGGGCCCAGCAGGAATTGAACCAGGTTCTCTCGGTCGAAACACAGTATCTCTACCACTAGGCCAATGCCCCGTGGGACCGCTGCCCAAGTTTGAACCCATTTAAAAAATCTTAGGCATACACACATTGACGCCTACGCAAATCAAGCTATTTATGAAGCCGTTGGGCTGCAGCAAAAATTGCAGGATTGTTAAAAACAATAAAAAAACAATAATTTTTCCGTGTTGTTTATCAATAATTTCTGGATAAATTTCAGATTTTAAAGCTTCATTTTATTGTGTTTTTATTGCAACATTTCTAAAATAAAAACACACATGTGTTTAAAGTAAGATTTAAGACTTCACACATAAAAAAAACCCATGGAATCCAATGAGTGATGCAATTCTGGAGCAACCACACACACACACACACACACACACACACTCACGCACACACACTCATACACACACACACATTGCTGCTGAGTCCGTCGCTCAAACAGAAAACAGATTAACTTGTTGGTATTTTTGACTCTTCTGTGTTTTTTTTTAGAAAGTAGACCTTTTTATGTCATGACCTCATGCAGGGTGACCTGGTGTGTGTGTGTGAATGTGTGTGTGTGTGTGTGTGTGTGTGTGTGTGTGTGTGTGTCACTCTAAACTGTGTGCAGTCTGTGTGTGTCTTTCTAACCTGGTCATCCTGCCATAGACACACACCTGTTTTCCTCTGTTTGATTACAGGGTTTAAAGAGTCATGACCATTAGTGTGTGTGTGTGTGTGTGTGTGTGTGTGTTTCTCAGCTTGACTGAAACCATAAAAATAAAGTGCGGTAGTGAGGTCATGCTCACATCACACGCACACATAGGAACCAGGTGTGTGTGTGTGTGTGTGTGTGTGTGTTTGTGTACGTACATGTACTGTAAGTAAGGGTTTTATATTAACGGCGCCCCTGAACGGCATAACCGCACAAACAGTTGTGTGTGTGTGCCACCAAACTGTTTGTATTTGTTGGTCAGTGTTAGTGTGTGTTTTATGTGTGTGTTAAACGTGTGTTCGACGTGTGTTTGACGTGTGTTTGACGTGTGTTCGTGGAATCCGTGTGAGGTCACACATCCCAGGTGAGACCAGCCTCTACCTAGACCATGTTTATTAAAAAAATGAACTTCCTTCTCATTTTTTACTGAATTTAGAGTTATTTTTATAACAGACTGAGAGCCGGGATGACCTAGTCTGGAAGGTGGGCGAACAGATTAATAGGTAAATAAAAACGGAGCTCCAACTGCCTCCTGTCACTTTAAGGTTCCTCGTTCTGAGTCTGGTCTAAGAATCAGCGATAAGAGATGGAAGGTTAGAGTTAGCATCTGCTGCTAACTGGTAGAAGATCGTAACTGTTTGAGGTTTAGCGTTTAGTTTCTTATCTTTGAACTTTTCAGGGGTGAGGCTTGAAACACTGTCTTTCTGTGTGGAGTTTGCATGTTCTCCTTGTGTATGTGTGGGTTTCCTCTGGTTTCCTCCCACTCTCCAAAAACATGCATGTTAGGTTGATTAACTGCTACAAAACTTCCCTCTCAGAATGAGTGTGTGTGTGTGTGGCCCTGCCAGAGGCTGGTGACCTGTTCAGGTTGTACCCTGCCTCTCACCTGAAATCAGTTATTACTCATAACAAACATTTTCCAAATATTTCTATGTTTCTGCTCATTTGTTCATTGTATTTATTCAATTTTCACAAAACTTAAAGAAAATTCCGTTCCTCCCTAACAGGGTTGCTGGAGCCTATCCCAGCCTCAAGGTGAGAGGAAGGATGCACCCCGAACATGTCACCAGTCTGTCACAGGGTCACATCCACACTCATTCTTAGGGATAACTTTGTAGAGGCCAGTAACCTAACATGCATGTTTTTGGAGGGTGGGAGGAAACCCACACATACACAGAGAGAACATGCAAACTCCACACAGAAAGACCAGTGTTTCAAGCCTCATTACCACCTGGGACTTGAACCCCGAATCTTCTTGCTCTGAGGCCCCCTGCTAACTGTGTTTTTTGTAAGTGTGTACGATTATGTGTGCATTTGTTCTACTACATGCACGTGTGTGTTTTTTTTGCATGTGTGTATATGTACATGTTTAGCCTGTGTGTCTGTGTGCGTGTGTGTGTGTGTATGTTTAGCCTCTCTGTGTGTGTGTGTGTGTGTGTGTGTGTGTGTGTGTGTGTGTGCTGCTCTTTTGTAGCCTCTGCTTATTGTGATGACTCAGGATGTTTTTTGAGAAGCAGCTGATCTCTCTCTCATACACACACACACACTCCGCACCAGATCACTTAATGTGGGGGTATGGTCAGTAGGAGGGTGTGTGTGTGTGTGTGTGTGGTAATTCCATCCTGCTGTGGTTACTCCACGTCTAACAGCAGGAGTGATAAACTGGAACGGTCATTTCCAGTCACAGTGTGAGGCAGTAAAATTTCACTGGAAGATATTCTGTAAATATTACCAAGAAAAAATGTTTATGAATCAGATTTAAACAGAAAAACAAAAATACTGGACAAAAAATGAACGTAGTGTATCATCAAAACAACAATTCATAGGAAGAACTACATTTACCAGCAGGATGAACTCCACCACAAGTTGGTCAAGTTAGAAGGAGAAGAAAAATCAATGTTTGGATTCATTTTATATTTAAATTCCATTCGTTCCGTTCTGTCGTGTCCCGCTTATCCAGGGACGGGTCATGGAGCCATCAGCCTCAGACGTGAAGCCCAGGCTTCTCTCACCCCGGCTGCATCCTCCAGCTCACCCAGAAGGATCCCGAGTTGTTCCCTGTCCAGCTGTGAGACATAGTCTCTCCAGCAGGTCCGGGTTCTGCCTCCTGGTCCCCTCCTAATGCAGGGGTGTCCAAATCCGGTCCTCGAGGGCCGGTGTCCTGAAGGTTTTCCATATGTTCCTACATCTTCACACCTGATCTAGTTAATGAAGTCATTGTGCCAAATTTTATTGGCTGTTGATTCACTTTCTGTGCATTATCTGTATTGAACCAGGAACACAATGAAAACCTTCAGGACACCGGCCCTCGAGGACCGACTTTGGACACCCTGGTCCTAGTGGGACGTGGCCGAAATACCTCACCAGCGAGGCGCTCGGGAGGGAACCACCCCATCTGGCTTCTCTCAACCTGGAGGAGGAGCTGCTCAACACCAAGCTCCTCCCGGATGGCAGAGCTGCTCACCCAATCTCTGAGTGAGAGCCCAGCCAAGCTGCAGAGGAAGCTCATTTCAGCCGCTTGTATCCGCGCTCTCATTCTTTTGGTCGCCAGCCACTATATTTAAATGTGATTTGTAGAAGCTGTTCTTTTTTGTTTCATAACTGACCTTCAAGTCAAATCGTTCTTCTAAATAAGCAGCAGTGACATTTCACCCCGTTCTGATCTCCATGTTAAACTAAAGCTTTGTATCAAATGAGTCGACAAAATGCAGCTTGATTAAAAAACAAAACAAATAAACGCATCGATTCAGTTTCGAATGTTTATTTTATGTTTAAAGAGTTTAAAATCAGCACAGAATCCTGACGTTACTGTCTGTACAGTGTGCCAAAGTTGAAAACAAGTTACGGCCCACATGTGTCTGGTCTGGTCTGGCTCCTTCACTTGCACTCTATCGGAGCTCTAAATCTCTGAGCCAGACTTCGTGCAGACAGTCAGCTGCCTCAGCAGTCTGGGCCGTTGCTCCAGGGTTTGGCACCGCAGCAAACACGGGGAGACGATGTTTGTTAACTCCACACAAACAGCCCAGTTCTTTTATCTCCACGTGCAGCCGAAGCGGGAAAGACAGACCTCATGTCTCTGTCATGCTGGATTACAGTAAAAAAAAAATGCTGCATCAGAAATAAATTACAATAAATGTCTTTACGTAATAAATAACTGCAGCTATGCTTAAAAAGATGCACTGGTTTCTCTTTTTTACAACCGATACTTTCCTCGGGTATTTTCAGGCAGATCGGTGCGGCGCCAGCAATAATTAGGACGCTGCATCGGTCCGTCATGGTAAAGAAAGAGCTGAGCCGAAAAGCAAAGCTATGGATTTACAAGTCGATCTACGTTCCAATCCTCACCATGGTAACCAGGATCTACGTTCCTACCCTCACCATGGTAACCAGGATCTACGTTCCTACCCTCACCATAGTAACCAGGATCTACGTTCCTACCCTCACCATGGTAACCAGGATCTACGTTCTTACCCTCACCATGGTAACCAGGATCTATGTTCCTACCCTCACCATGGTAACCAGGATCTACGTTCCTACCCTCACCATGGTAACCAGGATCTACGTTCCTACCCTCACCATAGTAACCAGGATCTACGTTCCTACCCTCACCATGGTAACCATGATCTACATTCCTACGCTCACCCTCACCCTGAGAGGCCGCAAGGTGGCTGGCATCTCATTCAGAGATTGGGTGAGGAGCTCTGCCATCCCTAGCCTGCCAACCCTGACTTTCTTGCTGTGAGGCCACCGTGCTGCTGCAGATGGACCTTTTCAAAATATTTTAAACTATTCATAAAAAGTGGAACAAACAGAAGTTTTGGGACACCAGAGTAGAACAGCAGCGTCTGTACTTCTGTAACACCTCTATAAACCACTGAAGGGATTTAAATTAAACTGCCAACAGTTCCTCAGAACCAAATAATGAGATTTTTAATGCAGTCAAAGTTAAGTGACCCATTTTTAGGGCCGGCGGAGGCTTCCACTCCTTTTTTTTTTTTAAATGACAGAATCCGAGTCCAAATGAACCAGAAGGGAAGTAAAAGGAGGACAAATAGAAATCTGACCATCAGTAAAACATTTTTTTTTAAGTAGGTCAACCGTTTATCCAACAATAGACTTGGTATTGTAAGTGGGATGTACCTGCTCAGGTTTGTTTACCGACATCACTGTAAACAATCCAGACCGAACGACTTCTATCTGGGCCAGTAAATATAGCTGCTTTTCTTTTTTTTTTCTCTAAAATTAGGTCAAGATTAGAAGCGGTCGCTGTCGAGCCCGTCAGGACCGGTTCACACAAAGAAATCTGGAGAATTCCTGCAAAGACAAAGATTTATTTTAGATCCTAGAGTGTTGTTGTTGTTTAACTCTAGAACCTCTAGATTACAGCTAGATGACTCGTTTAAATTCAAGCTTTAACGACAGTGATTTTTTAAATTTGTTTTAACAGAAAACGTCTACATTTAAGCTGCATTTATTAGGCTTGAAACTGGTCTTTCTGTGTGGAGTTTGCATGTTCTCCCGGTGTATGTGTGGATTTTCTACGGTTTCCTTCCACCCTCCAAAAATGTCCACCATAAAATTGTCCATAGGAATGAGTGTGTGTGTGGCCCTTCAGCCGACTGGTGACCTGTTCAGGGTGCATCGTGCCTTCCGCTCCATCGTCTTCTGCTCATCCGGGGCCGGATCGCGAGGGCAACAGCCTCAGACGAGAAGCCCAGGCTTCTCTCACCCCGGCTGCATCCTCCAGCTCACCCAGAAGGATTCCGAGTCACTCCCCTGTCCAGCTGTGAGACATAGTCTCTCCAGCGGGTCTGGGGTCTGTCTCTTTGTCTCTTGGTCAGGACATCTCGCCAGCAAGGCATTCGGGGAGCATCCTGACCAGATGACCGGCAGGGTCCCCGTTATTGGCTACCACCCATGTCCTCCTTCACCCGACCTCTATGGCCCCTCCTGCAGGTGATGAGTCCACTGGAAGGGTGGCCCATGTACCCTGTTCAGGCTGAGCGTGGCCAGGCCCCAAAAGCCCGGCCACCAGGCGCTCGCTCTCATTCCCCACCCTCGGGTCTGGCTCCAAGGGAGGGCCCCGGTGACCCGCGTCCATGCAAGGGCAACTTGACCATGCTTGATCTCTTCATAGGGGTTTTTTGAGCCGCGCTTTGTCTGGCCTCTCACCTAGGACCTGTTTGACTTGGGTGACCCTACGAGGCGCATGAAGCCGCAGACAACATAGCTCCGGGGTTGTTACAAGGATACAACAAGGAGCCATGTTGTATCGTGCCTCACGCTTGAAATTAGCCGGGATAGGCTCCAGCACTCCCCACGACTCGGTTAGGTGCGAGGAGCTCAGCAGACAAAACGAAACAAAGATGCCAGCTCCAGCTATGTGGAGAACACGATGGTATGCCTCAAGGGTCCGTTAGGGTGCCCTTGCTTTTTAGCCTTCCTGTTAATGATCTTCTGGAACCTTTGAATCCACCCCTGAAATCTGTCCCCACTGGAGCCACATACAACTGCCACAACTAGGTCAGGGTTTACAGGCATGAGCTTATGACTGCAACGATTGGAAAAACATCTGATCCAATCAGCAAACAGAGAGAACACTGCCAGTTGTTGGAGTGTCCGTGTTAGTGCCAGGCTGGCTCTGGAGTGTCTGTGTTAGTGCCAGGCTGGCTCTGGAGTGTCTGTGTTAGTGCCAGGCTGGCTCCGATGGAACGGGGTAGGAAGGAAACAGTCCTGGTGAAATGTTGTCCACATAGAGACGAGGTATGAGTGGGCTTCAAGTGAGACCTGGTTTGTTGGACCAGCCTCATCCACTGTTTTCTTCAGCTTCTAGAAACACAGAAATATGTCCTCCTGGTTCTTTGGAACATTCTGCCGTCACACATCAACGAGGCATTTTGGGAAATATGTCTGTCCTGTAAACAAACATCCACGGTTCCTCCCACTTTGTTTTTAGATATGTCCATTGTGTGCTGCACCGTAGTGACCTACCTCTGATAGTTCCACAATTTACATGAACATGTTTATCATGAACAGAATCGGGGACAAAGGGCAGCCTTGGCGGAGTCCAACTCTCACTGGAAATGGAATCGACATGCTGCCAGCTATACGGACCAAGCTCTGGCTCCGGTCGTACAAAGATCGGACAGCCCGTAGTAAGGGCTCCGAGACGCCGTACTCCCGGAGCACCCCCCACAGGAGTCCCCTAGGGACACGATTGAATGCCTTCTCCAGATCCACAAAACACATGTAGACTGGCTGGGCAAACTCCCAGGGTGGCTGGGCTCTCACTCAGAGATCGGGTGAGGAGCTCTGCCATCCGGGAGGAGCTCGGTGTCGAGCCGCTCCTCCTCCAGGTCGAGAGGAGCCAGATGGGGTGGTTCGGCATCTGGTCGGGATGCCCCCCGAGCGCCTCGCGGGCGGGGTGTGTCGGGCACGTCCCACCGGGAGGACCCCAGACCCGCTGGAGAGACCATGTCTCACAGCTGGCCGGGGAACGACTCGGGATCCTTCCAGGTGAGCTAGAGGATGCGGCCGGGGAGAGAGAGGCCTGGGCTGCCCGCTTGAGGCTGTTGCCCCCGCGACCCGACCCCGGAACAAGCGGAAGATGACGGAACAGAACGGAATGTTTATCAATCATTGGAACGAGATGTAAATTATTCTGTGATATCTTCATTACGATGCATCTTTTAATTATCTTTTAATTACACACAGTCCCTGTTTTAACAGATAAAAAGACTCTGGTGTGTTTTTACTACAAACGTCCTGATATGTGTCATTAAAACCGAATGGCTTCAGATTCTAGAAACTTTTTACGTTTCATATCAAAACTCTCGATTCTTTGGTCTGTTGGAAATAAATGACTGGTGTTGAGTTTGTTCAGGAAAGAATCGAAGGTGGAAAAACCCGGTTAGTGCAGGTTTGAGGTGTGATTCTAGTAAAAAAAAAAAAAAAAAACTTCCTTCATTCTTAGAAAACAACACAGTTACCCCCTGAAAGTCTTAGACCACAGTGTGTGTGCGTGTGTGTGTGTGTGTGTGCATGCGTGTGTGTATAAAACTCCAGCAAACATGCACCTGTGTGTGTATGTGAAAGTCCGAGCAGGCGGGGTCTGACGCTGCTTGCACCGAAAATGACAGAAGAGTTCCTGAGAGGTGTGTTTCCTTTGATGTGGGTCATCAGCACCGACCACAGCGCTTACACACACACACACACACACACACACACACACACACACACACACACACACACTTCCTCTTCTGATTACCAGTGACCCTCATTCTTCTAAACACACTTTGTTTCCTTCTCTCTGAACGTGTCTGCTGGTAAAAAGTTTCATTGTTCCACTTTTCGTTTGATTAACGGGCTGCTGCTGCATTGCTTTGTGCATGTGCATGTTGCATGTGCTGTTGCATGTGATGTTGCATGCGTCGTGTGGCTTTAGATTGTCGCATGGCTTGTCATGTAACCAGCTGTTTGTCTTGAATCAAATCGATATGTTTTAAATATCAATGAACAAAAAATATATTTTTGGGGGGCTGCACTGTGGCCTCACAGCAAGAAGGTCAGGGTTCGAAATCCAGGTGGCAATGAGGTTTGGAACACTGGTCTTTCAGTGTAGAGTTTGCATGTTCTCCTCTTATATGGGTTTTCTTTGGTTTCCTCCAAAAACATCCATGTTACGTTGATTCGCTACTATGAAATTGCCTCTAGGAATGTGTGTGTGTGTCTTTGTGTGTATGTGTGTGTGTGGCTCTGCGACAGACTGGCGACCTGTTCAGGGTGTACCCTGCTTCTCACCTTCAATCAGCAGGCCTAGGTTCCAGCATCACCTGCGACCCGTTAGGGATAATCGGTTCAGAAGATGAACGAATTAATAAATTATACATATTTTTTTTGCTCTTAAAGAAACAGGCGACAAATAAAAAGCTCAGAATAAGTTTGAATTTTAGTCTTTGTTTTAACTTTAGGATTAAATCTGAAGAAAAAAGTGTCTTTAAATTTAACACTGGGGTGTCCAAAGCCGGTCCTCGATGGCCGGTGTCCTGATGGTCTTCCACACGTTCCTGGTTCAACAGCTGATGCACAGAAAGTGAAATCAACAGCCAATCAAATCTGGCACAATGACTCAATTAACTGGATCCGGTGTGAAGATGCAAGAACACATGGAAAACTTTCAGGCCACCGGCCCTCGAGAACTAGATCTGGACACCCCTGGCTAAACAGCATTTTAGCATGTAGCCTCGATGCTCTAGCTTAACGTTAAGAAATAATCTATGAATAAAAACAACACTGTAGTGACTTCATAAAACTAACTGAACGTATATTTGACTTCAAAATGGCGGTGGAGAATGTAAATATTAGTGACTTTCAGCAGGCAGCAAAACAAAACCTGACCAAGTGTCTGATGTAAATATTAAACAGTTAATGGTCTCTATTTTTCCAGCTCTTTTCTTCCTGCGTTGGTTCTCAAAGTGCTTTATAGTGTAGCCCACATTCACACACATTCATACCTGATGGTGGAAGCTAGAAACCACCATCAGGAGACATTGGGGGTTTGGTGTCTTGATCAGGGACACCTCTGAATGAACTACGGACGGGGGATCAAACTGGTGACCCTCTGTTTTTATTTTCTCTCCTTTCTTTGTTTACGTGTCTTTTCTCTGGTCCGAGGGACGTCTTGGGGCCCAGCGGGAATCGGACCAGGTTCTCCCGGTCAGAAGACAGTATCTCTACCACTAGGTCAACGCCTCTGGGATCTGGTGGCTCTCTGTTTTCAAAACGGTCACCCAACTCAGTGAGCCATCCTAAGATCCAAACATCAGGATTTAAAAAAACCAATAAAACTAATAAATTGACCACGTCTTTCTTTCTTTTCTTCAGTCGCTCTCATGAACGTCAATCTACATGTTTACATCTACACGTCTGGTTTAATGGAGCCTTTCAGAAACATGGCAACACGTTGATCAACGTGCACCTGTACTTTATTTTGTTTTGTAGTATTTTTTTGCAGCTTTAAGATCGTTGCATTTGAAGCTGCTTGTGTTTAAACATGCATTTCTTTGTGCTCTCTCTCTCTTTGTGGCATTCCTTTGTTCCTAAACTACATGCTCTGTAAAATCAGAGAGTTTAAGTCTACATGTGCCCACACACACACACACATACACACACAGCTTGACTCTGACATTCAACTTGTTGCACCAACCACAGAAAACTCACATCAGTCTCTCATTTTTTTCTTTTGCAATTTGAATCCAATCAGAAACAAATTCTGCACAAAAAGAAGGTTTGATTTTAAACATTTATTAAAACAAAATCAAATTATTACAAAATCAGCAGATTGTTCAAAATTTTCTGCATTTTTTCAAGAAAAACAAGTGTCCATGCATCGTTTTTTTTCTGTTTAAATTCCACTCCTGCTTTCCACTTCACACGTGTCCACTCAGGTCCTCCTACGTCCGGCATCTGAGATCCTCTCAGAACCACGACGGATGGCGTTGGGTGTCAAACTGGCTGATAGTCCAACATGTGAGTCCATGAAGCCGAACCAAAGAAATGTAGCACCAAAACTACAAATCCCAGAATGCCGTGTTGTGTTCTGTTAATCAATAGTCCAAAGTTCCTCTCTTGACGAGCATCTCGATGACCTAATGTTTACTTTGTTTGATCCATTTGAATATTTTTCAAACCAATCGATCGACATCCAGTCCTCAGGTTGGATTTTTTATGTTTATAATAATTTTTTTGATCAATTATAACTTTTTAAGAGAAACATTTTTCACACGTTTTAATCACGGCCCCGCTTCGTCCACATCAGACACCATCTTGGGTCGCCATCTTGGACGCTCTCTGCGTCCATCATGAGTCCACCCGTACGTCTCAGTCCAAACTTGAGTCCACTTGACCCCGGCCAACACGTAATCTTCAGCCTTTCCACGGGTCAATCCAGAACGAAGCGTCTGACCCGGTAGGCAGCCTTTTAATCCAGACTCTGAAGATCAGCTCCTTGACTTTCTTTCATCATCATCATGTGAAGGATGACCTCAGCGTTCAGGAAGCGTGATGGTGGGCAGCCAATCACACGCGCTTCTTCTTTCTTCACAAAACACACTGAGTTTATCCAAAGCTGGATTTTTCCAAGGTGTCGCACTGGGGCTCTGAAAACAAAGAAGAGAATCTGTTTAGAGACGTTGACGTTTTTAAAACCGACCTGGATTACATCTTAACCGACCGAAACCCAACCCTCAGGATTAGGATTCTTCAGTTTGGAGTTAATTCAGATTGATTAACAGACTAGGGTCATTGGGTCAGGGTTAGGGACTTCTGAAGCCTAACGGGGTGAAAGAACCTATCCTGGCTGATTACAGGTGAGAGGCAGGATACACCCTTAACAGGTGACCCAGTCTGTTGCAGACTCACACACGCTCACTCACTCCTAGGGGCAATTTCATGGCAGCCAATCAAATTAACATGCATGTTTTTGGAGGAAACCAGAGAAAACCCACACATACATGGGTAGAACATGCAAACTACACACAGAAATAAAAGTGATTCAAAGCCTTGTCCCAAAGTCGAACCCCTGACCTGATTGCTGTGCAGCCCAAGGGAGAACATGCAAACTACACACAGAAAGAACTGTGATTCAAGCCTTGTTTAGGACTCATGGAACCCCTGACCTGATTGCTGTGCAGCTCAAACATAAAGTTCAACCTTGTTCTGAGTCTTTTTTTTTTTAGATTTTAATTGAATCTATTTTTTGTTTAAAGGGTGAATCTGTGCGCATGCGTGCGGACTTACCGTGACTAGGACACAGTGCGCGTCTTTACTGTCCCCCCCGTCCTCCGCTCCAACCAGCTGGGACAGACGGTCGGTGTGTTTGACCCTGACCAGACTGATGTCGTTCTCAAAACAGAAAGCTTGGATCAAAGTGAAGTGAATCTGAAGAGCGACGTTAGTCTCATACTCTTCATCATCTGTGGCCAGCACGCAGAAAGCCACGCTGTCAGGATCACTGTGGAAACAAGACAAACATTCTAAATCCTGACAACCACAGGGACGGAGAGACAGAGGGACAGAGGGACGGATCGTGCAGGGTTCCAAAAGATCAGACTTACACATTCATGACTTTTGCAGATTCATAAACTCCAACAGTCAAATAATCCTGTTTCTTTGCAGAAAGTAGAAGTTCTTCTAAAGCCGCGCCTGCGCACTGCAGCCTGGATAAAGAATAAAAAGCATCAGTTCCACCTGTTCATCACCATGGTAACACCTCCATCCTCCATCCAATAATCACCTCTCAGGGTTCTCCATCTTCTCTTCTTGTCCGCAGATCTCCTCCAGAGTCATAGTTAGAAATCCTGCAGCTGCTTCAGAGTGTGTGTGTGTGTGTATCAGAGGGTAGGTTGTGTGTGATTCTGAGTCCTGCGCAGAGTGTGAGCTGTTTTATAGGCTCACACTCAGAGGGGCGGGGCTTTCCCACACACTCTAATAGGATTGGTCAGAAACGAAAGAAAAAAAAAACACACAGTGAAAATTCCCCAAAGTTGTTTTTCTGATGCCCCCACGTGGGGTAGTTTCAGGAAATCACCCCCCACCACTCAGCCACCTCCTCCCTCCCCTCCTGCTGCTGCTCCTCTGTCATCATCTGTCTGCAAAAAAAAAAAAAAAAAAGGTTCTATGTAAAAACACAACTTCAGAAAACAAGTAGAGAAAAAAAACAGAACGTGTGTCTCCATATTCCTGACCTTTAGAACCCCCCCTCTCGATGAGGAAAAAAAAAAAAACTTATTTTTTTAAAGAACACAATTTTCTCCCACTCTCCAAAAACATGCATGTGTGTGGCTGAACAACAGACTGGTGACCTGTTCAGGGTGCACCCTGCCTCTGACCTGGAATCAGTCAGGATAGGCTCCGGCACCCCGTGCAGCTCATTGGGGATAAGTGGGGATCAACCAGGCCGCCTGGAAGGGTCAACAGCCTTAGACTGGCTGCATCCTCCAGCTCACCACAGGTGTTCACCACAGGATCCACAGGTGTTCACCACAGGATCCACAGGTGTTCACCACAGGATCCACAGGTGTTCCCTGTGCAGCTGTGAGACATAGTGGGTCTCTCCAGAGGGTCTTTGGCCTGCTTCTTGGTCTCCTCCACACACCAATGGCATTCAGGAGGCATCCTGATCAGATCCCCAAACAACCCCATCTGGCTGCTCTCAACCCGAGGAGCAACGGTAGAGCTGCTCCCTCTGTCTCTGGGTGAGACCCTGCACAGGAGGATCATATGAGCCCCTTGTCTATAAATTAAAAACTGAGTCCAGATAAAGACATGTCACCATGTTTACGTCATTAAACATGTAAACAAATATTAACCAACTATTTTTAATGCTTTTATTTTGTTAAAGATGCTAAATTTAAATTAGAAGAAAATAAAAGTTCTGTTTTGACTGAAAACTTTGAGACAAGTTCTGAACGACAGAGACTTCATCTTTAATTATGAAATTCAAATTGATTAAATCTGATTTTATTTGATATAAATTTACATGTTGTCTTTGTGTTTCATGTGTAGTAAAAAAATCAGGAACTGAGATTAAAAATTGGGGGAAAAAAATAAATCACGATTAATCACTAACGACGATTAATCGAATAATCGATTCAAACACAAACAGGAAAATGGTTCATTTTAAAGTGTATTTTGCACAATGCTTAAAAATTTCAAAATAAAATCAATAAAAACTTGACCAAAGTCTCAAAAACAAACTGAAAATTTATTTCATGCAAACATAAAGTCCTGTTTTAAAGGATTGAATGATAAAATATTCATGTGTATAAGTCATGTTATGTTATGAACCCGGTCTGAAGTCCAAGCTGAGCCTGTGACGCCACCTGCTGGACAGAAAGCATAATGACCTTTAACCCAGTCTTTAATCCAACAAGTTCAGACTTGTTCTGAAAACAAGAGACTCATGAATCATCACAGATTAAATCACCAAAACTTTCCCAAACTTTCAATTAAACAGGGTTAAAAATTCAGTGAGAATTTTTTTTTTTTAAATGCAAGAGAAAAAAAAACACAGAAATCAGTCTTTTTCAATGTTTTTCAAGCCAATAATTAGAAAAAAGAATCAGAATGCTTTTATTGCCATGTCAATGAGAATATCAGAGACTAGGAACTTGCTTTGATACAGGTGTGCAATAATATAATATGTAATATAATAATGAGTCACATCAACTAAAAAATATTATAAAATAATCCTTTAATGATATTTTTATAAAGTGTTTTGAAAATAATTAAAATTCACACAAAAAAAACATATAAATATTCATATTTATTCTTTCAAATAAAAAAAAAATCAGTTAACATGTTTCTTAAAAATTAGGAGGGAGGCGAGAATGACTCAGTGGTAGAGGGTTTGACCTTGGACCGAAACTTCTCTAGAAGTTTGCCGAATCAAATCCCACTGAGGAAATATCTAGGTGTTGGAGAAGACACCTAACCCCCCGTTTCTCCCATCATTGGTGCCACCCTGGCAGCCTGCTGGGGTGTAATGCAGCACACAACTTTTCTCGTTGAGGGAGGAATTTCCCTCCTAAAAATACAGCTGGAAGACGTGGGAATGATTCAATCTGTTCTGGACAATGAGCTCAATGTATTTTTTATGTGTTTTTAGATCATTTAACTAAATATAATCCAAATAGAACCAATTTCCTTCATAATTTCTTGAATTTTTTTTTCTTTCAAATTGCAATGTTTGCTTTTTTAAAACATCAGTTTGTAAAATCTTCTCGTTTCTGAATAAAAACCTTTTCTAGATTCTTCAGTTTTTATTGTCTCCATCTTCTACGTTCTCTTTAAACCGTCAGGTCTGGTTCATCTTCCATGAGGTCAAACGTTTCTCCTGCTTTCATTTTAAAGTCTCCACCTGTTCTGGTTTCTCAGGTTTGGGATTTCCATGGGGAGGCAAGTCTGGGTTTCCCCCAAACTTCTGCTGTTGGCCAAACATCAACATTTAACCTTTTTTTTATCTTATTGAATGAGAAAAATACCTCGCTTAAGAGGACGACCTCATAAAGAGGACATGATTAATGATCATAATAAAGAGAAAAAGTAACGAAGTTAGAATTAATCAAAGAACTAAATACAGACTGGAGCTCTTGGGGGTTTTGTGGTGGAAAAATGTGTCACTTGTCTGTGCAGATAAAGGTCAGAACGCCACGGTCCCGCCATGGGCTGCCACCCATCTCGTCTTTCACCCGACCACCGGAGTGCCCACTGTAGGTCAGGGACAGGTCCTTCTCTGAGTGGAGGAGTTTAACTATCACAGGCTGTAAAACACAGTGCAGGAAGAATGGAGTGGGAGATATCGGTGCAATGTTTGTAATAAACAGAACGCTGCTTCGATCCGCCGTGGTGAAGAAGAGCTGAGACGAAAAGCAAAGCTCTGGATTTACAAGTCGATCTATGTTCCTACTCTCACCATGGTAACCGGGATCTACATTCCTACCCTCACCATGGTAACCAGGATCTACGTTCCTACCCTCACCGTGGTAACCAGGATCTACGTTCCTACCCTCACCGTGGTAACCGGGATCTACATTCCTACCCTCACCATGGTAACCAGGATCTACGTTCCTACCCTCACCATGGTAACCAGGATCTACGTTCCTACCCTCACCGTGGTAACCGGGATCTACATTCCTACCCTCACCATGGTAACCAGGATCTACGTTCCTACCCTCACCATGGTAACCAGGATCTACGTTCCTAGCCTCACCGTGGTAACCAGGATCTACGTTCCTACCCTCACCATGGTAACCAGGATCTACGTTCCTACCCTCACCGTGGTAACCAGGATCTACATTCCTACCCTCACCGTGGTAACCAGGATCTACATTTCCACCCTCACCATGGTAACCAGGATCTACGTTCCTACCCTCACCGTGGTAACCGGGATCTAGGTTCCTACCCTCACCATGGTAACCAGAATCTACGTACGTACCCTCACCATGGTAACCAGGATCTACATTCCTACCCTCACCATGGTAACCAGGATCGACATTCCTAGCCTCACCATGGTAACCAGGATCTACGTTCCTACCCTCACCGTGGTAACCAGGATCTACGTTCCTAGCCTCACCGTGGTAACCAGGATCTACATTTCCACCCTCACCATGGTAACCGGGATCTACGTTCCTACCCTCACCGTGGTAACCGGGATCTACGTTCCTACCCTCACCGTGGTAACCGGGATCTACGTTCCTACCCTCACCATGGTAACCGGGATCTACGTTCCTACCCTCACCATGGTAACCAGGATCTACGTACGTACCCTCACCATGGTAACCGGGATCTACGTACGTACCCTCACCATGGTAACCGGGATCTACGTTCCTACCCTCACCATGGTAACCTGGATCTACGTCCCTACCCTCAGTATGGTAACCAGGATCTACGTTCCTACCCTCACCATGGTAACCAGGATCTACGTTCCTACCCTCACCATGGTAACCAGGATCTACGTTCATACCCTCACCATGGTAACCAGGATCTACGTTCCTACCCTCACCATGGTAACCAGGATCTACGTCCCTACCCTCAGCATGGTAACCAGGATCTACGTTCCTACCCTCACCATGGTAACCAGGATCTACGTTCCTACCCTCACCATGGTAACCAGGATCTACGTTCCTACCCTCACCATAGTAACCAGGATCTACGTTCCTACCCTCACCATGGTAACCAGGATCTACGTTCCTACCCTCACCATGGTAACCAGGATCTATGTTCATACCCTCACCATGGTAACCAGGATCTACGTTCCTACCCTCACCATGGTAACCAGGATCTACGTCCCTACCCTCAGCATGGTAACCAGGATCTACGTTCCTACCCTCACCATGGTAACCAGGATCTACGTTCCTACCCTCACCATGGTAACCAGGATCTACGTTCCTACCCTCACCATGGTAACCAGGATCTACGTTCCTACCCTCACCATGGTAACCAGGATCTACAGAACACTAGAAACTTGACTTAATTTGAAGGAGAGAACATCACAATAAAAAAAAACAGTCAAATGATGTGTTTTTATTAAAAACTTTTTATTCCATGAATGTGTTTATGTTTACATAAAGTTTATATTTACAGAATAAAAGAATCAGGTTTTTTTTTTTATTTACATTTTCAAATTTAAATCAAATGTCAGTGCGTTTGTTTAAGATTTAAAACAAAGTATTTTCACTACGTTTAGATCCGATTTATCACCGACAAAAAAAGACGGATGAACTGCGAAGCTTTAAAATCCCCTTTCATTTCCTTATTTATGTTTGACTGTACAACATTAAAAAAACAGACATGGTTTCCATGGTTACCCTTGTTACAAGGGAAATACTAACCTTTAAAAATCTTCTACATGGCCAAATGTCCCGCAATGGCTTCAGGTTTGCATGCAACGGTCAAACCGACCGTTTCCGTCTGAAATACCGTATTTTTGGCACCGAAAAGACTTTAATTTCCTCAAAAACTGAGAGTGCACCTTATGATTTGATGGATCAATATTGGCTAATATTGGTTACCGTAGCCAGGATGCGACGCCGTAGTAACAACGGTAAAAAGGCTGCAAAAATTATTGTTGGAATTCCAAAAAAGCTCCTTTTTCGAGACACGCTTACGACTGGTGTTGGGAATAATGTTCCGTTGTTTTCCGCTTATCCGTGACCGGGTCGCTGGGGCAACAGCCTCAGACGGGAGGTCCAGGCTTCTCTCAGCCCGGCTGCATCCTCCATCTCACCCGGAAGGATCCCGAGGTGTTCCCTGTCCAGCTGTGAGACAGTCTCTCAAGCAGGTCCGGGGTCTGCCTCTGGGTCTCCAGAAGGAGGGAATAAAATCGAATTACAAACAGTGTTTTTTTTTGAGTAACAGAGTAGAACGGTGTTCCTATGATGGGTTTAAATCCACCCTGCTTTCCCACGCTGCAGGTTTACCAACAGCACCATAGAAACGTCTCTCAGTTTTACTGGATGAGAAACTGTTTGTGCTTTAAGGTACGGAAGCTCAGAGCCGCCAAAAATATAACCATTAATAATTATAACCTTCTAATGTGAAACATATGGAAGGACAAACGTATCAAATATGGCTCTAAAAATGATACCATTTACATTTAAAAGAACGTTTTAACACCTTCGTTTGACGTAAAAGCTGTAAAAAAAGAACATTTTTTTGTTTTTATGTTAAATTTTGACACTTTTCACCTGATTATGTCATGATTTAATGTAAAAATATGATGCGTTTTACATTAAAAAACATGTAAAAACGTGACTAATAATTAAATAATTCATCATATTTTTCAAAAAAGTTTACATTTTTATCGTCAAACACCTTAAACTTTTAGGATTACAGTTACTTTAGTTTGTAACTAGTTACTTTTACGATAACTGAGTTACAAACAGTTACTTTTTGAGATTGGTTACGAGTCGAAGGTTGAACGTCGCGCAGACGGAGAAACCAATAATTAAATTACGTCCATCAGAGGTTCGACTTAAAGTGCGTAAAATACGGTAGATCATTCAGATCGCTTCATATGGCAGGAAGTGTCCCCCCTCGTCCTCCCTCATGACCCCCTCCCCTCTGTTTTCTAGCTTTGGTCACTGGCACCACACTGGCCGTTTCAGTAGTTCCAGAAATCTCTTCCAGTTTTTGTTTCCTGGAGCAATGACGTGCAAATAAAAACCTGCAGGAGCGAAGCAGCGAATGACGTCATGGATCCTGCAGGTGCATGAAAACTATTTCCCTTTGATTTAAATACTACATCTCATCAGAGCGATGCTGCTGTAGAATAACAGACGGGGGGTTTCGGTCTATCCAGGGTTCTTTAGAGCCGGGGACATCGTACGCGACCACAGCATCGATGGATCCTTCTGGTACCGGACCGGGGGAGATCTCAGCGGGCGGAGCGGCAGCAGGGAAATCTGCAGAGGAGTTGCTGTTGACGCTGGTCTCCGAGTCCGGTTGCTCCACCTTCTGGAAGTCAGGAGTGTGATTCTTCTGGACGCCGGCGAACATGGCTTTGGTGTTCTCCACCGGTTGAGGGACCAGAACCAGGTCCTCTTCGTATGGGGGCAGATCCGTGCCTTCTGTTTGCACCGAACGCAGGGAGCGGGACATAACTGAAAAAAAAAATCTCAGATCAAATCTCAGTTTCGGATCCTGACATAAAATCATTTACTGGAGAATTTGGAGAAACGATAAGAAAAAAAATACTGCTGATGATGCATTTAGGAGCGAGAGGAGGTGGGAAAACACGTCTGAAATAAAACGGAAGAATGTATTTAAATGTATTTAAATGTTTTAAAATTTTTTAGCAATTATCGCATTTCTAAAAATCTCTCTTTTTTTTTTTTTTATCTCCAGTAGTGCCAGGGACGTTTTGGGCCCAGTGGCAATCGAACCAGGTTCTCCCGATCAAAAGAATGTATCTCTACCACCAGGCCAACGCCCCTGGGACCCAAAAACCTCATTTTTATTTACATATGTTTTGAGAAGAGAATTATTTCTAGACTAAGAGAAGAAAATTTCAGCTTTAGGTTTGTTTATGTTAATAACGAGCCGACGTGAGTAAAACATCTCTCTCACTTTGGATGTTCAAACTCTGACCTCGTGGATCATTATTTCAAATAAATTGTAAATGGAGTCTATAACCTCGCCGGTGAGGTGTTGAGAGGCACGTCCCACCCAGAGGAGACCGAGAGTCAGACCCCAGACCTGCTGGAGAGACTATGTCTCACAGCTGGACAGGGAACACCTCAGGATCCTCAGGACCTTCTTAGATCCTGAGATGGAGGATGCAGCCGGGTGAGAGAAGCCTGGGCTTCCCGTCTGAGGCTGTTGCCCCTGGGACCCAGCCCTGGATAACCGGAAGACGATGGAACGGAAAGGACTCTAAGCCATCCTTCCTCGTTAGCTGGCATTCCAATTCAAGCCATCAAACGGATTCATTTCGAATCGTTGCCGTGCACAAGATCCCACCTAAGAGCAGCATTGCCATGCAGAGTTTAATCTGAAACGGGTTCCAATGCTGTTCTTTGTTTACATGTAAAATCTACAGATGGAAAAAAAACACAGATGGGTTCATTTAAAATGTCCTTAAAACGACTTAAGCACGGCACACACTGCCAGTATTGGCACGAAGTCGTCTGCTTTAGTTGGTACAACTGTTTAAATATCAGACTGAACTCCCTCTTGATGCTGCGTCTTGGCAACAGCAGGTTATGAGGAGCCATAACCTGATCCCTACGAAAATCAGACGGTCGGAAGAGTCTGAAATTTTATCATCGCTCGTGGAAACACGGCACGGTGAATCCATCCTGCTGATTGGTTGGTTCTGATGTCATTATGCCGAACATAAACCCAAAAATCTGTGTAGTCCCTCATTCATCCAGGAGTGATCCATAGTAGAAAAAGTTTAAAAAAAAGTCTTCTGGACAGTTTAATTCTTCAACGAGACGTTTCGACTTCCATCCGGAAATCATTTTCAATCTGAATGAAATGGACTGAAAACTGGATCTATTTATACTAACCTGAGTAAAAGATAAAAAAAATAGTAAGAAGGTCTCGACCAATGAGCCTGTGTTACCTATGATGACCGTGAATGGCTCCTATTGTAACCACAGACCAGTAAACGACCCTATTATAAAAATGCTAAAAGCCTAGTGAATAGAAATTCCTGCTGAATAGACTCTGAATAGCCTCTCGTTAGCAGGAATTTCTATTCACGAGGCTTTTAGCATTTTTATAATAGGACTTTTTATAAGAAGACTTTTTTAAAACTTTTTCTACTATAAACCCAAAAATATAACTGAAATCAATCCATTGGAGGAGACGATGACTCAGTGGTAGAAAGTCTGCCCCTTGGTCCCAGGGGGCGTTGGCCTAGTGGTAGAATTACCGTCTTTCGACCAGGAGAACCGGGTTCAAATCCCACTAGGCCAAAGCTCTCCCTGGGACTACGGAGACGCATGCTGAAAGGATTTGAAGAAACTTGGTCCCAGGGGGCGTTGGCCTAGTGGTAAAATTACCGTCTTTCGACCGGGAGAACCTGGTTCGATTCCTCTTAGGGCTCCTCACAGTACAACAATACAGAAAGTCTGCCCTTGGACCCGGTCGATTCCCAGTGAGTTCATGCCTAAGAGCCTTTGGAGAAGACACCTAACCCCCTGTTTCTCCCTCCGCTCGCGCCGTCGATTTATGCCTTCATTGCTTTGCTGTATGATGTCACCTATTTTTATTCAGATATTTTAATCAGTTTGATCGATAGTATCTGAAACGTCTCGATCGTCACACCCACGACCCTTTGAAACGCTTCCTTCGACGGATCGCTGGTGAACGAGTGAAGGATCACACGGACGAGTTTACTCGATACTCACTTGGCGACGGCGTGTAGAGCTCCTTCTTTTCACCGCTGCTTCCAAACGGATTGACCGACGGGAAAATAATGAGGCAGAAAGAAAGCAGGAAGACCTGAAAAAAAAAAAAGAGTTAGTAAAACAAACCAGGAGTAAATAAAAAGTAAAGAGTAAGTCTGGTTACCATCACGCAGGTACTGGTGGTACTGGCTTTCATGGTGGACATTTTCACCATGGATTGAAGTTTCTTCAGCTGTTCGATCAGAGACCTGATGAGGATTCAGATCGTTAGCTTCATGAGGATCAGAAAGAAAACGGTTTGATCTGTGACGGTTCTCACATGTTCTGTTTCTGGAGCATCTGGACTTTTTTCTGGAGTTCCAGATTGTGAGCGGTGCAGATGGCGACCCTGGTGGGGAGAAACACACGGGTTTAAAAACACAGTCAAGTTATAATAAGATTGGTTTATGTGATTTAAGTCATAAAAAAATCAGTAAAATCAAGACTTAAAGGGAGTCAAATTGGCAAAAAAAATAAAAAAAAATAGGAGTTAAGTGATTAAATTACAATTTAAACTCAATAAAATGCAGAATTAAACTTGTGAAATCCAGATAAAAGTTAGTAAAATAGAAAATAAACGCAGAAAATTTACATTTAAATCTTTAAAAGTGGAATTAAATGTTTAAAATTCAAAATAAAATGAGTCAAACTGAGAATAAAGCGATTAAAACTAGAATTTTACAAAATAAAAGTTGCAAAATTTGGAACAAACTTACTAACATTAAAAATATAGAGAATAAAATCCAAAATAAATCTACAAAAATTCAGAATGAAGTGAATAAAATTCAGATTAAAGTTTGTTTAATTGGAAAAAAGGTTGAATAATTTCAGAATAAAGTTTCTAACATTTGGAATAAAGGGTTTTTAAACTGGAATTTTACAAAATAAAAGTTGCAAAATACAGAATAAAGGGTTTCAAATTAAATTATAGTTTCAAAACATCAAAATTAAATTATTAACATTATAAATAAAGTAAATAAAATCCAGAACAAAGTCATTAAAATTTAGACTAAAGACAAAAAATTTGGAAATAAAGCTTTGGAAAGAGAAAAAATTTAGTAGAATAAAGTTTGAACTTAATAAAAGTCATCGTAGAAGTTTTAAAATCCAGATTAAAGTTTGTAAAAAAATGAATTAAGTCGTTAAAGATGTTAAAATTCAGAAACTTGTAGAATAATTCTGAAACATTAATCTCATAAACTGATTAAAATGTTGCGGATTTAAGACGATCATTTAGAACTTTTTCTGTTTGAACTTAAACTAATGAGTAATTTAATTTCACCTGTTTTCTAATCCGTCCACATAAACTTTCTTCTTTTTTCGGCTCTCTTGAGCAGATTGTTTGTTGCGGATCTTCCTGCGGACCCTCTTCAGAGTCCGTTCCTCTGCCTGTTTCACACAGAACAAGTCGTTACATTTAGGAATGCGTTTCATTGGACTCTTTCTTTCTGTGTTTGTAGGACTGACCTTAGTGAGGGGCATGTGCGTCGGGATGGTCGCTCCCTCTTTAGTCAGCAGACGCTTCTCCTCTTCGGTCAGAACGATCTCCTTAAACTGGAACTAAAGGGAAAAAAAAAGTTACTTTCTCTTCTTCTTCTTCTTTCGGCATTTTCCTTCAGGGGTCGCCACAGCAAGTCAGTTCCTTTCCGTCATCTTCCGCTTGTTCCGGGGTCGGGTCCCATGGGCAACAGCCTCAAACGGGTTGCCCAGGCCTCTCTCTCCCCGTCTGCATCCTCCAGCTCACATGGAAGGATCCCAAGTCGTTCCCCGGCCAGCTGTGAGACATAGTCTCTCCAGCTGGTCCGGGGTCTGCCCCTTGGTCTCCTCCCGGTGGGACGTGCCCGAAACACCTCGCCCGCGAGGCGCTCGGGGGGCATCCTGACCAGATGCTTGAACCACCCCATCTGGCTCCTTTCGACCTGGAGGAGGAGCGGCTCCACACCGAGCTCCTCCCGGATGGCAGAGCTCCTCACCCGATCTCTGAGTGAGAGCCCAGCCACCCTACGGAGGAAGCTCATTTCGGCCGCTTGTACCCGCGATCTCATTCTTTCGGTCACCACCCACAGCTGGTGACCATGGTGAGGGTAGGAACGTAGATCCTGGTTACCATGGTGAGGGTAGGAACATAGATCCTGGTTACCATGGTGAGGGTAGGAACGTAGATCCTGGTTACCATGGTGAGGGTAGGAACGTAGATCCTGGTTACCATGGTGAGGGTAGGAACGTAGATCCTGGTTACCATGGTGAGGGTAGGAACGTAGATCCTGGTTACCATGGTGAGGGTAGGAACATAGATCCTGGTTACCATGGTGAGGGTTGGAACGTAGATCAACTTGTAAATCGAGAGCTTTGCTTTTCGGCTCAGCTCTCTCTTTACCACGACGGACCGATGCAGCGCCCTAGTTATTGCTGATGCCGCACCGATCCGCCTGTCGATCCTTCCACCACTCGTGAACAAGACCCTGAGATACTTAAACTCCTCCACTTGGGGCACGACCCTGTCCTGCCCCTTGGGGCATTCCACCCTTTTCCGGGCAAGGACCATGGTCTCGGATTTGGAGGCGCTAATTCAGTTTCAGTTTTACTAATTCAGTTTCTTCCATCTAACCCTATCTCCTGCATCCTCTTCGGTCACACCAACTATCTTCATGTCTTCCTTCACTGTATCCATGAACCTCCTCTTTGGTCTTCCTCTAGTCCTCTTTCCTGGTGGTTCCAAACCCAGCATCCTTCTTCTGATGTACTCTCTCTCGCTCCTCTGGACTATTTCCAAAACCTCTAACATGTGCTGTTCCTTACTCTACAAAGCCGGCTTACGCTGGAACCCAAGGATTCCGAGCAACTTTGATTGAACGTGAATTGTGAACAGGATGGGATCAATTTTAATTTCACTGACAGATTGGTGTGCGCCACTGATGGAGGTGTTGCTTTTGGGAGACGTCACCATGACTACAGCGTGGCGGGACCTTGCTAGTGTGCATGAGTAATGACGGGGGGATCGTTGTAGTTCTACAGGCGTGTTAGAGATCAAGTTCGTTTACGCCTGGCGTTTGCTGGAGGTGGGATTTATGACGCTTAAGTTTCGTAAATAAAGTAACGGTCCATTTTGCTCTGCCTTAAAATCTACGCCAGCCTTTATAAACAAGCCAGAAAGAGCAGGTGGTAGAGACTTCAGATTTTAGTAGAACCCACCTGTTCCATTTTCCTGCCCTGACACGAATCCTCCATGTCTAACGTGCACGGCAGCTCCTCGGTCACTTCCTCGTCCTCCACCGCGTCACTCACCAAGTCATCTGGAATGAAAACACAAACAGTTTGATCTCCAGTTTCTCTACAGAAGAACATGTAACGATGTTCCAGTTAACATGTACATATAAACTGAAAAGGAGTTGATCGTTTAATCACATAATGTTAGATATATACAGTCTGTCCTCCATGTTTGTAGTTCTGTATCTAACCATGCTATACGGTCTGTCCTCCATGTTTGTAGTTCTGTATTTAACCATGCTATACAGTCTGTCCTCCATGTTTGTAGTTCTGTATCTAACCATACTGTACGGCCCGTCCTCCATGTTTGTAGTTCTGTATTTAACCATGCTATATGGCCCGTCCTCCATGTTTGTAGTTCTGTATCTAACCATGCTATACAGTCCGTCCTTCATGTTTGTAGTTCTGTATCTAACCATGCTATACAGTCCGTTCTCCATGTTTGTAGTTCTGTATCTAACCATGCTATACAGTCCGTTCTCCATGTTTGTAGTTCTGTATCTAACCATGCTATACAGTCCGTCCTCCATGTTTGTAGTTCTGTATCTAACCATGCTATACAGTCCGTTCTCCATGTTTGTAGTTCTGTATCTAACCATGCTATGCAGTCCGTCCTTCATGTTTGTAGTTCTGTATCTAACCATGCTGTACGGCCCGTCCTCCATGTTTGTAGTTCTGTATCTAACCATGCTATATGGCCCGTCCTCCATGTTTGTAGTTCTGTATCTAACCATGCTATACAGTCCGTCCTTCATGTTTGTAGTTCTGTATCTAACCATGCTATACAGTCCGTCCTTCATGTTTGTAGTTCTGTATCTAACCATGCTATACAGTCCGTTCTCCATGTTTGTAGTTCTGTATCTAACCATGCTATACAGTCCGTCCTTCATGTTTGTAGTTCTGTATCTAACCATGCTGTACGGTCCGGAATTTAAAGACAATATTTAGAAGAAGTTTGGTTTTAATCTCTGTTCCCCGGATTACACTACTGATCGGCTGCACATACATCACGTCCAGTCTGGATAAGAAAGGAAGAATTGGTTGAATAAAAAGTACCCACCCACTGTGGACAAAGTGAGGTCAGACTGTTTCCACAGTTAAAGAAACAGTCTGATGAATCAAGCTAATTTTCAAACTTCCACTTTCATTCTCTGATTTCTTGAGTATTAAATTCTGTTTTGATTTGTGAGACTTCTTTGAAGGAATGTGTTGCCGTACCTAGATCAATAAAGACGTCTGTGTCCAGCTTTTCGGCCCTGACGCTCTGCAAGACGTCGTCATCTACGGCGCCGCTTTGCAGCAGCGAGTAGCAATGATCTGATTGGATTGTTAAGGCCTCGGTGCTTTCCGTTTTCAGGTCGGCAGTGTTTCCGGTGGGATCTGGGTACTCGGGGCTGGGTTGGTAAAACGTCGGACTGGGGACGATGTCGCTGTCACTGCCGTTGGGGCTCAGGCATCCCGGAAGGTTGCCGGTTCCAGGCCCGGTGCTGCTGTCGTCAGAGATCCCGCTGTCGCTCCCCAGGGGAGAATGAGAGGGACAGATGACCTCCATGTTGTCTTCACCGTCCAACAAGCTGGACAGGAAGTCCTCGGTGTCCATGCCAGTCAGAATCTAAATGTTGAAAAAAAGGGTGGATAAACTTTCTGTGATGGTTGAACAAGAATCATACAGCCACCTGTAACTAGAACATTTGAAGTTTACTGACTATTTTTTCTTACATATTTTGTTTTGGACGCTGATCAGCCACACATAATATGGTCCTTTAATGATGTAGACATCGGTAATCAGCAAAAACAACTGATTCCCACAGGCGACAACCAGACATGCCAAGTCTCCTGCTTTGGGCGGGAGACACCCACAATTAGGACCTAACTCTTGCTCACTCGCCAAGGCTAATAAAACTCCTGTATGATCAACATGATTAGGGATAATGAGGCTAAGCACATGGCATCTCCTGCTGCTACAGCTGTGCATCTGAAAGCCGTTAGTAGCGATCTGCATGGTCTATTGCCAGTATTGTTTTTGGTGAACGAATGGAAGAAGTCAGACATCCGGGAACTTTGGTCTTGTGACAGCTTATGTGTGTGAGCCTCAAAACAAAGCGTAATCAAGCAGTACAGGGGTGTATTCCTGGTGGTAATTCCTCTTCATACTGATACATAACACTAGGTGGTAACACACGGAAGAAGCACAATTTACCAGCTGATTTCTCATGTTTTGAACGGTTTGTTTTACACCAACTGTCATGGTGGGTGTTGTCCATTAGTGGATGTGATGTCATGTCAAAGCCCCTCCTCCTTTGGTCCCACCTCAAAATCTCCCTCTTTGAAACCAAAAACTTTGGCATCTCTGGACATCATAAGGTAATAAGTATAAAAACTTTTAAAACTAATCTAAATTTTTAAGTCTAACTACAGAAATCAATTTATTGTGACGTTAAAGCCACAGATTAAATAGTTTATGATGTCATTTAAAAAACTATATAAATTCTACTCAATTTTTTTCTTTAAATTAAATATTTTCAAATGAAAAATATTATAAATGAGAAAATTATATCCATTTTTTTTGGCTTAATTATCTAATTTAAAATTGTTTGTCGTTTAAAGATTTTTTTTTTTACAAGTTTAACACATGAAAAAAACTGAAAACACCTTTTATTTGTTTTTATGAACAATAGTTAAAATGGAAAAATAATTTTGTTACGTCATGTTCCGCTCATCCGGGGCCGGGTCATTAGGGCAACAGCCTCAGACGAGAAGCCCAGGTTTCTCTCGCCCCGGCTGCATCCTCTAGCTCACCCAGAAGGATCTTGAGGTGTTCCCCATCCAGCTGTGAGACATAGTCTCTCCAGCAGGTCCGGGGTCTGCCTCTTGGTCACCTCCCGGAGGGACGTGCCCAAAGCACCTCACAGGGAGGTGCTCAGGAGGCATCCTGACAAGATGCCCGAACCACCCCATCTGGCTTTTCTCAACCTGGAGGAGGAGCAGCTCCACACCGAGCTCCTCCCGGATGGAAGAGCTCCTCACGCGAACTCTGAGTGAGAACCCAGCCCGGAAACTTTTATCTGTTATTTATGAGCATTAATAAAAATGGAAAAATAATTCAAATCAGTAAATTAATCATAAAAGAGCCTGTTTTTTACTTTTTAATCAGTATTAAAACTATAATTTGTCGGGTCTTTATGACAGTTTACAAAACATCTGTAAACCATGAGCTTCACTGGGTCCGAAAGCGTCGAACCAGAAGGCATATTTTTCTTAATGATCTGACACAAGAATAGGACGAACACGTTATCACAACGAGTTAATGATTCCATTTTGTTTCTTAAAGTAAAACTCACGTCCTGGTCCGACAGCCAGGACTCGATGAGCTCGCTTTCGTCAGAGAAGAAAGCTTGAGTGGATCGATCTCCTCCGTCGTTGAAGAGGAGACCCAGCAGGTCTGCTCCGTCCATCTCTGGAAGCTCCTCAGACACCGACATCTAGGAGGAAAAAAAATACATGGGTTTAATGTTTCATGGAGAATAAATTCTTTGACTGGAGCTACAAACAACGTTGCCACAGAAACCCTCATTCCACCCTTCACAGAACCAATTGTCGTGTGTTCCACCAAGCAGCTGCTCCAGCTCCACCTCACCTTACTCAGCGCTACCTAACAGCTGTTCTGAGGTTGTTTGGAGCTCTCTCTTGAACAGCTTGGAGCTATCAGACACATACATTTCCCCAGCAGGGGTTAATAAAGTATTCTGGACCTCTAGCACTAAAGCAAAACAGGCCCAGATCAACCGCACCAAGACCTAAGGTGGAGGCTGTGCAAAGAAGTCCTTGAGATGGTACAACAGATAACTGTAGGGTATGAGATCCTGGCTAGCATGGCCGACATAGATCAATAACCAGGCGGCTGGGGTAGTTACAGGAACAGAATACAGACTGGAAACACCAAGGTCAAAGTGTGAAACACACCCAAGGGGGATGGAGAATGACCGAGCCAAGATCCTGTAACACTTCCAGATCACTTCCTACCCTTACCATGGTGAGGGTAGGAACGTAGATCCTGGTTACCATGGTGAGGGTAGGAACATAGATCCTGGTTACCATGGTGAGGGTAGGAACGTAGATCCTGGTTACCATGGTGAGAGTAGGAACGTAAATCCTGGTTACCATGGTGAGGATAGGAACGTAGATCCTGGTTACCATGGTGAGGGTAGGAACGTAGATCCTGGTTACCATGGTGACGGTAGGAACGTAGATCCTGGTTACCATGGTGAGGGTAGGAACGTAGATCCTGGTTACCATGGTGAGGGTAGGAACGTAGATCCTGGTTACCATGGTGAGGGTAGGAACATAGATTAACTTGTAAATCCAGGGTTTTACTTTTCGGCTCACCGCAACAGACCTATGCAGCATCCTAATTATTGCAGACGCTGCACCGATCCGTCTGTAGGTTGCAAAGAATTAAAATTTAAACAGACTAAGAATAAAAGTGAAAATGGAATATTTATTCATGCATTTTTTAAACCTTTTAGTTGGCAAATAAAATAAATATTAAATCATATACATTTAATCAAATTTGTGTGAAAATAAGAAATTAAGAGACAATAATCTGACTGCGTGCAGACATGATGTCATCCAATCAGACAAAAGAATGCTGGTTTTTCAAATTTTTTTAACCAATAACATGCATTTTTAAAATTTCAAATCAAAGCTTAAAATTAATATCTTACAATTAAAATAAAATATTTAACACATTTTATTAAACAAACAGTGAAATATTTGAGATTGCATCATCACTACGGTTTATTATGACCTCATCCATTAAGGAGCCACGCCCACATTTCCTTTTTGCACGTAAATAAAAAAAAAAAATCAAAACAAATAAAAAACTACAGGTTTTTATCAAAAAAGAGATTTTTTTAAAATAATTTTTTAGATAAAAAGACATTTATTTTAAATGATTAATTAATTTTAAAAAGCTTTTTTTTTTTTTTTTTCAAAAATAAGATTCAACTTTCAGAGTAAAATAAAAAAAAAACGGATTTATGAGTTTTTATTTATTTTATATAAAATAATTAAAGTGTATTTTTTTTCACAATAAAATCAGGCTTAAAAAGCAAACTTGCATCAGTTTTAATGATTTAATAATAAAATCCTATGAGGAGGGTGTGGCTCTCCTCCATCCCATAATAACAAGGTGTTCATATAAAAACATTTAAATGAATATTTTCTTACCTTTCGATGAAAAACAGTGTTTTTCTTTTCTTTGAATCTTCAGTCTGATTTTCTCCTGCTTCTTCTTTATGACGTCACCACTTCCTCTACACAGCAGCTTCCAACGAGGCAAAAAATGCGTCATCACGCAACGCCGGAAGTCACATTTGACACTGCTAGAGCTCATGGGAAATGTAGTTTAAACATCCAATTTTTTGTATTTATTTTTTTAAATGTGGGACCTAAAATACTTTTAAAATAAACTATTCAGGCATAAAAAAATTCTGGATTTTAACTTTTACCCAAATTTGAAATTTAGAATTAAGTAAAAAAAAATCCCTTAGTTTTAATAATTATCTTTCAGTCATTTTCATTTTTTTTCTTTTACTATCACAGGACCTTTTGTGCACCTGTAAGAATATTTTTTAAATTCTATACATGTGGAACAGGGTTGTATATTGCAGCAGATAGGGTTAGATGGAAGAAACTGACTTTATGTGGCGCCCCCTGGAGGGACATGATGGAAGAAGAAGAACAAGAATGAACATTTTATTTAAAAAAAACAAACACTTTTTAATCTAAATTTCAGGTTTATTTTTTTCATCAGCATGAACATCATGAACATCGAGAGCTGAAAGAAAACTAATAGAATCTTTATTTTAAAAGATTATATAACATGTTTATATTATTTGGTACATTTTAATCTCTATGCTTCTATGAGGTCCGTCTATGAGTAAAATCTCATAAAGATTCATCAAATACAATCTGAAATTAAAACCATCTTATTTATAAAGCTTATTTATAAAGCTCGCTAAAATCTCTGCGTGATTTCTTGAATAAAGTGTGTCGACTTTAAACATGAAGCTGGGAAACACTTGATGCCCATAGTTACGCAAAATAGTTTGTTTTTGTTGAAACTTAAACGTCGGATGGTTTCCTATTATTTCACTGACAGATCAATGTGCGCCGCTTCCAGAGTTACCGTGGTAACTGCCTCCCTCTACTGTCTTTCACTTGTGGGAGATGCCACCATGCCGGCACAACGGGGACACCTTGCGATTAGCATGAGTAATAACAGGCGGCACTGTGTCTTGATGATTATTACTTATGCATTACATCATTTTTGGAAGCCATCATTTATGGCATTAAAAAAAAAAAAAATGAATTACTCTATTCATCCCTCACCGGGGAAATTTGTGTGCTGCACTCCTTACACCGCAGCAGGCTGCCCTTCAACGGCACCAATGGTGGGAGAAGCGGGGGTTAGGTGTCTTCTCCAAGGACCCTAGACGGTGGTCTCAGTGGGACGCAAACCCACGACCTTCCGGTCCGCGGGCGAACGCTCTAACCACGCGGCCACCGTCTCCACCCATTACTCCATATTTGGAGTTCTAAAGGCATGGTTTTTGGGTTGGAGGGTGAGATTTGTTGTGAAGAATATGAGAAGTGTGAGTAAACTGCTTAAAATAAGCAAAAACGCTTGCTCGACTTTAGATCTACGCGAGTCTTTATAAATGAGGCCCCGTTTTTCATTTTGTTACAAAACAAAACCTCTAAAGGCATCAGAGAAAAGTGCAACACGCGCCTCCACTACTAGAGTAAGGTTACAAGATGGCAGCCCGGGCAGGAGAATATATACTTCCCTCTCCATTGCAACTTCTTCATTTCTACCCAGGCCTGCTGGGAGATGTAGTCCTTCGTGTTGGGAGATGTAGTCCTTCCTGATGGGAGATGTAGTCCTTCCAATTTGGGAGATGTAGTCCTTCCTGCTGGGAGATGTAGTTCTTCCTATTTGGGAGATGTAGTCCTTCCTGTTTGGGAGATGTAGTCCTTCCTGTTTGGGAGATGTAGTCCTTCCTTCTATGAGATGTAGTCTTTCCTGTTTGGGAGATGTAGTGCTTCCTGATGGGAGATGTAGTCCTTCTAGTTTGGAGATCTGGTTTTTCTAGGGACATCTTTCCTAAATTTTTACCCTAAGAGTGCAGGCCAAACTTTTCCAGACGTGGACACAAGTTTGAATGATACTATTACTCATCCCCCAGACACTCTCAGACTCTGGAGGCCATATCGGAGGCCATTGGGGTTCGAAGACTAACTGGCTGCGGTTACGAACTACTCTGTAAAATGGATACAAACATGAAGAAGGGGATTGATTTGATCGATCCCCTCCCATCAGCTGGTTGCCATGGAGGCCACTGACACCGACTCAATGTCATCGTAAAGAATTCGACGAACAACCCAAACTGATTGTGTTGTCATGACTCCCTCTACCATCTCATTCTCCTCTTGGTATCCACGCCCAGCCGCAACAACAGCCGTTACAACAGCCTTCTAAATGACCCTGTAGACTGGTGGTTGTTATGCTTTTATGTCTCACCATGTAAACCTTCCGCCCTTCTGTGTGAATCTATCCCACCAATCAGGAAGCACCCGTACACGGCTGCATGCCCTCGTTCTCCTGGCTCTCTGTTTGTGTGTCTTCATCTCCAGTGGGACGGACTGTTAGCTTGTGGGCCAATGATAATAAAGCCCTCTTTTGGTTTGGGTTTAAAAATGACTGACGGAAGCATGGAGGAGCTTTGTGACCTAGATCTTTGATCGAGTGAGTCTCACAATGCAATCGGTTCATCTACGGTTAGTATCGAGAAACTATTTGCAGTTTCATTATAATCTAGTTGCATGTTTAGGAGATATTGCCTTCAAAAGACTATGATTTACACTTTTAGGTCCATGACCCGTGTAAATGTAATCAGTTCATCCATAGTTGGTACTGAGGAAAATGTGGTTAGTATCATTTAAATAAAAACAGAAAAAAGTGGATTTTTTTTTTCTCACAGAGACTAATTTTTTTTTTGTATTAGAGAATCACACAGAGTTTGGACGTGTGCCGTAGGTTCCTGTAACCTTTCAGACGTTCCTTCTTACTGGTGGCGGGTTTGTGCGGAACGATGGGAAACTTCTCTATGGTCCGTCTCTTGTGAGAGCGATGCAGCAGGATCCGGTAGACCCCGGTGATGGAGCTCCGACAGTCCTTTCCCTGGTTGTTTAGGAGGTGCTCTGACGTGATGCCCAGATTCTCCAGAGCTCCTTTCACTTCTAACTCTTCCTCTAAAAGCTCCGACGCATCCTTTTCTGCCAAATGCGATGGTTCTAGTTGAAATGGCTCCATGGCATTAGGAAAGTCCACAGGGTGGAGCCATTCGGAGCCCATCACCTGTTCCACGGTGAAGCGGTCGGTCGGGACGGGTTGGAGAATCCCCCGGATCAGCTTCTGACACGCAACAGGTACCCAGTTCGGCACAACGAACACCCCTTCCAGGATGCAACGCTTCAGCTTTGTGACGGTCTCCGCCTTGAAGGGCATGGTGCCCGTCACCATAAAAAACAGCATCACACCCAGCGCCCACACGTCCACAAAGATGCCCACGTAATTCTCATCCCGGAAGAGCTCCGGAGCGGCGTACGGTGGCGAGCCGCAGAACGTGTTCAGGGTTTGATCGCGGCTACTCAGCGTGCTGAAACCGAAGTCGCCCACTTTGACGCACGTGGTGCTGGTGTAGAAAACGTTCTCCGCTTTCAGGTCGCGGTGGATGATGTCTTTGTCGTGCTGCGGTGGAAGATAAGGAAAGTTTAGAAGTCCAAATCTAATCAACCAATCAGATTATTCATCCATCTCATCAAACATCAGAATCAGAATATACTTTATTGATCCCACACATCCAACATCCAAACAATCCAAACAATCCTTCAACCAATCACAGTTCAGATCATTAGTAGTTTAAACATCCAATTCGATGAATTAATTACGCCGCGTTTTAACACAATTAATTATGATGTAATAATGGTGGCGAGCCAATGCTTGCATATTTGAATTTTGGCCAATTGAAGGACCCGTAGTCTTCTCGGCACACAACAGACATGGACAAAACTCAGGAGGATGAGACAGTCGCAGGGGCAGATCCAGGGATGAGGTGGGGCGCACGCTCCAAGCAACTTCAGCCTGACATACCATCTAAACGCAAAACATGTTCAGGCTACTTCCCCTGGTGCGAGTGTGGCTACCAGGAGCTCGCTTTGCCAAACTAAGCAAGCGAATGAGGAAATCCACAACAGAGAAATTAACAAATACTATCACAAAGTGGGTTGCTGCTGGTTACAGGACAATTTTTTCTCGTTGAAGATAAGAACGAACCCTAATGAACCGTAACCCTTGTTTTACTTTTTTTAAAGATGCACCAGGCCTCATGAAGCACAGGACACCAATAATAAAATGGATTAAAAATCTTCTCTTCTTACTGTATTCAATTGATTATTCATACAGCACATTTTTTAATATCCTAGAATTCAAATTCTTTATCAGGAGACCTTTAACAGATATGACGTTAAAATGCGATTAATTCGATTACCGTAATTTCACGGCCATAAGGCGCATATAAACGTCTTAGATTTTCTTCTAAATGAGCGGTGCGCCTTGTGTGTGAGAAAAAGCGGACCTAAAAGAAAACGCGGTGCCTGCGAGGCGGACCTGAAAGAAAAGTCATGAGAACGTTAAAGAGTGAAGTGTGAGCGGCGTGGGAGCGATGGATGACCGAAGGAGACCACAGTTTCACGAAGGGTGGAAGGCAACGCCGGGCGAGTTATGCTACAGTTTGCCAATGGATTGTAGATGCTTGGATTAACGTGTCTTCTGGTACTGTTATCCGAGCTTTCTCAAAAGCTGGTATCCTTTCTGAGGAGCCGCACAGTACAGACAGTGACTTTGACAGCGAGGAGCGAAGTGGACCTGCTCTGAAACAGAGGATGAGGACTTTGACGGATTTGAATAAAGACTATTACCGGTAATGTGTTTGTTTAGTATCGTTACTACTTAAATAAAGCACAACCAAACTCAGTTTTGGTCCGATCTATTTTTTAATACCCACATTTGCATGCTTGTGTGTGTTGTTGTAAGGCGGTGTGTGACTGAGACTGCGCCTTTTCGTATGGTGCGCCTAATGGTCGTGAAATTACAGCAATTAATTACAAAATCCTGTTATTAATTTGATTAATTTTTTTAATCGACTGACACCACTAGTTAAAACCTATGTTGTGAATCTGACTTAACAACCTGACGTGTCGTTTTATTTAAATTCCTGTCAGTGAAACATCGGTGTGATGTCGCTTTAAATGTGTGACTTGTTTGTGTCACAGTTTTATCCATTAAACTCTTTCAAAAGCTAAAATGTTCCCAAAGAAGCTACTTGAATGACGCAGACGCGTTCAAGTTCATTCACTCCCTGCTACGGAAAACCAAAAGGTTCAAACATGAGATATTTGTTTGTGGCTCCATCCATTCATCAGCCTCACCATGTGTTTCACAGCAGACAGGATCTGAGAGAAAGCTATCTTTCCCTCGATATCGGACATCTTTCCGTCGGTGGTGATCTTTGTGTAGAGCTCTCCTCCGGCCGCGTACTCCATCACCAGATGTAACCGTGACAACGTCTCCACCACCTGATGCACAGAGGACAAGGACTAAAGCCGTGGGCACAGCAGTGAAGGAAGCAGAGGGTGAATCAGGAGCTGACCTCGTAAAGACGGATGATGTTGGGATGGTGAAGTTTCTCCATGCTGGAAATCTCTCTGGACAGCAGCTTCTGGGTTTTCTGATCCAGTTTGGTTTTATCTAAAATCTTAATGGCCACTTTGTCTGATGATTAAATACAGAGGAAAAACTATTACGCGTGTCACAACAGGCTTTTATTTTACTTTCATGTTGTTTGAATTTCTAGAAACAGGTCAGTGGGTGGAGTCAGTGTTTGGCAGGAAGATTTTTCGACTTATGGGCACAGAGTCTCCAATAAGGGTGCTCGTATCCGCGACCTAATTCTTTTGGTCACCACCCACAGCTGGTGACCATAGGTGAGGGTAGGAACGTAGATCCTGGTTACCATGGTGAGGGTAGGAACGTAGTTCCTGGTTACCATGGTGAGGATAGGAACATAGATCCTGATTACCATGGTGAGGGTAGGAACGTAGATCCTGGTTACCATGGTGAGGGTAGGAACGTAGATCCTGGTTACCATGGTGAGAGTAGGAACGTAGTTCCTGGTTACCATGGTGAGGGTAGGAACGTACATCCTGGTTACCATGGTGAGGGTAAGAACGTAGATCCTGGTTACCATGGTGAGGGTAGGAACGTACATCCTGGTTACCATGGTGAGGGTAGGAATGTAGATCCTGGTTACCATGGTGAGGGTAGGAACGTAGATCCTGGTTACCATGGTGAGGGTCGGAACATAGATCCAGGTTACCATGGTGAGTGTAGGAACATAGATCCTGGTTACCATGGTGAGTGTAGGAACGTAGATCCTGGTTACCATGGTGAGTGTAGGAACATAGATCCAGGTTACCATGGTGAGGGTAAGAACGTAGATCCTGGTTACCATGGTGAGGGTAGGAACGTAGATCCTGGTTACCACGGTGAGGGTAGGAACGTAGATCCTGGTTACCACGGTGAGGGTAGGAACGTAGATCCTGGTTACCACAGTGAGGGTAAGAACGTAGATCCTGGTTACCATGGTGAGGGTAGGAACGTAGATCCTGGTTACCACGGTGAGGGTAGGAACGTAGATCCTGGTTACCATGGTGAGGGTAGGATCATAGATCCTGGTTACCACGGTGAGGGTAGGATCATAGATCCTGGTTACCACGGTGAGGGTAGGAACATGGATCCTGGTTACCATGGTGAGGGTAGGAAGGTAGATCCTGGTTACCATGGTGAGGGTAGAAACATAGATCCTGGTTGTCATGGTGAGGGTAGAAACATAGATGGCATTTTTAAACCAAAACAATCATAAAAAAGCTGTAAAATCCTGGAAGTACTGATTGAAGTTTTTTTTTCCATGAATTTTATCTCGGTTTGTTTTTTAAACGAGTTTCTTCGTCTTGGTTTTGAGTTTTTAAATAATTTATAAAATGATAAACTCGACGTCTCGGGTGACCGAAAAGAGAAAAGTGCTGAAATGACGTTGAGACGTTCAGTTTGCATAATTAATGCAGGAATTAGGCTCCGGTTCCTCCGACATTACCGTTTGGCTCGTGCACGTGTGAGGTGTTGGTTACAGAAGTACAGGAGGGACATGTTGGGTCAGAGTGTTGCTTTTACCTTTTGTGAGAGCGTGAATCCCAAGTTTGACCTGAGAGAAATTCCCACAGCCGATCTCCCCACGGATCTTGTAGAAAGCGATCCTTCGTCCCAGGGTGAGTTCCCGAACCACCCTGTGAACCAACCAGGAGGAAGAAAACACTCGGTTAATCACAGTAAAAGAACCAGGAGGAGAATCCCCATCTATCAATTCTTCCAATCAATGAACCAATTAGTGGTGCAACGCATCGTCATCAATTTGTGGAACTTCGAGGAACCTAAAGGCTCTCTCATTTGAAGCAGGATCAGTTGGAATCTGTTCTATTTCATCATCTTCTGCTAATCAGGGCCCGGTCACGGGGCAACAGCCTCAGACGTGAAGCCCAGGCTTTCCCTTAGCTCACCCGGGAGGATCCTGAGGCGTTCCCTGGCCAGCTACGAGACATAGTCTCTCCAGCAGTTCCAGGGTTTGCCTCTTGGTCTCCTCCCAGTGGAACATGTCCTAAACACCTCACAACCGAGGCATTCGTGAACCACCCTTTCTGGCTTCTCTCGACCCGGAGGAGGAGCGGCTCCACTCTGAGCTCCTCCCGGATGGCAGAAGTCCTCCCTCTATCCTCTGTGGAAAATTGGAATTAATCGATTTATAATGAACCATAAAACTCGTTGCATTCTGAATCTCACGGTCCTACCTTTCATCCTGACACATTTCCAGGTTGAGCCTCTCCAGCGGGGTCAGGCGGCGGACGGTCACCACCTCATCGTCCGTATTTATGTCGGAGCTTTCTTGGCGACTCCAGCTGTCGTTCCTCTGCTCCCCGCCAGCACAGCTGTCCACGGACTCCGCATTGCTGGAGGTGGTGGCTCTTCCAGCGGATTCAGGCTCCTCTCGGCTGCTCTCCGAAGGGCAGACAGCCGTCATCTTGAGAGGGACGCCCCCGGCACTGGACGTGGTTAACTCATAGTGGGAGGGGCTGACCTGGGCGCGGACGTCCTGCAAGAACATTTTTGATGAGAATTTATTGCACCTTCAACGTCTTAAATTTTTTCTGTTTAACTAGAAATAAATTCCATTGAGATTCAAAGATTGATATGGCGTCAGCAATAACTAGGACGCTGCATCGGTCTGTTGTGATATGGAAAGAGCTGAGCCAAAAAATGCTATCGATTTTTAAGTCAATATACGTCCCTACCCTCACCATGGTAACCAGGATCTACGTTCCTACCCTCACCATGGTAACCAGGATCTACGTTCCTACCCTCACCATGGTAACCAGGATCAACGTTCCTACCCTCACCATGGTAACCAGGATCTACGTTCCTACCCTCACGATGGTAACCAGGATCTACGTTCCTACCCTCACCATGGTAACCAGGATCTATGTTCCTACCCTCACCATGGTAACCAGGATCTACGTTCCTACCCTCACCATGGTAACCAGGATCTACGTTCCTACCCTCACCATGGTAACCAGGATCTATGTTCCTACCCTCACCATGGTAACCAGGATCTACGTTTCTACCCTCACCATGGTAACCAGGATCTACGTTCCTACCCTCACGATGGTAACCAGGATCTATGTTCCTACCCTCACCATGGTAACCAGGATCTATGTTCCTACCCTCACCATGGTAACCAGGATCTACGTTTCTACCCTCACCATGGTAACCAGGATCTATGTTCCTACCCTCACCATGGTAACCAGGATCTACGTTTCTACCCTCACCATGGTAACCAGGATCTACGTTCCTACCCTCACCATGGTAACCAGGATCTACGTTCCTACCCTCACCATGGTAACCAGGATCTACGTTCCTACCCTCACCATGGTAACCAGGATCTACGTTCCTACCCTCACCATGATAACCAGGATCTATGTTCCTACCCTCACCATGGTAACCAGGATCTACATTCCTACCCTCACCATGGTAACCAGGATCTACGTTCCTACCCTCACGATGGTAACCAGGATCTATGTTCCTACCCTCACCATGGTAACCAGGATCTATGTTCCTACCCTCACCATGGTAACCAGGATCTACGTTCCTACCCTCACCATGGTAACCAGGATCTACGTTCCTACCCTCACCATGGTAACCAGGATCTACATTCCTACCCTCACCATGGCAACCAGGATCTACGTTCCTACCCTCACCATGGTAACCAGGATCTACGTTTCTATCCCCACCATGGTAACCAGGATCTACGTTTCTATCCTCACCATGGTAGCTAGCTGTAGGTGGTGATCGAAAGAATGAGATCGCGGATACAAGCGGCCAAAATGAGCTTCCTCCACAGGGTGGCTGGGCTCTCACTCAGAGATCGGGTGAGGAGTTCTGCCATCCGGGAGGAGAACGGTGTCGAGCCACTCCTCCTTCAGGTCGAGAGGAGCCAGACGGCTTGGTTCGGCCATTTGGTCAGGATGCCCCCCAAGCGCCTCGCTGGTGAGGTGTTTTGGTCGCATCCCCCTGGGAGGAGACCAAGAGGCAGACCCTGGACCCGCTGGAGAGACTATGTCTCACAGCTGGCTGGGGAACGACTCAGGATCCTTCCAGGTGAGCTGGAGAATGCAGCTGGGGTGAGAGAAACCTGGGCTTCCCATCTCTTGCCCCCGCGACCCAACCCCGGATAAGTGGAAAACGACGGAACAGAGATTCAAGGATCTTTTTTCAAAATACATCCTGGCGTCGAGGCTCAACAACACAAAACAAACACAAACCAATCATAAAAGAGTTTAAAACAACCCTTTCTTTTTTTTTTATTGACAAGAAAACGACTCTTCTTCTAAGTCATTCAAAAGGAATCAAAGAGATCAAACGATCCACCATCTCAAACATTCTGGTCTCCGGTGACGACACTCCTCTCTTTCTCTGCAACGAACCTCAGTGTTAAATATAACTAAATTTCACATTTGAGCACCACGTACGTCAACTCTTCAAAGTGTTTTATTTATCTAAAAAATACTAGCCTAACTCCGCCCCTCACTGACTCGGTCTGATCCATACCTTTATCTCCTCCAGACTCGACTACAGGAACTTTCTCCTTGTTCGTACTCCTGGCAGGAGACTAGAGAAGCTGCAGTACATCCCCCCGGTCTCGAGTCTGTTCACTGGTTTCCAATCCATTCCGTTCTGTCGTCTTCCGCTTATCCTGTGCCGGGTTGCGGTGCAACAGCCTCAGACGGGAAACCCAGGCTTCTCCCTCCCTGGCTGAATCCTCCAGCTTACCCTGAAGGACCCCGAGTCATTCCCTGGCCAGCTGTGAGACATAGTCTCTCCAGCAGGTCCGGGGTCTGCCTCTTGGTCTCCTCCCATTGGGTCGTGCCCGAAACACCTAACCAGCGAGGTGCTCAAACCATCCCATCTGTTTTCTCTCGACCTGGAGGAGGAGAGGCTCGACACCGAGCTCCTCCCGGACGGCAGAACTCCTTACCCGATCTCTGAGTGAGAGCCCAGCCACCTTGCGGAAGAAGCTCATTTCGTCCGCTTATATTCGCAATCTCATTCTTTCGGTCAACACCCACAGCTGGTGACCATGGTGAGGGTAGGAACGTAGATCCTGGTTACCATGGTGAGGGTAGGAACGTAGATCCTGGTTTCCATGGTGAGGGTAGGAACGTAGATCCTGGTTACCATGGTGAGGGTAGGAACGTAGATCCTGGTTTCCATGGTGAGGGTAGGAACGTAGATCCTGGTTACCATGGTGAGGGTAGGAACGTAGATCCTGGTTTCCATGGTGAGGGTAGGAACGTAGATCCTGGTAACCATGGTGAGGGTAGGAACGTAGATCCTGGTTTCCATGGTGAGGGTAGGAACGTAGATCCTGGTTTCCATGGTGAGGGTAGGAACGTAGATCCTGGTTTCCATGGTGAGGGTAGGAACGTAGATCCTGGTTTCCATGGTGTGGGTGGGAACGTAGATCCTGGTTACCATGGTGAGGGTAGGAACGTAGATCCTGGTTTCCATGGTGTGGGTAGGAACGTAGATCCTGGTTTCCATGGTGAGGGTAGGAACGTAGATCCCGGTAACCATGGTGAGGGTAGGAACGTAGATTGACTTGTAAATTATTCCAGAATTCATCACATCTGCTGCTTCACTTATCAACTCAGTGAGCTCGTCTCCTCACACACCACCTCACCACACCTTTAGAGTGTGTGTCTGAATGGTTGTCTGTGTGTGTGTGGCCCCACAACAGACTGGAAACCTGTTTTGGGTGTACCCTAGGGTAGTCTCCCGCGACCCGATCAGGAATAAGCGGTTGAGAAGACGAAAAGAAAAGGTTTAGCCCTAATTGACACCACATTTAGAGATGTAGTGTTCACCAAGTGTTACTGAAGCATGGCTGCATGAGCGGCCAGGAGGCTTAACAAAATTTTCCTCACATAATTTCTCGTTACAATAAATCGACACTAGGTTAAGTAAAAAAAAGTGAACTTACCTGTTGGAGCCGATCATTCTCATCAAATCTTTGAGTCGTTTTTGATGTGTTAATGTCCGGATGGACGCACCGATCATCGAACGTATTCTTCTAGTTTGGTTTAATCCCACAACATTTTTAATCCGTGGAGACGTTAAATTTGACTGACTATCCTTTCAATAATAATCTGACCAGCGATGTTTGATGGGGTCCGTGTAGTGGAGGTCCGCACCCGGTGAGTCTCTGGTAATGAAGTGAGCTGCAGGTTGTGGATGTGGGAGGTGGAGGGGGGAAGACAGTCAGGATGGGGGACAGCAGAGACCTGAAAGGAGACGAGCAAATGTTTGTGTTTTAATGAGATTTTAATTCAAATCAGATCAAACTTTATTTTTAAAGCACTTTTAAAACATGAAATTCCAAAATAAAAAATTAAAATACAGACCATTAAACAAATTAAAATCAAACACTTGTTAAAAATCAACCCAATCCCCCTTAACACCCCTGAATCACTAACTACTGTCTCTTTAAATGAGGTGATAAAATAAACATCTGTCCTGATGCTGTGAGGATATAATAACTGAGAATCGATCCACACCAAGAGCCGGTCTGCCCATGACTGTCAGAGGTCAGAACCACAGGGTTCTACCCAGCTCCAGGAGACCCACATCACATAGGGCAGGCAGACCCCCACAGAGAAGACCCCACAGACTGAGCAGGCAGAGGATTCCCATGAGGAAACACTGGACTGAGACACAGAATGAAACAATGGAATCAAAACTAAAAACAGGTTAAAAACTGTTTGAGAAATTAATCTTAAAACTAAATAAGAAAATAAAACTGTGTAAAAGTAGAAAAGTAAACAAACAGATTTAAAAAAAAGCTGGGTTTTCAGCCTCTTATTAAAAAAATGAACAGACTCTGTGGCCATGAGTTCCGCTAGCAGGCTGTTCCACAGGCGAGGAACATAATGCTGGAGCGATGCGTCACAGTGGGGTTTTGTTCTAACCTGTGGTATTATTAAAAGGCTGGTAGCGTAGGAGTTTAAGTACCTCTGGATCTTGTTCACAGTGGGGGAAGGATGGAGTCAGAGATCAACAGAGGGATCGGTGAGGCGACTGCGATAATTAGGACACTGCATCGGTCTGTCGTAGTGAAAAAAGAGCTGAGCCGTAAAGCAAAGCTCTGGATTCACAAGTCGATCTACGTTCCTACCCTCACCATGGTAACCAGGATCTACGTTCCTACCCTCGCCATGGTAACCAGGATCTACGTTCCTACCCTCACCATGGTAACCAGGATCTACGTTCCTACCCTCACCATGGTAACCAGGATCTACGTTCCTACCCTCACCATGGTAACCAGGATCTACGTTCCTACCCTCACCATGGTAACCAGGATCTAAGTTCCTACCTTCAACATGGTAACCAGCTGTGGGTGGTGACCAAAAGAACAAGATCGCGGATACAAGTGGCCGAAATAATCTTCCTCCGCAGGCTGGCTGGGCTCTCACTCAGAGATAGAGGGAGGAGCTTTGCCATCCGGGAGGAGCTTGGAGTAGAGCCGTTGCTCCTCCGGGTCGAGAGAAGCCCGAGTGGTTTCGGCATCTAGTCAGGCCTCACTTGTGAGGTGTTTCGGGCACATCCTACCGAGAGGAGACCCAGTGGCAGACCCCGGTCCTGCTGGAGAGACTATGTCTCACAGCTGGACAGGGAAAACCTCAGGATCCTCCTGGGTGAGCTGAAGGATGCAGCCGGGGTGAGAGAAGTCTGGACCTCCCGTCTAATTTGTTGTAGTAACTTCTACATTAAACAAGATAAATTAAGTTGATTTTTACATGAAAAGCAAAAAAAATAATGAAATCATAAATTTATTGATTATGTAAAAATAAAACCTTAATTACCTGCATGACTAAGACTCTCGTCTATGTGTATGTGTGTGTTTGTGTGTGTGTGTTGTGTTCATATATAAGAGTGTAATTAAGGAAGAAGTCAGCTTGAACAAAGACATCCCCAGACGAGAACCAATCACAGGAGAAAATAAAAGACAAGAAAACAAACAAACAGGTCTTTACTTGAGGAGAAGTCGACGCTGTGGTAGAAAAATGAACGATTAATTTTTCACTTTGACTCGAATGTGTCTGCTGCTTGTTTACAGACTCAAAAATATGATTCTTACGCTTTCTGCGGTTCAAACGAGGATGTTAAACAGAGATACATAAAAAACACGTCTTTCTATCTGAAATTTGATCTTCAGACACTTTTATTATTTTAAAAACATTCTACAACGATGCCATGATCCCAAACAATTTGCCTCCACTTCAACTTTAAATTTATGACCTTCACAAAGCAACCTTGACCACGAGTTTGAAACCCCAACAAGTTCATCAAAAGCTCGTACCGAGCATTTGTGGCCAGTTTTATTAAAATTCCCTCTCATTGTTTGGGAGATATCTTCGTCTTCTGAACCACTTATCCCTAACGGGGTCGCGAGGCGTACCGGAACCTATCCCAGCTGACTTTAGGGAAGAGGTAAGGTACACCCCAAAAAGGTCACCAGTCTGTCGTGGGGCCACACACACAGACAACCATCCACACACTCGCACACACACACACACACACACACACACACACTCATTCCGAGGGGTAATTTTACAGCGGCCAATCATCAACCTGAACATGTACTGTATGTTTATGGAGGAAACCAATGAAAACCCACACAAACACAGGGAGAACATGCAAACTACACACAGACAGACCAGTGTTTCAAGCCTCGCCCTCACTCCAGGACTCAAACCCTGACCTTCTTGCTGTGAGGCCTGTGTGAAATAACTACATTTAAGTGACCAGCATGTTACTGGTTTCACTGGTCACACTGAGGTCCATCTCTTTCTTTCCGCTCTAACATGAATGAATCAAAGCGGGTTTTCTTTGTAGCTTCTGAGTCTCTGAGCCTTCAAACGCTTCGCTGCCGTTCCACCATGAATATCTTCGCATTGATCTCCGGTCGGTTCGAAGACGGGAGCGACCTCCACTTTGCAGCACAAAGCGCCACGTGTTGCTTTCATGTGGGGCGGAGAAAAAAAAAGAAGAAAGGATGCACCCCATAAAGACACTCATCATCATCATCAGGATCGGGTCACCTCACACCAAACTGGTCTCAAGTCAAACACAGGACAGATTTCAAGACTCTGCTGATGGTTTAGAAAAAGGGTCCTGGAGCCCCTGAACTCCAGCAGGTCCAGGAGTTGACACTCTAGGCCTGCTGGAGACTATGTCGCACAGGTGGACAGGGAACACCTCGGGATCTTTCCAGGTGAGCTGGAGGATGCAGCCGGGGTGAGAGAAGCCTGGGTTTCCCGTCTGAGGCTGTTGCCCCCGCAACCCAGCCCCGGATAAGCGGAAGACAACGGTACACAACTACTCTAGACAGAGTCTTCTTTGTCTAAGGGTATATAAGGGCAGAAATGCCCTGAGTTTGTGCGTTGTGATCCCAGGCCATACAAATCAAATTTAACTGAATACAATGTGAAACAAACTGTTAGCTGAAGAGAAATGTTTACCACTGATTAACTCAGAGTCTTCAGATCCAAAGCCCCCGCATCAGCAGGGCCTTGGACGAGGCTCTGCTTACATCACACACTCACACTGTGTCCCCATTATGTGTGAATCCCTGAAGACAAGCAGGACACTCTGTCCCTGGCTGCTCTGCAGACATCAGCAGCGTCTTCAAGTCGTTGACATCGGAAAACAAGCAGTTCACAACAACAGCGAACCAGCTACCTGCAAACGATGCATTCAGGAAACATGCATTTGGGGTGTTTGTGAACTGGTCACACTGTGGTGTTTGTTTCTGCATTACCAGCATGCTGAGAATCATGGGAGCAAAATGGCTGAAAAATATATTGATATCGAATCGTTATTACAATATCAAATAAAGTCAAATTGAAAAGAGTCACAACGAGTTGCAAATTCTTCTTTTTTACAGCAGCATCTGGCACCACTTAATGCCCCCGTTCAAGTTCATTTTACCCTGGCAGCTAGTCGGAAATGGCAGAGGTCGCAACTAGGTCAGGGATTGCGGGAATTATGTTAGGATTTCAGCGATGGGAAAACGTCCTACCCAATCAGAGAACAGAGATGGCATGAATACAAGCGTCCGTCCTCCATGTTTGTAGTTTTGTATCTAACCATGCTATACGGTCCGTCCTCCATGTTTGTAGTTCTGTATCTAACCATGCTGTATGGTCCGTCCTGCATGTTTGTAGTTCTGTATCTAGCCATGCTAAATGGTCCGTCCTCCATGTTTGTAGTTCTGTATCTAACCATGCTGTATGGTCCGTCCTGCATGTTTGTAGTTCTGTATCTAGCCATGCTAAATGGTCCGTCCTCCATGTTTGTAGTTTTGTATCTAACCATGCTGTACGGCCCGTCCTCCATGTTTGTAGTTCTGTATCTAACCATGCTGTACGGTCCATCCTCCATGTCTGTAGTTCTGTATCTAACCATGCTGTACGGTCCATCCTCCATGTCTGTAGTTCTGTATCTAACCATGCTGTACGGTCCGTCCTCCATGTCTGTAGTTCTGTATCTAACCATGCTGTACGGTCTGTCCTCCATGTTTGTAGTTCTTGTAGTGTAACTTCTAACAGTTGTTCTCTAGTCTCTCTTTCGGGGTTGCAGGTTTGGCGGGGTACAGTTATGATTCAACGTATTGAAGGAGCTTCAAATGATAAATAAATTTACCTGTCGAGGATAAGCTACCTTTACTTATAAAAAAAAACCAAGTACATAGCAGCGGTTTCTAGCATTTTATAGACATAATAATATCTCTCCAGACATGTCACCGTTGCTATGGCCGGGATCGGTTATAAGACACTACTACACACATGGGAGGTGGTTTACAAGGTAATTAAAGAGAAGATGCATGGCAGTGGAGCCTAATTTTCATTCATTGAGCTGAGAAAGAGATCCTGGGTGGGTGGTTCAAAAGGGGTTGCCACTTTTTTTGGGCGGGGTTTTAAAATTCCAGGAGATGACATTCATGTTTATGATCTTAAATTGTGTTTTTTTTTCCTCAATAAGAATGATCAACAAAAGAAAAGCTGAATATTTAAGTGTGAGAGTTTAGTCAGAATCGTTTCATCGTACGCCTCTACGGAGCTGAGTCATTCTCAAGTTTCATCACACATCACCAACTCCTCAAGTTTACAGATATGTGACCATCGTGAAGCATGTTGATCATTTTGCATGACCCGCTTCTAGTAAGACGTTCTTCTAAAACCCGTTCTGTGGATTACAAACTGCTGAATTCATTTCCATATTCCTAAAACAAAATGATCCTTTCGGATTTCTTTCTTCTGATAATCGTATTCTTTTGAAGCCTGATGAGCATCCTGTTTTACTTTGAAGCAGAGTCTTTGATCTGATGATTGTAGAACCTTACTGGTATGTTGTTTTGTTCCTGACACGGCGTCATGACGACTTAGCTCAGACCTCAGAGACCGAGAGCTCACCGATGAATTCGCTCACTAGTGCTGCATCATATTGATCTCGAAGTGCAAGATGCATGAGGCGCTCAAGCCATCCGTGCTTCTGTGCCTCTGTCACATCTTGACTATTACACAACAATATATTCAAATAATAAGATAATAATATGTGGGAGAAACAGGGGGTAAAGCGTCTTCCCCAAGGACCCGAGATGTGAACTCAGTGGGATTCGAACCCGCAAACTTCCGTTTAACTTCCGAGGGCAAACGCTCTACCAGTGACCCACCGTCTCCCATAAATACAACTGTTCTTTTAGCAAGAAGATCGGGGTTCGAGTCCCGGGAGGCGACGAGGCTTGAAACACTGGTCTTTCTTTGTAGAGTTTGCATGTTCTCCCTGTGTACGTGTGGGTTTTCTCCGGTTTCCTCTCACCCTCCAAAAATATGAATATCAGGTTGATAGGTTGCTATGAAATTGCCCCTGGGAATGAATGTGTGTGTGGATGGTTATGTGAACTTGCAACAGACAGGCAACCTGTTCAGTGTGTATCCTGCCTCTCACCTGTAATCAGCCAGGATAGTCTTCGACATTCCCCCCGACCCAATTACGGACAAGAAGTTTAGATGATGAAACAATAAGAGTGGATAAAGGTGGGGTACCCCCTGCAGGTCAGGGACAGGGTTCTACCCCAAGTGGGGTAGTTTAGGTATCTGGGGTTCTTGTTCACGCGTGGGGGAAGGACGGATCGGTGCAGCTGAATTTATAAGCGCTGGATTTACAAGTCGATCTACAGTCCTACCCTCACCCTGGTAACCAGGATCTACGTTCCTACCCTCACCATGGTAACCAGGATCTACGTTCCTACCCTCACCATGGTAACCAGGATCTACGTTCCTACCCTCACCCTGGTAACCAGGATCTACGTTCCTACCCTCACCATGGTAACCAGGATCTACGTTCCTACCCTCACCATGGTAACCAGGATCTACGTTCCTACCCTCACCATGGTAACCAAGATCTACGTTTCTAACCTCCCCACGGTAACCAGGATCTACGTTTCTAACCTCACCACGGTAACCAGGATCTACGTTCCTACCCTCACCATGGTAACCAGGATCTACGTTCCTACCCTCACCATGGTAACCAGGATCTACGGTACGTTTCTAACCTCCCCACGGTAACCAGGATCTACGTTTCTAACCTCACCACGGTAACCAGGATCTACGTTCCTACCCTCACCATGGTAACCAGGATCTACGTTCCTACCCTTACCACGGTAACCAGGATCTATGTTCCTACTCTCACCATGGTAACCAGAATCTACGTTCCTACCCTCACCATGGTAACCAGGATCTACGTTCCTACTCTCACCATGGTAACCAGGATCTACGTTCCTACCCTCACCATGGTAACCAGGATCTACGTTTCTAACCTCACCACGGTAACCAGGATCTATGTTCCTACCCTCACCATGGTAACCAGGATCTACGTTCCTCCAGGATGAGAGAAACCAGATGGGGGGGTTCGGGCACTTGGTTAGGATATCTCCCGAGCGCCTCGCTGGTGAGGTGTTCCGTCCCACCCGGAGGAATCCAAGAGGCAGGTCACGGACCTGCTGGAGAGACTATGTCTCACAGCTGGACAGGGAACACCTCAGGATCCTTTCAGGTGAGCTGGAGGACGCAGCCCGGGTGAGAGAAGCTTGGGCTTCCCATCTGAAGCTGTTGCCCCCGCGAGCCGACCCCGGATGGGTGGAAAACAACGGATATAAAATAGATAAATAATAATAATAATAAATAAAATGAAAGTGAAATAAATTTAGATTAAAATTAGCTGTTTCTTTTAAGGTTGCCATGACAACACATTTCATAACGTGAAGCTACATCAGCTTCAAAACACAAAATAAACGCATTAAAACCGGCTTTTAAATAAACAATAAACATATTAATATTATTTTTAAAAAATCAATTAACGATACAATATTTTTTTATATAATTTTTAATGCGTTTAAATAAAAAAAATGTTTATAAAAATTAAATCTAAGACCTGGAAATTGAAAAAAAATTACATTTAAAAAAAATTAATTAAAAAAAATATTTAAAATATTCGCATACAATAAAAATTTAACTATATCCATTTTTATTTCTTTTTAAAGAAAATAAATATATACGTTTTGTAAATTTTTAAATATCCTGCAGCTCATTAATAATTATCTTAAAAACAGCGTTAATAATAAAAGAGAGAAGAAGGTTTTTCTTACTTTCAGATCTCGGAGGTAAATAATTATCTGTAGGTTTCTCTGTTACTCCATCCGGCAACTCACCGATCCCTCTGACTGACACCTGCCTCCACCAATCACAGACCAACAAACCACACTGTGACGTCTGCACCATCCAATCACAACCCGCTGTTAGGAGTGATTTATTTTTGAACATGAGCTAGCATTTATTTAGCATCTGTGGGCTTTTTATTCAGTACCAGCTAAAGATGAGCTTATAAAATGGATGCATATTTTCTGTGTGAATAAACACACCCTGCAGAGGAAGGTCAACCTGGGGTCAGAGGAGCAGCCAGGGGCCCCAAAGGGCATAAATAATTAATACAGGAAACACATTCATGTATTTTTAATGAGAATGAGAGTTTATTTCAGCTTGTTTTTATTTATGTGATAATGGAATTGATTTTTTTTCCAGCTGGAAGATGTAGTCCTTCATGTTGGGAGATGTAGTCCTTCATGTTGAGAGATGTAATCCTTCATGTTCGGAGATGTAGTCCTTCATGCTAGAAGATGTACTCCTTCATCCTGGGAGATGTAGTCCTCATCCTGCATCCTCCAGCTCACCTGGTAGGATCCAGAGGTGTCAAAAGTACCAACATTTCCTACTCAAGTAGAAGTATAAATACCGAGTTAAAAAACTACTTTAGTAAAAGTAGAAGTATCAACTCAAGTTTTCTACTTAAGTAAAAGTAAAAAGTAACCTATTTTAAAACTACTTCAAGTAAAAAAAGTAAAAGTAATTTTCAGAAAAAAAGGAATATTGTTAACAAAAGCGTATGAACATATTTTTAACTATTACCACATGCTTTAAGGAGCAGAAAATATGATAATAAATGAAAGTGTTTTGGTGTTAAACTTTATGAATCTGAAAAAATTATTTCTTAATAATCTTTATTGGAAATCGATTAATGAACACAATCAAATGTATTATCATAAGCAGGGCATTATGTAACGTCCCTTCAGCTACCAAGCTTCACTCTGCATCACCTAATTTAACCAACTTCAGCAGACGCAAACACACTCAATGTAAAAAAAAATAAATAAATAAATGAAAAAAAAATGACCAAAAGGCTTTTTTAAGCCTTGAAGGCAGCTAGTTTTCAAAGTTCTTTGAGGCAATACTGAATAGTCTTTATCAAGTTGATAAGGTTGGGAGTGCCACATAAAGCCTGCGTGACACCTGGAACCAGCGTTGCCAGGTGGGAGATGCTGGATTATCGTACTAATGACGTAAAATTATCGTATTTTACAAAAAATATCGTACACCCAGTAAAACCACGCCCATTGACAAAATAACACCCTTTACATGCACTCGTAAGGCAGTGGGAGTGAAGGAAACACACAGGAGGCAAAATCCTTGAATTCTTTTTCTAAAATTTTAAGAACTGTAAAAATGAAAAAATAACCAGAGAAACAAGATTTTAAAAAAACAGTAGGGGCGGGACCTAGGAGACGGTATATATAAATTTACATATATACATATCTACATATATATGTGTACATACATATAAGGTTTTTTTAATGTTAACCCAAACATCTACATGATACAAAATCTAAGCGATGTGTAGTTTTAATCTCCTCAGTCAGTCTTTATAAACTAATCAATAACATTTTGGATGCTATTAAGCACAAATACTTCATCCACTACTATTTATGGATTAATCAGTTCAATTAGCTTTGTTTCTAAAGATAAAATAGTGCGTCACAGATCAAAGTTATTTTTATAAAAATACCATCTACAACATTTTCAGCAAAGACATTTACAATAACCGCAGACTGAAAATAATAATAAAAAAAACATTTCTTTGCTGTTGTATTTTTTTTAAAAATTGATAATTCAATCAAAGTTCAGTGTTGCAGCATCAGAAACACTTTGATTTCCGAGCCCGCAACACGTCTCAAACACGGAAATTGACGTCCCTGCTCTTTAAAAGTTTGTGGGCGGGGCTACTCGCCCCAAAGTAATGATTGACTGGACCTTTCAGCCAATCATTCATCTGTTCCTTTGTTTGATGCATTCAGGGTTCATAAAAAAAAAAAACTCCGACAAACAGTCGCGGCTTTTTAACGGTGACAAAATGGCGAAAGTAGCGACTACTTTTTATAAAATGAACGAAGTAAAAGTACAGATAATTGCATAAAAAAGTAGTGAGTAAAAGTAAAAAGTAGACAAAAAAATAATTACTTCGTTAAAGTAAAGATAACGAGATTTTCTACTTGAGTAAGGTAACGAAGTAGACTTACTTCGTTACTTGACACCTCTGGTAGGATCCCGAGGTGTTCCCTGTCCAGCTGGCGGACAGTCTCTCCAGCAGGTCCGGGATCTGCCTCTAGGTCTTCTCCTGGTACGACATGCCCGAACACCTCACCAGCAAGGTGCTTGGGAGGCATCCTAACCAGATGGCTGAACCACCCCGTCTGGCTTCTCTCGACCCGGACGAGCAACGGCTCTACTCCAAGCTCCTCCCTCTATCTCTGAGCCACCCTATAGAGGAAGCTTCCCACCCACAGCTGGTGACCGTTGGAAATTTTCTGTTTTGATGTGAAATCAGGCCATTTTCTAAAAATGTTTTTATTTTTCAGCCCATTTTCCCATTGAGATAAAGAAATACATCACCGGACAATACGAGAAAGTTTTTTATAAAAGTCCTGCTTGCTGAAAAAAAATCAGCATCTTGTAGCAACCTGGAGCATGCGTCGTCATGGCAACAAAAGTAAGCATACAATTCATGTTAAAACAGGTTAACAGGACATGGTAAATAAATAGCAATGGATAAATGTGTGTGTCCACACATGCGTGTTAAGCGTTCACCGTCTCTAGCTCCACGTCAGAGTTCACCACCACCGCCTCCGTGGAAACATGGACCACCTGTATCTGCAGGCCGGCCTGTTTCAACCTCTCCACGTCCTCCTCGCAGACCCCCGCTCCCTCCTCCACCACAACCGTCTCCTCCATCTCCACCACGTCCAGCGGCTCCACTACCTGGATGTCCTCCTCAAGTAGTACCGTCGCCGCTGCCGCCTCCTGCTCTTCATCATCTTCCCTGCCCTGCGCTGCCACGGCCACCATCTCCACCTCGTCTTCATGCTTCGTCTCGATGGCGTGCAAATCGGCGAGGTGGGCCTTTAGCTCTTTGGCGTGCGTGAACCAGATGTCGCAGACGGTGCAGTGGTTGGGTTTGTCGCCGGTGTGGCTCACTAGATGGTCTTTGAACTGGTCCCAGCTGTTAAACACACTGCTGCACACCTGGAGAACACAACAAAAGAATGTCAATGCCACGGCGTTGAATGATCCAAAATCATTCCTCACTAAGAGGGATGCTTTAAGGCAGTTGTAGGTGAAATAGGGCTCCTGGTCCACATGCGGATCGCCAAGATTGTAATACAGTCCTCCAAAATAAGAAAAACCCTCACCATGGTAACCAGGATCTACGTTCCTACCCTCACCATGATAACCAGGATCTACGTTCCTACCCTCACCCTGGTAACCAGGATCTACGTTCCTACCCTCACCCTGGTAACCAGGATGTACGTTCCTACTCTCACCCTGGTTACCAGTATCTACATTCCTACTCTCACCCTGGTAACAAGGATCTACGTTCCTACCCTCACCGTAGTAACCGGGATCTACGTTCCTACCCTCACCGTGGTAACCAGGATCTACGTTCCTACCCTCACCATGGTAACCAGGATCTACGTTCCTACTCTCACCATGGTAACCAGGATCAATGTTCCAACCCTCACCATGGTAACCAGGATCTACGTTCCTACTCTCACCATGGTAACAAGGATCTACGTTCCTACCCTCACCGTAGTAACCGGGATCTACGTTCCTACCCTCACCGTGGTAACCAGGATCTACGTTCCTACCCTCACCATGGTAACCAGGATTTACGTTCCTACCCTCACCATGGTAACCAGGATCTACGTTCCTACCCTCACCATGGTAACTAGGATCTACGTTCCTACCCTCACCATGGTAACCATGATCTACATTCCTACCCTCACCATGGTAACCAGAATCTACGTTCCCTACCCTCACCATGGTAACCAGGATCTACGTTCCTACCCTCACCATGGTAACCAGGATCAATGTTCCAACCCTCACCATGGTAACCAGGATCTACGTTCCTACCTGTCACCGTGATAACTAGGATCTACGTTCCTACTCTCACCATCGTAACCAGGATCTACGTTCCTACCTGTCACCGTGATAACTAGGATCTACGTTCCTACCCTCACCATGGTAACCAGGATTTACGTTCCTACCCTCACCATGGTAACCAGGATCTACGTTCCTACCCTCACCATGGTAACTAGGATCTACGTTCCTACCCTCACCATGGTAACCATGATCTACATTCCTACCCTCACCATGGTAACCAGAATCTACGTTCCCTACCCTCACCATGGTAACCAGGATCTACGTTCCTACCCTCACCATGGTAACCAGGATCTACGTTCATACCCTCACCATGGTAACCAGTATCTACGTTCCTACTCTCACCCTGGTAACCAGGATCTACATTTCTATCCTCACCATGGAAACCAGTGTGGGTGTTGACTGAAAGAACAAAATGATAAATACAAGTGGCCAAAATGATCTTCCTCTGCAGGGCGGCTGAGCTCTCACTCAGTGACAGAGGGAGGAGTTCTGCCATCCGGATCAAAAGAAGCAAAACGAGATGGTCAGGCATCTGGTTGGGATGCTTGAGGCATGTCCTCCGGGAGGAGCCTCAGAAGCAGACATCAGACCCGCTGGAGAGACTATGTCTCACAGCTGGCTGGGTAACGTCTCAGGATCTTCGTGGGTGAGCTGGAGGATGTAGCCGGGTTAAGGTAGGGGCCTGAGGGCGCTGCCTCTGCAACCAGGCCCCGGATAAGCGGAACTCACAAACATCCAAATTCCTCATCTCTGCTCTTTCTCTCTAGAACTCGAAAGTCTTTAAGAAAATTTTAGTTTTTATTGAAAGTTCAGAGGAACAAAAAACTCATTCTGCTTCACAGTAAAAATAAAAAACACCATAAGCTTAATGATAAATGTTCTTATGTTTTTAGAAATATAAGCTCATAAATCAGGAAGGCCGGTTGGACCGGCAGGTAGAGGATAAGATGTACCTGGCACTCGTAGAGTTTCTTGCGTCCTTTCTTGGCTCCGGCTCCGTTCTGACATGCAGCCATGTGGCATTTTAACGTGCTGTTTCTGGCAAAGCGCTCGTGGCAATCTGGACACTCATATGGCTTTTCACCTGAAAAAAACAAAGAAAAAAAAGACACTTGAAAGGAGTGTTTTAATAAAAATCTGCTTTTTGAAGTTTCTTTTTTACTGTGTTTGAGTTTTACTCACACTTTAAAACAGTAATGTTTTTGTGACTCCGCCCACTAAATAAATAATGTGGGTTGCATCAAGTAATTTACATGTCTTTTAAATTATTTTCAGAGATTGACCTTTTGAACAGAGCATTAAGTTTTTTTAATGACATTCAAACGACCCTTAAACACTCTGAGAGAGTCGTGTTTGAGTTCAGGAAGGAGACACAGCCGCTTCAACACAACTCATTGTGCTATTACGTACTAATCCCGTGTGTTCCTATCTGGTAATAAAGTTCTGACCGGTGGTGACTGAAAGAATGAGCTTCCTCTGCAGGGTGGCTGGGCTCTCACTCAGAGATTGGGTGAAGAGCTCTGCCATCCGGGAGGAGCTTAGTGTCGAGCCGCTCCGCCTCCAGGTCGAGAGAAGCCAGATGGGGTGGTTCGGGAATTTGGTCAGGATGCCTCAGAGCGCCTCGCTGGTGAGGTGTTTGGGGCACGTCCCACCAGGAGGAGACCAAGAGGCAAACCCTGGAACGGCTGGAGAGACTATGTCTCACAGCTGGCCGGGGAACACCTCAGGATCCTTCCGGGTGAGCTGGAGGATGCAGCTGAAGTGAGAGAAGCCCCGGCTTCCCGTCTGAGGTCGTTGCCCCCACGACCTGACCCAGGATAAGCAGGAGACGACGGAACGGAAAGTTTTAGAAATAAGACTCATTTGTGAGCGGGTCACTGGCTTTAAGTTTCTGGGTCTCCACATCTCAGACGACTTCAGCAGCATGATTAAAAAGACTCAGCAGCGTCTTTACTTCCTGAGAATGGTGAGGATAAACAAACTGGCTGAAAAACTTCTATCACTACACGGTAGAGAGATTCCTGACCTACGAACGCACAGTGTGGTACGCCAGCTACACAGGGGACAAACAACTGCAACGGGTCATGACTGCCCAAAAAGATCTGTGATGATCCTGCCCACTCAGGATGTTTCCTGACTCCCCACCGTCAGAGTTCTGAGAGTCTGGACCAATCAGATGATTCACTTCATGTGCAACAACATTCGTAGTTTAATCGGCACAGTGGCCTCACAGCAAAAAGGTCAGGGTTTGAATCCTGGGTAGGGATGAGGTTTGAAACATTGGTCTTTCTGTGTGGGGTTTGCATGTTCTACCTGTATGTGGGGGGCTTTCTCTGGTTTCCACCAAAAACAAGCATGTTAGATTAATTAACCACTGCAAGATTACAGTGATGGGTGGCAGCTAAGGACGGGGACCCTGATGGTCAACCCTCGGCTGGATAAGCAGTAAAACTACTTCTAAAGGTTTTCTTAAAGGGCCCATCTCATGCAAAATGGACTTTCCAGAGTTTTCTAGCTTGTAAGAGTGATGTCCGGGCCTTGTATGTGTGTGTGTGTGTGTGTGTGATGTCCGGGCCTTGTATATGTCACCAAAGGGCTTTCTAGATTGATTTAGCCCGTTTTTATGTGGATTTCTGGTACGCTCAGAAAAAAACAACCAATGAGCAGATGTCTAAAGTATGATGCATTTGACGTAGCCACGCCCCCCTCCCTCCTCACCACCCGCCCGCCCTCCTCACTCCACTAATCTACAAGCATTTTGTAATACTTTACCAATCAGTAACATTCATCCCATGCCGCCGCGGTGCTTGTGCTTCGTGCACCTCAAAATCCTCGTCGGATTCTGGATCCAAAATGTAGGGCTGAACATGATGAATCAACATGATAAAATTTTATTTCAGACGCTACCAAACCGCTACGCACGGGTTTACGCCTGCCTTCCCCCTCCCGCTCAAAGATGGGCGGAGGAATAGCGGCTCAGTGAGAGCAGAGGGCGGAGCTTGTACTTTCTCAGGACGGGCGGGGGGATGAGCGATACCCGGCCTTTCATAATTCCGGGTCTGTGGCTGCGCTCCACCAACTCAATATATTTTCATAACTATGGTGTAATGCATGTTGTAAAGCCCACATTTTGCGTGTGTATGTGCAGAGGATACAATGTGAAAAGAGGTATTTTGCATGAGATGGGCCCTTTAAGTGAAAACCACATAATTTAAACGTGGAAGGGTAGTTCTTTTAATTCCTCTGCTGATTTTTTTTTAGAGACTTTGACCTGAACGGATCCTCACCGGTGTGTTTCCGAAGATGCTCTTTAAAATGGCCGAAGTGGTCAAATTGCTTCCTGCAGTATTCACAGACGTGCACTTTCTTCTGTGGCTTCTGACTCTGGGACAGCTCCTCGGCTTCGAAGTGGAAGGTGTTGACGTGCTGTTTGAGGGCGCCCTCCCGCGTGTACGCTTTGCCGCAGTGCTCGCAAATGTGAGGCTTCTCCAGCGCGCCCTCGTGTGTTTTTAGGTGCTGCTTGAGGTGGTAGTAAAGCTTGAAGCTGCGCTCGCATCGGTTGCAGCGGAACATGTTGTCCATCTGCGATATCTGAACCTCCACGATGTCCACGTTCTCCAGGACTTTAGATGCCTCGATCGTTTCCTCTTGATAAACAATCTCCTGCTAAAAAAAACACAAAAAAACATAAGTCAGTTCCGTCCATCTCACCCCGTCTCCTGGTTCCTCTTCTCTCACAACAACTTTTAAAAAGTGAGGTGGTGGTGACCGAAAGAACGAGATCACGAGTACTAAGAGCCGAAATGAGCTTCCTCTGCAGGGTGGCTAAACTCTCCCTCTTAAACAGTGCGAGGAGCTTAGAGGAGCTCCAAGGGCAGATGGGGTGGTTCGGGCATTTGGCCAGGATGTCTCCCGAGCGCCTCGCTGGTGAGGTGTTTTGGGCACGTCCCATCAGGAGGAGACCCAGAGGCAGACCCCGGACCTGCTGGAGAGACTATGTCTCACAGCTGGCCGGGGAACGACTCGGGATGCTTCCAGGTGAGCTGGAGGATGCAGCCGGGGTGAGAGAAGACTGGTCTTCCCATCTGAGGCTGTTGACCCACAACCTGGCCGCGGGTAACAGGAAGACAACGGAAGACTCTATTCCATCGTCTTCCATTTACCCGGGGCTGGGTCGCAGGGGCAACAGCCTCAGACCGGAAGCCCAGGCTTCTCTCACCCCGGCTGCATCCTCCAGCTCTCGAGGAGGCTGAGCTGGAGGATGTTGTGGTTGTTATGGTTACCAGTCGGTGTTTATACAGGTGCAATAATATCAAACGCTGAGTTTTTTTAACCAAAAAATTATTCTGAAGTGTACGCTAAAATAATGGACACCCTGCAAGTAATCAGAAACAATATAGTTACCTCCATCTTGTACCGAGCTGAGTGTTTATGAGACTCATGACAGCGTAGGCTATTATGGATTTACTGAGGTATCGAAACCTCAAATGCGGGTACAGATATCGGTAGAGTGCCTTAGCAACGACCTGATCCTGGTCTCGGTAAATGAATTGTCTGCCTATCCGTTTTTTTCCTTTACATGTGCCACGGAGCCCAACCACATCAGACCCGTAGCTTTAACGTCTCAGCTAATGCCGACCACGGTGAGGTTGTTCTTGAATCACCTCCGACGCCTGGTCAAAGTTTGACAGTTTGCCTACCAAACTTTATTCTTTTAACCAAGTAAAAAGGATTCTAAACATCGATGTACCTCGTCAATCCCCTGTCTTCTGATGACCCGCGTGTTTTGTTCTCCGTGCTGGTATTTGCTGGTTATATCGGCGAGAAGAGCCAAAGCAGAGTCGTCAGAGGATTCCTGAGAACTTTTCACCACCTCTTCAACACCCGGCTCCTCCATCACAAAAGAGGCGTCACCCATCACCTCGATCTCTACCTGCAATCCAATGAAAAAATGTGTTAATATTTACCACTAAATACCAGTGAATAAATAAATGGGATCGCGCCAACCTGTTCTCCCTCCACTGTGGGCAATGTTTCCGTTATTACGTTGGACGTCTCCGCGATTTTCCTCTTTTTACTTTTACTCCCGGCCGTCAGGGGAGCGGCCTCATTTGTCCTGCGAGATTAACGGTAAATAAGATGTATTAAATCAGAAGTGTTTGTTTACTAGCTGGTTCGTATAGTCCGGTCTTACTTGTTATTGAGAGCCTTGATGGCCTCTTGCATCTGTAGATACTCGGCGGCCTTCCACACGTCAAGCACTTCGCTTTCGCCGGCTAAAGCGAGCGTTGCCGTGTAAGTAAACTCCATCAGTTGACGGAAAGCGTTGTTACTCACTCCTGTTAAAAACCCAGAGGTGAAAACAGAAAGGTTCATAAAACATCCTGCTTAATGAAGGATTGGAGACAAATGAATATTAACGTTGAGCTTCCTGGCATCCGTTTTTCAAAATAAAATACTTCGACTAAAAGACTTAATCTGCCGATTGGATTTTAATCACTCACAAAATTTTGTTGCTGTGGCTCAAGAGCACTGGAGGAAATTTTAACGGTTCTTTTCGATCCGTCATCTCCCGCTTATTCAGGTCGAGATCTACCGATTTCTCTCACCCCGGCTGCATTCTCAAGCTCACCCGGGAGGATCTCAACGTGAGCTGGAGGCCAGCAGTCTCTCTGGACTTGCTGGAAAGACTATGTCTCACAGCTGGCCAGGGTCTCCCTCTTAGTCTCCTCAGTCTATTTTACATCAGAGGTGATTCCTGTTTGAACATACCCCGCTTCGCGATGGTGCATGTGGAACTGAAGATGGCGGACTGCTGGTGTTTGACAACAACAAATAGTGTTGTTCTACCACAGTGAAGGATGTAAGTTGCTGTCAGGATATGGAGCTTTTAGTGACAGTTTAACATCTTATAATTCACCAGGATTTTCAAACATCGTTGCCAGAGTAACCCACATTCCACCCATCGCAGAGCCAACTATTGTGTGTTCCACCAAAGCGGTTGTTTCATGTCCACCCAACTTGGCACCACTTAAAGAACCCATCTCATGCAAAATAAGTCTTTACACATTGTATTCTCTGCACATACACACGCAAAATGTGGGCTTTGTAACATGCATTACACCATAGTTATGAAAATATATTGATTTAGTGGAGCGCAGTCACAGACCCGGAACTAAGAAAGACCGGGTATCGCTCATCGCCCCGCCCGTCCTGAGAAAGTACAAGCTTTGCCCTCTGCTCTCACTGAGCCGCTATTCCTCCGCCCATCTCTGAGCGGGAGGGGGAAGGCAGGCGTAAACCCGTGCGTAGCGGTTTGGTAGCGTCTGAAATAAGATTTTATCATGTCGATTCATCAAAAAAGCGTGTTTCAAGCAAGAAAATAAAAAAAAAAACGCAGAGCAGCAAACCAGCCTGTATATCGGACGTTGAAAGCGAGTTTGTGAGGGCGTAAGGCCGGAGTGGAGGCGGGTGAGGAGGGCGGGCGAGTGGTGAGGAGGGCGTGTGCGAAGTCCGTCCTGGCTACGTCAAATGCGTCATACTTTAGACATCTGCTCATTGGTTGTTTTGTCTGAGCGTTCCAGAAATCCACAGAAAAATGGGCTAAATCAATCTAGAAAGCCCTTTGGTGACATATACAAGGCCCGGACATCACACACACACACGCACGCACGGACCTGACATCACACTTACAAGCTAAAAAACTCTGGAAAATCCATTTTGCATGAGATGGGCCCTTTAACAGCTGGTCTGCATCTATTTGGATCTCTTTCTAGAACTGCTTCGAGCTTTCCTACCAAGTAATAATCATTCATTCAAATACCTTCGATCTCCACCATGGGCTCTTGCGTATAATCCTGGAAGAAGTTGTGAAAAAATTGGCTGCAGGCCGCCAGCACCGCTTTATGAGCTCTGAACTGATGCCCTGAAAAAAAAAAGACAAGTTCTTCTGAAGACGCCATCTCCAAAACCACTCTAGTGATTTAAATAAAACAGCAAACAGTCAGTACCAGCTATAGATGAACTGAATTAGGTTAAAGTCCTTACCGTCCACAATCAGAGTGATATCTGTGAACTGGTCGAGCTGTCTCTGTTCATTCAGTTTATCCATCATAACTTTGTAGTGAGCCGGATATTGACATCTGCCATTCTCTTCCGCGTCCGTCGCCATCTTTCAGCCAATTCCTTTAAAGAAAAGCAGAAACAAACCGATAAGAGTCTGAGAAAAATAAAGAACCAATCCATCCTAGTAAGAATCTGTTAGTGTAACGTATCACATTTTATATATACATTTTGTATACATTTTTCTGTTCCGTTGTCTTCCGCTTATCCGGGGCTGGGTTGCGGGGGCAACAGCCTCAGACGAGAAACCCAGGCTTCTCTCACCCCAGCTGTATCCTTCAGCTCACCCGAAAGGATCCTGAGGTGTTCCCTGTCTAGCTGTGAGACATAGTCTCTCCAGCAGGTCTGGGGTCTGCCTCTGGGTCTCTTCCCGGTGGGACATGCCCGAAACACACTCACCAGTGAGGCATTCGGGAGGCATCCTGACCAGATGCCCGAACCACCCCATCTGGCTCCTCTCGACCTGGAGGAGGAGCGGCTCGACACCGAGCTCCTCCCGGATGGCAGAGCTCCTCACCCGATCTCTGAGTGAGAGACCAGCCACCCTGCGGAGGAAGCTCATTTCGGCCGCTTTTACCCGCGATCTCATTCTTTCGGTCACCACCTACAGCTGGTTACCATGGTGAGGGTAGGAACGTAGATCCTGGTTACCATGGTGAGGGTAGGAACATAGATCCTGGTTACCATGGTGAGGGTAGGAACGTAGATCCCGGTTACCATGGTGAGGGTAGGAACGTAGATACTGGTTACCATGGTGAGGGTAGGAACATAGATTCTGGTTACCATGGTGAGGGTAGGAACGTGGATTCTGGTTACCATGGTGAGGGTAGGAACGTGGATCCTGGTTACCATGGTGAGGGTAGGAACGTAGATCCTGGTTACCATGGTGAGGGTAGGAACGTAGATCCTGGTTACCATGGTGAGGGTAGGAACATAGATCCTGGTTACCATGGTGAGGGTAGGAACGTAGATCCTGGTTACCATGGTGAGGGTAGGAACATAGATCCTGGTTACCATGGTGAGGGTAAGAATGTAGATCCGGGTTACCATGGTGAGGGTAGGAACATAGATCCGGGTTACCATGGTGAGGGTAGGAACATAGATTCTGGTTACCATGGTGAGGGTAGGAACGTAGATGCTGGTTACCATGGTGAGGGTAGGAACATAGATCGACTTGTAAATCGAGAGCTTTGCTTTACGGCTCAGCTCTCTCTTTACCACGACAGACCGATGCAGCGTCCTAGTTATTGCTGACACTGCACCGATCCGCCTGTCGATCTCCCGCTCCATCCTTCCCCCACTCGTGAACAAGACCCCGAGATACTTAAACTCCTCCAGTTGGGGCAGGACCCTGTCCCTGACCCACAGGGGGCATTCCACCATTTTCCGGGCGAGGACCATGGTCTCGGATTTGGAGGCGCTAATTCCCATCCCGGCCCCTAATTAGATTTTTTCCCCCTTATTTTAAACTTTAGTTTGAATTAATTTTAAAAAGTCCTATAAATATTGTAATAATTTTGTAAGAATAAATAAATATAAATAATAATAAAACATTATAAATATAAAGAATAAATAAACCTTCATTAAAATGTCATAAAACCTCCTTAAAATTATTCTTTTGTAATTACTATAAAATTTTAATATTAATTTGCATTAAAATAAAAACCCTGTTTTAAAAAAATATTTACGTATTTTTATTTTAAAAAATAAAAGAAATTTAATCTAAATTATTTAGAATTAAAACATTTTCTATAAAATACAAGAATAAATAAATAAAATTAACTCATTTTTAAAAATAGTTTTTCAAGGCTTCGCATTATGCTCAGTTAGCATGTGAATTAACAGCGAAAAAAAGTCGGTTTTATAAACTAATTAAAATACATTATTGGATTTAAGTCTTACCTGAAGTAACATAACCAGGATAGCCATTTAAATTTAATAAAATGAGATAAATGAACATTTTAAGAGCCTTTAGCGCTCTGCTTAACGGGCCTCTGAGCACATCCGCCATTTGACAACACTTACGTCATCAAACCGCGCATTAAAATACACATTTTTCCACATAAATGGACCGATTAAAACCCTTTTAAGAGGTTATTAAACCAAAAATCTATCAGAATAAATACCTATTGTTGGGTTCTGATGCTTCACAAAGTTCTTTTGGCGAAATATTTCCTCCGACGCATGAAAGGCTGTTTGTAGTTTTCTTGTTTCAGAAAGGGAGGGGCTTATAGTCAAATGACTCAGTTTCCCAGAAAGCTTTGCGGATTGAAAGACGCCACATGGAGTTGCCTAGCGACGAAACTCAGTATTTAAATTATTATTATAAACCATTTAAAACCAGAAAAAAACAAGTTTGAAAAATTTATGGTAAATTATTTTAATTTATTTAAAACTAAAAAATAAATTAAGCAAAAATAACTAAATTAAACAAAAATTACTTAATTAATTATTTAAAAAATGTACTTATTTAAAAATCGCAATAAATCTCCAAAACCTCTAACATAGTGGTAATCCAACCAGTCGATCGCGGTCCAGCGGTAGACCGCGGACTGATACCAAGTCGACGGCCAGATTTCGTTTTGTCGTCTTCTGCTTAACCAGGGCCGGTTCACGAAGGTAACAGCTTCAGATGGGAAGCCCAGGCTTTTCTCACCCGGCTGCATCCTCCAGCTCACCCGGAAGGATCCCGAGTTGTTCCCTGTTCGTCTGTGAGACGTAGTCTCTTCAGCAGGTCCGAAGTCTGCCTCTGGGACTCCTCCTGGTGGGAAGTACACCTCACCAGAGAGGCACTCAGGAGGCATCATGATCAGATGCCCAAACCACCCCACCTGGCTTCTCTCGACCCAGAGGAGCAGCGGTTCTAATCCTAGCTCCTAAATGGCAGAGCTCCTCACCTGATCTCTGAGAGAGAGCCGAACCACCCTGCAGCTGGTCACCATATGTGAGGGTAGGAACGTAGATCCTGGTTACCATGGTGAGGGTAGGAAGATAGATCCTGGTTACCATGGTGACGGTAGGAACATAGATCCTGGTTACCATGGTGAGGGTAGGAACGTAGATCCTGGTTACCATGGTGAGAGTAGGAACGCAGATCCTGGTTACCATGGTGAGGGTAGGAACGCAATTCCTGGTTACCATGGTGAGGGTAGGAACGCAATTCCTGGTTACCATGGTGAGGGTAGGAACGTAGATCCTGGTTACCATGGTGAGGGTAGGAACGTAGATCCTGGTTACCATGGTGAGGGTAGGAATGTAGATCCTGGTTACCACGGTGACGGTAATAACGTAAATCCCAGTTACCATGGTGAGGGTAGGAACGAAGATCCTGGTTACCATGGTGAGGGTAGGAAGATAGATCCTGGTTACCACGGTGACGGTAATCATGGTGAGGTTAGGAAGATAGATCCTGGTTACCATGGTGAGGGTAGGAACGTAGATTCTGGTTACCACGGTGAGGGTAGGAACGTTGATCCTGGTTACCATGGTGAGGGTAGGAATGTAGATCCTGGTTACCATGGTGAGGGTAGGAAGATAGATCCTGGTTAGCACAGTGACGGTAATAACGCAGATCCTGGTTACCATGGTGAGGGTAGGAACGAAGATCCTGGTTACTATGGTGAGGGTAGGAACGAAGATCCTGGTTACCATGGTGAGGGTAGGAAGATAGATCCTGGTTAGCACAGTGACGGTAATAACGCAGATCCTGGTTACCACGGTGACGGTAATAACGTAAATCCCGGTTACCATGGTGAGGGTAGGAACGAAGATCCTGGTTACCATGGTGAGGGTAGGAAGATAGATCCTGGTTACCACGGTGACGGTAATAACGTAAATCCTGGTTACCATGGTGAGGGTAGGAACGTATTTCGACTTGTAAATCAAGAGCTTTGATTTTCGGCTCAGCTCTTTCTTCAACACGATGGAACGCCCATCAGGTGTGTAGCATAGAAAAATTAAACGACAGAAAGTTAGTGTTGCTAATCTCTCAACTTTGACGCTTTTTTTAGCAAGTATTCCGAACCTCCAGACAGTTTTTTTTTTAAAAAAGCAACAATATCAGTTTTTTCAAGTGTTATTGGAGATTTTTTGTTTCTATGACGTGAAAGCACGTTGTTAAGCCAGTTCTCAATGAACTGCTGCCGTGTGATCCTTTCTAAAATCACTGCACGCGTGCAGAAAATGTTTCTACAGTAAAGAGGGTGCAGACGAATGCTCCAGCAGGGAAGAGAGGAACAGAAGGCACCTGGGAATTGGTACCTGTGATCGTTTTTACAGTTAAGACCCTTCCAGACTGATTGACGACAAAGTTTCTGGTTTTCTTCCACTCACCTCTGACCTGCGTCGGTAGGAAAGAGTTAAAGATCTTTGGACTCAGACTTTTGTCTGGACGTGTGTGAATTGGTGTACATGTTGATAAGTAAAAGATAACTAGAAGCAATCATTACACCTCACCCACTGAGAGTTTAACAGTCTGCATTCAATTCTGTGAAATCCAGACACGTATTGGGACAGATTCTTATGTTTTAAAGTGTTTAGGACACAAAAAAATTCACTAAACCTTCCAAAAAGTATTAATTTACCATTTAAAATAAGGAATTGTGAGCCCCGCCTGCACATAGAGACCGGTTTATCTCCAAAAATGTTTTCCAGAAGGTTCCACTCTGATTTGTGAAGGTAATAACACCGATAGGTGTTATGATCAGTAGGTCAACGTGTCCCGGACACCGACTTTTGCAACAACAATCTGGTTTGTAAATGAATAATAGTGAGTTGTTGTGTAATCCGGACGTGGCACGAAGATGGACGTTAAAAAAAAAAGGGTCACAGTCTCTGCAAACCTGCCATCAACATGTTTTGCTACACCACAACTTCCTGGTTTTGTAGTTTCATATCCGTGTTACAGCACGCTGAAAACAAGATTTAAAAAGAAAAAGATCCGTCGTCTTTTGTTTATCCGGGACCAGGTTGCGGGGGTAACAGCCTCAAACTGGAAGCCCAGGCTTCTCTCACCCCGGCTGCACCCTGACCTGGAGAGACTATGCCTCCCCAGCCAGCTGTGAGACATAGTCTCTCCAGCAGGTCCAGGGTCTGCCTCTTGGTCTCCTTCCGTTGGGACATGTCCGAAACACCTCACCAGCGAGGCGCTCGGGAGGCATCTTAACCAGCTGCCGGAACCACCCCATCTGGCTTCTCTCGACCTGGAAGAGATCCTGGTTACCATGGTGAGGATAGGAACATAGATCCTCGTTACCATGGTGAGGATAGGAACATAGATCCTCGTTACCATGGTGAGGGTAGGAACGTAGATCCTGGTTACCATGGTGAGGATAGGAACCAGTGGCTGTCAGTAAATTTCACACCCAGGCCTGGTTACCATGGTGAGGGTAGGAACGTAGATCTTGGTCACCATGGAGAGGGTAGGAACGTAGATCCTGGTTACCATGGTGAGGGTAGGAACGTAGATCCTGGTTACCATGGTGAGGGTAGGAATGTAGATCCTGGTTACCATGGTGAGGGTAGGAACGTAGATCCTGGTTACCATGGTGAGGGTAGGAACGTAGATCCTGGTTACCATGGTGAGGGTAGGAATGTAGATCCTGGTTACCATAGTGAGGGTAGGAACGGAGATCCTGGTTACCATGGAGAGGGTAGGAATGTAGATCCTGGTTACCATGGTGAGGGTAGGAACGTAGATCTTGGTCACCCTGGTGAGGGTAGGAACGTAGATCCTGGTTACCATGGTGAGGGTAGGAACGTAGATCCCGGTTACCATGGTGAGGGTAGGAATGTAGATCCTGGTTACCATGGTGAGGGTAGGAACGTAGATCCTGGTTACCACGGTGATGGTAGGAACGTAGATCCCGGTTACCATGGTGAGGGTAGGAACGTAGATCCTGGTTACCATGGTGAGGATAGGAACATAGATCCTGGTTACCATGGTGAGGGTAGGAACGTAGATCTTGGTCACCCTGGTGAGGGTAGGAACGTAGATCCTGGTTACCATGGTGAGGGTAGGAACGTAGATCCTGGTTACCATGGTAAGGGTAGGAATGTAGATCCTGGTTACCATGGTGAGGGTAGGAACGTAGATCCTGGTTACCACGGTGATGGTAGGAACGTAGATCCCGGTTACCATGGTGAGGGTAGGAACGTAGATCCTGGTTACCATGGTGAGGATAAGAACGTAGATCCTGGTTACCACGGTGACGGTAGGAACGTAGATCCTGGTTACCATGGTGAGGGTAGGAACGTAGATCCTGGTTACCATGGTGAGGGTAGGAACGTAGATCCTGGTTACCATGGTGAGGGTAGGAACGTAGATCCTGGTAACCATGGTGAGGGTAGAAACGTAGATCCTGGTTACCATGGTGAGGGTAGGAACGTAGATCTTGGTTACCATGGTGAGGGTAGGAACGTAGATCCTGGTTACTATGGTGAGGATAGGAACGTAGATCCTGCTTACCATGGTGAGGGTAGAAACGTAGATCTTGGTTACCATGGTGAGGGTAGGAACGTAGATCTTGGTTACCATGGTGAGGGTAGGAACGTAGATCCTGGTTACCATGGTGAGGGTAGGAACGTAGATCCTGGTTACCATGGTGAGGGTAGAAACGTAGATCCTGGTTACCATGGTGAGGGTAGGAACGTAGATCCTGGTTACCATGGTGAGGGTAGAAACGTAGATCCTGGTTACCATGGTGAGGGTAGGAACGTAGATCTTGGTTACCATGGTGAGGGTAGGAACGTAGATCCTGGTTACCATGGTGAGGGTAGGAACGTAGATCCTGGTTACCATGGTGAGAGTAGTATTTTATTAGCTTTTCTTAATGATCTGATCATAACAGATAGTTTTAATTTGTCCTCATCAGCGATGAATTAAACAGAGTTTAAGTTGAATTAAATCCACTTTTATGTCATAGTTCCAGCTTTTTTTTTTTTTACCTTGTTACAACCAGACTGACCTTTAACTTTCTCAATCAGTTTATCATGTCTTTACAGTCTGTGGTCTGATTCTAGATCGACTTCGTTTACAGCCTGCTTATGTAACGCACCACTTATAGACCAATATTCAGAATCTCAGACAATCAAAATATTATGAGAAGCATCGTAATGAAGATTTAAGGGGTTCGAACTAGAAAATAATCATTTTCCAAGTTTGTAGTTTTTTTTTTCACAGACGAGGCTTAAACACTCATTGATCAAAAAAGTCTGAAAATATTAACTTTTAAGTTCCTACAACGAGGTTACATAAAAATCCACTGGTTTGAAAGTTCAACCAGTAAAACTGGGAATAAGTTACTGCAGGATATTCATTGTTTTTAAATGTAAAAGTAGATCATTTTATAATAAAAAAAATAAAATTAACAGTGTGGTTTTAGAAAATTACGCCATCAGAATTTAAAATCTGACAATTGGAATTTTAGATGCAGATTTGGACTCTGATTTTTTTTTTATATTTTTTTAATCTCCGGAACAGAAACGATGAAAAATAATAAAGTGAGTTTAAAATAAAATACAAGCTTTAAAAAAAATAAAAAATTACTAAAAACACAAAAAAGCAAAAATGCAAAAGTTGGCTTTAAAAAACGCCTTAAAAAGTAAAATAAATAAATGAAAGCTAATAATATTTTTAAAAAATAATAATAAATAAAAAGTTGAAAAAAATGTAAAAAAGCATTTTTTACATTTAATTAAAATAATTAAAAAAAGAAAAAAAAAAGGAAAAAAGCTGAATAATAAACAAAAAAAGATAGAAAAACTCAAACAAAAGTTAAGAAAGCAAAACCAAAAAAAAAAAAAACTAAAGAGCTTAAAAAAACTTAATATCAAAAAGCTTTAAAAACTAAGAAAAAAAGAAGGTTAAAATGAAATAGAATAAAAAAAAAAAGAAAAAAAAATCTTAACAGAAGCTTTAAAACAGTCTTGAACCCAAACAGTGACCCTGACCCAGCCCCCCAAATTTAATCACTTCTTTATCTTCTAATTTTGGATAAAACCATGAAAAATGTTTAAAAAACCATCCAGAACTGTCTGCATTATCTCGTATGGAGGAGGTAATGAACTACCACTGTTTTTTTAAGGTACTCGACTTCACAAAATGTTTTTTTTTTTTTTTTCCGTTCCGTTGTCTTCCGCTTATTTGGGATCGGGTCGCGGGGCAACAGCCTCAGACGGGAAGCCCAGACTTCTTTCCCCCCAGCTGCATCCTCCAGCTCACCCAGAAGGATCTCAAGTCGTTCCCCAGCCAGCCCCAGACATAGTCTCTCCAGCTGGTCCGGGGTCTGCCTCTTGGTCTCCTCTTGGTGGTACGTGCCTGAAACACATCACCAGCGAGGCGCTCGGGAGCCATCACGACCAGATGCCCGAACTACCCCATCTGGCTCCTCTCGACCTGGAGGAGGAGCAGCTCGACACCGAGCTCGTCCCGGATGGCAGAGCTCCTCACCCAATCTCTGAGTGAGAGACCAGCCACCCTGCGGAGGAAGCTCATTTCGGCCGCTTGTATCTGTAATCTCGTTCTTTTGGTCACCACCCACAGCTGGGGACCATCGATGATGGTGGCAACATTATTTATCCCACCTAGACTAACTTCATACACTGTTAATCAGAAGAAAATCACACACAACCTGCACAATAACATCTAAACTATACAGAATCAGGACATTTCTGTCCTTCTTCGGACGCAGAAAGATGTTGTTTAGATTGTTTTTATGTGAACCTGTAAGGACGAGTTGGTTTATAAATAAAGTTTAGCTTGATCCAGTTTTACTCCAGGCCTGGATCAGGAGGGGGATCACGGTTACACGCTAACCTCTTCTGTTTACATGAATCTCCTCTTAGTTTCTCCTAAATGTTGGACCGTCTGTCGGAAACAGATTGTGTTGATCCAGCAGAAACATGTTGCAGCTCCGCCTTCTGTTCTTTCACTTCTTCATCTGAAAAAAATTACAGCACGGTTGTGCAATCTCACACTGTTTTTTTTTTAGGATCATGATTGTTTTTAATAATAAAAAAGAGGTAAACATTGTTTTGACTCATGTTACAGATGCTTGTTTTCAGGACTGAAAAGTTCACTTTCTTTCGTCTCAGATTGGACGTATTCCATCAACAGGATGAAGAATTTTATGCTTGGGGTGAGTTTTTTTTTTTTGTCGGCATCAGCAGGCAGCTGGATGAACTTTGCCCTCCACAGAGAGCAAAACAAGGAGCGTATAAAAAGGGGATCAGTAGAGGAGGAGCAGCAGGAGGCTTGTTTTTGTTGAAGAAGTTGGACAGAAGCAGAAAAAAGAAGAAGCTTTTTAACCAGACGGTGAGTCGAAACAAGTTTACTCTTTAAATTCAAAAGAGGGAAAAAAAATTATAAAGTCTTAGGTTGTTTTTAGTCTTTTTTGTTAGATTTTTTTTGACCTGATAGGGAATACTGAGGAGGGTCGGAGAGGGAAAAAAAAAGGGACAAAGTGAGATAATCTGTTGTTAAAATATTCATAATCACGACCAACCTGCAGGATTATCTAAGAAAAAAAAGTACAAACAAAAGTTTGAACCAGAGATGAAGTTTAAAACAACCTTCTGTAACATGTTATTAAATGATGTAGAACAATACTGACTGAGAGCAAGGAACATAGCAGACAGTAAACAGTGTGCTGCAGTGAGAGTGAGCGTACATGCATGCTGTCAATGTGAACTACTTGCTCATCTGGAACGAGGTAGGGAGAAACACACGCCCCGGTGCTGGGACCCCAAGGACGAGCAAAGGCGACCGCCCACTCCGTTCGGTGCAGAAGTGACCCCTGCACCAAGAGGCACGGGCATTCCCAATGCCAGGACATCTGCTAAAAGGCAGATGTTCCATCTGTACCCCTCGCCCAAGGGGTGTCAGAAGCCGAGATGCAGATCGAGAGGAGAGCAATCACCTGAAGGACCCAGAAGCATCCACCACTCAGCCACTACCCAGCCAGGGCCCTAGTCAGAGGTCCACCAGGACCGGGTCGGTCCAGATGCAACCACCACAGCCCGAAATGCGACCAAGCACCCGGCCCGGGCATCCCAGAGACCAATTTACACCCAGAGCTGCACCCTCACAACCCCTCTTTGCAATCTTTACAATCCCGCCCGTCCTCCCAAGCTGCCCCCCGGCCCCTATGCAACCTTTAAAAATCCCTGCCTGTGATTGTTTTTAGTCATTTTGTTTCATCAGTTGCTGTTTTTTTTAACTTTCTTCTCCATTTTAGTTCATTTATAAACTCGTCATTCGTTTTGCTTCAAAAACAGTTAAAATGAGTTAAAACCAAATATTTGTGCTGCAATTTTTTACATTTTTTTTGCAAGTTGACTGATTTTTCAGGATTAAATTTTATTTATTTTATTTAATCTATTAAATTATTAAATCTTAAGTTTTAAAGCTTATTAAGTTTTTTTCTGGATTTATTTCAAGATGAAAATGGTATTTTTCTTATTTTTCTTTTTCCACATTTTTGCATCAAATTGAACAAATTAAGTTGGTTTATTTAAATTTTATTCATTTTATAAACTTTAAAGCTTTTTTTTCCAACTAACTTTGACTTTTTCTCACATTTAAAATAATTTGCTGTCAAATTGTTTATTTGCAGAGTTTTTTTTGGACATTTTTTTTTGCATCAAATTGTACAAAAAATTTTTTTTTAGTGTCACTAAATTAGACTTTTAGGTCTTTTTAAGTTTAGCTTTTTGTTTTTCTTTATTTAATAGAATTAAAATTCTTTTTCTGCATCATAATAAAAAAATCAACCAAATTAAAAAATCAGAAGCTGTTTTTTGGATTTTGACTTAAATTTGCAAAAAATATTGCACTTTTTTCTAACAAATTTTTGCATCAAAATTAACCTAATTAAATCAACATTATTGAGCTGCACGGTGGCCTCACAGCTAGAAGGTCAGGGGTTTGAGTCTCAGACTGGGGGCGAGACCAGATACACTGGTCTTTCTGTGTGTAGTTTGTATGTTCTCCCTGGGTACTTGTGGGTTTTCTCTGGTTTCCTCCAAAAACATTCATTTTAGGTTGATTGGCTGCTATTAAATTACCCCTAGGAATGAGTGTGTGTGCCCCACAAAAGGACCTGTTCGGGGTGTACCCTGCCTCTTCCCAGAAATCAGCCAGGGCAGTCTCTGGCCCCCTTGCGACCCGATTAGGGATAAGCGGTTCAGAAGACAAAACAAAACCATGAAAAAACTTTGCAAAAACAAACTGTTTTTGTTAAACAATTAAGTAATTTTTTTTTCTAGACTAAGTTTCTCTTTTTTTTTTTCATTTATATGTAAAAAAGTTTTTTTTATATTTTTCTGTATAAAATCAACTTGTTTCTGTTGGTTTTAATTAAAGTCGTTTTCTTTTCCTCTTTTTCCTGCAGAAGGGCAGAAAAGAGGCGCCGCCGAAATGTTGGCGTGCCTCAGTCTGCTCCTCCCTCTCTGCCTGCTCCATGGGGGCGGGGCAGAGAGTGATGGGGGAGGGACTCTGTGCCAGCTGCCGCCCGCCTGGAAGATCGGAGAGGTGGAGCCGATGAAAGAGTCGATGGGTCGGGTCACCGTGGTGGCGCTCTTACAATCCAGCTGAGTGTTCTGTTTGGTGCAGGCATCCAGGTGAGCTCGAAACCCATCCACAATCACTCAGTACCAACTGTAGATGAACTGACTAGGCTTTGATGGATGTTCAACTGGAGGTTAATGCCACAAATTCATCTGAATACAAAGGTCAAAATGACAAATGTCGAAAATGTGATACCCCATAAACCACTGTAGGATTTTAATGTGTCACGATGCGGATGCAGAAGGAGGAGGACGAGGTCCTATGTATAGGAAAACAAACATGGTTTCTTTAGTAAGAAGTCCAGTAAACATGGACCAAACAAGAATGTCATGGTCAGGCAGCCAGCAAGACCCGGCTGAATGGGTCTTCAGCCTGACACTGAAGGCAAGACAGACTGCCTTTAAATAGGCAGTAGGTCAATCACCATCAGGTGTCCCTAAACAGGGAGATGATAGAAAGTCCAGGGCTCCCTGTGGTGGTAGCTCAGGGAACCATTACAGAATAAAACTGCCCACAGTTACTCAGTGCTTGCTATACTGTAGATGAACTTAAGGGATCATCTCTAAGTTGTCATGTCTTTCTACCATTAAAAGCAAGTGAACGTCATTCCTTCAAAATCTACTGATGTGTTTCTAGAAATTTACACAATGAGGTGACATAAATTTTGGTAACATGAAAGCAGAACATGTTTGAAACACCTCTTGAATGACTGCTTCATCCTGGTTATCGCATAGATTTGACCAGGGCTTGCATATTTTATACGTATGGGACACAAATGGCGTGTTTTAGTCTTCTTCTCTTTTTAGCATTTCCCTTCAGGGGGCGCCACAGCAAGTCAGTTTCTTCCATCTAACCCTATCTCCTGCATCCTCTTCAGTCACACCAACTATCTTCATGTCTTCCTTCACTGTATCCATGAACCTCCTCTTTGGTCTTCCTCTAGTCCTCTTTCCTGGTGGTTCCAAACCCAGCATCCTTCTTCCGATGTACTCTCTCTCCTCTGCACATGTCCAAACCATCTCAGTCTGACCTCTCTGACTTTAAAACCTCTAATATGTGCTGTTCCTCTGATCCTGTCCATCCTGGTCACTCCCAGAGAGATCCTCAGCATCTTCATCTCTGCTACCTCCATCTCTGCTTCCTGTCTTTTCCTCTGTGACACTGTCTCTAGACCAATCAGCATGGCCACTCTCACCACACTGTTTCTAGACCAATCAGCATGGCCGCTCTCACCACACTGTCTCTAGACCAATCAGCATGGCCGCTCTCACCACACTGTCTCTAGACCAATCAGCATGGCCGCTCTCACCACACTGTTTCTAGACCAATCAGCATGGCCGCTCTCACCACACTGTCTCTAGACCAATCAGCATGTCCGCTCTAACCACATTGTCTCTAGACCAATAAGCATGGCCGCTCTAACCACACTGTCTCTAGACCAATCAGCATGGCCGCTCTCACCACACTGTCTCTAGACCAATCAGCATGGCCGCTCTCACCACACTGTCTCTAGACCAATAAGCATGGCCGCTCTCACCAACACTGTCTCTAGACCAATAAGCATGGCCGCTCTCACCGCGGTTTTGTACACTTTTCCTTTCATTTTATTTGGAACTCTTCTATCAAACATCACACCTGATACTTTTCTCCACCCGTTCCAGCCTGCCTGCACACACTTCTTTACCTCTTTTCCACACAAAGATCCATTTCTATACATAAACTCCTCACATTCATTGGGCTGGAATAAAACGTCCATATTTTGAGATGTCAGTTTTTATTGTGTCCCTTTAAACTTGTCTTTCCTGCTGTTTGTGTGTGTATGATCAGAATGGACGCCATGCGCCTGATGTTAGAGCACGAGGGCCTACGGGACGTGTTCTACATGGTGATCAACCACCACGGCCCGCATGCAGGACGCTACCATCCCGTCCTCGCTTCCAAACTCTCGCCTAGCATCGCTCTGTACAAACAGGACGACCAACAGCCGGATGTTTGGCACACACTACACGCCCACAAAGATGACTTTCTGATCTACGACAGGTGGGAGTTTTATCCGATTTATGGAGATGATTATTCTGACCTGTAGCTGAGATTTTCTTCCCTCTTTTCCTCCAGATGTGGTCGTCTTACCGCACACATCTCCCTTCCTTACTCCGTCATTGGACACGGTCACATCGAGGACGCCATCAGAGACGCTTACTGCAAACGTACCTGTGGGGAGTGTTCGTACGAGGTAAAATCAAACGTTTCATATGACAAATCTGGGAGGATTTTTGGGGATGTGATTGGAGGTTTCATGCAAACCAACTTTAAAGACGTTTTTACAATTCCTCACGTCACACACTGTGGGTTTCTTTCCGTTCCGTTCCGTCGTCTTCCGCTTGTCTGGGGCCGGGTCACAGGGGCAACAGCCTCAGACGGGAAGCCTAGGCTTCTCTCAGCCCAGCTGCATCCTCTAGTTCACCCGGAAGGATCCCAAGTCATTCCCAGCCAGCTGTGTATGGGTCTGCATGTATGGGTCTACCTCTTGGTGTCCCCCTGGTGGGATGTGGGGGTTCCTGTCGTTGGCTGCCACCCATATCCTCCTTCATCAACCCCTATTGTCCCTCCTGCTGGTGGTAAATCCACTAGAAGGGTGGCCTATGTCCCCTGTTTGAGCCGAGCCCGACCGGGCTCCAGGGGTAAAAGCTTGGCCACCAACGGTCCTGGCTCCAAAGAGGGACCCCGGTGGCCCGCGTCCGAGCAAGGGCAACTTGGCCATACTTGATCTCTTCATAGGGGTGTTTGAGCTGTGCTTTGTCTGGCCCTTCACCCAGGACCTGTTTGCCTTGGGTGATCCTCCCAGGTGCATTAAGCCCCGGACAACGTAGCTCCTAGGATCATTGGGGCACGTACATTCCTCCACCACGATAAGGTGGCGGCTCAAGGAGGAGGTCAGTGATTTGGGAGCTTTTCTGTTCAGCATGCGGATACTGCTAGAACAACAGGTTGTTCTTTGCCATGTCTTTTGACTTCTGCCACCCCGACATTGTAACCTAAACAGAAGTGTTTTATTGCACGCAGTCTGCTTACACTCTGTCCCTATTTAAGATTAAAAAAGATGGAATGACTTTAGGATGCTGCATCAATCCGTCGTGGTAAAGAAAGAGCTGAGCCGAAAAGCAAAGCTCTTGATTTACAAGTCGATCTAGATCAGAATTGGGCAAACTTTGAGGCCACATTGGGCCACATTGAGTTCTAATACTTGACAAAGGGGCTGGAACAGGATCAGATGGATGGCATGCTTTGGTAACCTCTAGATTAGACCGATAGAATGGCGCTAGATTTTAAACAAGCGCTAAATGTTACATCAAGAGCGTTAAATTTCAAATCTAGCAGCGCTAGGTCTAAAATCTAAGTGCTTAATGTAACATTTATCTTGTTTTAACATCTAACACACTTGTTTACGTGCATGTATTGGCCCCGATGGCTTTCCATATCTGTGCACACTGTTATTTTGACACACACATTTTAATGGGAGCAGTGTTGTTGTATCTTTGGCACCATCTAGTGACAAAAACATCAGAATTACAGGAGAAATAAAACATCAACAAGGTTTATTTATTTAATTTTTTAAGTTCAGTGGGCCGGATTAAAACGTTTAACAGACCACATGTGGCCCGCGGGCCGTAGTTTGCTCATGCCTGATCTAGGAGGTTGGAGGCCAGCAGCAGGGAGCAGGGTCATATGTCTGATTTATTATGAGTTAATGTTTTAAAGTGTGATATTTTTGTGTTTCTGATCGATCTGGTTAAAACTTCCAGGCTGATTTCACTCAGAAAAAAAAACCCAGTTAAAATAAATAAAGTGAATCTTTTAACTCGTGCTGAATGTCTACAGGCTGCTGAGACACCAGAGGAATGCAAACCAAAAGAAGCTGCACCACCAGCCGGAAGAGACCATATAAATCCCCCACATCACCCTCACCACGGTCACCGCCACAGCGATGATGATGGTCTACAACCCAGTGGACATAATCACCATGGAGACGTTGATACAGTCGACCATGGGCAAACTCAATTAGAAGCAGGTCAGATCCTCAAGCAGCAGGTCCAGCCTCATCCCAGCAGGCCGTGACCTGAAGAAAAAAACAACTGAAAATCTAAGTTCAGCTGAGGGTGGACGGAAGGCTCTGAGAAGACCAGCTGATGCTGACACTGACGTCAGCTGTTTGGGGAGGCGAACCAGGAGAGCCTGGGTCTCTGACACTGTGATGAGGCGCTGCCCGCCTCCTGACAGTGACAGGGTCTGATGGAGGCTGGTGCTAACGACGTCAGGGAGACCTGACAGTGACGCCAGCCTCCGGCCGCCTGACAGCAGCCGCCAAAGTGAGTCTGACACCCTTCTACGTTCAGCTGAGCCTGACAGTAGATGTAAGCTGGTCCCAATCAGGCTGAGGCTTTTCTTGTTACCAACTAGTATTACCCAGAGACGGGCATGAGCACCCACTCACCAGCACACGAGGATTCATTTATATGAATCCTTGGACCGTCTTTTTTGGTAGAAAATAGACAGAGCTCCATCTTAAACCTGCTGTGAGTGGTTGCTCTCTTCCCGTCTGAGGCGTGCACGTGCTCTTCATGTTCCTAAACGACCTCATCCGTCTGCTTTCTCCATCCTTTATGAGTCCAGCTGCAGAAACTATGATCTAGTGGCACCTGGAGGATGTTCGGCAGGAGAGAGAGGACGAGGCGTTTCAGAACATCAGAGACACTTAAAAAAAAAAGATGTAAACAGGCCGAGAATTTTATTTAGATTCAACGGATTTGGACAAATTTTTGTGTTTTTTTTTTTAATGTTTAAAAAACAGCAGCTTAAAGGCAGAAATTAAAAAAGGGAAATGTTCTTTAGATCTGGTTCAAACACACACACACACACACATCCACACACACACAAATCCACACATCCACACACACACACACACACACACACACACACATAGTACATCTAATGTGTTTTATTTGCTGACACACCGACTGCTTCCAATCTACACAACCTGTACCCACACATCCTGTACCCACACAACCTGTACCCACACAACCTGTACCACACAAGCTGCACCCACACAACCTGTACCCAGATAACCTGTACCCACACAACCTGTACCCAGATAACCTGTACCCACACAACCTGTACCCAGATAACTTGTACCCACACAACCTATACCCAGATAACCTGAACCCACATAATCTGTACCACACAACCTGTACCCATACAACCTGAACCCACACAAACTGTACTCGCCATGTGTTTATGTTAAAGCTTTTGAAATAAAAAAGAACTTATGATAGATGACGAAGGTGAAGATGTGAACAACGTGCTCGGTCCGATTCGATCTGAACTGAATGACGAGTTCAGTGGGAAAATCAAACTAACCCTGAACACCTGATGCCCGTTCAGACCGACGTATCGAGTTTTAACGAGTTCAAACTGTGAGAAAAATAAAGATGGTTCAGTTCATTTCTGTGTTTTTGTTTTTATTAAGTTTAAGTCTTTTCATGAGCTTAAACTTTGATTATAAGACTCTAAAAACCTAATCAGTTCATCTATAGTTGCTACTGAGTAACAGAGAACAGTTTCATGAAAAACTCATCTGTTATTTGAGAAAATATGATGTTAAAAAAAAAAAAAATCTGTGACTTTAAACCGTCTCATATTATTCGTTCATTAATCTTCTGAAACATCCGTTCATAACGGGGGTCGAAACCAAACGGGTGAGAGGCAGGGTACACCCCGAATAGGTCACCAGTCTGTCGCAGGGCCACACACACACACACAAACACACACAGACAACCATCAACACACACACACTTAGTCCTAGAGGCAAATTCATAGCAGCCAACCTAACATGTATGTTTTTGGAGGAAACCAGAGAAAAGCCACACATACACAGGGAGAACATGCAAACTACACACTGTAAGGACAGTGTTCTAAGCTTCGCCCCCACTCCGGGACTTGAACCCCTGACCTTCTTGCTGTGAGGTCACTGTGCTAACCACTGTACCACCAACCGGCAAAAAGAATATTTAAAATATAGTTTGTTCATATTTAATATTTATGATTAATATTTATAGAAAAATAAATGTGCATTTTTTAAAATAAAATCTGACCAAAAAAAGACTGACGTTTGTGAACAAACTAGTCTTTCCATTTTTATCCAGCAGGTGGTGCTGATGGTCCAAACCTGACTTTATGGTGAACATTTCTGATTTTTTTTTTTATGCTTCATATCTTTTGTTTTTAATCTTTAGTTTAAAAAAAAACATAACTTTAATAATTTTTAAACATAAAAATATTCCAAATAAATGTTTAACTAATTTTAATAATTTTAATCCCAAAATAAGCTTTTTATGTCACTTTTTAATCCTAATTTACTCTTTTTAAAGCTTGTAATGATTAAAAAAAACCACTAGAATTTGTTGCAGTTTTTTTGCAAAAAATATCCATTTAATAACATTAAGAAATAATTTTTAAATCAGTTGTATTTTTAACATATTTGGTGAATCTTGTTTTCATCCTTCAGTCTCTAGAGACAATGGAGTGTGTTTGTGCATCATCAGCTGTGGCTGAATAAGCCAAGGTGGGAGCTGAAGCTCCTATTGCACTTGCTGTAAATCTGATAGGTGGTATGAGTCATGGGGGGAAGCAGTGCCAGACTGACTTCTCTGCTGTTTCCGGGTCGTTGTGGCCTCGAACTGGATCTCTCTGTTCAGATCACTGACTTGAGATCTGCTGCGTTGATGTTGCATGACTTCAGATCCCTCTTGGAGGCATCTTCATACCACCGGTCGCGTTCCTGTGGCGAGGATGTCCTTTGGAATGTGCCATCCATCTTGCATACATGGTCGAGCCAGCTCAAGTTAGACTCTCTGAGAGGAAGATGAACATACTAGACATGCTCGTCCAGGCCAGGATGTCTAAAATGACTGATTGGTGAATCATATCAGACAAAATCAGACTTCTCCTTCCATTATTTCCCTCCAGGGGTCTCCACAGCAAGTCAGTTTCTTCCATCTAACCCTATCTGCTGCATCCTCTTCGGTCACACCAACTATCTTCATGTCTTCCTTCACTGTATCCATGAACCTCCTCTTTGGTCTTCCTCTAGTCCTCTTTCCTGGTGGTTCCAAATCCAGCATCCTTCTTCTGATGTACTCTCTCTCTCTCTCATCTGCACATGTCCAAACCATCTCAGTCTGACCTCTCTCACTTTAAAACCTCTAACATGTGCTGTTCCTCTGATCCTGTCCATCCTGGTCACTCCCAGAGAGATCCTCAGCATCTTCATCTCTGATACAAACATTTCTGTTTCCTGTCTTTTCCTCAGTGACACTGTCTCTAGACCAATCAGCATGGCCGCTCTCACCACACTGTCTCTAGACCAATCAGCATGGCCGCTCTCACCACACTGTCTCTAGACCAATCAGCATGGCCGCTCTCACCACACTGTCTCTAGACTAATCAGCATGGCCACTCTCTCCACACTGTCTCTAGACCAATCAGCATGGCCGCTCTCACCACACTGTCTCTAGACCAATCAGCATGGCCGCTCTCACCACACTGTCTCTAGACCAATCAGCATGGCAGGTTTCCTGTATTTTTCTGTCCGTACATACATTTACATGTTTTATTTTTCTTATGTTTGATCATTTAAATGGTTATAAATTCAATTGTTCCATTATTTCCATTTAATCGTGTTTTAAAAACCTTTTTCTTGAGGTTTTATTAAAAAGAACATTTTGTGTTAAATCTGTACGATTAAACCTCGAACCTGTAGAAAAGGTCAACAGGCCAGCGGTGGTAATAAAGGAGGTGGACGGTGTGTGTGTGGGCGTAATTGGGCAGTAGAGGGTAATTATCTCCAATGTCCTGAGACAAAGAGCTGTGAGTGTTTGTCTGTGTGATTCAATCAACCTCACACAGAGCAGCTCAGCTCCTAATCATCCCATCTGCTTCTCCTGGATGCACTGCAGCAAACACACTGCTTCTCACAAACAACCTGCTCCTCTGACACACACACACACACACGCACACACACACGCACACAGATAGTGTGGAAAATTCTCACTTCTTTGAGTTGTTTTTTAAAAAAATATTTAAAAAGTACTGGATCTGTTCCTATTGAAGGTGACAAGTGCCCACAGTTACTCAGTACTTACTATAGATGAACTGATCATCTGCCTTTTGTATCTGACTTAAATTTTTTAAATTATTTATGTAACAGATGACCTCTCAGAAAAAAATAGTCACAGTATCCAAAAATTAATCACAAATTTAAATAAACTAATTCTAAAACTGGCAACACAGTGGCTTCACAGCAAGAAGGTCAGGGTTCAAATCCCAGGTGGGATGAGGCTGGGATCATTAGCCTTTCTGTGTGGAGTTTGCATGTTCTCCCCGTGTATGTGTTGTTTTTTTTTCTGGTTTCCCCCAAAAACATACATGTTAGGTTTATTGGCTGCTAGGAATGTGTGTGTGGATGGTTATGTGTGCAAGTGGCCCGGCGACAGACTGGCAACCTGTTTATGGTGTACCCTGCCTCTCACTTTAAATCAGCTGGGATTCTTTGTTCCTGTCCTGGGCGTGGTCAGACTGAGGATCCTCTGTGTTTGATCTACCATCCTGTTTCCATCAGGATGAAGAACATCTACTGATTTCTTCAGATATAAAGCTGTAGAGTAGAATAAGAGCTTGTCCCAGGGAGGGATCTCTCCTTTATGTGGATCCCCATCAGGTTCCTTCTTTTTTTTTTCCCATTACTGGGTTTTTTGGACTTTTTTCTCACCATGAGTGAGGGTCTTTAGCTAAGTTTTCTTTAGTTTGCTTTTTGCTGTGTATTTATCTTTGACTTTTTTTCTTAATTTTTTAATTCATTATAAAATCTGCCTCCACAGATCAACGTGTCCATGTTCCTGCCCTTACTTACTTCACTGAGCTCCTCTCCCTCTCGCTCTAACTCCACCCACAGCCTTCACCAGCAAAGGACAAGGCTGACCATGATGAGGAACACAGCCTTCCAGGCCGTTGCCCCACATCTGTGGAATAAGCTTCCAGAACTCCTCAAGGCCACAAAATGTGGACACATTTAAAAGGGTAAAGGAAGTGGGGGAAATCGGGGCTTAAATAGTCCAGTATGACATAAGACGGGTAGTCCCCATAATTCTCCCCAACAATCCTCCCAAAACATTCCACCACATTCACATCCCCATACCTTCATCTCCACCCCACGATCCCCAACTCCACCCTCACCTCTCCCAGCCTCCACTGTGGCACCAAATGAAAACAATCCTCTCGCTCCACCTCCAAATCCCCCACACTCAATTCCCATGCCCACAACCCCCTAACCCACCCAAAACTCAAGGTTTTCCTTAAACCTCACTCCCTGGACCATTCCAGGACTGAGAGAGGTGTTTTTGTTTGGTCGTCAGGGGCAGGAACTAGGATGCTACCATGTAGGATGCTACCAGGTCTGTCGTGGTGAAGAGAGAGCTGAGCCGAAAAGCAAAGCTCTCGATTTACAAGTCGATCTACGTTCCTACCCTCACCATGGTAACCAGGATCTACGTTCCTACCCTCACTACGGTAACCAGGATCTACGTTCCTACCCTCACCATGGTAACCGGGATCTACGTTCCTACCCTCACTACGGTAACCAGGATCTACGTTCCTACCCTCACCATGGTAACCGGGATCTACGTTCCTACCCTCACCATGGTAACCAGGATCTACGTTCCTACCCTCACCATGGTAACCAGGATCTACGTTACTACCCTCACCATGGTAACCGGGATCTACGTTCCTACCCTCACCATGGTAACCGGGATCTACGTTTCTACTCTCACCATGGTAACCAGCTGTGGGTGGTGACCGAAAGAATGAGATCGTGGATTCAAGTGGCTGAAATGATCTTCCTCTGCAGGGTGGCTGGGCTCTCACTCAGAGATCGGGTGAGGAGTTCTGCCATCCGTGAGAAGCTCTGTGTCGAGCTGCTCCACCTCCAGGTCGAAAAAAGCCAGATGGGGTGGTTCGTGTATCTGGTCAGGATGCCCCTCGAGCGCCTCGCTGGAGAGGTGTTTCGGGCACGTCCCACCGGGAGGAGACCAAGAGGCAGACCCCGGACCTGCTGGAGAGACTATGTCACACAGCTGGACAGGGAACACCTCGGGATCCTCCTGGGTGAGCTGGAGGATGTAGCTGAGGTGAGAGAAGCCTGGGCTTCCTGTCTGAGGCTGTTCCCCCCACAACTCGGCCCCGGATAAGTGGAAGACGACAGAACGGAACGGTTTTTGTTGCCGAACAGAAACTAAACCAAGGCTCAGCATTTTTGTGTCTTTATTATATAACTTTTTGAGAGCTTTTTAATCACACATTTCATCAGAGAGGCTCAGATGTGGACAAAAAAAAAAAAAAAACACTATCAGTCTTTGGCCACAGATAAAGAGTGTTTGAAGATGCGTCCAAAAAATGTTTTTTTTTTCCAGTTTAATGATCCATAAAACACATGAAGAACATGGTACGGAGGTCAGGAATTAAACCAAGAAGCTGAAAAATGTGTGGCTCAAAGTTCTTTGCTTAGTAAACATTAAGAAGCAGCAGAAAATTCCAGAGAGATTATTTCCAGACGGGGAAAAAAAAAGTCAGACTGTGTGAGAGAAAAAGAAAGTTTTTACTGATCTGTTACAGTACGTCTACGTCCAACCCATCAAGAGCTTATTAAAGGTCTGATTAGTAGAAAATAAAAACTCAAAGTGCTTCTTCTAAAGTGTTTGTAACATTTTAATGAGTGCAGAAAACTGAAAAAAAAAACTGAGTAAACATCTGTACCATAAACATGAAAAAAAAAAAGTATTTTTATCTAGTTTTAACACTTTTAAAATGTTTCCCTTTGTTTTTAGAAAAGCTCTTCTTTTCCAGTTAAACATTCAAAAAACAGAAAACACTTTCAGGGTGAAAAAAAATCAGAAAATATTCTCTTTAAAAATATCCATCTCATGCAAAATAAAACTTTTCTAAAAAAAACCCAAAAAACTATCTAGGTTTTGGAACAAATTTATGATAGTTGGAAAATTGAACAGATCAGGAAGTGTGAAAGCCTGAATATTGCTCATCTCCCAGCCGAGTTTGAGAAACCATAAGGCCGCCATGTGATGGTGTCAGTGGGAGAAATATTTTATCAATGCGACACCTATACGGAAAAATGGAAATTGAGACTTTAAAAGCTTTAAAAGCTAGACATTTTGTGGGAATGATGGTTTCTATAGATGCGCTACTAAAAAATAAACCGAATCACTACTGTTGATCTACGTTCCTACCCTCACCATGATAACCAGGATCTACGTTCCTACCCTCACCATGGTAACCAGGATCTACGTTCCTACCCTCACCATGGTAACCAGGATCTACGTTCCTACCCTCACCATGGTAACCAGGATCTACGTTCCTACCCTCATCATGGTAACCAGGATCTACGTTCCTACCCTCACCATGGTAACCAGGATCTACGTTCCTACCCTCACCATGGTAACCAGGATCTACGTTCTTACCCTCACCATGGTAACCAGGATCTACGTTCCTACCCTAACCATGGTAACCAGGATCTACGTTCCTACCCTCACCATGGTAACCAGGATCTACTTTTATTGGAAGCCATTTTTCTGTTTATAATTTTATTGTAACCACTAGAGGGCGTTGGTTTAAAAAGCTTTAGATCAAAATAATTAATTAGTAAAATTATTAATAATTTTAACGCTACCACGTTGAAGCGAGGCGGGAATACTATTATGATTTAATTACGATTAAAAAAAACACTGAAATGAGAAATAGAAAGGCTCACACGTTCCTATTTGAAGGTTAAAAAAAACAAAGGCCAAAAGTTGATTTTGCATGAGATGAACATTTTAAACCAGTTTAACTTCATCCTTCAATCCTTCAGTTTGTAAGTTTTCAGGATTTAACACAACCAGTGAGGCTTTGTGAGCGATCTGAAAGTATAAAACACACACGTACCGAGCAGCAGAACCACGTTAATCACAGAAAAATAGAGATTTGTCATTTACAGTCAATATATTAAGACCTTTCTGCACTAGCGTCGCATCGCCAGCATCATCAGCAGCACAAAAAAAGAGACAAACAGTCCTTCAGATTCACATTTTAAAAGTCTTTAGAAAGCAACACGTCATGAAACGATGCTTTCTGCTGATTTAGTGTCTTAAAGTGAGATTTTAAACACGTTTAAAAGATAAAACTTCACTGAATGTTATACATTTTTACCTGTAAGATGATTTTTTTTACTACGTAAAGCAGAACAAACTAAGAATTCATTTCTTACGTTAGAAAAGAGCTACGTTTAAAATGTAAATAATTTGATTATGAGATTATTTGATAAAAATAAAGGGGAGTGATCGCTACGTTGATGCTATGATTCACGAATGCTATAAAGCCCTCTCACATAGAGAAGCGATTGGTCGGATCTGCAACCTGACGAACAACCAGAAGTGAACAAATGGTAGATTTTTAGTCGGAAAATGCAGAGCAGGTGTTAAAAAACGCTAATTCCGATAGAAAAATTGGAATCACGCCAAGTTGCAGATCTCGACTTTTAGATCATCTGGGAGGGACGGGGAGGTGGATGATGCGTTCTGGGCATGCGCAGAGCGCGAAGTCGCAGATCTCGTCAGGTCGCAGATCTCGTCAGGACATCGGTGATGGGCAATGGGAAAAATGGCAAATTCGAGTGCAGCTCGTGAGTTCATCTCACACTCATCGAGCGTTGTTCGCCTCATTGTTGGGGCTTTTGCAACAGATCACATTATTATCAGAATATACTTTAATGATCCCACACATGGAAATTTGTGTGTCACAGCAACAACTTCCTATCTGCTAAGTGAGTCGTTGTAGAGGCCGATCACGTACGGAAAGAAAGACCTCCGGTAACGAGATGTTCTCGAGCGGAGCTGTCTGAGCCTCTTGGAGAAGGAGCTCTGCTGTTCGTCCAGGAGTGGGTAGAGAGGATGGTCATGATTGTCCATGATGATAAAAGTTTGTTCAGTGACCTCCTCTCCACCACTGCCTCAAGTGAGTCCTGTTTGCTGCCAATGACAGAGCCAGCCAGTCTGATTAGTTTATTCAGTCTGTTGGCGTCACTGGCTGTGATGCTGATTATCGCTCTGATTTAAAATTTTTGTGACCATCTCTGAATTTTCTGAAATCTATTCCGAGTCGGAAAGGTCGTGCAATTGTCTACTGATTACCTACAGATAAGCATGAGACAAACGATCAACCATTGGTCGATTTACTAGCAGATAATTGGTGACATCTATCAGACGAAAGTCGTGCAGTAATCTGTAGATGTCTGGTAGAAAATGTGCCGTTAATCAATCGGCACAGACACGTGATCTCTACAAAAAAAGAAAAAATTTGGGTTCCAGGAGGGGCAGGTGGGGGACATGTCTTGGGACATGTCTTGGATCTCCTGGCAAGAAACTGCAGATGAATGTGACAGTCGCACAATTGTCTCCCGGTAATGGACGTCTTTTCAAGTGCCTCTAAGATGTAGGCATGAAAACCCAAATTCTCCATGTGTAGATCTATAGATAGAAAAAAACAAGATGTGTTGTTCTTGGCTGTGCGTTTCAGGACTTCACCAAGAAAACATCGGCTTTCACTTCGGCTTGCCCGTTTCAATATACAGCCCGACATTGTGTTGCTCGCAGCAAGTCGCTTCAATGTGAGCAACACCTATCGCAACCCTTACCGCACGCAATTCACACGCACAGAAATATCGCCATGATTTTCCGAGACGCTGACGCATCTCTTCTTATGTGAGTGTAAAAATTATCTTTAATTTGTCGGAGCAAAGTAAGAAAAAGCGGGTTCACATTTTGTACAAAACGTGTCCGAAACACTTTGTGTGTGAACGTTGAGGTCATTTTAGTGTTAAAATATATTTAAATGTAAATAGAATTAAATCAAGATGAACATACGTATGTGTATCTACACGACATACTTATACATATGTATTCAAACATACAGCAAGGTATTAAAATATTAATTATAATTACGGCAAATATTAAGTTTATTCATTCAGTCATCTTCTGAACCGTCCTTCCCTTACGGGGTCGCGCGGGCTGTCGGAGCCTACCCCGACTGATTCAAGGCAAGAGGCAGGGTACACCCCGAACAGGTCACTAGTCTGTCGCGGGGCCACACATACAATCATCCACACATAGCAGCCAATCAACCTAACATGTATTTTTTTGGAGGAAACCAATGAAAACCCACACATACATGAGGAGAACATGCACACTGCACACAGAAAGGACAGTGTTCCAACCCTCGTCCCTACCCGGGACTCGAACCCTGACCTTCTTGCTGTGAGGCCACTGTGCTAACCACAAATTAAGTTTATATTTGTGAAAATAAAACGTGAATTTCTATTCGCTCTAGTGTCAATTTTTAGTTGCATAAAAACTATAAACAATATTATTTTTACATTTTAGTGTCGGAATACTGACGCAAACATAAACAATAACACTGACATGGTGATAAACCAAACCCACCTTCACAGGTAAGAACACAGTGAGGATGAGTAGGATCTTCAGTTTGTCGAGCTACATGTTCTCACCTCCGGTAGGAGGAAGGGTAGTTTAGGGACACGCGCGTACCGTCCAAACTAAGGGACTCAATTACAAAGATTTGTGTGGATCTTTGGCTCAGCAAGCGTTGGAACGTTGATTCTACTGCGTAGCTTCTACGGAGGGTAAGGAGCGTTACTGATTTGACAAATCTCAGGGCACTAACCACACCCCTGGGAATCCAGGTATGAATTGACAAGATGGTCTTTGCAACCAATCACAACTCATGACAAAGATGGCGTCATTTTGCAAAAGGGGTGGTATCTCCTAAAAGCCAACGACAGCAGAGTTAGAGGCGGTCATCGTAGCAACTCTAAGTGATCCGTCAGTGAAATAAAAAAGAAATTGAGGCGGTAGCTCAGTGGTAGAATGTTTCTCCTTAGAGCGGAAGTTCGTGGGATCGAATCCTACTGAGCTCATGTCTTGGTTTCCTTGGAGAAGACGCCTAACCCCCATTTCTCCCGCCATTGGTGCTGTCCTGGCAGCCTGCTGCAGTGTAATGCAGCACACAAATTTTCTTGTTGAGGGACGAATAAAGTAAACTTCATTATTTTTTTTAATGTGGCCCAATTTTCTCACAAAAGATATTTACGTGTGCTTTTAAATTGCTTCGCTGCGTTACGCCTCGCTGCTTCAAATGCTTCACTTCAGCTTCAGATTGTAGTGTAAGGACGCTTTATAAACGAGGCTCCAGGACAGCGACAGTCCCTTTGTTTTCCTTTATCATCCAAACTGAGCTGCAGGACTCTCCACGGAAATACGAAACTAAAACTTGGAGAGCATACGATGGACTTTCTGACTCGTTTGACCCAAGGACGCAGACCTGCACAGCTTTCAGACGGTATCAACTTTCTCTGAAAAACTCTGAGATATTAAGAAAATGAAAATGATGAAATGAGAAGGTTAAATTAAACATTAAGACTTGGGCAGGTAGATAGTCTCTCAAGCCGATTTGAGGCAGACCTTAAAGGGCCCATCTCATGCAAAAGGGACTTTCCAGAGTTTTCTACCTTGTAAGTGTGTGTGTGTGTGTGTGTGTGTGTTTCTAGATTGATTTAGCCCGTTTTTCTGTGGATTTCTGGAACGCTCAGACAAAACAACCAATGAGCAGATGTCTAAAGTATGACACATTTGACGTAGCCAGGACGGACTTCGCACACGCCCCCCTCCCTCCTCACCACCCGCCCGCCCTCCTCACCCGCCTCCACTCCGGCCTTACGCCCTCACAAACTCACTTTCAACGTCCCATATACAGGCTGGTTCGCTGCTCTGCGTCTTTTTTATTTTCTTGCTTGAAATTTTATTTCAGACGCTACCAAACCGCTACGCACGGGTTTACGCCCGCCTTCCCCCTCCCGCTCAGAGATGGGCGGAGGAATAGCGACTCAGTGAGTGCAGAGGGCGGAGCTTGTACTTTCTCAGGACGGGCGGGGGGATGAGCGATACCCGGTCTTTCATAGTTCCGGGTCTGTGACTGCGCTCCACCAAATCAATATATTTTCATAACTATGGTGTAATGCATGTTGTAAACGTGTGTGTGTGCAGAGGATACAATGTGAAAAGGGTTATTTTGCATGAGATGGACCCTTTAAGGCAGATCTCATTGGCTGTGATTAGTATTGGATCCGCCCCCGTACACACTGCTTACACTTCAAGCTTTATTATTGACCTGCTTTTTAGTCCTAAAATTCACTCATTTGTCTGTTTAAAAGGTCAAACTAAGCTCATCAGAATGAAAGAATATAGTTTCTCTAATCAAGGACCTCAGCACGCTGCATCAGCTGCTGTAATCTGTTCTCCCCTCACACATACACACAGAAATCTGTAGCTCAAAAGGTAAATTAGTGCATCCTGCTGGACAAACAGCAGAATTACGTCTTCATATGCATTAAAAAGTTAAAGCTTCATAGTTTGTTTTTCTATAATAAAACCCAACGATGCCAATCAGCAACATTCCTGCTGATTACCAATAACTCGTTAGAGAGACAGATTCAATCATCCAACCAATAAATCGGTTGGATCGTAGTGAACATCATCCGCCTCCTCTCACGTTCGTTGGATTTTTTTGTTTCCAGCTGAAGGAAAAACTTCCAAACAAAGAATCATTTTTTTTACGGTGAAAGATTCCCAATCAAGTCTGTGGTGATGTACCCCACGGGGGCTTTCAGAGGGTGCTGTGGCAGGCAGGGAGGGGTAGACGGGTGAGGAGGCGGGTTGAGGAGCAGACTGTGATGGGGGTCTAATTCCTGGACTACTGAGTAGTCTGCAACAGGAGGAAAGAACTGAGGAGAGTCAGGGAGGATGTAAGGGGATGGATTCGCTGGTGGTTTGGTTTCCACCGGCTGAAAGTCCATCGGTAAGGTCTGGTACCCCTCGCCAAGCGGGGGGGACGTAGGAGGAGTGGTGACCTCCGTAGTGTAGCCACTCCCTTCCTGATCCAGCACCAATAACTGGAACTGTTGCTCTTCCTTTTGCTCCTCACTGTCTTCACTTTGTTTTCCCTTCTTCAGTGTCTCCTCCTGCGAGGGCGGGGTGTTCTCCTGGACTCGGTGTTGTTGCCGAGGAGACAGGACCACTCCTCCAGATGGCATCACATTGCTGACTTGGGCGTAGAAGTCTGTGTTGACCCAGGTTTGGGTTTGGAGCTCATCATCCAGAGCTGGAACAGACCCAGTCAAGGACTCTAACTCCGGTTGGCCCGGCAACAAAGTGGTCATCGTCATCTGGGCGTCCTGTTCGGAAACATCGGCATCGTAACAGCTGGCTCGCCCGGAATCATCTCCAGGATGGCTGAGGGAGAGAAAAGCTGAGTTAGCAGTTATTTCCACCAGTAAAACTGTTTGTTTTCTTCCTGTAGTTGGCGCTAGAGAGTGTGACGTCATCGCTAGTGTTTGACTCCATTAAATGAACTCAATTCAGTCGACATTTTCTGTCGCGTGTTAAATTTTTGGAGCCAGAAACGTACCGTCATTGTTCCAGTCTGTCTTCATATGGTAACCAACTTGCTCTCATGGTTCCCTCGCCCACCACCAGAGGGTACCCGGAGCCTACCCTCATTTGCCTGATTTTAGACACCTGAAGATCTTTTCTGTCCTAGAATTGGGTCCTCCTTCTTCCACCTGCACACCACATCTTGACACTTTGCCCACCAAGAAAAAGCTTTTTAAAAGTACACTAAAGACTAACTGCAGCCGATCCGTCTGACTCATGGTCTGGTTTCCTGATGTCGGTATCTTAGTAGAATTTGTCAAACATACCAACCTGAAACCAGATGCTGTGGTCACTGTGTTCCATCAGAATTTGTCAAAGTGGAACCAGCCTAACACTAACATGGACCCCCAAGAACTGACAGTGAAGCTCTTTCAAAAGTTAGAGCAATAAAGAAGCTTCACTGCCACTGGCTGCGTTAGTGCCCGCTAGAGAGACTACAGTATGTCTCTCAGCTGGCCAGGTATTGCTCAGGGATCCTCTCAGAGGGAAGCTTTCTGCTGGGGCTGATGTCCCAGCGACTCAGCCCCAGATAAGCGGAAGATAACAGAACTGGATTTGAAAATCTGACCCATAAAATCTAAGTGAGTACCTCTATTAAATACCATGTAAACGTCACGAGTGTTCCCCTTTCAGACGTCACTAATTCTTCACATTGTTAACCCCAAAGTTTCTCTTCCACGGTGGCATGTTCAGAGGCAGTCATGATCAACAGTTTTTTTTTGTCCCTAGTCCCGTAGTCCCAGGGACGTCTTGGGCCCAATGGGTGTCAAACCAGGTTCTTCCGGTCGAAAGACGGTATCTCTATCACTAAACCAACGCCTCCTAGGACCACTATCAACAGTTTAATGTGATACTTTTCTGGTTTTTGGAACGATAAATGAATCAGGTATAAATTTCTAACTTCTTTTGATTTATAATTGATCCGTTTTATAAATGATGGTATTATGTTTGGGTGGAAACAGCCGGTCGATCTGGGTTTTTTTTGGCTTCAAGCATTTTGCACATACTCAAGTTAATGTTAACAATCAATGTCTCCGAATCCAGTCGTTGGTCATACCTGATGTTTGAGCAGCCTGCACTCATGTGTTCGGACGGCTGGGGGATTCCCAGCAACCTTTGGGTGTCCTCTTTTTCTCCACCGTCTGCATCCTCTTCCTCCACCTCGATGAACTCCACCCACGGCTCATCCTGGTAGAACTCTGAAGCGTAGGTAGGAAGACCTCCCGCACTGCCGTTCAGCATCAGATTCAGCTCACGGAGTTTACCTTTCTGCACAAAAACAAGTCCAAGAAATAAACTTCATTCATTCATTCAAAGCGCTGTGTGCGCGTGGAAAATGTGACTGCGACCGGTCACAGATCACGATGGTTCGGAGTTCCAAAAACAAGCCCTAATCCTAACGTTCCGTCATCTTCCGCTTGTTCCAGGGTCGGGTCGTGGGGGCAACATTCTCGAATGGGCAGCCCAGGTCTCTCTCCCCCCGGCTGCATCCTCCAGCTCACCCGGAAGGATCCCAAGTCGTTCCCCAGCCAGCTGTGAGATATAGTCTCTCCAGGAGGTCCGGGGTCTGCCCCTTGGTCTCCTCCCGGTGTGACGTGCCCGAAACACCTCACCTGCGAGGCGCTCGGGGGACATCCCGACCAGATGCTCGAACCACCCCACCTGGCTCCTCTTGACCTGGAGGAGGAGCGGCTCGACACCGAGTTTCTCCCGGATGGCAGAGCTCCTCACCCGATCTCTGAGTGAGAGCCCAGCCACCCTGTGGAGGAAGCTCATTTCGGCCGCTCGTACCCGCGATCTCATTCTTTCGGGCACCACCCACAGCTGGTGACCATAAGTGAAGGTAGGAACGTAATCCTGGTTACCATGGTGAGGGTAGGAACGTAGATCCTGGTTACCATGGTGAGGGTAGGAACGTAGATCCTGGTTACCATGGTGAGGGTAGGAACGTAGGTCCTGGTTACCATGGTGAGGGTAGGAACGTAGATCCTGGTTACCATAGTGAGGGTAGGAACGTAGATCCTGGTTACCATGGTGAGGGTAGGAACGTAGATCCTGGTTACCATGGTGAGGGTAGGAACGTAGATCCTGGTTACCATGGTGAGGGTAGGAACGTAGATCCTGGTTACCATGGTGAGGGTAGGAACGTAGGTCCTGGTTACCATGGTGAGGGTAGGAACGTAGATCCTGGTTACCATAGTGAGGGTAGGAACGTAGATCCTGGTTACCATGGTGAGGGTAGGAACGTAGATCCTGGTTACCATGGTGAGGGTAGGAACGTAGATCCTGGTTACCATGGTGAGGGTAGGAACGTAGATCCTGGTTACCATGGTGAGGGTAGGAACGTAGATCCTGGTTACCATGGTGAGGGTAGGAACGTAGATCCTGGTTACCATGGTGAGGGTAGGAACGTAGATCCTGGTTACCATGGTGAGGGTAGGAACGTAGATCCTGGTTACCATGGTGAGGATAGGAACATAGATCCTGGTTACCATGGTGAGGGTAGGAACGTAGATCCTGGTTACCATGGTGAGGGTAGGAACGTAAATCCTGGTTACCATGGTGAGGGTAGGAACGTAGATCGACTTGTAAATCGAGAGCTTTGCTTTTCAGCTCAGCTCTCTCTTTACCACGACGGACTGATGCAGCGTCCTAGTTAACGCTAATACCAATAGAAGTATGGCAGGTGACAGATCTTGATGGTTAGATCATCTGGAAGGGAGGAGGAGCGTTCTGGGCATGCTCAGAGGCGCAAAGTCACAGATCTTAAAGGTCGCAGATCGTGTCAGGACACCGGAGCGGTAAATCTCAGGAGGTTTGCTACTTGAAAAGTAGATCTTGGGATGAAAAAGGTTGGACACCCCTGGCTTGGAGCTACCGGACACAGGAACATCCCAGTAAGGGACTAATGAAGCGTTCTGTATCTTGTATCTTATTATGGTCTGTTCGTTTCGTTATCTTTAAAACCAGGTCTGTTTAATTATAATAAAAACACGACCGATCAATTTATCTGTTCAGTGCAACCGGGATCAGAGTTCATCACAGCATCCCCTCCTCATGTGTGTGTTTTTTTTTTAATCTCTCTCTCTCATGTCTCTATCTGGCCGTGTGTTTGTCTCACTGAGAGAGGAGCAGACGGGGGTGTGAGGCGGGGTGATGATGATTACGCTGCCCAAAGAGCCGAGGATAAATTAGCCAAACAAAAGTCTGTTTTTCATCAGTTACAATGAAAATGTAAAAAAAACAGTTACGTAATCTTTTATATAATGTTTTCACTGAATAACAAAAGAACAAAGAACGTATTTGTTTTCATTCGTTATCGACTTAAACCGATTATCGACTGGATTCAAACCAAAATAAATCATCTATAAACAGTAAAACTTGTTTTTATGGCTCCAAATAAAAACTGAGTGAATCAAAAATGAATCTGTAAGAACTATTTTGTATTGTTTTTATAATTAAAAAATCAAAATGTCATGTGAGGGCGGCAAGGTGGCACCGTGGGTAGCACAGTGGCCTTACAGCAAGAAAATTGTGGGTTTAAGTCCTGGTGGGGATGAGGCTTGGAATAGTGGTATTTCTGTGTGGAGTTTGCATGTTCTCCCTGTATCTGCGTGGGTTTTCTCCAGATACTCCGGTTTCCTCCCACCCTCCAAAAACATGCATGTTAGGCAGGTTGTCCGGTGCCAGATTGCCCCGAGGAATGAATGTGTATGAGTGTATGTGTGTGGCCCTGTGTCAGACTGGTGACCTGTTTGGGTGTACCCTGCCCCTTGCCTTGAATCAGCCGGGATGGGCTCCAGCACCCCCCATAAGGCATAGATTGTTATGTGGGTGGCTGACTGAAATGTCCTGTGATTGTTAATTCTTCTTTTTCCTGCAGGTGGCGCCACAGCAGGTCAGTTTCCATCATTAAACCCTGTTTTCTGAATCATCTCAAATCAACTAGAATAAGTTTTAATTGAGAGGAATAGTGTTGCATTTTTCCTCTTGGTTTCTGTCCCGTCTTCTGTCCCGTTCTGTCCCGTCCTTGTGCACTCTTTGGACGTCGTTTTGGACCGCATTGTTTTACTCTGTACGGCTATTTTTTTCCCAACCTCTAGCTCCCCGTTGGCTTTCTTTGCTGGTAATGGAGTTGTCCCGCTTTGTTTGCGTAGACGACCCGCTGCTAGCTCTCAGAACCAGATCCACCGTAGCTGGAGGAGTCGGTGCAGTCCTGACACAACTGAGAAGGAGACGGTCTGAAAGAAGGCGCATTGAACCCAGTGTCCCTGTGGTCGTCACGGGTAACATCCGGTCGCTCGTTGGCAAGATGGAGGAACCCAGTGGTAAATGGACTCTACTTATATAGCACTTTTTTATGAACTTGGGTTGGTACCCAAAGAGCTTTACATTGTAGCTCACATTCACACACACACTCATACCTGATGGGGAGGCCACCATGCAAGGTGCAAACCACCATCAGGAGCAATTGGGGGTTCGGTGTCTTGCTCAAGGACACTTCAGCATGAACTCCGGGTGGGGGATCAAACTGGTGACCCTCCGGTTACAAGACGGTCGCCCTACCCATTAAGCCACCCTTTCCAGCAGTTCAGGCCAGTTTAGTGTGCTTCACTGAAACTGACTACGTGGACTCGTTCCAGACTGGCTGCTCTTCAGACGACAGGTTTCACACCGCGTAAGCGGACCAGGAAGGACCACTAGAAGGATCACTGGGAAGACGAGCGCATCGAGGTGTTTCAAGACTTGTGACCTTGGCTTGTGGTCAGATGATCCTGAAAGTCTAATCAGTTCATCTATAGTTGATGCTGAGTAACAGAGGGCAATTTGATTAAAATCTCTTGGATGGTTTGGGAGGTTTTGTGTTCACGGACGCAGGGACAACTCGCGTGCTTTTTGCCTTCAATACATTCAGTTTGCAGAGATATAAAAATGAACAATAAACATATTTAGTGTCTCCAATGAGGAGACGGTGGCTCAGTGGTAGAGCATTTGCCCTCGGACCGGAAGTTAACCGGATGTTTGCGGGTTAGATTCCCCCTGAGTGCACGTTAGGTCCTTGGAGAAGACACCTAACCCTCCTGTTTCTCCCACCATTGGCATCGTTGTGGCAGCCTGCTGCGGTGTAGGACAGCAGCACACACATTTCCCCAGTGAGGGATCCAATAGTGCATGAAAAAAAAAAGTAGTTCCTCTGGTCCCAGGGACATCTAGGGCCCAGTGGGAATCGAACCAGGTTATCCCGGTCAAAAGACAGATACTCTACAACTGAGCCAATGCTTCCTTGGACCAACAATAAACATGTTTAAACGTACCTTTAACATCTCTGAATCGATGCCTTTAATTTTAGGAGCAGGAACACGAGGCAGCAGCACCAGCATTAATCTGGAAAAGAAAAAAAAAAAGCAGACTTTTTTTTACTCTATTTACTAATATTTCAGTCCATCTTCAGCTTTTAAATGATCCCAGCTCACAAAGAGAACCCCTAAAACGTGTCTGGTAAAACTCTTAAAGAGACATGCACTCCTTCTGGTTCAAGCCTTGAAGACAGTATCATGTTTTCACGTATGGTCTCGTTATCTCTGAGGCTGTTGAATAAATTTATTCAGTTTCACATCTATTTTGGAGTGTGTGGCTTCCCCCCTCCTCTCGCTCAGCACTTAGTTCCGCCTTATGGGCATCTGCATGATACAGCGTAAATCTCTTTAGTAAATACAGCACATGGGTTTTTATTTTTCTATCAAATGCGCCACCTGTGATGGCAGCAGGTCTACATTTTGTTTGGATTTTTAAAGAGATGAGCTACTTCAGCAGTGAGGACGGGCCAATGGGAAGCTTTTCTGGCGAGACGAGGAAACGGAGTCACAACCTTCTGGGACCCAGAGGTAAGATCTTAAGCCCGAGCCCGAACCAGACCCGAGAGGGCCTAAAAATGTCAATCATTACTTCGGGTCGAGCTTCTCTCTCGCTGACATTCTTTTTTAAATAAAAATATGTTTATAAAATGTAAACTAAAACGAGGTGTGGGTAGTAAACTAAGGAATACTTGTCATAAAATTATTTAATTTGGATAAAACAGAAGTAATGTTTAACTACTAAACAGGATCCGCAGAGCCAGCGCATGCTCTACGCACGTGAATGCCTCCTCTTAATTTGGTAATCCTCTTTATTTTATTTATTTTGAACTGGTATCCCCGATATGAAGGAGTAAGAAGTTAAGGATAAACTAAAGGCAGGAGAACTGAAAAGAAAAACACACACCGGTAAGAGTGAGGTGTGGAAAAGATTCAAATTTATTGTTCAAAATGCTACAGAAACTTGCGTTGGCTTCGCTGGATGTAGTCAATGTGGCGCTTTGCTTTTATATGAGAGCAAAAAGACTGGCACCTCGACGCTGAGCGGGCATTTCAACAGCTGGACTGGTAAAAGTGATGATCGCTATTTTCTCATTTGTTTCAAAGACCGTCCCTCCTCTTCACACTAAGCAGACCATCACAGACAAGTGTGTTTGGGGTCCTGTAGTGTGATTTTTTTTTTTCATTAAAAAGCAGGTTCTTGAAAAGATTTATAAACAACCCACCCCGTTCCCCCGAGTCCTCACAAATAAAATATGACATTTCGGGCTTGTTTCGGGCTCGGGCCCGCAAATCACGTTGATTGGTCGGGCTGGATTTTTTAGGCCCGATCTCACCTCTGCTGGGACCTCAGTTTAGTCTGGTTTACAGACTTGTACAGACTTTCTAAAGTTTCCTGAAGCTGAACTTAAAACTACAAAATAAAACTTCTCTTTATGGCGATGTTGTTGATTCGTCCCGTGGTTTGTGTGTGCGAGTGTGTGTGTTTATGCTTCATTTTAACCCAAACACAGAAAGTTTTCATCCTGCAGCCTTCAGACAGCAGCTGAGAATCCTAGAATAAATCTGTGTGTTTGTATCTGTCTATATGTGTGTGTGTGTACTCTCTTCAACTGTTGTCAACTACATAGACATCCACCATGGCATTGGGTGTGCCAGTGCAGCCTCTGCCAGCTATAAAAAAGATTCTTTAAAAACCGGGACATCCAAACCAAGGTCAAGCTGCTCGTGTTTCAGGCAGTAGTTCTGCCCTCCGTGCTCTGTGGGACCACCGTGCTCTGTGGGACCACCTACAGCGGCCATCTTCAAGACCGTGGAGCAGTAACACCAACAATGTCTTTGTAAACATGTTAAGAAGATGTGCCTACCATCATCTTACCATCATGCTACCATCCCTGGCATCCCCTGTTAACCATCACCTGACATGACTGTTTGTCTGCATGCCTGACAACTGTCTTCCAAATCAAATAGTCTACCGTCCACTGGAAACAGGAAGATGGACCCCAGGAGGGCAGAAAAGAGGTGCAAAGACAACATAAAAACCCATCTGTGTTGCTTCAACCTCACCGATGGGTAGGAGGAACATGTGGAGCACGCTAAACGAAGAGGCTGCACATCTGGAAACAGACTAGCAGAGTGTCAGAAAGGAGAGACCAGCTCCTTACATCTGCACCTTCACCAAGTCCAAGAACTGTTTTCTACTCGTTAGGGGGGCGTAACAGAAAATTGAAAAGCACTAGCTTGGTGATTAGACCGGGCATCAGATAACCAGAGGGTTGCAGGTTGAACCCCTTGCTTGGAGGTGAATGAGAGCAAGACACTGAAGTCCTAATTCGTCATGACCCCCCTCTCCTGCTGCCAGAGGGAGCTCTGGATGTTTCTAGTCAACCTGATTGGGGTCACCTGAGGATGATTACACATTCAACACATCTGTGCACCTTGTCAGCTATTTAAGGGCAATCACCTTAGACCTCCCTGTCGGGTCATACCATCCCTGCCAGCCAGGTCTCCCTGGTTCCCTGACCAAATACACATTCTTGTAATAACCTGCAATAACAGCAGGGGCCACGACACTGAAACTTTGTGTTTTCTTTCCACAGTGATTATGGACTGCCAACTTAAAAATAAACCATGTTTTCTGTCTGTAAATGGGTCCTCCCTCCTTCCACCTGCACTCCGCTTCATGACATAATTACCGTATTTTCCGCACTATAAGGCGCACCTAAAAACCTTAAATTATCTCTAAAGTCCACGATGCGCCTTTTAACCCAGAGCGCCTTATATATGGATTAATATTGAGCTACAACAGGTGTCGTAACTGCGGTAAGCAGCCGCCAACTCCATTTCCCCTTTAGAAGAAGTAGTGCATGCTGGGATACATGAAAGGGCGTCTTATTAGGTGTGTTCGAGATGACAAATTGAATGCAAAACCTATTCAAAAAGTTTTTGAATGTAAAACCTAACGGGCATGCATTGCGCGCCGATCAGAACTGCGTCCACCTGTGTCATCTCAAACGCACCTATTTCCATTTGTGTGTTTGTGTAAAGACCCGAACATGGCTCCTACCAAGAGAAACTGTTACACCGAAGAGTTTAAACTCAAGGCGATCGGTCACGCAGTAGAACACGGGAATAGAGCCGCAGTGAGAGAGTTTAACATCAATGAATCAATGGTGAGGAAGAGGAGGAAGCAAGAGGATGTGCTGCGCCAAGTAAGTAAGACTAAACAGAGTTTATCTCCAATGGAAGATAAACTGTGTCACAAAAATACTAATACTTAAGAAAATAATAAAACAGCTGTTTATTCATTTTGGGAGTAAAAACAGAAAGCTGTTTTGTAATTGTTAATAAAGTTTGACTGACCTATCTGACTGTTGTTTTTTTTTCACATTCCCTTTAGCGCAGCATCATTCAGTGAATGCATAACGTAATCCCAGCCTTTACTGTAGCGCCTTATAATGCGGTGCGCCTTATAGTGCAGAAAATACAGTCATCCTGACAGTTTCTGATTGAGCTTCTGCCATCTTGTGTGACTTTAAAGAACTCTATAAGTAGAATTAATGTGTGTGTTTGTGTGTGTGTGTGTCGTTCCCACCTTTGTTGTTGTGAGATGACAATCAGCATGATGAGGATGAGAAATCCCACAAATCCAAAAATTAAAACCAGCGTGACGGGGACGGTGGATTCTACAAACAAATCAAGTCAAGTTTTTATTTTTGGTTAAAAAAACCTCCAAAAACTGGTCTAAACGTGTCCAGGTCTGACGCACCTTTACCAGGGATCTCATCCACCCAGACGAAGATGGAGTCGCTAAAATTGCCAAACTTGGAGAAGCCCTGCATCTTACAGTGGATGTGTACTTGGTATTCTTTCCCGATGTGCAGGCCGTAGATGGTCTGCTGTGTGTGTGGTTGCATCTCCAGCTGAAACGATAGAAACACAGGAAAGATTAAAAAAAGAGGAAAATCACATCAATTTTTTTCAATGCAACTTGCTATGAGAGTAAATTCCATTTCATTCCGTGGTCTTCCGCTTATCCAAGGCCTCTTGGTCTCCTCCCGGTGGGATGAAACACCTCATCAACGAGGCGCTCTGGTGAGGGTAGGAATGTAGATCCTGGTTACCATGGTGAGGGTAGGAACGTAGTAGATCCTTGTTACCATGGTGAGGGTAGGACCGTAGATCCTGGTTACCATGGTGAGGGTAGGAACGTAGATCCTGGTTACCACGGTGAGGGTAGGAACGTAGATCCTGGTTACCATGGTGAGGGTAGGACCGTAGATCCTGGTTACCATGGTGAGGGTAGGAACGTAGATCCTGGTTACCATGGTGAGGGTAGGAACGTACATCTTGGTTACCATGGTGAGGGTAGGAACGTACATCTTGGTTACCATGGAGAGGGTAGGAACTTAGATCCTGGTTACCACGGTGAGGGTAGGAACGTAGATCCTGGTTACCATGGTGAGGGTAGGAACATAGATCCTGGTTACCACGATGAGGGTAGGAACATAGATCCTGGTTACCATGGTGAGGGTAGGAACATAGATCCTGGTTAACATGGTGAGGGTAGGAACATAGATCCTGGTTACCATGGTGAGGGTAGGAACCTAGATCCTGGTTACCATGGTGAGGGTAGGAACGTAGATCCTGGTTACCATGGTGAGTTTAGGAACGTAGTAGGGTAGGAACGTTTTTCTATGATGTCACTGTTTACGACGTCTAAATGAAGTTGGTCGACTCAATAAGACCCATATCTCAGCATTAGAATACTTAATCTTGTAGTGTCAAATCGGGTCAGCAATTTACCGGATCAGACCGGATCATAGTGCCGCAGTCAGAGCAGAAGTCTGACGTTCAGTAGGTGGTTCGAATGCCGCTAGCGGTATGTGTACCAATAACCTGCTATGAAATTATGGCCCATCAGTGAGTCCATTATTTGAGAATTAGAAACTCCATCTGACTGCAAAACAAGAGGTTTTATGATTCTTTTATGATATAAAGTTGTTATTTTGGGGCTCAGACTCGGTCAGATTCGGTAAACAGGACCCGTTTATTCAACCAATCAGTGCCTCTTTTCGTCACCCACTCTTTCTTTCTACCTCCATGTTTCTCCATATTGAAGATTACAGATTCAGTGTGTGTTTTTCTGTCGATCAGCTTGAAATAAAACTTCTTTTTATTGTTTCAAAACCCTGAAAACAACAAAACCATTACGTCTCTTCGTGCGTCGGTTTGTTTTACTGTAATCAAATTCTAACGTAAACTTCCCAGAAAGCCGCCGGCAGCTAAAACATTTCCACTGCTATTCTGGTACGCTAACTCCGACCTTTTCCAAGGTGCATGTGTCACATGCACAGAATAGAAGACATGCTGTTACAATAGAGTGTTTAAAAAGCCTCCACACGGCTGCAGTTGTCGAGCAGCCTCATTGAGCAGGAATGAATCTGAGTTCTGTAAAAAGTTCCATGACCTGTGACCCACAGATCCCTCCCTTCCCCTCTTTCAGTAAGGCTCTGTTTTTTCAGAGGGCCTCGCTCCCCCCGCCCGCCTTGGCAACAAAGCTGCTCTGCATTTCAGTGGGGAGTCCAAAGGGGGGAGGTGCAAAGAAACACAACACTCCCTCTCTGACTGACCCACAATTTCTCTCCTAAATCTTAAACGAGTTTTCACAAGTTTGTGGATTTAAAACAGTTCAAAGGTGTTTTTTTTTTTGAGTTTCTCTGTTTTAAACACAGAACGTTCCAGAACGACTCACTGATTCCCAGCTGCTGGAATTTTTCTCTCTGTACTGGATTTCATACTGGAGACGCATCCAGCCCAAGCTGACGTCTGCAGAAGGCGGGGGTTCCCAGCTCACTGTCACATCGTAACTCAGACCAGAGGGGCTGATGTTGAGCAGGGTCCAGTTCAGGGACACGGGCGGGTCGGGACGTACTGGGAGGGAAGAGGCAAAAGTTCAAATTAAAATAAATAAAACATGAAAATAACATTTCATAACCTTTGATTCAGAGAATTTTTTGTCACAAGATTCACTGGATTAGAATGCCAAGGTGGAGCCACCTGGTTCCAGACCTTAATTTCAATTTACTCCAGCAACTAGGTCAGGGTTTGCAGATATTATCTTTTGATTGCAGCAGTCTGAAAGCATCCTACCCAATCAGAGAACAGAGATGACGGTGTGACACAAACACAAACATTCGTCCTCCATGTTTGTAGTCCTTTAGCTGAAAAAAGGAGTTTAACCTGCTATACAGTCCGCGGTGGCAACGATACCAACCCAAATCCTTTTATTCAAGATGAAAGCTACAAACAAACTGACTGGCGCTTGTGTTTGACGTCATAGCGTTGTCTGATTGGTCAGTTGATTTCAAAGATCTCCGGAGGGTGGCCGGGCTCTCGTTCAGAGATAGAGTGAGGAGCTCTGCCATCCGGGAGGAGGAAAAATTTTCAAAAATAAAAGAGCAACTGAAGAATGCTCACTGTACTGGATTGCCATCTTTGGACTAAAGAGTTGCAGGTTTGAATCCTGCTGAGCTCATGCCTAAACTCACAGTTGCTCCCATCATTGGCGCCGTCATTGGCTGCCTGCTGCGGTGCAATGCAGCTCAGGAATTTCCCCATGAGGGATGAATCTTCTTCTTCTTTCCTCATTTCCTTTCAGTGGGCGCCAAATCAAGTCAGTTTCTTCCATCTAACCCTATCTGCTGCATCCTCTTCGGTCACACCAACTATCTTCATGTCTTCCTTCACCGTATCCATGAACCTCCTCTTTGGTCTTCCTCTAGTCCTCTTTCCTGGTGGTTCCAAACCCAGCATCCTTCTTCCGATGTACTCTCTCTCTCTCTCTCTCCTCTGCACATGTCCAAACCATATCAGTCTGACCTCTCTGACTTTAAAACCTCTAACATAAGGGATGAACAGAGTAATGTAGTGAAACCTTTTTTTTTTTGGCAAATAAAACGAGCAAACAAAACCTACCATGTTCATATATATAGAGGGCATAAGAAGGCGGAGTGCCGCCTCTTTAACTATAACTTTAAAAGTTCAGACCTGTATCTCATAGAAATATTCTACTGTTCGGTAACGGATGGATTCTTGGATGAAAACCAGGAGAGATAAAACCCATCAAACTAAAACCAGACGGATGAGTACGGACGCCAAACAACTGCTTTGGATTTTCTTTAGTTCTGTACAAAATATTCTAAGACTCCTGTTTTTATGTCTTTACGTTAATCTGATGCTTTTTTTTGTCACTGGCATGAACCCAGCAAGACTGAACTGGGGTTTCTACAGGTTTAAATCCAACATCTGGAAACGTTACCTACTGATCCAGGGTTTAAAGTCTAAGATCTTTTAAGAATTTGGCCTCTAACTTTCTGCTTTTTAAACTATTTTGACTGTAAATTGTACATATTTCAGCCACAATTGGAGTCATTTTTTGTTTAATGTGTATTCAGCAGAAACTTTTTGAGATTTATCTTTAAATGAAGTCAATAGCCAAAAGAGAGACGTGTTCCACAGCAGACGCTGTCTCACTAACACTCCACACGGCCCTGACTCACCTACAACAACATAACACTTAGGTCAGGATCCTGTTTATGGACCTCAGTTCTGCATCTAACACCGTTCCCCCAGGCGCTGGCCATGAAGCATCACGTCTCGCTGATGCTGTCCGCATCTTTCTGCACCTGGATCAGGGACTTCCTCACCAACAAGCTGCAGGTGGTGAGGATAGGAGAGCGTACATCTGCACCACTGATCCTCGACACTGGGGAACCACAGGGCTTCACGAACGTCTGCGCTGCCATCCAGCCCACAAACATGGTTGTACTGTTTGCGGATGACACCATCATGGCAGGTCTCAACCAACAATGAGACCAAGTACAGGGTACAAGGTCCAGTTTCTCAGCATCCATATCTACTCTGATCTTTTGTGGACTGCGAACACATCACACCTGGTGAAGACGTCCCAAAAACATCTCTTCCTCAGGAAACGAAGCGCTCTGGACTCTCCTCCTACCTGCTAGTGAACTTCTTCAGAGCCACATCCTGTCTCTCAGCAGCGTGGTACGGCAGCTGCACTACACAGGACAAAAAGGACTTGGCCCCGGTGGAGAGGACAGCACTGGGGATCGTGGGCTGCTGTCTGTCATATATGAACACAGTCTACAGCTCACAGTTCAGCAGAAGGCCAGACGCATAGCAACCAAACCCACCAACCCAGGAAACGGAGTGTTGGCACCTCTCTCATCAGGGAAGCGGCATCAAGACAAAAACTTCAGGGCTTAGAGATAGTTTTTCTAAGCTCACCCCGGAGGATCCCGAGTCGTTCCCTGGCCAGCTGTGAGACATAGTCTCTTCCAGTGGGTCCGGGGTCTGCCTCATGGTATACTCTGTGACTCATCCATGCCCAAAACACCTCACCAACAAGGTGCTCGAGAGGCATTCTAACCAGATGCCCAAACCACATCAGAATAAGAAGGTTTTTTTTTTTTCAGAAGAAGCAATGACAGACTATTTGCTGGTGTTTGTTGCCATGGTAACAGCCACAAAAACAGTTTTAGACATAATGTTTCTAACCGATGTTCTCCACAGTGAAACAATCATCGTCATTAAAGGTGATGTTGTTCGGTCCGCGGAGCTGCAAGCAGTAGGGGATCCAGATCGCTGTGTGGTTGGCATCAAAGAAACACTCCCTATTGGAGTGGACGTACTCTGGACACTCCTTCCACTCAGTGGGCGAGCTGCAGGAGAGAGAAAGAACTACGTTATTAAAAAGAAGAAACTCTGAATTAGACTCAAAAAAAGAACTGAAATTACAATGGATCTTTTTTAAGGTAGAAGACTTTGAGATCTCCGGGGTGGGACAGGTTGTGGAAGGTACCTGGACTCCACCAACAGCTGAAGGTCACCAGTTCCCTCGATAAGCACCTGGTAAAATGTGGCACGAGGGGAGCTGGAAGACAGAAAAACATGGAGAAATGAAGCCCTTCTGGTGTGTACCGGATATTTGTTCTGGATTTTAATATAGACTTTGAGCAACTGATCGGTGCAGCGTCAGCAATAACTAGGACGCTGCATCGATCTGTCGTGGTGAAGAAAGAGCTGAGCTGAAAAGCGAAGCTCTCGATTTACAAGTCGATGTACGTTCCTACCCTCACCATGGTAACCAGGATCTACGTTCCTACCCTCACCATGGTAACCAGGATCTACGTTCCTACCCTCACCATGGTAACCAAGATCTAGGTTCCTACCCTCACCATGGTAACCAGGATCTAGGTTCCTACCCTCACCATGGTAACCAGGATCTATGTTCCTACTCTCACCATGGTAACCAGGATCTATGTTCCTACTCTCACCATGGTAACCAGGATCTACGTTCCTACCCTTACCATGGTAACCAGGATCTACGTTCCTAACCTCACCATGGTAACCAGGATCTACGTTCCTAACCTCACCATGGTAACCAGGATCTACGTTCCTAGCCTCACCACGGTAACCAGGATCTACGTTCCTACCCTTACCATGGTAACCAGGATCTACGTTCCTAGCCTCACCACGGTAACCAGGATCTACGTTCCTACCCTTACCATGGTAACCAGGATCTACATTACTACCCTCACCATGGTAACCAGGATCTATGTTCCTACCCTCACCATGGTAACCAGGATCTACATTAGTACCCTCACCATGGTAACCAGGATTTAAGTTCCTACCCTCACCATGGTAACCAGGATCTATGTTCCTACCCTCACCATGAAAACCAGGATCTATGTTCCTACCCTCACCATGGTAACCAGCATCTACATTACTACCCTCACCATGGTAACCAGGATCTACGTTCCTACCCTCACCATGGTAACCAGGATCTATGTTCCTACCCTCACCATGGTAACCAGGATCTACATTACTACCCTCACCATGGTAACCAGGATCTACGTTCCTACCCTCACCATGGTAACCAGGATCTACATTACTACCCTCACCATGGTAACCAGGACTTACGTTCCTACCCTTACCATGGTAACCAGGATGTATGTTCCTACCCTCACCATGGTAACCGGGATCTGCATTCCTAGCCTCACCATGGTAACCAGGATCTACGTCCCCATTCACACCATGGTAACCAGGATCTACGTTCCTAGCCTCACCATGGTAACCAGGATCTACGTTCCTACCCTTATCTATAGTCACCAGCTGTGGATGGTGACCGAAAGAACGAAATTGTGGATAGAAGCAGCCGAAATGAGCTTCCTCCGCAGGGTGGATGGGCTCTCTCTCAGAGATCAGGTGAGGAGCTCTGCCAACCCAAGAGGAGCTTGGAGTAGAGCCGTTGCTCCTCCGGGTTGAGAGAAGCCAAATGGGCCGGTTAGGATGCCTCCCGAGCGCCTCGTTGGTGACGTGTTTCGGGCACGTCCTACCAGGAAGAGACCAAGAGGCCCACTCCGGACCCGCTGGTGAGACTAAGTCTCACAGCTGGTTGGGGAACGACTCGGGATCATTCCGGTGGAGGATGCAGCTGGGGTGAGAGAAGCCTGGGCTTCACGTCTGAGGCTGTTGCCCTTGTGACTCAATCCAGGATACGGGGAAGACGACGGAACAGAACTTCGAGCTAACTAAATGTACAAAAGGTCATGTTGAGAGTTTTTAACAACAAGCCAGGAAAGATCAGGATGATGTTTTTGACTCTAAAAGTCAGTAAAAACACCAAAAACTTGATCAAAGACAAAACTTTACAATCAGGACATTAAAGCATTTCTGTGTTTGAGTTCAAACAAAAGGTCACATTAAAACTTTGATGGATGAAATGACCTGGTTGATTATCTCACTGTAAATCTTGAGAGTTTGAGGGTTCAAAGAGAGAGAAATTCATCTTCATTTACGGCTGTTGAAACCCAATATGTGCTTCAGTCTGATTAGAGTAGATAAGATCGTTAGAGCGACTTTACAAGAAGGAAAGAAGGATCTAGTCCAGGGGTAAAGAACTGGAAACTCTTTCTTGTTCTCAGCTTGTTTAAAATGCAGCAGCAAGACTTTTACCAAGAACTAACAGAAGAGAACATACTGTATGCTTTTGGCTCCTGATTGAGTTTAAAATCAAGTTTAACATCCTCTTAGTAACCTAAAAGGCAATAAACGGCATGGCTTCATCCTACATTAATAAACATATAGTACCTTATCGACCAATCAGAACACTTCTCTCACAAAATGCAATGCTATTAGTGATTCCTAGGATTTCTAGAAGTAGTCATGGTTCCCTTGCCCACTACCACTCTACATTACTACCCTCACCGATGTTAACCAGGATCAGGTTCCTACCCTCACCCTGGTAACCAGGATCTACGTTCCTACATTCACCGTGGTAACCAGGATCTACGTTCCTACCCTCACCATGGTAACCAGGATCTACGTTCCTACCCTCACCATGGTAACCAGGATCTACGTTCCTACCCTCACCATGGCAACCAGGATCTACGTTCCTACCCACACCGTGGTAACCAGGATCTACGTTCCTACCCTCACCGTGGTAACCAGGATCTACGTTCCTACCCTCACCGTGGTAACCAGGATCTACGTTCCTACCCTCACCGTGGTAACCAGGATCTACGTTCCTACCCTCATCGTGGTAACCAGGATCTACGTTCCTACCCTCACCGTGGTAACCAGGATCTACGTTCCTACCCTCACCGTGGTAACCAGGATCTACGTTCCTACCCTCATCGTGGTAACCAGGATCTACGTTCCTACCCTCACCGTGGTAACCAGGATCTACGTTCCTACCCTCACCGTGGTAACCAGGATCTACGTTCCTACCCTCACCATGGTAACCAGGATTTACGTTCCTACCCTCACCATGGTAACCAGGATCTATGTTCCTACCCTCACCTATAGTCACCAGCTGTGGCTGGACTCTCACTCAGGGATCAGGTGAGGAGTTCTGCCATCCGGGAGGAGTTTGGTGTCCTCCTCCAGGTTGAGAGAAGCCAGATGGGGCGGTTTGGGCATTTGGACAGGATGCGCCAGAGTGCCTCACCGGTGAGATGTTTCGGGCACGTCCCACCAGGAGGAGACCAAGAGGCAGACCCCGGACCCACTGGAGATCCTATGTCTCAGAGCTGTTTGGGGAACGACTTGGTATCCTTCCGGGTGAGCTGGAGGATGCAGCCGGGGTGAGAGAAACTTTGGCTTTTTGTCCGAGGCTGTTGCCCCCACGACCCGGATGAGCAGAAGACGACAGAATGGAATGGAATATAAAATTATTCTGAATCTGAATAAAATCAAATTGACCTTTAAAATCTCAGAGAATGGAGACAAATAAGAATCAGAAGTGGTATTTTTGGACATGCCAGCAGACTTTAAGTTTTGATTGTTAGAATAATCGATGTAAAAAAAAGTCTAGATTTTCCAGCCGTCATCAGCTTATTAAGAGCAGCACTTAAATCTGAAAAAGTAGAACAGAGCGTTTTCTTTTATTGTATTCAGCCAATTAGTCACCTCGGCATGTCTGAGTGATACAAATGGGTCCAAAACCAGACTGAAAAGTAGTTAGAAATGATTAAAAAAACAATAAAAAGATTGAATGTCACATTGTTCTCGTGTTGGATGTTCCGTTCAACCACGTGGAGAGGGTAAAACAGATCCACTCGTTCTGTGTCTGTAAGTAAGAGAGTAAACTTGTTGCTTTAAGCGCAGCATCAGATGTCAGTCAGTGACCTGTAGTTCCATCCATCCACACGGACCCTGAGATTCTGACTCAACTCTTTATTGAGCATTCAATCACTCCTTATCCTCAACCAGAGGCCAGCTCCCTCTCCAGCGGAGAATCGCACAGTTTGGTGCAATCATAAATAATCATCTGAAGGTGGCATTGATTTCTGTTCTCCCCCAACTCCTCCGCCTCTTTGCTGACTGCCTTAACGTTCACACGTGGGGCCACGAAGAGGAAAAAAAAGACAGACAACGACTGATCTGTTTGTTTGTTTTTACAAAACTTTATGTTTCTCTTTAGAACAGATTATGAAACAAAAGGCACCGTCTTTCTTTTTTCATTTGCTTGCAGTAGAACTGAGTTATTTATTACATTCCGACCCAGTCGGGCTCTCCCCACCTTGTCTCCCTTCATCTTCTGCAAGCTGTCACAGTTCCCAGAGGTTTGCTATTTCATCCCTCCCCTCTACAACAAATTCCAGCTGCCCCCTCAAACAGATTTCTGCAGGCGGTGGAGGCAAAGAAAGAACTTAGAGCTGAAACAAGACGCGTCCAAAGTAAAACTAAAGGTGGTTTTAGGGGGTTCAATTTAAATATTTCACTCAGGATTAACATAAAATATAGACATCTTTGTTTACATTGGTGGCAGATTCTGTTAATCACATTTCAGCCAGCATTTGTTGCCAAGTAGATTAAAATCATCAGTTTTCTCCACGATGAAAATCATCCTTGGCTTTTTATGCTGGTGCAAAACATCTGCAACTTCTGCACCAGATTTGAGCACCTCTGTTTAAAATATCAGCATTTTTTTAAACAAAAGCAAATATCTAAGTTTCTACAATAATTTAAGCAACAAACTTCTCCTTCCATCATCTCACTCCAGGGGTCTCCACATCAAGTCAGTTTCTTCCATCTAACCCTATCTCCTGCATCTTCTTCGGTCACACCAACTATCTTCATGTCTTCCTTCACTGTATCCATGAACCTCCTCTTTGGTCTTCCTCTAGTCCTCTTTCCTGGTGGTTCCAAACCCAGCATCCTTCTTCTGATGTACTCTCTCTCTCTCCTCTGCACATGTCCAAACCATCTCAGTCTTGTCTCTCTGACTTTATCATTTAAAATTTATTCATATGCTTCTATCATTTATCATTAAAAGCAGTGACGTTATTCTGTCTCTATGAACCGCAAAGAAGAGAATGTGAACACGTCATCAACGTGTGGTTGCAGCTTTTCACACGTCAGAGTTTTTAATAAACTCTGTTTTCATGCGACACGTTTCATAAATGTGTTTTCTCTGTGCGAGCTGACGGCGACACGTTCTGCATTTGCCTCAAAACAATGGCCATGATTGGCTGAATAGTCCACTGAACCACCCTCGGGTTAGAAAAAAAAGGAAATGAAGACCCAATCATGATTTCTGTTAGTTCTTAAATACTATTTAACACTGGAACAGATCCAAGCGGCTAAAATGAGCTTCCTCTGCAGAGATAGAGGGAGGAGCTCTGCCGTCCGGGAGGAGCTTGGAGTAGAGGATTTGCTCCTCCAGGTCAAGTGAAGCTAGATGGTGTGGTTCGGGCATCTGGTTAGGATGCATCCAGACGGCCTCGGTGGTGAGGTGTTTTAGGCACTTCTCACCGGGGAGACCAAGAGGCAGACCCCGGACCCGCTGGAGAGACTATGTCTCACAGCTGGACAGGGAACACCTCAGGATCCTCCCGGATGAGCTGGAAAATACAGCCGAGGTGAGAGATGCCTGGGCTTCCTGTCTAAGGCTGTTGCCCCCGCGACCCAACCCTGGATAGGCAGAAGTTAACCAAAGGGGACACGTATGGATGTAAGATAAATATTTTAATCTGTGTTCCGTCATTCTCAGGACATCCAGAAAAGAACAGGATCATCTGCAAATAAAGTGAACTTTACTAATAAAAACAGTAACTTATCAAACATGGCTCACTTATACCAGGGATCAGTTGAAACAAGATTATGTCGATGCCAAAGCGCTGAATAATAAGACCTATAATACAAGCTTATCAGTTCATCTATAGCTGGTAGTGAGTTTAAGCACAGACGAATGCACAGATATTTCAAGTCCTTAATGCTTCTGTGTGCAAAGGATTAAAAAATTGGGAAAAGTACAAAAAAACATAACAAAAAGTCCATAAAGAGTTGTTTAAATATCTGGGTGGAGAATTCTGCAAAGCACACAGACTGAGGAGTGTTTTTAAAACTTACAAGGTTCGGGTCAATACGTTCACACACAAACACACACCGGAGAAAAAACCTGTTTGCATTCTTTTAGCTCCGAATGAGTTTGAAAATGAAAAGTTTCACCTGCTCGGAATTCTATTTTCTAATGTTCACAATTTCATCTGAAATAAAGACACAGTTTTTAGGTATAAAAATCCCTCTAAAAAGTGAAAATTTCAGCATTTTTTTTTGAAGGGTTGCAGAGTTTAAAGTATGATCAGTGAAATCCAACCAGCTGCTTTTAAACCATGAGCAACTAAAAGCCTCGAGCTGGAGAGAAAAACAGATCTGATGTTTTCTGTGAGTGTACCAGGTTATTTTGTCTGTCTGTACGTATCCACCTGTAAGCGTGTCCTTAGTGTGCAGCTGGGAAGGATAAACAGCTTTTATCATCACATCCTGCCATCAACAGGCCACGTAGAAGAGCAAGGACACCATCTACCAAGCTTAAAAATCCAACAAGTACCCTGACTATCCGTCAGCGGCAGGAACGGGAACAAACACACGGAGAAAGGCCTGAGAAACAACGGAGCCTGTTGATCTTCTTCCTCTTTCGGTATTTCCCTTCAGGGGGCGCCACAGCAAGTCAGTTTCTTCCATCTAACCCTATCTGCTGCATCCTCTTCGGTCACACCAACTATCTTCATGTCTTCCTTCACTGTATCCATGAACCTCCTCTTTGGTCTTCCTCTAGTCCTCTTTCCTGGTGGTTCCAAACCCAGCATCCTTCTTCTGATGTACTCTCTCTCTCTCTCTCTGCACATGTCCAAACCATCTCAGTCTGACCTCTCTGACTTTAAAACCTCTAACATGTGCTGTTCCTCTGATCCTGTCCATCCTGGTCACTCCCAGAGAGATCCTCAGCATCTTCATCTCTGATACAAACATCTCTGTTTCCTGTCTTTTCTTCAGTGCCACTGTCTCTAGACCAATCAGCATGGCCGCTCTCACCACACTGTCTTTAGACCAATCAGCATGGCCGCTCTCATCACACTGTCTCTAGACCAATCAGCATGGCCGCTCTCACCATACTGTCTCTAGACCATTCAGCATGGCCGCTCTCACCACACTGTCTCTAGACCAATCAGCATGGCCGCTCTCACCACGGTTTTCTACACTTTCCCTTTCATTCTAGCTGAAACTCTTCTATCACACATCACACCTGATACTTTCCTCCACCCGTTCCAGCCTGCCTGCTCACGCTTCTTCACCTCTTTTCCACACTCTCCATTGCTCTGGACTGTTGATCCTAGATACTTAAAATCTTCCACCTTCTTTATCTCTTCTCCCTGTAACCTCACTTTTCCATTTGGATCCCTCTCATTCACACACATGTACTCTGTCTTACTCTGACTAATCTTCATTCCTCTTCTTTCTAGTGCAAACCTCCACCTCTCCAGCTTTTCCTCCACCTCTTTGCTCCTCTCACTACAGATCACAATGTCATCTGCAAATATCATTGTCCATGGGGATTCCTGTCTGACCTCGTCTGTCAGCCTGTCCATCACCATAGCAACAGTCCCACCCCCACACTGAACTCCTCTGTCTCACCTATCTTCACTGTAATAAATAGCTGAACAAATAAAAGGCGTAAAGTGTGTGTGACACAGTGTGGTAACTACACATAAAACACATGGAGATATTTGATAATGACATAATAAACACCACCCTTTATGCTCCCAGAAGAAGAAAAATAAATAGTTTTCTGGATCTGTGCTGTTTTTAAAAGGAAAAGATGGTTTTTTTTTTATTGTTGGTATTTTGATTTGTCTTTTATGGTGATTCTAATGTTCAAAATGTTCCTTCAGCTCATCACAAGCTGCTCCTGAGAAACTGTGTGGAATGTAATTAAATCCCTTGGTGGTTTGGGAAGTGTTGCGTCCACTTCTTAAATCTTACAGTGTTTAATGCCTCCTCAACATTCTGTGGTCAAAGGCATAAAAATGAAATACATATCAGTTAAATAGCTCCTAAAATTCATGGTGAAGATTATAAAGCTGTGGTTTTAACCACATCATTTCCAAACCTCAATAAACCACTCTAATCCCACCTCGCTGTGATCTAAACCCAGCTCGTAAAATAAAGTTTTAAATTGTCCTCTGTTTTTATTTTTCATACGGATTATCTTTTAACAAGTAGAACTAACCACAAAGTTTCAGAAAACAAACAAATGCCTGCAGGGTGACTTTTAACGACCGTGTAAATAAACTAAATCTACTGGATTCTATTTAAAAGAAATAAAGATGGCCACCAGAGGAGTGTTTACGTTTACTAAAGATGACACGTTTATGTTGGTATTTATGGATAGTTTTTACAACATGTTACAAAAACCGTTCTGTTCTGTCGTCTTCCACTTATCCGAAGCCGGGTCGCCGGGGCAACAGCCTCAGACGGGAAGCCCAGGCTTCTCTCACCCCGGCTGCATCCTCCAGCTCACCCGGAAGGATCCTGAGTCGTTCCCAGCCAGCTGTGAGACATAGTCTCTCCAGCAAGTCCAGGGTCTGCATCTCGGTCTCCTCCTGGTGGGACGTGCCTGAAACACCTCACCAGCGAGGCGATCGGGGGGCATCCTGACCAGATGCCCGAACCACCCCATCTGGCTTCTATCAACCTGAAGGAGGAGCGGCTCGAAAATGAGCTCCTCCCGGATGGCAGAGCTTCTCACCCGATCTCTGAGTGAGAGCCCAGCCACCCTGCAGAGGAAAATGCGGCTTATACCAGATGAATATTTCGCTCATCTCCGGTGGTCTTCATTTTTTTACTTTTATGCCAGTAAGTTGTTTCCGACAATGCCAGTTTGTTACTTATCCTGCCGACAACGCCAGTTTGTTACCAGTAGCCGAGTGGTAACAAACAGATTTCTTAGCAGGTTCTGTTTCGCAGGGAGACCACACTCAGGGTAGAGTCAAAACATGAATTTAATCCAAGACAGCTCTTCATAGGTATCATACCACACTCATCCTAGTTCAACATTCGAAAACTAACAACCAACAAACTACTAACAGTTAGCAACGGCTAGCTTTTGTTGTTCTTCAAAATAAACAACAACCTCTGTCAACTGTCAGCATCAATAACACAACAATCGTTGCTGTGATGGTAACAAAAACCTTTCAGAAAAAAAAAAAAATCAAGTCATGGGTAACATCCGGTCGCTCGCTGGCAAGATAAAGGAATTGGGGACGCTTGTTTCGACCCAGCGGGAATGTGGAGGGGTCATTTTGGTGTGCTTCATTGAAGCCCGACTTCAAGCACTCATTACGGTTTGGTTTTTCAGACGCCAGATCTCACACCTTGTAAGCGCGCTGGGAAGGTGTTGAGGTGTTTGCACCACAAAAAACTTTTCGGTTCGCGGGCCACATTGAGTTCTAACATTTGACCAGGGGGGCGGGACAGGATCAGATGGATGGCATGCTTTAGTAACCTCTAGATTAGACCAATAGAATGAAGCTAGATTTTAAACAAGCGCTAAATGTTAAATGATGAGCGTTACATTTCAAATCTAGCGGCGCTAGGTTTGAAATCTAAGCGCTTGATGTAACATTTTGCTTGTTTTAACATCTAACACGCTTGTTTATGTGCATGTATTGACCCCGATGGCTTTCCATATCTGTGCACATAGTTTATTTTGACAGCGTGCGTATCACGGAGACACACACATTTTAATAAGAGCAGTGTTGTTGTACCTTTGGTGCCATCTAGTGAGGAAACATCAGAATTGTAGGCGAAATAAAACTAACAAGGTTTATTTGTTTATTATTTTTTTTCAAGTTCGGCGGGCCAGATTAAAACGTTTAACGGGTCGCATGTGGCCCGCGGGCCGTAGTTTGCCCGTGCATGTTCTATACCAAAGTCCTAAAACCTGAATCGCAGCGTCAGGCTGAAAGGTGAACCCAGATGAAACAGCACGTTTTTTTATTTACTCAGCTTTTCGTTTTTCCACTTTTTATTCCTCAACCAACAACTTTTATTTGCTTTATTTGTCCAGATTTAGCCCGGCTTATGCAAACTTCTGACCTGTACGGTTCAACGTAGACTTTGGGCTGCCACGGCATCACCTGCGCCAGATGTTTACACACTGGAACACGCGGTGTGCGTGCTTGTGTGTGTATGTTTAGCCAGCCAGATGGAGAATCTGGCAGGACAAACTCACACAGTGCTGAAAGTAAAGCCACATGCCAAGTGCTACATTACACACACACACACACACACACACACACACACTTCCCTGCACTCAGAGAGAATTATTACCAAACAAACCGTTTATCTTCTGCTGAGAAAATGGATTGAAAAGATGAGCAAAGGAAAAAACAAGTTTCTTTTAATTCAAATATTCCGTTGAAGCAGAAACCGTTACGTAAGTGGAAATGCCCGAAATTAATGGGCGATGCGTCAGACGGTCGCATCCGTAAAGTCCATTAATTTCGGTTAATGGACACTTTGAAGGGCATTATCCCACTTACACCAGAGAAGAAAATATTAAGTAGATGTTCTTTAATTTGTTCATTTACTGTTTATATTGTAGGTTTTTTTTCATAAGACTCTTCGTTGGCATTTGCTACTGCTCTCCGACTCGCCAGCAGGAGAAAGTGACAAATGCTTAACGTTAGTGCCCGGTCATACCACCTGAACTTTGCAGGAGCGTTCCCGGAGCGGTGACCTAACCGTTCATCCCTGTTTAAAAGGCCCATCTCATGTAAAATACCTCTTTTCACATTGTGTCCTCTGCACATACACACGCAAAATGTGGGCTTTACAACATGCATTACACCATAGTTATGAAAATATATTGATTTGGTGGAGCGCAGTCACAGACCCGGAACTATGAAAGACCGGGTATCGCTCATCCCCCCGCCCGTCCTGAGAAAGTACAAGCTCCGCCCTCTGCTCTCACTGAGCCGCTATTCCTCCGCCCATCTCTGAGCGGGAGGGGGAAGGCAGGTGTAAACCCGTGCGTAGGTACAAAAATCGTGTTTCAAGCAAGAAAATAAAAAAGACTCAGAGCAGCGAACCAGCCTGTATATCGGACGTTGAAAGCGAGTTTGTGAGGGCGTAAGGCCGGAGTGGAGGCGGGTGAGGAGGGCGGGCGGGTGGTGAGGAGGGAGGGGGGCATGTGTGAAGTCCGTCCTGGCTTCGTCAAATGCGTCATACTTTAGACATCTGCTCATTGGTTGTTTTGTCTGAGCGTACCAGAAATCCACAGAAAAATGGGCTAAATCAATCTAGAAAGACACACACACACACACACACACACACACACACACACACACACACACACACACACAAAAGGCCCGGACATCACTCTTACAAGCTAGAAAACTCTGGAAAGTCCATTTTTCATGAGATGGGCCCTTTAACAAGGTTTATTTTTTTAATATTTTCACGTTCGACGGGCCGGATTAAAACGTTTAACAGGCCGCATGTGGCCCGCGGGCCGTAGTTTGCCCATGCCTGGTCTAGCACATGCGTGAAATGCCTTAAATGAGTGCCAAATAACAACCGTAAGTGGTATCTGTTTAAATCCACAGACGTCAATAAAGATCTTTATTAATGACTTTGATTAAATGATTAAATAAATTACACAGATTTAAAGTGGTATCAGTACGGGTACAGGTTCAGTGCCAGTATCACTGGTATTTGTGTATCCCAAATAGAAATGATATGAATCAGAAAGAGACAAAGAGCGAGAGGAGGTGTGAGAAACTCCAGCACGATACAAACAATAGAAAGTAAACATGTGATTATAAATAACACACAAACTTACACCTTAATAACAAAAATAGACAAAGAATTTCAGTCTTATTGTTTCTTCCTGGATGGAAGTGGAGCACAGGATGACAAACTGCTGAGACTCTCAGCAGGACTCAGAGCTTTGAAGCCAAACTCCCACAGTGATGTGTTTAATCTGGACATAGAAGTTTATCAGCAGGGACTAATGAAACTAATCCCCTCTAATGATGGTAAACTTATGTTGTAACAAAGTGTGAGATTACGTATCCGAGCCGGAGAGTCCAGTTCACAACGAGTCAGAGTTTGTTTTTATGCCTCCGCCCATGAAATGTAGAAGAAATAAACACTTGAGCTGCATGAGCGACACGGTCTAAAAATAAAACCTACGATCGTTTAAACACAAAACTCAAGTCTAATTTTAATCTTCTTCTTCCATCATTTCCCTTCAGGGGGCGCCACAGCAAGTCAGTTTCTTCCATCTAACCCTATCTCCCGCATCCTCTTCGGTCACACCAACTATCTTCATGTCTTCCTTCACTGTATCCATGAACCTCCTCTTTGGTCTTCCTCTAGGCCTCTTTCCTGGTGGTTCTAAACCCAGCATCCTTCTTCTGATGTACTCTCTCTCTCTCTCTCTCCTCTGAACATGTCCAAACCATCTCAGTCTGGTCTCTGACGCCAGAGACCAGTCAGAGCACATGTTAAAACCTCTAACATGTGCTGTTCCTCTGATCCTGTCCATCCTGGTCACTCCCAGAGAGATCCTCAGCATCTTCATCTCTGCTACAAACATCTCTGTTTCCTGTCTTTTCCCCAGTGGCACTGTCTCTAGACCAATCAGCATGTCCGCTCTCACCACGCTGTCTCTAGACCAATCAGCATGTCCACTCTCATCACACTGTCTCTAGACCAATCAGCATGGCCGCTCTCATCACACTGTCTCTAGACCAATCAGCATGTCCGCTCTCACCACACTGTCTCTAGACTAATCAGCATGGCCGCTCTCATCACACTGTCTCTAGACCAATCAGCATGGCCGCTCTCACCAACACTGTCTCTAGACCAATCAGCATGGCCCCTCTCACCACACTGTCTCTAGACTAATCAGCATGGCCGCTCTCACCACACTGTCTCTAGACCAATCAGCATGGCCGCTCTCACCACACTGTCTGTAGACCAATCAGCATGGCCGCTCTCACCACACTGTCTCTAGACTAATCAGCATGGCCGCTCTCACCACACTGTCTCTAGACCAATCAGCATGGCCGCTCTCACCACACTGTCTGTAGACCAATCAGCATGGCCCCTCTCACCACACTGTCTCTAGACTAATCAGCATGGCCGCTCTCACCACACTGTCTCTAGACCAATCAGCATGGCCGCTCTCACCACACTGTCTCTAGACCAATCAGCATGGCCGCTCTCACCACACTGTCTCTAGACCAATCAGCATGGCCGCTCTCACCACACTGTCTCTAGACCAATCAGCATGGCCGCTCTCACCACAGTGTCTCTAAACCAATCAGCATGGCCGCTCTCACCACACTGTCTCTAGACCAATCAGCATGGCCGCTCTCACCACACTGTCTCTAGACCAATCAGCATGGCCGCTCTCACCACACTGTTTCTAGACCAATCAGCATGGCCGCTCTCACCACACTGTCTCTGGACCAATCAGCATGGCCGCTCTCACCACGGTTTTGTACACTTTCCCTTTCATTTTATCTGAAACTCTTCTATCACACATCACACCTGATACTTTTCTCCACCCGTTCCAGCCTGCCCGAACACGCTTCTTCACCTCTTTTCCACACTCTCCATTGCTCTGGACTGTTGATCCTCAATACTTAAAATCTTCCACCTTCTTTATCTCTTCTCCCTGTAACCTCACTTTTCCATTTGGATCCCTCTCATTCACACACCAAATAGTTGACAAATAAAAGATTCTTTTGGATTATCAGGTTCAACTTTTAAAACATGAACGCTGGCATGAATCAGATTTTTACTTCAAATGCTTTTCTTTGAGTTTTAAGCTGACATTTTTGTCTCTTCTTGATTTCATTTAATGATGAGTTTCTGAAAAGTAGACAAAAAAATGAAGAAAAACAGGGAGGTTTTTTCTTATCAGTGCTGCGTCTGGGAATTCAGCTTCTCCTTCTGAAACAAAAACAGCTCATTGGTCAAATAAAGACTGAAGTAACGTCTTATCTTAAATCTTAAATAAATCCATCCTTTTGTTCAACCTCGAGCCATTTATTTGGAAAACTTTATTCTGAAGGGTCCAAAAAACACTTCCTGTTAAAGCCCTACTTACATAAAAAAGTGATGAGTCGGCGATGCATCGATTTGGAGAAAATTGGCTCATTTGAGCACAACTCTGGCGTCGATCTCAGTCATCAACCATCGTTCGTCTCACTGTTTGGGCTTTTCCGACCGATCGCATCATTATCGCTCTGACTTAAAATTTTGCGACTGTTGCGACGATTTTCTGAAATCTACTCGTTAGAAAGGTTGTGCAATCGTTGACTGATTACCTACAGATGAGCATGAGACAAACGATCAACAATCGGTTGATGTAATTACAGATAAGTGGTGACATTTATCAGAGGAACGTCGTGCAGTAATCTGTAGATCTTCGGTCGAAAATGTGTCCTTAATTGACCGATTTTGAGTCACAGACACGTCATCGTCTAGACAGCGACGCGTCTCTAATCAAATGCAATAAATTACAGATGAGTGTGATAGTCTCTAGATTGTTTGAAGTTCACTTCGCGATGCGACTCCAACGTGTCGGCATTATGTTTGCGATGCATCGCCAAACAGTCTGCGAGAGCCTTTGATCGAGCGCTTTGCGATTGATTGTCGCCATCCAGATCATCTCATCTCCAAATTCAAACCCAGACGCCAACGAGTCGCATTAATGTGATCAACACCATTTCATCTCACACGATTCACACACACAGAAAATCCCCACGATTTCCCTACACGCCGATGCAAGTCATTTTATGTGAGTAGGTGTCATGATCTCCCATCTGGATCACTCCCTCACTCCTATTCTGCCCTCAGCCCTAATTTGGCACACCTGGTCTCAATCTCCATCTTTTATTTTGGACTATTTAAACCCCGCTGTCCCTCATTTCCCTGCTGGAGCATTTGTCTGCATTCCCCTGCATCACCCCTCCGTTGCTTCCCATGCCAGACGGCTCCTCTGGCCTGCAGTGCTGCCTCCATGCAGCTGTGATTATTACCCGCCATAGCTCTGGATTTTTCTCATTGACCTCCAACCTTCTGGTTTCCACTTCAACCTCCCAAGCTACAACCTCCTGGTATCCCTCATCGTCATGACAACCTCTAACCTACTAGTTCCCCATCGTCCTGCCGAGCTCCAACCTCCTGGAGCCCTCTTCGTCCTGCCGAATTCCAAACCTCTGATTTTCCCCATCGTCTTGCTGAGCTCCAACCTCCCGGTTTCCCATTTGTCATGCTGAGCTCCTACACCTGGTTCCTCCTCTGGTCATTCAGTTTCCACAGTTATGTTTGGTTCTACACTTCCTCCAATAAACTGGTTAAATCTGGCATTGCATTTGGGTCCTATTTCACCACCATCATGACAGCAGTTAGAATGTGGGTGTGGTTCCGTTCCGTCATCTTCCGCTTGTTCCGGGGTTGGGTCGCGGGGGCAACAGCCTCAAACGGGCAGCCCAGGCCTCTCTCTCCCCGGCTGCATCCTCTACCTCACCTGGAAGGATCCCAAGTCGTTTCCCGGCCAGCTGTGAGACATAGTCTCTCCAGCGGGTCTGGGGTCTGCCTCTTGGTCTCTTCCCGGTGGGACGTGCCCAAAACACCTCACCCGCGAGGCGCTCGGGGGGGCATCCTGACCAGATGCCCGAACCACCCCATCTGGCTCCTCTCGACCTGGAGGAGGAGTGGCTCGACACCGAGCTCCTCACCCGATCTCTGAGTGAGAGCCCAGCCATCCTGCGGAGGAAGCTCATTTTGGCGGCTTGTACCCGCGATCTCATTCTTTCGGTCACCACCCACAGCTGGTTATCATGGTGACGGTTGGAACGTAGATCCTGGTTACCATGGTGAGGGTAGGAACGTAGATCCTGGTTACCATGGTGAGGGTAGGAACGTAGATCCTGGTTACCATGGTGAGGGTAGGAACATAGATCCTGGTTACCATGGTGAGGGTAGGAACATAGATCCTGGTTACCATGGTGAGGGTAGGAATGTAGATCCTGGTTACCATGGTGAGGGTAGGAACATAGATCCTGGTTACCATGGTGAGGGTAGGAACATAGATCCTGGTTACCATGGTGAGGGTAGGAATGTAGATCCTGGTTACCATGGTGAGGGTAGGAACATAGATCCTGGTTACCATGGTGAGGGTAGGAATATAGATCCTGGTTACCATGGTGAGGGTAGGAACGTAGATCGACTTGTAAATCGAGAGCTTTGTTTTTCGGCTCAGCTCTCTCTTTACCACGACGGACCGATGCAGCGTCCTAGTTATTGCTGATGCCGCACCGATCCGCCTGTCGATCTCCTGCTCTATCCTTCCCCCACTCGTGAACAAGACCCAGAGATACTTAAACTCCTCCACTTGGGGCAGGACCCTGTCCCTGACCCCTGCGGGTCAGGGATTGTTTTTCATGTTGTGAATGACAAACGTTATGACCAGTAAGCACATTACACTCTGTTTAGACGAGAAAGCAGCGATCGGGTCAAAGCAAAATAAGTACCTGCGTACTCTGGAGCGGATGAAGTTAACGGTGCGAGCGCTTCTCTTCTTTGAAGCAGATGTAATTGCAGCCTGTGTTTAACTCAGACACAACAAACCTCTGAAGGTTACCACCTCCACGGCCAAAAACACAACCTCACCCCACAAATTCAACCCGAGTCCTGCAGGAACGCTTAAGGAAGCCTTCAGTAAAGAATACACTGATTCCAGCCTAAGTGTTTAATTACACAGACACATCTCCACACTTCTACACAGACTTGTCATGTGGTGAAAACTACAACAGACATAAAACTCAGCAGGAATGACTTGGTCCTCAAAGTGCAGAAAAAGCTTTTAGCAGCGCTGTAGGAGTCATTTTGAGGGCTGAGTATTTCCTGTGTAAATCCTGAAGGAGATGCCACAAATTGAGGCTGTGGGGTGGCGAGCATGAGAAAAGCTCAGGCTGTGTGTGTTTGCTCAACCTATCACAGCCTCCTTTGTGTTTACAAATGTTCCAGCAATGTTGAGGAAGACCAGAGCTGCCTGACCGCAGAGCTCTCTGGAGACCGTTTTAAGATTTACGAGGAGGGAACTGAGCAACTGGACTTCTCACTCCTTATTTTATCCAAGAAAAATAAAAAGACACAAGTCATTTAAAAAAAAAAAGAACCCAAAAGTACAGCGAGATATAAATTACGGCTGACGAAAAGTGGTAGTTTGATATTTTTAAGCTTCTGCCTACAGAATGTGAAGGAGGTCTGTCCGTGTGTCTGTGCTTCTGTAACGCTTACGAATGCAATACCTTACAAAACTGCAGATGGGATTCTAATGAAACTCCCGACAGTTACCACCATGTATGGATGAACTGATTTCTGATCTGTAAAGAGTCTTTAAAAAACATTACTTGGCGTCACGGTTTAAAAACTAAAGAACAGAGCTTTCCGTTCTGTTATCTTCCGCTTATCCGAGTTGCCGTGGCAACAGCCTCTGATGGGAAACCCAGGCTTCTCTCACCCCGGCTGCATCCTCCAGCTCACCCAGGAGGATCCTGAGGTGTTCCCTGTCCAGCTGTAAGACATAGTCTCTCCAGCAGGTCCGGAATATGTCTCTGGGTCTCCTCGTGATGGGACAGAGCCCGAAATACCTCAGGTATTCGGGAGACATCCTAACCAGATACCTGAACCTCCCCATCTGGCTTCTCTCAACCCGGAGGAGTAACAGCTCTGTCCAGCCACCCTGCAAAGGAAGCTCATTTTAGAACGCTTGTATTTGTGATCTCGTTCTTACAGTCACCACCCAGAACTGGTGACCAGAGGTGTCGTTTTAAAAAAAGAGGGTTTAGGAAAGAAGGCGGAAGATTTTAAGTACTTAGGATCAACAGTCCAGAGCAATGGAGAGTGTGGAAAAGAGATGAAGAAGCATGTGCAGGCAGGATGGAACGGGTGGAGAAAAGTATCAGGTGTGATGTGTGATAGAAGAGTTTCAGTTAAAATGAAAGAGAAAGTGTACAAAACCGTAGTGAGAGCGGCCATGCTGATTGGTCTAGAGACAGTGTGGTGAGAGCGGCCATGCTGATTGGTCTAGAGACAGTGTGGTGAGAGCGGCCATGCTGATTGGTCTAGAGACAGTGTGGTGAGAGCGGCCATGCTGATTGGTCTAGAAACAGTGTGGTGAGAGCGGCCATGCTGATTAGTCTAGAGACAGTGTGGTGAGAGCGGCCATGCTGATTGGTCTAGAAACAGTGTGGTGAGAGCGGCCATGCTGATTAGTCTAGAGACAGTGTGGTGAGAGCGGCCATGCTGATTGGTCTAGAGACAGTGTGGTGAGAGCGGCCATGCTGATTGGTCTAGAGACAGTGTGGAGAGAGCGACCATGCTGATTGGTCTAGAGACAGTGTCACTGAGGAAAAGACAGGAAACAGAGATGTTTGTAGCAGAGATGAAGATGCTGAGGATCTCTCTGGGAGTGACCAGGATGGACAGGATCAGAAGAACAGCACATGTTAGAGGTTTTATAGTCAGAGAGGTCAGACTGAGATGGTTTGGACATGTGCAGAGGAGAGAGAGTACATCAGAAGAAGGAACCACCAGGAAAGAGGACTAGAGGAAGACCAAAGAGGAGGTTCATGGATACAGTGAAGGAAGACATGAAGATAGTTGGTGTGACTGAAGAGGATGCAGGAGATAGGGTTAGATGGAAGAAACTGACTTGCTGTGGAGACCCCTGAAGGGAAATGATTGAAGAAGAAGGCATGCATGTCCCTCTTCACATTCATAATGATTTTATTTGCTCTTTTTTTTTGTCTTTCTCTCTTTTTGGGCCGGGTCGCTTTCCTACCCGCTTTGGTCCTTAAAGCGCTTTAAATTGTAGCTTCCATTCACCCACACATTCATACCAGATGGTATAAGCTGACATACGAGCTGGAAACCACCATCAGGAGACATTAGGGGTTCAGTGTCTTGCTTAAGAACACCTCAGCGTGGAATCGAATCAGCGATCCTCCAGTTACAGGACGGTGTTGCTACCTACTGAGCCATCTCTCCCATAAATCACTGTTACTGAAGCACGAACGCACGTAAAACCAAGTGCTTAATTCTTTCTTCACATTCTGTGCATGTAAAATATTAAAAGTTAAAACAGCTTAAAATAGAACTTTTAAATCCAAAGGTAACATGGAGGAATGGAGTAAGATATTCTGGTTAATGGGGATTTTTTTTTCTTGTTAAATCCTGCCACAAGTTTCTCGGCATAAAACAGATTATTTAAGGATAAAAAGTATCTTTTTTTTGTTACAAACTTTCATCCTAAATAGTTTCAGGGTCACAGCGGGTGTTCATCTTTGCTCTCTGAGTAAAATCTTTTGCTTCATTTTTCTGTAAAACTCGTTGCTGGGAATCAGAAAACATGTTTGGGATATTTATCAGTTCATTCCTGAAAATAGAGATAAACTTAGTAAAACTGCACCGCTTCCAAATGTGGGAAAGGTTAGAGAAGTAAACGGTTATTTATTCATCCATCAGAGGTCACTGAGAAAAAAAAAAAACCCCAGCAAACTGAACTGGTTTCCAAATAAAAAGTGTTTATATTCTCATTAAAATTCAGTTTAATCGTCTAAAAAAATGACAGAGTTAAAAAAAATTACTGACGATATAGAAGCAAAATGTTTTGTTTATTCATCTTTTTTCAATCGTCTATCCCTAATGGGGTGCAGAGATGCTGGAGCCTATCCCGGCTGATTGAAAGCGAGAGGCAGGGTACACCTGGAACAGGTCACCAGTCTTTGCGGAGCCACACACACACACTTTCCATTCTGTCATCTTCCGCTTGTTCCGGGGTCGGGTCGCGGGTGCAACAGCCTCAAACCGGCAGCCCAGACCTCTCTCACCCCGGCTGCATCACCTGGATGCACCCTAGCTCACCTGGAAGGATACCAAGTCGTTCCCCGGCCAGCTGTGAGACATAGTCTCTCCAGCGGGTCTGGTGGGACGTGCCCGAAACACCTCGTCCCATCACCCCATCTGGCTCTCTCGACCTGTAGGAGGAGCGGCTCGAGCTCCTACCGGATGGCAGATGAGGTATAGGTGAGGGGCCAGACAAAGCGTGGCTCGAAAACCCCAAACCCGAAAAAAAAGAAATCAAACATGGCCAAGTTGCCCTTGCCCGGACGCGGGTCACCGGGGCCCCCCCTTGGAGCCAGGCCCGAGGGTGGGCATGAGAGCAAGCGCCTGGTGGCCGGGCTTTTAGCCGTGGGGCCCGGCCGGGCTCAGCCCGAACAGGGGACATGGGCCACCCTTCCAGCGGACTCACCACCTACAGGAGGGGCCATAGAGGTCGGGTGAAGGAGGAGATGGGTGGCACACACACACACTTATTTGTTTTTTTTACATATACTATTCATCTCTCACCGGGGTAATCTGTGTTCTTCATTTCACCGCAGCAGGCTGCCACGGCGGCGCCAATGGTGGGAGAAACGGGGGGTTAGGTGTCTTCTCCAAGGACCCTAGACGTGAACTCAGTGGGAATCAAACCCACAAACTTCCGGTTAACTTCTGGTCCGCGGCCGAACGCTCTACCACTGAGCCACCGCCTCCCCCTTATAGGAGTACCATAATTTCACGTCTATAAGGCGCAAATAAAAGTCTTACATTTTCTTCAAAATGAGCGGTGCACCTTGTGTGTGAGAAAAGGCGGACCTGAAAGAAAACGCGGTGCCCGTGAGGCGGACTTGAAAGAAAAGGCATGAGAACGTTAAAGAGTGAAGTGTGAGCGGCGTGGGAGCGATGGATGGCCGAAGGAGACCACAGTTTCACGAAGGGTGGAAGGCAGCGCCGGGCGAGTTACGCTACAGTTTGCCAATGGATTGTAGATGCTTGGACTAACGTGTCTGCTGGTACTGTTATCCGAGCTTTCTCAAAAGCTGGTATCCTTTCTGAGGAGCCGCACAGTACAGACAGTGACTTTGACAGCGAGGAGCGAAGTGGACCTGCTCTGAAACAGAGGATGAGGACTTTGACGGATTTGAATAAAGACAATTACCGGTAATGTGTTTGTTTAGTATCGTTACTACTTAAATAAAGCACAGCCAAACTCAGTTTTGCTCCCGATCTATTTTTTAAAACCCACATTTGCTTGCGTGTGTGTGTTGTTGTAAGGCGGTGTGTGACTGAGACTGCGCCTTTTCGTACTGTGCGACTAATGGTTGTGAAATTACGGTATTTTTATGGCAGCAAATCAACCTAACATGTATGTTTTTGGAGGAAACCAAAGACCCACACATACACTGGAAGAACATGCAAACTACACACAGAAAGAACAGTGTTCCAAACCTCGTCCTCACCCGGGATTCAAGCTCCAACCTTCATGCTTTGAGGCCACTGTGCAACCCCCTCCAAAAACGCTGCAGCTCAAACCTTCATGGAACTTGTTTCAAAATAAATGAATAAAGCATTTGTGTGGTTTTGACGTCTAAAGATATTCTTTTATGTTTTTATGAGTAAAATAAAACTGATTATGGTTCATTTTAAACTTATTATCTGTTATTATCTCAGTTATTTTAAGTGTTTCTTTTCAGCCACAAAATTCTTTCACCCAATTTACTCCAAACGGTCCAGAGACAGTGAGATTAGCTGGCAGAACATCTTGCATCGTTCCGGCCCTGGACTTTAACCGCCTGTTTACCCTCCCTCTATCGATCCCCCGGCGGATCGACGAGCCAAATCAGGAAGCATGAGGACATTTCCACATGTGTCTGAGCAAGCAGATCCTTCTGCAACCATCTGACATAAGACTAGATAAGAAGTGTCAACAGCACCCTGGAAGGCTGGATCCGGGTTAATGTTTGATGTCCGATGAGCGAATGCCCTCCGATCACCTACGTATCACCGCTGATATGAAAACAGTAGCTTACCTGGTGATGTCATGTGGTCTCGCTCGATGAGAAATGCAGAACAATCCAGAGAAGAAACCAAAAGCAAGATCAGGAGGTTGGAGGAGGAGACGGCCATGATGCTGAAATAAAGAGACATTTTCATTCATTTGGAAGTTAAACAGAAGCAGTTTGGAGGTTTTTTTTCACATCAAAAATGTACCTTAAATTGTTGCTTTTTTAGTTCAGAAGAAATAAAAATGGTATTCAATGACCTCTGTTTGCATTCAGAGCCGGATTGACTCGTTTTTAACCTCTTAAAAACTGATCCAAATAAGACTTGTTGCTAAACATCATCAGAAATAACAGTCCATGCTGACATGGCCCCGCCCACTAACATATCCCACAATAGCAGATGTGGATATGGCCCCGCCCACTAATATACTCCACAATAGTCTATGCAGACATGACCACGCCCACTAATGTATTCCATAATAGTCCATGCAGATATGGCTCCGCCCACTAATCTATTCCATAATAGACCATGCTGATATGGCCCCGCCCACTAATATACTTTACAATAGCCTATGCTGATATGGCCCCGCCCACTAATATACTTCACAATAGTCTATGCAGACATGGCCCCGCCCACTAATATACTCCACAATAGCCTATGCTGATATGGCCCCGCCCACTAATATACTCCACAATAGCCTATGCTGATATGGCCCCGCCCACTAATATATTCCACAATAGCCAATGCTGATATGGCCACGCCCACTAAAATACTCCACAATAGTCAATGCTGATATGGCCCCGCCCACTAAAAGATTTCACAATAGTCCATGTGGATATGGCCCCGCCCACTAATATACTCCACAATAGTCTATGCAGACATGGCCCCGCCCACTCATATTCCACAATAGTCTATGCAGATATGGCTCCGCCCACTAATGTATTCCTTTATAGTCTATGCAGACATGGCCCCGCCCACTAATATATTCCACAATAAAATACATTAAAAGAATTGCAAATATTTTATGTTACATTTTAATAATTCCCCAGAAACACGCATTACTTCCTGACTCGCATGTAAAACATTTTAACAGCAGAATTTGTCGTCAAAGAGGATGAATTTTTTGCAGCGTTGAATCTCTAAATATAGTCCAGTCCACACCCTGAGTTATTTACAGAGGTGCCTCAGCCGTGTGCCGAGCAGGACCAGCGTGTTTCTGTAAAAACATGTACAACCTTTTAAGGATAAATAATCATTTATTTTGTCTTGTAATGAATAGAAGTTAAAAAAAAAAACATCTTTTCCTCTAGTTTCACAATCAGAAGGAATTTCTTGGAACTGAAGAAACATTATGATGAAAAACTAGATTTTTCTGGTAAATGTTAAGTAACAAGAACGAGTGTGTCTGTCGATATAACAGAAAAAAAAACGTATTTGGTCAGCAAGCATGTGTCCAAGTTCTTCCACTTAAAAAGATGAAAGAGGCCAGTCATTTTCATCATAAGTATGAGAGACAAAATGAGAAAAAAAACAACCCAGAAAATCACATTGTCTGATCTTTAAAGACTTTTTTCAATAAGTATTTGGCCAATAACAAACAAGCAAGGGCGGCACGGTGGGGCAGTGGGTAGCCCAGTGGCCTCACAGCAAGAAGGTCGTGGGTTCGGGTACCGGGTGGGGACAAGGCTTGGAACACTGTCCTTTCTGTGTGGAGTTTGCATGTTCTCCCCGTGTCTGCATGGGTTTCCTCCGGGTACTCCAGTTTTCTCCCACCCTCCAAAGACATGCATGCTCGGTTGATTGGCTGGTGCCGAAATTGCCCCTAGTAATGAGTGTGTGTGTGGATGGTTGTATATGTGTGACAGACTGGCAACCTGTTCGGGGTGTACCCTACCCCTCGCCTTGAATCAGCCGGGATGGGCTCCAGCACCCCTAGCAAGCCAGTAAGGGATAGACGGATAAGAAGGTGACTGACGAACAAGCAGGATTTCTGGTTCTCACAGTCTTGTAACTTATTCTTAGTGATACCTAAGTATCGACACATCGATACCAAGACATACTTTTTATGGTATCGGCGCCAGGAATAAATGAGTTAAAATTTGTTCGGGGCGGGGTTTAGTTTCCAACCATGCCGTTCTGAAATGCCCAGAGGACATATGTAGTGTAAATAACCCCCAAACGTACTGTAATTTCACGACCATAAGGCGCATATAAAAGTCTTAGATTTTCTTCAAAATGAGCGGTGCGCCTTGTGTGTGAGAAAAAACGGACCTAAAAGAAAACGCGGTGCCCGCGAGGCGGACCTGAAAGAAAAGGCATGAGAACGTTAAAGAGTGAAAGTGTGAGCGGCGAACGAAGGGTGGAAGGCAGCGCCGGGCGAGTTACGCTACAGTTTGCCAATGGATTGTAGATGCTTGGACTAACGTGTCTGCTGGTACTGTTATCCGAGCTTTCTCAAAAGCTGGTATCCTTTCTGAGGAGCCGCACAGTACAGACAGTGACTTTGACAGCGAGGAGCGAAGTGGACCTGCTCTGAAACAGAGGATGAGGACTTTGACGGATTTGAATAAAGACTATTACCGGTAATGTGTTTGTTTAGTATCGTTACTACTTAAATAAAGCACAACCAAACTCAGTTTTTCTCCCGATCTATTTTTTAATACACACCTTTGCATGCGTGCGTGCGTTGTTGTAAGGCGGTGTGTGACTGAGACTGCGCCTTTTCGAACGGTGCGCCTTATGTGTGTGTTAAATACAGCAACGGCGCACAAAACTCAGGCTGCGCCTTTTCGTACCGTGCGCCTAACGGACGTGAAATTACGGTAGTTGTTCACTGAATATTTTTTTTTGTTTTATGGTTTATTTACAGCTAAGATTTAACTTCGTGTTTCTCATACAGTGACGCTTTTATTTTGAAATTAACTTACCTCCCAGTAGGGGTATGCGATACCGCAAGTTTTGGTATCATCCGATACCAAGTAAACACCAGACCAATATCGCCGATACCAATATTTAAATTTTTTAAATGACTATTTTTGCATCAAGGGTTTGGTCATATATATAATATGACCAAGTATATGTATAAACACAGGTTGGTAGGTAGATCGATAGAAGTGACGAGTTACAAACAAATGTTAACTAATGTTAAAGATGATTATGTTGTACTTTCATAATTAAAATTGGAGCGTCTCTGTTAATGAGCGCTGCCTCTGGGAAACAGAAGGGGTCAGGGTTTTCTCCTCCGTTTCTGAAGTTTTTCTTTGGGGTGATTCTTTAATTTATAGTGTTACTATATTTAACAGCCTTTCTTTAAATGGTGCAGGTAGCCTCAAAGTACAGCCACACGCTACTTCTCTTTTTTCCTTCCATCTCTCACTACTTTTACCGACTTGCGTTTTTTTTTTTTTTTTTTGTTTCTTGGCCTCGAGTCGCTGAGTCATGTGGACAAGTCAAAGCCAATGAGAGGAGAGAGGGGGCGGGCCTCGCTTTAGCATACAGGCGCAACACACTTATGCATATTTTGCAGACAGATCAGTTAGGTTAACTTTAAAAAAAAAAAAACGGAAGCAAAGTGCGAGGGGTAAAACTTCAACCAAAGTATCAAAATTGTAGTTTGAGTATCGATCAATATCGATACTAGCGTTGGTATCGATATTATCGATATTAGGATCGATCCGCCCATCCCTACCTCCCAGATGCAACTTCTGGGAGCGCGAGAAAAAAAAGAAAAAAGACGCTAAAAGGTTTATGGTTTCAGCTGCTAAAAGAATTTTTATTTAGCAGTCTGCTTGATAGAGGCACAAGGTACGTTTGTTGTGAAAGAAAATACATTATTGTAATTTTTTTGGTCACTTGGATGTACTTATATTGAGACGTTGTTGTTGTCGCTTGCACGCTGTTTTCTTGTGTATTTTCCAGCTCTTACGGTGAAATTGATGATTTACTGCCATTAAACCTGAAATTCATCAGTAAAGTGTCATCCTTCATTAAGGGGGGCATGCTACAAGTATGTAGTAAGAGAAACGTAAACAGCATGTGTGATCGAAAGAGCAGCGTGGTTTGGGTGCATTTTACCCAACACGACCGGATAGCAGCAATATGTTGCATATGCAACAAAAAAGTACTGCACAGCAGCAACACCAGCTTATATAAACATTTAAGATGTGTTCGAAGAGAAGAACGCAGAGGCAGAAAATAGACAGGAGGTTGATAAAGCTGAGAGAGCGTCTGGTACTTCAGCTCCTGTCCCAAAACAGATTGACAAAAACTTTACTTGGGGTTGTCTCCTTGGTCGTGATGACATCATGTAGAGGGTGACGGGGGTTATTCAGGATACCCTGCATTATTAAAGCCCTCATCCTCTTCCTCCTCTCCAAAACAGCTCCCACAGAGTCACATTTTTCCCCACCACAGATGCACATTTCCTTATCAGTCTGTCCAACCTATTGCAGTCCCTTGCGGTCAAGCTGCCTCCCCAGCGGACGACCACAAAGAAAACTGCAGTTGCCACGACAGACTGATAAGAGACGCTAAACATGTCACCAAAAGTCTTAATCCATCTTAAGAAAAAAATAGCCTGCTCTGTCTTTTCTCATGCACGGCTCGAGCCAACGAAAGCTGGTGTTTCTGATAAAATCTAATGCTGTAAAACAGTGATATTCAATAAAAAAAATTAAACAAAGAGACGTCACACCGGCGGCCAATTTGTCTTTTTTTTAGTGAACGCTGTTGCTTACGTGACAAATATTAAGACGATAACAGTTTCTTTTAGACAACAAATTTTAGATACTGACAAATGTTCCATCATCTTCCGCTCATCCGGGGCCGCGTTGCAACTGCCTCAGACAGGAAGCCCAGGCTTCTCTCTCCCCGTCTGCATCCTCCAGCTCACCCTGAAGGATCCAGAGTCATTCCCCGGCCAGCTGTGAGACATAGTCTCTTCATCGGGTCCGGGGTCTGCCCGTCGGGGGACCCACCTCCAGCGGGAGCGGCTTGTTTTCTTAAATAAAGACATCATATCTGTACGTATTGTTTTACAGATGATAGAATAAAAATAGTGACGGATTTGCAACCATTTTCATTGCGGAGGATGAAGGTTATCTTCCGCTCTACAAAATGCCAAGTCGAAATATGATGAAGACATGAATTAAACCACATTTTTACAACCAAAAATCCTTAAACTGCTGTGATATTGTTCTTATTTATAATTGTTGTTTGTTTTTTTTTTTTTTACCAGACACTGAGTTCCTTTTTTACACAGTATTGGATGTATTTTTGTTTCAATAAGTTTAGTTTGAGTGGTACGTTTTTTTCATTTATTCACTTTAGGTATTGATTTAAATTTCTTTAGACTACTTGGTATCATATCGATTCCACAATTTGAGGTATTGCTCATCACTTCTTCTGGAAGAGACTCCTCTGTCCTCCACTCATTACCTGTATTAATAGCACCTGTTGGAACCTCACAAAGCTTCAAAAAGTCACACTCCAAACTCCACAAAAGAAAACCAGAGATGTCAAATGATACCCTGCACGAGGCTGGGAAGACTGAATCTGCAGCTTGCTGAGAAGAAATCAATGCTGGGAGCGATTATTAAAAAACGGAAGACCTACAAGACCACTGATAATCTCCGTTGAGCTGGGGCTATCCGCAAGATCCCTGTGGAGTCAAAATGATTACAAGAACAGTGAGCAAACATCCCAGAATCTCACAGTGAGCTGGGACCATAGTCAAAAGGCGGGCATCAGTAACACACTACGTCACCAGGGAGTCCCCCTTCTAAAGTCACTACATGTACAGCTCCATCTGGAGTTTACTAGAGAGCATTTGGATGCTCCAGAAGAGGATCACATCACCTTTTGGCAAAAACTTTACTCGTCAAATTTGAAGGAAAAAGAAGACTTAGTTGCACCAAAACACGAAGGTGGAAACATCATGCTTTGGGGATGTTTTTCAGCAGAAGGGACCGGGACGACTTACCCCTGCAAAGGAAAAAATGAATGAGACCATGAACCGTCCAGTGTTGGGTAAAAACCTCCTTCCATCAGCAGGTGCACTGAAGATAAAACGTGGCTGGTTCTTTCATGATAACAGAAGAGTGGCTTCATAAGAAGCATTTAAAGGTCCTCAAGTGGTTTAGCCGATCTCCCAATAAAAAAATCTTTGGAGGGAGTTGAAACGGTGACAGACTCAAAACATCACTGCTCTAGAGGAGATCTGCATGGAGGGATGGTCCTCTGTCTTTGCCAATAAAGATTGAATCTGCCATAGGGAAGCCGCTCGGTGAAGAATCTACGATGAGAGCGATTATTAGAAACAGAAGACCTACAAGACCACCGATAACCTCCGTTGAGCTGGTTACAAGACCGGTGAGCAAAAATCCTAGAACCACACGGAGGACCAAGTGAATGACCTGCAGAGAGCTGGGTCCATGGTAAAAATGCGAGCATCAGTAACACACTAGGAGACCAGGGACTCAAGTACTGCAGCACAGGACATGTGCAGGTCCATCTGAAGTTTAATAGAGAGCATTTGGATGCTCCAGAAGAGGACTGGGAACCTTTTGGCAAAAACTCTACTCGTCAAATTTGGAGGAGAAAGAAGACTTAATCGCACCAAAACACGAAGGTGGAAACATCATGCTTTGGGGATGTTTTTCAGCAGAAGGGACCGGGACGACTTACTCCTGTAAAGGAAAGAATGAATGACACCATGAACCGTCAAGTGTTGGATAAAACCTCCTTCCATCAGCAGGTGCACTGAAGATAAAACCTGGCTGGGTCTTTCATGATAACAGAAGAGTGGCTTCATAAGAAGCATTTAAAGGTCCTGAAGTGGTTTAGCCGATCTCCCAATAAAAAATCTTCGGAGGGAGTTGAAAGTTTGTATCGCCCAGTGACAGACTCAAAACATCACTGCTCTAGAGGAGATCTGCATGGAGGGACGGACCTCTGTCTTTGCCAATAAAGATTGAATCTGCCATAGGGAAGCAGCTTGGTTTGAAGAATCTACGATGAGAGCGATTATTAGAAAACAGAAGACCTACAAGACCACTGATAACCTCCGTTGAGCTGGTTACAAGACCGGTGAGCAAAAATCCTAGAACCACACGGAGGACCAAGTGAATGACGTGAGAGAGCTGGGTCCATGGTAAAAATGCAAGCATCAGTAACACACTAGGAGACCAGGGACTCAAGTACTGCAGCACAGGACATGTGCAGGTCCATCTGAAGTTTACTAGAGAGCATTTGGATGCTCCAGAAGAGGACTGGGAACCTTTTGGCAAAGACTCTACTCGGCAAATTTAGAGGAAGAAGAAGACTTAGTTGCACCAAAACATGGAGGTGGAAACTTTATACCAGGATGACTTCTCCGTGTAAAGGAAAGAATTAATGAGACCACGAATCATAAAACCTGGCTTTGGTCACAAAAGCAATGCCAAGGTAAAAGGAAGAGGCTTTGCAAGAAGTGGTCTAGCCAATCTCCAGATCTCAACCCCATAAAAAATCTTTGGAGGGAGTTGAAAGTTTGTATTGCACGGTGACAGACTCAAAACATCACTGCTCTAGAGGAGACCTGTATGAAGGGATGGTCCAATACAGTTTAATGACCAAATACTTTTTTTTCCACCATGATTTAAAATAAGCTCATCTAAACTTGACAGAACTGAGCCGTGGGTCCTTTAGAAAGCATAAAATATGTGTGTTTACTTCAACACACAGATGAGCTGAAACTACAGGAAAAAGAACCCATCTTCTATTTATCTGGCAAGGCCATACCAGCCTGGTTATACCAGATCCCGGAAGACCGCCGGAACTCCAAGTGCCATTGTTGATTGGCTGCTGAGATCAAATGGTTGCTGTGTCACTGGGGAAGACACTCCCACCTACGTTGCCTGGTCTGGACGGTGTGTGATTTACCTGGTACACTTGATGGCTGATTAAATTATTTTCTCCCCACTGTATGTATGAGAGTTTCTCTGCATGAACGTCACATTCCTGCGTGAACTTCCAAACCGGTGGTGAAACATTCTTTTGAGCCGTTTTGGTCTGAAACCAGCAGCTGTTCCAGACATTTCTGTTTACAGAACTGTGCACACACTTTGCAGAATGGAAGCATTTACACGGCGGGCACAGCTTGTAAATGCATGTATTCTGCATGTGCGTCTGACCCTTTAAAACGTTACTACCAGATCGCTCTGATGTCTGGTCCTCTGATTTCACAAGAGTATGTGGAAAAGTGCGAGTCAGCATGCTGTAAACGGATCAGGTCACACACACACACACAGATCTACCTCATGGCTGGCTGTGTGCAGCAAGGACAGAGCTCACATATTCACCACTAACAACTGAAACTGACTTTTTTAATGGAAAAAACTTTATTCAGGTTGGAAACATGAGCGTTAGGTTATCGTGAAAGATATACTGTCGTAGTTTGCACCGAAAATTTCCTATTGGTGACATATTCAAGTGTGAAAATACACTCTATTCAGCCATCAAGGACGTCCACGCAATTCAGTTTTTACTCCTGAAAACTAGTCAAGGATTGTAGGTGTAAGATTACGATAGCTGCGTTGGGAAAACATGCAACCCAATCGGCATAGTTGGTGGCGTGCAGGATGGTGGTGGACCAAGGAGAACCACCTAGTGCTTGGTTGGTGGTTCAAAAGAAAAACGCATAAAAGATTTGAGAAGTTTTCTGTAGCAAGTGAAGTCCCAAAGGAGAAACAAAGACCCTGGTGACTTCTATCAACATCAGAGGGGCCAATGTGGAAGTGGTTGAGGAGTACAAATACTTAGAGGTGTACTTTGTTAAGAAACTGGACAGGAGAAGATGTGTGGACTCAATCGACAAGAAGGCCCAAAGTCGTCTCTGAGGTCCTTCACAATCTGCAGGACCATGCTGGGGATTTTCTACAAGCCGGTGGTGGCTACTCTTGTCTGCTGGGGCAGCAGTCTGAGGGGAAGGGACCCCAACAGGCTCAACAAAATCATCAGGCTGCTTTCCAAAATAAACTATGCTGGACTTCCAAAAACGCTTGTAGCAAGAAAACACTTTGTAAAGATTTATTTGGACCAGGACAAAAGAATCTGGACATCATAAAAATACCTTTAAAACTAGTTAGAAATAGTATCACATCGACCGATGGGGTAATCTAAATAACATGATTAAAGGGGAGCCTTTAATCCAGATTATTTCACTGGTAAATCAGTGGCTCGAAATAGACACCCATCAATTTTCTGGACGATAACCAGAACAAACCAGGTTAGTTTGTGGACAAGTGGAATCCACCTCCATTACTTCACTATGTTCAGATTTGAACAAGAACACGATTCATGGATTTGAAAGAAAACAACGTCAATTAACGTTGATGAACAAACATTCATTAACAGATACCTGTGGATATTTAGATGTTTACATTTTGTTTATTTGTAAAACCTAAAGATTCATAAATATATTTATAGTTTCCTTCCTCTCCAACTGGAGGACACTCCTGTGAAGCTTAAAAATAAGACCAGTATGATCCACCATATGATCCACTACTGGAATGACATGACGAGGAACGAGTAAAACTGACCTGGTGTTTTTTATTATTCTTTCTCAGTTTATTTTAATTTTACATCCAGATGCAGAAAAATTCATGCACTTTCTAGATCTCTGAATGACAAAAGTCAAACCAGATACTGGAGTGTATTCAGGTCCATTTCCAACACAGTAACCAAAGTACTGAGATGAAAAAGTTCTGTCTTGTCTTAATCAGTTGTTTTCTTACCCAGAAATAAAGACAATATTAACGGCCCCAGATTACTTTACTCTGTTGTTTAATAAACACATGCAATTCTATGAAAAAATTCAGATATCAACAAAAGTCATCCATAAACAATCAATTACCAATAACATTTATTTTTCTAGATAAACGACACGATTGGTCAAATATCACCACTTCCATCAAACATTAAAGTTTTAAACCCATTCCAGTCGATAAATAAACAAGAAGAAGAGGACTGGAATACTTTTAGAAGCTACGTCTTCTCTCTGAGGTCAAAATGGAGCTCTTTCTGTTTTACAGGCAGCGTGGACACAAGTAGAAATAAATGTTCTTTGGCTCAGATGGAGAATAAAAGTACATCGTCCACATGTTCAACCAGAGAATGGTTTATCTCCTGTGTGAAGTAACGTGTAAATTTGACTTTTCTCATACTTTTAGGAAATCGTTTAAAGGACATTAGTATCCATAGAGATGAGAACGTAATCATGCAGGACTTTTGCAATAACATGAACATCTGATAAACTTAGATATTTGTACAAAATGAAGAATCGTCCCGGTTACACTGCAAATCTTCTGATCCGAATCCCTGATGCTGCAACAAATGATTATCAGGGTCTCTTATGGTATTAAAAAAACCCAAGTTCCATCATCCTCTTGTCCTCTTCCAACGAAAGTTCTTGAAACAAAATGATGTGAAACCATGTTTGTTAAGATTCCTTCAAAGTCTCGTTGAAGCAAACAATTCTCTATCGAACAAAAACCCTACAGGATATAATGAATGAAGAACTCTCATCTCTCCACCAGATAGCACCAAGAGGGAACCACGTCCACAACGTCCATGTTTAATCTCTGCAATAGTAGACACAGCCTTCAACCACAGACCTTCTACGTTCTCCTTGAGGAATTACTGAGAGTCGATCTGGACACTTTATAAATCCTTATTGTCTCCAGACTACTTGGAGCAAATATGAATATGAACTCTCAGATAACCCAACTTCTTATCTGTAACACATGGTCCAATGTTTACTAAAAATGGACCAATGACAATGCTTTAACAAATTTCCTGACATGGAAATAACTTCAAGTTTGATATTCTTAGACAAAGTCATGGGATTCCTCTTTGGATGCATCCACGCAGTTGAAGGATTAAATAACATCAGTTAACATGAATGTTGATGAATGAACATTAGTAAAGGAGTACATGCATGCCAAGAACATGCAGTGTGGAACAACAGTCAGAAGCAGACATTCTTAGGTTCCCCACATATTCACCACGAACAACTGAAAAGGACTACTTTTAATAGAAGAACTTTATCCAGGTTGGAAACACTCCATTCAGCCAGGCTGGCGCCATGCAGGACGTCCACGCAATTCAATTTTTACTCCTGAAAACTAGTCAGGTTTAAGATTACGATAGCTGCTTTAGGAAAAGATGCAACCCAATCATCAGAGGAACAAAGACCCTGGTGACTTCGATCAACATCAGAGGGGCCGATGTGGAAGTGGTTGAGGAGTACAAGGACTTTGAGGCGTACATAATCAACAACAAGGCTCAGAGTCGTCTCTATTTCCTGAGGCAGCTGAGGTCCTTCACATTCTGCAGGACCATGCTGGGGATTTTCTACAAGCCGGTGGTGGCTACTCTTGTCTGCTGAGGCAGCAGTCTGAGGTAAAGGGACAACAACAGGTTCAAAAAGATCATCAGGATGTCGGACAGGTTGTGGAAGAAGAACTGGATTATTTGACAGGATGACACATTTGAAAATAAAGTCTTCCCCACACATCCTCTTCTACTCCAGACCAGACATATCAATGTTCAAATTTGGCAACATTCAGAAACAATTTGCAAGAAGGAAACATTTTCATCTTGAATCTGAATAATCATTTACCAACTGAGGGATTTATCAATAGAATGTATGAGTTTAGAAATCATCTTCCAGCGCTGGACAATTTTATCGAACAAGGAGAAAAGAATCTGAACATCGAAATGAGTCATATAAAAATGAATTACCGACCGATGGGTCATCTTAAATAAAATGATAAAAGAGGAACTTTTAATCCAGATTATTTCACTGGTTAAAGCAGTGACATTAGGACTGCTAGAACAACAACATACGTAAACTGACTCCATGCAGTGTAATCAGTAATCAACTCATCATGAGCTTTACATGAATAATCATTAGGAGCCATAAGGATGTTGTTTTTTATTATTAGATCATGCATCTTTGATTAAATATATTTATTGTTTACACACCAGCCATTTTTACATTTTTAGGGGGTGGGATTAAATCCTGGACGATAACAAGAACACACCAGGTTAGTTTGTGGACAAGTGGAATCCACCTTCATTACTCCACTATGTTCAGATTTGAAGAAGAACACGATTCATGGATTTGAAAGAAAACAACGTCAATTAACGTTGATGAACAAACATTCTTTAACAGATAACCTGTGGATATTTAGATTTTCAAACATTCAGACATCAAAAAAGTCCTTTCAAAAATGCAAAAGCTATACAGAAGCAGTCACTTTGCAAAAACATTAATTTTTTTTTAGATAAATGACAATTGATCAATCTTTGCCAAATTAAAATGAGTGTCCCCTGGATGAGAAGACCCAGGGTGCCATCAGACATTAAAGGTTTATACCCATTCCAGTCGGAATGGAACGGAAAGAAGAAAATGACTGGAACACATTTCAGAAGTCCTTTTAAAATCACTGACAATAAAAATCTTAAAATGTGAAAACAATGGGTTGTTTTTAAAGGTCTATTTTTCTTTGTATGGAAGACAATCACTTCTTTTTTTACCCATTCTGACCAAAAAGGAAGCCGATCAAGAAGAAACCAAGCTGCTTTTTTCAAGAGTAAAACACTGCGTTCTTGTAACCAAGACGAACATGTCTCAATTTCTCCAAACAAAAAATGAACTGACTTTGATTTTGTAAAATTTTAACAGGCTTTACATTATTTTAATCAGTGTCGACAACAGTTTTAATCAATGTAACTGATTTACTGAACCAGCGACATCGCATTACGGCAGCACGGACACAAGGAGAGACCTTCAAATGAATGATTTATTCTAAAAGGAATTTTAATTTAATATTTTTTTCTAGAGCCAACTTTAAATAGAAGGAAATGACAGACACTGAGCCTGACACCAAAATATCAAACAACAGCAGTCGAATGACTCAAAAGGTACCTGGCATAGTCAAAATTTCAGAGATGGGCAAGACAGTAAAGAGAAAACGACACGAGTCGGGTTTTATGATTCTGAACTGACCAAAAAAAAAGAGGAAAAAACTAAAGTAAACTTCTGTTTAGATAAATCTTCAAGTCCTTTTAAAATCACTGGCAAAAATAATCTTAAAATATGAAAACAATGGGTTGTTTTTAAAGGTCTATTTTTCTTTGTATGGAAGACAATCACGTCTTTTTTAACCATTCTGACCAAAAAGGAAGCCGATCAAGAAGAAACCAAGGTGCTTTTGTCAAGAGTAAAACACTGCGTTCTTGTAACCAAGACAAACATGTCTCAATTTCTCCAAACAAAAAATGAACTGACTTTGATTTTGTAAAATTTTAACAGGCTTTACTTTATTTTAATCAGTGTCGACAACAGTTTTAATCAATGTAACTGATTTACTGAACCAGCGACATCGCATTACGGCAGCACAGACACAAGGAGAGACCTTCAAATGAACGAACTCATAGTGGTTTGTCTCAAGTATGGATTAACATGTTAAATTAGACTTTTAACCAAATCTAAGTCCACATTCATCACAGCCGGTTTCTCTCCAGTGAGGATTCTCTTACTGTTAGAGTATCGGTTAAAGGACTTATAAAGATGAGAACGTAATCATGCAGGACTTTTACAACAACATGAACATCTGATAAACTTAGATATTTGTACAGAATGAAGGATTAACGCGCAACACTGCAACTCTATCGTCTCATTAAGGAAAGTAGCTGGGATTGTTTTTTAAAAAAAGGAAAAACAATGGCCAAAAAAGACCAAAAGAATCCCTGATGCTGCAAACAGACAATTACAAGGCTAAACTCTGTTTCTGGGGAGAAAATGGAACTCTTTCTGTTTTACTGAAAACTACAGTTAGTATTGTATCATAAATGGATTGTAGACAGTGGACCAGAGAGTACAGGGTTGCTGCCATGTCGTATTTATACTTAAAAAACCCACAAAAAAAAAACAATGTTGTGAGAAGTGATCGCCACAAAATTGAGCTGGTGAAGAACAAGAAGATGAATGTAGCAAAAATCTAGTGAACACAAAAATTGTAATCAGATTTTAAAAATCACAAAACCCAAAAAAAACCACTGATTTTTCAGTTTTACACGATGAGACGCAAAAACAAAACGTTTCTTGAAAGAATGCATTTTAACCGGCAGACGTTCTGCACTCCATAAAGAGAAACACAAGAGTTCAAAGCGATAAAAACAGTTTTGATTCGTCAGTCGGAATTAAACACAGGGCTAACTCCATCCCCAACATTTGAAGGCAGATATCAATCAACCTTGTGGCTAGACCGGAACAATCCATCTGAGCCTCATAGTCTCTCTCTGAGACACTGGTCTCTTATTTAAACCCAGTCTTCCTGTCCCGCCTTCCTCCTATGGCCAACCCTGTCTTTAGGTCCCTCCTCCCTGAGCTATACTCTAACGAACATTCAAAACAGTTTACCTGTAGATGTTTTAGTCATAATCCCAATGTTGTTGTCAAAATGCTGACATTTTGGTTTAATGCGTTATCAGGTTTGCATGAATAATTTCAACAGTTTGTACAGAACTTGATGCAGATAAAATACATGCATTTGCTTAAAAATAAAGGCAAACCAACAAGTTTCAACAAAATGATCTGAATTTTATCTCATTGTTCTAAATAGAATGTCCTACATTGTCCTACAGAGGAGGAGAAGTTTGGCCTTAAAGCAATAATAACCAAGTAGAGAACCTAGTCAAAATGAAACATCAGTAAAACCGTGACCGCCACCAAGTTCTAGTCAAGCACTAGAGAAGAAACAACCAGGGATCAAACCAAGAGTCAAGTCAAATAAAACTCCTTTTAAAATCACTGGCAAAAAAAAAACATCTTAAAATGTGAAAACAATGGGTTGTTTTTAAAGGTCTATTTTTCTTTTTATGGAAGCCAAACGCGTCGAAATTGACAGACCAAAAGAAGTCTCTCTTTTTAGCCATTCTGACCAAAAAGGAAGCCGATCAAGAAGAAACCAAGGTGTTTTTTTCAAGAGTAAAACACTGCGTTCTTGTAACCAAGACAAACATGTCTCAATTTCTCCAAACAAAAGATGAACTGACTTTGATTTTGTTAAATTTTAACAGGCTTTACATTATTTTAATCAGTGTCGACAACAGTTTTAATCAATGTAACTGATTTACTGAACCAGCGACATCGCATTACGGCAGCACGGACACAAGGAGAGACCTTCAAATGAACGAACTCATAGTGGTTTGTCTCAAGTATGGATTAACATGTTAAATTAGACTTTTGACCAAATCTAAGTCCACATTCATCACAGCCGGTTTCTCTCCAGTGAGGATTCTCTTACTGTTAGAGTATCGGTTAAAGAACTTATAAAGATGAGAACGTAATCATGCAGGACTTTTACAACAACATGAACATCTGATAAACTTAGATATTTGTACAGAATGAAATCAAAATGATGTGAAAACCATGTTTGTTAAGATTCTTTTATAATCCTATTAAAGCAAACAAATCTTTATCGAACAAAAACCCCAAAAGAAGAATGAAGAACTCTCATCTCTCCACCAAATAGCACCAAGAGAATCAAGAACCAAATAGAATAGAACCAAGAGAACCACGTCCAGCCAAAACATCAGAAAAGGAATCATAAAGAGTCCTTTTCGTCACCAATCAGGCATATTTTCTCCAAGAAAGTGAAAAGTAGGTAGTTGGTCCATGTTTAACCTCTGCAATAGTGGACACAAGTAGAAATAAATGTTCTTTGGCTCAGATGGAGAATAAAAGTACATCGTCCACATGTTCAACCAGAGAATGGTTTATCTCCTGTGTGAAGTAACATGTAAATTTGACTTTTGTCATACTTTTAGGAAATCGTTTAAAGGACATTAGTATCCATAGAGATGAGAACGTAATCATGCAGGACTTTTACATCAACATCTGATAAACTTAGATATTTGTACAAAATGAGGAATCATCCCGGTTACACTGCAAATCTTCTGATCCGAATCCCTGATGCTGCAACAAATGATTATCAGGGTCTCTTATGGTATTAAAAAAACCCAAGTTCCATCATCCTCTTGTCCTCTTCCAACTAAAGTTCTTGAAACAATGTGAAAACCATGTTTGTTAAGATTCCTTCATAGTCTCATTGAAGCAAACAATTCTCTATCGAACAAAAACACAACAGGATATAATGAATGAAGAACTCTCATCTCTCCACCAGATAGCACTAAGAGGGAACCACGTCCACAACGTCCATGTTTAATCTCTGCAATAGTAGACACAGCCTTCAACCACAGACCTTCTACGTTCTTCCTTGAAGAATTGCTGAGAGTCGATCTGGACACTTTATAAATCCTTATTGTCTCCAGACTACTTGGAGTAAATATGAATATGAACTCTCAGATACCCCAACTTCTTATCTGTAACACATGGTCCAATGTTTACTGAAAATGAACCAATGACAATGTTTTAACAAATTTCCTGACATGGAAATAACTTCAAGTTTGATATTCTTAGACAAAGTCATGGGGTTCCTCTTTGGAGGCATCCACGGAGTTGAAGGATTAAATAACATCAGTTAACATGAATGTTGATGAACAAACATTCATAAAGGAGTACGAGCATGCTCAGAACATGCAGTGTGGAACAACAGTCACAAGCAGACATTCTTAGGTTCCCCACATATTCACCACGAACAACTGAAAAGGACTACTTTTAATGGAAGAACTTTATCCAGGTTGGAAACACTCCATTCAGCCAGGCTGGCGCCATGCAGGACGTCCACGCAATTCAAATTTACTCCTGAGAACTAGTCAGGTTTAAGATTATGATAGCTGCTTTAGGAAAACATGCAACCCAATCATCAGAGGAACAAAGACCCTGGTGACTTCTATCAACATCAGAGGGGTCGATGTGGAAGTGGGTGAGGAGTACAAGGACTTTGAGGCGTACATAATCGACAAGAAGGCTCAGAGTCGTCTATTTCCTGAGGCAGGTGAGGTCCTTCACAATCTGCAGGACCATGCTGGGGATTTTCTACAAGCCGCTGGTGGCTACTGTTGTCTGCTAAGGCAGCAGTCTGAGGTGAAGGGACAACAACAAGTTCAAAAAGATCATCAGGATGTCGGACAGGTTGTGGAAGAAGAACTGGATTATTTGACAGGATGACACCTTTTGAAAATAAAGTCTTCCCCACACATCCTCTTCTAGTCCAGACCAGACATATTAATGTTCAAATTTGGCAACATTCAGAAACAATTTGCAAGAAGGAAACATTTTCATCTTGAATCTGAATAATCATTTACCAACTGAGGGATTTATCAATAGAATGTATGAGTTTAGAAATCATCTTATCAACGATATATTAAAGATAGTTTATAAATCATAGAGGACGTATAATGTCTGACATTACTTCGTACTCTATGATGAGAGTTTGATCATCAGAATCCATCGCAGAGTCCGAGGTATAAACGTTTGGATCGGTACAAACATGATGAAGTTTAGAAATTGTTCGGATAGCATAAAGAAATCTGTGAGATCCGTCTAATTACCTCAAATCGTCATGGTTAACTGGCAGGTTTTGTCAACGCTTTTTAAGAATAAAAACTCTTTCTAAAGACAATTTTATCGAACAAGGATAAAAGAATCTGAACATCGAAATGAGTTATATAAAAATGAATTACTGACCAATGAGGCGTCTTAAATAAAATGATAAAAGAGGAACTTTGAATCCAGATTATTTCACTGGTTAAAGCAGTGACATTAGGACTGCTAGAACAACAACATACGTAAGCTGGTTCCATGCAGTGTAATCAGTAATCATACTCATCATGAGCTTTAAATGAATCATCATTAGGAGCCATAAGGATGTTGTTTTTTATTATTAGATCATGCATCTTTGATTAAATATATTTATTGTTTACACACCAGCCATTTAGTACATTTTTAGGGGGTGGGATTAAATCCTGGATGATAACAAGAACATACCAGGTTAGTTTGTGGACAAGTGGAATCCACCTTCATTACTCCACTATGTTCAGATTTGAACAAGAACACGATTCATGGATTTGAAAGAAAACAACTTCAATTAACGTTGATGAACAAACATTCTTTAACAGATAACCTGTGGATATTTAGATTTTCAAACATTCAGATATCAAAAAAGTCTTTTCAAAAATGCAAAAGCTATACAGAAGCAGTCACTTTGCAAAAACATTAATTTTTTTTTAGATAAATGACAATTGATCAATCTTTGCCAAATTAAAACGAGTGTCCCCTGGATGAGAAGACCCAGGGTGCCATCAGACATTAAAGGTTTATACCCATTCCAGTCGGAATGGAACGGAAAGAAGAAAATGACTGGAACACATTTCAGAAGTCCTTTTAAAATCACTGGCAAAAAAACATCTTAAAATGTGAAAACAATGGGTTGTTTTTAAAGGTCTATTTTTCTTTATATGGAAGACAAGCACGTCTGAAACTGACAGACCATAATAAGTCTCTCTTTTTACCCATTCTGACCAAAACGGAAGCCGATCAAGAAGAAACCAAGGTGCTTTTTTCAAGAGTAAAACACTGCGTTCTTGTAACCAAGACAAACATGTCTCAATTTCTCCAAACAAAAAATGAACTGACTTTGATTTTGTAAAATTTTAACAGGCTTTATTTTATTTTAATCAGTGTCGACAACAGTTTTAATCAATGTAACTGATTTACTGAACCAGCGACATCGCATTACGGCAGCACGGACACAAGGAGAGACCTTCAAATGAACGACCACATAGTGGTTTGTCTCAAGTATGGATTAACATGTTAAATTAGACTTTTAACCAAATCTAAGTCCACATTCATCACAGCCGGTTTCTCTCCAGTGAGGATTCTCTTACTGTTAGAGTATCGGTTAAAGGACTTATAAAGATGAGAACGTAATCATGCAGGACTTTTACAACAACATGAACATCTGATAAACTTAGATATTTGTACAGAATGAAGGATTAACGCGCGACACTGCAACTCTATCGTCTCATTTAGGAAAGTAGCAGGGATCATTTTAAAAAAAGGGAGAACAATGGCCAAAAAAGACCAAAAGAATCCCTGATGCTGCAAACAGACAATTACAAGGCTAAATTCTGTTTCTGGGGAGAAAATGGAACTCTTTCTGTTTTACTGAAAACTACAGTTAGTATTGTATCATAAATGGATTGTAGACAGTGGACCAGAGAGTACAGGGTTGCTGCCATGTCGTATTTATACTTAAAAAACCCACAAAAAAAAACAATGTTGTGAGAAGTGATCGCCACAAAATTGAGCTGGTGAAGAACCAGAAGATGAATGTAGCAAAAATCTAGTGAACACAAAAATTGTAATCAGATTTTAAAAATCACAAAACCCAAAAAAACCCACTGATTTTTCAGTTTTACACGATGACACGCAAAAACAAAACGTTTCTTGAAAGAATGCATTTTAACCGGCAGACGTTCTGCACTCCATAAAGAGAAACACAAGAGTTCAAAGCGATAAAAACAGTTTTGATTCGTCGGTCGGAGTTAAACACAGGTCTAACTCCATCCCCAACATTTGAAGGCAGATATCAACCTTGTGGCTAGACCGGAACAATCCATCTGAGCCTCATAGTCTCTCTCTGACACACTGGTCTCTTATTTAAACCCAGTCTTCCTGTCCCGCCTTCCTCCTATGGCCAACCCTGTCTTTAGGTCCCTCCTCCTGGAGCTATACTCTAACGAACATTCAAAACAGTTTACCTGTAGATGTTTTAGTCATAATCCAAAAGTTGTTTACAAAATGCTGACATTTTGGTTTAATGTGTTATCGGGTTTGCATTAATAATTTCAACATTTTTTCCGGAACAACTTGGTGCAAATAAAATACATGCATTTGCTTAAAAATAAAGGCAAACCAACAAGTTTCAACAAAATGATCTGAATTTTATCTCATTGTTCTAAATAGAATGTCCTACATTGTCCTACAGAGGAGGAGAAGTTTGGCCTTAAAGCAATAATGACCAAGTAGAGAACCTAGTCAAAATGAAACATCAGTAAAACCGTGACCGCCACCAAGTTCTAGTCAAGCACTAGAGACGAAACAACCAGGAATCAAACCAAGAGTCAAGTCAAATAAAACTGGTTGTACGTAAAGCTACATTTTGTTGGTCAACTGTTTGGTTTACTTTTGAACTGAAGACATATAAACTGGAGCTACCACAGATCAAGAATGAAGAATCTGACTCACTGTAAAATAACAAGAAACTAGAGTTTAAAGAAAAACACAGGTTCAACCCCCTAAAAAACTGACTTATCCTAAAAGGAATTTCAATTTAATATTTTTTTCTAGAGCCAACTTTAAATAGAAGGAAATGACAGACACTGAGCCTGACACCAAAATATCAAACAACAGCAGTCGAATGACTCAAAAGGTACCTGGCATAGTCAGAATTTTAGAGATGGGCGAGACAGTAAAGAGAAAACGACACGAGCAAGAGTCGGGTTTTATGATTCTGAACCGGCCAAAAAAAAAAAGATGAAAAATCTAAAGTAAACTTAGGTTTAAATAAATCTTCAAGTCCTTTTAAAATCACTGGAAAAAAACATCTTAAAATGTGAAAACAATGGGTTTTTTAAAAGGTCTATTTTGCTTTATACAGAAGCCGAACGCGTCGAAATTGACCGACGAAAAGAAGTCTCTCTTTTTACCCGTTCTGACCAAAAAGGAAGCAGATCAAGAAGAAACCAAGCTGCTTTTTTCAAGAGTAAAACACTGCGTTCTTGTAACCAAGACAAACATGTCTCAATTTCTCTAAAAAAAAATGAACTGACTTTGATTTTGTAAAATTTTAACAGGCTTTACATTATTTTAATCAGTGTCGACAACAGTTTTAATCAATGTAACTGATTTACTGAACCAGCGACATCGCATTACGGCAGCACGGACACAAGGAGAGACCTTCAAATGAATGATTTATTCTAAAAGGAATTTTAATTTAATATTTTTTTCTAGAGCCAACTTTAAATAGAAGGAAATGACAGACACTGAGCCTGACACCAAAATATCAAACAACAGCAGTCGAATGACTCAAAAGGTACCTGGCATAGTCAAAATTTCAGAGATGGGCAAGACAGTAAAGAGAAAACGACACGAGTCGGGTTTTATGATTCTGAACTGACCAAAAAAAAAGAGGAAAAAACTAAAGTAAACTTCTGTTTAGATAAATCTTCAAGTCCTTTTAAAATCACTGGCAAAAATAATCTTAAAATATGAAAACAATGGGTTGTTTTTAAAGGTCTATTTTTCTTTGTATGGAAGACAATCACGCCTTTTTTAACCATTCTGACCAAAAAGGAAGCCGATCAAGAAGAAACCAAGGTGCTTTTGTCAAGAGTAAAACACTGCGTTCTTGTAACCAAGACAAACATGTCTCAATTTCTCCAAACAAAAAATGAACTGACTTTGATTTTGTAAAATTTTAACAGGCTTTACTTTATTTTAATCAGTGTCGACAACAGTTTTAATCAATGTAACTGATTTACTGAACCAGCGACATCGCATTACGGCAGCACGGACACAAGGAGAGACCTTCAAATGAACGAACTCATAGTGGTTTGTCTCAAGTATGGATTAACATGTTAAATTAGACTTTTGACCAAATCTAAGTCCACATTCATCACAGCCGGTTTCTCTCCAGTGAGGATTCTCTTACTGTTAGAGTATCGGTTAAAGGACTTATAAAGATGAGAACGTAATCATGCAGGACTTTTACAACAACATGAACATCTGATAAACTTAGATATTTGTACAGAATGAAGGATTAACGCGCAACACTGCAACTCTATCGTCTCATTAAGGAAAGTAGCTGGGATTGTTTTTTAAAAAAAGGGAAAACAATGGCCAAAAAAGACCAAAAGAATCCCTGATGCTGCAAACAGACAATTACCAGGCTAAACTCTCTTTCTGTTTTACTGAAAACTACAGTTAGTATTGTATCATAAATGGATTGTAGACAGTGGACCAGAGAGTACAGGGTTGCTGCCATGTCGTATTTATACTTAAAAAACCCACAAAAAAAAAACAATGTTGTGAGAAGTGATCGCCACAAAATTGAGCTGGTGAAGAACAAGAAGATGAATGTAGCAAAAATCTAGTGAACACAAAAATTGTAATCAGATTTTAAAAATCACAAAACCCAAAAAAAACCACTGATTTTTCAGTTTTACACGATGAGACGCAAAAACAAAACGTTTCTTGAAAGAATGCATTTTAACTGGCAGACGTTCTGCACTCCATAAAGAGAAACACAAGAGTTCAAAGCGATAAAAACAGTTTTGATTCGTCAGTCGGAGTTAAACACAGGGCTAACTCCATCCCCAACATTTGAAGGCAGATATCAACCTTGTGGCTAGACCGGAACAATCCATCTGAGCCTCATAGTCTCTCTCTGACACACTGGTCTCTTATTTAAACCCAGTCTTCCTGTCCCGCCTTCCTCCTATGGCCAACCCTGTCTTTAGGTCCCTCCTCCCTGAGCTATACTCTAACGAACATTCAAAACAGTTTACCTGTAGATGTTTTAGTCATAATCCCAATGTTGTTGTCAAAATGCTGACATTTTGGTTTAATGCGTTATCAGGTTTGCATGAATAATTTCAACAGTTTGTACAGAACTTGATGCAGATAAAATACATGCATTTGCTTAAAAATAAAGGCAAACCAACAAGTTTCAACAAAATGATCTGAATTTTATCTCATTGTTCTAAATAGAATGTCCTACATTGTCCTACAGAGGAGGAGAAGTTTGGCCTTAAAGCAATAATAACCAAGTAGAGAACCTAGTCAAAATGAAACATCAGTAAAACCGTGACCGCCACCAAGTTCTAGTCAAGCACTAGAGAAGAAACAACCAGGGATCAAACCAAGAGTCAAGTCAAATAAAACTCCTTTTAAAATCACTGGCAAAAAAAAACATCTTAAAATGTGAAAACAATGGGTTGTTTTTAAAGGTCTATTTTTCTTTTTATGGAAGCCAAACGCGTCGAAATTGACAGACCAAAAGAAGTCTCTCTTTTTAGCCATTCTGACCAAAAAGGAAGCAGATCAAGAAGAAACCAAGGTGTTTTTTTCAAGAGTAAAACACTGCGTTCTTGTAACCAAGACAAACATGTCTCAATTTCTCCAAACAAAAGATGAACTGACTTTGATTTTGTTAAATTTTAACAGGCTTTACATTATTTTAATCAGTGTCGACAACAGTTTTAATGAATGTAACTGATTTACTGAACCAGCGACATCGCATTACGGCAGCACGGACACAAGGAGAGACCTTCAAATGAACGAACTCATAGTGGTTTGTCTCAAGTATGGATTAACATGTTAAATTAGACTTTTGACCAAATCTAAGTCCACATTCATCACAGCCGGTTTCTCTCCAGTGAGGATTCTCTTACTGTTAGAGTATCGGTTAAAGAACTTATAAAGATGAGAACGTAATCATGCAGGACTTTTACAACAACATGAACATCTGATAAACTTAGATATTTGTACAGAATGAAATCAAAATGATGTGAAAACCATGTTTGTTAAGATTCTTTTATAATCCTATTAAAGCAAACAAATCTTTATCGAACAAAAACCCCAAAAGAAGAATGAAGAACTCTCATCTCTCCACCAAATAGCACCAAGAGAATCAAGAACCAAATAGAATAGAACCAAGAGAACCACGTCCAGCCAAAACATCAGAAAAGGAATCATAAAGAGTCCTTTTCGTCACCAATCAGGCATATTTTCTCCAAGAAAGTGAAAAGTAGGTAGTTGGTCCATGTTTAACCTCTGCAATAGTGGACACAAGTAGAAATAAATGTTCTTTGGCTCAGATGGAGAATAAAAGTACATCGTCCACATGTTCAACCAGAGAATGGTTTATCTCCTGTGTGAAGTAACATGTAAATTTGACTTTTGTCATACTGTTAGGAAATCGTTTAAAGGACATTAGTATCCATAGAGATGAGAACGTAATCATGCAGGACTTTTACATCAACATCTGATAAACTTAGATATTTGTACAAAATGAGGAATCATCCCGGTTACACTGCAAATCTTCTGATCCGAATCCCTGATGCTGCAACAAATGATTATCAGGGTCTCTTATGGTATTAAAAAACCAAGTTCAAACATCCTCTTGTCCTCTTCCAACGAAAGTTCTTGAAACAATGTGAAAACCATGTTTGTTAAGATTCCTTCATAGTCTCGTTGAAGCAAACAATTCTCTATCGAACAAAAACACTACAGGATATAATGAATGAAGAACTCTCATCTCTCCACCAGATAGCACCAAGAGGGAACCACGTCCACAACGTCCATGTTTAATCTCTGCAATAGTAGACACAGCCTTCAACCACAGACCTTCTACGTTCTCCTTGAGGAATTACTGAGAGTCGATCTGGACACTTTATAAATCCTTATTGTCTCCAGACTACTTGGAGCAAATATGAATATGAACTCTCAGATACCCCAACTTCTTATCTGTAACACATGGTCCAAAGTTTACTGAAAATGAACCAATGACAATGCTTTAACAAATTTCCTGACATGGAAATAACTTCAAGTTTGATACTCTGAGACAAAGTCATGGGGTTCCTCTTTGGATGCATCCACGCAGTTGAAGGATTAAATAACATCAGTTAACATGAATGTTGATGAACGAACATTAGTAAAGGAGTACATGCATGCCAAGAACATGCAGTGTGGAACAACAGTCACAAGCAGACATTCTTAGGTTCCCCACATATTCACCACGAACAACTGAAAAGGACTACTTTTAATGGAAGAACTTTATCCAGGTTGGAAACACTCCATTCAGCCAGGCTGACGCCATGCAGGACGTCCACGCAATTCAAATTTAGTCCTGAAAACTAGTCAGGTTTAAGATTATGATAGCTGCTTTAGGAAAACATGCAACCCAATCATCAGAGGAACAAAGACCCTGGTGACTTCTATCAACATCAGAGGGGTCGATGTGGAAGTGGGTGAGGAGTACAAGGACTTTGAGGCGTACATAATCGACAAGAAGGCTCAGAGTCGTCTCTATTTCCTGAGGCAGCTGAGGTCCTTCACAATCTGCAGGACCATGCTGGGGATTTTCTACAAGCCGCTGGTGGCTACTGTTGTCTGCTAAGGCAAGCTGTCTGAGGTGAAGGGACAACAACAAGTTCAAAAAGATCATCAGGATGTCGGACAGGTTGTGGAAGAAGAACTGGATTATTTGACAGGATGACACCTTTTGAAAATAAAGTCTTCCCCACACATCCTCTTCTAGTCCAGACCAGACATATTAATGTTCAAATTTGGCAACATTCAGAAACAATTTGCAAGAAGGAAACATTTTCATCTTGAATCTGAATAATCATTTACCAACTGAGGGATTTATCAATAGAATGTATGAGTTTAGAAATCATCTTATCAACGATATATTAAAGATAGTTTATAAATCATAGAGGACGTATAATGTCTGACATTACTTCGTACTCTATGATGAGAGTTTGATCATCAGAATCCATCGCAGAGTCCGAGGTATAAACGTTTGGATCGGTACAAACATGATGAAGTTTAGAAATTGTTCGGATAGCATAAAGAAATCTGTGAGATCCGTCTAATTACCTCAAATCGTCATGGTTAACTGGCAGGTTTTGTCAACGCTTTTTAAGAATAAAAACTCTTTCTAAAGACAATTTTATCGAACAAGGATAAAAGAATCTGAACATCGAAATGAGTTATATAAAAATGAATTACTGACCAATGAGGCGTCTTAAATAAAATGATAAAAGAGGAACTTTGAATCCAGATTATTTCACTGGTTAAAGCAGTGACATTAGGACTGCTAGAAAAACAACATACGTAAGCTGGTTCCATGCAGTGTAATCAGTAATCATACTCATCATGAGCTTTAAATGAATCATCATTAGGAGCCATAAGGATGTTGTTTTTTATTATTAGATCATGCATCTTTGATTAAATATATTTATTGTTTACACACCAGCCATTTAGTACATTTTTAGGGGGTGGGATTAAATCCTGGATGATAACAAGAACATACCAGGTTACTTTGTGGACAAGTGGAATCCACCTTCATTACTCCACTATGTTCAGATTTGAACAAGAACACGATTCATGGATTTGAAAGAAAACAACTTCAATTAACGTTGATGAACAAACATTCTTTAACAGATAACCTGTGGATATTTAGATTTTCAAACATTCAGACATCAAAAAAGTCTTTTCAAAAATGCAAAAGCTATACAGAAGCAGTCACTTTGCAAAAACATTAATTTTTTTTTAGATAAATGACAATTGATCAATCTTTGCCAAATTAAAACGAGTGTCCCCTGGATGAGAAGACCCAGGGTGCCATCAGATATTAAAGGTTTATACCCATTCCAGTCGGAATGGAACGGAAAGAAGAAAATGACTGGAACACATTTCAGAAGTCCTTTTAAAATCACTGGCAAAAAAACATCTTAAAATGTGAAAACAATGGGTTGTTTTTAAAGGTCTATTTTTCTTTATATGGAAGACAAGCACGTCTGAAACTGACAGACCATAAGAAGTCTCTCTTTTTACCCATTCTGACCAAAACGGAAGCCGATCAAGAAGAAACCAGGGTGTTTTTTTCAAGAGTAAAACACTGCGTTCTTGTAACCAAGACAAACATGTCTCAATTTCTCCAAACAAAAAATGAACTGACTTTGATTTTGTAAAATTTTAACAGGCTTTATTTTATTTTAATCAGTGTCGACAACAGTTTTAATCAATGTAACTGATTTACTGAACCAGCGACATCGCATTACGGCAGCACGGACTCAAGGAGAGACCTTCAAATGAACGACCACATAGTGGTTTGTCTCAAGTATGGATTAACATATTAAATTAGACTTTTAACCAAATCTAAGTCCACATTCATCACAGCCGGTTTCTCTCCAGTGAGGATTCTCTTACTGTTAGAGTATCGGTTAAAGGACTTATAAAGATGAGAACGTAATCATGCAGGACTTTTACAACAACATGAACATCTGATAAACTTAGATATTTGTACAGAATGAAGGATTAACGCGCGACACTGCAAATCTATCGTCTCATTTAGGAATGTAGCAGGGATCATTTTAAAAAAAGGGAGAACAATGGCCAAAAAAGACCAAAAGAATCCCTGATGCTGCAAACAGACAATTACAAGGCTAAATTCTGTTTCTGGGGAGAAAATGGAACTCTTTCTGTTTTACTGAAAACTACAGTTAGTATTGTATCATAAATGGATTGTAGACAGTGGACCAGAGAGTACAGGGTTGCTGCCATGTCGTATTAATACTTAAAAAACCCCACAAAACAACCAATGTTGTGAGAAGTGATCGCCACAAAATTGAGCTGGTGAAGAACCAGAAGATGAATGTAGCAAAAATCTAGTGAACACAAAAATTGTAATCAGATTTTAAAAATCACAAAACCCAAAAAAACCCACTGATTTTTCAGTTTTACACGATGAGACGCAAAAACAAAACGTTTCTTGAAAGAATGCATTTTAACTGGCAGACGTTCTGCACTCCATAAAGAGAAACACAAGAGTTCAAAGCGATAAAAACAGTTTTGATTCGTCGGTCGGAGTTAAACACAGGTCTAACTCCATCCCCAACATTTGAAGGCAGATATCAACCTTGTGGCTAGACCGGAACAATCCATCTGAGCCTCATAGTCTCTCTCTGACACACTGGTCTCTTATTTAAACCCAGTCTTCCTGTCCCGCCTTCCTCCTATGGCCAACCCTGTCTTTAGGTCCCTCCTCCTGGAGCTATACTCTAACGAACATTCAAAACAGTTTACCTGTAGATGTTTTAGTCATAATCCAAAAGTTGTTTACAAAATGCTGACATTTTGGTTTAATGTGTTATCGGGTTTGCATTAATAATTTCAACATTTTTTCCGGAACAACTTGGTGCAAATAAAATACATGCATTTGCTTAAAAATAAAGGCAAACCAACAAGTTTCAACAAAATGATCTGAATTTTATCTCATTGTTCTAAATAGAATGTCCTACATTGTCCTACAGAGGAGGAGAAGTTTGGCCTTAAAGCAATAATGACCAAGTAGAGAACCTAGTCAAAATGAAACATCAGTAAAACTGTGACCGCCACCAAGTTCTAGTCAAGCACTAGAGACGAAACAACCAGGAATCAAACCAAGAGTCAAGTCAAATAAAACTGGTTGTACGTAAAGCTACATTTTGTTGGTCAACTGTTTGGTTTACTTTTGAACTGAAGACATAAACTGGAGCTACCACAGATCAAGAATGAAGAATCTGACTCACTGTAAAATAACAAGAAACTAGAGTTTAAAGAAAAACACAGGTTCAACCCCCTAAAAAACTGACTTATCCTAAAAGGAATTTCAATTTAATATTTTTTTCTAGAGCCAACTTTAAATAGAAGGAAATGACAGACACTGAGCCTGACACCAAAATATCAAACAACAGCAGTCGAATGACTCAAAAGGTACCTGGCATAGTCAGAATTTTAGAGATGGGTAAGACAGTAAAGAGAAAACGACACGAGCAAGAGTCGGGTTTTATGATTCTGAACCGACCAAAAAAAAAGAGGAAAAATCTAAAGTAAACTTAGGTTTAGATAAATCTTCAAGTCCTTTTAAAATCACTGGAAAAAAACATCTTAAAATGTGAAAACAATGGGTTTTTTAAAAGGTCTATTTTGCTTTATACAGAAGCCGAACGCGTCGAAATTGACCGACGAAAAGAAGTCTCTCTTTTTACCCGTTCTGACCAAAAAGGAAGCAGATCAAGAAGAAACCAAGCTGCTTTTTTCAAGAGTAAAACACTGCGTTCTTGTAACCAAGACAAACATGTCTCAATTTCTCTAAAAAAAAATGAACTGACTTTGATTTTGTAAAATTTTAACAGGCTTTACATTATTTTAATCAGTGTCGACAACAGTTTTAATCAATGTAACTGATTTACTGAACCAGCGACATCGCATTACGGCAGCACGGACACAAGGAGAGACCTTCAAATGAACGAACTCATAGTGGTTTGTCTCAAGTATGGATTAACATGTTAAATTAGACTTTTAATCAAATCTAAGTCCACATTCATTACAGCCGGTTTCTCTCCAGTGAGGATTCTCTTACTGTTAGAGTATCGGTTAAAGGACTTATAAAGATGAGAACGTAATCATGCAGGACTTTTACAACAACATGAACAAAATGAAGGATTAACACGCGACACTGCAACTCTATCGTCTCATTTAGGAAAGTAGCAGGGATTGTTTTAAAAAAAGGGAGAACAATGGCTTAAAAGACCAAAAGAATCCCTGATGCTGAAACAGATGACTATCAGGATCTCAAAATCCATGTTCCATCATCCTCTGTCCTCTTCCATCAAAACACAATGATGTGAAACCCACGTTTAAGAACGCATGATGAATGAAGAACTCTCATCTCTCCACCAGATAGTAACAACAGAGAACCACGTCCATGTTTAATCTCTGCAATAGTAGACACAACCTTCAACCACAGACCTTCTACGTTCTCCTTGAGGAATTACTGAGAGGTGATGTGGACACTTTATAAATCCTTAAAGTCTAATACACACTGTGTCTGATTAGTTGGGAGTTTTCTTGTAAATTTCATAGGCTCTGAAACAAAGTCATGGGGTTCCCCTTTGGATGCATCCAACGACTTGAAGGTTTAAATAACTTGATGAACCAACATTCATAAAGGAGTACATGCATGCCCAGAACATGCAGTGTGGAACAACAGTCATAAGCAGACTGAAACATTTTATAAACAGAATCTGTTCTGAACGTGATGGTTTAAAAACACGTTATATAATCCTCTATTATCAGGTTTTTTTGCACCTGTAGAACCACTTAAGAATCTTCCTCAATCACAATGAAGAAAGCAGATTTTTAAAGTTACCAACAATGAAGTCTCATCCCTTCACCCATTCAGACCAAAAGGAGCCCAAACCTCATTTGTTTTTCTGAAATGAATAAACATATTTTATTGTTTGTTAGAAAAAAGACTGAATCTGAAGCTGATTGTTGAGAATCCTCAGTGCAGTACGTCCATGATGCTCAAAACTACAATACCATAGTTTATCTATGCTTCATCGACAACCTCAGACATTCTCCGTAGGATTCCTGTTAGACGATGTATCACTTAGATGGTAAATGTCCATCTTTTTTAATCCTACATTTTGACTATTCTTCTAACATGTAAACAGCCTTAAGTTTGTTTTTATATGCAGACTTGAAGATGAACCCACTTCGATTGATACATTCAGAGACATACCTGTGCTTCAAGCCACTAGAGTGGAAGGGAATCACGGAGCCTAAATGAAGCTGCATGTTTTTGTGTGCTTGATCCTGTCGAAACATTATCAATTTTCACATGTTTTTGATTGATTTTCACATGTTTTGGTACATTTTTTAAGTATAACTGAAAATTTTTGTTTGCTTTTTGTGTGCAATTCACATAATGGTTGGAAGCCAGTGAGTGAAGGCTTAGGAATGATACCTGTAGACGCGTCTACTTCCCAGAGGACCCTTTGCTTTTGAGGATGGACTGGACAGACTTAGAGTCAGCATATTCGATCTGTGATATTTGACCAGTTGGATGGCGTCACGGATCTTCACTATGACTAAAGATCAGCCACTTGTTTGTTGAACAACAGTAGGCGTCAGGACTCCAGCCACATGTTGATCTTACATGGGTACTGCTTGATCACAATTTAGAGAAATCAAGCATAAAATTGGTGAACCTAACTTCACAGTGCAGAGTTAAATAAAGGCTCAACAAGTAGATTTTAGGATTTGCACCAGGATGCCTGGCTCTGTGTTCTGAGGCGGAGCCACTTAAGTTCCATCTTTGTTTATTAATAGTTTATCAAGGAACAATATTTTTTATAATTTTTTCAGATTTGCTCTTTTATTTCTGTGCAGCATTAGAAACATGTGAGTACTAGTATAAGACGTCAACTCAAAGATCATCTTGGTTTCCAAAAGGAGATGGGAAAGGTCTCTAACCACTAGTTTGGTTATCAGGTCTACACAGAGTTACATATTTTACTGGCTGGCTGTGTTTTCCTTTCAAATTGCAACTGGCGAAGCAGCTCAAATAAGCTCGATATTTAAACGTATGCATAAGAAACTTTATGTTTCATAAATGAATCGTAGACAGTTTTGAAAAATAAATTTTAACTGGCAGACATTCTGCACTCCATAATGAGAAACACAAAAGTTCAAAGCGATAAAAACAGTTTTGATTCGTCGCTCAGAGTTAAACACAAGGCTAACTCCATCCCCAACATTCGAAGGCAGATGTTACCCATACTGTGAAATCTTTATCACGTCAACAGCACTTGTTGACTTGATAACAACATGGACAAACATATTTTATTCTCTTCCAGAAAGAAACTAAAAGCACTACAAATGAAATCGAATCTGATGAAGTAGCCCCAAAAGGGATCAAACCAGAAGGCAGAAACGAAAACTTCCAACTATCGGAGTTCAAAAATGTAAATACAAATAAACGATCAGACAAGCACACGCTATGATGACATAAAGTTTGGAGACGAACGGGTTCAACTCCCTAAAAATTTCAAAAGAAATGTAAGAATACAATTTTTTCTATGGTCAACAACAAATTATGGTGCTTAAGAAAAATGGCAGACGCTGGTCCAGCCACAAAATGTACAAAAGCAATCTGGCAGAACAAAAAGGTACCTTGAATGGTCGTAACTCTACAGATGGGCGTGACAGTAAAGAGAAAACAAGCAAAAGCCGGGATCTCTGATTCTGAACCGGGCCAAACCAAGTTAGAGAACACTAATAGTTCAGAAAATCATCAAGAACTTTTAACACAAGTGGCTGATATCAAGAACTTGGTCACTGCTCTGGTGCAGTAACACAAACACGTTTCATCGGCTACTGTTACATAAACAAAATGAAATCTGACGACAAGACATAAGAATCCATGCTTAGTTCCAAGAGTAGAGCAAGCCACAAAAATAAGAGAGTCATTCTTTTAAAAAAAAAATGGTATGACTACAATCTCTGCAGCCCTGTATCAACTCAGGCAGAAATCAAAGGGAATGTTGTTGTATGAATTTTTCTATCATTCCTACAAAATGAGGAGGAATCTTATGGTTACTAAAAAAAACATTTTCTACCATTTCTTAAGTTGTTTAATTGAACAATAGAAACATGAAGTTCACAAAGTCTTATGAATATGAGTAAAACGTCCAGAGGACACTCTGATCAAAGCTACCATCATCTTGGGGGCTGTGGTCATTCACTTCCGTAAGTGGGAAGAAGAGTCTTCGTCCAACTTTGACCTAAACAAAAATATAAAACTCCTTTATTGTTATTTATTATACTTTGTATTGTTTTGTTTTCTACCCAGTGGGTTGGAATGGTAATGTAGACGTCCTTCAATTTCACTGATGATACCAGAACATACCAGGTAACTTTGAGGACAAGTGGAATCCACCTTCATTACTCCACTATGTTCAGATTTGAACAAGAACACGATTCATGGATTTGAAAGAAAACAACGTCAATTAACGTTGATGAACAAACATTCTTTAACAGATAACCTGTGGATATTTAGATTTTCAAACATTAAGATATCAATGACGTCCTTTCTAAAGGCTGTTCTGAAATTACTCATACATCAACAAGACACTGCAAATCTATCGTCTCATTTAGGAAAGTAGCAGAGATCATTTTAAAAAAAGGAGAACAATGGCTTAAAAGACCAAAAGAATCCCTGATGCTGCAAACAGACATTTACCAGGCTAGACTCTGTTTCTGGGGAGAAAATGGAACTCTTTCTGTTTTACTGAAAACTACAGTTAGTATTGTATCATAAATGGATTGTAGACAGTGGACCAGAGAGTACAGGGTTGCTGCCATGTCGTCTTAATACTTAAAAAACCCCACAAAACAAACAATGTTGTGAGAAGTGATCGCCACAAAACAAGCTGGTAAAGAACAAGAAGATGAATGTAGCAAAAATCTAGTGAACATAAAAATTGTAATCAGATTTTAAAAATCACAAAACCCAAAAAAAAACACTGATTTCTCAGTTTTACACGATGAGAGTCAAAAACTAAAACAGAATATAAGAGATCAGAATCACAAAAACACGTTTCTGAAAGAATGCATTTTAACCGGCAGACGTTCTGCACTCCATAAAGAGAAACACAAGAGTTCAAAGCGATAAAAACAGTTTTAATTCGTCAGTCGGAGTTAAACACAGGGCTAACTCCATCCCCAACATTTGAAGGCAGATATCAATCTTGTGGCTAGACCGGAACAAGGAAAGTAGCAGGGAATTTTTTTCAAAATAAGGCAGGACAACGATAAAAAAAAAAGACCTAAAGAATCCCTGATGCTGCAACACATGATTATCAGGATCTCAAAATCCAAGTTCCATCATCCTCTGTCCTCTTCCATCAAAACACAATGATGTGAAACCCATGTTTAAGAACGCTTGATGAATGAAGAACTCTCATCTCTCCACCAAAAAGCACCAAGAGGGAACCACGTCCACAACGTCCATGTTTAATCTCTGCAATAGTAGACACAGCCTTCAACCACAGACCTTCTACGTTCTCCTTGAGGAATTACTGAGAGGTGATGTGGACACTTTATAAATCCTTAAAGTCTAATACACACTGTGTCTGATTAGTTGGGAGTTTTCTTATAAATTTCATAGGCTCTGCAACAAAGTCATGGGGTTCCCCTTTGGATGCATCCAAGGACTTGAAGGTTTAAATAACTTGATGAACCAACATTCATAAAGGAGTACATGCATGCCTAGAACATGCAGTGTGGAACAACAGTCATAAGCAGACTGAAGATTTTATAAACAGGATCTGTATATCATCCTCACTTCTCAGGTTTTGTTGCATCTATAGAATCAACACTAATAATCTTTCTCAATCACAATGAAGAAAGCAGATTTTTAAAGTTACCAACAATGAAGTCTCATCCCTTCACCCATTCAGACCAAAAGGAGCCCAAACCTCATTTGTTTTTCTGAAAAGAATAAACAAATTTTTATTGTTTGTTAGAAAAAAGACTGAAGCTGAATCTGATTGTTGAGAATCCTCAGTGCAGTACGTCCATGATACTGAAAACTACAATACTATAGTAGATCTATGCTTCATCGACAACCTCAGACATTCTCCGTAGGATTCCTGTTAGACGATCTATCCCTTAGATGGTAAATGTCCATCCTTTTCGGTCCCATATTTTTCTAACATGTAAACAGCCTTATGTTTATTTTTATATATCTGGACTCAGACTTGAAGATGAACCTACTTCAATTGACAAATTCAGAGACATACCTGTGCCTCAAGCCTCTAGAGTGGAAGGGAATCACGGAGCCTAAATGGAGCTGCATGTTTTTGTGTGCTCAACCTGAAGAACACGATCCTGTCGAAACATTATCAATTTTCACAAGTTTTTGATTGATTTTCACATGTTTTGGTACATTTTTTAAGTATAACTGAAAAATTCTGTTTGCTTTTCATGTGCAATTCACATAAAGGTTGGAAGCCAGTGAGCGAAGGCTTAGGAATGATACCTGTAGACTTGTCTACCCTGTGCTGTGAGGACCCTGTGCTTTTGAGGATGGACTGTGCAGACTTAGAGCCAGCATATTCGATACGTGATATTTCACCGTGTGGATGGCGTCACGGATCTTCACTATGACTAAAGATCAGCCACTTGTTTGTTGAACAACAGTAGGCGTCAGGACTCCAGCCACATGTTGATCTTACATGGGTACTGCTTGATCACAATTTATAGAAATCAAACATAAAATTGGAGGACCTAACTTCACAGTGCACCTAGTTAAATAAAGGCTCAACAAGTAGATTTTAGGATTTGCACCAAGATGCCTTGCTCTGTGTTCTGAGGCGGAGCCACTTAAGTTCCATCTTTGTTTATTAATAGTTTATCAAGGAACAATATTTTTTAATAATTTTTTCAGATTTGCTCTTTTATTTCTGTGCAGCATTAGAAACATGTGAGTACAGTATAAGACGTCAACTCAAAGATCATCTTGGTTTCCAAAAGGAGATGGGAAAGGTCTCTAACCACCAGTTTGGTTATCAGGTCTACACGGAGTTACACATTTTACTGGCTGGCTGTGTTTTCCTTTCAAATTGCAACTGGCGAAGCAGCTCAAATAAGCTCGATATTTAAACGTATGCATAAGAAACTTTATGTTTCATAAATGGATTGTAGACAATTTTAACTGGCAGACATTCTGGACTCCATAATGAGAAATGAGTTCAAAGCGATAAAAACAGTTTTGATTCGTCGCTCAGAGTTAAACACAAGGCTAACTCCATCCCCAACATTCGAAGGCAGATGTTACCCATACTGTGAAATCTTTATCACATCAACAGCACTTGTTGACTTGATAACAACATGGACAAACATATTTTATTCTCTTCCAGAAAGAAACTAAAAGCACTACAAATGAAATCGAATCTGATGAAGTAGCCCCAAAAGGGATCAAACCAGAAGGCAGAAACGAAAACTTCCAACTATCGGAGTTCAAAAATGTAAATACAAATAAACGATCAGACAAGCACACGCTATGATGACATAAAGTTTGGAGACAAACAGGTTCAACTCCCTAAAAATTTCAAAAGAAATGTAAGAATACAATTTTTTCTATGGTCAACAACAAATTATGGTGCTTAAGAAAAATGGCAGACGCTGGTCCAGCCACAAAATGTACAAAAGCAATCTGGTAGAACAAAACGGTACCTTGAATGGTCGTGACTCTAGAGATACGAGTGAAGGTAAAGAGAGACAAGCTAAAGATTCTGAACCGGGCCAAACCAAGTTAGAGAACACCAATAGTTAAAAAAAAAAATATCAAGAACTATTAACACAAGTGGCTGATATCAAGAACTTGGTCACTGCTCTGGTGCAGTAACACAAACACGTTTCATCGGCTACTGTTACATAAACAAAATGAAATCTGACGACAAGACATAAGAATCCATGCTTAGTTCCAAGAGTAGAGCAAGTCACAAAAATAAGAGTCATTCTTTAAAAAAAAAAAAATGATATGACTACAATCTCTGCAGCCCTGTATCAACTCAGGCAGAAATCAAAGGGAACGTTGTTGTATGAATTTTTCTATCATTCCTAGAAAATGAGGAGAAACCTCATGGTTACTAAAAGTGACCCAAACATTTTCTACCATTTCTTAAGTTGTTTAACTGAACAATAGAAACATGAATTTCGGGAGTAAAACGTCCCGAAGACACTCTGATCAAAGCTACCATCATCTTGGGGGCTGTGGTCATTCACTTCCGTAAGTGGGAAAAAGAGTCTTCGTCCAACTTTGACCTAAACAAAAACATCCTTTATTGTTATTTATTATACTTTGTATTGTTTTGTTTTCTACCCAGTGGGTTGGAATGGTAATGTAGACGTCCTTCAATTTCCTTGATGATAACCAGAACATACCAGATTACTTTGTGGACAAGTGGAATCCACCTTCATTACTCCACTATGTTCAGATTTTAACAAGAACACGATTCATGGATTTGAAAGAAAACAACTTCAATTAACGTTGATGAACAAATGTTCTTTAACAGAAAACCTGTGGATATTTAGATTTTCAAACATTCAGATATCAACGACGTCCTTTCTAAAGTCAAAAAGCTGTTATGAAATTACTCATACATCAACAAGACACTGCAAATCTATCGTCTCATTTAGGAAAGTAGCAGAGATCATTTTAAAAAAAGGAGAACAATGGCTTAAAAGACCAAAAGAATCCCTGATGCTGCAAACAGACAATTACCAGGCTAGACTCTGTTTCTGGGGAGAAAATGGAACTCTTTCTGTTTTACTGAAAACTACAGTTAGTATTGTATCATAAATGGATTGTAGACAGTGGACCAGAGAGTACAGGGTTGCTGCCATGTCGTATTAATACTTAAAAAACCCCACAAAACAAACAATGTTGTGAGAAGTGATCGCCACAAAACAAGCTGGTAAAGAACAAGAAGATGAATGTAGCAAAAATCTAGTGAACACAAAAATTGTAATCAGATTTTAAAAATCACAAAACCCAAAAAAACCCACTGATTTTTCAGTTTTACACGATGAGAGTCAAAAACTAAAACAGAATATAAGAGATCAGAATCACAAAAACACGTTTCTGAAAGAATGCATTTTAACCGGCAGACGTTCTGCACTCCATAAAGAGAAACACAAGAGTTCAAAGCGATAAAAACAGTTTAGATTCGTCAGTCGGAGTTAAACACAGGGCTAACTCCATCCCCAACATTTGAAGGCAGATATCAACCTTGTGGCTAGACCGGAACAAGGAAAGTAGCAGGGAATTTTTTTCAAAATAAGGCAGGACAACGATAAAAAAAAAGACCTAAAGAATCCCTGATGCTGCAACACATGATTATCAGGATCTCAAAATCCAAGTTCCATCATCCTCTGTCCTCTTCCATCAAAACACAATGATGTGAAACCCATGTTTAAGAACGCTTGATGAATGAAGAACTCTCATCTCTCCACCAAAAAGCACCAAGAGGGAACCACGTCCACAACGTCCATGTTTAATCTCTGCAATAGTAGACACAGCCTTCAACCACAGACCTTCTACGTTCTCCTTGAGGAATTACTGAGAGGTGATGTGGACACTTTATAAATCCTTAAAGTCTAATACACACTGTGTCTGATTAGTTGGGAGTTTTCTTATAAATTTCATAGGCTCTGCAACAAAGTCATGGGGTTCCCCTTTGGATGCATCCAAGGACTTGAAGGTTTAAATAACTTGATGAACCAACATTCATAAAGGAGTACATGCATGCCTAGAACATGCAGTGTGGAACAACAGTCATAAGCAGACTGAAGATTTTATAAACAGGATCTGTATATCATCCTCACTTCTCAGGTTTTGTTGCATCTATAGAATCAACACTAATAATCTTCCTCAATCACAATGAAGAAAGCAGATTTTTAAAGTTACCAACAATGAAGTCTCATCCCTTCACCCATTCGGACCAAAAGGAGCCCAAACCTCATTTGTTTTTCTGAAAAGAATAAACAAATTTTTATTGTTTGTTAGAAAAAAGACTGAAGCTGAATCTGATTGTTGAGAATCCTCAGTGCAGTACGTCCATGATACTGAAAACTACAATACTATAGTAGATCTATACTTCATCGACAACCTCAGACATTCTCCGTAGGATTCCTGTTAGACGATCTATCCCTTAGATCAGCGGTCGGCAACCCGCGGCTCCGGAGCCTCATGCGGCTCTTTCATCCTTATAATGCGGCTCTGATTGGCTTGGAAAAATAAATTACTAAAAAAATTTTTTTTGTATTTAATTGGAGAGGTGAAAACTTTCATGAGCAGCAAACGGCTCACCTTTCCTGAGCTGGAACAGCCAGAGTGGCTGGAAAAACTCCACTTCATGGTGGACATGACAGCGAAACTAAACACGCTGAACACAACGCTTCAGGGGAGAGGAGGCACAGCGCTGCACATGCTGGAGGAGGTGTTGGCGTTTGAGCGCAAACTGACAGTTTTAGCCAAAGATTTACAGAGAGGCACACTGTCTCACTTCCCCTCTTTAAGGGAGTTCAAACAAGCTCACGGAGTGATCAATTCAGAGTATTTGCAGTCTGCAATCACCACAATGCAAGCGTCGTTTGGTAAACGATTCCGTGAGTTCAGAGAGGAAAAAACCACATTGTCCTTCCCCGTCACTCCCCTGACCATTGATCCATCCCTGCTAAACGTGACTGCATTTGCAGGTGTAAGTCAACCTGCTCTGGAGCTGGAGCTGGCTGACATGGCTGACAAAGACATTAGGGTGTCCAAATTCAAACGCTTGACAGAGGACCTTGAAGATGTTGCCTGTCAGAAGGCCACTCTTGCTCAGAATCACAAATGGAGTGATATTGAGAACCTCCCGAGACCGGACAAACTCATATTTGAAACATGGAATGCCATCCCGACACCTACACGAACATGAAGAAATATGCCTTTGGAGTCCTGTCGATCTTCGGATCCACATATGTATGTGAGCAGCTATTCTCCACCATGAACTGCATTAAAAACAAACACCGCTTACGGCTCACAGATGACAGCTTACAGTCCTGCGTAAAGATTAAAGTGACTTCGTACAGCCCCGATTTGCAGAAGCTGTGCGCAGAGGTTCAAGAGCAGAAGTCCCATTAACCAGGTGAAATAAATATTTATGCAGATATTTTGCAAATATTTAATTTTCATTGTTTAGTGACACAGTGCTTTTTATTTTCTATATTCAGGTCAAGGCTCCGCTGCATACTTTGAAAGCCCAAGGCGATATAAGGATGACGGCTCACGGATTTTTCCCTTTTGTTTGCTGCATGTACAATTTAAATTCAGCTTTTTAATTTATTCGAAAGAGACATTCAGACATTATTATTTTTTCAAGAATTCAAAATGTGTTCATTACATCGGTAAAATTTAATTTTCTCCGTAGCACTTCATAAGACATAACCACACTATAGTTGTTTATACAAAGTGTAAAGGTAAGAAAAAGCAGTATATACAGTGTTATCTTCATTTTAGATAAATGGATATAAGGATGACGCCTCATGGCATTTTTCTGCTTTCGTTTGCTACATGGACAATTTAAATTCAGCTTTTTAATTTATTTGAAAGAGACACTCATTGTTATTATTTTTCAAGAATTCAAAATGTTCAAAATGTGTTCATTAAATGAATAAAATGTAATTTTCTCTGTAGCACGTGGATTTCATAAGAAACATGCTGCGGTAAAGTAGTAGAAGTTTTTTTTTTTTTTCATTTTAGATGTGCGGCTCCCAGTGTTTTCTTTTCCGTGGAAACCGGGTTCAAATGGCTCTTTCGGTGTCAAAGGTTGCCGACCGCTGCCTTAGATGGTAAATGTCCATCCTTTTCGGTCCCATATTTTTCTAACATGTAAACAGCCTTATGTTTATTTTTATATATCTGGACTCAGACTTGAAGATGAACCTACTTCAATTGACAAATTCAGAGACATACCTGTGCCTCAAGCCTCTAGAGTGGAAGGGAATCACGGAGCCTAAATGGAGCTGCATGTTTTTGTGTGCTCAACCTGAAGAACACGATCCTGTCGAAACATTATCAATTTTCACAAGTTTTTGATTGATTTTCACATGTTTTGGTACATTTTTTAAGTATAACTGAAAAATTCTGTTTGCTTTTCATGTGCAATTCACATAAATGTTGGAAGCCAGTGAGCGAAGGCTTAGGAATGATACCTGTAGACTTGTCTACCCTGTGCTGTGAGGACCCTGTGCTTTTGAGGATGGACTGTGCAGACTTAGAGTCAGCATATTCGATCTGTGATATTTCACCGTGTGGATGGCGTCACGGATCTTCACTATGACTAAAGATCAGCCACTTGTTTGTTGAACAACAGTAGGCGTCAGGACTCCAGCCACATGTTGATCTTACATGGGTACTGCTTGATCACAATTTATAGAAATCAAACATAAAATTGGAGGACCTAACTTCACAGTGCACCTAGTTAAATAAAGGCTCAACAAGTAGATTTTAGGATTTGCACCAGGATGCCTGGCTCTGTGTTCTGAGGCGGAGCCACTTAAGTTCCATCTTTGTTTATTAATAGTTTATCAAGGAACAATATTTTTTAATAATTTTTTCAGATTTGCTCTTTTATTTCTGTGCAGCATTAGAAACATGTGAGTACTAGTATAAGACGTCAACTCAAAGATCATCTTGGTTTCCAAAAGGAGATGGGAAAGGTCTCTAACCACCAGTTTGGTTATCAGGTCTACACGGAGTTACACATTTTACTGGCTGGCTGTGTTTTCCTTTCAAATTGCAACTGGCGAAGCAGCTCAAATAAGCTCGATATTTAAACGTATGCATAAGAAACTTTATGTTTCATAAATGGATTGTAGACAATTTTAACTGGCAGACATTCTGGACTCCATAATGAGAAATGAGTTCAAAGCGATAAAAACAGTTTTGATTCGTCGCTCAGAGTTAAACACAAGGCTAACTCCATCCCCAACATTCGAAGGCAGATGTTACCCATACTGTGAAATCTTTATCACGTCAACAGCACCTGTTGTTGACTTGATAACAACATGGACAAACATATCTTATTCTCTTCCAGACAGAAACTGAAAGCACTACAAATGAAATCGAATCTGATGAAGTAGCCCCAAAAGGGATCAAACCAGAAGGCAGAAACGAAAACTTCCAACTATCAGAGTTCAAAAATGTAAATACAAATAAACGATCAGACGCCGAAGCACACGCTATGATGACATAAAGTTTGGAGACGAACGGGTTCAACTCCCTAAAAATTTCAAAGGAAATGTCAGAATACATTTTTTTCTAGGGCCAACAACAAATTATGGTGCTTAAGAAAACTGGCAAAGACGCTGGTCCAGCCACAAAATGTACAAAAGCTCTCAAATCATTGTTTCGTTCTTATTGCACAGAGTTGCAGAAGGATTGGGAGGAGGGTTTGGTCGTGACTCTAGAGATACGAGTGAAGGTAAAGAGAGACAAGCTAAAGATTCTGAACCGGGCCAAACCAAGTTAGAGAACACCAATAGTTAAAAAAAAATTATCAAGAACTATTAACACAAGTGGCTGATATCAAGAACTTGGTCACTGCTCTGGTGCAGTAACACAAACACGTTTCATCGGCTACTGTTACATAAACAAAATGAAATCTGACAACAATACATGAGAATCCATGCTTAGTTCCAAGAGTAGAGCAAGTCACAAAAATAAGAGTCATTCTTTAAAAAAAAAAAAATGGTATGACTACAATCTCTGCAGCCCTGTATCAACTCAGGCAGAAATCAAAGGGAATGTTGTTGTATGAATTTTTCTATCATTCCTACAAAATGAGGAGGAATCTTATGGTTACTAAAAAAAACATTTTCTACCATTTCTTAAGTTGTTTAATTGAACAATAGAAACATGAAGTTCACAAAGTCTTATGAATATGAGTAAAACGTCCAGAGGACACTCTGATCAAAGCTACCATCATCTTGGGGGCTGTGGTCATTCACTTCCGTAAGTGGGAAGAAGAGTCTTCGTCCAACTTTGACCTAAACAAAAATATAAAACTCCTTTATTGTTATTTATTATACTTTGTATTGTTTTGTTTTCTACCCAGTGGGGTGGAATGGTAATGTAGACGTCCTTCAATTTCCTAGATGATACCAGAACAAACCAGATTACTTTGTGGACAAGTGGAATCCACCTTCATTACTCCACTATGTTCAGATTTGAACAAGAATACGATTCATGGATTTGAAAGAAAACAACGTCAATTAACGTTGATGAACAAACATTCTTTAACAGATAACCTGTGGATGTTTAGATTTTCAAACATTAAGATATCAATGACGTCCTTTCTAAAGGCTGTTCTGAAATTACTCATACATCAACAAGACACTGCAAATCTATCGTCTCATTTAGGAAAGTAGCAGGGATCATTTTAAAAAAAGGGAGAACAATGGCCAAAAAAGACCAAAAGAATCCCTGATGCTGCAAACAGACAATTACCAGGCTAGACTCTGTTTCTGGGGAGAAAATGGAACTCTTTCTGTTTTACTGAAAACTACAGTTAGTATTGTATCATAAATGGATTGTAGACAGTGGACCAGAGAGTACAGGGTTGCTGCCATGTCGTATTAATACTTAAAAAACCCACAAAACAAACAATGTTGTGAGAAGTGATCGCCACAAAATTGAGCTGGTAAAGAACAAGAAGATGAATGTAGCAAAATTCGACTGAACACACAAATTCTAAGGAGATAACATAAACCTGAATTTCACAAAATCTTGTGAATGCAAGTAAAATGTAGAAAGAACAGAAGACTTTACTGTCATCAAAGCTACCATCATCTTAAACTTCCATGGACGTCTAGATCAAGATACAACTTGAAATGTCTTTAAAAATCAGAAGTTATTCAAAATTTTCAAAAGAACAGAGTTTTACATTTAAATCAACATGACATTTTTACTGGTTTTTAAAAAGCTGATATCAGCCGTCAAAACAAAACCCTCTGAAACTGGATGACAAGTAGAAACCAAGATACATTGTCTTCTACTTTTCCACCAGCCTTGTGTCTAGACCACAACACTCCATCTGAGCCTAATAGTGTCTCTCTGCCACACTTGTATCAGTCTTCCTACTATGGGTAACCCTCTGTCTTTAGGTGCCTCCTCCCTGCAGGACACACTAACCAACATCCATAAAAGTAAACCTGTTAATATTCTAGTCACAGTGTTTTTCATCAACATGCTGACATTTTAGTTTAACATGTTGTCAGGTTCACTTGAATAATTCCAACATTTTGCTCCACGATTTAAAACTACACGTCAACTTTTTGTATGGAACGACTTGATGTAAACAAAATACATGCAGTTTTTTTTCTTATGAAGAAAGATGATCTGATGAGGACATTGTCCCACAATGAAGAAGAAGTTTAGCCTTAAAAGCAACAATGACCAAGTAGAGAACCTAGTCAATAAAACATCAGTAAAACCGTGACCGCCACCAAGTTCAAGGAAAACATATCTTTATCCCCGAAAGAAACTCCGACCACAAAAGATTGGTGTCAAATGAAGGAAGAAAACCAAGAGACAAGTCAACTAAAAACTAGTTGTACCTAATGATTTGGTTTTTAAGTCAACTGTTTGGTTTAGTCTTGAACTGAAGACATTTTGAGAATGAACATTCTGAAAAAACATGAACCTAAAGTTTAGAGGAAAAACACAAAAAAACTGAGTTATTCTTATAGGAATTTTAGAGCCAACAATTAAAAGCAGGATGACAGACACTGACCCTGCCTCCAAAATACAGAACAACAGCAATTGAGTGAATCAAAAGATACCTGGCACGGTCTAAGTTTTAGAGATTGGTGAGACCGTAAAGAGAAAAGGACACAAGCAAGAGCCAGGACTTCTGATTCTGAACCAGCCCAAAAAAAGAGAGTTTAAAGCCAAGATAAATCTTGAATCACTGAAGATTAAAACATTCAAATCACCAGTTTACAAAACAAGAAGTCTCCCTTTTTACCCATTCTGACCAAAGAAGAAAACAAGGTGCTTTTTTTAAATACTAACAGCATCTTTCTGACATAAAGACAAACATGTTTAAATACCTTCAAGAAAGGAATCAAAAGATCAATCTGACTTTTGCATTTTGAAAAATTATAGCAGGCTTCACGTCATTATTTTAATCAGTGTCGTTACTGAACCAGCGACACCGCCGAGCACATCCACATACATCAGAGCAACTAATGAACAACATGGACCTTCAACAGGAAGAAAAAAGTTATGGAGTCAAACTCTAGCAACCAGCTGGAGGAATCCATGCTGGATCAAGAATACAGAGCCAGCCACAAAGTAAAGGACTCAGTCTTTAAAGCATTACATGACTGGGTAAAGTACCAATCTGCACTTCTGTACCAACTCTGGAAGAAATGAAAGGGATTTTCTCAGATGACTGTTTCTTTCCTTCCTGCAAAGAATGAATGAAAATGACAATGAAAAGATAAAGTCATGGAGAAATCTCATGGTTACGAAATCTGACCAAAAACATTTTCTACCCATTTCTTATGTTTTTACAATGAAGACAATAGAAACCTGAATTTCACAAAATCTTGTGAATGCAAGTAAAATGTAGAAAGAACAGAAGACTTTACTGTCATCAAAGCTACCATCATCTTAAACTTCCATGGACGTCTTTATCAAGATACAACTTGAAATGTCTTTAAAAATCAGAAGTTATTCAAAATTTTCAAAAGAACAGAGTTTTACATTTAAATCAACATGACATTTTTACTGGTTTTTAAAAAGCTGATATCAGCCGTCAAAACGAGACCCTCTGAAACTGGATGACAAGTAGAAACCAAGATACATTGTCTTCTACTTTTCCACCAGCCTTGTGTCTAGACCACAACACTCCATCTGAGCCTAATAGTGTCTCTCTGCCACACTTGTATCAGTCTTCCTACTATGGGTAACCCTCTGTCTTTAGGTGCCTCCTCCCTGCAGGACACACTAACCAACATCCAAAAAAGTAAACCTGTTAATATTCTAGTCACAGTGTTTTTCATCAACATGCTGACATTTTAGTTTAACATGTTGTCAGGTTCACTTGAATAATTCCAACATTTTGCTCCACGATTTAAAACTACACGTCAACTTTTTGTATGAAACGACTTGATGTAAACAAAATACATGCAGTTTTTTTTCTTATGAAGAAAGATGATCTGATGAGGACATTGTCCCACAATGAAGAAGAAGTTTAGCCTTAAAAGCAACAATGACCAAGTAGAGAACCTAGTCAATAAAACATCAGTAAAACCGTGACCGCCACCAAGTTCAAGGAAAACATATCTTTATCCCTGAAAGAAACTCACAAAGTTCAAGAAAAACATATCTGTATCCCCGAAAGAAACTCCGACCACAAAAGATTGGTGTCAAATGAAGGAAGAAAACCAAGAGACAAGTCAACTAAAAACTAGTTGTACCTAATGATTTGGTTTTTAAGTCAACTGTTTGGTTTAGTCTTGAACTGAAGACATTTTGAGAATGAACATTCTGAAAAAACATGAACCTAAAGTTTAGAGAAAAACACAAAAAAACTGAGTTATTCTTAAAGGAATTTTAGAGCCAACAATTAAAAGCAGGATGACAGACACTGATCCTGCCTCCAAAATATAGAACAACAGCAATTGAGTGAATCAAAAGATTCCTGGCACGGTCTAAATTTTAGAGATGGGTGAGACCGTAAAGAGAAAAACGACACAAGCAAGAGCCAGGACTTCTGATTCTGAACCGGCCCAAAAAAAGAGACTTTAAAGCCAAGATAAATCTTGAATCACTGAAGATTAAAACATTCAAATCATCAGTTTACAAAACAAGAAGTCTCCCTTTTTACCCATTCTGACCAAAAGAAGAAAACAAGGTGCTTTTTTTAAATACTAACAGCATCTTTCTGACACAAAGACAAACATGTTTAAATACCTTCAAGAAAGGAATAAAAAGATCAATCTGACTTTTGCATTTTGAAAAATTATAGCAGGTTTCACGTCATCATTTTAATCAGTGTCGTTACTGAACCAGCGACACCGACGAGCACATCCACATACATCAGAGCAACTAATGAACAACATGGACCTTCAACAGGAAGAAAAAAGTTATGGAGTCAAACTCTAGCAACCAGCTGGAGGAATCCATGCTGGATCAAGAATACAGAGCCAGCCACAAAGTAAAGGACTCAGTCTTTAAAGCATTACATGACTGGGTAAAGTACCAATCTGCACTTCTGTACCAACTCTGGAAGAAATGAAAGGGATTTTCTCAGATGACTGTTTCTTTCCTTCCTGCAAAGAATGAATGAAAATGACAATGAAAAGATAAAGTCATGGAGAAATCTCATGGTTACGAAATCTGACCAAAAACATTTTCTACCCATTTCTTATGTTTTTACAATGAAGACAATAGAAACCTGAATTTCACAAAATCTTGTGAATGCAAGTAAAATGTAGAAAGAACAGAAGACTTTACTGTCATCAAAGCTACCATCATCTTAAACTTCCATGGACGTCTTTATCAAGATACAACTTGAAATGTCTTTAAAAATCAGAAGTTATTCAAAATTTTCAAAAGAACAGAGTTTTACATTTAAATCAACATGACATTTTTACTGGTTTTTAAAAAGCTGATATCAGCCGTCAAAACGAGACCCTCTGAAATTGGATGACAAGTAGAAACCAAGATACATTGTCTCAAGATACATTGTCTTCTACTTTTCCACCAGCCTTGTGTCTAGACCACAACACTCCATCTGAGCCTAATAGTGTCTCTCTGCCACACTTGTATCAGCCTTCCTACTATGGGTAACCCTCTGTCTTTAGGTGCCTCCTCCCTGCAGGACGCACTAACCAACATCCAAAAAAGTAAACCTGTTAATATTCTAGTCACAGTGTTTTTATCAACATGCTGACATTTTAGTTTAACATGTTGTCAGGTTCACTTGAATAATTCCAACATTTTGCTCCACGATTTAAAACTACACGTCAACTTTTTGTATGAAACGACTTGATGTAAACAAAATACATGCAGTTTTTTTTCTTATGAAGAAAGATGATCTGATGAGGACATTGTCCCACAATGAAGAAGAAGTTTAGCCTTAAAAGCAACAATGACCAAGTAGAGAACCTAGTCAAAATGAAACATCAGTAAAACCGTGACCGCCACCAAGTTCAAGGAAAACATATCTTTATCCCCGAAAGAAACTCAGACCACAAGAGATTGGTGTCAAATGAAGGAAGAAAACCAAGAGACAAGTTAACTAAAAACTAGTTGTACCTAATGATTTGGTTTTTAAGTCAACTGTTTGGTTTAGTCTTGAACTGAAGACATTTTGAGAATGAACATTCTGAAAAAACATGAACCTAAAGTTTAGACGTCTCGAGAATCAACCCCCTAAAAAACTGAGTTATTCTTAAAGGAATTTTAGAGCCAACAATTAAAAGCAGGATGACAGACACTGATCCTGCCTCCAAAATATAGAACAACAGCAATTGAGTGAATCAATAGATACCTGGCACGGTCTAAGTTTTAGAGATGGGTGAGACCGTAAAGAGAAAAACGACACAAGCAAGAGCCAGGACTTCTGATTCTGAACCGGCCCAAAAAAAGAGACTTTAAAGCCAAGATAAATCTTGAATCACTGAAGATTAAAACATTCAAATCATCAGTTTACAAAACAAGAAGTCTCCCTTTTTACCCATTCTGACCAAAAGAAGAAAACAAGGTGCTTTTTTTAAATACTAACAGCATCTTTCTGACACAAAGACAAACATGTTTAAATACCTTCAAGAAATGAATCAAAAGATCAATCTGACTTTTGCATTTTGAAAAATTATAGCAGGTTTCACTTCATTATTTTGATCAGTGTCGTTACTGAACCAGCGACACCGCCGAGCACATCCACATACATCAGAGCAACTAATAAAACATGGACCTTCAACAAGAAGAAAAAAGTTATGGAGTCAAACTCTAGCAACCAGCTGGAGGAATCCATGCTGGATCAAGAATGGAAGAGCCAGCCACAAAGTAAAGGACTCAGTCTTTAAAACATTACATGACTGGGTAAAGTACCAATCTGCACTTCTGTACCAACTCTGGAAGAAATGAAAGGGATTTTCTCAGATGACTGTTTCTTTCCTTCCTGCAAAGAATGAATGAAAATGACAATGAAAAGATAGAGTCATGGAGAAATCTCATGGTTACGAAATCTGACCAAAAACATTTTCTACCCATTTCTTATGTTTTTACAATGAAGACAATAGAAACCTGAATTTCACAAAATCTTGTGAATGCAAGTAAAATGTAGAAAGAACAGAAGACTTTACTGTCATCAAAGCTACCATCATCTTAAACTTCCATGGACGTCTTTATCAAGATACAACTTGAAATGTCTTTAAAAATCAGAAGTTATTCAAAATGAACGTTTTCAAAACAACAGAGTTTTACATTTAAATCAACATGACATTTTTACTGGTTTTTAAAAAGCTGATATCAGCCGTCAAAACAAAACCCTCTGAAACTGGATGACAAGTAGAAACCAAGATACATTGTCTTCTACTTTTCCACCAGCCTTGTGTCTAGACCACAACACTCCATCTGAGCCTAATAGTGTCTCTCTGCCACACTTGTATCAGTCTTCCTACTATGGGTAACCCTCTGTCTTTAGGTGCCTCCTCCCTGCAGGACACACTAACAAACATTCAAAAAAGTAAACCTGTTAATATTCTAGTCACAGTGTTTTTCATCAACATGCTGACATTATAGTTTAACATGTTGTCAGGTTCACTTGAATAATTCCAACATTTTGCTCCACGATTTAAAACTACACGTCAACTTTTTGTATGGAACGACTTGATGTAAACAAAATACATGCAGTTTTTTTTCTTATAAAGAAAGATGATCTGATGAGGACATTGTCCCACAATGAAGAAGAAGTTTAGCCTTAAAAGCAACAATGACCAAGTAGAGAACCTAGTCAATAAAACATCAGTAAAACCGTGACCGCCACCAAGTTCAAGGAAAACATATCTTTATCCCCGAAAGAAACTCACAAAGTTCAAGAAAAACATATCTGTATCCCCGAAAGAAACTCCGACCACAAAAGATTGGTGTCAAATGAAGGAAGAAAACCAAGAGACAAGCCAACTAAAAACTAGTTGTACCTAATGATTTGGTTTTTAAGTCAGCTGTTTGGTTTAGTCTTGAACTGAAGACATTTTGAGAATGAACATTCTGAAAAAACATGAACCTAAAGTTTAGAGAAAAACACAAAAAAACTGAGTTATTCTTAAAGGAATTTTAGAGCCAACAATTAAAAGCAGGATGACAGACACTGACCCTGCCTCCAAAATATAGAACAACAGCAATTGAGTGAATCAAAAGATACCTGGCACGGACTAAGTTTTAGAGATGGGTGAGACCGTAAAGAGAAAAGGACACAAGCAATAGCCAGGACTTCTGATTCTGAACCGGCCCAAAAAAAGAGAGTTTAAAGCCAAGATAAATCTTGAATCACTGAAGATTAAAACATTCAAATCATCAGTTTACAAAACAAGAAGTCTCCCTTTTTACCCATTCTGACCAAAAGAAGAAAACAAGGTGCTTTTTTTAAATACTAACAGCATCTTTCTGACACAAAGACAAACATGTTTAAATACCTTCAAGAAATGAATCAAAAGATCAATCTGACTTTTGCATTTTGAAAAATTATAGCAGGTTTCACGTCATTATTTTAATCAGTGTCGTTACTGAACCAGCGACACCGACGAGCACATCCATATACATCAGAGCAACTAATGAACAACATGGACCTTCAACAGGAAGAAAAAAGTTATGGAGCCAAACTCTAGCAACCAGCTGGAGGAATCCATGCTGGATCAAGAATACAGAGCCAGCCACAAAGTAAAGGATTCAGTCTTTAAAGCATTACATGACTGGGTAAAGTACCAATCTGCACTTCTGTACCAACTCTGGAAGAAATGAAAGGGATTTTCTCAGATGACTGTTTCTTTCCTTCCTGCAAAGAATGAATGAAAATGACAATGAAAAGATAGAGTCATGGAGAAATGTCATGGTTACGAAATCTGACCAAAAACATTTTCTACCCATTTCTTATGTTTTTACAATGAAGACAATAGAAACCTGAATTTCACAAAATCTTGTGAATGCAAGTAACATGTAGAAAGAACAGAAGACTTTACTGTCATCAAAGCTACCATCATCTTAAACTTCCATGGACGTCTTTATCAAGATACAACTTGAAATGTCTTTAAAAATCAGAAGTTATTCAAAATTTTCAAAAGAACAGAGTTTTTACATTTAAATCAACATGACATTTTTACTGGTTTTTAAAAAGCTGATATCAGCCGTCAAAACGAGACCCTATGAAATTGGATGACAAGTAGAAACCAAGATACATTGTCTTCTACTTTTCCACCAGCCTTGTGTCTAGACCACAACACTCCATCTGAGCCTAATAGTGTCTCTCTGCCACACTTGTATCAGTCTTCCTACTATGGGTAACCCTCTGTCTTTAGGTGCCTCCTCCCTGCAGGACACACTAACCAACATTCAAAAAAGTAAACCTGTTAATATTCTAGTCACAGTGTTTTTCATCAACATGCTGACATTTTAGTTTAACATGTTGCCAGGTTCACTTGAATAATTCCAACATTTTGCTCCACGATTTAAAACTACACGTCAACTTTTTGTATGGAACGACTTGATGTAAACAAAATACATGCAGTTTTTTTTCTTATAAAGAAAGATGATCTGATGAGGACATTGTCCCACAATGAAGAAGAAGTTTAGCCTTAAAAGCAACAATGACCAAGTAGAGAACCTAGTCAATAAAACATCAGTAAAACCATGACCGCCACCAAGTTCTAGGAAAACATATCTTTATCCCCGAAAGAAACTCCGACCACAAAAGATTGGTGTCAAATGAAGGAAGAAAACCAAGAGACAAGCCAACTAAAAACTAGTTGTACCTAATGATTTGGTTTTTAAGTCAACTGTTTGGTTTAGTCTTGAACTGAAGACATTTTGAGAATGAACATTCTGAAAAAACATGAACCTAAAGTTTAGAGAAAAACACAAAAAAACTGAGTTATTCTTAAAGGAATTTTAGAGCCAACAATTAAAAGCAGGATGACAGACACTGACCCTGCCTCCAAAATATAGAACAACAGCAATTGAGTGAATCAAAAGATACCAGGCACGGACTAAGTTTTACAGATGGGTGAGACCGTAAAGAGAAAAGGACACAAGCAAGAGCCAGGACTTCTGATTCTGAACCAGCCCAAAAAAAGAGAGTTTAAAGCCAAGATAAATCTTGAATCACTGAAGATTAAAACATTCAAATCATCAGTTTACAAAACAAGAAGTCTCCCTTTTTACCCATTCTGACCAAAAGAAGAAAACAAGGTGCTTTTTTAAAATACTAACAGCATCTTTCTGACACAAAGACAAACATGTTTAAATACCTTCAAGAAAGGAATCAAAAGATCAATCTGACTTTTGCATTTTGAAAAATTATAGCAGGTTTCACTTCATTATTTTGATCAGTGTCGTTACTGAACCAGCGACACCGCCGAGCACATCCACATACATCAGAGCAACTAATAAAACATGGACCTTCAACAAGAAGAAAAAAGTTATGGAGTCAAACTCTAGCAACCAGCTGGAGGAATCCATGCTGGATCAAGAATGGAAGAGCCAGCCACAAAGTAAAGGACTCAGTCTTTAAAACATTACATGACTGGGTAAAGTACCAATCTGCACTTCTGTACCAACTCTGGAAGAAATGAAAGGGATTTTCTCAGATGACTGTTTCTTTCCTTCCTGCAAAGAATGAATGAAAATGACAATGAAAAGATAGAGTCATGGAGAAATCTCATGGTTACGAAATCTGACCAAAAACATTTTTTACCCATTTCTTATGTTTTTACAATGAAGACAATAGAAACCTGAATTTCACAAAATCTTGTGAATGCAAGTAAAATGTAGAAAGAACAGAAGACTTTACTGTCATCAAAACTACCATCATCTTAAACTTCCATGGACGTCTTTATCAAGATACAACTTGAAATGTCTTTAAAAATCAGAAGTTATTCAAAATTTTCAAAAGAACAGAGTTTTACATTTAAATCAACATGGCATTTTTACTGGTTTTTAAAAAGCTGATATCAGCCGTCAAAACAAAACCCTCTGAAACTGGATGACAAGTAGAAACCAAGATACATTGTCTTCTACTTTTCCACCAGCCTTGTGTCTAGACCACAACACTCCATCTGAGCCTAATAGTGTCTCTCTGCCACACTTGTATCAGTCTTCCTACTATGGGTAACCCTCTGTCTTTAGGTGCCTCCTCCCTGCAGGACACACTAACCAACATTCAAAAAAGTAAACCTGTTAATATTCTAGTCACAGTGTTTTTCATCAACATGCTGACATTATAGTTTAACATGTTGTCAGGTTCACTTGAATAATTCCAACATTTTGCTCCACGATTTAAAACTACACGTCAACTTTTTGTATGAAACGACTTGATGTAAACAAAATACATGCAGTTTTTTTTCTTATAAAGAAAGATGATCTGATGAGGACATTGTCCCACAATGAAGAAGAAGTTTAGCCTTAAAAGCAACAATGACCAAGTAGAGAACCTAGTCAATAAAACATCAGTAAAACCGTGACCGCCACCAAGTTCTAGGAAAACATATCTGTATCCCCGAAAGAAACTCCGACCACAAAAGATTGGTGTCAAATGAAGGAAGAAAACCAAGAGACAAGCCAACTAAAAACTAGTTGTACCTAATGATTTGGTTTTTAAGTCAACTGTTTGGTTTAGTCTTGAACTGAAGACATTTTGAGAATGAACATTCTGAAAAAACATGAACCTAAAGTTTAGAGAAAAACACAAAAAAACTGAGTTATTCTTAAAGGAATTTTAGAGCCAACAATTAAAAGCAGGATGACAGACACTGACCCTGCCTCCAAAATATAGAACAACAGCAATTGAGTGAATCAAAAGATACCAGGCACGGACTAAGTTTTACAGATGGGTGAGACCGTAAAGAGAAAAGGACACAAGCAAGAGCCAGGACTTCTGATTCTGAACCAGCCCAAAAAAAGAGAGTTTAAAGCCAAGATAAATCTTGAATCACTGAAGATTAAAACATTCAAATCATCAGTTTACAAAACAAGAAGTCTCCCTTTTTACCCATTCTGACCAAAAGAAGAAAACAAGGTGCTTTTTTTAAATACTAACAGCATCTTTCTGACACAAAGACAAACATGTTTAAATACCTTCAAGAAATGAATCAAAAGATCAATCTGACTTTTGCATTTTGAAAAATTATAGCAGGTTTCACTTCATTATTTTGATCAGTGTCGTTACTGAACCAGCGACACCGCCGAGCACATCCACATACATCAGAGCAACTAATGAACAACATGGACCTTCAACAGGAAGAAAAAAGTTATGGAGTCAAACTCTAGCAACCAGCTGGAGGAATCCATGCTGGATCAAGAATGGAAGAGCCAGCCACAAAGTAAAGGACTCAGTCTTTAAAACATTACATGACTGGGTAAAGTACCAATCTGCACTTCTGTACCAACTCTGGAAGAAATGAAAGGGATTTTCTCAGATGACTGTTTCTTTCCTTCCTGCAAAGAATGAATGAAAATGACAATGAAAAGATAGAGTCATGGAGAAATCTCATGGTTACGAAATCTGACCAAAAACATTTTCTACCCATTTCTTATGTTTTTACAATGAAGACAATAGAAACCTGAATTTCACAAAATCTTGTGAATGCAAGTAAAATGTAGAAAGAACAGAAGACTTTACTGTCATCAAAGCTACCATCATCTTAAACTTCCATGGACGTCTTTATCAAGATACAACTTGAAATGTCTTTAAAAATCAGAAGTTATTCAAAATGAACGTTTTCAAAAGAACAGAGTTTTACATTTAAATCAACATGACATTTTTACTGGTTTTTAAAAAGCTGATATCAGCCGTCAAAACGAGACCCTCTGAAACTGGATGACAAGTAGAAACCAAGATACATTGTCTTCTACTTTTCCACCAGCCTTGTGTCTAGACCACAACACTCCATCTGAGCCTAATAGTGTCTCTCTGCCACACTTGTATCAGTCTTCCTACTATGGGTAACCCTCTGTCTTTAGGTGCCTCCTCCCTGCAGGACACACTAACCAACATCCAAAAAAGTAAACCTGTTAATATTCTAGTCACAGTGTTTTTCATCAACATGCTGACATTTTAGTTTAACATGTTGTCAGGTTCACTTGAATAATTCCAACATTTTGCTCCACGATTTAAAACTACACGTCAACTTTTTGTATGAAACGACTTGATGTAAACAAAATACATGCAGTTTTTTTCTTATGAAGAAAGATGATCTGATGAGGACATTGTCCCACAATGAAGAAGAAGTTTAGCCTTAAAAGCAGAGGTGTCAAAAGTACCAACATTTTCTACTCAAGTAGAAGTATAAATACCGAGTTAAAAAACTACTTTAGTAAAAGTAGAAGTATCAACTCAAGTTTTCTACTTAAGTAAAAGTAAAAAGTAACCTATTTTAAAACTACTTAAAGTAAAAAAAGTAAAAGTAATTTTCAGAAAAAAAGGAATATTGTTAACAAAAGCGTGTGAACATATTTTTAACTATTATCACATGCTTTAAAGAGCAGAAAATATGATAATAAATCAAAGTGTTTTGGTGAAACTTTATGAATCAGAAACATTTATTTCTTAATAATCTTTATTGGAAATCGATTAATGAACACAATCAAATGTATTATCATAAGCAGGGCATTATGTAACGTCCCTTCAGCTATCAAGCTTCACTCTGCATCACCTAATTTAACCAACTTAAGCAGACACAAACACACTCAATGTAAAAAAAACACAAACACACTCAATGTAAAAAAATAAATAAATAAATGAGAAAAAAATGACCAAAAGGCTTTTTCAAGCCTTGAAGGCAGCTAGTTTTCAAAGTTCTTTGAGGCAATACTGAATAGTCTTTATCAAGTTGATAAGGATGGGAGTGCCACATACAGCCTGCGTGACACCTGGAACCCGCGTTGCCAGGTGGGAGGTGCTGGATTATCGTACTAATGACGTAAAATTATCGTATTTTACAAAAAATATCGTACACCCAGTAAAACCACGCCCATTGACAAAATAACACCCTTTACATGCACTCGTAAGGCAGTGGGAGTGAAGGAAACACACAGGAGACAAAATCCTTGGATTCTTTTTCTAAAATTTTAAGAACTGTAAAAATGAAAAAATAACCAGGGAAATAAGATTTTAAAAAACCAGTAGGGGCGGGACTTAGCAGACGGTATATATAAATTTATATATATACATATCTACATATATATGTGTACATATAAGGTTTTTTTAATGTTAACCCAAACATCTACATGATACAAAATCTAAGTGATGTGTAGTTTTAATCTCCTCAGTCAGTTTTTATAAACTAATCAATAACATTTTGGATGCTTTTAAGCACAAATACTTCATCCACTACTATTTATGGATAAATCAGTTCAATCAGCTTTGTTTGTAAAGATAAATAGTGCGTCACAGATCAAAGTTATTTTTATAAAAATACCATCTACAACATTTTCAGCAAAGACGTTTACAATAACCGCAGACTGAAAATAATAATAAAACATTTCTTTGCTGTTGTTTTTTTTTTTTTTTTTTTAAAACTGATAATTCAATCAAAGTTCAGTGTTGCAGCATCAGAAACACTTTGATTTCCGAGCCCGAGTCTCAAACACAGAAATTGACGCCCCTGCTCTTTAAAAGTTTGTGGGCGGGGCTACTCGCCCCAAAGTAATGATTGATTGGACCTTTTAGCCAATCATTCATCTGTTCCTTTGTTTGATGCATTCAGGGTTCATAAAAAAAAAAAAAACTCCGACAAACAGTCGCGGCTTTTTAACGGTGACAAAATGGAGAAAGTAGCGACTACTTTTTATAAAATGAACGAAGTAAAAGTACTGATAATTGCATAAAAAAGTAGTGAGTAAAAGTAAAAAGTAGACAAAAAAATAATTACTTCGTTAAAGTAAAGATAACGAGATTTTCTACTTGAGTAAGGTAACGAAGTAGTCTTACTTCGTTACTTGACACCTCTGCTTAAAAGCAACAATGACCAAGTAGAGAACCTAGTCAATAAAACATCAGTAAAACCATGACCGCCACCAAGTTCAAGGAAAACATATCTTTATCCCCGAAAAAAACTCAGACCACAAAAGATTGGTGTCAAATGAAGGAAGAAAACCAAGAGACAAGTCAACTGAAAACTAGTTGTACCTAATGATTTGGTTTTTAAGTCAACTGTTTGGTTTAGTCTTGAACTGAAGACGTTTTGAGAATGAACATTCTGAAAACACATGAACCTAAAGTTTAGACGTCTCGAAAAAAAAAACAGGTTCAACAAAACCCTCTGAAATTGGATGACAAGTAGAAACCAAGATATATTGTCTTCTACTTTTCCACCAGACACAATCTGAGCCTCTCTCTGCCACACCGGTCTCTTATTTATCCCAGTCTTTCTGTCCCGCCTTCCTCCTACGGCCAACCCTCTGTCTTTAGGTCCCTCCTCCTTGCATTTACAACTAACCAACATTCGTCACTTATGGATTTTTTAGTCATAAATCCAACTTTGTTGTCAAAATGCTGACATTTGGAACATTTTGCTCCACAATTTAAAACTACATGTCGACATCCTGAATGGAAAAACTTGGTCAAAACAAAATACACACAGTGTCCGTTCACTGAGGCAAAAAAAAAAACTAAGAAAACAACAGCAAAAAAAATAAGAAAGTATGAGTTTTGTCCAAATTGTCTTTAATCTGTTTGTTTTTTAAAAGCTTTTGAGATGAAGTTTAAATAATAAACATCTTTTAAGTCAAATCACTTCAAATTTAAAAGTGAAATTAAAGCCACGGTGAGCATAGTCCTTCTGCAGCTCCACGGAAGTTCGGAGGAAATTTCTGAGGTTTTAAAGAAAAGCAAGTTGATGATAAAATATTTCATTCAAAGTGTGACAACAGATTTTATTAATGAGCATAACTATTTCACTAAAATAGTTACGTCTCAGAGCAACAACTGAAAAAATGGATGTCGAACAGGAATAAAAAAAGTTGAGGCTGATTTTAAGAACCAAAGTAATAATCCTCTAAAATTTAATCCAAGTGATCTCTGATCTCCTGCTGAACGATGTCAAAGATTAAATATACGATCTGGTTTTTGACATTCAACTGCTGGTTAACAAGATGGTGTCCAGAAAGTAGCATTGGTTTAGGACAGGGGTGGGCAATTAATTTTTATCAGGGGCCGCATGAGAAGCCTGAATTGTGTCAGAGGGCCACCAACTTTCTTTCATTGTAAAATACATAGCTGGTACTGATAATCAGAAGAATAAAACACTCTGTAAATATGTATAGTAGGTTATGTGAAACTGTGGTCTATTGGTTAAATAAGAAAAACAATTTATTTTTTAACTTGTAATGGTTTCCACCTCATGTTACCTCTTCAGTGAGAAGAATCCAGTCTGTTCTGGGTTTGAACAAGGGACAGCTGAGAGGTGGTCATCAGTCATAGAGGATCTGTGTTTGGATTTGTTGAACTTCATAACTGAGAATGTCTGTTCACATTGATAGGTAGATCCAAAGAGGACTAGGATCCTCTGAGCATGCCTCCTCAGGTGTGGAAAGTTCTCCTCTTTGAGGGCGGAGTAAAAGACTGACTTGAAGTGATCTGTGTGTCAGACTGCAGATCACTTCATTTGGTGCATCATCCACACTGCAGTTGAAGGGAGAACAAACCATGTGCATTTCACTCTCATGAGTTTTGAAATCGCCTTGAAAACTCGGCATACGTAGCGACGTAACGCTTTTCAAAATAAAAGTAAAAAAAAAAAAAGTTTAACTTATGGTGTTTATGATTGGCCTCACGCGGGCCGGACAGGGGCGTACAAAGGGCCGGATTTGGCCCGCGGGCCGTAATTTTCCCAGGTCTGGTTTAGGAGATACCTGGAGTGTTTTTTGGGGGAAGCCCAGTGTCATGCAGAGAGATGGTATCCATCACACTTTGGATCACCCATCCAACGTATTCTATACCTGAAACATCAACAACAACATTGCTTTCACCGATGGTTTGATTTGTTTCAACCGGAAGTGACAACAGAGCATGGTCCGTATAGCTGGCAGTATGTCGATTCCATTTCCAGTGAGAGCTGGACTCCGCCGTCGCTGCCCTTTGTCACCGATTCTGTTCATCACCTTTATGGACAGAATATCTAGGCGCAGCCGAGGCGTTGGAGGGTCCGGTTTGGTGACCTCAGGATCGGATCTCTGCTTTTTGTGGATGATGTGGTTCTGTTGGCTTCATCGGACCGTGATCTCCAGCTCTCACTGGATGGGAATTAGCGCCTCCAAATCCGAGACCGTAGTCCTCGCCCGGAAAAGGGCGGAATGCCCCCTGCGGGTCAGAGACAGGGTCCTGCCCCAAGTGGAGGAGTTTAAGTAATCTCGGGGTCTTGTTCACGAGTGGGAGAAGGATGGAGCGGGAGATCGACAGGTGGATCGGTGCGGCATCAGCAATAACTAGGACGCTGCATCGGTCCGTCGTGGTAAAGAGAGAGCTGAGCCGAAAAGCAAAGCTCTCGATTTACAAGTCGATCTACGTTCCTACCCTCACCATGGTAACCGGGATCTACGTTCCTACCCTCACCATGTTAACCAGGATCTACGTTCCTACCCTCACCATGGTAACCGGGATCTACGTTCCTACCCTCACCATGGTAACCAGGATCTATGTTCCTACCCTCACCATGGTAACCAGGATCTACGTTCCTACCCTCACCGTGGTAACCAGGATCTATGTTCCTACCCTCACCATGGTAACCAGGATCTATGTTCCTACCCTCACCATGGTAACCAGGATCTACGTTCCAACCCTCACCATGGTAACCAGGATCTACGTTCCTACCCTCACCATGGTAACCAAGGATCTACGTTCCTACCCTCACCATGGTAACCAGGATCTACGTTCCTACCCTCACCATGGTAACCAGGATCTACATTCCAACCCTCACTATGGTAACCAGGATCTACGTTCCTACCCTCTCCATGGTAACCAGGATCTACGTTCCTACCCTCTCCATGGTAACCAGGATCTACGTTCCTACCCTCACCATGGTAACCAGGATCTACGTTCCTACTCTCACCATGGTAACCAGGATCTACGTTCCTACCCTCACCGTGGTAACCGGGATCTACGTTCCTACCCTCACCGTGGTAACCGGGATCTACGTTCCAACCCTCACCATGTTAACCAGGATCTACGTTCCTACCCTCACCATGGTAACCGGGATCTACGTTCCTACCCTCACCATGGTAACCAGGATCTACGTTCCTACCCTCACCGTGGTAACCAGGATCTACGTTCCTACCCTCACCGTGGTAACCAGGATCTATGTTCCTACCCTCACCATGGTAACCAGGATCTATGTTCCTACCCTCACCATGGTAACCAGGATCTACGTTCCAACCCTCACCATGGTAACCAGGATCTACGTTCCTACCCTCACCATGGTAACCAAGGATCTACGTTCCTACCCTCACCATGGTAACCAGGATCTACGTTCCTACCCTCACCATGGTAACCAGGATCTACATTCCAACCCTCACTATGGTAACCAGGATCTACGTTCCTACCCTCTCCATGGTAACCAGGATCTACGTTCCTACCCTCTCCATGGTAACCAGGATCTACGTTCCTACCCTCTCCATGGTAACCAGGATCTACGTTCCTACCCTCACCATGGTCACCAGCTGTGGGTGGTGACCGAAAGAATGAGATCGCGGGTACAAGCGGCCGAAATGAGCTGGCTGGGCTCTCGCTCAGAGATCAGGTGAGGAGCGTAGATCCTGGTTACCACGGTGAGGGTTGGAACGTAGATCCTGGTTACCACGGTGAGGGTAAGAACGTAGATCCTGGTTACCATGGTGAGGGTAGGAACGTAGATCCTGGTTACCATGGTGAGGGAGGGAACGTAGATCCTGGTTACCATGGTGAGGGTAGGAACGTAGATCCTGGTTACCATGGTGAGGGTAGGAACGTAGATCCTGGTTACCACGGTGAGGGTAGGACCGTAGATCCTGGTTACCATGGTGAGGGTAGGAACATAGAACGACCTGTATATCGAGAGCACACACACACACACGTTCTCCATCACATAACTTCCTTGGGGGAGATGATTAATTTATCAATCCTTACGACATACCGGTGACTTTTCCGCCGTGTGATTACCTCATTTATATCTAGATGTTCTGTTAACTTTTTTAATCTCTTTTAAAAGTAAAATAAAACAACTTGTTTTTTTGTTTTTTTTTGTTTAGGTGACAAACAGAATAAAATAAAGTTCCACCAGCTGCAGATCCGTTAGAACGTCCTTCATAAGATTTATCACTGGTCTGGATGGATCCTTATTAAAGCAGCAAAGGTACAAACGGTTCTTCTGCAAGCAATAATCAATCATTTCCTAATGAAAAACGTGATAAATGATGACACACTTAATAACTTTGAATTGAACCCTGTGGCTTTATGTAAAAATCATTAGAGTCTGACTCATTTCAAGGCTTTAACCATATAACACGTTTCCAATTAGAGACAATCTCTCCTCACTCATGACGATTTTCCTGATTTCTTTGTTTCAACCTTTAAATACGTTAGGATAGATTTAAGCTGAAAGGAGCAAGCTCTCTGTGATGGGCACATCTGGGCGTGTTTACGCTGAAGGATGTCTGTACATAAACTTCTACACAAACTGAGTGATTTGTAAATGAGGAGCGCGATTCTTGACGCAAAGACGGTAAAACATGGGAGAAAGCTGAGACTTATGGACAGAGGTTGAAGTGAAACGAGGACAGTGAAATGAAGCATTTGAAGCAGCGAGGAAACATTAGAAAGCATCTATAACAGACATGCCCAGACAAGTAACAATAACAGACAAGTCTCCCACATTGGGCAGGATCCTAAAAAAACTTCTCCATGATGTACACTCTAGTGCAGGGGTGTCCAAACTTTTTCACTCGCGGGCCACATTGAGTTATAACATTTGACAAGCGGGCCGGATCCAGGAGGAGGGGCGGGGGCGTGAGGTCATAGACAAAAAGCCCTTTAGAAAATCCTGGAGTCGCCCCTGAGAACAGGATCAGATGGATGGCATGCTTTGGTAACCACTAGTTTAGACTGGTTAAATGGCGTGCTAGATTCTTTTTTTCCTCCTTTTATTAATTGCAGCCATTTTAGAAAATTGGGGGGCTCACATACTAATTTGCTGTTCCTATTTTAGCCTCTAGATGGCAGCATTTACAACATGCAGGTAACAGCGCTGTTGCCCAATGTATGACGTAATTCTACACGCGGGCCAGGCGCTATTGATTTTATGACGGAGGCTGCGGGCAGGAGGAAAATTGACAACGGGCCGCATTTTGCCCCCGGGCCGGACTTTGGTCATGTCTGCTCTAGTGCATTCCATGAACATGATTACGTATAATGAGGCTAAGCACATGACATCTCCTGCAGCTGCGCATCTGAACACCGCTAGTAGCGATCTGCATGGTCTATTGCCAGTATTGTTTTTGGTGAACGTATGGAAGAAGTCAGACATCCGGGAACTTTGGTCGTGTGACAGCTTATGTACGTGAGCCTCAAAACAAAGCGTGACCAAGTAGTACAGGGGTGTATTCCTGCTGGTAATTCCTCTTCATACTGATACAGAACACTAGGGGGTAACACACAGAAGACACACAATTTACCAGCTGATTTCTCATGTCAGGAACGGTTTGTTTTCTATCAACTGTCATTACGGGTGTTGTCCGTTGGTGGATGTGACGTCATGCTATGTTCCATACTGCCTTACTTATATTGTATTATGAATAAAAATCTGAATTTTAGACATCAATATTAGTCTACAGCAGGGGTGGGCAATTAATTTTTATCAGGGGCCGCATGAGAAGCCTGAATTGTGTCAGAGGGCCACCAACTTTCTTTGATTGTAAAATACATAGCTGGTACTGATAATCAGAAGAATAAAGCACTCTGTAAATATGTATATTAGGTTATGTCAAACTGGCTAAATAAGAAAAACAATTATTGAACCAGTGCAATTTATTTTTTAACTTGTTAATCTCCACAAACAATAACTCGTAATGCTTTCCACCTCATGTTACCTGTTCAGTGAGAATAATCCAGTCTGTTCTGGGCTTGAACAAGGGCATTGAAATCTAACGGAATGTCTGAAGAGTCAGACTGCACATCTGACTCTTCAGACATTCCATCTGAACTTCCATCTGAACTTCACTTGGTGCATCATCCACACTGCAGTTGAAGGGAGAACAAACCATGTGCATTGCATTCTCAAGAGTTTTGAAATCGCCTTGAAAACTCCGCATCCGTGCATACGTAGCGACGTAACGCTTTTCAAAACAAAATAAAATTTCAAAATAAAAGTAAAAAAAAAAAAGTTTAATTTTTGGTGTTTATGATTGGCCTCACGCGGGCCGGACAGGGACGTACAAAGGGCCGGATGTGGCCCGCGGGCCGTGATTTGCCCAGGTCTGGTCTACAGTGACCTTTGTCTAAATTTTTAGGAAACTAACATAAAAAAATTTCAGTACGCAAAAAAGCTCAATTAAAATTTTAACATTAAACAGTGCATGGATGCCCCTGTAGCTCCTCCTCCTTTTGGCCCCCTTTATTATTGTAACACATACAATAATAAAGGGCAATAGTTTTTGGCTATTTGAAGCCAAAAACTAGGGAGATCGGATATAAACACCTGTCTGTGTAGAAAATTGCAGCACGACCAATAAATTAAAACAATATAAGATTACAAACAAATAAAACAGGACATAGTACACTTTCACAATAAGAGTCCTGAACAGTCAAAAGATGACTGTTTACAACAAAAAGGTATAAAATACACTTAAAAACAACTACATTCACTACAAACTAACTGTTTTCTGAACGACTTAAAGGCAGATCAGGAGACCACGGTGTGAAGTTTCAATGTTTTCTGCAGCTCATTCATTTGGAGCAGAATAAAGAACGAGGAGCGACCCACAGAGGTACGAATATCATGGATAAGATTGTTAATTAAGACATGTTCACATTGTTAATCACCATGTTTGAACTCATGAGCTGCCGTGTACCTGCTGCTCTGCAATATGTTACATCCAATATCAGGACAGGAGCTACAAGTGTGACCTAAAAGTAAAAACTGAATTTTATTTATTTATTTTTTTTACACAAAATCTGAATTTAATGGAAAAAAAATACAAAAAAAAAAAGCTCAGAACAAATTTTAAACCTTAGTCTTTCTTGACATTTAATTTGAAGAGAGAGAGAGGGGGAAAAAACACTTGAATCCAATTGGGGAGGCGATTGCTCAGTGTTGGACCGTTCGTCCTTGGACCAGAAGTTTGTGGGAGCGAATCCCACTGAGCTCATGTCAAGGTTTCCTTGGTGAGGTCACTTGACCCCTGTTTCTCCCACCATTGGCCCCCATTCTGGCAGCCTGCTGCGGTGTAATGCAGGGCATAAATTTTCCCAATGGGGAATTAATAAAGTATATTTTGTTTCAGTTATTTTGACATCACTCTGAACACGACACGTATTATTGTCAGCTCGGGATGGGCACAATAAAACCACTGGGATCGTACTATTAGGGAGTGATTTTAAAAAGTGTGCCTCTCGTGATGGCAGCAGACCTGCAATCAGCCGGGTTAAGCTCAGTCATCCTCAGCTGCCTCGTTTGAAACAGATACTTCAGAAAACAATCTAATGAACAGTTTAATCTCACACGCCCAGGTTTACTTTCTCCACCTGCTTGTGGGAGACGCCATCATGGCTGCCAAATATCGCCGTGGTGCATGAGTAACAACAAGTAGCACCTGGTTGTTTAAATACTGTTATGTATGCATCACCTCCTTTGCATGGTCTACATATGGAGTCTTGGACTCTATATCGATTTCTCCGTTCTGTTCCGTCGTCTTCCGCTTATCTGGGTTCTCTCCCTCGGGTGCATCCTGCAGCTCACCCGGGAGGATCCTGAGGTGTTCCCAGCTGTGAGACATAGTCTCCCCAGCAGGTCAGGGGTCTGACTCTGGGTCTCCTCCTGGTGGGACGTGCCTGAAACACTTTACCAGCGAGGCGTTCAGGAGGCATCCTAACCAGATGCCTGAACCACCTCATCTGGCTTCTCTCGACCTGGAGGAGTTACTTATGTTTTACATAAGTTTTTAATAAGATGTAAAATAAGTATAAAGTTTTAAATCTTTGCAACTTTTTTAATGAAGTGATAAAAATAACACTTTTTATTAATATTTGTTTTAAATCAATTAATTTTTAATCAGTTCATGCAAAAAACCTTATTTACATTTTGTTTAATGTTGTTAAAATAAACTGTTTTGCGCAAATTTTATTAAAAATAATGCAGAAAAAAATCCAATTTGTTTATGTTTTCATCAAACTTTCTGATTTAAAAACTTTAATCCCGCTTGTTTTTTAAACTTTTTTTTCTGTTTTCAGTTAAAATAACGGGTTTTAAAATAAAAAGTCGTAATTATTTTTCAGTCCGCGGTCAGTCCTGACCATGCTGTTCATAAACAAAAAAAAAAAACTCACCTTTAAGACTTTTCACAAGTTGTTGATCTGATGATCAGCGTGGAAAGGCGGGTCACCCCACCACGACCACCCATCTACCACCAGTCCACTGCCCACAGCCAACCTGGCCCGGCTCGGTTTGGTCCGGTTTGAACGGTTCTCAGAGACACTCGGAGAGACTCGGAGTTCTGCTGCTGCTCATGAGAAGGGGGGAGACATGCTCTGACTGGAGGCAGGGCGCCCCCTCTAGACCAGCAGCTGGGGGGAACAGGGGGGAGACAGGGAAGGAGGACCCTAAACAGATTTATTTTAAATTTACCCTCTGATTTAAAAAAATCAGTGTTTTTGTAACTTTTCTTAATAAAAAGAAATTAATCTCATTACATTTGGTCAGAGATTGATTTTAAAGACATTCAAAGTTTCATCTAAAAATATCCAAATTATTATAATTATTTATTAAATATTTCCAAGTCATCAGGAGTTTTCTGGGAAAAAATATTTTTACTGATGAGTGTGGCTGAGTCATAAGCAGGAAAAAAAAAGCCTCTGATTTTGGGTCATTTTTGTGCAGCCTAGTATCACAAAATTAACAATCTCAACAAGCTTCAGATTGTAGATTTAAAATAGAAGAAAAACAAAGAATGAATAAGAACCAGCATCGATCCGTCACGGGTGAAGAAGGGCTGAGCCGAAAAGCAAAGCTCTCGATTTACAAGTTCCTACCCTCACCATGGTAACCAGGATCTACGTTCCTACCCTCACCATGGTAACCAGGATCTACGTTCCCACCCTCACCATGGCAACCAGGATCTACAGTGGTGGTCAAAAGTTTACATACACTTGTAAAGAACATAATGTCATGGCTGTCTTGAGTTTCCAGTTATTTCAACAACTCTGATTTTTCTCTGATATAGTGATTGGAACAGATCCTTCTTTGTCACAAAAAACATTCATGAAGTTTGATTCTTTTATGACTTTATTATGGGTAAACTGAAAATGTGACGAAATCAGCTGGGTCAAAAATATACATACAGCAATGCTAATATTTGGTTACATGTCCTTTGGCCATTTTTACTTCAATTAGGCGCTTTTGGTAGCCATCCACAAGCTTCTGGCAAGTTTCTGGTTGAATCTTTGACCACTCCTCTTGACAGAATTGGTGCAGTTCAGTTAAATTTGTTGGCTTTCTGACATGGACTTGTTTCTTCAGCATTATCCACATGTTCTCAATGGGATTTAAGTCAGGACTTTGGGAAGGCCATTCTAAAACCTTAATTCTAGCCTGATTTAGCCATTCCATTACCACTTTTGATGTGTGTTTGGGGTCATTGTCCTGTTGGAACACCCAACTGCGCCCAAGACCCAACCTTCGGGCTTATGACTTCAGGTTTTCTTGAAGAATTTGAAGGTAATCCTCCTTCTTCATTGTCCCATTGACTCTCTGTAAAGCACCAGTTCCATTGGCAGCAAAACATGCCCACAGCATAATACTACCACCACCGTGCTTGATGGTAGGCATGGTGTTCTTGGGGTTAAAGGCCTCACCTTTTCTCCTCCAAACATATTGCTGGGCATTGTGGCCAAACAGCTCAATTTTTGTTTCATCTGACCACAGAACTTTCCTCCAGAAGGTCTTATCTTTGTCCATGTGATCAGCAGCAAACTTTAGTCGAGCCTTAAGGTGCCGCTTTTGGAGCAAGGGCTTCCTTCTTGCACGGCAACCTCTCAGTCCATGGCGATGCAAAACACGCTTGACTGTGGACACTGACACCTGTGTTCCAGCAGCTTCTAATTCTTGGCAGATCTGCTTTTTGGTGCTCCTGGGTTGACTCTTCACCCTCCTGACCAGTTTTCTCTCAGCAGCAGGTGACAGCTTGCGTTTTCTTCCTGATCGTGGCAGTGACAAAACAGTGCCATGCACTTTATACTTACAAACAATTGTTTGCACTGTTGCTCTTGGAACCTGCAGCTGCTTTGAAATGGCTCCAAGTGACTTTACTGACTTGTTCAAGTCAATGATTCTCTTTTTCAAATCTTTGCTGAGCTCCTTTGACTTTCCCATTGTAGCGTTTGTGGGTGTTTTTATCCAATGAGCCCTTTTTAAATGGCCTCAGAGAAGTCACCAGCTGTAGTCACTCATAATCACTCACAAGAAGTTAAGAGGTCATGCTATGAAGCTCATGTCATTGACACAACTTTCTAAGTCTCCAAAATTGCTCATTCATGTTGCTGTATTTATATTTTTGACCCAGCTGATTTCGTCACATTTTCAGTTTACCCATAATAAAGTCATAAAAGAATCAAACTTCATGAATGTTTTTTGTGACAAAGAAGGATCTGTTCCAATCACTATATCAGAGAAAAATCAGAGTTGTTGAAATAACTGGAAACTCAAGACAGCCATGACATTATGTTCTTTACAAGTGTATGTAAACTTTTGACCACCACTGTATGTCTCACAGCTGGCCGGGGACTCAGGATCCTTCTGGGTGAGATGGAGGATGCAGCCAGGGTGAGAGAAGCCTGGGCTCCCCGTCTGAGGCTGTTGTCCCCGCGATCCAGCCCCGGCTCAGAAGAAAAAAAACAAACATGTATTTGTCATGAGATGGTGATGGTAGCGATGTAGGACCCAGAAGCATAGCCAGTTTTAACCAGTTAATTCAGTTAATCAGGGGTTAGGGAAACGGGGTAGGCATTTGCAGCCTGGAAACCAACCTGGGCAGGATTGGCAGGACCAGAAAGAGGACCCATCGAAGGGTAAACATGAAGCTGAGGGTCCAGACGTGGAGGGTCACCATCATGGCTGCAGCAGAGCAGAACAGCAATTGATCTGTCACCAGAGTCTTGGTGTCACTATTGAAGGGCCAGGATTATTTTAGAAAAAATTAAAACTGGTAAACTGGTGGGGTCTGGGACCTTAAATACAAGAGGAGTGGAGAGACAATGAGACACAGGTGAGCCCCGTTAGGAGGAGCAGGTAGTCACAGGAAACGCAACGATTAGTCATTTCAAAATAAAATTAGAAGATCACTAAAAACTATGACAGTTTTATTAAAATCACTCGATTCCTTTGGGATCGATCGCCTGAACACGACCTTTGTGACTTTGATCTTTGGTTGCATGGCCCTAAAAACCCAATCAGTTCATCTATAGTTGGTACAAACTGTGGGCCATTTCATTAAAATCCATTTGTAGTTTTGAAGGTACTAGGTCCAAAAGCGTACGGAAGCACAGACACACGGACAACCTGAGAGTATGTATTGATTATGTTAGTATAGATTATCCAGTGTTCCAGTATGTTCCTGGAGAATTAGTGAGGTTACCATAGAAACCAAACCCAGAGGTTTGAGCGTGAGAGGCATCGTGGAACCTGCTTTGTTCCTGGATCATGTGGAGCGATGGTGGATTGGATGTGACAGGAGGACAATGCTTCCAGTCTGCAGCCCCTCTGCATGTTTCTGAGGGGACCCAATCAGGTTCATGAAAACTTTTATTTCTCTGTTCCATTAACGTGTGAACCCTCGTGTTGGTGGGTGGGTTTCCTCTTGTCTGTTTGGAATGTACGATGATGAAACATTCAGTTCATTTCAGTGGAACAAAGGAAACCTAAATGATACCACCTCCACCATGCTTTACACCTGGTACAATCAAGTCAGAGAAGGATAACGAGCTCGAACCCGAGCTCCTCCCGGATGGTAGAACTCCTCACCCGATCTCTGAGTGAGAGCCCAACCAACCTACGGAGGAAGGTCATCTCAGTCGCTTGTATCCCAGATCTTGTTCTTTCGGTTACTACCCAGATCCCGGTTACCATGATATTGGTAGGAACATAGATCCTGGTTACCATGGCGAGGGTAGAAACATAGATCCTGGTTACCATGGCGAGGGTAGGAACGTAGATCCTGGTTACCATGGTCAGGGTAGGAATCTAGATCCTGGTTACCATGGTGAGGGTAGGAACGTAGATCCTGGTTACCATGGTGAAGGTAGGAACGTAGATCCTGGTTACCATGGTGAAGGTAGGAACATAGATCCTGGTTACCATGGTGAAGGTAGGAACGTAGATCCTGGTTACCATGGTGAAGGTAGGAACATAGATCCTGGTTACCATGGTGAGGGTAGAGACGTAGATCCTGGTTACTATGGTGAAGGTAGGAACGTAGATCCTGGTTACCATCGTGAGGGTAGGAACGTAGATCCTGGTTACCATGGTGAAGGTAGGAACGTAGATCCTGGTTACCACGGTGAGGGTAGGAACATAGATCCTGGTTACCACGGTGAGGGTAGGAACGTAGATCGACTTGTATATCAAGAGCTTTGCTTTTCGCTTCAGCTCTTTCTTTACCACAATGGATCGATGCAACGTTCTAATTGTTGCTGACACTGCACCGATCCGCCTATTGATCTCCCGCTCCATCCTTCCACCACGCGTGAACAAGAATCCGAATCACTTAAACTCCTCCACTTGGAAACAATTTCTGATATCAAACGTCTGGCAATTTTTCACTTTCAACGGTTCGAATCACTGATAAAGCTTTTGTGTCACCGTATGTGGAGAATCTAAGTATTCATGTTAACAACAAACTGGACTGGTCGGATAACATCGGTGTCCTCAGTGGCTTCCACCTCCTGAAGAGACTGATGATGACACATCAGCAACTTTCTATGCAGAGTCTGTCTGGTGTGGAGGAATAACGGAGAAGGACAAGAGGAATATGGACAGTCTGATCAGGAGGACTAGATCTGTCCTGGACTGTTCTTTGGACTCTGTAGCTCAGAGGAGGATGCTGATCAAGCTGAACAAGATCTACAACAACCCCTCCTACCATCTGGATGAGACAGTGAAGAGCTTGAGCAAGAGGATATTCATAGATTTAAAAGTTTATACAAAGATGGTCAAATTTTCAGATGAAATAAGTTTGCTGAGTTTTTCCTTCTCTTTATTTTTATCTCTGTTTTGACTTTTGTTTACATCTGGATGACATGAGGATATGATATCATTCTCAGTCTGTTTGTCTGTTCCTGTTTTCCTCCTAATGAAAGAACAACCCCTCCAGGTCACCTGTAATGCGTTTACAGCAGGTTCACATCATTGTGTCCGCTTGAGACGAATTTGATTTGATGAAAACACAATAAGTGGAAACAAATATGACCTTTTTAAAAGAACTTATTGATTTACAATATCACCATGTTCTCCTCAGAACGACACGTCCCAACACGCTGTCAGATAAAAACATCCTACACACATTCTATACATTGTGGAGTTTAACATGCAGACTTCACACAGAGAGGACTGGGATTCAAGCATCACCACCTCTCCCAAACCTTACAGCCCTGCGTTTAGAAATCATAAGTCAAAATTAAAATGTTGACAAACAAGGAATCAGTGTGTAAAATACTGGAACCAGTTGATGCGTCCACAGACTCTGCTTTTCCTGAAAAAGGGAATTCTTCTTGGTGGGTTTTCACCCCTCGTACAGACAGTCATACTGTTGTATATTTACGTTCTCTTCCTCTTATCCGTGGCTGGGGCAACACCCTCAGACGGGAAGCCCAGGCTTCTCTCACCCCGGCTGCATCCTCCATCTCACCCAGGAGGATTCTGAGGTGTTCCCTGTCCAAATATGAGACATAGTCTCTCCAGCAGGTCTTGGGCCTGCCTGTATCTCTCCTCCCGGTGGGACAAGCCCGGAATACCTCACCAGTGAGGCACTCGAGAGACATCGCCGAACCACCCCATCTGGCTTCTCTCGACCCAATGGAGTTCTACTCCGAGCTCCTCCAGGAAGGGAGAGCTCCTCCCTCTATCTCTGAGTGAGGACCCAACCACCCTGCAGAGGAAACTCATTTCCGATACAAAAAAACCCATGAAGATTGATTCAAAATCTTCTTCTTCTTCTTTCTTCATTTCCCTTCAGGGGTCGCCACAGCAAGTCAGTTTCTTCCATTTAACCCTATCTCCTGCATCCTCTTCAGTCACACCAACTATCTTCATGTCTTCCTTCACTGTATCCATGAACCTCCTCTTTGGTCTTCCTCTAGTCCTCTTTCCTGGTGGTTCCAAACCCAGCATCCTTCTTCTGATGTACTCTCTCTCTCTCCTCTGCACATGTCCAAACCATCTCAGTCTGACCTCTCTGACTTTAAAACCTCTAACATGTGCTGTTCCTCTGATCCTGTCCATCCTGGTCACTCCCAGAGAGGTCCTCAGCATCTTCATCTCTGATACAAACATCTCTGTCTCCTGTCTTTTTCTCAGTGACACTGTCTCTAGACCAATCAGCATGGCCGCTCTCACCACACTGTCTCTAGACCAATCAGCATGGCCGCTCTCACCACACTGTCTCTAGACCAATCAGCATGGCCGCTCTCACCACACTGTCTCTAGACCAATCAGCATGTCCGCTCTCACCACGCTGTCTCTAGACCAATCAGCATGGCCGCTCTCACCACACTGTCTCTAGACCAATCATCATGGCCGCTCTCACCACACTGTCTCTAGACCAATCAGCATGTCCGCTCTCACCACACTGTCTCTAGACCAATCAGCATGGCCGCTCTCACCACACTGTCTCTAGACCAATCAGCATGGCCGCTCTCACCACACTGTCTCTAGACCAATCAGCATGGCCGCTCTCACCACACTGTCTCTAGACCAATCAGCATGGCCGCTCTCACCACGCTGTCTCTAGACCAATCAGCATGGCCGCTCTCACCACACTGTCTCTAGACCAATCAGCATGGCCGCTCTCACCACACTGTCTCTAGACCAATCAGCATGGCCGCTCTCACCACGGTTTTGTCAACTCTTCAAAGTACTTCAAAGTAGTTCAAAGTAGGTTTGTATCTGGTCTGTGGCTACAATAGGAGCCATTCACGGCCATCTTAAGGAACACAGTCTCATTGGTCGAGCCCTTCTTACTATTTTTTTACCTGTTACTCTCAGGTTAGTATAAATGGATCCAGGTTTCAGTCCATTTCATTCAGATTGAAAATGATTTCCGGATGGAAGTCGAAACGTCTCGTTGAAGAATTAAACTGTCCAGAAGACTTTTTTGAAACTTTTTCTACTATGGATCACTCCTGGATGAATGAGGGACTACACGGATTTCTTCAAAGTACTCTTTCCATCTTCCCATCACATTACTGGTATCTGCCAAGAGACATCCATTCCTGTCTTTAATCACCCTAACTTGCTGCATATCCTTCCCATGTTTGTCTCTCTGTCTTGCAAACCTGTATAGGTCCATCTCTCCCTCCTTGCTGTTCAGCTTAGCATACAAGTTGTAATAGTCCCAACATTTAAAGTTCCCACCCCAGACTCTTGGGGTTTCTCTTCTCTCTCTTCCGATGTACACGTCTTCCTCCTCTTCTTCTTTGACCACCAGTAGTCCAATTTCCACCAGCACCCTGTTGGTCAACAGCACCGATGGCGGTTGTTGTTAACCCGGGCCACGACCGATCTGGTATTTCTTTAACTGAAATATCATACCGTGAATGGTATGGTATTTATTTTGAATACTGAATTTATTCAAAATAAATTCAGTAAATTTAACAATCAATTAATCACACTTAATCTTTACTAATTTTTAGTTGTAATTAGTCACTTTTTTCTTTTAAATTTGCACCCACTCACCATCAGACATCCCTCTTCTCTCATCCCATATCGTTTTTATTTCATTGCGTATGTTTGGCTCAAAGTGATTCATCAATAAATGACTTTACGTTCCGAAGCTGGCTCAGTCCGACTTCCTCACCTCCCGTATGTACGACAGCAGGGGGGGACGTAAATGAACTCGATGGAGTGGGGAGGAAATTAAAGAGAATTGTGAGATTGCATGAGATGAAGAGAGTGTAGGGGGAGTCAGCGTGAGAGGACCACCATGTGCAAAACAACACAATTAAGAGCAACGCTTGGCCTGATCAGTGAAAGCATCATGTAAATGATGGAGTTTACTTCTAATCTGTGTTCTTATCTCAGAATACAGATCAGGGAGTTAGTTCTAATGAGTGTGGAGCGGTGATGGAGAGGAACATGAAAACAGCACAATCAAAAACAGCTTCCACAAAAGCTTTTTGGAGATAAATTAATCTGATTAATAACGAGTGTTTCTGTCTTCCTGTGATCTGCAGATAGATGAAGGGCTTCAGAAAATGGATGGATGATTTTACCTCTAGAGCACATTTACGACCATAACCAGATCCTCTTCATGATCCATAACTGGAAGCAAAGCAATAGAGCCCGACCGATTTATCAATTAAATTGCCTGATATTGCAATCTCTCAAGACATGTTGCCAACTGATCAGAGTCAGGATGACTCTAGACACCAGCAGGAGGCCAGTCCCAGAGGTCCTCAGAGTTCTAGATAAAGTCAAAAAGCCAGTGCGCAGGCCTGAGCACAGGTCTGCAACCATGGTAACCAGGATCTACGTTCCTACCCTCACCATGGTAACCAGGATCTACGTTCCTACCCTCACCATGGTAACCAGGATCTACGTTCCTGCCCTCACCATGGTAACCAGGATCTACGTTCCTACCCTCACCATGATGACCAGGATCTACGTTCCTGCCCTCACCATGGTAACCAGGATCTACGTTCCTACCCTCACCATGGTAACCAGGATCTACGTTCCTACCCTCACCATGGTAACCAGGGTCTACGTTCCTACCCTCACCATGGTAACCAGGATCTACATTCCTATCCTCACCATGGTAACCAGGGTCTACGTTCCTACCCTCACCATGGTAACCAGGATCTACGTTCCTGCGCTCACCATGGTAACCAGGATCTACATTCCTACCCTCACCATGGTAACCAGGATTTACGTTCCTACCCTCACCATGGTAGCCAGGATCTTACATTCCCAGGATCTATGTTCCCACCCTGGTGGTGCAGTGGTTGGCACACTGCCTCAAAGCACGAAGGTGGGGGTTCGAGTCCTGGAGTGGGAGCGAAGCTTCAATCACCGGTCTTTCTGTGTGTAGTTTACATGTTCTTCCTGTGTAAGTGTGGGTTTTCTCAGGTTTCCTCACACCCTCCAAAAACATACATAGCCCTTCTAGGTCATTTGGCTGCTTTGAAAATTGCCCCTAGGAATGAGTGTGTGGATGGTTTTCTGTCGTGGCTCCACAGGTGATAGACCTGTTTAGGGTGTATTCCGCTTCTGGCCTGAAATCAGCCGGGATAGGCTCCGGTAACTCCTGCGACCTCTTTAGGGATGAACTGTTCAGAAGGCACAACCAAAGTCTGGGTCCATTTTTACCAACTGTTGGTTTCTCACTTCAAGAGAAACACATTCTCTGTTTTAGTTTTTGTCTGAGTTTCTCTGGAGAAAGTTGTTTTCCATCCAGACTCTGATTTGTGGAATCCAGAGACAGAGTGGATCCACAGGTCCATGTTCACCTGCTGTCACACACAGACCAATCCAATCACATATAATCATTTAAACTTCCCCCAAATAAAATTAAAACCAAGTTGAAGATTTCAATGTGATTTCTTTAATCTTATTTTTCAGGTTTTTAAAGCAACATGTTGAAATAGAGTGAATGCAGGAATCGAACCAGCAACCTCTTGTTTATGAATCAGCAAATAGATTCTATTCCTTTGCCCCCATCTGCTGGTTGTTTCTGGTAAAACACCCTGCATTTATTTTATTTTAATTGTTTCTTCTAAAGAAAAACTAAATTATCTCAGCAGAAAATATATTTTAAATGATTCACTCATTTTCTGAACCACTTATTCCCTGAAGGGCTCAGCTACCTCAACTGAGGAGGTTATCAGATGGGTGTTTGGGGGGTACAGGGTGTGTGCGTTTAATGGAATTTTCCTGATCTATCCACAATGTAAAGATCAATCAATCAATCAATAATAACTTTATTGATCCATTAGGAACTTTATTATCAGACAGAGCGTCTGGACAAACATAGACAGATCAATAACATTCATTAAATACATTATAAAACAATCAAATAAAAAAAAATGTAGTCATCACTTCTTCAGCACATGGCCACCCGTCACAAGGCCCCTCGGCCATTCAGCAGTCAGGTTGAGGGGTGTATGAAGCCGGATGTGGCTCTTTTGGTTTTAAGTGTGAGGAACATGAACCTGCGACCGGATGGTGATAGGGTGTAGTGAGAGTGGATGGACCAGATGGTAACAGGGTGTAGTGAGAGTGGATGGACCGAATGGTAACGGGGTATAGTGAGAGTGGATGGACCGGATGGTAACAGTGTGTAGTGAGAGGGGATGGACCGGATGGTAACAGGGTGTAGTGAGAGGGGATGGACCGGATGGTAACAGGGTGTAGTGAGAGTGGATGGACCGGATGGTAACAGGGTGTAGTGAGAGGGGATGGACCGGATGGTAACAGGGTGTAGTGAGAGTGGATGGACCGGATGGTAACAGGGTGTAGTGAGAGTGGATGGACCGGATGGTAACAGGGTGTAGTGAGAGTGGATGGACCGGATGGTAACAGGGTGTAGTGAGAGTGGATGGACCGGATGGTAACAGGGTGTAGTGAGAGCGGATGGACACAGCGACACGAAATCACACAAAAATTGCAGCAGCTTAACAGAAACATTAAATATGGCCGACGTTTGTCACTTAATAACAATAATAATAATCATACTTTATTCATTCCTCTTAGAAAAATGACTTTGGCAGCCATGAAGGCACTAACGGTGGGAGTAGGTAGGGTTAGGTGTCTTACCCGGGGACACTTGGGCATGACCTCAACGGGAATCCAACCAGCAACTTTTCAGTCCAAAGACAGGCATTCTAACTCTGAGCTACCCCTCCCTAAGGGTCGCACAGCTAAAAAAAAAAAAAGATTGCACTAATTTAGAACCTCGACCCCTCCCCTTCCTCTCTGCTGTATAAAAGATACAATAGAAACAAAGATTGTAGTGTTTTTTAATGATGAGGCAAGTTTTATGGAATTAATTTGTTTGAAATTTGGCATCAGAAAATTTAAGCAGCCAGGTGATTCCATCCAGGAGACCAGACAGCGTATCAACCACCGTGTCCTGAACCTGGAACAAAAACACAGGATTAGAATCAGAAGAAACAAAGAGTTAAGAATAAAGGGTGGAGGGCCGCTGCAGGTCAGAGAGTGGGTTGCATGGAGTCAGGAAAGGATGTGGCTAGAAATCGAAAGGCAGATCGTTTCAGTGTCCGCAATATTTACAATGCTGCATTGCTTTGTTATGATCTAAGAAGCTCAAGTGAAAACTGAGCATGTAGCTTATGTGATGGTGCAGTTGAAAGACCGTGAGATCATTTTCACCATGGTAACCAGAATCTACGTTCCTACCCTCACCATGGTAAACCAGGATCTACGTTCCTACCCTCACCATGGTAACCAGGATCTACGTTCCTACCCTCACCATGGTAACCAGGATCTATGTTCCTACCCTCACCATGGTAACCAGAATCTACGTTCCTACCTTCACCATGGTAACCAGGATCTATATTCCTACCTTCACCATGGTAACCAGGATCTACATTCCTACCCTCACCATGGTAACCAGGATCTACGCTCCTACCCTCAACATGGTAACCAGGATCTACGTTCCTACCCTCACCATGGTAACCAGGATCTACGTTCCTACCTTCACCATGGTAACCAGGATCTACGTTCCTACCCCCACCATCGTAACCAGGAGCTACGTTCCTACCTTCACCATGGTAACCAGGATCTACTTTCCTACCTTCACCATGGTAACCAGGATCTATATTCCTACCTTCACCATGGTAACCAGGATCTACATTCCTACCCTCACCATGGTAACCAGGATCTATATTCCTACCTTCACCATGGTAACCAGGATCTACATTCCTACCCCCACCATCGTAACCAGGAGCTACGTTCCTACCTTCACCATGGTAACCAGGATCTACTTTCCTACCTTCACCATGGTAACCAGGATCTACGTTCCTACCTTCACCATGGTAACCAGGATCTACGTTCCTACCCCCACCATCGTAACCAGGATCTACGTTCCTACCTTCACCATGGTAACCAGGATCTATTTTCCTACCTTCACCATGGTAACCAGGATCTATATTCCTACCTTCACCATGGTAACCAGGATCTACATTCCTACCCTCACCATGGTAACCAGGATCTATATTCCTACCTTCACCATGGTAACCAGGATCTACATTCCTACCCCCACCATCGTAACCAGGAGCTACGTTCCTACCTTCACCATGGTAACCAGGATCTACTTTCCTACCTTCACCATGGTAACCAGGATCTATATTCCTACCTTCACCATGGTAACCAGGATCTACATTCCTACCCTCACCATGGTAACCAGGATCTACGCTCCTACCCTCAACATGGTAACCAGGATCTACGTTCCTACCCTCACCATGGTAACCAGGATCTACGTTCCTACCTTCACCATGGTAACCAGGATCTACGTTCCTACCCCCACCATGGTAACCAAGATCTACATTCCTACCCTCACCATGGTAACCAGGATCTACGTTCCTACCCTCACCATGGTAACCAGGATCTACGTTCCTACCCTCACCATGGTAATCAGGATCTACATTCCTACTTTCACCATGGTAACCAGGATCTACATTCTTACCTTCACCATGGTAACCAGGATCTACGTTCCTACCCTCACCATGGTAACCAGGATCTACGTTCCTATTTATACCATGGTAACCAGGATCTACATTCCTAACCTCACCACGGTAACCAGGAGCTACGTTCCTACCCTCACCACGGTAACCAGGATCTACGTTCCTACCTTCACCATGGTAACCAGGATCTATATTCCTACCTTCACCATGGTAACCAGGATCTATGTTCCTACCCTCACCATGGTAACCAGGATCTACGTTCCTACCCTCACCATGGAAACCAGGATCTACGTTCCTATTTTCACCATGGTAACCAGGATCTACATTCCTACCCTCACCACAGTAACCAGGAGCTACGTTCCTACCCTCACCACGGTAACCAGGATCTACGTTCCTACCCTCAACATGGTAACCAGGATCTACGTTCCTACCCTCACCATGGTAACCAGGATCTACGTTCCTACCTTCACCATGGTAACCAGGATCTACGTTCCTACCCCCACCATGGTAACCAAGATCTACATTCCTACCCTCACCATGGTAACCAGGATCTACGTTCCTACCCTCACCATGGTAACCAGGATCTACGTTCCTACCCTCACCATGGTAATCAGGATCTACATTCCTACTTTCACCATGGTAACCAGGATCTACATTCTTACCTTCACCATGGTAACCAGGATCTACGTTCCTACCCTCACCATGGTAACCAGGATCTACGTTCCTATTTATACCATGGTAACCAGGATCTACATTCCTAACCTCACCACGGTAACCAGGAGCTACGTTCCTACCCTCACCACGGTAACCAGGATCTACGTTCCTACCTTCACCATGGTAACCAGGATCTATATTCCTACCTTCACCATGGTAACCAGGATCTATGTTCCTACCCTCACCATGGTAACCAGGATCTACGTTCCTACCCTCACCATGGAAACCAGGATCTACGTTCCTATTTTCACCATGGTAACCAGGATCTACATTCCTACCCTCACCACGGTAACCAGGAGCTACGTTCCTACCCTCACCACGGTAACCAGGATCTACGTTCCTACCCTCACCATGGTAACCAGGATCTACTTTCCTACCCTCACCATGGTAACCAGGATCTACTTTCCTACCTTCACCATGGTAACCAGGATCTATATTCCTACCTTCACCATGGTAACCAGATCTACATTCCTACCCTCACCATGGTAACCAGGATCTACGCTCCTACCTTCAACATGGTAACCAGGATCTACGTTCCTACCCTCAACATGGTAACCAGGGTCTACGTTCCTGCGCTCACCATGGTAACCAGGATCTACATTCCTACCCTCACCATGGTAACCAGGATTTACGTTCCTACCCTCACCATGGTAGCCAGGATCTTACATTCCCAGGATCTATGTTCCCACCCTGGTGGTGCAGTGGTTGGCACACTGCCTCAAAGCACGAAGGTGGGGGTTCGAGTCCTGGAGTGGGAGCGAAGCTTCAATCACCGGTCTTTCTGTGTGTAGTTTATATGTTCTTCCTGTGTAAGTGTGGGTTTTCTCAGGTTTCCTCACACCCTCCAAAAACATACATAGCCCTACTAGGTCATTTGGCTGCTTTGAAAATTGCCCCTAGGAATGAGTGTGTGGATGGTTTTCTGTCGTGGCTCCACAGGTGATAGACCTGTTTAGGGTGTATTCCGCTTCTGGCCTGAAATCAGCCGGGATAGGCTCCGGTAACTCCTGCGACCTCTTTAGGGATGAACTGTTCAGAAGGCACAGCCAAAGTCTGGGTCCATTTTTACCAACTGTTGGTTTCTCACTTCAAGAGAAACACATTCTCTGTTTTAGTTTTTGTCTGAGTTTCTCTGGAGAAAGTTGTTTTCCATCCAGACTCTGATTTGTGGAATCCAGTGACAGAGTGGATCCACAGGTCCATGTTCACCTGCTGTCACACACAGACCAATCCAATCACATATAATCATTTAAACTTCCCCCAAATAAAATTAAAACCAAGTTGAAGATTTCGATGTGATTTCTTTAATCTTATTTTTCAGGTTTTTAAAGCAACATGTTGAAATAGAGTGAATGCAGGAATCGAACCAGCAACCTCTTGTTTATGAATCAGCAAATAGATTCTATTCCTTTGCCCCCATCTGCTGGTTGTTTCTGGTAAAAAACCCTGCATTTATTTTATTTTAATTGTTTCTTCTAAAGAAAAACTAAATTATCTCAGCAGAAAATATATTTTAAATGATTCACTCATTTTCTGAACCACTTATTCCCTGAAGGGCTCAGCTACCTCAACTGAGGAGGTTATCAGATGGGTGTTTGGGGGGTACAGGGTGTGTGTGTTTTATGGAATTTTCCTGATCTATCAACAATGTAAAGATCAATCAATCAATAATAACTTTATTGATCCATTAGGAACTTTATTATCAGACAGAGCGTCTGGACAAACATAGACAGATCAATAACATTCATTAAATACATTATAAAACAATCAAATTAAAAAAATGTAGTCATCACTTCTTCAGCACATGACCACCCGTCACAAGGCCCCTCGGCCATTCAGCAGTCGGGTTGAGGGGTGTATGAAGCCGGATATGGCTCTTTTGGTCTTGAGTGCAAGGAACATGAACCTGCGACCGGATGGTGATAGGGTGTAGTGAGAGTGGATGGACCGGATGGTAACAGGGTGTAGTGAGAGTGGATGGACCGAATGGTAACAGGGTGTAGTGAGAGCGGATGGACCGGATGGTAACGGGGTATAGTGAGAGCGGATGGACCGGATGGTAACAGTGTGTAGTGAGAGTGGATGGACCGGATGGTAACAGGGTGTAGTGAGAGTGGATGGACCGGATGGTAACAGGGTGTAGTGAGAGGGGATGGACCGGATGGTAACAGGGTGTAGTGAGAGTGGATGGACCGGATGGTAACGGGGTATAGTGAGAGTGGATGGACTGGATGGTAACAGGGTGTAGTGAGAAGGGATGGACCGGATGGTAACAGGGTGTAGTGAGAGTGAATGGACCGGATGGTAACAGGGTGTAGTGAGAGTGGATGGACTAGATGGTAACAGGGTGTAGTGAGAGCGGATGGACACAGCGACACGAAATCACACAAAAATTGCAGCAGCTTAACAGAAACATTAAATATGGCCGACGTTTGTCACTTAATAACAATAATAATAATCGTACTTTATTCATTCCTCTTAGAAAAATGACTTTGGCAGCCATGAAGGCACTAACGGTGGGAGTAGGTAGGGTTAGGTGTCTTACCCGGGGACACTTGGGCATGACCTCAACGGGAATCCAACCAGCAACTTTTCAGTCCAAAGACAGGCATTCTAACTCTGAGCTACCCCTCCCTAAGGGTCGCACAGCTAAAAAAAAAAAAAAGATTGCACTAATTTAGAACCTCGACCCCTCCCCTTCCTCTCTGCTGTATAAAAGATACAATAGAAACAAAGATTGTAGTGTTTTTTAATGATGAGGCAAGTTTTATGGAATTAATTTGTTTGAAATTTGGCATCAGAAAATTTAAGCAGCCAGGTGATTCCATCCAGGAGACCAGACAGCGTATCAACCACCGTGTCCTGAACCTGGAACAAAAACACAGGATTAGAATCAGAAGAAACAAAGAGTTAAGAATAAAGGGTGGAGGGCCGCTGCAGGTCAGAGAGTGGGTTGCATGGAGTCAGGAAAGGATGTGGCTAGAAATCGAAAGGCAGATCGTTTCAGCGTCCGCAATATTTACAATGCTGCATTGCTTTGTTATGATCTAAGAAGCTCAAGTGAAAACTGAGCATGTAGCTTATGTGATGGTGCAGTTGAAAGACCGTGAGATCATTTTCACCATGGTAACCAGAATCTACGTTCCTACCCTCACCATGGTAAACCAGGATCTACGTTCCTACCCTCACCATGGTAACCAGGATCTACGTTCCTACCCTCACCATGGTAACCAGGATCTATGTTCCTACCCTCACCATGGTAACCAGAATCTACGTTCCTACCCTCACCATGGTAACCAGGATCTACGTTCCTATCCTCACCATGGTAACCAGGATCTACGTTCCTGCCCTCAACATGGTAACCAGGATCTACGTTCCTACCCTCACCATGGTAACCAGGATCTACGTTCCTAGCCTCACCATGGTAATCAGGATCTACATTCCTACCTTCACCATGATAACCAGGATCTATGTTCCTACCCTCACCATGGTAATCAGGATCTACATTCCTACCTTCACCATGGTAATCAGGATCTACATTCCTACCTTCACCATGGTAACCAGGATCTACGTTCCTACCCTCACCATGGTAACCAGGATCTACGTTCCTACCTTCACCATTGTAGCCAGGATCTACATTCCTACCCTCACCATGGTAACCAGGATCTACGTTCCTACCTTCACCATGGTAGCCAGGATCTACGTTCCTACCTTCACCATGGTAGCCAGGATCTACGTTCCTACCCTCACCATGGTAATCAGGATCTACATTCCTACACTCACCATGGTAACCAGGATCTACGTTCCTACCCTCACCATGGTAACCAGGATCTACGTATCAATTTTCACCATGGTAACCAGGATCTACATTCCTACCCTCACCACGGTAACCAGGAGCTACGTTCCTACCCTCACCACGGTAACCAGGATCTACGTTCCTACCTTCACCATGGTAACCAGGATCTATATTCCTACCTTCACCATGGTAACCAGGATCTACATTCCTACCCTCACCATGGTAACCAGGATCTACGCTCCTACCCTCAACATGGTAACCAGGATCTATGTTCCTACCCTCACCATGGTAACCAGGATCTACGTTCCTACCTTCACCATGGTAACCAGGATCTACGTTCCTACCCCCACCATCGTAACCAGGAGCTACGTTCCTACCTTCACCATGGTAACCAGGATCTACTTTCCTACCTTCACCATGGTAACCAGGATCTATATTCCTACCTTCACCATGGTAACCAGGATCTACATTCCTACCCTCACCATGGTAACCAGGATCTATATTCCTACCTTCACCATGGTAACCAGGATCTACATTCCTACCCCCACCATCGTAACCAGGAGCTACGTTCCTACCTTCACCATGGTAACCAGGATCTACGTTCCTACCTTCACCATGGTAGCCAGGATCTACGTTCCTACCCTCACCATGGTAATCAGGATCTACATTCCTACACTCACCATGGTAACCAGGATCTACGTTCCTACCCTCACCATGGTAACCAGGATCTACATATAAATTTTCACCATGGTAACCAGGATCTACATTCCTACCCTCACCACGGTAACCAGGAGCTACGTTCCTACCCTCACCACGGTAACCAGGATCTACGTTCCTACCTTCACCATGGTAACCAGGATCTATATTCCTACCTTCACCATGGTAACCAGGATCTACATTCCTACCCTCACCATGGTAACCAGGATCTACGCTCCTACCCTCAACATGGTAACCAGGATCTATGTTCCTACCCTCACCATGGTAACCAGGATCTACGTTCCTACCTTCACCATGGTAACCAGGATCTACGTTCCTACCCCCACCATCGTAACCAGGAGCTACGTTCCTACCTTCACCATGGTAACCAGGATCTACTTTCCTACCTTCACCATGGTAACCAGGATCTATATTCCTACCTTCACCATGGTAACCAGGATCTACATTCCTACCCTCACCATGGTAACCAGGATCTATATTCCTACCTTCACCATGGTAACCAGGATCTACATTCCTACCCCCACCATCGTAACCAGGAGCTACGTTCCTACCTTCACCATGGTAACCAGGATCTACTTTCCTACCTTCACCGTGGTAACCAGGATCTATATTCCTACCTTCACCATGGTAACCAGGATCTACATTCCTACCCTCACCATGGTAACCAGGATCTATATTCCTACCTTCACCATGGTAACCAGGATCTACATTCCTACCCCCACCATCGTAACCAGGATCTACGTTCCTACCCTCACCATGGTAACCAGGATCTACGTTCCTACCTTCACCATTGTAGCCAGGATCTACGTTCCTACCCTCACCATGGTAACCAGGATCTACGTTCCTACCTTCACCATGGTAGCCAGGATCTACGTTCCTACCCTCACCATGGTAATCAGGATCTACATTCCTACACTCACCATGGTAACCAGGATCTACGTTCCTACCCTCACCATGGTAACCAGGATCTACGTATCAATTTTCACCATGGTAACCAGGATCTACATTCCTACCCTCACCACGGTAACCAGGAGCTACGTTCCTACCCTCACCACGGTAAGCAGAGTCTACGTTCCTACCCTCACCATGGTAACCAGGATCTACGCTCCTACCCTCAACATGGTAACCAGGATCTACATTACTACCCTCACCATGGTAACCAGGATCTACGCTCCTACCCTCAACATGGTAACCAGGATCTATGTTCCTACCCTCACCATGGTAACCAGGATCTACGTTCCTACCTTCACCATGGTAACCAGGATCTACGTTCCTACCCCCACCATCGTAACCAGGAGCTACGTTCCTACCTTCACCATGGTAACCAGGATCTACTTTCCTACCTTCACCATGGTAACCAGGATCTATATTCCTACCTTCACCATGGTAACCAGGATCTACATTCCTACCCTCACTATGGTAACCAGGATCTATATTCCTACCTTCACCATGGTAACCAGGATCTACATTCCTACCCCCACCATCGTAACCAGGAGCTACGTTCCTACCTTAACCATGGTAACCAGGATCTACGTTCCTACCTTCACCATGGTAGCCAGGATCTACATTCCTACACTCACCATGGTAACCAGGATCTACGTTCCTACCCTCACCATGGTAACCAGGATCTACGTATCAATTTTTACCATGGTAACCAGGATCTACATTCCTACCCTCACCACGGTAACCAGGATCTACGTTCCTACCTTCACCATGGTAACCAGGATCTACGTTCCTACCTTCACCATGGTAACCAGGATCTATATTCCTACCTTCACCATGGTAACCAGGATCTACATTCCTACCCTCACCATGGTAACCAGGATCTACGCTCCTACCCTCAACATGGTAACCAGGATCTATGTTCCTACCCTCACCATGGTAACCAGGATCTACGTTCCTACCTTCACCATGGTAACCAGGATCTACGTTCCTACCCCCACCATCGTAACCAGGAGCTACGTTCCTACCTTCACCATGGTAACCAGGATCTACTTTCCTACCTTCACCATGGTAACCAGGATCTATATTCCTACCTTCACCATGGTAACCAGGATCTACATTCCTACCCTCACCATGGTAACCAGGATCTATATTCCTACCTTCACCATGGTAACCAGGATCTACATTCCTACCCCCACCATCGTAACCAGGAGCTACGTTCCTACCTTCACCATGGTAACCAGGATCTACTTTCCTACCTTCACCGTGGTAACCAGGATCTATATTCCTACCTTCACCATGGTAACCAGGATCTACATTCCTACCCTCACCATGGTAACCAGGATCTACGCTACTACCCTCAACATGGTAACCAGGATCTACGTTCCTACCCTCACCATGGTAACCAGGATCTACGTTCCTACCTTCACCATGGTAACCAGGATCTACGTTCCTACCCCCACCATCGTAACCAGGATCTACGTTCCTACCTTCACCATGGTAACCAGGATCTACTTTCCTACCTTCACCATGGTAACCAGGATCTATATTCCTACCTTCACCATGGTAACCAGGATCTACATTCCTACCCTCACCATGGTAACCAGGATCTATATTCCTACCTTCACCATGGTAACCAGGATCTACATTCCTACCCCCACCATCGTAACCAGGAGCTACGTTCCTACCTTCACCATGGTAACCAGGATCTACTTTCCTACCTTCACCATGGTAACCAGGATCTATATTCCTACCTTCACCATGGTAACCAGGATCTACATTCCTACCCTCACCATGGTAACCAGGATCTACGCTCCTACCCTCAACATGGTAACCAGGATCTACGTTCCTACCCTTACAATGGTAACCAGGATCTAAGTTCCTACCTTCACCATGGTAACCAGGATCTACGTTCCTACCCCCACCATCGTAACCAGGATCTACGTTCCTACCTTCACCATGGTAACCAGGATCTATGTTCCTACCCTCACCATGGTAACCAGGATCTACGTTCCTACCTTCACCATGGTAACCAGGATCTACGTTCCTACCCCCACCATCGTAACCAGGATCTACGTTCCTACCCTCACCATGGTAACCAAGATCTACATTCCTACCCTCACCATGGTAACCAGGATCTACGTTCCTACCCTCACCATGGTAACCAGGATCTACGTTCCTACCCTCATCATGGTAATCAGGATCTACATTCCTACCTTCACCATGGTAACCAGGATCTACATTCTTACCTTCACCATGGTAACCAGGATCTATATTCCTACCCTCACCATGGTAACCAGGATCTACGTTCCTATTTTTACCATGGTAACCAGGATCTACATTCCTAACCTCACCACGGTAACCAGGAGCTACGTTCCTACCCTCACCACGGTAACCAGGATCTACGTTCCTACCTTCACCATGGTAACCAGGATCTATTTTTCTACCTTCACCATGGTAACCAGGATCTATATTCCTACCTTCACCATGGTAACCAGGATCTACATTCCTACCCTCACCATGGTAACCAGGATCTACGCTCCTACCCTCAACATGGTAACCAGGATCTACGTTCCTACCCTCACCATGGTAACCAGGATCTACGTTCCTACCTTCACCATGGTAACCAGGATCTACGTTCCTACCCCCACCATCGTAACCAGGATCTACGTTCCTACCTTCACAATGGTAACCAAGATCTACATTCCTACCCTCACCATGGTAATCAGGATCTACGTTCCTACCCTCACCATGGTAATCAGGATCTATGTTCCTACCCTCACCATGGTAACCAGGATCTACGTTCCTACCCTCACCATGGTAGCCAGGATCTACGTTCCTACCCTCACCATGGTAATCAGGATCTACATTCCTACACTCACCATGGTAACCAGGATCTACGTTCCTACCCTCACCATGGTAACCAGGATCTACGTTCGTACCTTCACCATGGTAACCAGGATCTACATTCCTACCCTCACCATGGTAATCAGCATCTACTACATTCCAACCCTCACCACGGTAACCAGGAGCTACGTTCCTACCCTCACCACGGTAAGCAGAGTCTACGTTCCTACCCTCACCATGGTAACCAGGATCTACGCTCCTACCCTCAACATGGTAACCAGGATCTACATTACTACCCTCACCATGGTAACCAGGATCTACGCTCCTACCCTCAACATGGTAACCAGGATCTATGTTCCTACCCTCACCATGGTAACCAGGATCTACGTTCCTACCTTCACCATGGTAACCAGGATCTACGTTCCTACCCCCACCATCGTAACCAGGAGCTACGTTCCTACCTTCACCATGGTAACCAGGATCTACTTTCCTACCTTCACCATGGTAACCAGGATCTATATTCCTACCTTCACCATGGTAACCAGGATCTACATTCCTACCCTCACCATGGTAACCAGGATCTATATTCCTACCTTCACCATGGTAACCAGGATCTACATTCCTACCCCCACCATCGTAACCAGGAGCTACGTTCCTACCTTAACCATGGTAACCAGGATCTACGTTCCTACCTTCACCATGGTAGCCAGGATCTACATTCCTACACTCACCATGGTAACCAGGATCTACGTTCCTACCCTCACCATGGTAACCAGGATCTACGTATCAATTTTTACCATGGTAACCAGGATCTACATTCCTACCCTCACCACGGTAACCAGGAGCTACGTTCCTACCCTCACCACGGTAACCAGGATCTACGTTCCTACCTTCACCATGGTAACCAGGATCTATATTCCTACCTTCACCATGGTAACCAGGATCTACATTCCTACCCTCACCATGGTAACCAGGATCTACGCTCCTACCCTCAACATGGTAACCAGGATCTATGTTCCTACCCTCACCATGGTAACCAGGATCTACGTTCCTACCTTCACCATGGTAACCAGGATCTACGTTCCTACCCCCACCATCGTAACCAGGAGCTACGTTCCTACCTTCACCATGGTAACCAGGATCTACTTTCCTACCTTCACCATGGTAACCAGGATCTATATTCCTACCTTCACCATGGTAACCAGGATCTACATTCCTACCCTCACCATGGTAACCAGGATCTATATTCCTACCTTCACCATGGTAACCAGGATCTACATTCCTACCCCCACCATCGTAACCAGGAGCTACGTTCCTACCTTCACCATGGTAACCAGGATCTACTTTCCTACCTTCACCGTGGTAACCAGGATCTATATTCCTACCTTCACCATGGTAACCAGGATCTACATTCCTACCCTCACCATGGTAACCAGGATCTACGCTACTACCCTCACCATGGTAACCAGGATCTACGTTCCTACCCTCACCATGGTAACCAGGATCTACGTTCCTACCTTCACCATGGTAACCAGGATCTACGTTCCTACCCCCACCATCGTAACCAGGATCTACGTTCCTACCTTCACCATGGTAACCAGGATCTACTTTCCTACCTTCACCATGGTAACCAGGATCTATATTCCTACCTTCACCATGGTAACCAGGATCTACATTCCTACCCTCACCATGGTAACCAGGATCTATATTCCTACCTTCACCATGGTAACCAGGATCTACATTCCTACCCTCACCATCGTAACCAGGATCTACTTTCCTACCTTCACCATGGTAACCAGGATCTACTTTCCTACCTTCACCATGGTAACCAGGATCTATATTCCTACCTTCACCATGGTAACCAGGATCTACATTCCTACCCTCACCATGGTAACCAGGATCTACGCTCCTACCCTCAACATGGTAACCAGGATCTACGTTCCTACCCTTACAATGGTAACCAGGATCTAAGTTCCTACCTTCACCATGGTAACCAGGATCTACGTTCCTACCCCCACCATCGTAACCAGGATCTACGTTCCTACCTTCACCATGGTAACCAGGATCTATGTTCCTACCCTCACCATGGTAACCAGGATCTACGTTCCTACCTTCACCATGGTAACCAGGATCTACGTTCCTACCCCCACCATCGTAACCAGGATCTACGTTCCTACCCTCACCATGGTAACCAAGATCTACGTTCCTACCCTCACCATGGTAACCAGGATCTACGTTCCTACCCTCACCATGGTAACCAGGATCTACGTTCCTACCCTCATCATGGTAATCAGGATCTACATTCCTACCTTCACCATGGTAACCAGGATCTACATTCTTACCTTCACCATGGTAACCAGGATCTATATTCCTACCCTCACCATGGTAACCAGGATCTACGTTCCTATTTTTACCATGGTAACCAGGATCTACATTCCTAACCTCACCACGGTAACCAGGAGCTACGTTCCTACCCTCACCACGGTAACCAGGATCTACGTTCCTACCTTCACCATGGTAACCAGGATCTATTTTTCTACCTTCACCATGGTAACCAGGATCTATATTCCTACCTTCACCATGGTAACCAGGATCTAAATTCCTACCCTCACCATGGTAACCAGGATCTACGCTCCTACCCTCAACATGGTAACCAGGATCTACGTTCCTACCCTCACCATGGTAACCAGGATCTACGTTCCTACCTTCACCATGGTAACCAGGATCTACGTTCCTACCCCCACCATCGTAACCAGGATCTACGTTCCTACCTTCACAATGGTAACCAAGATCTACATTCCTACCCTCACCATGGTAATCAGGATCTACGTTCCTACCCTCACCATGGTAATCAGGATCTATGTTCCTACCCTCACCATGGTAACCAGGATCTACGTTCCTACCCTCACCATGGTAGCCAGGATCTACGTTCCTACCCTCACCATGGTAATCAGGATCTACATTCCTACACTCACCATGGTAACCAGGATCTACGTTCCTACCCTCAACATGGTAACCAGGATCTACGTTCGTACCTTCACCATGGTAACCAGGATCTACATTCCTACCCTCACCATGGTAATCAGCATCTACTACATTCCAACCCTCACCACGGTAACCAGGAGCTACGTTCCTACCCTCACCACGGTAAGCAGAGTCTACGTTCCTACCCTCACCATGGTAACCAGGATCTACGCTCCTACCCTCAACATGGTAACCAGGATCTACATTACTACCCTCACCATGGTAACCAGGATCTACGCTCCTACCCTCAACATGGTAACCAGGATCTATGTTCCTACCCTCACCATGGTAACCAGGATCTACGTTCCTACCTTCACCATGGTAACCAGGATCTACGTTCCTACCCCCACCATCGTAACCAGGAGCTACGTTCCTACCTTCACCATGGTAACCAGGATCTACTTTCCTACCTTCACCATGGTAACCAGGATCTATATTCCTACCTTCACCATGGTAACCAGGATCTACATTCCTACCCTCACCATGGTAACCAGGATCTATATTCCTACCTTCACCATGGTAACCAGGATCTACATTCCTACCCCCACCATCGTAACCAGGAGCTACGTTCCTACCTTAACCATGGTAACCAGGATCTACGTTCCTACCTTCACCATGGTAGCCAGGATCTACATTCCTACACTCACCATGGTAACCAGGATCTACGTTCCTACCCTCACCATGGTAACCAGGATCTACGTATCAATTTTTACCATGGTAACCAGGATCTACATTCCTACCCTCACCACGGTAACCAGGAGCTACGTTCCTACCCTCACCACGGTAACCAGGATCTACGTTCCTACCTTCACCATGGTAACCAGGATCTATATTCCTACCTTCACCATGGTAACCAGGATCTACATTCCTACCCTCACCATGGTAACCAGGATCTACGCTCCTACCCTCAACATGGTAACCAGGATCTATGTTCCTACCCTCACCATGGTAACCAGGATCTACGTTCCTACCTTCACCATGGTAACCAGGATCTACGTTCCTACCCCCACCATCGTAACCAGGAGCTACGTTCCTACCTTCACCATGGTAACCAGGATCTACTTTCCTACCTTCACCATGGTAACCAGGATCTATATTCCTACCTTCACCATGGTAACCAGGATCTACATTCCTACCCTCACCATGGTAACCAGGATCTATATTCCTACCTTCACCATGGTAACCAGGATCTACATTCCTACCCCCACCATCGTAACCAGGAGCTACGTTCCTACCTTCACCATGGTAACCAGGATCTACTTTCCTACCTTCACCGTGGTAACCAGGATCTATATTCCTACCTTCACCATGGTAACCAGGATCTACATTCCTACCCTCACCATGGTAACCAGGATCTACGCTACTACCCTCAACATGGTAACCAGGATCTACGTTCCTACCCTCACCATGGTAACCAGGATCTACGTTCCTACCTTCACCATGGTAACCAGGATCTACGTTCCTACCCCCACCATCGTAACCAGGATCTACGTTCCTACCTTCACCATGGTAACCAGGATCTACTTTCCTACCTTCACCATGGTAACCAGGATCTATATTCCTACCTTCACCATGGTAACCAGGATCTACATTCCTACCCTCACCATGGTAACCAGGATCTATATTCCTACCTTCACCATGGTAACCAGGATCTACATTCCTACCCCCACCATCGTAACCAGGAGCTACGTTCCTACCTTCACCATGGTAACCAGGATCTACTTTCCTACCTTCACCATGGTAACCAGGATCTATATTCCTACCTTCACCATGGTAACCAGGATCTACATTCCTACCCTCACCATGGTAACCAGGATCTACGCTCCTACCCTCACCATGGTAACCAGGATCTACGTTCCTACCCTTACAATGGTAACCAGGATCTAAGTTCCTACCTTCACCATGGTAACCAGGATCTACGTTCCTACCCCCACCATCGTAACCAGGATCTACGTTCCTACCTTCACCATGGTAACCAGGATCTATGTTCCTACCCTCACCATGGTAACCAGGATCTACGTTCCTACCTTCACCATGGTAACCAGGATCTACGTTCCTACCCCCACCATCGTAACCAGGATCTACGTTCCTACCCTCACCATGGTAACCAAGATCTACATTCCTACCCTCACCATGGTAACCAGGATCTACGTTCCTACCCTCACCATGGTAACCAGGATCTACGTTCCTACCCTCATCATGGTAATCAGGATCTACATTCCTACCTTCACCATGGTAACCAGGATCTACATTCTTACCTTCACCATGGTAACCAGGATCTATATTCCTACCCTCACCATGGTAACCAGGATCTACGTTCCTATTTTTACCATGGTAACCAGGATCTACATTCCTAACCTCACCACGGTAACCAGGAGCTACGTTCCTACCCTCATCATGGTAATCAGGATCTACATTCCTACCTTCACCATGGTAACCAGGATCTACATTCTTACCTTCACCATGGTAACCAGGATCTATATTCCTACCCTCACCATGGTAACCAGGATCTACGTTCCTATTTTTACCATGGTAACCAGGATCTACATTCCTAACCTCACCACGGTAACCAGGAGCTACGTTCCTACCCTCACCACGGTAACCAGGATCTACGTTCCTACCTTCACCATGGTAACCAGGATCTATTTTTCTACCTTCACCATGGTAACCAGGATCTATATTCCTACCTTCACCATGGTAACCAGGATCTACATTCCTACCCTCACCATGGTAACCAGGATCTACGCTCCTACCCTCAACATGGTAACCAGGATCTACGTTCCTACCCTCACCATGGTAACCAGGATCTACGTTCCTACCTTCACAATGGTAACCAAGATCTACATTCCTACCCTCACCATGGTAATCAGGATCTACGTTCCTACCCTCACCATGGTAATCAGGATCTATGTTCCTACCCTCACCATGGTAACCAGGATCTACGTTCCTACCCTCACCATGGTAGCCAGGATCTACGTTCCTACCCTCACCATGGTAATCAGGATCTACATTCCTACACTCACCATGGTAACCAGGATCTACGTTCCTACCCTCACCATGGTAACCAGGATCTACGTTCGTACCTTCACCATGGTAACCAGGATCTACATTCCTACCCTCACCATGGTAATCAGCATCTACTACATTCCAACCCTCACCATGGTAACCAGGAGCTACGTTCCTACCCTCACCATGGTAACCAGGATCTACGTTCCTACCTTCACCATGGTAACCAGGATCTACGTTCCTACCCCCACCATCGTAACCAGGATCTACGTTCCTACCTTCACAATGGTAACCAAGATCTACATTCCTACCCTCACCATGGTAATCAGGATCTACGTTCCTACCCTCACCATGGTAATCAGGATCTATGTTCCTACCCTCACCATGGTAACCAGGATCTACGTTCCTACCCTCACCATGGTAGCCAGGATCTACGTTCCTACCCTCACCATGGTAATCAGGATCTACATTCCTACACTCACCATGGTAACCAGGATCTACGTTCCTACCCTCACCATGGTAACCAGGATCTACGTTCGTACCTTCACCATGGTAACCAGGATCTACATTCCTACCCTCACCATGGTAATCAGCATCTACTACATTCCAACCCTCACCATGGTAACCAGGATCTACGTTCCTATTTTCACCATGGTAACCAGGATCTACATTCCTACCCTCACCACGGTAACCAGGAGCTACGTTCCTACCCTCACCACGGTAACCAGGATCTAGGTTCCTACCCTCACCATGGTAACCAGGATCTACTTTCCTACCCTCACCATGGTAACCAGGATCTACTTTCCTACCTTCACCATGGTAACCAGGATCTATATTCCTACCTTCACCATGGTAACCAGGATCTACATTCCTACCCTCACCATGGTAACCAGAATCTACGCTCCTACCTTCAACATGGTAACCAGGATCTACGTTCCTACCCTCACCATGGTAACCAGGATCTACGTTCCTACCTTCACCATGGCAACCAGGATCTACGTTCCTACCTTCACCATGGTAACCAGGATCTACATTCCTACCCTCACCATGGTAATCAGGATCTACTACGTTCCTACCCTCACCATGGTAACCAGGATCTACGTTCCTACCCTCACCATGGTAACCAGGATCTACGTTCCTACCTTCACCATGGTAACCAGGATCTACGTTCCTACCTTCACCATGGTAACCAGGATCTACATTCCTACCCTCACCATGGTAATCAGGATCTACTACATTCCTACCCTCACCATGGTAACCAGGATCTACGTTCCTATTTTCACCATGGTAACCAGGATCTACATTCCTACCCTCACCACGGTAACCAGGATCTACGTTCCTACTCTCACCATGGTAACCACGATCTACTTTCCTACCCTCACCATGGTAACCAGGATCTACTTTCCTACCTTCACCATGGTAACCAGGATCTATATTCCTACCTTAACCATGGTAACCAGGATCTACATTCCTACCCTCACCATGGTATTCAGGATCTACGCTCCTACCCTCACCATGGTAACCAGGATCTACGTTCCTACCCTCACCATTGTAACCAGGATCTACGTTCCTACCTTCACCATGGTAACCAGGATCTACGCTCCTGCCCTCAACATGGTAACCAGGATCTACGTTCCTACCCTCACCATGGTAACCAGGATCTACGTTCCAACCCTCACCGTGGTAACCAGGATTTATGTTTCTACCTTCACCATGGTAACCAGGATCCACGCTCCTACACTCACCATGGTAACCAGGATCTACGTTCTTATCCTCACCATGGTAACCAGGATCTACGTTCCTACCCTCAACATGGTAACCAGGATCTACATTCCTACCCTCACCATGGTAACCAGGATCTACGCTCCTACCCTCAACATGGTAACCAGGATCTACATTCCTACCTTCACCATGGTAACCAGGATCTACGTTCGTACCTTCACCATGGTAACCAGGATCTACATTCCTACCCTCACCATGGTAATCAGCATCTACTACATTCCAACCCTCACCATGGTAACTAGGATCTACATTCCTACCCTCACCATGGTAACCAGGATCTACGTTCCTACCTTCACCATGGTAACCAGGATCTACATTCCTACCCTCACCATGGTAACCAGGATCTACGTTCCTACCCTCACCATGGTAACCAGGATCTACGTTCCTACCCTCACCATGGTAACCAGGATCTATGTTCCTACCCTCACCATGGTAACCAGGATCTACGTTCCTACCCTCACCATGGTAACCAGGATCTACGTTCCTATTTTCACCACGGTAACCAGGAGCTACGTTCCTACCCTCACCACGGTAACCAGGATCTACGTTCCTACCCTCACTGTGGTAACCAGGATTTATGTTTCTACCTTCACCATGGTAACCAGGATCCACGTTCCTACCCTCACCATGGTAACCAGGATCTACGTTCCTATTTTCACCACGGTAACCAGGAGCTACGTTCCTACCCTCAGCACGGTAACCAGGATCCACGTTCCTACACTCACCATGGTAACCAGGATCTACGTTCCTATCCTCACCATGGTAACCAGGATCTATGCTCCTACCCTCAACATGGCAACCAGGATCTACATTCCTACCCTCACCATGGTAATCAGGATCTACTACATTCCAACCCTCACCATGGTAACTAGGATCTAGGTTCCTACCCTCACCATGGTAACCAGGAGCTACGTTCCCACCTTCACCATGGTAACCAGGATCTACATTCCTACCCTCACCATGGTAACCAGGATCTACGTTCCTACCCTCACCATGGTAACCAGGATCTACGTTCCTACCCCTCATTTTCACAAATTTAAATTGGATCATTTTTACCTCCAACTAAGAAAGTTTTGTATTTTATTCTTTTTTTTTTTTTTTTTTTAATGCTTCTCTCGTACCTGTCAGCAGGTCTGTGTAGCGCTCATTATTTTTGTTGGATTTGTTTGAAGTTTTTTTTTTCAAGATCCGTCGTTCCCAAAAGCCAGACTAACGGATTCAAAAACGTTGTTTTTTTTAACCCTGTTGCCATTTTAAATGAGTTTAGTTTGAGCTTGTTTTCAACACGTGCTTTTGTGTGATGTGTGTTACGGCTGCTGAACGCGCATAGGGGTCCTGCACTATGAGTAATACAGTCTGTGAGAGGAGACCCAGAATGCCCGTTGCCGCTAGCGACCCCTTCTAAATAATCAAGAAGAAGACAGTTTCACAATTACCATCCAGGGATTTGAGATCTGAATCAGACCGAGTCTGTTCGCCATTTCCACGCAGGGAGTTCGACTGACTGCCTCAGCTTGGTCTCCGGAGATGCAGGAAAGCACCAGCAAAGGTTTGGATGAGAATTCTCTGGCACAGTCCAGCAGAGTCCGGATCTGAGCCAACTCCGATTTCCAGTCCCCTACAAAAAAAAGGCATCTTGTTGGAATGGAAGCAGGAAGAACGTCAAGAAACAATCCACCGTCTGAACACCACTACCATCCACCACTTGCTGTTCTAAACTTATCAAAATAAAAGAACTGAAAATACAACTCATCACTTCCTCCTTTAGTTTGAACTTTATTGTAATTTTGTGCCTCGTAGATGAAAACGTAAACACTCTCATCATGGAAAATTCTGGAAAAAAATTATGGAGTTTTTAAGTTAAAAGTAATGGATCTTCTGATAAAGAAGGAAACAGAGCTGCTGCACGTAAACTTAGTGTTAATACAGAGACGTTTGGAACGTGAGACGTTGCAGTGTTGGGGCCAAAAGGAGGAGGGGCTATGACATGACGTTATATCCGCCAATGAACAACACCCGCCATGACAGTTGGTATAAAACAAACTGTTCAAAACATGAGAAAGCAGCTGGTAAATTGTGCGTCTTCCGAGTGTTACCACCTAGTGTTATGTATGGCATAGTATGAAGAGGTAATGGCAATAGACCATGCAGATCGCTACTAGTGGCTTTCAGATGCACACCTCCAGCAGCAGGAGATGCCATGTACTTGACCTCATTCTTCCTAATCATGTTCATGGAATGCACTAGAGTGTTCATCATGCGGGAGTTTTATTAGCCTTGGTGGGTGAGCAGGAGATAGGTCCTAATTGTGGGTATCTCCCGCCCAATGCGGGACACTTGGCATGTCCTCAGTGTATAGACTGGAAAATATGGTAGGTCTAACTGTAGTTACCATTCTCTGCAGTCAACGTTCTCTTTGCTGAGAGCTTATTTCCACTTGGCTGCGGCGCTGTAGTTGGTATTAGATGCTTCAGAGAGCAGAAGCAGAGAGCACGGGTGAGCGTCCTGTAACCAGACATTTACCGGTTTGATCCCTTGTCTAGAGTTCATGTCGAGGTCTGAGCAAGACACTAAACACCCTAATGTCTCCGGATGGTGGTTTCCAGCTTGCATGTCAGCATCTACAATCAGGTATGAGTGTGTGTGTGAATGGGTGAATGTGAGCTACAATGTAAATCCCTTTAAGAACTAACGCAGGTTGAAACGTTCTTCATAAGTACGGTCCAGTTACCATAGATTAGAAATGTATGTTTTTCTCTCACCTTTGTATGACTCGGCGTTGGCCACATAAATGAATCCGTCCACCACGCGACAGACCTGCTGGACATAAGGGGTGGGTTTGTAGATGGGGCAATCCTCTTCGTCGGTTCCCTCAAAGGCAAACAGCTTGTTGCTGTGGTTCCCCTTCTGAAATCTGGCTCGCTCTCTCTCTATCCTGCACACACACACGATACACTAAGTCTCCAGCTTCCCTAAAAATAAAAAAAAAGCATGGTTCCAAAAGACTCACTTGTTGTTTGTGTACAGGGTCAGGATGTTAAATAAGTGTGTGTTGTTGAGTCTGAAGCTGATTCCTGAACTGACTCCTGCAAGAAAAACACACACACAGAATAATTTAAAAAAGCATCACTCATGATGGCAGAAGGTTCGTGTAGCGCTCCATATTTTTTTGTTGATTTTTTTTTTGTTTTTTAATAGACTTTTAAGAGATGAGCTACTTCAGCAGCGAGGAATGTCAAGCCGGAGCGGACGTGTTGAGATGTTCTGTTCCGTAGTCTTCTGTTTATCTACGGCCGGGTCGCGGGGGCAACTGGCTCAGATGAGAAACCCAGGCTTCCCTCACCCCGGCTGCATCGTCCAGCTCATCCGGGAGGATCCGGAGGTGTTCCCTGTTCAGCTGTGAGACATAGTCTCTTCAGCGGGGCTGGGGTCTGCCTCTGGATCTCCTCTTGGTGAGACGTTCCTGAGCTGGCTTCTCTCGACCTGGAGGAGCAATGGCTCCTCCCTCTATCTCTGATTAAGAGCCCAGCCACCCTGCAAAGGAAACTCATTCCGGCTACCCGTATCCGGGATGTTGTTATTTCGGTCACCATCCACACTGGTTACCAAGGGAGTAGGAACATATTTTGACTGGCAAATCCAAAATATTTCTTTTCGGCTCAGCTCTTTCTTCCCGACGATGGACTGATGCAGCGTCCTAATTATTGCAGACATTACACCGATGTAAAGTAAGACAATCAAGTTGCATACGGCCGTCAGGCCCACGTTTTGCATCCCATGCTTTAGAATAATCTCACCATTTGTTTGACGTAGTGAAATGCTTGAAACAGAAATCACATCTGTCCCGTTTAGCATCTTCGTCACTAATGAAACATTCAGCTGTTCGATGCCAGGACCAAACATGGCGTAGCGAGGTTCGCTTTTAGGCAACAGATAGTCGAACAGCGAAGTCATCATCCCAAACACAGGCCGGGAGGAAGAGCAGCGTTGCTTACAGGACGGGCACGCTCGGAGGTATCTACAGAGTAAAAAACAAAAAGAAACATTCAACACGTCGTTTTATCTTTTAAAGTAAAAGCAGCAGATGATACCGACTCAGACATGAAGTCACAATTCAATCCCTTTTCTTTTCCTTCTTCGCTGCTTTCCAGACTCTCATCTTCGCTTCTTAACGGCACATCAAGGAGCTCCAGACGGGGCATGGACATGTGATCTATGGAGGTCCAGTTTGGCATGTCCCGCAACAGGAAGTGCTTCCACAGCAACGGATCTCTCCCGATTCTCCTCCAGTAGTGACTGGTCGCTCGCAGTTTGCAGACATCCGCAGGCGACAGAAACTTCATGATGTGGAATTGTAGGTCCACCTTTAAACAGAGAGAAAACAAGGGATTTACGTTAGTTTTTTTCTGTGTGTTACAGTTGGATTTTTGTTTATTTCTCTCAGTGGAAACAGTCTGACCTTGCAGCATTGGGGTTTGCCCGCTCCAGGGTGGAAGCCGGGTTACTGATGCAGAATTTTATTTCTAGTAGAATACATTATGGTCATGCCCTGCTGTCTGGTCTCCCTAGTTTACAGCTACTTAAGAACTCAGCGGGACAATTCTGAAGAGAACCAGGAGCCGGAAACACATTACACCAGTTTTAAAATCTCTGCTTTGGCTCCCTGTTCATTTCAGGGTTGATTTTACGGTTCTTTTATTAATTTTTTTAAAGTCTTAATGATCTTGGGCCCTCTAATTTATGTGACCTCCTTGTGAGGTATGACCCCTCACGGACCATGAGGTCCTCTGGTTCCAGCTTTTTAGTAATACCACATATTAGAACAAAAACCCATGGTGAAGCATCATTCCAACATTATGGCCCTTGCCTGTGGGACAGTCTGCCAGAAGAACTCAGGGCCGCAGAGTCTGTTCATGTTTTTAAAAGAGGCTGAAACCCCAGCTTTTGAATTGGATATACTTCATTAATCCCTGAAACAAAATTTGAGTGCAGCAGTGTAAACACCAGGTGTTTAACACCTCGATGCCCCCTCGCCCCATCCACTGGCGTTCCAGTCCGGTCGCACTGTGTCCAACCTGGCAACCCAAAAGCTGGAGTCCGGAATAGGTTCACAAAGCCAGGCCGCAGTGAAGAACACCAAACTGGTCTCTCTGTATTTCACTGGGTCCCAGTGAGCGCCTCCAGTTCCTCAAACGAGCAACCGGACGTTTCCATGGAAACGGTAAAAACATAGGAAGCACCTCCTCTAGACCGTCTCCTTCTCCTCACCTCCTACAGATCGTCTCCTTCTCCTCACCTCCTACAGATCGTCTCCTTCTCCTCACCTCCTCCAGATCGACTCCTTCTCCTCACCTCCTCCAGATCGACTTCTTCTCCTCAGCTCCCGCGGCAGTTACTTGTGTTTAACATAATTTTATGTATTTATTGTTTACTTTTCTATTTTTACATTGTTTTATTTTCTGATTTAGTTTTAAGATTAATTTATCAAACAGTTTTTAACCTGTTTTTAGGTTTGATTCTATTGTTTTATTCTGTGTCTTTAGTCCAGTGTTTCCTCATGGGGATCCTCTGCCTGCCCTGGGTGGTGCGGGTCCATCACTTCAGCCAGGTGGCTCTTGTGGGTGCCCGTGTCTCCTGGAGCTGGGTGTACCCCTGTAGTTTCGGCCTCTGCAGTCATGGGCAGGATCCACGGGCAGGACTGGATCCATCCCCAGTTATTATTTCCTCACGGCAGCATCAGGCCAGATGTTTGTTTTATTTTCTCAGTTAAAGAGACAGTAGCTGCAGTTCAGGGAAAATGCAGCAGGCTCGGAGGAGGGGAGCGGGTGGGGGTTTAAAGGTAAATTTAATTTTAATTATTTTTTATATTAAAGTAAAATACTGAAAAACCTAAAAGCAGCGAAAATTAAAAAAAAAAAAAAAAAAAACTATAAAAAATGTTTAAAATGACAAAAAAAAAGTCAAGAAAATTTTGAAAACTTTTCAACCATTAAATAAAAAAATAAAATAATGTTTTTTTTATTTTAATTTTAAAACAATTAAATAAAACATTTTTTTTAAAAAAAACTTAAAATTCTAAAATAAAAAAACCCTGAAATATCTGAAAAAAAAAATTTAAATTAACAGAAAAAAAAGCCAAAAATAGTTTTTAAGTCAAATTTAAAAGACAAATAATTTACTATTTTTATTTTTTTAAGAAAAAAATCAAATGCAAAAAATCCCTAAAATTATTTATTTAGTTTTTCTGAAAAATATAAAAAACTTAAACAAAATATATATTTTTTTATTTTGATTTCATCTGAACTATTTTAGCTATTTTTTAAAAAAGTAAAATAATTGATTTTTCTAAATCACAAGAAATGATAACGCGCATGCGCAGTCAGGCCTCCCCTTGTCACCTGTCTCCACGGCAACCAAAAATTCCGGCTGAATCATCATTTTTAATATTTATTAAAGTTCACATTTCAAGTGTTTTTCTTTTAATCAAAATCTAAATTTAAAGTAAATGACAAATTAATCAAAGTTTATTTTTTATAATATTTTAAATCAACTTTTTGGAATCAAACGTCTGTGAAACTTACCGGTAAAAAGTCCAGAAATCCCTGCGTCTGATCTTCTTCTACAGCTTTAGAAGGAAAATATCGCTCTCTGATCAGCCTCAGGTTCTGAATCACTAGCGTCCCGATTTGCTGCATCTTTTCTGACATGACTGTGTTTAAAAAAAAAAAAAAAATCAAACTTTGACACGAAGATAAAAACAACGTTGTTTCCTCCCGCTTCCTGGTTGATGATGGTGGTGTTGCATTCTGGGTAATGTAGTTCTAATCTGGCCGTCTGGTTGACCTACCATGGTAAACAAATCAAGCTTTAAATTTCATCAGTAGTTGCAACGTGACAACTTTCAGTTGTTTATTTGTAAAAAATTAAAGGTGATAAAAGTTAATATTGAAAGTTTTCTAAGGTAAAGTTTTATAAATAATGAATCCAGAATCCTGCTGGGAAAAAACAGTACTATAATCATCCCTCATGGGGAACTTACTGTGCTACATTGCACCGCAGCAGGCAGCCATGACGTGGGTTACCGTGGCAACAATGTTTGAAGCTCCAATGAATCATAATAAGATCTTAAACTGTCACTAAAAGCTCCACATCTTGACAGCATCTCACTGTGGTGGAACAACAGCAGCAGTCTGCCATCTTTATTTCCACAGTGAAGCCGGGTATGTTCAGACAGCAATCACTGATGATGTCACTCAGAAAAGTCTCTAGAACAAACACACAAACCCCTCCGGGTGTGTGTATGAGGGAGAGGAATGAGGCAACAGCTCAGCGGTAGAATGTTCACCGGGTGAAAGCGGTTCGAATACAACAGAGCTCATGTATAAGTGTTCTTGGGGAAGACACCTAACCCCCCGTTTCTCCCACCATTGGTGCCGTCCTGGACGCACAGAAATTTTCCAGTCGAGTCTGCTCCAAACTGGACGTGTACTCTTTTGCGATCTGCTTGGAACCAGATGCTCCTTTCCGTTGTCTTCCGCTTATCCAGGGTCGGGTTGTGGAGCAACATCCTCAGACGCGATACCCTGAGCTTCCCTCACTCCAGCTGCATCCTCCAGCTCACCCAGAAGGATCCTGAGGTGTTCCCTATCCAGCTGGTTGAGGATTTACCTCTTGGTCTTCTCCCTATGGGACGTGCCCGAAACACCTCACCAGCAAAGGATTCAGGAGGCATCCTAAACAGATGCCCGAACCACCATATCTCTCGACTCCATGAAGCAGATGCGACGTGTGTAATTTGCGGGAAGCGGGTTATAGCAGGAGGGGGGTCTGGGTATATCTGGTCTGCAGCAGGGCAACCACATCTTTCCCCTGAATAGAACTCTATTAACAAAGAGTTCTAACTTTGAACTCTTAATTTCGGGAATTGGTGCCAACATAGATAAACTTAGAAGGATGCTTTTGCATTTGACGTAATTCCATCCTCACTATTCACTAATTTTCAGGGAGATCTTAAGTGTACGTTAATGCATAAAATACTTGACCTCGTACAAATTGAATCGAGGTGGCACCACCTTGGTTTGCGACACAGTGCAGTAGGCATAGAACAGCATCCGTTCCATTCTGTCGTCTTTCGCTTATCCGGGGCCACGTCGCTGGGGCAACAGCCTCAGACCTCCTTAGCAAAGCCTGGGCTCCTGAGGAGAAGGAGGTGCAGGAGAGCTGCACCTCCAGCTCTCCTGGAGGATCCTGAGGTGTTCCCCAGCCAGCTGTGAAACATAGTCTCTCCAGCGGGTCTGGGGTCTGCCTCTTGGTCTCCTCCTGGTGGGATATGCCCGAAACACCTCACTAGCCAGGCGCTTGGGGTGCATCCTGACCAGATGCCCGAACCACCCCATCTGGCTTCTCTCGACCTGAAGGAGGAGCGGCTCGACACTGAGCTCCTCCCGGATGGCAGAACTCCTCACCTGATCTCTGAGTGAGAGCCCAGCCACCCTACTGAGGAAGCTCATTTCAGCCGCTTGTATCCTCGGTCTCATTATTTCCTCTACATTATAAAAAGTATTTAAAACAAAAAAAAATAGATAAGATTGAATTTTTACTCAAACAAAGCCCATGTTTATTGTCAACGTGGACATAAAAAAAAAGTTCTGTTCAAACAACAAAGATTTTTTTTTATTAATAGTTACACTATCATTGTTATTCAAAAGGAGTGACCGGGGGAGGGAAGCGGGGACAGGGACGGGGTGGGATGAGGGATATTAGTGATGCATTACAAAGCAGGTATGAATAAACCAAACATTATAATGGTCATGAACACAGAAGTCAGTCGGTTTTTAAACACCTCTCGTGTGTATGTTCACTACACAAAATTGTTTGACGCTAGAATATTTCTCAAAAAGCATAAACAAAAAATGGCAACAAAAAAAAACAATAAATACAAAGATTATTTGTGCAAATGTCTTGTTTTTTTTCCCACTGGATTATCTTTAAAATGTGGAACAACTCTTAAAATTAAAGATGCTTCGGTTCTAATAATTACACGTTAAAAATTATAGTGATGTTAGAACAGCACATTCTTAGAGCAGAACCGGAGCCCAGACGAGTCTGGATCAGCAGGACAGGAAATTTACCCAGCAGCCTCTCTGGCAGCTGCTTTACACCTTCCGTCCTAAACCTTCGGATACGGTCGTTCGCCTGCATTCATCTCCTTGGAGACCCTGACCCACATACCTCTCTTCCTTCTGTGCCACCCCTCCACTTTCAACGACATCACACATCTTATGACGAGCTTCATTTTTTTATTGGGGACTGACACGTTTGGGAAGTGAACTCTGAAGTCTGAGCATCTTTAGAAGGCCAGCCGAGCTCACTGTAAAATACTGAGAATTTCCTTGGCGTTTTCGGTGTTCCAGCCCTGGCCTTGCAGAGGACCCTCGCATACCAGCACGTATTTGTTGAGGATCTGAGTGCCAATGTCCCGAAAATGGAGTTGGTCCTCTCTGAGTTCTGCAGAGTCGGCGCAGTGGTCTTCGTACTTTACAGCCCAGAAGCACATCTCTCCAATGTACATCATGGTCAGCAGGTGTGTGTCAGAGAAGACGCCTGGGCAGAGAAATGTGTGTTACTATCGGGCATTCTCAAACATTGGATCGTGTCTAGGGTGTGTACCTTCAGAGAGCATGTTGGCTGCAGCGCTGTCGTGAAGCACCACCCCATCGTTTAACTTCACGGAGTTCCTCACTTGCAGCATTCGCATCAGGTAGCGAACGCCCTCATGAATACACTGGAGAAAAACACACACCACGCCCACTATCAGTATGTGCCAAATAACAGAGATTTTTCATCCAATCAGCAATCGTCTTGCGTCCATTTTTGCTCAATTGGCCCTCATCTCTTCTTCCTGATCAATACCTGTGTCATGCCTGTTTGGCTCGAGTAATACTGGTCTTTAAAGTGATGGTTAGCCCCTAACCCTTCGCCCAATCAGCCCTTATCTTACATCGTTACTCGTCCTACCGCTTCGCTCAATCGGTGGAAGGTTTTTCCACATCTCGGTGTGGTACCTTGAGGAAAGCGTCCTTGTTCTTCTTGATCCATTGTTTGCGTTGATGTAGGGTGTGGCAGTACATGTAGAGCAATGCTCCTCGCCTCCAGTACAGACATTCCAGCAGCTCTATTCCCAACATCGACTGCGCCTGAAACACACGTGAAGAAGAGGCGTTACCAGAGAGGCTAAAACCAGGTGGAGCATATTAGAAACATTATTAATCTTTTCAACCATTTATTCCAAGTGGCTACTCTGAGCCACTGGAAGTTCTGCCCCAAGTGGAGGAGTTTAAGTATCTTGGGATTTTGTTCACGAGTGGGGGAAGGATGGAGCGGGAGATCAACAGGCGGATCGGTGCGGGGACAGCAATAACTAGGACGATGCGTCGGTTCGTCGTGGTAAAGAGAAAGCTGAGCCGAAAAACAAAGCTCTCGATTTACAAGTCAATCTATGTTCCTATCCTCACCATGGTAACCAGGATCTACGTTCCTACCCTCACCATGGTAACCAGGATCTACGTTCCTACCCTCACCATGGTAACCAGGATCTACGTTCCTACCCTCACCATGGTAACCAGGATCTACGTTCCTACCCTCACCATGGTAACCAGGATCTACATTTCTACCCTCACCATGGTAACCAAGATCTACGTTCCTACCCTCACCATGGTAACCAGGATCTACGTTCCTACCCTCACCATGGTCACCAGGATCTATGTTCCTACCCTCACCATGGTAAACAGGATCTATGTTCCTACCCTCACCATGGTAACCAACATCTACGTTCCTACCATCACCATGGCAACCAGGATCTACGTTCCTACCCTCACCATGGTAACCAGGATCTATGTTCCTACCCTCACCATGGTAACCAACATCTACGTTCCTGCCCTCACCATGGTAACCAGGATGTACGTTTCTACCCTCACCGTGGTAACCAACATCTACGTTCCTACCATCACCATGGTAACCAGGATCTACGTTCCTGCCCTCACCGTGGTAACCAGGATCTACGTTCCTACCCTCACCATGGTAACCAGGATCTATCTTCCTACCCTCACCGCGGTAACCAGGATCTACGTTCCTACCCTCACCATGGTAACCAGGATCTATGTTCCTACCCTCACCGTGGTAACCAGGATCTACGTTCCTACCCTCACCATGGTAACCAGGATCTATGTTCCTACCCTCACCGCGGTAACCAGGATCTACGTTCCTACCCTCACCATGGTAACCAGGATCTACGTTCCTACCCTCACCATGGTAACCAGGATCTATGTTCCTACCCTCACCATGGTAATCAGGATCTACGTTCCTACCCTCACCGTGGTAACCAGGATCTACTTTCCTACCCTCACCATGGTAACCAGGATCTATGTTCCTACCCTCACCATGGTAATCAGGATCTACGTTCCTACCCTCACCATGGTAACCAGGATCTACGTTCCTACCCTCACCATGGTAACCAGGATCTATGTTCCTACCCTCACCATGGTAATCAGGATCTACGTTCCTACCCTCACCGTGGTAACCAGGATCTACTTTCCTACCCTCACCATGGTAACCAGGATCTATGTTCCTACCCTCACCGTGGTAACCAGGATCTACCTTCTGACCCTCACCTATGGTCACCAGCTGTGGGTGGTCACTGAAAGAACAATCGAAATGATCTTCTTCTGCAGGGTGGCTGAGCTCTCACTCAGAGATCGGGTGAGGAGCTCTGCCATCCGGGCGGGGCTCGGTGTCAAGCAGCTCCTCCTCAGGGTCAATTGAAGCCAGATGGGGTGGTTTGGGCATCTGGTCAGGATGCCCCCCGAGCACCTCGCTGGTGAGGTGTTTTGGGCACGTTCCACTAGGAGGAGAACAAGAGCAGACCCCGGACCTGCTGGAGAGACTATGTCTCACAGCTGGCTGGGGAACGACTCAGGATCCTTCAGGGTGAGCTGGAGAATGCAGCCGGAGTCACAGAAGTCTGGGCTTCCTTGTCTGAGGCCGTTGCCTCCGCAACCCGGCCCCATATAAGCGGAAGACGGAACATAACAGCTACTTTGTGAAACTACTAAGACGAGTAAGACCTCTATTTTTCATTATGTGGGTATGAGCTCTCAGACCAGATGTTTTTCCCGTTGACTGCATGTCCCTAAGGTTCTAGGCTCAGTTTCTAAATTACAGAGGTTGTAATAATGTGCGAATACGGCTGAAAAAAATTACCTCTAGTGTCGGTGCTAGTCTTGAAGCCAAAACCTCTGGCTCGGTGAGGTCCTGCAGCAGCTGCTGGATTTTAAACGGTGAGCAATCTTCGGGGAACTCCTGATCCACCAGTTTATTCTCTTCGAAAAAAGTGATGTCAAGAATTACCTGAGAGACAAAAAACCCCACAAAGAACGTGTTAACACATATGTAATTAAAAGCCTGAAAAAATATATATTAACAGTTAAAATAAAAAAATTCCATCTTGAAATGACGTCAAAGACTGAAACAGCTTCTGATTGGTTGCTGTGGATGAAAATAAGCCGTTGATCAAACACACCGCAGCATCCATGATGAACTGGAATCAACACTTTCTACACATTGATGAGACATTTTGATTCAGAAGACAGTGGAGATGATCATGGACTTTATGAGAGTCACAGACCCCCTCGCCCGGACAGACTCCCCCATCACCAATGTAGACTCTTCTGCTTCCTTGGCACCACCATCACACAGGACCTAAAGTGTGGGCCGTCCATCAGCTTCCTGATCAGAGGATGTACTTTCTGCCGCAGCTGACGAAAGCCAAGCTGCCCGCCCAGATGTTGGTGCAGTTACAGCCATCATCGAGTCCATCCTCACCTCCTCCATCACCGTGTGGTACGCTGGAGCCACAGCTAGGGACAAACACAGACTGCAGCGCATTGGGCGCTCTGCAGCTTACCATCTCTTCATGACCTATGCATCTCCAGGACTCGGGGACATGCAGGTCAGATAGCAGCTGAAACTTCCTACCTTGGGCATGATCTTTTTGAGCCACCTCCCTCGGGCAGGAGGCTCCAGTCCATTCGGACCACAACCTCCCGCCACATAAACAGCTTCTTCCGTTCTGCTGTTGGGCTCATGAAGGCTTCATAACCTGGATCCGTTTATCACTTGATCACTTTACTCTCTTTATCATTTTCTCTGCACTACGGTTTACATTCTGTTATTTTTTTTTTTTACATAGTAATTTTTATTATTTTTATTACTATGCTTTTTTTTTACACATTAGTACCTCAGCAAGTTCCTCGTCTCTGAATCTTGTTCACTGATCATCAAAATAAAAGTCTTTCTGATTTTGATAAAATTACAAAAGAATCCAATGAAATATGTCGGTTCTGGAAACAAACATCCACGGTTACTCTCGCTTTGTTTAGCTATGTACGTTCAGACATACATGAACGTGTCCAATCGAGGTGGAAAATGATGTATGTCTCTTCTTATGGGAGCTTTAATGCTGGTGTTTATCATTATTAAATATCTCCATCTGTTTTACTGATAATTATCACACTGTATCACACACACTTTAAAGAAACTGTCAACATTTACAGAACAAAATACTTCCATAAAATAGACAAACTCAAAAAAAAAAAATCACCTCCAAGTTGTCATGTCTCTCTGATGCCCAAATAACATGATCATTCCACCACAAATCATTCAAGGTTAAAACGACATTATACGGTGTCCTGATGAGATCTGTGACCGTTAAGATCTGCGACTTTGGCCTCTGCACATGCCCAGAACGCGTCATCCACCTCCCCATCCCTTCCAGATGATCTATACATCCGCGACCCGACGTGGTGCAAACTTCTATTGGAATCAGCATTTTTTTCGCACATGCTCTGCATTTTTCGACTAAAAATCTATCATTTTAAAAACATACAAGTAAGTGTGTTTAAATGTGTGTTATTTTTAGGTTCTGCGACCGGTTGTTCACTTCCGCTTGTTGAGGCTGCAGATCTTGTCAGAACATCAGTGTCCAATTTGGAGAACTTTGTCGAGTTTCCCGGCTTTTGGGCCATGCAACTAGTACAGAAAGGGCAAGAAAGAACCATGGTATATCTGTAAGTACTGCGTAAGAGCTTTGGAATACGGGTAAGAGAAACGGAAGACCATTTCTAGCAACTTTGTCATATGAAATACGTACACTGAAGGAACCTAATGCCCGCCACGACGCCGCAAATAATAACGGATTTGGTTATAGTGTCGCACAAGAAGCATCCTCGACGACAAGCCGTGGAAACCGAGTCTGAATCACCGAAAGATTGTGAAGAAGAGTAGTGGATCGCTGCTGCTGCTGCTGCAGACACGACCTCAAGGAACAGGCCTAGGGGAAGTGGAGCAAACCCTTTAATATACCAGGACATCACAGGCGGAGTGGCTCAGAGAACACCTTGGAATCATCCCCTTGAAGAAGCCTTCCTCCGAAATCACCCGAATGTTTTTGACACGCGAAACCAATTAGGACAACCACTTGGAAGCTCCTGGAACTTATTAATAACTTCCCGAATCGCCAAGAAATCACGGCGAATCATCGTCAAGGATGTACTGCAGATAGACTATGTTTCATCAGAAAGTAACCGTAGTGTTTCCGTACTTCCTCCAGGAAACATGCGTAGTCTTAAAAGTGACAGCAAGTGAACTATAATCTACATCATACAACAGCAACAAATTTAAAAACCTCATACATGTGACTGCTTCTAACTATTCATCACACAGTTCTCAGACATGAGAACTGGGACAGGCACAGATATTGTTTGACACCATGATTCTACATCTGAAACGGGGTCGTGTAAGGATACCTGTGTGTAATCCTGAAGCAGCTTGCTGAGTTGGTTATTTTCACCTTGCCGATAAGAGTTCTTCAAAGTTGCTAATATCGAAGACGCATTCTGTAAGTAGTCGTCGTCTAAGGAAGAAAAAATAAACAACATGTTCAATTATAAAAAAAGAAAACATAAAAAATAAAATCAATGGCCAAATAAATCAGGAGCTCCTCCTGCGGGTCAGGGACAGGCTCCTGCCCCAAGTGGAGGAGTTTAAGTATCTCTGGGTCTTGTTCGCAGTGGGGGAAGGATGAAGCAGGAGATCTACAGATGGATCGGTGTGACGTCAGCAATAATCAGGACGCCACATGATCCGTTGTGGAGAAGGAAGAGCTGAGCCAAAAAGCAAAGCTCTCGATTTACTAGTCGATCTACGTTCCTACCCTCACCATGGCAACCAGGATCTATGTTCCTACCCTCACCATGGTAACCAGGATCTACGTTCCTACCCTCACCATGGTAACCAGAATGTACGTTCCTACCCTCACCGTGGTAACCAGGATCTATGTTTCTACTCTCACCATGGTAACCAGGATCTACGTTCCTACCCTCACCATGGTAACCAGGATCTACGTTCCTACCCTAACCATGGTAACCAGGATCTACGTTCCTACCCTCACCATGGTAACCGGGATCTACGTTCCTACCCTCACCCTGGTGACCAGGATATACTTTCCTACCTTCACCATGGTAACCAGGATCTACGTTCCTACCCTCACCCTGGTGAGTAGGATCTACTTTCCTACCTTCACCATGGTAACCAGGATCTACATTCCTACCCTCACCATGGTAACCAGGATCTACGTTCCTACCCTCAACCATGGTAAGCAGGATCTACGTTCCTACCCTCACCACGGTAACCAGGATCTACATTCCTACCTTCACCATGGTAACCAGGATCTACGTTCCTACCCTCACCATGGTAACCAGGATCTACGTTCCTACCCTCACCATGGTAACCAGGATCTACGTTCCTACCCTCACCACGGTAACCAGGATCTACATTCCTACCTTCACCATGGTAACCATGATCGACGTTCCTACCCTCACCATGGTAAGCAGGATCTACGTTCCTACCCTCACCACGGTAACCAGGATCTACATTCCTACCCTCACCATGGTAACCAGGATCTACGTTCCTACCCTCACCATGGTAACCAGGATCTACGTTCCTACCCTCACCATGGTAACCAGGATCTATATTCCTACCCTCACCATGGTAACCAGGATCTACGTTCCTACCCTCACCATGGTAACCAGGATCTACGTTCCTACCCTCACCATGGTAACCAGGATCTACATTCCTACTTTCACCGTGGTAACCATGATCGACGTTCCTACCCTCACCATGGTAACCAGGATCTACGTTCCTACCCTCACCACGGTAACCAGAATCTACATTCCTACCTTCACCATGGTAACTATGATCGACGTTCCTACCCTCACCATGGTAACCAGGATCTACATTCCTACCCTCACCCTGGTGACCACATGTGGGTGGTGACCGAAAGTAATAGAATGCGGATTAAAGCGGCTGAAATCATCTTCCTCTGCAGGGTGGCTAGTCTATCTCTAAGAGATAGAGGGAGGAGGTTGGAGTAGGGCTGCTGCTCTTCCAGGTCGAGAGATGCCAGATGGGGTGGTTCGAACATCTTGTTAGGATGCCTCCTGAACACCTCGCTGGTGATTTGTTTTGGGCACGTAGACGCCAGACCTCTTGGTTCGAGGTCTCTCCTGCAGACAGCTGGACAGGGAACACCTCAGGATCCTTCCGGGTGAGCTGGAGGATGCCGTCAGGGGGAGAGAAGCCTGGTTTTTATGATTTGAGGCTGTTGCCCTGGCCGCCCGACCCCGGATAAGCGGAAGATAATGGAATTTTAATTTTTTTTAAAAACTTAATAGAAAATTTAAAAAATAAAACTGAGAGTAAAATTGAAAAAAAAAAAAAAAAAAAAAAGAATAAACTCCATAAAAAAAAATTCAAACAATTTTAAGCAAAACAAATCTTTTAGAAAAAAGGAAGAAAAAAATAGATCAAAAGAAAATTATTTATGAAAATATTTTTTAAATCCTAGAAAAAATTAAATGAATATAAAATTAGTAAAAAATAATTTAAAAATTAATAATAATTTCTAAATATTTATTTTGTAAATAACATCAAATTTTCTTCAAAACTATTTTTTTTAAACTCATATTTCTTTTAATCAAATAATTATTTTTAAAAAATTATAATTAATTTTCGCAAAATTTTGTTTATATTTTTTTAAATGACGCCGTCACTAAAAATTTTACATAAAAAACAAACAAAAAATCATCATCTTTTGAAAAATAAACTAAAAATTAATTTCTTCACAAACATTTAAAAAATAACAAAAACAACCGTTAAAAATGATAATTTTAAATATTATTAAATAATAATTTTAGTAAATGTTTTTATTTATTTTGAAGCAGATCAGCTGATCGATGAGCAGGCTAACGCTGTTAGCATCAGTTAGCAAACATAAACAATCAGCGATAAAAACAAACAAACAGCAGCAATTAAAGAATAAACAAATAAAAACGGTTGTTTTTAAATCGTACCTTGTTTCTCAGCTTTTAAACTTGAACATTTTACGTCTAAGTCGAAAATCCTTCTCTCCAGCTCGAAGACTTGCCTCCTGTAATCGTCCGCCATGACACACAAAACCAAAAAAAAAAACCAAGAAATTTCTCAGCTTTAAAAAAAACTCTAATAATGAAAAATCATCACTGATTTATTTACATTTAAAATCATGCGTAAAACACGTTAAATGTCTTTTTCTGATTTACGCAAAAATATCAGATACTGTCGATACATGTCGACAGTTTGATATAAGGTCGATACCATCAGTGAAACAGGAAACAGAATTATTTCGGGTTTTTTTAAATAAATATGTTTTTGGTTTAATTTTTTTTTATATTTCATTTTAATTTTTGAAAAAATTCCAATTTTAATTTTTTTGTTCTTTTTATTTTTTTTTTTAGAAAATAAATCTTCAATCTAATTCTTAAAAAAATGAACATTTAATTATTTATTTATTTTTTTTTAGATTAATTTGTATATTTTTAATTCTAAATGTCTCATATATTTTTTAAATGATCATAATTATTAAAAATGAACTTTTGTTTCTCAATTTTTAAACATTATTCCAATTTTTTTAGAAATTTTATTCCATTTTAATTTTTATAAAATAATGAAAGCTTTTAATTTTAATTTTTAGCTTTTTAAATTTAGGTTCAATTTATTTTTTTATAAATTTATTTAATCTAATTTATTTTTTAGAATTTTTTTATAAATAATTTTATTTCATTTTAATTTTAATTAAATAATGAAAACTTTTTTTTAAATCATTTTAATTTTTATCTTTTTAAATTTAGGTTCAATGTATTTTTTTTTTTTTAATAAATTTTTTTAATCTAATTTCTTTTTTAAGATTTTTTTATAAATTAAAAAATTACATTTAATATTTTTCATTTAAAATCAATTTTTAAAATATATATATATTTAACATTTCAGAAGCAACCAATCATAGCTCAGAATAATTTAATAAAATAATAATTAAACTTTTTTTAAATTATTATTAAATAAAGAACTACATCTTTGCTTCTCCTTCCATCATTTCCCTTCAGGGGGCGCCACAGCAAGTCAGTTTCTTCCATCTAACCCTATCTCCTGCATCCTCATTCACACCAAACATCTTCATGTCTTCCTTCTTCTATGGTGAACGGTCTTTTCAGCCACGGACATTTGAGCCAAAAAAACTGCAACCTAGGCTATTTGAGCCAGGGGATAAAAATGACTAAAAGCAATTATTTTCTGTAGTGCAACTGTTTATTTACAATACATTTTTACATAAAATACAATATTTTACAAGTTTGGTTGTCCTCCACAAAGGTTGTGACTGATGCCACGAAGGAAGGTAGGGATGGTTTTCTTGCCTGTGTTTAAGTCAAGCACCAGGTTGTGGAGACGAACCTGAAGCTCCTGGTACTCCATCTTCCCACGCTTGGAAGCACGGATCCCACGCTCCTCCTGGAGCAGAATACCATGGACGGTGGCAGCCTCAGCCTGCAAGCACCCAATCAGCTTCCAGACAGTGGGGTTGGAGTGGCACACCAGAGTTTACACCAGGGTGGCTTGATGCATGTTCCATTTCTCTGGTTGGAACATGGGGCGTGCGGCGTAAGCGGACTGGCCTGATGACTCCAGGTCTGGTGTTGGAGGGAACGTAGCGACGATGGCGGACCTGGCCTGAAACGTAGGTTGAGTTAAAGTACTCAACAAGTGATGCTGCATCATCGGACACGGTGGAGCGTAGATGTGCCATGCCTGACTTGACATCCTCTGGAGGCAAGAAGGCGAGGGCATCCAACTGCCCACAGAACAGGCGGAACTCATCATCTGACTCATACAGGTTCTTCAGCCCCAGGCCCTGGATCTGCCTCCAGATAGAATGGCTCAGTCACTTGTTGAGTACTTTGACTCAACCTACGTTTCAGGTCAGCTCCGCCATCGTCGCGACGTTCCCTCCAACACCAGACCTGGAGTCATCAGGCCAGTCCGCTTACGCCGCACGCCACCCATGTCCCAACCAGAGAAATGGAATATGCATCAAGCCACCCTCAACAACCAGCCCAGAACCAACAACATCTGTGAGGGCTGGAATAACAAGTTATTCAGTCTGGTGGGCCACCCCAACCCCACTGTCTGGAAGCTGATTGGGTGCTTGCAGGCTGAGGCTGCCACCGTCCATGGTATTCTGCTCCAGGAGGAGCGTGGGATCTGTCCTTCCAAGCTTGGGAAGATGGAGTACCAGGAGCTTCAGGTTCATCTCCACAACCTGGTGCTTGACTTAAACACAGGCAAGAAGACCATCCCTGCCTTCCTTCGTGGCATCAGTCACAACCTTCGTGAAGGACAACCAAACTTGTAAAAAATTGTGATATTTTAAAAAATTGTGAAATTTTATGTAAATTTTTTTAAAGTGTCCAAGGCTGAAATGTCCTAGAACCTTCTTCTGTCACATCACGAAACTGATACTTTTCTCCACCCGTTCCATCCTTGCCTGCACATGCTTCTTCACCTTTTTTCCACACTCTCCATTGCTCGACTACATCTACGTCTGGACTACAAGAACTACATCTCTAAACAGAAATAATCACATCGCTAAACACAAAAAACTACACCTATAAACACAAAAAAACTACATCTATGAACAGAAACAATTTTAAACCAAAAAAACTACATTTCCCAGCATTAAGAACTACAAAAGTATCGTCTCTAAAATGCCGATACTTCCTCCCGTTTGGTACTGAAAGGGTTAAATTGAGCGTGTTTTTTTTTTAACTCTTTGCAGCTTCAATCCAAACCAATGTCATCCTGAAGCTCAGCTAACTTTGCTAATTCCACTTTTTAACCTGCTTTTCTTTAGTTTTGATTCAAAATGGCGACTGTTAAAGTTCTGCAAAGAGCAGAAAATCTCATCCTGAAAAAACGGCCTGTTTTCTGCAGAATTAAAACCAACCAGGTTTGTATTCAAAGAAAAATCATCTGCTTTGTTTTTCTGCAGGATATACTTGTTTAAACAAAAAAATATTATTTTTATTTCATGTAAAATCAATCTTCAGATTGTTTTTTATTTTAATATTTAATAAAAAGCGTTTAAACTTATGCTTAAAGCTTGTTTAATGCTTTAAAAACATAGTAAAAAAATTCAATTAAATTCATTTTAATTTAACATCAGTTAAAACTTCTCAAAGTGATTCAAATTTTTCAAATTATTTTGAATATTTATTCATTAAAAAAATTATATACTCGTAGAAAAATTGGAAAAAAACTGTAGTTTTAACATTTTTATTGTATCAATTTTTAAAACTAGTAAAATAAACAGATACATTGAATTTTAAAAACATTTTTTTTTAATAAAATGAACTAAAATTATACATAAAACTCTAATATTTTGATTAATTTGACTAAATTACATTTTATATTAATAATAAATAGTTAAAGTTTATGTGAAAATAATTTTTATCCAATCCTGTTTGAAATTTTATTTTGTTGAGTTTTTTTATATAAATTTCCAAAGTAAAAGTTAATGTAGAAGGGGAGAATATGCAAAATACACACAGAAAAACCAAGCCTCACTCGACCCGGGACTCAAACCCCTGACCTTCTTGCTGTGAGGCCACCATCCAGCCCTGCTTTAAATGTTTCTGTTTATACATTTAATCTTTTATTTTATTGTCCTCTTGTTCCGTTCCGTCATCTTTTGCTTGTTCCGGGGTTGGGTCGCGGGGGTAACAGCCTCAAGCGGGCAGCCCAGGCCTCTCTCTCCCCGGCTGCATCCTCCAGCTCACCTGGAAGGATCCCAAGTCGTTCCCCGGCAGCTGTGAGACATAGTCTCTCCAGTGGGTCTGGGGTCTGCCCCTTGGTCTCCTCCCGGTGGGACGTGCCCGAAACACCTCGCCTGCGAGGCGCTCGGGGGGCATCCTGACCAGATGCCCGAACCACCCCATCTGGCTCCTCTCGACCTGGAGGAGGAGCGGCTCGACACCGAGCTGCTCCCGGATGGCAGAGCTCCTCACCCGATCTCTGAGTGAGAGCCCAGCCACCCTGCGGAGGAAGCTCATTTCGGCCGCTTGTACCCGCGATCTCATTCTTTCGGTCACCACCCACAGCTGGTGACCATGGGTGAGGGTAGGAACGTAGATCCTGGTTACCATGGTGAGGGTAGGAACGTAGATCCTGGTTACCATGGTGATGGTAGGAACGTAGATCCTGGTTACCACGGTGAGGGTAGGAACGTAGATCCTGGTTACCATGGTGAGGGGAGGAACGTAGATCCTGGTTACCATGGTGAGGGTAGAAACGTAGATCCTGGTTACCATGGTGAGGGTAGGAACGTAGATCCTGGTTACCATGGTGAGGGTAGGAACGTAGATCCTGGTTACCATGTTGATGGTAGGAACGTAGATCCTGGTTACCATGGTGAGGGTAGGAACGTAGATCCTGGTTACCATGTTGATGGTAGGAACGTAGATCCTGGTTACCATGGTGAGGGTAGGAACGTAGATCCTGGTTACCATGGTGAGGGTAGGAACGTAGATCCTGGTTACCATGTTGATGGTAGGAACGTAGATCCTGGTTACCATGGTGAGGGTAGGAACATAGATCCTGGTTACCATGGTGAGGGTAGGAATGTAGATCTTGGTTACCATGGTGAGGGTAGGAACATAGATCCTGGTTACCATGGTGAGGGTAGGAATGTAGATCCTGGTTACCCATGGTGAGGGTAGGAATGTACATCCTGGTTACCATGGTGAGGGTAGGAACATAGATCCTGGTTACCACGTTGAGGGTAGGAACGTAGATCGACTTGTAAATCGAGAGCTTTACTTTTCGGTTCAGCTCTCTCTTTACCACGATGAACCGATGCAGCGTCCTAGTTATTGCTGATGCCGCACCGATCCGCCTGTCGATCTCCCGCTCCATCCTTCTCCCACTTGTCCTCTTGTTGGTTTAAATCAATCTGTGGCCATGTTTAACTGAACCACGCGTTCAGAGATGAGTTTAGAAACTAAAAACTGGACCAAGTTCTCCTGATTTAAAGTTAACCGTAACCCTTTTAGAAAAAGTGTTTGTAAAATTAGAAATTTCAGACCAAAACGATCATAGAAAATATTCCGAAATGCTTGAATGACAGAAAACAAATTGCTTCATTGTCTTTTTTTTTTCATCTTGAATTCACTTCTTAAAATCTGAGCTTTTTGAACTTTTTGCATACATTTTGTCGTGTTTTTGATCTTTTTTTTAGACCCTCTAAATTGTCTTTCCTGTGTGTGCGTCACCTCAACTGACCCTGGCAGGCTTTATTAATAAACTTATTCTGATTATTTTTAATGGAATAATTAGAAATTAAATCTTTCTTTTACTGCAAAATGATGATTATTTTTAATCCTGTGTATTATTTGTTTAGGTTTGTGGATGTTACTTCTCAACCTCCCGTACGAGAAACTCTCAGTTCTACAACGATCCGGCTGAAGCTGTGAAAGACATCCCTAACGGAGCGACTCTCTTGGTTGGAGGTAATTATTAAACATGTTCAGTTGACTTGATGTGAACTTGACGCCTGATTAAAATCAAAACACTCAGGTGTTTACGGTAAAGCTCAGTCAGATACTTTCCAGCGTGTTTCAAGGACAAGTTTAAAGAACAGAGGGGAGAATATTAGGACACAAAATCTAAAAATTCCAACATATCCAAGACAATAAACTTCAGATTAATTGTATTTTACTATAACTTTCCGATTCGTCGTCTTCCGCTCATCCAGCGCCGGGTCTTGGGGGCAACAGCCTCAGACGGGAAACCCAGGCTTCTCTCTCCTTGGCTGCATCCTCCAGCTCACCCAGAAGGATCCTGAGGTGTTCCCTGTTCAGACGTGAGACATAGTCTCGACAGCAGGTCTGGGGTCTGCCTCTTGGTCTCCTCCCGTTAGGACGTGCCCGAAACACCTCACCAGCAAGGCGCTCGACCACCCTATCTGGCTCCTCTCGACCTGGAGGAGGAGCGTCTCGACACCGAGCTCCTCCCGGATGGCAGAACTCCTCACCCGCTCTCTAAGTGAGATTTTATGGACACCTAGACATGAGCTCAATGGGATTCAACCCAGGGAACATCCAGAGAACTTCCAGTCCAAGGGCGAACGTTCTACCACTGATTTATTGCCTCCTTAACTCAGTGTAGTGAGATTGTTTTGCAACCATAAAGTAGTTATTTTGGTCTGATTGATTGCAGATGGAGCACTGCTGAAGGCATAGAGCCGTGAACAGAACGGTCTGCTTTGGTTACGTTTGTAGGTTTTCTTCTATTTAAACACTATTTACAACTTTCCGTCTCGTGTGCAGGTTTTGGATTGTGTGGAATCCCAGAAAATCTCATCAACAGTTTATTGAAGACCGGTGTGAAGGGTCTGACTGCTGTCAGCAACAATGCAGGGTGAGTCTGGACCACATTCTGAGAGTGTGGTGATTGTTTGTCTTGAACGGATAATGTTATCTTTAAGTTTACGAGATGCTCTGAGCTGAGATGAATCTCAAACTGTAACCAGAGTCAGTCTGTTACTTAGATTTTGATACATTCGTTGAGACATTGTGCAATCGGGCCGTATGTGCCTCTGTAACAGAGTTGCATTCCCACCAAAAGGAAACCTATTTCTGTAGAAACAGTGGTGTAAACGCTGAGAAACTTATTTTGTGACAGTTTCTAACAATTTACGCCAACAAAAACCCTCAGAAACTGTTGTGAACCTGCTAGAAAGTGTCTCCTACCTCTAATGAGGCAGCAGAAATCAAAGACTTGTTTTAGTCTAGAACCATCACACATATAAAACTTTCCACTGTTACTCCATACCAACTGTAGATGAACTGATAAGCTCATCATAGCCAGGTACCCAAAGATGAAGTTCACAATGATTGAGATCACACATTTTTGAGCACAATAGGTCATGTCACCAAATCTTGAGGTCACAACTTCTTATGAACATGATGTGTCCCTAAACCACTAAAGGAATTTTGAATGAAACTGTACATTTACTCAGTACCAGCTGTAGATGAACTGATAGATTTCGAAAAAGAGGGCAGATGGACACTTCTCATTCGCCAGCTGGGCTTTAACGTCTTCCTGCCTTGTCTTGTTGAGATTAAAACCTGTTCTTTCTGCGTTATCTTAACGACGCTTCATAAAACTCTGACCTGCGGACCTGAACGGTAGTCGCTCTCTGATACCTTATCAGCTAAATTACTCAAACACGTCCGGTCAAACGTTCACATTCTCACTTCCATTTACAGCCTGTAACCATCCGGTCGCAGGTCGATCCACTCTCACTACACCCTGTTACCAACCGGTCCATCCCCTCTCACTATGCCCTGTTACCATCCGGTCCATCCACTCTCACTACACCCTGTTACCATCCGGTCCATCCGCTCTCACTACACCCTGTTACCATCCGGTCCATCCCCTCTCACTACACCCTGTTACCATCCGGTCCATCCCCTCTCACTACACCCTGTTACCATCCGGTCCATTCACTCTCACTACACCCTGTTACCATCCGTTCTCACTACACCCTGTTACCATCCGGTCCATCCCCTCTCACTACACCCTGTTACCATCCGGTCCATCCACTCTCACTACACCCTGTTACCATCCGTTCTCACTACACCCTGTTACCATCCGGTCCATCCACTCTCACTACACCCTGTTACCATCCGTTCTCACTACACCCTGTTACCATCCGGTCCATCCACTCTCACTACACCCTGTTACCATCCGGTCCATCCACTCTCACTACACCCTGTTACCATCCGGTCCATCCACTCTCACTACACCCTGTTACCATCCGGTCCATCCACTCTCACTACACCCTGATACCATCCGGTCCATCCACTCTCACTACACCCTGTTACCATCCGGTCCATCTGCTCTCACTACACCCTGTTACCATCCGGTCCATCCACTCTCACTACACCCTGTTACCATCCGGTCCATCTGCTCTCACTACACCCTGTTAACCATCCGGTCCATCCACTCTCACTACACCCTGTTACCATCCGGTCCATTCACTCTCACTACACCCTGTTACCATCCGGTCCATCCACTCTCACTACACCCTGTTACCATCCGGTCCATCCACTCTCACTACACCCTGTTACCATCCGGTCCATCTGCTCTCACTACACCCTGATACCATCCGGTCCATCCACTCTCACTACACCCTGTTACCATCCGGGCCATCCACTCTCACTACACCCTGTTACCATCCGGTCCATCCACTCTCACTACACCCTGTTACCATCCGGGCCATCCACTCTCACTACACCCTGTTACCATCCGGTCCATCCACTCTCACTACACCCTGTTACCATCCGGTCCATCCCCTCTCACTACACCCTGTTACCATCCGTTCTCACTACACCCTGTTACCATCCGGTCCATCCGTTCTCACTACACCCTGTTACCATCCGGTCCGTCCACTCTCACTACACCCTGTTACCATCCGGTCCATCCCCTCTCACTACACCCTGTTACCATCCGGTCCATCCCCTCTCACTACACCCTGTTACCATCCGGTCCATCCACTCTTACTACACCCTGATACCATCCGGTCCATCCACTCTCACTACACCCTGTTACCATCCGGTCCATCCACTCTCATTACACCCTGTTACCATCCGGTCCATCCACTCTCACTACACCCTGTTACCATCCGGTCCATCCACTCTCACTACACCCTGTTACCATCCGGTCCATCCACTCTCACTACACCCTGTTACCATCCGGTCCATCCGCTCTCTATTCACTCTCACTACACCCTGTTACCATCCGGTCCATCCGCTCTCATTACACCCTGTTACCATCCGGTCCATCCACTCTCACTACACCCTGTTACCATCCGGTCCACCCACTCTCACTACACCTTGTTACCATCCGCTCTCATTACACCCTGTTACCATCCGGTCCAGCCTCTCTCACTACACCCTGGTACCATCCGGTCCATCCACTCTCACTACACCCTGTTACCATCCGGTCCATCCACTCTCACTACACCCTGTTACCATCCGGTCCATCCACTCTCACTACACCCTGTTACCATCCGGTCCAGCCTCTCTCACTACACCCTGTTACCATCCGGTCCATCCACTCTCACTACACCCTGTTACCATCCGGTCCATCCACTCTCACTACACCCTTTTACCATCCGGTCCATCCACTCTCACTACACCCTGTTACCATCCGGTCCATCCACTCTCACTACACCCTTTTACCATCCGGTCCAGCCCCTCTCACTACACCCTGTTACCATCCGGTCCATCCGCTCTCACTACACCCTGTTACCACCCGCTTTAAAAATCAAGTAATTTTTTATATTAAACTCTAATAATTTTACTCCTAGTTTTCATTTTTCTGCTTGATTATTTTGCTCCACTTTTCGCTGATTCATTCGTTTTGTTGCAACTTTGAAGGGAAATCTAACATCTGTTGAGTTTTTGGGTGAAAAGTCAAGCCGTTTCAGACAAAATGAACTTTCATTTGTTTTTAAATCTTTTTGGACTTCGACTCTTTAGAGGGCAAATGTTGCAAAATATTCAGTAATGGTTTACTTAGGCTGGGAGAGAAAGTGGGATTTCTTGTTCTGTCCTTTTTGTCTCAAATTTGGAGACGATACGTTAAACTTTTCGACCAAATTAGGGCCGTTCGTCCTTCTAAGCTGCAGCTTTTTTTTTTATAGGACCCCAAATCAATGATTAGTTTGCTCACAGGACCCCATTTATTAAATCTAGAGCTCTATTCATTCCGTTCCGTTCTGTCATCGAGTCGCGTAGGCAACAGCCTCAAATGGGTAGCTCAGGCCTCTCTGACACCGGCTGCATCCTCCAGCTCACCCGGAAGGATTCCAAGTCGTTCCCCGGCAAGTCACAGCCAGTCAGACTCGGACTCTCCAGCGGGTCCGGGTCTGCCCCTTGGTCTCCTCCCGGTGGAACGTGTCCGCAACACCTTGCCCGCGAGTCGCTCGGGGGGCATCCTGACCAGATGACCGTACCACCCCATCTGGCTCCTCTCGACCTGGAGGAGGAGCGGCTGGACACCGAGCTCCTCCCGGATGGCAGAGCTCCTCACCCGATCTCTGAGTGAGAGCTCAGCCACCCTGTGGAGGAAGCTCATTTCGGCCGCTTGTACCCGCGATCTCATTCTTTCGGTCATCACCCACAGCTGGTTACCATGGTGAGGGTAGGAACGTAGATCCTTGTTACCATGGTGAGGGTGGGAACGTAGATCCTGGTTACCATGGTGAGGGTGGGAATGTAGATCCTGGTTACCATGATGAGGGTAGGAACGTAGATCCTGGTTACCATGGTGAGGGTAGGAACGTAGATCCTGGTTACCATGGTGAGGGTAGGAGCGTAGATCCTGGTTACCATGGTGAAGGTAGGAACGTAGATCCTGGTTACCATGGTGAGCGTGGGAACGTAGATCCTGGTTACCATGATGAGGGTAGGAACGTAGATCCTGGTTACCATGGTGAGGGTAGTAACGTAGATCTTGGTTACCATGGTGAGAGTAGGAGCGTAGATCCTGGTTACCATGGTGAGGGTAGGAACGTAGATCAACTTGTAAATCGAGAGTTTTGCTTTTCTTCTCAGCTCTCTCTTTACTTTATTAACCATGTAAGTGATCTGACGCATATACACTGGTCCCAAAATGAACCGATTCCGCCTGTCATTACTCATGCACCGTGTCATGGTTGTGCCACTTTGCAGCCATGGTGTCTCCTACGAGCGAAAGACAAGCGGAGTGAGAGGTGATCACCATGCCAACTAAATGCGTGGCGCACACAGATCTGTCAGTCTGTCACCTTCTTAACCGTCTATTCCTTAAAGGGGTGCAGGTGGTGCCGGAGCCCATTATGCCTGATACAAGACAAGGGGCGGGGTACACCCAGAACAGGTCGCCAGTCTGTCGCGGGGCCACACACATACAACCTTACACACACACACACTCATTCCGAGGGGCAATCACATAGCGGCCAATCAACCTAGCATGCATGTTTTTGGAGGGTGAGAGGAAACCCACACATACACAAGGAGAACATGCAAACTCCACACAGAAAGGATGTGCCAAACCCTTAACCTGTGACTCGAATCCACGACCTTCTTGCTGTGAGCCCACTGTGCCACCATGTATTGCATAAACTAATTTTCATCCCACATTGAAATGTTTTTCTTTGTGTTTTCTCAGAGTGGACAACTTCGGCCTGGGTCTGCTGCTCCAAACCAAACAGATAAAGAGAATGATCTCCTCTTACGTTGGAGAGAACGCTGAGTTTGAGCGTCAGTACCTTTCGGGAGAACTGGAAGTGGAGTTAACGCCACAGGTCTGTTTGATTCACACCAGCAGTCAGTTCTGCTCCAGTGCTTCTCTTAATCCCCCTGGTGTCAGTGTGTTTACATGAATAAACTGACCCACTGCACTTTACGTAACCTTTAGAGCTCCTCGTCGTGAGCCGGAGGGGGGGAGGTTTACTGGCGAAGACGCTCAATACATGAAGGATGTGGATTTTAGTATCAAAGATCAAATCTTTAGGGTTTTTTGCAAAATGAATTGTTAGGAATATTTCGGACATGTTTGAGATTTTATTTTGAAATCAATAACATTCCTTTAGTACCGTATTTTTACGACCATAGGGCGCACCGTATTAAAAGGCGCAGTCCAAATTTTGCGTGCTCTGTATTTAACACACACATAAGGCGGACCTGATGATAGGGCGTGGATTTTATATACATATCCTCTACTACGTAAGTCCGCCTTACAACAACACACACATACACATAGACGCACATACGCACACACACGTGTGTATTTAAAAATAGATCGGGAGTAAAACTGAGTTTGGTTGGTTTTATTTAAATATTATTTACAGTCGTCATTAAGTCATTTATTAAATCCATCCAAGTCCTCATCCTCTGGTTCAGAATCTAACAGCTGCTCTAAATCCAACCTCGCAGGTTCACTTTCCACGCTGTCAGAGTCACTTTCTGAACCGTGCAGCTCCTCGGAAATGATGCCTGCTTTTGGGAAAGCTCGGACAACAGCGCCAGCAGACACGTTAGCTCGAGCATCTACAATCCACTGGCAAACTGTGGCGCAACTCGCCCGGCGCAGCTGATCGCCATCAGTTTAAACTGAGCTTCATAAGCGTGTCTCTTTTCCATTTTCAGTGTTGTTAAAACAGCAATGTTCTGCATAAAGAACACACTTGTTCTTTTATACATAATCCACACACACACTTCACCCTTTAATGTTCTCAACTGCGTCCGGCTGATGGTTCTCTAATACGTCCGCAAATCACAAATCAGATAGGGCGCACCGCTCACTTTGAAGAAAATTTGAGACTTTTAGGTGCGCCTTATGGCCGTGAAATTACAGTAGGTTTTTTTACTTTCTCATGACGGCACGGTGGCGCAGTGGGTAGCACACCGTGCCCTTACAGCAAGAAAGTTATGGATTCGAGTCCTGGGTGGGGAGGAGTCTTTCTGTGTGGAGTTTGCATGTTCTCCCTCTGTATGTGTGGGTTTTCTTCGGTTTTCTCCCACCCTCCAAAAACCTTCACGTTTGATTGTTAGCCACTACATGATCGCCCCCTAGGAATGAGTGTGTGTGTGTATGGTTATATGTGTGTGACCCCGCGAAGACTGGCGACCAGTTTGGGGTGTACCTTGCCCCTCGAATCAGCCGGGATGGGCTCCGGCTCCCCTACAATCCTATAAGGGATAGATGGTTAAGAAGGTGTTGTTATTGACTCTAGGTTTTGTTTTTGGCCACGCCCTCATTTTAATGTAAACAGAAAATGTTTTAAAAACAAAGATTTTTTTTTTTATGCTAAATTCTTCCAGTATCAATAATAATTTATCTCGTTTTCGTCTGCTGCAGGGCACGCTGGCCGAGCGAATCAGGGCGGGCGGAGCTGGAATTCCCGCTTTTTTCACTGCGACTGGTTACGGGACTTTGATCCAGGAAGGAGGCTCTCCTATTAAATACAACAAAGATGGCAGCATCGCCATTTCCAGTGATGAACGAGAGGTGAGTGTTTCCATGGTTACGCCATACGATCTTCTATCAGACATTTTTCCATGCGCTCCAACCAAACTGCACACGTTGCTTCACCTTTTTTCCACACTCCATTGGTCCAAACTGATCCCTACATATCATAATATCCTTTACAAGCCTCTTTATTTGGGATTTTTTCCTCACTAAGAAAGAGGTTTTAAAAGCAGGATGCTGCCTTTCAGGTGCGGGAGTTCAACGGCCGACACTACATCATGGAAAAAGCAATCACAGGGGATTTTGCTCTGGTCAAGGCGTGGAAGGCCGACAAGGCGGGAAACATTATTTTCAGGTGATTAAATACGTACACAGACGGGCATGTTTCCTCAATAATCTGTCAAACTGAGTCAGTGAAACTCTAGCAGTAAACTGTAAGTATTCTATGTTGTCTTCCACTTATCCGGGCCGGGTCGCAGGGTTGTAAAAGCCCCAGAAGGGAAACCCGGGCTTCTCTCACCCCGGCTACATCCTCCAGCTCATCCAGAAGGATCCTGAGGTGTTCCCTGTCCGGCTGTGTGACATTTGGGTGGAGACGGTGGCCGCGTGGTTAGCGCGTTCGCCCGCGGACCGGAAGGTCGCGGGTTCGCGTCCCACGGAGAGCACGTCTAGGGTCCTTGGAGAAGACACCTAGCCCCCACTTCTCCCACCATTGGCGCCGTTGAAGGGCAGCCTGCTGCGGTGTAAGGAGTGCAGCAAACAAATTTCCCCGGTGAGGGATGAATAGAGTAATTCAAAATAATCAAAAAAATAAAAAATAGTCTTGCCAGCTGGTCCAGGCTCTGCCTATTGGTCTCTCCTCCTAGTGGAGGAGGGCTATAACCACAAGAACTATTTTGTTATCTCTTCTTTAAAAGACCCATCTCATGCAAAATAACTCTTCACATTGTATCCTCTGCACATACACACGTTTACAACATGCATTACACCATAGTTATGAAAATATATTGATTTGGTGGAGCGCAGTCACAGACCCGGAACTAGGAAAGGCCGGGTATCGCTCATCCCCCCGCCCGTCCTGAGAAAGTACAAGCTCCGCCCTCTGCTCTCACTGAGCCGCTATTCCTCCGCCCATCTCTGAGCGGGAGGGGGAAGGCAGGCGTAAACCCGTGCGTAGCGGTTTGGTAGCGTCTGAAATAAGATTTCAAGCAAGAAAATAAAATGAAAACGCAGAGCAGCGAACCAGCCTGTATATCGGACGTTGAAAGTGAGTTTGTGAGAGCGTGAGGCCGGAGTGGAAGCGGGTGAGGAGGGCGGGCGGGTGGTGAGGCGGGAGGGGGGCGTGTGTGAAATCCGTCCTGGCTACGTCAAATGCGTCATACTTTAGACATCTACTCATTGGTTGTTTTGTCTGAGCGTTCCAGAAATCCACAGAAAAACGGGCTAAATCAATCTAGAAAGACACACACACAAACACACACACACACACACACACACACACACACACACACACACACACACACACACACACACACACACACACACACACATCACTCTTACAAGGTAGAAAACTCTGGAGAGTCCATTTTGCATGAGATGGGCCCGAATAAAACTCCCATGATGCCCTATTCTGCCATCCTTTGAGTCTGGTTGTAACTCTGGTGTTCTCCACCAGAGGGCAGCATTTACTCATAACAACTAATAAAAAAAAATCTGGCCACAGTTTTTTTTTTAATTATTTCTTAATTATTTCCGTTTTTTTTTTTTGTCCTCTAATGCATCAGGAAGACCGCCAGGAACTTCAATCAGCCCATGTGCAAGGCAGCCAAAACCACCATAGTGGAGGTACGTGTTTCTATTCTAATGATGGGATGCTTTTTATGAACCAGACAGAATGGTTCAATTTTTACATTCTTAGTTCAAAGTCATGCATTTTTTTCTGCAAACTTTTAAAGTTTGACAGAAAACTGCATGTTAATTTTGAACGGGATGTTTCTAAAGGATTAGTTTATGAACTCAAATGAAAGGAATAAAGAAATATTAAAAACCTGAGGACCAAAGTTTGTGCTTCCATAGTGTTTGGATTTTGACAGATTGAAAATATGATCCGTCATTGCATCAGAGAGTGTGTGTGTGCGTGTGTGTTGGATTCTTATACTTCTATCCTCACACAAACGGCTTCACACCTCCCATCTCCTCAGTCTGTATCGGGCGAGCCAGCAGGAAGGAAGACGACCGTGTGAAAAGCACAAAAAAATGAAAATGAAAAAATGAAAAAAACATATTAAATCAAATTCTGAGAAAATTTAGCCAATAGGCTCCAATTTGCTTAGATTTACAAAGTTCATGTTAACGGACCAATGAGAGACATCGTGTGTACGGCGCAGGTCATTCTGCTCTAACATGGGGGAAGAAAGCAGAAATTTGTTGCTCATGGAAAAATACCTGTCGGGAAATAAACCGGCGACTGTTTGCTCCAAAGATGGCTGCTCTACCACTGAGCAATGCCACCTTTTGAAAGACAAACAATCGTTTCTGGCTTTACTCTGAGCTCCTCCCAAATGGCAGAACTCCTCACCTGATCTCTGAGTGAGAGCCCAGCCACACTGCAGAGGAAGCTTATTTTGACTGCTTGTATCTGTAATCTTGTTGTTTCGGTCACCACCCACAGCTGGTTACCATGGTGAGGGTAGGAACGTAGATCCTGGTTACCCTGGTGAGGGTAGGAACGTAGATCCTGGTTACCATGGTGAGGGTAGGAACGTAGATCCTGGTTACCATGGTGAGGGTAGGAACGTAGATCCTGGTTACCATGATGAGAGTAGGAACGTAGATCCTGGTTACCATGGTGAGGGTAGGAACGTAGATCCTGGTTACCATGATGAGAGTAGGAACGTAGATCCTGGTTACCCTGGTGAGGGTAGGAACGTAGATCCTGGTTACCATGGTGAGGGTAGGAACGTAGATCCTGGTTACCATGGTGAGGGTAGGAACGTAGATCCTGGTTACCATGGTGAGGGTAGGAACGTAGATCCTGGTTACCATGATGAGAGTAGGAACGTAGATCCTGGTTACCATGGTGAGGGTAGTAACGTAGATCCTGGTTACCATGGTGAGAGTAGGAACGTAGATCCTGGTTACCATGGTGAGGGTAGAAATGTAGATCCTGGTTACCATGGTGAGGGTAGAAATGTAGATCCTGGTTACCATGGTGAGGGTAGTAACGTAGATCCTGGTTACCATGGTGAGGGTAGTAACGTAGATCCTGGTTACCATGGTGAGGGTAGTAACGTAGATCCTGGTTACCATGGTGAGGGTAGTAACGTAGATCCTGGTTACCATGGTGAGGGTAGGAACGTAGATCCTGGTTACCATGATGAGAGTAGGAACGTAGATCCTGGTTACCCTGGTGAGGGTAGGAACGTAGATCCTGGTTACCCTGGTGAGGGTAGGAACGTAGATCCTGGTTACCATGGTGAGGGTAGGAACGTAGATCCTGGTTACCATGGTGAGGGTAGGAACGTAGATCCTGGTTACCATTGTGAGGGTAGGAACGTAGATCCTGGTTACCATGATGAGGGTAGCAACGTAGATCCTGGTTACCATGGTGAGAGTAGGAACGTAGATCCTGGTTACCATGGTGAGGGTAGAAATGTAGATCCTGGTTACCATGGTGAGGGTAGAAATGTAGATCCTGGTTACCATGGTGAGGGTAGTAACGTAGATCCTGGTTACCATGGTGAGGGTAGTAACGTAGATCCTGGTTACCATGGTGAGGGTAGTAACGTAGATCCTGGTTACCATGGTGAGGGTAGTAACGTAGATCCTGGTTACCATGGTGAGGGTAGGAACGTAGATCCTGGTTACCATGATGAGAGTAGGAACGTAGATCCTGTTTACCATGGTGAGGGTAGGAACGTAGATCCTGGTTACCATGGTGAGGGTAGGAACGTAGATCCTGGTTACCATGGTGAGGGTAGGAACGTAGATCCTGTTTACCATGGTGAGGGTATGAACGTAGATCCTGGTTACCATGGTGAGGGTAGGAACGTAGATCCTGTTTACCATGGTGAGGGTAGGAACGTAGATCCTGGTTACCATGGTGAGGGTAGGAACGTAGATCCTGGTTACCATGGTGAGGGTAGGAACGTAGATCCTGGTTACCATGATGAGAGTAGGAACGTAGATCCTGGTTACCATGGTGAGGGTAGCAACGTAGATCCTGGTTACCATGGTGAGAGTAGGAACGTAGATCCTGGTTACCATGGTGAGGGTAGCAACGTAGATCCTGGTTACCATGGTGAGGGTAGGAACGTAGATCCTGGTTACCATGGTGAGGGTAGAAACGTAGATCCTGGTTACCATGGTGAGGGTAGGAACGTAGATCCTGGTTACCATGGTGAGGGTAGGAACGTAGATCCTGGTTACCACGGTGAGGGTAGGAACGTAGATCCTGGTTATCACGGTGAGGGTAGGAACGTAGATCCTGGTTACCATGGTGAGGGTAGGAACGTAGATCCTGGTTACCAAGATGAGGGTAGGAACGTAGATCCTGGTTACCATGGTGAGGGTAGGAACGTAGATCCTGGTTACCATGGTGAGGGTAGGAACGTAGATCCTGGTTACCACGATGAGGGTAGGAACATAGATCCTGGTTACCACGGTGAGGGTAGAAACGTAGATTCTGGTTACCATGGTGAGGGTAGGAACGTAGATCCTGGTTACCAAGATGAGGGTAGGAACGTAGATCCTGGTTACCATGGTGAGGGTAGGAACGTAGATCCTGGTTACCATGGTGAGGGTAGGAACGTAGATCCTGGTTACCATGGTGAGGGTAGGAACGTAGATCCTGGTTACCAAGATGAGGGTAGGAACGTAGATCCTGGTTACCATGGTGAGGGTAGGAACGTAGATCCTGGTTACCATGGTGAGGGTAGGAACGTAGATCCTGGTTACCACGATGAGGGTAGGAACATAGATCCTGGTTACCACGGTGAGGGTAGGAACGTAGATCCTGGTTACCATGGTGAGGGCAGGAACGTAGATCCTGGTTACCATGGTGAGGGTAGGAACATAGACCCTGGTTACCATGGTGAGGGTAGAAACGTAGATTCTGGTTACCATGGTGAGGGTAGAAACGTAGATCCTGGTTACCATGGTGAGGGTAGAAACGTAGATCCTGGTTACCCTGGTGAGGGTAGGAACGTAGATCCTGGTTACCATGGTGAGGGTAGGAACGTAGATTCTGGTTACCATGGTGAGGGTAGAAACGTAGATCCTGGTTACCCTGGTGAGGGTAGGAACGTAGATCCTGGTTACCATGGTGAGGGTAGGAACATAGACCCTGGTTACCATGGTGAGGGTAGAAACGTAGATTCTGGTTACCATGGTGAGGGTAGAAACGTAGATCCTGGTTACCATGGTGAGGGTAGAAACGTAGATCCTGGTTACCATGGTGAGGGTAGGAACATAGACCCTGGTTACCATGGTGAGGGTAGAAACGTAGATTCTGGTTACCATGGTGAGGGTAGAAACGTAGATCCTGGTTACCATGGTGAGGGTAGAAACGTAGATCCTGGTTACCATGGTGAGGGTAGAAACGTAGATCCTGGTTACCCTGGTGAGGGTAGGAACGTAGATCCTGGTTACCATGGTGAGGGTACGAACATAGATCCTGTAGATCCAGTTTTTTTTAGTAAAATATGATCAACTAAACACAGAATTAAGGAATACTTAACGAGACAGAATCTATTCAGTAAATTAATCTTTTAATTCTGATGATTCAATCAATTGTGTGAATTGATTTCCAGCAAAAAGAAGATAAAACCTTGGAATATTGATTCATTTCATTCCGTGTTGAACATAAATCTAATCCATGACAGGTTATTGATTAATGAAGCTGTGATGTAATAACTATTAATGAAAATCTGATGCAGTTTCTTTTTAATTAAACATGAAAATGGACGGTGTGTTTGGTCATAAATCAGACAATTCGTTCATATTGACTGCTCGCTGGTTGCAGCATGTCGGAACAATCCTCTCCTGCCCGGGTTAAAGCCGGGTGACGGGTGTTTTTCTCCTTCATAGAAAAAATGGTTTGTTTTAGAATCTTTAATTTTTTTTTGGTGCTGCAGAACCTCATCTTTGAACCCGTTCCGAACCCCTGAGGTACAGATGTGCTGATTCTAACCCAAACAAAGAAGGGATTCAACCTCACTGAATCTTTTCTGAAGGAGAAACAATAGAAAAACCCGTTGGCATTCCTGGGATCTGATAAGTCGTCCCACCTGAGACCCACTGGAATGCCAAAGGTTGAAAAAGCAACCAATGAAGAAAAAAAAAAAGAGACAAACGTCACTAAAAATGAAATATTTTATCTAAAAATAACTGAGTTTTGTTAAAAAATAAACACTTGAATTTAAAGAAAAATTAAATATAAAAATAGCTCAACAATATCAAGTCTGTGAAAAACTGAAACACAATGAAGTATTGTTTTTTTTTTTTTTCAATAAGTACGGATATTTAGGATTGCACGCTGGCTTCACAGCGAGATGGTCGGGGATTCAAGTTCTGGAGGTGGGCGAGGCTTGAAACACAGCCTCTCCCCAAAGGGGTACACCTATGCTTATACCGTAATTTCACGGCCATAGGGCGCACCGTATTAAAAGGCGCAGTCCAAATTTTGCGTGCTCTGTATTTAACACACACATAAGGCGGACCTGATGATAGGGTGCGGGTTTTATATACATATCCTCTACTACGTAAATCCCGCCTTAAAACAACACACACACATACATCCACGTAGACGCGCGCATACGCACACGTGCATATTTAAAAATAGATTGTGAGTAAAACTGAGTTTGGTTGGTTTTATTTAAATATTAGTTACAGTCGTCATAAAGTCATTTATCAAATCCATCCAAGTCCTCATCCTCTGTTTCAGAATCTAACAGCTGCTCTAAATCCAACCTCGCAGGTTCACTTTCCTCGCAGGTTCACTTTCCACGCTGTCAGAGTGACTTTCTGAACCGTGCAGCTCCTCGGAAATGATGCCTGCTTTTGGGAAAGCTCGGACAACAGTGCCAGCAGACACGTTAGCCCAAGCATCTACAATCCACTGGCAAACTGTGGCGTGACTCGCCCGGCGCAGCTGATTGCCATCAATTTAAACTGAGCTTCATAAGCGTGTCTCTTTTCCATTTTCAGTGTTTTAAAAACAGCAATGTTCTGCATAAAGAACACACCTATTCTTTTATACATAATCCACACACACACTTCACCCTTTAATGTTCTCATGTTTTCAACTGCGTCCGGCTGATGGTTCTCTAATACGTCCGCAAATCACAAATCAGATAGGGCGCACCGCTCATTTTGAAGAAAATTTGAGACTTTTAGGTGAACCTTATGGCCGTGAAATTACGGTATTCTAATAGCCCCTAAATAGTCTGAAATTTGTGTTTCTATGTTAACCTGCTGCAGAGCAAACACCAGGTGTTTAACACCTCGATGCCCCCTCGCCCCAATCCACCGGCGTCCCAGGCCGGTCACACTGTGTCCAACCTGGCAACCCAAAATCTGGAGTCTGGAATGCGTCCACAAAGCCAGGCCGCAGTGAAGAACACCAAACTGGTCTCTCTGTATTTCACTGGGTCCAAGTGAGCGCCTCCAGTTCCTCAAACGAGCAACCGGACGTTTCCATGGAAACCGCGAAAACACAGGAAGCACCTCCTCTAGATCGACTCCTCCTCAGCTTTTCCGGGTCCGTACCAACTCCTCCAGACACACACGGCCGTGCCTCCTGCAGCTGGCTAATCTCCGTCTACTTTGTTAACTGACATTTTAGATTTGATTCCAAAATAAAAGCTTGTGATCGTCACACTTTAAAGTGTTTATTACGTCTAGTTTTAAGTGTGGTTTCCATCCGTTACGACCTGCAGTACTTTGTCATCTTTTAGATTACAGCCATTTCCTGCAGTTTACGCCAAACAGCTCCTGCAATTACGATCGTTTTGTTCTTGAGAGGTTTCATCTGAAAGGAAAGAAAGTGGGGCTGGTTTACAAAGTTCACATTTCTGATGTCGTGTAACAGAAATGTCAGTGAGATACGGAGGCATCTGAGAGAGAAATCTCATTTAAATCCATGTGGACTTTTCACATGACGAAGGGACAATTACTAACCTCTTAAAACGATCCGTAAAACAATCCTTTTTCACAGGACCAAAAGACATTTTAGAATCATAATAACTCGTCATTTCAAACTGCTTAAACAAGCAAACAGCGCTCTGAAAAATTAATAACTCCGATCAAAAACCCCGCTCACATAATCTGCATGTATTATCTTTAGTCTAAAATTAAACCAACAAAGCCCAGGGTTTATGGAGCCTAAAAGAGAATAAATTAAAATCAAACTTCAACTCTCGTCTCTTTAGATCCTGGTTGGTTTGATTTATGTTAACCAAAATCATCATCAAGTCAGTTTCTTCCATCTAACCCTATCTGCTGCATCCTCTTCGGTCACACCAACTATCTTCATGTCTTCCTTCACTGTATCCATGAACCTCCTCTTTGGTCTTCCTCTAGTCCTCTTTCCTGGTGGTTCCAAACCCAGCATCCTTCTTCTGATGTACTCTCTCTCTCTCCTCTGTACATGTCCAAACCATCTCAGTCTGGCCTCTCTGACTTTAAAACCTCTAACATGTGCTGTTCCTCTGATCCTGTCCATCCTGGTCACTCCCAGAGAGATCCTCAGTATCTTCATCTCTCGTGTTACTGTAATTTCACGACCATAAGGCGCACCGTACGAAAAGGCGCAGTCTCAGTCACACACTGCCTTACAACAACACACACACGCATGCAAATGTGGGTATTAAAAAATAGATCGGAGCAAAACTGAGTTTGGTTGTGCTTTATTTAAGTAGTAACGATACTAAACAAACACATTACCGGTAATAGTCTTTATTCAAATCCATCAAAGTCCTCATCCTCTGTTTCAGAGCAGGTCCACTTGGCTCCTCGCTGTCAAAGTCACTGTCTGTACTGTGCGGCTCCTCAGAAAGGATACCAGCTTTTGAGAAAGCTCGGATAACAGTACCAGCAGACACGTTAGTCCAAGCATCTACAATCCATTGGCAAACTGTAGCGTAACTCGCCCGGCGTTGCCTTCCACCCTTCGTGAAACTGTGGTCTCCTTCGGTCATCCATCGCTCCCACGCCGCTCACACTTCACTCTTTAACGTTCTCATGCCTTTTCTTTCAGGTCCGCCTTTTCTCACACACAAGGCGCACCGCTCATTTTGAAGAAAATCTAAGACTTTTATATGCGCCTTATAGCCGTGAAATTAATCAAAATAGTTCTTGTGAAAGAATTGATATATTTAAAAACTTCTGTGGTGGTTCATTGAACATTTTGGAATGGGTGATTTTAATTCTCATCTTGTTGCATATGTAAAAATTTTGGATTTGCCAAAAAAAATCTGTTTGACATTGTCAGTATTTTTAATGCCTACGTTCACTGTATTTGGAGTTGTCCATGTCTCTTTCTGTCCATCTGATCATCAAAATCGGACCATGTAGCGGCCGGTGTGGCTTTACAGAGCACTACTGTTGTGGAATTTTCAAAATAAAACTCTGTGGTGTGAGGTTTTCATAGTTTTATTCACTGGAATGAGACGCAGGCAGCGTACATGCGGTCATGGTACTAATCTTACTCCTTCTAGCTAAACATACTGTATTGTATTTCCACAACCACAGGACACACTGGATCACGCAGTTTCAGTTTGTTTTTTTTTTCTGTATTTCAGGCATCAGGTTTTAGAGCTCAGTCATTCTAAAATATCCCACCAAAACATGCTTGTTTGTGTTTTTAAAAAGGCAACGGAAGCAAAACTGAGTTTGGTTGTGATTTATTGATGCATTTAGAAGAGTCGTTGTCATGAGGTGGTGATGGTGGAGATGTAGGACCTAGAAGCATAGCCAGTTTTTAGAAGTTGATAGCAGGGTTTCAGGAAGAGGGGTAGAGGAATGTGCAGCCTGAAAGCCGGCCTGGTCGCAAATATTTTTTTCCCAATCCATTCGTCCATTGTACACTCTATTCAGTTCCTGATTGGCTGTGGGAATACGCCCACTTATGCATGCCCCTTCCTAATGCAATGAAGACATTTAGCTTGCCACAGGAAAACTCTTCATCAAAATAAACTAGAGAACATTCCACATGTTTGTATTGCAATATATTGAGTCGCAGGTGGATGAACAGATTGGGGAAAAAAGTTTGCAGCCTGGTCTGACTTGACCCAGGCAGGTTAGGTAGTACCAGAGAGAGGAGCCATCAAAGTGGAAACATGTGGCTGAGGGACCAGATTGGGAGGGACACCATCATGGATGCAGCAAAACAGCAGGTGATCTAACACCGGGGGAAGATGAGACACAGGTGGAGACATCAGGGAGAGGCAATTGGGACCTGATGTGGTGAATTTAGGGCACAGGGCAGGAGGAGGAGAGCATCATGGCAGTTCAAACCATCTTCCAAAAGTCTATTGAAGATCTCAGCTTGTGCATCTGAAAAGATCAGCCGGGTTAGATTTCTATCAAACACGGCAGGTTCTCTTTCCTCATGGTCGGAGTCCGTCTGGTTGTCGTGCGACTCCTCATGAATGATACGGGAAGAAAAACAATTCTCGCCCGTAACTCGCCCGGTGCTGCTTCCCAGTATTAGGAAAACTCTGTACGCCATCTTTTTAACGCCTACAATTGTCCTTGGTGTTCTACCCGCTCCCTGCTGGCACATCTTCACCATGCTATATTTCAACGTGCCAGTTTTAGAACCCGTCTGTAGTTTGGAATTTTTTTCTCCACGCTCCGACAACATGCTGGAACCCTCAACCCTGAACTGGTTACTCAGTTCAGAGGTTCATTCATGTCCCAACTTTTTATTCTTCTGGTGGGTTGAGTTTATTTATCATGTGGATTAACTTTAAAATGTAACTTTCAAGGATGAATTGAAGGTTTTAGTCGTGACCCTCTCGGATGTGACCATCCATCTCCAGGACGGGAATTGACCTGCTTAGAAATAAGTCAAGCTGACGTGTATTTATATTCGATGGTCCCTCGACGTTTCCTGGAGACTGATTGTAAACCCGACAACACACATTGACGGATTATTCATCAGCTGATGGTCACTGTAGGATTTCTTAAAGAGAAAAACAGATGGGACATGAGGAGGCCTTGTTTACTGGCCTTGGTTATCCATGAACTCAAACAACCTTCTGGTCTTTATATAAATGATTTGATGTGGCATGAACTGCTTGAAAGTTTTAACCACACGCCCACCAGACTCCGTTCTCTTGGGCCTCATTTATAAAGTTATGTGGAGATATTTAAGTGTTTATGGAGTTTAAAATCAGTTTGATCTTAAAGTCGTGACAAAAGTAACTAAATGTGGGATTTTTTTTGGCTGCTGTTGCGATTAAACGTCCATTTGAACAGATTTCATCATCATCATGCAACGAGATATGAAGCTGCAAAGTTTCACTAAAACAATCGTGAAAAAACACCTCTCACCCCGGCTGCATCCTCCAGCTCACCCGGGAGGATCTTGAGACGTTCCCTGGCCATCTGTGAGACATAGTCTCTCCAGCAGGTCCAGGGTCTGCCTCTCGGTCTCCTCCCAGTGGGACGTGCTCAAAAGACCTCACCAGCGAGGTACTCGAGAGGTATCCTGAATAGATGCCCGAACCACCCCATCTGGCTCCTCTCGACCTGGAGGAGTGGATCGACACCGAGCTCCTCCCGGATGGCAGAACTTCTCACCTGTTCTCTGAGTGAGAGTCCAGCTATCCTGCGAGGAAGCTCATTTCGGCCTCTTGTATCCGAGATCTCGTTCTTACGGTCACCACCCACAGCTGGTGACCATAGGTGGGGGTAGGAATGTAGATCCTGGTTACCATGGTGAGGGTAGGAACGTATATCTTGGTTACCACGGTGAGGGTAGGAACGTAGATCCTGGTTACCATGGTGAGGGTAGGAACGTAGATCCTAGTTACCATGGTGAGTGTAGGAACCTAGATCCTGGTTACCATGGTGAGGGTAGGAACGTAGATCCTGGTTACCATGGTGAGGGTAGGAACGTAGATCTTGGTTACCATGGTGAGGATAGGAACGTAGATCCTGGTTACCATGGTGAGGGTAGGAACGTAGATCCTGGTTACCATGGTGAGGGTAGGAACGTAGATCCTGGTTACCATGGTGAGGGTAGGAACGTAGATCCTGGTTACCATGGTGAGGGTAGGAACGTAGAGCCTGGTTACCATGGTGAGGATAGGAACGTAGATCCTGGTTACCATGGTGAGGGTAGGAACGTAGATACTGGTTACCATGGTGAGGGTAGGAACGTAGATCCTGGTTACAACCGTGGGGGTAGGAACGTAGATCCTGGTTACCACGGTGAGGGAAGGAACGTATATCTTGGTTACCATGGTGAGGGTAGGAACGTAGATCCTGGTTACCATGGTGAGGGTAGGAACATAGATCCTGGTTACAACCGTGGGGGTAGGAACGTAGATCCTGGTTACCATGGTGAGAGTAGGAACGTCGATCCTGGTTACCATGGTGAGGGTAGGAACGTAGATCCTGGTTACCATGGTGAGGGTAGGAACGTAGATCCTGGTTAGCATAGTGAGAGTAGGAACGTAGATCCTGGTTACCATGGTGAGGGTAGGAACGTAGATCCTGGTTACCATGGTGAGGGTAGGAACGTAGATCCTGGTTAGCATAGTGAGATTAGGAACGTAGATCCTAGTTACCATGGTGAGAGTAGGAACGTAGATCCTGGTTACCGTGGTGAGGGTAGGAACGTAGATCCTGGTTACCATGGTGAGGGTAGGAATGTAGATCCTGGTTACCATGGTGAGGGTAGGAATGTAGATCCTGGTTACCATGGTGAGGGTAGGAATGTAGATCCTGGTTACCATGGTGAGGGTAGGAATGTAGATCCTGGTTACCATGGTGAGGGTAGGAATGTAGATCCTGGTTACCATGGTGAGGGTAGGAATGTAGATCCTGGTTACCATGGTGAGGGTAGGAATGTAGATCCTGGTTACCATGGTGAGGGTAGGAATGTAGATCCTGGTTACCATGGTGAGAGTAGGAATGTAGATCCTGGTTACCATGGTGAGGGTAGGAACGTAGATCCTGGTTACCATGGTGAGAGTAGGAACGTAGATCCTGGTTACCATGGTGAGAGTAGGAAGGTAGATCCTGGTTACCATGGTGAGGGTAGGAAAGTAGATCCTGATGACCATGCTGGAAAGTTAGAGAAGAAAATCTAGTTTGTTTAATGGTGTGTTTAACAGCAACATTTCTTAAATAAAACTAGATTCAGTCCTTCATTAGTCTGTGACATGGACCAGATTCAGATTCACACACTCTTTGAAATGCAAACACTACCATCTGAGCTGAGGCTTTCCAAACGTGCGGATCTGCTATCCGCGTGGCTTTGGTGTGCCATTTGAAAGAATTTATTTTTAGTCCCCCTTTACATTGTCAAATCCTGCACCGAGTGGCTGTCTCCTGAAGGCAGCCGAGCTTCTAGCGAGGGGAAACAGATTGCCGGTGATGGCAGTATTTTGGGTTAGAGGATGAAGCCTCAGCCAATCCCAGAAAGTGGCAACAGAGCATGGCCATGTGCCCACACATGTACACACAATAGGGGGGGTGGAAAAGCTAAAAATACACACGGTAATGAGAGAGTGGTTTGCTTCCCCGTGTTTTTTATTCTGACCTCCTCAATGATGGAGTTTAAGGCTTGAACATCCCAGATATAAACTCAGGTGGCTTATATGTGAGGTTTGTAGCGACTGGTTTTCATCAGTCTCCATGTTTGTGTCTAAACTCGCAAAAAATAGCATGATTTTAAATTTGATTTAAAATCTTCTTCTTCTTTTGGCATTCCCTTCAGGGGGCCCCACAGCAAGTCAGTTTCTTCCATCTAACCCTATCTGCTGCATCCTCTTCGGTCACATCAACTATCTTCATATCTTCCTTCACTGTATTCATGAACCTCCTCTTTGGTCTTCCTCTAGTCCTCTTTCCTGGTGGTTCCAAACCCAGCATCCTTCTTCTGATGTACTCTCTCTCTCTTCTGCACATGTCCAAACCATCTCAGTCTGGCCTCTCTGACTTTAAAACCTCTAACATGTGCTGTTCCTCTGATCCTGTCCATCCTGGTCACTCCCAGAGAGATCCTCAGCATCTTCATCTCTGCTACCTTCATCTCTGTTTCCTGTCTTTTTCTCAGTGACACTGTCTCTAGACCAATCAGCATGGCCGCTCTCACCACACTGTCTCTAGACCAATCAGCATGGCCGCTCTCACCACACTGTCTCTAGACCAATCAGCATGGCCGCTCTCACCACGGTTTTGTACACTCTTCCTTTCATTCTAGCTGAAACTCTTCTGTCACACATCACACCTGATACTTTCCTCCATCCGTTCCAGCCTGCCTGCACACGCTTCTTCACCTCTTTTCCACACTTTCCATTGCTCTGGACTGTTGATCCTAGATACTTAAAATCTTCCGCCTTCTTTATCTCTTCTCCCTGTAACCTCACTTTTCCATTTGGATCCCTCTCATTCACACACATGTACTGGAGTCTATCCCGGCTAATTACCGAACAGGTTGCCAGTCTGTTGCAGGGCCACACTCTTATTTCAAGGGGCAATTTCCTAGCAGCCAATCAACCTAACATGCATGTTTTTGGAGGAAACCAGAGAAAACCCACACATACACAGCTAGAACATGCAAACTCCACACAGAAAGGCTAGGGATCCAAGCCTCACCCCCATTCTGGTACTCAACCCCCTGACCTTCTTACTGTGAGGCCACCGTGCTAACCACTTCGGCACCGTGCAGCCCCTGAAAATGTTTCAATGTAAACAACAGAAGACGACGCGTTGCGATGATACAGCCGTCTGTCTCGCTGCAGCTCTGCTTGTAAATAAAGACTTGATTCTTATCTACAATCGACCTAACGACGGGCACCCCTGGTGAAGATAATCACTATTAAAAAACCTGGAAGAAAACATATTAATGACTTTAATTCACTTAATCCGTTCATGAGGTTTAAAAGTTCTTAAAATTCTTCCTTTTATAAATTACTGATTGGTATAAAAACACTCTTTAAACCTGACTAATTAATTTTTTTCCTCCTCACTAGTGAATGTGATAATTATAGTTTAGGTCAGCTGGTCAAGTGAAAAAAGATTTAAACCCTGAAAGCAAGAAGGTCATTTTCTGCTAAAGAGTTTCCACTTAATTAAGTACGTCTGGTTAATTACTTGTTTACCCAAGCAGGACAAACAGAAAGCAGCTCAGGTGTAGAGCTGTAATAGGGCTTGAGAAGTTCGGCCTTAAGGGCCTGAGCCTGACAGAATTTGGTCCGAACCCAACCTGTGCCCGACAAGAACATTTTGATTGCCAACCCAAACCTGTTTAGAGCCCGACATTATTCAAACGTGCACACAGCTTTTGCAGAGAATGAGTCATTTTTATTTAGGATTTAAAACAATTTATTGACGCCTTATTGAACACATCGATCTTGATAAAGAAGGTGGAAGATTTTAAGTATCTAGGATCAACAGTCCAGAGCGTTTGAGAGTGTGGAAAAGAGGTGAAGAAGCGTGTTCAGGCAGGCTGGAACGGGTGGAGGAAAGTATCAGGTGTGATGTGTGATAGAAGAGTTTCAGATAAAATGAAAGGCAAAGTGTACAAAACCGTGGTGAGAGCGGCCATGCTGATTGGTCTAGAGACAGTGTGGTGAGAACGGCCATGCTGATTGGTCTAGAGACAGTGTGGTGAGAGCGGCCATACTGATTGGTCTAGAGACAGTGTGGTGAGAGCGGCCATGCTGATTGGTCTAGAGACAGTGTGGTGAGAGCGGCCATGCTGATTGGTCTAGAGACAGTGTGGTGAGAGCAGCCATGCTGATTGGTCTAGAGACAGTGTGGTGAGAGCGGCCATGCTGATTGGTCTAGAGACAGTGTGGTGAGAGCAGCCATGCTGATTGGTCTAGAGACAGTGTGGTGAGAGCGGCCATGCTGATTGGTCTAGAGACAGTGTCACTGAGGAAAAGACAGGAAGCAGAGATGTTTGTAGCAGAGATGAAGATGCTGAGGATCTCTCTGGGAGTGACCAGGATGGACAGGATCAGAGGAACAGCACATGTTAGAGGTTTTAAAGTCAGAGAGGTCAGACTGAGATGGTTTGGACATGTGCAGAGGAGAGAGAGAGAGTACATCAGAAGAAGGATGCTGGGTTTGGAACCACCAGGAAAGAGGACTAGAGGAAGACCAAAGAGGAGGTTCATGGATACAGTGAAGGAAGACATGAAGATAGTTGGTGTGACCGAAGAAGATGCAGCAGATAGGGTTAGATGGAAGAAACTGACTTGATGTGGCGACCCCTGAAGGGAAATGCCAACCACTCACGTGCGAGCCTGATGGCCCGAGTAAAAATATCAAAAAATTTTTTTTAATATACTTATTTAATCCCTCACCGGGAAATTCATGTGGCAGGCTGCCACCTATGACGGCGCCAATGGTGGGAGAAACAGGGGGTTAGATGTCTTCTCCAAGAACCCTAGACGTAAACTCAGTGGGATGCAAACCTGCGAAATTCCGGTTAACTTCCAGTCTGCAGGCGAACACTCTAACCACGGAGCCACCGTCTCCCTCCCCCAAATTGAGCCCGTGCAAAGACTTACAGCTCTACTCAGGTGTGCAGGCAAAGCCGAGCAAACTGTGAACTCTCACGAAAACTCTGTTTTTGTTTCGTGAGAGTGGAATACCGTCAGATTTAACCGACCAACCGATGAATCGCTCAGTCTGTAGTTGAAACCCTGCAGTTCGAAAGCAGAACAAATATTAACTTCAAGTAGAAATGATTTAACCCCTTCTGGAAAGTTGGATTTACACCTTTGTTTGGTTCTACCGTGCAGGCTCGTTCCTTCCTCTCCCACACACACACACACAGACAAACACACACACACACACACACACACACACACAGATCCTCTATTCAATTACTTTGTAGTTTTCTGAGGCAAAGTCAGGCACAATAACACCCTCATGCAATTTAAATGTGGTGTGTAAAAAAACCTACTTTCATCTGTGTGAGGTTGCCTGCCTCACCTGGAGACGGATAACGCTCCAAAATAAAACGTACAAACACACAAATGAGCAGGTGTGTTCCAAACAAACAAGCGCACGCATCGACATTGATATTCCTGCATCTGTACGCCCATTTTCACATCAATGAGAGCAGAGTGAGGCGTAAAACGAGCTGGCACGGAGAATCAAAGTGCCTCGTGGGGACGTAGTATGTGCTTTGTGGAGAGGGGGGTCGCTTTTTGTAAGGCCGCGAGCTTTGTCAAATGTTGTTAATCTCAGATTGATTTGTTCACGATGCGACCAAGAAGCTAAAATAAACCCAGAACAGAGAAACTTCTACAGTCCAGTTATTAATGATCGTTCAGAAGAATTCAAAGTTAAAAGATTTAAAAAACAACACTCGTCTGCTTGACCTGTGATGTGTTTACTGAAGTGTCACAGGAGCACAGTCTCTTGTCCCGCATTGGAGTGAATCAGTAGGAATGAAGAGGGGAGTGCTTCCTGTCTGAACATACCCGGCTTCACTATGGAACTAAAGATGGTGGACTGCTGGTGTTGTTCCACCACAGTGAAGGATCAACATGTGGAGCTTTTAGTGACAGTGTAAGATCTTATTAGAATTCTATGGAGCTTTCAAACATTGTTACCACGGTTACCCAAATTCCGTCCAATGCAGAGGCAACAGTCGTATTCCACCAAGCGCCTGTTCCAGCTCCACCCTACCCAACTCGGCACCATGTAGCAGCTTTTGTGAAGCTATTTTGGAGCTCTTTCTCGGACTGCTTGGAGCTACTGGACACACTAATCTCTGCAGTAGGGATTTATAAAGTGTCTGAATCTGTATCTGAACAGCTGGAGTGCTTAAACCCTCCCACACATTCTGTGAACACAGTCATAATAATAAAAATATATACATATTATTTACTGTTTGTGAGAATTAAGCTAAAAAACAGACCGTTCTCGGACCATTTAAATGAAGTTTTTTGGTACTGGTTTAAATAAATAAAAAAAGGAACTTAATCAGTCGTTCCTACCCTCACCTATAGTCACAAGCAGAGGTGTCAAAAGTACCAACATTTCCTACTCAAGTAGAAGTATAAATACCGAGTTAAAAAACTACTTTAGTAAAAGTAGAAGTATCAACTCAAGTTTTCTACTTAAGTAAAAGTAAAAAGTAACCTATTTTAAAACTACTTAAAGTAAAAAAAGTAAAAGTAATTTTCAGAAAAAAAGGAATATTGTTAACAAAAGCGTATAAACATATTTTTTAACTATTATCACATGCTTTAAAGAGCAGAAAATGTGATAATAAATGAAAGTGTTTTGGTGAAACTTTATGAATCAGAAACATTTATTTCTTAATAATGGAACCAGCGCATGGAACCAGCGTTGCCAGGTGGGAGATGCTGGATTATCGTACTAATGACATAAAATGATCGTATTTTACAAAAAATATCGTACACCCAGTAAAACCACGCCCATTGACAAAATAACACCCTTTACATGCACTCGTAAGGCAGTGGGAGTGAAGGAAACACACAGGAGGCAAAATCCTTGGATTCTTTTTCTAAAATTTTAAGAACTGTAAAAATAAAAAAATAACCAGGGAAATAAGATTTTAAGAAACCCAGAAAGAAACCAGTAGGAGCGGGACTTAGGAGACGGTATATACAAATTTATATATATATACATATCTACATATATATGTGTACATATAAGGTTTTTTTAATGTTAACCCAAACATCTACATGATACAAAATCTAAGCGATGTGTAGTTTTAATCTCCTCAGTCAGTCTTTATAAACTAATCAATAACATTTTGGATGCTTTTAAGCACAAATACTTCATCCACTACTATTTATGGATTAATCAGTTCAATCAGCTTTGTTTATGAAGATAAAATAGTGCATCACAGGTCAAAGTTATTTTTATAAAAATACCATCTACAACATTTTCAGCAAAGACGTTTACAATAACCTAAGACTGAAAATAATAATAATAATAATAATAAAACATTTCTTTGCTGTTGTTTTTTTTTTTAAAAAAAACTGATAATTCATTCAAAGTTCAGTGTTGCAGCATCAGAAACACTTTGATTTCCGAGCCCGCAACAAGTCTCCAACACGGAAATTGACGTCCTTGCTCTTTAAAAGTTTGTGGGCGGTGCTGCTCGCCCCAAAGTAATGATTGACTGGACCTTTCAGCCAATCATCATCTGTTCCTTTGTTTGATGCATTCAGGGTTCATAAAAAAAAAAAAAAATCCGACAAACAGTCGCGGCTTTATAACGGTGACAGAATGGAGAAAGTAGCGACTACTTTTGATAAAATTAACGAAGTAAAAGTACAGATAATTGCATAAAAAAGTAGTGAGTAAAAGTAAAAAGTAGACAAAAAAATAATTACTTCGTTAAAGTAAAGATAACGAGATTTTCTACTTGAGTAAGGTAACGAAGTAGACTTACTTCGTTACTTGACACCTCTGGTCACAAGCTGTGACTATACTGGACATCTCCGGGCTGAGGAGTCCCCTGTGTCTCCATCAGGATGAAGAACATCTACTCATCCCCGTACTGGACATCTCCGGGCTGAGGAGTCCCCCGTGTTTCCATCAGGATGAAGAACATCTATTGACTTCTTTAGATATTTAGCTGTAGATTAGAATAAGCTAATATTTAAACAATAATCTTTGACACATTGTTTGCTTGTCCCGGGGGAGGGATCTCTCTTTCACGTGGATCCCCATGAGGTTTCTTATTTTTTCCCTACTGATGTTTTGTTTTAGGAGTTTTTCCTCACCTAGAAGGAGAGTCTAAGTGCATAAATGTGCTAGTCTTGTTTAGTTAGCATTTGTTAGTTATTTTTCTTGTTGTGTATTTGTGTTAATACATTCCTCTTTTTCTTGTGAAGCCCATTGAGACGGACATTCTGTGATTTTGGGCGATACAAATAAAATTGAATTGAATTGAATTGGGTGGTGACGAAAGAATGATATTGTGGTTACAAGTAGCTGAAATGAGCTTCCTCTACAGGGTGGATGGCCTCTCACTCAGAGATTGGGTGAGGAGCTCTGCCATCCGGGAGGAGCTCGGTGTCTAGCCGCTCCTCCTCCAGGTCGAGAGGAGCCAGATGGGGTGGTTTGGCCCCCCGAGCGCCTTTGCTGGTAAGGTGTTTTGGGCACATCCCACTGGGAGGAAACCAAGAGGCAGACTCCGGACCTGCTGGAGAGACTATGTCTCACAGCTGGCCGGGGAACGACGCGGGATCCTTCTTGGGGAGCTGGAGGATGCAGCCGGGGTGAGAGAAGCCTAGGCTTCCTGTATGAGGCTGTTGCCCCGGCAACCCGGCCCCGGATGAGCGGAAGATGACAGAACGGAATCCATCAGGCCGGGGTTTTGAGCACCTTCTGACTGTGAAAACATTTCAAAGTGTTTCAGTAAAGACGCTGGAGCTCGTTTCACCGCTCCATATCACGTCTCACACTGGTTTATTTTATTTTTAAGTCCCAGAATTCATCCACAAACCGACCTTAAGGAGTTTAAAATGACTTTATAATTCTAAGTGATCCCGACTGCAGAAACCAAAGCCTATGTATCCTTGACAACATAAAGATGGGGATCCACTCCCGGCCAGTGAGCGCTGAGTGCTGAGGGAGGAGATAAGAAGAGATTGAATTTAATTTGCTGCCTCTGTGTCTCATGTAAATGGAATAAGTGGGTTACAGCATGAGCCACAAAGAAGAAAAACATTCAAAATACTGAAGAGGGACGTGTTGTCACAGTTTTCAGTCTCTTTTGTCCTCCATCACGAACCAAAGATTTCTTAAAAGACTTTTAGAGGCTCTGAAGAGACTCAACAGGTCAGATATCATATTAGAAACTTTTATTAAACCATCTTTCATACATTTTTCCCTTCATCTAAATATTTGTCCATCCATTTATCCAACTTGTACCCTCTTTCTTGTTCCTGCTCAGACGTCGTGTTTTGGTTGTGTGAGATTTTTCACTCTGTTACATCAGATGTTTTCAGAGGAAATCACCATATAAGGAGAAACAATGTCTGATTTGGGTGTGGCACACTTGGACATAAAGAGTAGACCCCTCATTGGCTGCTGTGGCTGGCATCTTGGATCGGTAGTCCTACCTGTAGTGGTAGATCCAATGTCTGAGCACTGTGTGGTGGATTCTGGTTCTAATCTGAGGATGATTGAGAGCAGGACTTGGAGACTGAATAATATAGCTTCATTGTTCTGTATTTCTGTCCACTAGTGAAATCTTCTCTAACAAAACCGTGGTGAAAGCGGCCATGCTGATTGGTCTAGAGACAGTGTGGTGAGAGCGGCCATGCTGATTGGTCTACAGACAGTGTGGTGAGAGCGGCCATGCTGATTGGTCTACAGACAGTGTGGTGAGAGCGGCCATGCTGATTGGTCTAGAGACAGTGTGGTGAGAGCGGCCATGCTGATTGGTCTAGAGACAGTGTGGTGAGAGCGGCCATGCTGATTGGTCTAGAGACAGTGTGGTGAAAACGGCCATGCTGATTGGTCTGGAGACAGTGTGGTGAGAGCGGCCATGCTGATTGGTCTGGAGACAGTGTGGTGAGAGCGGCCATGCTGATTGGTCTAGAGACAGTGTGGTGAGAGCGGCCATGCTGATTGGTCTAGAGACAGTGTGGTGAGAGCGGCCATGCTGATTGGTCTAGAGACAGTGTGGTGAAAACGGCCATGCTGATTGGTCTGGAGACAGTGTGGTGAGAGCGGCCATGCTGATTGGTCTAGAGACAGTGTCACTGAGGAAAAGACAGGAAACAGAGATGTTTGTAGCAGAGATGAAGATGCTGAGGATCTCTCTGGGAGTGACCAGGATGGACAGGATCAGAGGAACAGCACATGTTAGAGGTTTTAAAGTCAGAGAGGTCAGACTGAGATGGTTTGGACATGTGCAGAGGAGAGAGAGAGAGTACATCAGAAGAAGGATGCTGGGTTTGGAACCACCAGGAAAGAGGACTAGAGGAAGACCAAAGAGGAGGTTCATGGATACAGTGAAGGAAGACATGAAGATAGTTGGTGTGACCAAAGAAGATGCAGCAGATAGGGTTAGATGGAAAAAACTGACTTGCTGTGGCGCCCCCTGGAGGGAAATGCCAAAAGAAGATTAAGACAACATCTGACTGTAGAATTTTTTTTTGCAGAGTCTAGTGTGTTTAAGTCTATGGTTGCTCAGGTTAGAAACACAAGTGGGGGAAGTGTGTGAAGTATCTCATTTGCATTTCAAGAGAGCAGCACTAAACATGTTTTTTTTTTTCAGTATTTGGTACAAATGTTAGAGAAAGTAATAAGATCACAAAACGCTGAGAAAATAAGACCAAAAGACATGATGTTCAAATGATTACAAACTTTGTTTGAAAACTTTGAGTCTTTGAGAGAATTAATTAAGAAAAAAATAGTCCCAAAATGTTGATGTCTGTTTGAGAAATGTCTATTAAGTTACTCAGTACCAACTATAGGTTTTGGTTTTAAGGCTCTTCTGACTGTGATGTCTCCCAAATGGAAGGTATTTTAATAAAACTGCTTCTAGTTACTCAGTACTTATTTTCTTTTTTAGGTCCAGTACTTCTGGTATAATTTTTTCTGACGATTCTCTTCTGTTTGCTTTGAGATAAAATGGTCGCTGAAGTCATTAAATCAAGAATCACAGGGACACTAATATTTACTGTGGATTCTCAATGACTTCACAGCAGAAGGACTTTAAATTCCATCTTTAGTGTTACAAGGCTTGGCATGGATAAAGTGAAAGTCTCTCCGTCTGGGTCAGGTGGTTCAGGTGCTCTCTCTCTCTCTCTCTGCAGGTGGAGGAGGTGGTGGATGTCGGGACGTTTGCAGAAGAGGACATCCACATCCCGAGCATCTACGTTCACAGGGTCGTACAGGGCGGAGCCTACGAGAAAAGAATTGAGGTAGAAGTGGTTTTCACAAGATGTGTGTGTGTCAAACCAGGCCTCTCTTAAGACGTTACCATTTCCAAACAGCCTTTCTAAAATTTTTCACATCTTTTTTCCCTCTGTGTTTCTTCCTGGTCGATGTTCATATTCACTTCTCTGATTCCAGAAACGCACTGTGAAAAAAAGCCAAGCTGAGAAACCCAAACCAAAAAAAGACTCTGACGTTGTTCGGGAGCGGATCATCCGCCGTGCGGCTCTGGAGTTTGAAGACGGGATGTACGGTATCCTTTGGAATCAAAACCTCGGGCTACATTGATTGTTAGTTGCATGACTATAAGAATGTAATCCGTTTTATGGTGGGTACTGAGGAACTGAGGACAGTTATTTCAAATTCCTTAGTAGGTTGGGTATTTGGAAGCACGGATGCACGGACCGTTTGAGTACTTCTTACATCCACCACATTCCATGTACGAAGACATAAAAATAATTTATCACCAAATATTTCAATTAATTTCTCTTTTCTTTTGAAGCAAGTAGAAGTTTTTACTTCCTCTTCTGAGATTATTCTCTTCTTTTTATAGTTTATTTATTTATGGACCAGTTTGTTCACTGTCCCTCAGAGTCCAGCATGACACACTGAGTGTCCCTGTAGAGCGTGCTCAGACCTGAGGTGTTTAATAACGTCCACTTATTATCTATTACTTGAAATCTATCAAGACATTTTAGAAAATATTCAAGCAGTTTTTAATTTTTTTTAAAGAATCACTCAGAACAAGGGTTCAGTAGTCGGGCTATCGCTCTGTGTTTCCTTTGCTCGTTTTTGAAGGATTGTTAAAAGCCGACAAAAGCAAACGTCCTCAAATCGGACGGCAGGCTGAAGGTGATGAAGGATAGATGAACATATTTTATTCTTGTGCAGTGATTTAATTTTAAAGTGTATTTGTTGTATGTTTTGATACAAGATGATACAAGATTTTGTGCCCCTGGGACTCTGTAACACTTGTAAATTTACAGGGATGGAGCTTCGCGCCCCTGAGACTCCGGAGACGCTTAGTCCATGCTGCACGTACTTTAAGAGAGTCAGAGCTACTCCCTTTGTTCGCCCACGCTTCTGTGAACAACGCACCGGGCACTTTATGTGCAGGGGAAATTTGAGTGTCCGAGAAGAGCGATCAAATCAAACTTTATTTATAAAACACTTTTAGACAAAAATGTAACACAAAGTGCTTTAAAAACCCCAAGAACATAAAAACAAAATAAAGACAAATCTTCCACCCACAGATAAACAACCTATTTACCCACACACACATCCATACATGTAAAAATACACACAATAAATATACACACTTTCAGGCATGTACACAGGAACACATACACACTCACTAAAAAAATCCAATAGGCTGGATGAAGATAAAACACCTGAGAAAACTTTATCTGAGGACCTCCGCAGCAGGAGCCGAGGTGCACCTGCAATTACCGACTATAATCCAAGGTCCTGGGTAAGAGACGAGTCCGGAGCCAGATCTCCAACACGACCCTGGAGCCAGGATCAGCAGTCACAGGTAACCACAGGTTCTCGATGAACTCTGTGAGCTCCATTTAGCTTCTGAACGGCCGCTGGTTTAGTACCGACTTGGGTGGAACGAAACTGGAACACCCACATGGTGGAATGGAGCTGTAACAGCATCTGGGTGAATGTCAGCACATTTTGCATCTGATGCATTTTGATGTCCCAGCCACCTCCGCAGGGTGGCGAGCCGCTCCAGGTTGAGAGGCGCCAGATGGGGTGGGATGCCCCCTGAGCACCTCGCAGGCGAGGTGTTTTGGGCACGTTTCACCGGGAGGAGACCAAGGGGCAGACCCCAGACCTGCTGAACAGACTATGTCTCACAGCTGGCCGGGGAACGACTCTGGATCCTTCCAGGTGAGCTGAAGGATAGAGCCGGGGTGAGAGAAGCCCGGGCATCCCGTTTGAGACTGTTGCCCCCGCGACCCAGCCCCGGAACAACCGGAGGATGACTGAACGGAACAAAAACCTTGTCCTACTTTTAGGAAGATTGGGACAGGTCTGTACTTATGGAACTACCTCCAGAACCAATTAATTTTGTAAGTAGAGGTACTGCTGCACCCGCTTTTAAATGATCGCATCTCTAAACGGGCATAAGCTGCCATGTTGATCTGTATTTGCTGAGATAAGAATGATTAACCAATTAAAATACAGCAATCCTTCTTTAACTCAGACAATCAGCTAACCTCGGGATTGGGATTCCAATGTTAGCGAGCAACTTCATCAAACCAGACATCACCGTCCATCTCCAAAGTGAAAATGGGATTTTGGGTCTGGTGAGAAATCTGCATGTTCTTCTTTTTAAATATTAACAAGCTGAAAAATAAATTGACTTGTCGGCGTGGCAGCTGTAAAGTTTTTAGCTCTATATGTGTCAGGATGAATAGTCTGAGTCATTTCAAACGTGTGAGGTTTATTATATAACAGCCGGTGACAGCTTAGCGCTTTTCCTCTGCCGCCATCATTACCGGCTGGCAGGGTCTCCTAACAAAGACTGCTGCTCTCCAGAACCCGTGGAGCCTCGCCAACTCTTTGTCACAGTTTCTTTTAATTATATTTCCAGTTAGAGAGGTGCTGATCTCACTTTTTTTCTTCTTTTTAGATGTTTCTGTCCATGTTCTCATATTTTATTTTGTGATTTAGGGGCCGTATCCCACCGAGGACGAGGTGGATGCAGACCTGATAAACGCAGGTATACGTCTAAAAAAAGAGCATGTTTCTTTAATTATTGTTTAGATTGAACGTCCTGCGTGTGGTGATTGTCTCGTTTGATCAGAGTGTTTGACAAAGTGTCGTTGTTGTTTCACAGGAAAGGAAACGGTCACCGTGCTTCCTGGCGCCGCCTACTTCTCCAGCGATGATTCATTTGCCATGATCCGAGGGTAACCATTTCATTCTACGTTTTGTGCACCTCTTTATAAACATTCTTACCTCCATAACTCACTGCACATAAAGATTTTATGCTCTTAAAACAGTTAAAAAAAACCCCTCAAATTCTCTTCTATTTTTTTCTGCTCAGAAACTTCAGTGAAAGAATGATGTCGAGCAGCAAACTAACGAATAGCGTTCACCATCCGTACCTGACAGCAGCCTTGTCGATACAGCCGAGGTCTGCGGGTCGTATTGATCGGTCCGCTGACTGATATCGCCCACCCGTGCTCCTCGCAGCATCAGTCTTGTTTGTCCACCCGGATGAAATTCAATACCGCTCATAAATAGTTCCGTCCACGGTCACACCGCCGGCGACGGTGAACACAAATAATCCACCAACAGTCTGAGGGAGGATTAGTCGGCGCACAGCGGATTAACTTAATGATTTATTAATCGGTTTTAATGAATCGTGTTGGCATTTTTTTATATTAAAATTTATAGATTATATTCGTTTTGAACTTATTAACCTTCCATCAATGCTCCAAAAAAAAAAAAACATTAGAAATATTATGTGAACATAAAAGTTTAGGTGTCAGAATTTTTAATTTTGAAAATCAAAGCAGATTTAGGCCTCAGAGCGAGGAGGACGGGGGTTTAAGTCCTTGAGTGGGGATGAAGTTTGAATCATTGCTCTTTCTGTGTGGAGTTTGCATGTTCTCCTCTTGTATGTGTGGCTTTTCTTTTTTTGGTGCTACAGCATGAAAGCTATAGTCACCTATGGTCACCAGCTGTGGGTGGTGACCGAAAATATGAGATCGCGGGTACAAGCGGCCGAAATGAGCTTCCTCCACAGGGTGGCTGGGCTCTCACTCAGAGATCGGGTGAGGAGCTCTGCCATCTGGGAGGAGCTCGATGTCGACCCGCTCCTCCTCCAGGTCGAGAGGAGCCAGATGGGGTGGTTCGGGCATCTGGTCAGGATGCCCTCCGAGCGCCTCGCGGGCGAGGTGTTTCGGGCACGTCCTACCGGGAGGAGACCAAGGGGCAGACCCCGGACCCGCTGGAGAGACTATGTCTCACAGCTGGCTGGGGAACGACTTGGGATCCTTCCAGGTGAGCTGGAGGATGCAGCCGGGGAGAGAGAGAGGCCTGGGCTGCCCGCTTGAGGCTGTTGCCCCCGCGACCCGACACCGGAACAAGCGGAAGATGACGGAACAGAACGGAGCATGAAAGCTTCCAGTTCCAAAAAAATGTACACCAAACAAACCAATCACTTAGACCGCCTGAAAAGGCAGACACGGATTCCCAGGGTGCGGCTTGTTTATTTAAGGTCGAATCATTTCTGTTTAATTTCACTGACAGATCAGTGTGCATCACTCTGAGCGTTGCCGTAGTGACCGCCTCCCATTTTGCTGGCTTTCGTAATGACAATCCCTCCTCTATGTGTCTGAGTAAAAACTGGCGGCACGAGCTCATTTCAATATCATTTCATATGCATCAGTTCATTTGCATGGAACATATTTGAAGTTCTAGAGGCGTGGTTTGGGCAGGATGAGACGAAGGTCGGTCACGCTCGAGATTTGTCGCAGGTGTCATCAGTCCAGCAAAAGTTGCGTGAAGGAAATCTGTTTTCTTTATGAATCTTGAATTTGGATCGTATAAACAAGGCACGTGAGCTGATTTAAGATGTCCAGCAGCCTGTACAAACGAGGCCTCTAATCTAAGCGTGTAATCTGTGATGATGATGAAGTTTAGAACCCTTTCTTTTCTTCTGCAGGGGTCACATCAACCTGACCATGCTGGGAGCCATGCAGGTGTCCAAGTTTGGAGATCTAGCCAACTGGATGATCCCGGTAAGGGCTTTATTTGGTAACTTACATTTCCACACTCGAAGGTGATGGCGTAAGGCTGTCAGGGAAGTGTTAACAAAGACAGGGGCAATCAGGGGTTTGGTGTCTTGCTCAAGGACACTTTAACATGAACTCATCTCGTTGGAAGACGAACGCTCTAACAATGAGTAATGTCACAAGGGATTACTCCCGAATCAATCCAAGCAAACTAATTACATTTTACTAACTGAACTATTTACAATGTTTTGAACAAATATTAAGAAGATAAAAGCAAACGATTGAAGAAAAAAAATGCTTGGGATTTTAGGATGAATAAAAAATTCCGAGCTGTCCCTGAACGTGTCGCAGCCCAGTTAGCTTTCTGTTTACGATCTGGTTCAGCTGTTAGTTACGTTCCTACCCTCACCATGGTAACCAGGATCTACATTCCTACCCTCACCATGGTAACCAGGATCTACGTTCCTACCCTCACCATGGTAACCAGGATCTACGTTCCTACCCTCATCATGGTAACCAGGATTTACGTTCCTACCCTCACCATGGTAACCAGGATCTACATTCCTACCTTCACCATAGTAACCAGGATTTACGTTCCTACCCTCACCATGGTCACCAGGATCTACATTCCTACCCTCACCATGGTAACCAGGATCTACGTTCCTACCCTCACCATGGTAACAAGGATCTACATTCCTACCCTCACCATGGTAACCAGGAACTACATTCCTACCCTCACCATGGTAACCAGGAACTACATTCCTACCCTCACCAGGATCTACGTTTGTCAGGTCGAAGGATTATTTTTTTACGTTCCCTTTTGTTCCGTCGTCTTCCGCTTATCCGGGGGCCGGGTTGCAGGGGCAACAGCCTCAGACGAGAAGCCCAGGTTTCTCTCACCCCGGCTGCATCCTCCAGCTCACCTGGAAGGATCCCAAAGTTGTTCCCCAGCCAGTTGTCAGACATACTCTCTCCAGCAGGTCCGGGGTCTGCCTGTTGGTGTCCTCCCGGTGGGACGTGCCCAAAACACCTCACCAGCGAGGCGAGGCGCTCGAGGGGCATCCTGACCAGATGCCTGAACCACCCTATCTGGCTCCTTTTTTTTTTGATGTACTGTTTAATAATAACCCTTCTATTGTATGCATGTTCTCCCCGCATATGTGTGGATTTTCTCCCACCCTCCAATAACATAACTGTTAGGTTTATTATTTGCTAGAAAATTGCCTCTAGGAAATCGTGTGTATGTGGATGGTTGTCTGTGTGTGTAGCCCTGTAACAGACTGATGACCTGTTAAGGGTGTATCCTGCCTCTCGCCAGAAATCAGGTGGTATTGGCTCCGGCGTCCCACGGTAAGCGGTTAAGATGATGAATGAATGAAATTCTGTCAATGCACATGAACTGAGAGTTTATAACAAAGGGGGGAGGCGATAGCTCAGTAGTAGAACGTTCGCCTTTGGACTGGAAGTTCACAGGATCGAATCCCATTGAGCTTGTGTCTTGGTGTACTTGGAGAAGACTTCTAACCCCCGTTCTTCCCACCATTGGTGCCGTCGTGGCAGCCCGCTGCGGTGTTATGCAGCACACAAATTTCCCCAGAGAGGGATCAATAAAGTATATTTCTTCTTCTTGTAAAAGGATCTCTTAGTAGTAGCTACTGCCACGTTCAACAATCATTTGGTGCCCAGTTGGAACACACTACAGTTGGCTCTGCGCGGGACAGAATGTGGGTTACTGTGGCAGTGATGTTTGAACAACAAATGTCATTTGCTGTCAAGATGTGGAGCTTTTAGTGACAGTTTAACATCAGATTATGATTCACTGAAGCTTTCCAGCTCTGTTTCACCAAGTGACTGTTTTAACTCCACTCAATCCAACTTGGCACCACCTAGCAGCCGTTCAAAAGCTGTTTGGAGCTCTCTCGAAGTACATGGCGCTACCAGACACACAATTTTTTCATAAGAAATTAATAAATTCCTTGACATCCGGGAGGAACTTGGTGTCCAGCCATTCCTCCTCCAAGTCGAGAGGAGCCAGATGGGGTGGTTTGGGTATCCGGTGAGGATGCCCCCCGAGCGCCTCGCTGGTGAGGTGTTTTCGGGCACGTCTCACCAGGAGGAGACCGAGAGGCAGACCCCGGACCTGCTGGAGAGACTATGTCTCACAGCTGGCTGGGAAACGACTCGGGATCCTTCCGGGTGAGCTGGAGGATGCAGCCGGGATGAGAGAAGCCTGGGCTTCCCGTTTGAGGCTGTTGCCCTCGCGACCTGGCCCCAGATGAGCGGAAGACGAAACGGAATCAATAAAATGTCTGGATCTAAAAACCACACAATGTTATCTTTATTTTAGAAGATAACTCTATTGTTTTCGTCCGTATATAAACGGGTCCGAACGTCTCTTTGGGTCTTCAAGGTTGCAGATGGATCTAGTGTGTAAATGCTATCAAACACGTGAGGATGGGCGTCTAATTCCTCTGATGGATGAAGCTCCTCTGCTCTCTGAGCTGCAGGGTTAAAGAGGTAAACAGACGCCACAGCGAGCAGAACAAAGCAACATCAGCTGCAATCACAGATTTGGTCATGAGGCTGTTTGGCCCGAGGGAATGTGCTTTAGAATGGCTGCTGATGTCTGTTTTTATACGTCTGTGAGGAAACAATAAGAGAACAATGTTATTCTGGTCTCTTTCTGTATGCGGCTCTGCCAATTTCTCTTCAGGGTTATCTGAGTTTACTACTGTGTTTCTATGCAAACGTATTAATTTAGGGTGCAAAGTATTTTTTTTTTGGGACCAATGTCGATGTTAAAAGTCTAAGAAATCTGAGATTTTTTCAAATTGTTTATTTTAGAAATAGCCGAAGAAAAACAGATCAGTCCGTCATGGTGAAGAAAGAGCAAAACCATAAAGCAAAGCTCTCGATTTAACAGTTGATCTAAGTTCCTACCCTCACCATGATAACCAGGATCTACGTTCCTACCCTCACCATGGTAACCAGGATCTATGTTCCTACCCTCACCATGGTAACCAGGATCTAGGTTCCTACCCTCACCATGGTAACCAGGATCTAGGTTCCTACTCTCACCATGGTAACCAGGATCTAGGTTCCTACCCTCACCATGATAACCAGGATATAGTACGTTCCTACTCTCACCATGGTAACCAGGATCTACGTTCCTACCCTCACCATGGTAACCAGGATCTAGGTTCCTACTCTCACCATGGTAACCAGGATCTAGGTTCCTACCCTCACCATGATAACCAGGATATACGTTCCTACTCTCACCATGGTAACCAGGATCTACGTTCCTACCCTCACCATGGTAACCAGGATCTACGTTCCTACCCTTACCATGGTAACCAGGATCAACGTTCCTACCCTCACCATGGTAACCAGGATCTATATTCCTACCCTCACCATGGTAACCAGGATCTATATTCCTACCCTCACCATGGTAACCAGGATCTACATTCCCACCCTCACCATGGTAACCAGGATCTACGTTCCTACCCTCACCATGGTAACCAGGATCTACATTCCCACCCTCACCATGGTAACCAGGATCTACGTTCCTACCCTCACCATGGTAACCAGGATCTACGTTCCTACCCTCACCATGGTAACCAGGATGTACGTTCCTACCCTCACCATGGTAACCAGGATCTACGTTCCCACCCTCACCGTGGTAACCAGGATCTACGTTCCTACCGTCACTATTTGGGACCTTGTTCTCCTTTTGCATCATCATCTAGCTTCATCTCTGTTTCTTTATAAATATAGAACAAAAAGAATTAAGATGCCAGGAAAAAGAAAATTATTCACCAGTTAAAATGAGTGCAAAGCGTGAAATTAGAGATGTTTCACGTAGGAGTCGGAGACGAGACGCACTCGGCTTGATCATGTTGATTTTCATTGCATTTAATGTGCAGAATAACAATTTTCAGTTGTGCAGCTTCGGAAAGCATTTTCATGGTAATTCAGGCTTAAAAATGACAAAAACTACATTGAAGAGAGAGAGTTGGGGTAATTTGGCATCTAGGATTCAGATCTGATGATGAAGTTAGAACTTTATCATTTAAAGATCTACTCACGGCTGACAGGAGACAAGTTTTTGCTTTCCTACCAGAGTACAACACACACACAAACACACACTCAGGATTATATTTACTCCACATAAATAAACTCACAGTAAGTCTGCCCTTTACCGTGCAGTCCTTGAGGAAATACATAATGAGATGCATTAAAAAGGTCCCAAAGTAGTCTCTGCTTAAAGTTTCTGCCCAATTTTATGCAAAAGAATAATAATGACATAGACATGGGGAACTTTCTGTGCCATGGCCGGAAGCTAACGAAGGTGTCTTGAATAAGGATACTTAAACATGAGCAAGACTTGAACCTAAAATAAAACCTTTTTGTTCTGTTGTCTTCGGGGCCGGTGTCCTGACGAGATCTGCAGCCTTCGAGATCCACAATGTTACGCCTCTGCACATGCCCAGAACGCCCCTCCTCCCTTCCAGATGATCTAACCATCGAGATCTGTGACCTAACCATCGAGGTCGCAGATCTCAATGGAACTGGGTCGAGGGGGAAAAAAACATCAGACATGAAGCCCAGACTTCTCATCCAAGAGGATCCTGAGGTGTTCCTATCCAGCTGTGAGACATAATCTCTACAGCCAATTCGGAGTCTGCTTCTTGGTCAGCCAGGCATTCAGGATGCACCCTAACAAGATGCCTGCACCACCCCATTTGGCTTCTCTCAGCCCGGAGGGGCAACGCGTCTACTCTGAGTTCCTCCTGGATGACATAGCATGACATATGAAGTTCATATACCCGCCATGAGTTGCCCCTTTACCATGGTAGAGAGGTTGGTGTACACCAATGATCCTTGGAACAACGTTGTCCGGGGCTGAATGCCCCTGGTAGGTTTACCCAAGCAAACAGGTCCTAAGTGAGGGGCTAAACAAAGCGCGGCTCAAAAAAACAGAATAAAGAGTTCAACAATGGCCAAGTTTCTCTTGCCCTGATGCGGGTCACCAGGAAACCCCCGTGGAGCCAGGCCCAATCGGGAGACATGAATGTGATCACCTGGCAGCCGGGCTTTTGTCTGTTCTTGTAAATTCAAAGTTTATTGCAATTTTTTTTTTAATGAAGCTGAATTCACGTCTTTCGCATAAAAAGTTGTTTTTTTCTGTTTCCATTGTCTTCCTGTCAGTTCCATCTCTCTGAATCTTGTCATTAGTTGTCACGGTAACGGGTGCTGTCGCTATGTTATTAAATAGAGAGCCGTTTGAATCAGAGTGAAGAGACCGTCAGCAAATTGAAGAGAGAAAGAAAGCCAGTCGGTAAAGGGGTCATTTTCTCTGTTTTTTTTTTTTTTTTTATCTTCTACCAGCGACTGAAAAGTCGAGACTTGGCACAACTGAAATTGTGTTTCGTTGTCATGGCAACTCAAATATGCAAGCAACACCCCGACGTGTTGCAAGGAGACACACGAGGCTAAGACAGAACTGGCGTTTGCAGCAGAATATCAGTTAATCCCATTAATGCAGCAGACAGACGTTAGATTCACACGTTTACTAAACGCTCAGTGTCCTGGTTAAATGCCACCGGGTCATGCAGTTGTTGTGAGTAGGAGTGACTGTGACATGACTCCACTTTCACATGTTGTGATAGGTGTCATTTCAGCACAGCTTCAACTTAAGAAGTCTCGTGTAAATACTGATACAGACACTCTCAGACTGCACGGCATTAGACACACTCGGTTGTACGTGTGTTTGTGGGAGAATGAAGACGCTCACTGTGTGTTTATTAAAGCTGTACATTAATGACAAAACGTCAAATTGGGGTTTTATTTTTGAAATTTCAATATTTTTGCGATGTTCCGTCATCTTCCGCTTGATCCGGGGTCTGGTCGCGGGGGCGACAGCCTCAAGCGGGCAGCCCAGGCCTCTCTCTCCCCAGCTGCATCCTCTAGCTCACCTGGAACGATCCCAAGTCGTTCCCCGGCCAGCTGTGAGACATAGTCTCTCCAGTGGGTCCGGGGTCTGCCCCTTGGTCTCCTCCTGGTGGGACGTGCCCAAAACACCTCGCCCGCGATGCGCTCGGAGGGCATCCTGACCAGATGCCTGAACCACCCCATCTGGCTCCTCTCGACCTGGAGGAGGAGCGACTCGACACCGAGCTCCTCCTGGATGGCAGAGCTCCTCACCCGATCTCTGAGTGAGAGCCCAGCCACCATGCTGAGGAAGCTCATTTCGGCCGCTTGTATCTGCGATGTCATTCTTTCGGTAACCACCCACAGCTGGTTACCATAGGTGAGGGTAGGAACGTAGATCCTGGTTACCATGGTGAGGGTAGGAACGTAGATCCTGGTTACCATGGTGAGGGTAGGAACGTAGATCCTGGTTACCATGGTGAGGGTAGGAACGTAGATCCTGGTTACCATGGTGAGGATAGGAATGTAGATCCTGGTTACCATGGTGAGGGTAGGAACGTAGATCCTGGTTACCATGGTGAGGGTAGGGATGTAGATCCTGGTTACCATGGTGAGGGTTGGAAGGTAGATTGACTTGTAAATCGAGAGCTTTGCTTTTCGGCTCAGCTCTCTCTTTACCACGACGGACCGAAGCAGCGTCCTATTTTTCCAATTTTTGCGATGTGTAATATTTAAATATAGGGTTTTAAAAATGAGGTTTGAAGGTTTAAAATGTATTTGATTTGGTTTTCTACTTCATTCATGCATGTTTGAGGAACTTGCAAACTCTCCCTTCCAGTATTTGGATACAATTCAAACGCCTGTTTCTTGGCCGTGAATTTCTTTCTCCATCATCCCCAGATTTGAATGTTAGCAGGAATTGCATTCAGTGCATGTGTTCTGCTCACGCTCAGTTCCTACCTGCAACATAACGTGTTATTTTTATAACACTGTAAACTCCACTTCTAAGCTTCTTACACTGTGTTTACATTGTAGCTCACTTTCACCCATTTACACACATTCATTCCTGATGGTGGAAGCTGGCAAGCAAGCTGGAAACCACCATCAGGAGACAATGGAGTTTTGGTGTTTTGCATGTACTCCAGGCGGGGTACCAAACCGGAAACCCGCTGGTAACAAAACAGTCGCCCTACTCACTGAGCCATCCTTTCCCAAAATAAATTGAGGGACAACGTATTGCCCCAAGTGGAGAAGTTCAAGTATCTCAGGATCTTGTTCACAGTGAGGGAAGGATGGAGCAGGAGATCTGCAGATGTATTGGTGCAGGGTTACCATGGTAACCAAAATCTATGTTCCTACCTTCACCGTGGTAACCAGGATCTACATTCCTACCCTCACTGTCATAACCAGAATCTATGTTCCTACCCTCACCATGGTAACCAGCATCTACGTTCCTACCCTCACCACGGTAACCAGCATCTACGTTCCTACCCTCACCATGGTAACCAGCATCTACGTTCCTACTCTCATCATGGTAACCAGGATCTATGTTCCTACCCTCACCATGGTAACCAGGATCTACGTTCCTACTCTCACCATGGTAACCAGGATCTATGTTCCTACCCTCACCATGGTAACCAGGATCTACGTTACTACCCTCTCCATGGTAACCAGGATCAACGTTCCTACCCTCTCCATGGTAACCAAGATCCACGTTTCTACCCTCACCATGGTAACCAGGATCTACTTTCCTAACCTCACCATAGTAACAAGGATCTACGTTCCTACCCTCACCATGGTAACCAAGATCTACGTTCCGACCCTCACTGTGGTAACCAGGATCTACTTTCCGACCCTCACCACGGTAAGCAGGATCTACGTTCCTACCCTCACCACGGTAACCAGGATCTGCGTTCCTACCCTCACCATGGTAACCAGGAACTACGTTCCTATCCTCACCATGGTAACCAGGATCTATGTTCCTACCATCACCATGGTAACCAGGATCTACGTTGCTACCCTCACCATGGTAACCAGCTGTGGGTAGTAACCGAAAGAACAAGAACATAGATCTAAGCGGTCGAAATGAGCTTTCTGTGCAGGGGGGCTAAGCTCTCACTCAGAGATAGAGGAAGGAGCTCGGAGTAGAGCCAGTGCTCCTCTGGGTCAAGAGAAGCCAGATTGGGCTGGTTCGGGCATCTGGTTAGGATGTCTCCCAAACGCCTCGCTGGAGAGGTGTTTCGGGCACATCCCACCGGGAGGAGACCGCTGGCGAGTTGCAAAGTTGTCTAAAGTTTGCAGCTGCGCAGAGTTTGACAGAAACTTGATTAGGAAACAAAAATTTGTCTTCCCAATCACTTCTTCTTAGTCTGAGGGGGTCCGACTGGAAGGTGTAACACCTCCATTCTGAGCCTGGTGTAACACGAGGTCTGCAGCATGTTAGTTACACAAACTGCACCAATCCTCCATATACATGAGGAAACTACACAGAGAAAGCCTGACATTTGTGGGCTTGAAACAGAGGCTGTTTTTCTGTAAGGTTACAGTTCCAACCACCACACCGCCTCGCAGCTCTACCGGGAATGAATCTGTCATAATAATACACAACCACATCAGACCATCTTACAGTTTTCCTCTTTGAGAATCCGTTTCTGCTGCTTTGTGACAGATAAAATTCCTCTTTGGGGAGGATAGATTAAAGACATACCTTCTATTTTTGTAAACTGCATTTGGTTGTTTGTATTCATAGAAATTCATCTTTACTTTACGCTCTTGAAGACGACACATGAAAGCATGCTTGTGATATGTTTTTTTTTTTTCCCCCACTTCCTCAGACTTCTGCCTGTTCTTTGTTGATATCTCCTCCACCCGGAGGCAGACGGTATCCTTATGATGCACCACATTTGGCATGTATATCCTCTGGTTACTGAGCAGAGAGCCAAACAGGCTCTTCAAATGATTGATGAGGAAATGGGATTTTAATTCGGTTACTAAGCCCGTCACCCTGTGGCCATATCTGCATGTTAGAAACCAGCTTTACAGAGAACCGTGTCAGACTTATCGGCAGTTTTTTCTTATCTTTTCTATCACTTTCTCTTTTTCAACATGCTTTTAATGCTTCTAAATGGAGAAAAACATGAGAAAATTTTATTGAAAAAGAGGAATCATTTCAGCTGAAAATGTCATGCATGGAAGTGAAGGTTTAAAGATGGGTTTGTTTCAGCGTTGAAGTCCCTGCACTGCCTTTGAATTTTCTTCGTTTGTGCTTGAAATAAGATGCAGGAGTCCTTGAAAATGTGGATTAAATATGTGCCACATTTCTTTTTCCTTTAGAGAAAAACAAAATCAGAAATTTCACCAGGAGGCTGAAATCCTTCATTTTAAAATCAGTCCTCATTATGTTTTCTGGCTTTGAAACAAACGATTATGCTGAGACGTCTGAAGTTGAATTACCTAACGCTGCACCGAGGTTTAAAATTTAGAAAAATAAGCAAGTTTTACAACACAAATTTCTTGTGTTAGAATTGCTTTTGTCATCTTCCGCTTATCCGGGGCAAGGTCGCGGGGGCAAGAGCCAATCGCTTCTCGACGCCAGATGCATCCTTCAGCTAACCCAGAAGGATCGCGAGTCGTTCCCCAGCCAGCAGTGAGACATAGTCTCTCCAGCGGGTTCGGGGTCTGCTTCTTGGTGTCCTCCCGGTGGGACGTTGCCAAAACACCTCCCATCGAGGCGCTCAGGAGGCATCCTGACCAGATGGTGAGGAGTAGATCCTGGTTACCATGGTGAGGGTAGGGACGTAGATCCTGGTTACCATGGTGAGGGTAGGAACGTAGATCCTGGTTACCATAGTGAGGGTAGGGACGTAGATCCTGGTTACCATGGTGAGGGTAGGAACGTAGATCCTCGTTACCATGGTGAGGGTAGGAACGTAGATCCTGGTTACCATGGTGAGGGTAGGAACATAGATCCTGGTTACCATGGTGATGGTAGGAACGTAGATCCTGGTTACCATGGTGAGGGTAGGAACGTAGATCCTGTTTACCATGGTGAGGGTAGGAACGTAGATCCTGGTTACCATGGTGAGGGTAGGAACATAGATCCTTGTTACCACGGTGAGGGTAGGAATGTAAATTTTGGTTACCATGGTGAGGGTAGGAACATAGATCCTGGTTACCATGGTGATGATAGGAACATAGATCCTGGTTACCATGGTGATGATAGGAACATAGATCCTGGTTACCATAGTGAGGGTAGGAACGTAGATCAACTTGTAAATCCAGAGCTTTGCTTTTCGGCTCTGCTCTTTCTTTACCACTATGGATCGATGCGGCAAAGCGTTCCTTTAAAGCCCCAATTTTACGTTTAACATGTTTAAAGTCTTCAACTGAGTGCAAATCCAAAGTCATCCCAAAGTCATTTGGTACTAACTATAGATGAACTGATTAGCTTCTCGGGGTCACCGGATCGAAAGCCAAGGCCAAAATGATTGGGGTCACAAATTCTTGTGAACGAGAGGAGACCAAGAAGCAGATCCCGGACCCACTGGAGGGACTATGTCTCACAGCTGTCTGGAGAACGACTCCGAATTTTTCCGGGTGAGCTCGCGGATGCTTCCCGTCTGAGGCTGTTGCCCTGAGACATGACCCTGATTAACGGAAGATGACATAGCAGTTTGTAACGTCCACCTTTGTGATTTTGACATGTGGTCACACACTATGAGAAAAACCTTATTTGTTCATCAATAGTTGGTATTGAGTAATTGTGGGACATCTCTCGTCTTGTTTACAAGAGTGTTGCAGAAACACAGATCTTCCATACCATTCCGTACCACTGTCTCCCGCTTATCCGGGGCCAGGTCGCGGGGTCAACAGCCTCAGACTGAAGCCTAGGCTTCTCTCATCCCGCTGCATCCTCCATCTCACCAGGAAGGATCCCGAGGTGTGCCATGTCCAGCTGTGAGACATAGTCTCTCCAGCAGGTCCGGGGTCTGCTTCTTGGTCTCCTCCTGGTGGGACGTGCCCGAAACACCTCACCAGCGAGATTTTATTCACCTTGAAATAAAAGATGACATGTTTTGGGTTCATTTCTGAGTTTTAAGACCAGATCATTTTATTTTCAGGGTAAGATGGTGAAAGGAATGGGTGGAGCCATGGATTTAGTGGCCAGCGCTGGAACCAAAGTGGTGGTCACAATGGAGCACTCAGCCAAGGTCTGTATACACGCACACACACACACACAGAGACACACACAGACACGGATTCCAGCATGTAAATGAACATCTTGTTTTTCACTCCAGTCGTTCAAAACATTCATTATTTTTCTAACTCAAGTCCAAATTGAGCTGGTAATTTCTTTCTGTCATAATGGGACATCGGGATTGGTTATATCCGCTTCCTCTTATTATTAGTGTGAGTGTTATAGCCGAACCACGAGTCCGTTAATGGATTGCTTAATGCCCTTCTACCAGTGAACGCCAGCTTGCTCTGATGAGGTTTTACACAGGAAAAAAATCTTCTCGCTCATTCGTCTTCGACTCATTTAAATACAAGCCCGGAATTGGATTCGGTGTTTTGGGAAGAGCCGATTAGTTAGAATCATGCTCCGGCTCAGAGTAAATAAACCCAAAGGGCTTCTGGGAATACAAGTAGGCAATCACACTGAATTGGTTTAATTTTAGAAAGTCCATATTGATATGATGCAAGAGCGGTGTAACAATGTGCATTCAGAGCAGCATGCTGTTTGCTGCTAATGGGGCGCCCGCTTTACTCCAGATGGTGCAGCAGGTTAGCCGGGGCGAATGATGAATGATGTGTGTCTCTCAGGCGTCATCCCAGAAAATTCAGTGCTTATAGGTTACTGAAGAGGAGGCGGGGACACGCAGAGGTCTGATATGTTCTATTTACCTTTACTTAGTCTATCTACCATGTGAATCTGAGCAATTCAGAGTGCCATGGAACAACATGGGACTGCCATTGAGATTAAATTGCCGTTGTGTCCCTGGGTAAGACACTTCACCCACGTTGCCTAGTATGAATGGTGTGTGTGCGATTGGTTGGTGATGGTCAGCTGGACTGAGATGGACTGAGCTGGTTTGCACATGTGCAGAGGAGAGAGAGAGAGTACATCAAAAGAAGGATGCTGGGTTTGGAACCACCAGGAAAGAGGACTAGAGGAAGACCAAAGAGGAGGTTCATGGATACAGTGAAGGAAGACATGAAGATAGTTGGTGTGACCGAAGAGGATGCAGGAGATAGGGTTAGATGGAGGAAACTGACTTGTTGTGGCGACCCCTGAAGGAGAATAATGAAAGAAGAAGAAGAAGGTACAAAACATTCTAAGGATTAGTGCAGGAAAGACATGGCTGATTGCACAGGTTATCAGGATGATAAAAGATGCCACTCCCTGTTGAGGGGAGGGACTGAGCATGAGCAGATCAATTAAGATCAAGAACATTTCATTGTTTCCTAAGGGGGTAAATTGCTTGTACAGCAACAGTGCAAACATTAACCGCACACAAAATCAATAAGCCACAAGTTAAACCCCCATCGACTCATTTCGAATGCCGTGGCTACAGAAAAAAAGGGTTTTCGTATTTGTTTGGGGACACAGCTTTTAGGGATGGAGTATCTACGTCTTAAATTCAGCCCACAGGGGATATTTTGGGTCTCTTTTTAAAAGGTTCTGCAGGTCAGGAGAGGTTTCATTGGTTGTTTTTCCTGCACGTTTGGACACGTCTATGAAGGGGCTTTTTATTTCTCAGTAAAAGTGAACTGAAACCAACAAATAAAAGGAAAGCTAAAAACAGATTTAGTAAAGACCACCTAAAATCATTCTTAAAATGTCTCCGTTTCTGAAAGAAATGCTTCCTCGGGTTAACATTTGCACAAAGGCCCTCCACCTGGTCCAGTGTCCAGATACTGGACAGGAGAGATGGAAATTACTAAAATATACATGAATGAAAATACATTGGTCCGTTGTGGTAAAGAAAGAGCTGAGCAGAATAGCAAAGCTTTCAATTTACAAGTTGATCTATGTTCCAACCGTCACTATGGTAACCAGGATCTACGTTCCTACCCTCACCATGGTAACCAGGATCTACGTTCCTACCCTCACCATGGTAACCAGGATCTACGTTCCTACCCTCACCATGGTAACCAGGATCTACGTTCCTATCCTTACCATGGTAACCAGGATCTACATTCCTACCCTCACCATGGTAACCAGGATCTACGTTCCTACCCTCACCATGGTAACCAGGATCTACGTTCCTACCCTCACCATGGTAACCAGGATCTATGTTCCTACCCTCACCATGGTAACCAGGATCTACGTTCCTACCCTCACCATGGTAACCAGGATCTACGTTCCTACCCTCACCATGGTAACCAGGATCTACGTTCCTATCCTCACCATGGTAACCAGGATCTACGTTCCTACCCTCACCATGGTAACCAGGATCTACGTTCCTACCCTCACCATGGTAACCAAGATCTACGTTCCTACCCTCACCATGGTAACCAGGATCTATGTTCCTACCCTCATCATGGTAACCAGGATCTACGTTCCTACCCTCACCATGGTAACCAGGATCTACGTTCATACCCTCACCATGGTAACCAGGATCTACGTTCCTACCCTCACCGTGGTAACCAGGATCTACGTTCCTACCCTCACCGTGGTAACCAGGATCTACGTTCATACCCTCACCATGGTAACCAGGATCTACATTCCTATCCTCACCATGGTAACCAGGATCTACGTTAATATCCTCACCATGGTAACCAGGATCTACGTTCCTACCCTCACCATGGTAACCAGGATCTACGTTCCTACCCTCACCATGGTAACCAGGATCTACGTTAATATCCTCACCATGGTAACAAGGATCTACGTTCCTACCCTCACCATGGTTACCAGAATCTACATTCCTACCCTCACCATGGTAACCAGCTGTGGATGGTGACCGAAAGAATGAGATCGCGGATACAAGCGGCCGAAATGAGCTTCCTCTGCAGGGTAGCTGGGCTCTTACTCACAGATTGGGTGAGGAGCTCTGCCATCCGGGAAGAGTTCGGTGTCAAGCCGCTCCTCCTCCAGGTCGAGAGGAGCAAGATGGGGTGGTGCGGGCATCTGGTCAGGATGCCCTTCCGAACGCCTCGCTGGTGAGGTGTTTAGGGCATATCCCACCGGGAGTAGACCAAGAGGCAGACCCTGGACCTGCTGGAGGGACTTTGTCTCACAGCTGGCCAGGGAACGACTCGGGATCCTTCCGGGTGAGCTGGAGGATGCAGCCGGGGTGAGAGAAGCCTGGACTTCCCGTCTGAGGCTGTTGTCCCCGCGACCCGGCCCCGGATGAGCGGAAGACGACGGAACGGAAAAAAAAAAACCCAAGTTGGGTGGGTTTTTTTATGAGGAAATAAGTTTGAAACAAGGTTTTTTACTGATCGTCTCCTTCTATTTTTCAGGGAGGAAAGCATAAGATATTGGAGAAGTGCATCCTGCCTCTGACGGGGAAGCAGTGCGTGGACCGAATCATCACAGAAAAGGTGCATCTTTATCTCTTTACGTTTGCCAATATGTCTCAGTAAATTAAACTTGTAAATGGAAATGCACGCATGGATACACAGCGGGTCATCGGCGTGTGCCGGCGACTCTATAAGACTGAGGCTTGCTTTACTTTATTGGCATAAAAAGGCATGTTGTGTATGTGGCTGGGTGTGTACCTGTGACACATGAAATATTCAGGGAACAACATGCTCTTAAAAATGGATAAGCTGTGTTTGAGGTCAGTCGAACCCACTCCCCTTCGTCCCCAGGCTGACGGGTGGACTCCACATGTTGGTTAAATGCAAAGAGCTTTTTTGTTAATCTCACCTTATATTTCTGCTGATGATAAATGAGTGTGTACAGCATGCATGTGAATGAGTACAGCTCAGGGATGGGTGTGTGTTTGTCTACACTGAAATGTTTCCTGCCTTTCTGAGGTCCCTTTTTGTTGTTTCTAGAGGAAGCTTTTCCTCAGTTCTCCTAAAACCTGCTTTTTCTTGGTCACTGTGGAATTTTGTGGAAGCAGTAATTAACTCATTCATTTAGGATTAGTCGTTAAAAGTGAGGTAAAGCCTTCTGAGAGAAGCACAGCGGCTGTTTGTCTACGTTCTCTGCATCTAGCTGTACAGCATCTGTTCAGCCTGGAGGTGTGAGGGGCTCAAAGTAAAAATCAATAAGGTGAATTTTCTAGTCCATGCGTTTGTTTTTCTTTTAGTCACAACCAGTCGGCTTTCTGATTGTGCCGCCAGCATACAGAAACCACTAAACACCACTCACAAACACGTGGTATTAATCTCTCCATCTGACGCATGAACTGAGAACACTTCAATTATTAAATTCATCCCTCAACGGTGAAATGTTTGTGCTGCATTGAACCGCAGCAGGCTGCCAGGACGGCGCCATGGGTGGGAGAAACAGGGGGTTATGTGTCTTCCACAAGGACATCTAAACATGAGCTCAGTGGGATTCGAACCGGTGAACTTCAGTCCAAGGGCGAACGCTCTACCACTGAGTTCTCACCTCCCCCGAGTAGATTGAATCTTATTTAATGAGGATAAATATTGATTTTCTGTTTTTAAAATGCACATTTTAAATAGATTTTTTTTTCATTATTAGGTTGAATTTTTGGTCCCAGGGGGCGTTGGCCTAGTGGTTAGAGATACCGTCTTTTGATCGAGAGAATCTGGTTCGATTCCAGCCTAGCCCAACTTGTCCCTGGGACCGCAGAAAAGACACGAAAACAAAGAAAAGAAAGGTTGAATTTTTGCCTAATTGCCTCTATTTTTTTATCTTTTTTTTGCATTTGGTGTAAAATTTAACTGTGATTTAAAAATCCTTTATGAGGGTGTGTGGTGATTATGAAGAGTTGCTTGTGTCTCTTTTAGGCGTGATCTTGGTAAATGCAATACTCTACCTGTTCTGTAGCGTACAAATCCAGACTGGTGACTGGAAAGAGTTGGGGTACAACCCAACCAATCTGTTGCCGAGCCAGAGTTTAAAAACAAAAAGAGTCTCACATATTTTTTGTAGAATTTTAACTATTAAATAAATTTGGGTAAAATATGTCGTGGTAAAGGTGCAAAGGCCTGTCAGCCAAGACAGCCAGATGGGGTGGTTCGGGCATCTGGTCAGGATGCCCCTCGAGCACCTCGCTGGTGAGGTGTTTTGGGAACGTCCCACCGGGAGGAAACCAAGAGGCAGACCCCGGATCGGCTGGAGAGACTACAGTATGTCTCACAGCTGGCTGGGGAACGAATCAGGATCCTTCCGGGTGAGCTGGAGGATGAAGCCGGGAGAGAGAAGCCCGGGCTACCCGTTTGAGGCCGTTGCCCCTGCGACCCGTCACCGGATGAGCGGAAAACAACGGAAGGAAATGTCGTGGTAAAGGGCAGCACGGTGGCACAGTGAATACTACAGGAGTCTCCCAGCAAGAAGGTCAGGGTTCGATTCCCGGATAGAGACTAGGTTTGGTCTCTCTGTGTCTTTCTGTGTGTAGTTTGCATTTTCTCCCCGTGAGTTTTCTCTGGTTTCCTCCAAAACATATGTGTTTGGTTGATTGGCCCCTACGAAACTGCCCCTAGGAATGAGTGTGTGTGGATGGTTGTGTGTGCATGTGGCCCTGTGGCAGACTAGCGACCTATTCGGAGTGTACCCTGCCTCTTGCGTTGAATCTTTAGAAGATCAGAATCAGAATCTACCTTAATGATCCCACACATGGGAAATTTGTGTGTCACAGCAACAGTGAGTTGTTGTAGAGCCCGATCACGTACGGAAAGAAAGACCTCCTGTAACGAGATGTTCTTGAGCGGAGCTGTCTGAGCCTCTTGGAGAAGGAGCTCCACTGTTCGTCCAGGAGTGGGTAGAGAGGATGGTCATGATTCCTCTCTACCACTGCCTCAAGTGAGTCCTGTTTGCTGTCAATGACAGAGCCAGCCAGTCTGATTAGTTTATTCAGTCTGTTGGCGTCACTGGCTGTGATGCTGCTCCCCCAGCAGATGACGGAGAAGAACAAGGTGCTGGCCACCACAGACGGGTAGAAGGTCTCCAGGATTTTGCCGCACAACTGATGGAACGTTTTGGGAACTTTCTTATAATCTGTAGGAACGACGGTTTGTCTCATAATTTGATACAAATTTATTGATTTTGGTGTTTATTTACTCACTTTACTGCAGCATGTGTGAGTTTTGCAGAAGTCAGATGAATTCATCGTTTCCGTCGTGCACCACCTTCACATCTAAAGTTTGAAGAGAAATAAGAACCAGTGTCAAGGAGCTTCTAAAGAATGAAGCTGAGCTCATCCGTTTGATGATTCGTCCACACACGCTCACTCACAGATACTGATCTGTGGACTCAGGTCACGTGTACGTCTGTTTTTTAGGCTTTTGATTCTAATTAAACAATCCCTGCAGGCTGGTGGGTGAGTGTAGCTTTCCGTTTTTCATTTGTAAAAACAAACCGCAGGATGATTTACTGGAAGGCAGGGTTTCATACGTATCCTCAGACGAGGAGGTGAGCCGCTAACACAGTTTGGGCTGCTTCTGTTTCTAAAGCTTTACCTAACGTGACCTATTGAGGGGTGAAACTCCACGTCCCCTCTGCACTCAGTCCGTTATACACTCAGTCTGTTCTGCACTCAGTCCATTCTGCAGTCAGTCCGTTCTGCTCAGCTTGCCTTTGTTAACATTGCACTACATTTCTCTGAGCGTTTGTAAAGGTTAAAGCCCTCTCTGCTGCCTGGCGTGCACCCGTACCATCTCCTCTTTTTCCAACCCTTCTCATTCTAAACCATTCTCCACCCAGACTTTCTAATTTGAATTTTTGAAGTACGTCTTCATGACTTTTTTTCTCTCTCAGTGCGGTTTTCGTTTTATTTTTTACGCCCACATCCCTCCTTTTTCCAACAATCACTGCTTGTTTCTTTTATTTGAAAATGTGTCAGTCTTCCATCCAGCAGGAGCATTTTGATGATGCCAGTCTCTCTTTGTGGTGCAAACGAAGGAAAATAAACTTTTTGGGAAATTCTGACACTTCTTCTTCTTCATGAATCCCCAGCTGACGTGTTGAGAGGAAAACTTTTCTGTCACCTCCAGCTAGTTTCTTTGAAATTTCTGATGAAGAAATGACCTTTAATAACATTTTACGCTTGAAACACTGGCCTTTCTGTGTGGAGTTTGCATGTTCTCCCCGTGTCTGCATGGGTTTCCTCCCAGCCTCCAAAAACATGCTTGTTAGGTTGATTGGCCGGTGCCAAGTTGCCCCTAGAAATGAAAGTGTGTATGGTTGTATGTGTGTGGTCCCACGACAGACTGGCGACCTGTTCGGTGCGTACACTGCTCCTCGCCTCAAATCAGCCGGGATAGGCTCCCACACCCATGCAACCCCATGAAGGATAGACGTTTAAGAAGGTGACTGACTGAATAAAATTTTACTGGAAAGAGGGTAATGTATTCGTACTAAACCCGTTTGGCACAGGACGTTCAGTTTGGGGCACAGCTGTGCATGAATGATCATAACCCACCTCTGTGTGTGCACATCTGTCCCATGCATTGGACCACCTCACGCTATTTGTCGTAAATAGTTTCTCCCATGAAGCAGGACGCACACACACACACTCCCGCAATGTTTTGGTTTGCTTGCGTTTTGCTTTATTCCTTATTTATTTCCCTGCAGGTAAATAAATGTGTGTATGACGTGTAAGGAATGAATTTGACGTCATAGCGTACAGGAGGTGCAGTAGGTGTAGGTGTAACTAATATTCGCCCTCATTGTAATTCTATTTGGCCCACTAAGATATTTCAGATGGTCCACTGCCATTTAAGCCGACAGTACATGTAGCACTGATACTACAAATCCCAGAATGCTCTCTTGGGGCTTTGTCAGGACGCATAAATGAACTCTTATTTGTTGACAGCTGCTTTAACGACCTCGTACTACCTTCATTTAGATTCAGTTCTTTGACTCGAGGGGCTCCAAAGGCTCCTGTCATGAGGCTAAAGGGTGGAACCCGGCGCAGTGAAGAACACCAAACTGGTCTCTCTGTATTTCACTGGGTTTGAGTGAGCGCCTCCAGTTCCTCAAGCGAGCAACCGGACGTTTCCATGGAAACCGCAAAAACACAGGAAGCACCTCCTCTAGATCGTCTCCTTCTCCTCAGCTACCTTGGGACTGAACCAACTCCTGCAGCCACAACAGATGTGCTCTGTCGAATCCTCCAGGTCGAAAGCAGCCAGATGGGGTGCTTCGGACATCTGGTTGGGATGCCTACTGAGTGCCTCGCTGGTGAGGTGTTTTAGGCACATCCCACCAGGAGGAGACCAAGAGGCAGATCCCGGATCTGCTGGCCGTGTAACAACTCAGGATGCTCCTGGGTGAGCTGGAGAATGGAGCTGGGGTGAGAGAAGCTTGGAACTTGCCGTCTGAGGCTGTTGCCCCTGCAAACCGGCCCCAGATTAACAGAACAACAAACTAAGCAGAAACTCCAATCTCTATGTGGGTGCAGGCCAAAGAGGAAGTTGGAAACAGATGTTACTTTGGTTTAGAACAAGTTTTATAAATTCCATTTTTTTTTATTTCACATGCACCTGACTTCACTGCTTGCAGCCATGCATAAAAACAGATGCAGTGAAAATAAAAAGTTTTTAGTGGCGTAATAAAAACCTCAGCTAATCGTTTTTGTTACGTTTGCCCACAGCTTGCCGATCACTCCCATTTCTCTGATTTTGGTGACAGAAGGAGATGCAAAAATCTGGCTTAAATCTAGTTTGAGGTCTCAAATACAGGTTCATAATTCTTATTTTGATGCATTTATATGGGGCGGCATGGTGGCACAGTGGCCGCACAGCAAGAAGGTCCTGGGTTGGTCCCAGGGGGCGTTAGCCTCGTGGCAGTTGTCATCTTTCCAGCGGAGAAGCGGAGTCTAATCCCTCTGGGACTGCTCAAAAAAAAAAAAAAAAGGTCTTAGGTTTGAAACTTTCGCCTATCTGTGTGGAGTTTGCATGTTCTCCCCGTGTATACGTGGGTGTTCTCCGGTTTCCTCCCACTCTCCAAAAACATGCATATTAGCTACATGATTGCCTCTAGAAATTAGTGTGTTTTTGGTTGTTTGTGTGTGGCTCTGCGACAGACTCGCGACTTGTTCGGGGTGTACCCCGCCCCTTGCCTCGAATCAGCCGAGATGGTCTCCGGCACCCCCCGCAACCACTAAGGAATAGACGGTTAAGAAGGTGACCGAACGCATTTATATAAACATGGTGCTTCCTGTTGGGACTAAGCAGTAGCAGAGCACCTGCACTAATGCACTTCCTGCTTTTACTAGAATAGAAATAGAAAAAAAAATAGAAGATATACTTTATTCATCCTTCAACGGGAAAATTTGTGTGGTGCATTGCACCGCAGCAGGCTGCTATGATGGTGCCAATGATGGGAGAAACGGGGGTGGTTAGGTGTCTTCTCCAAGGACCCTAGACGTGAACTCAGTGGGATTTGACCCCATGAACTTCCGAAGAACTTCCGTTCCAAGGGTGAACGTTCTACCACTGAGCCTTCGCCTCTCCCTCAAAGAATGTGTTGTACTAGAATGTGTTTGTGGCATAGAACAAAATCCCAGACCAAAAACAACTTTGAATTGTATCCAAATAGTTTCAATTGGCTCAAACATGCATGAATGAAACATAAAATCCCTTCAGGAATGTTGTTGAAGTGGGAAACACATTCAAAAATGACAGAAAACTTCACAGAGTTGGCTTTGCATTTTATAAAAACAAAGAGAACCATCAGGATTCGGCTTAAATTAAAGTGTAAACAGCAGGTTTTATGATTACACATGATTTTATTCTTTGTTATACAAGGATCTTTTTTTCAAGCTTGAATTGATGGAGGAAAAAAAAAACCTCTGCAGCGTACTCGTCCTTCTCCATGACAACAGAGAACAACAGTGTGATTGTCAGTGATCAATAGACGCAGCCACTTGTTAGACCAGAAACCTTCACTGCATGTTGATGTGTCATCTAACACTGGATACAATCACAGGATGAAGAGCTGAAGAAATAAATCAGTGAAACTACAAACGATGACATGCATACCATCACTTTTTACTCATTTAAAAGTGGTTGACTACGCACCCAGGACTCTGTTTGAATCATAACCCGTCCCTTTAATAAATATTCATTACCAGAGTATGAAGTAAAACTTCCTGATGTTTGCTGAAGGTGCATCACATTGGAATGTGCACCATGCGTGTCATTAAACAAATTTATAAGCTTCACCAGGCAACTTAAAAATGATCTTCACAGCATGGGCTGTGATTGGTTGACACCATATGTTCATGTGAACAAAGTTTGATTTTCCAACTCCTGCATTTAATGATGCAGATGGGGATTGAATTGTATGCGTACGGAGGTGGAATCAGGTTGCAAACAGACGCCATTCACTTTACATTAAGGCCAAGGTCACGTTAAGGGGGAAATTCCTGCGGAATATCCCAAAAGTATACGGAATATGTTGCGACAAAAACGAATGATTGGAGGTTATTATGGCATCTTATTTATTTATTTTTATTTTAATGTATTTTATTAATCCCTCACCAGGAAATGTATGTGCTGCATTTCACCACAGCAGGCTGCCGCCTATGACGGCGCCAACGGTGGGAGAAATGAGTGGTTAGGTGTCTTCTTCAAAGACCAAAGACGTGCACTCAGTAAGATGCGAACCCGCGAACTTCCGGTTGACTTCCGGTTAGGAAATCAACCGGAAGTCACGATGGAGATGATGGAGGGGAGCCATCATCTCCCCTCCCCTGCATCTCCCCATTTAGAGAACTTTGTAAAGTTTTCCAGCTTTAAAGAACCACGGAAGTACTAATGAGTACCCGGAAAAGATACAGAAGAGCCCCGGAAATGCATGAAAGGGGATATCCATGTACGTAGTACAATTGCTGTTCACTGTTTAATATTTTCATATTTAAAACACCCTGAAAGAACCACATGTCATCCTAGAAGAAATAGGTTTCTGTACAACGTCACCACGAAAATGCTGCTGAATTTCCCTTAAAGAGCCAGGAATCCCCCAAAGAGCGATTCATTTCAATCACCCCAGATGTTTTGGTTGAAAACATTCAGGGCGACCATGACGGGAGCTCCGGGAACTTATTAAAACTTCCCAAATCATCAAGTAAGCAAATCACCAAGGATGTACTGCTGAAGAACCACGTTTCACATACAGGTATCCATAGGATTTCCGTCCTTCCTCTGGCAGCCTGATGTGACCTAGGCTTAAAAGTGGAAACTTTAGATGCTGAACCCTTGTTCGGTTTGAATGCAGATTTAGAGGTTCAGCAGAACAGATGTCGAAGGTCTCCAAGCAGACTTCCTTCATTCTGTTCAGCAACAGGTGATGGCTGAAATGTGATTGGTCTAAATATGAAAATATTTATCTAGGAGCAGTAAATAACAAAGAGCAATGAAGAGTGTGGAAAAGAGGTGAAGAAGCGTGTACAAGCAGGCTGGAACGGGTGGAGAAAAGTATCAGGTGTGATGTGTGACAGAAGAGTTTCAGATAAAATGAAAGGAAAAGTGTACAAAACCGTGGTGAGAGCGGCCATGCTGATTGGTCTAGAGACAGTGTGGTGAGAGCGGCCATGCTGATTGGTCTAGAGACAGTGTGGTGAGAGCGGCCATGCTGATTGGTCTAGAGACAGTGTGGTGAGAGCGGCCATGCTGATTGGTCTAGAGACAGTGTGGTGAGAGCGGCCATGCTGATTGGTCTAGAGACAGTGTGGTGAGAACGGCCATGCTGATTGGTCTAGAGACAGTGTGGTGAGAGCGGCCATGCTGATTGGTCTAGAGACAGTGTGGTGAGAGCGGCCATGCTGATTGGTCTATAGACAGTGTGGTGAGAGCGGCCATGCTGATTGGTCTAGAGACAGTGTGGTGAGAGCGGCCATGCTGATTGGTCTAGAGACAGTGTGGTGAGAGCGGCCATGCTGATTGGTCTAGAGACAGTGTGGTGAGAGCGGCCATGCTGATTGGTCTAAAGACAGTGTGGTGAGAGCGGCCATGCTGATTGGTCTAGAGACAGTGTGGTGAGAGCGGCCATGCTGATTGGTCTAGAGACAGTGTGGTGAGAGCGGCAATGCTGATTGGTCTAGAGACAGCGTGGTGAGAGCGGCCATGCTGATTGGTCTAGAGACAGTGTGGTGAGAGCGGCCATGCTGATTGGTCTAGAGACAGTGTGGTGAGAGCGGCCATGCTGATTGGTCTAGAGACAGTGTGGTGAGAGCGGCCATGCTGATTGGTCTAGAGACAGCGTGGTGAGAGCGGCCATGCTGATTGGTCTAGACACAGCGTGGTGAGAGCGGCCATGCTGATTGGTCTAGAGACAGTGTGGTGAGAGAGGCCATGCTGATTGGTCTAGAGACAGTGTCACTGAGAAAAAGACAGGAAACAGAGATGTTTGTAGCAGAGATGAAGATGCTGAGGATCTCTCTGGGAGTGACCAGGATGGACAGGATCAGAGGAACAGCACATGTTAGAGGTTTTAAAGTCAGAGAGGTCAGACTGAGATGGTTTGGACATGTGTAGAGGAGAGAGAGAGAGTACATCAGAAGAAGGATGCTGGGTTTGGAACCACCAGGAAAGAGGACTAGAGGAAGACCAAAGAGGAGGTTCATGGATACAGTGAAGGAAGACATGAAGAAAGTTGGTGTGACCGAAGAGGATGCAGCAGATAGGGTTAGATGGAAGAAACTGACTTGCTGTGGCAACCCCTGGAGGGAAATGATACAAGAAGAAGATATCATGGAGCACAACCATTGCACAAGCTTTACAATGAAGCAGAACAACTAAAATCTAATTTATTTTCATTCAGATTTTTTTTACACACTTGTCATTAATTTCCTACTTTTGAAACTTATTGGTTATTTTTCTGCTTGAATTTCTCGTTTCCATTTCTCTGAGGATCTCCTTCTACGGTGTGTTTTCTGGAAGCAGCGTTGGTATTAAAATGATAAAGTGTGTGTATCGTTTGTTCTGTGAGTAAATAAGATTACTTCTCTACTTAAACAGGTTTTCCTTCTTTATTTAAATGACTTTGTTTTTCTAATAATTAGTTTATAATTCTCCTCTTATTTCAGGAAATAAGAAAATGACCCATTTTTTTTTCAGATAAATTAAAATAATACTTAAATTTTTTTGTTTTGGCTATTTAATTGCAGTAATCACGTAAATTAAATTATGGTCCAGAGTTTAATAAAAACAGAGCCTGCTTATTATAACTGCCTGAATGGTTCACTTTTTGTTTCCTTGTGGGAAAGAAAATTTTTCTTTTAATTTGTTTTTCTGTTTGAAAATTTCTAGCAGAAATAAAAACTGCAAAATCGCCACCAGACAAACAGAATAACCAATTTTAATGGTTTAAATTAGGCATTGAAAATAAAAACTAACTCTTTGTGAATACGACGTGAGCCCTAAGACGGTAATTTTATATTAAACAGTAATATTTAGAAAAGATTGTTAATTGATTGTTAAAATCAGGACATTTTAGTTTCTCATAATGCTGTAACAACGATCCTGTGTTCTGTTGTGTTCCTCTGTTGTCTGGAATGCCAGGTGTCTTAGGGAGTGTGAAGAAACAGACTAGCACTGTCCTCATCCTCCATTTCTTACCTGACTCCAAGGCTGTGATCACTCTGAACTTCAGTTGAACTGTTTAGACCAGGGGTGGGCAAACTTTTTGGTTCGCGGGCCACATTAAGGCCCCGTCCACACGTAGCTGGGTATTTTTCAAAACGCGAATATTTTTAACCGTTTTGGCCTGCCGTCCACACCAAAACTGAGTTTTTTTTCCACTCAAAACTGGCGAGATTTTGGAAAACTCTGTTTGCGTTTGCGTGTGGACGTGCGAAAATGGCAATTTGCATTTTTATGCGTCACTATCTGCGACAGTAGTTTACAAAAGCAGACAATGGGCAGCATGGATCCACAGAAACAAGTATGACTTTGTAACCTGTTGCAGACTCTCTTTTCTTACCTTTTTGGCACCCTCAACTGCTCTTGCTTCTTGTTGAGGAGCAAAGGAGGAGAAACGCACTGCAATCGGGGATTATTCATCACATAAGCCTCCCTCCTCCTCCACTCAATACTGCCAACTACTGGTCTGGCACGCTAATAACCGCACTCAGAAGTGTATTTATACAGCTCCGTGTGGACGCGAGCGTTTTCCTAAAACCAAGGACAGCGGATATGCAATTTCAAAAATACCCGGCTATGTGTGGACAGTACGTAAGTTCTAACATTTGACAAGAGGGTCGGAACAGTAACAGATGGATGGCATGCTTTAGTAACCGCTAGATTAGACCAATAAATAAATTGAAATATTTTCTAAAAACAAAAAATTGGAATAATAGACAGTCTGTGGGTTAATGGTTTTTGTTCAATCCACAGAATCCAAATCTTTACCATCTTTGAAAATTCTGCGAAGTCGCAGAAACGCCAACCGTTTGCCCAATTTTTTAATGATTTAATTTGCCTGAATTACAGCTGTGGGGTTAGAGATCGTAGACCAACAGTTTAGCTGCTACTTAGCCTCAGTCTTGTATCTCATGAAGCACAGTCATACCTCAGTTCCCCAACATCCAATGATGTCTAACAACACAGACCTTAAGTCTGGATCCCTCTGCGTGCTGAAAGAGAGTCCCCACTAGTTCCAAAACTTGTCAGCTTCTTTTGACAGATTGTCAGCTTTCACTCGGACACTATTATTAAAATAACATTCGGACTCTGTTATGGTAGCTGTAAAAGCACTCTAAACTACTCTTTTTGTCACCACTCAGCCTGTAACACACGTTATTTAAGGTTAACCTTCCATTCTGATGCACCAATTAAAAAAGGATGAGTTGACACTAAGGTGTTGAACGGCATGTCTCTGTCTGTCTGACGTCACAAACTGGATTAAATATTTAAATGGTCTCGATCATTGTGATAAGTATCTAGAAACATGTCTTCTTCTTCTCCTTCCTTTATTTCCCTTCAGGGGGCGCCACAGCAAGTCAGTTTCTTCCATCTAACCCTATCTGCTGTATCCTCTTCAGTCACACCAACTATCTTCATGTCTTCCTTAACTGTATCCATGAACCTCCTCTTTGGTCTTCCTCTAGTCCTCTTTCCTGGTGGTTCCAAATCCAGCATCCTTCTTCTGATGTACTCTCTCTCTCTCCTCTGCACATGTTCAAACCATCTCAGTCTGGCCTCTCTGACTTTAAAACCTCTAACATGTGCTGTTCCTCTGATCCTGTCCATCCTGGTCACTCCCAGAGAGATCCTCAGCATCTTCATCTCTGCTACAAACATCTCTGTTTCCTGTCTTTTTCTCAGTGACACTGTCTCTAGACCAATCAGCATGGCCGCTCTCACCACACTGTCTCTAGACCAATCAGCATGGCCGCTCTCACCACACTGTCTCTAGACCAATCAGCATGGCTGCTCTCACCACACTGTCTCTAGACCAATCAGCATGGCCGCTCTCAGCACACTGTCTCTAGACCAATCAGCCTGGCCGCTCTCACCACACTGTCTCTAGACCAATCAGCATGGTCGCTCTCACCACACTGTCTCTAGACCAATCAGCATGGCCGCTCTCACCACACTGTCTCTAGACCTATCAGCATGGCCGCTCTCACCATGGTTTCGTACACTTTTATTTTATCTGAAACTCTTCTATCACACATCACAACTGATACTGATCTAGAAACATGTGTAAGGTTTTTAAATTTGTGACCGACTTTTGGCTGCGTGACCATGTCAACTTAATCAGTTCATCTATAGTTTGCAGTGAGTAACTGTAGGCAGTTTAATCAAAATCTCCTGACAGGTTTGGGAGGTGTTGTGTTTCCAAGAAGCTGTGACCTTGAGCTTTGGTTGAATGAATCTGAAAACCAAATAAGTTTGGGATCGTGTTACTTCGAAAAGTTCGCTCCTGGTCGGGCAACGTGGTTATGCCAACGCAGATTGGACCAATGACTGCTTATTTGTGGATCCAAAAATTCAACGTGGCGCTGTTTGTAAGGCGGAAAATGTCAACTAAATTGGCTTCATTTGGATAAAACCAAACATAACCGATGACGTCACACTTAATAAACCCGTCCCTTCTACGGTTAATGACCTGAACCCACCGGTACTGCATCAACCACCTCTGTCCCACAGTGATGCATGTTTAATTCCTCCTAATCAGCGGTGACGAATGTTTGGGATGTGTTATTTCCATCTGTCCTGTTACCTCACAGTGAGATATCTGCCTGCTTCTCTTTCTCTAATGAGCTGGGACTCCTGACAGGCTTTACTGGCTTTGGCTCTTCCTGTCACTCCCTGTTCAGAGAGGCATCTCTTTCAAACATTCCAGCTCCGTGTGGATGATGTCACCGCTCCAGTTCCACAGTTACAGAGACAGGAGAGGTACAATCAGTTTGGTTCCTCCATATTTATGGACTTTTATTGACAGCCAATTATCTGGTTTCTATTTATTCATCTGTTCTTTCATCCGTAGCCATGTTTTCATCCATCCATCCACATGACCGGTTCTTACTGAGAACTGACATACTGGCCGTATCGGTTTAAGCTTATCCACTAACCTGACCTCCTGCCTGGAGGAGACAAGGGCATGGATGACTGATAACAGATGGAGTTCCATCCTCATTGGAACTCCACACCTACTCCAGTCCTCTTCATTCACAGTTTATCCTTTAATCACAACATCATTCTTTCATCGACGGTCACAAACATCGGTCTCCATCTTGACCCAGACTTATCCTTTGAAACCCACATTCCCTGCTTTCTACCATCTCAACGCTTCCACCCTCCCTTTCCAAGTCAGATGCTGAGAAGCTGCTCCGTGCCTTGGTCTCGTTGAGGTTGGACTGCTGTAACGCTCGCCTCGTCAGGATTTCCGGCAGGAATCTACAAAGACTCTGGTCTACCCAGAGTCCAAAACACGGACTCATCACCCCACTTCCTCCATGACTTCCCTGTTACCTGTTGGGTTCATGGCTTCGTTTTTAGCTTCACAAAGAGGGAGATTTTGAGGCGGGGCCAAAAAAAGGAGAGGCTATGACACGACGCGACATCACATCTGCCAATGGACAACACCCGCCATGACAGTTGGCGTAAAACAAAGCTTTCAAAACATAAGAAAGCAGCTTGAAAATTATGCCTCTTCCGTGTGTTACCACCTAGTGTTATGTATCAGTACGAAGAGGAATTACCACCAGGAATACACCCCTGTACTGTTTGGTCACGCTTTGTTTTGAGGCTCATGCACATAAGCTGTAACATGACCAAAGTTTCAGGATGTCTGACTTCTTCCATACGTTCACCAAAAACAATACAGGCATTAGTCCATGCAGATCGTTACTAGCGGCTTTCAGATACACAGCTGCAGCAGCAGGAGATGCCATGTGATTAGCCTCATTATACCTAATCATGTTCATGGAATGCACTAGAGTGTTCATCATGAGGGAGTTTTATTAACCTTGGTGGGTGAGTGTGAGATAGGTCCTAATTACGGGTGTCTCCCGCCCAATGCGGGAGACTTGGCATGTCTGGGTTCAGTCCGTGTCACCAGTGCACCAGTCTACCTCAAAGAACTACCACTCCCCACAAACCCTTAGAAAACCTCCACTCCACCGACAGCCATTTGATGCACAGACCCAAGACAAGGCTTTACTCAATGGGGGACAGAACCTTTCAGACAGTGCCGCTATGGAGCACTTGACCTGCTCATTTGAGGGCTCCATAGTCAGTGGAGTCTTTTAAATTTGTTTTTTTTTTTTTATTATTTAAAAAAGCTCGTCGACAGTGGCTTTAAATGTGTGTGTTTTTAATGTTAGTATTATGTAGCTTTGTCTTATTTTGAAAGGGCTTTGTGTTGAAGTTTGAAAATGTGGGTACCGTAACACTGTTGTAGAGGAATGGAGAGTGTGGAGAAGAGGTGAAGGAGCATGTGCAGGCAGTATCACAGTGTAACGTGTTATGGAAGAGATTTTCCTTCCTTCTACAGTTAGAGAGGTTCATAGATGTAGTAAAGAAAGAGGTATCAGAGATGAAGATGCTGAGGATCTCTCTGGGAGTGACCAGGATGGACAGGATCAGAGGAACAGCACATGTTAGAGGTTTTAAAGTCAGAGAGGTCAGACTGAGATGGTTTGGACATGTACAGAGGAGAGAGAGAGAGTACATCAGAAGAAGGATGCTGGGTTTGGAACCACCAGGAAAGAGGACTAGAGGAAGACCAAAGAGGAGGTTCATGGATACAGTGAAGGAAGACATGAAGATAGTTGGTGTGACTGAAGAGGATGCAGCAGATAGGGTTAGATGGAAGATACTGACTTGATGTGGCGCCCCCTAAAGGGAAATGATGGAAGGAGAAGAAGATGGATGTAGTAAAGCAGCACGTGACGGTAGTTACTGATGCAGGAGACAGGGTTAAACGGAGGAAACTGACTTGTTGTGGCGCCTCCTGGAGGAAAAAAAAAACCCCAGATTGTTTGTGGGTTGAGTCTGTGCAGCTTCTCCTGGACGTGTCACTGATAATTGCAGCTATTTTGTCGTCTCCAGGACATCTGACAGTGAAGCAGCAATCAGAGGACCAGACGAGCCACTCGCCGTTTTTAGGAAACGTTTTCTCTTCCTTTTTTTCTGCAATTGAAGCGCCGACGTGTCCGTCTGATCGCTCATCAACCTGCTTTATAAAAACCCTCCTTTTTATTTCATCTCTCTTTCCAGGCTGTGTTTGATGTGGATAAGACAAAGGGTCTGACTCTGATTGAAGTTTGGGAGGGGCTCACCGTGGACGACATCAAGGCCTGCACTGGCGCAGAGTTCCAGGTGAAAACTCACATCATTCCAGAATGTTCTCTATCTTTTACAAACACAAAACGTAGATATTATTGGTGCAGCCATGGATACCGTTTTACCCCCAATAGAAGCACTCTGTTGGGAGGGGCGGGGCTTCATGGGTAAATATTGGATAACCAATTAAGATCAAGTTTGGAAAAATGGAGTCAAAATCATTATTGAGTAAAAAAAAGATTAAACCTACTTCAGGTCAAAATGTCTCCACCTGGACCACATCAGTGTTAACCAGTGCTCCCGATAACGTGCACGCCTGTGCACCGCTCGCAGGTTAATACCGTGCAAGAAAACCTACGCGGCGCAAAAAATAAAACTCAATTTAAACGAGACAGAGCTGCGGAGGAGATTTCTTTCTTCAAACCGTTGCTTTGGAATTTCATTCGTCACTGCTGATGACATCACAAAGAGTCATCGTTTTTGCTCCGCCCCCTTCTGCTCAGGAAGCTTGTGTGTTTGATCAGACACCTAAAAAAATTAAAGGGCGCACCAGTGTTAACCACCACCAGGGTCCTGCCCCAGTGGAGGAGTTTAAGTATCTCGGGGTCTTGTTCACGAGTGGGGAGGGATGGAGCGGGAGATCAACAGGCGGATCGGTGCGGCATCAGCAATAACTAGGACGCTCCATCGGTCCGTCGTGGTAAAGAGAGAGCTGAGCCGAAAAGCAAAGCTCTCGATTTACAAGTCGATCTACGTTCCTACCCTCACCATGGTAACCAGGATGTACATTCCTACCCTCACCATGGTAACCAGGATGTACATTCCTACCCTCACCATGGTAACCAGGATCTACGTTCCTACCCTCACCATGGTAACCAGGATCTACGTTCCTACCCTCACCATGGTAACCAGATCTACGTTCCTACCCTCACCATGGTAACCAGGATCTACGTTCCTACCCTCACCATGGTAACCAGGATCTACGTTCCTACCCTCACCATGGTAACCAGGATCTACGTTCCTACCCTCACCCATGGTCACCAGCTGTGGGTGGTGACCGAAAGAATGAGATCGCGGGTACAAGCGGCCGAAATGAGCTTCCTCCTCAGGGTGGCTGGGCTCTCAGTCAGAGAGGAGGAGCTCTGCCATCCGGGAGGAGCTCGGTGTCGAGCCGCTCCTCCTCCAGGTCGAGAGGAGCGAAATGGTGTGGTTCGGGCATCTGGTCAGGATGACCCCCGAGCGCCTCGCGGGCGAGGTGTTTCAGGCACGTCCCACCGGGGGGAGACCAAGGGGCAGACCCTGGACCTGCTGGGGAGACTATGTCTCACTGCTGGACGGAGAACGACTTGGGATCCTTCCATGTGAGCTGGAGGATGCAGCCGGGGAGAGAGAGGCCTGGGCTTCCCGTTTGAGGCTGTTGCCCCCGCGACCCAACCCCGAAACAAGCGGAAGATGATGGAACGGAACGATTGTTAATGAATGCTTGACGTCAATATTTGTAACATTTTTACATCGTTTGACCCTGAAAATCTTCTCAGTTCATCTATAGTCGACACTGAGTAACTATGAGCCAAAGAAGAGAGGAAAAAAACATGGATTGTTTTTTTTAAAAGAATTTGAGAGCCTTTTAATCATAAATCAGTCTGTTTTTATTTCCATGCTGTTGTGATATTTTTCTCTCGTTGACAGATTTTGATTTTTTTTAAGTTTGATTAAATCCTCTTTTTGTTTGTTTCCTGCAGGTTTCTTCTGATCTGAGAGCCATGCAGCAGATTTAGAGCTTTGTTTGGTTCCTGCCATCATGATGGAAACACGGTGTTTTCTCAGGATGTGATGAACCCACTGTGGGCTTGTGTTAGTGTGACGTTAAAAAAAATCAGGTTCACTTTAAGAACAAAGAGACTAGGTCTGATTTTTCAACTGATTTAGAGAGTGTTTCTTCTCCGCAGCTCAGCGTTCAGAACCTTAACGTTTTTTATTCCACGATCTGCCTCCACGTGTGTAAATAAACTAGAATAAAGTTGATGTGCAGTTTAACATCTGGACTCGTTTTCTCTTTGTGTTTTCCTCACATCAGCTGCTCACAGAGCCGTGCACGTTCCGCTTTCTATTTTGGGCTTTTCATTGACATTTTTCTGTCATTTCTGCTGTGGAACGAAGAGCCGCACTCACCTGAGGGCTGTTATATAAGCGGAAAATTCAGCCGGTGGCCTTCTGAGTTCAGGAGGATCAACCGGGTTGGATCATCAAGCAGAAAAATGGAAGAAAGTGACAGGGTGTATTGCCACCGGCCGCTGGTGTTAAACCGCCAACCTCATGAGTCAGACTGTGGTGGTCCCTGTGAGCCTGCTGGGGAGGAGGGGGGAAATAAATCTGATGGAATTTAGATGGAAGTCGTTTATTTGAAGAAAAAAGGAAAAGTTTAAAAAAGACATGATTGATGTTTTTTTGGGGTTTTTTTGAAGCAGAAAGAACAAAGAGTTCAAGTTTGATTTAAACTTAATCCAATTTGTTATTAATATATAAAAAAAAAATGGGATAAAGACGTCAAAATTAATTCTTAGTTATTGAACAATATCAACAAAAAAATGTCAGTTTCCAGATTTGCTGCATCCTCCAGCTCAGCCAGGAGGGTCCTGAGGTATTTCCTGTCCAGCTGGGAGACGTGGTCTCTCTAGTCAGTTGGTCCAGGTTCTGCCGCTGGGTCTCTTCCTGGTGGGACATGTCCGAAACAGCTTAACAGCGAGGCGTTAAGGAGGCATCCTAACACGATACCTAAATCACCCCATCTGGCTCCTCTCTACCTGATGAGCAACGGTTCTACTCCGAGCTCCCCCCTCCATCTCTGAGAGGGACCCCAGCCACCTTGCAGAGGAAGATCATTTCAACCGCTTGTATTCGTGATCTACCGGTAGTTCTTTTGGTCACCACCCACACTGGTTACCATGGTGAGGCTAGGAACGTAGATCCTGGTTACCGTGGTGAGGGTAGGAACGTAGATCTTGGTTACCATGGTGAGGGTAGGAACATAGATCCTGGTTACCATGGTGAAGGTAGGAACATAGATCCTGGTTACCATGGTGAGGGTAGGAACGTAGATCCTGGTTACCATGGTGAGGGTAGGAACGTAGATCCTGGTTACCATGGTGAAGGTAGGAACGTAGATCCTGGTTACCATGGTGAGGGTAGGAACGTAGATCCTGGTTACAATGGTGAGGGTAGGAACGTACATCCTGGTTACCATGGGGAGGGTAGGAATGTAGATCCTGGTTACCATGGTGAGGGTAGGTACGTAGATCCTGGTTACCATGGTGAGGGTAGGAACGTAGATCCTGGTTACCATGGTGAGGGTAGGAACGTAGATCCTGGTTACCATGGTGAGGGTAGGAACGTAGATCCTGGTTACCATGGTGAGGGTAGGAACGTAGATCCTGGTTACCATGGTGAGGGTAGGAACATAGATCCTGGTTACCATGGTGAGGGTAGGAACGTAGATCCTGGTTACCATGGTGAGGGTAGGAACGTAGATCCTGGTTACCATGGTGAAGGTAGGAACGTAGATCCTGGTTACCATGGTGAGGGTAGGAACGTAGATCCTGGTTACCATGGTGAGGGTAGGAACGTAGATCCTGGTTACCATCTGAATATTTACAGAGAAACTTTTTTACAACGGTACCAAAATCTGCATCCCTGGTTGGACTCATGCTTATAAACTGATGTCATTTTAATTCATCAGGATATCAAACACAATCCTGTCGTTTACAGTGTGGATGTTCTGAGATTCTTCAGGCTGCCGAGCCACCTTCTCATGACTCACCCACAGAAAATGGGTCACAGTGGGATTAAGATTGAAAATGTGCAGAAAGACACGTTTTTTATTTCCATGGTGACTGATCGTTCCTAATTCATAAACCCACATCCCTCCATCAGATCAATCAGACCCAACATCCATCCATCGACGTTTCTTACCTCTAGTAGTTGTAAATTTTGTTTTACAGGAACATCGGAACCTAAAGTTTTCTAAAAACCCTTTAGAGTAAATATGTCACTGACTTACATGGAGAGGGTGATGCTCCACACTGTATCGATCCATCCTTCAAACCTGATTTATTGGTTCCCTGATTAAAGCCATCGATAAGGTCGGTTAACCTATCAACTAAACGCTCAGATTTACACACTTCCTATAAACATGCCACCATGTGAGATCATCCAGTGCAAACAACTCTAATTCATCAGAGGAAGAAAGCAGAAACAGACCTTTTTCATTGCTGTGTGCAAAATGAAGTAAAACTTGTTAATTTGTGATTTTTATTTGGCCACAAGTGTTTTTAAATGATCATTTTAATAAATTACATCATCATATGGGTCACAAACCTTCAGGGTACCTAAAGTTTGTGACCCGTATCTTGCTATCCTTTCACGATGATGTAAACCACATCAAGAACAAGCCCTCTCCATGAAAAGCTTTATGGGAAATGGTAACCAGGATCTACGTTCCTACCCTCACCATGGTAACCAGGATCTACGTTCCTACCCTCAGCATGGCAACCAGGATCTACATTCCTACCCTCACCATGGTAACCTGGATCTACGTTCCTACCCTCACCATGGTAACCAGGATCTACGTTCCTACTCTCACCATGGTAACCAGGATCTACGTTCCTACCCTCACCATGGTAACCAGGATCTACGTTCCTACCCTCACCATGGTAACCAGGATCTATGTTCCTACCCTCACCATGGTAACCAGGATCTACGTTCCTACCCTCACCATGGTAACCAGGATCTACGTTCCTACCCTCACCATGGTAACCAGATCTACATTCCTACTCTCACCATGGTAACCAGGATCTACGTTCCTACCCTCACCATGGTAACCAGGATCTACATTCCTACTCTCACCATGCTAACCAGGATCTACGTTCCTACCCTCACCATGGTAACCAGGCTCTACGTTCCTACCCTCAGGACCCATCTGGGTGAGCTGGAGGATGCAGCCAGGGTGAGAGAACCCTGGGCTTCCCGTCTGAGGCTGTTGCCCCTGCGACCCAGCCCCGGATAAACAAAAGACGACGGAGCGGATAAAAAAGCCTCTACTTTTCCATACTTTATTGTACAATTAGCAAGCTTATATAAAATTAATGTCTCCACTAGTTCCATTGAAACAGTGAGACTCCCATCACCCTCCTCTGGTGTAGAGGATGCAGATGGAGCACCAGTGAAGGCTTAGAAGTAACATGGATGTTCCTGATGGTCAGAATAAAAAAAGAGAATAACTGTTGCTGTTTTCTCTGCAGTGTTGCAGCCATATTTGGATCCATCCAAGCAGGTTTTCATAATTCTGCACACAGAGGGGGGGTGGAGACAGAGACAGAGGGAGAGAGAGAGGGAGAGAAAGAGAGAGAGAGAGAGAGAGAAAGGATGCGAGCATAGGAGGCTGTCACCATCAGGCAGGCAGGCAGGCAGGCAGGCAGGGAGGCAGCGGTCTGCTCTAACGGAGAACCCTCCAGCATGGCTTCATCTCACGGCAGGACCGACCTGCGCTTTGTGGACTGGATGGCCAGTCTGCCTCAGGGGATGCACTCCATCCCTCTCACCAACCTGGCAATCCCTGGTAGGATTCATTCCTCCTTTTCTTCCTCTCACCCCCTCTCACTCTTCCTCCATCCTGCATGATGCCATCACTTCTACAACTTTCATGTTTGCACTTTTCAACTTGATGAAAGAACCTGTTGCACCGTTAGTGTCTGGTAGCTGTGATTTGGAGATGGGCTCCCTTGGAGGTAGATAGTATTATGGGATGGATTGAGTGGTGAGATGATGCAGGATGGAAGGAGCTGTTTGAAGGTTTTAGCCAATCACAAAGCAGATAATCCACGTTTTTCTTCATTTCTAATCCTCCCTGCTCACCCCTTCCTCTCCTCCTGCTGGACAGCCTTCAGGTTAGCTTGCTCTACAATGTGCAGCGAGGCGTGGCACCCCAAGGCTCTGACCAGGTCTCACAGAGATGCCCAAATTTGCCTGAAACGCTCCATTCCAGCTCCCATTAATTCTGGATCATATTTGAGTTGTGTGACATGTCGATATTGAAATTTTATTCCAACATTAACGTCTGTAATTCTCTAAAATTCCAAAGCGCTATGATTTTTTTCTTCCATTTTTCTTTCTCACACATCCTGCCTGTAGGCAGCCAACTGATTGGTCAGGTTTTCTGCTGGAGCAGGGTCTGGAGACGTGGCCGAAGTAACTCGTGCTGCTTGTAAACATGGTTCAGAGGCTTGCTTCACTAAGAACGACAGTGATTGTAGGATGAAGGACTTTTATCCTCAGAAATACGACGTTAATTTCTGCGTCAAATCTCAGGTGTAAACCAACTTGATCTCCATCCCGCCCGAACCCTGCCTCTAGAACTCCATATAAGGATCACACAAATTACATGATGTATGTGTAACAATATTCAAATGAGCCGGTGGCGCCTGAAAATACTCATGAATAATGACTATGTGTTGTTATTGTGTAACCGTGGGGACGTCGCCTACAAGATAGGATTGTTCACGACGGCGGTCACCACGACAACACAATAAATTTACAGAAGTGACAAAAAAATAGCCCCACCCAGAGTCCATGTTAGCCACTGGAGGCAGACCAAGTGATGTCCAGCTTGATGTTTTTAATGATATTATTTTTCTAAATAATCATCTTCACGTGTAGGACGTGCGGTGTTGCAAAGAAACGAGTGCCTGGTTTTAAAATGAGTTTCCATGATGTGGTCCATTTTTCTTTGATAGACATTTAAGTGTGTTTTCTATTTTTTTTCTCGCTGCTCCAAATGCTTCATTTCACTGTCTTTCTGATTTATCCTCGAGTGTCGTCTTGTCCCGTGTCTTATGATTTGCGTACGGCAGCGTCTGAGTCGTCTAAAAGTTTCACAACGCTCCACCATGTTCACAACTCGCTCGCTTTGTCCGAGTAAACACGCTTGATAAATGAGATTCCAGAACTTTTTCCCGTTCCGCTTATCCAGGGTCGGGTCACAGGGGCAACAGCCTCAGACGGGAAACCTGGGCTCCCTCACCCTGGCTGCATCCTCCAGCTCAATCGGAAGGATCCTGAGGTGTTCCATATCCAGCTGGGAGACAAAGTCTCTCCAGCAGGTCTACCTGTGCCCAAAACACCTCACCAGTGAGGCATTCGGGAGGAATGCTAACCAGATGTCCAAACCACCCCATCTGGTTTCTCTCGACTCAGAGGAGCAATGGCTCTACTAGTGGTTTGATTCAGTCACAGTCAGTCACCTTCTTAACCGTCTATCCCCTTCGAGGTTGCGAGTGGGGCACCAGAGCCTATCCTGGCTGATTCAAGGCGAGGGCAGGGCACACTCCGAACAGGTCACCAGTCTGGCGTGGGGCCACGCACATACTGTATAACCATACACACACACACTCATTCCTTGGGGCAATTTGGCACCGGCCAATCATCCTTACATGCATGTTTTTTGGAGGGTGGGAGGAAACCGGAGTACCCGGAGGAAACCCACACAGACATGGGTAGAACATGCAAACTCCACACAGAAAGGATAGTGTTCCAAACCTCGTCCCCACCTGGGTCTCAAACCCATGACCTTCTTGCTGGAAGGCCACTGTGCCACCGTGCCGCTGTGATTTGATTCTAAATTCTAAAAGGGGGCACTAATTTTACCCCAAAACAAATACAGTAAAAAAAAAAAAACAATAATCACCCTTTAATTAGTTCATCCATATCTGGTACTGAGCAATTGTAGGTAGGCAATTTAATTAAACTGTAATACTTCATCCTTTGTGTTTGTAATGTTCAGACTTTGGTCACCATGCACTGGGTTCTGATGCCCATGCTGAGCAAGTACCAGTACTGCTTGTCTGTGTCTGTCTCTAGTCTCTGTTGATTCACTCACAACACTTTGCGACCTCAACTTTTCTGTTGCATGACCTTAACCTTAACCAAATCAGTTCATCTATACTCAGTACTGAGTGTTGTGGGCTGTACAAATAAAAATTCCTCCAGTGGTTTGGAAGATTGATGAGAAGTTGTGACTTTAATCTGTATCTTTGGAGGCATGACAATGCTGATTCAGAAAAAATTATGAAAGGGAGGCATTGGCTCAGTGGTAGAGCCAATGTCCTTTGACCAGGAGAAGCGGGTTTGAATCCTGTTGAGCCCCCTAGGTGTCCCTGGAGCAGATATCTAACAACCTAGGCATCATGGCTGCCTGCTGCGGTGCAACACAGCACAGAAATATCCCCAAGTGTGGGACTGATAAAAATTAATAAATACACAAACACAACAGGGCTGCACGGTGGTGCAGGGGGTAGCATAGAGGCCTCACAGCAAGAAGGTCAGGGTTTGAGTCCTGGTTGGGGCGAGGCATGGAACACTGGTCTTTCTGTGTGTAGTTTGCATGTTCTTCCTGTGTATATGTGGGTTTTTTCTGGTTTCCTCCAAAAACATGTGTGTTAGGTTGATTGGCTGCTGGGAAATTGCCCCAATGAATGTGTGTGTGTGGCCCCACGACAGACTGGCGACATGTTCGGGGTGTACCCTCTCTCTCGCCTTTAATCAGCCGGGATAGGCTCCAGCATTTCTTGAGTGGTTCAGAAAATGAAATGAAACAAAAACAACTAATTTTATTGAAAAAGCAAAGAATTCATCAGAAAAATGTTTCAAATAAAATTTAAAAAATGTTTTATGTGAAACGTTCAAAGACAATCGGAAATAACTGTTTTGTCACCAAAAAAAACAAACACTTTAATCAGCTCGTTTCCATTTTTTTGTCTGTGTTTCAACCGTTTGACGACGAACAGATGAAACAGAACTTTGTAAATAGAAATTGGAAATGGTCGTTAGATTTAACGACATGACCAGGATTCATTTCTTCAGCAACTCAATCAGAAAACCTGCTTTAATCGTTTAGAAACATTTAAAAACAAAGAGAAAAGAAAGAAAATAAGAGATGAGGCCTGTTTTTTTTTTTTTACACCCAGAAGGCTTTTTGTCACGTTAGACATCCTCCAGGCGACAGGCTGCCCACTCCCCACGCTTACTGTAATCAATAAACAAAGTGATAAAAACCTCTTTTCTTCCCTTCTGGACGGAGAGGAGGCCTTTTAGAAAACCACTAGATCTCACTCAGATCCAGAGGTGAGGCTCTGAAGGTAAATAAATAGAATTAAAACATTTAACAGAAAGAATTCAATTATTTATCCCCATCAAGACAAATCAATAAGAATGGGACATAATGTGGATTAAAAAAGGGGTCTAATTCACCCACCTGTCACCAGAATAAAACAATATCAGACAAGGCAAATTTATTTGAAGCATAATTCATACATAAAGTAGTTCAAAGTGTCTTAAAAGACAGAAAAAATCTATTAAAGTCACAATAAATAAACAAAGAGTGATTTATCTTCATCTTAGATTTGGAAGAAAAAGTGTAGAAAACCGTGGTGAGAGCGGCCATGCTGATTGGTCTAGAGACAGTGTGGTGAGAGCGGCCATGCTGATTGGTCTAGAGACAGTGTGGTGAGAGCGGCCATGCTGATTGGTCTAGAGACAGCGTGGTGAGAGCGGCCATGCTGATTGGTCTAGAGACAGTGTGGTGAGAGCGGCCATGCTGATTGGTCTAGAGACAGTGGTGAGAGCGGCCATGCTGATTGGTCTAGAGACAGTGTGATGAGAGCGGCCATGCTGATTGGTCTAAAGACAGTGTGGTGAGAGCGGCCATGCTGATTGGTCTAGAGACAGTGTGGTGAGAGCGGCCATGCTGATTGGTCTACAGACAGTGTGGTGAGAGCGGCCATGCTGATTGGTCTAGAAACAGTGTGGTGAGAGCGGCCATGCTGATTGGTCTACAGACAGTGTGGTGAGAGCGACCATGCTGATTGGTCTACAGACAGTGTGGTGAGAGCGACCATGCTGATTGGTCTAGAGACAGTGTGGTGAGAGCGGCCATGCTGATTGGTCTAGAGACAGTGTAGTGAGAGCGGCCATGCTGATTGGTCTACAGACAGTGTGGTGAGAGCGACCATGCTGATTGGTCTACAGACAGTGTGATGAGAGCGACCATGCTGATTGGTCTAGAGACAGTGTGGTGAGAGCGGCCATGCTGACTGGTCTAGAGACAGTGTGATGAGAGCGGCCATGCTGATTGGTCTAGAGACAGTGTGGTGAGAGCGGCCATGCTGATTGGTCTAGAGACAGTGTGGTGAGAGCGGCCATGCTGATTGGTCTAGAGACAGTGGTGAGAGCGGCCATGCTGATTGGTCTAGAGACAGTGTGATGAGAGCGGCCATGCTGATTGGTCTAAAGACAGTGTGGTGAGAGCGGCCATGCTGATTGGTCTAGAGACAGTGTGGTGAGAGCGGCCATGCTGATTGGTCTACAGACAGTGTGGTGAGAGCGGCCATGCTGATTGGTCTAGAAACAGTGTGGTGAGAGCGGCCATGCTGATTGGTCTACAGACAGTGTGGTGAGAGCGACCATGCTGATTGGTCTACAGACAGTGTGGTGAGAGCGACCATGCTGATTGGTCTAGAGACAGTGTGGTGAGAGCGGCCATGCTGATTGGTCTAGAGACAGTGTAGTGAGAGCGGCCATGCTGATTGGTCTACAGACAGTGTGGTGAGAGCGACCATGCTGATTGGTCTACAGACAGTGTGATGAGAGCGACCATGCTGATTGGTCTAGAGACAGTGTGGTGAGAGCGGCCATGCTGATTGGTCTAGAGACAGTGTGATGAGAGCGGCCATGCTGATTGGTCTAAAGACAGTGTGGTGAGAGCGGCCATGCTGATTGGTCTAGAGACAGTGTGGTGAGAGCGGCCATGCTGATTGGTCTAGAGACAGTGTGGTGAGAGCGGCCATGCTGATTGGTCTAGAGACAGTGTGGTGAGAGCGGCCATGCTGATTGGTCTAGAAACAGTGTAGTGAGAGCGGCCATGCTGATTGGTCTACAGACAGTGTGATGAGAGCGACCATGCTGATTGGTCTAGAGACAGTGTGGTGAGAGCGGCCATGCTGATTGGTCTACAGACAGTGTGATGAGAGCGACCATGCTGATTGGTCTAGAGACAGTGTGGTGAGAGCGGCCATGCTGATTGGTCTAGAGACAGTGTGGTGAGAGCGGCCATGCTGATTGGTCTAGAGACAGTGTGGTGAGAGCGGCCATGCTGATTGGTCTAGAGACAGTGTGGTGAGAGCGGCCATGCTGATTGGTCTAGAAACAGTGTAGTGAGAGCGGCCATGCTGATTGGTCTACAGACAGTGTGGTGAGAGCGACCATGCTGATTGGTCTACAGACAGTGTGATGAGAGCGACCATGCTGATTGGTCTAGAGACAGTGTGGTGAGAGCGGCCATGCTGATTGGTCTAGAGACAGTGTGATGAGAGCGGCCATGCTGATTGGTCTAAAGACAGTGTGGTGAGAGCGGCCATGCTGATTGGTCTAGAGACAGTGTGGTGAGAGCGGCCATGCTGATTGGTCTAGAGACAGTGTGGTGAGAGCGGCCATGCTGATTGGTCTAGAGACAGTGTGGTGAGAGCGGCCATGCTGATTGGTCTAGAAAAGTGTGGCGAGAGCGGCCATGCTGATTGGTCTAGAGACAGTGTGGTGAGAGCGGCCATGCTGATTGGTCTAGAGACAGTGTGGTGAGAGCGACCATGCTGATTGGTCTAGAGACAGTGTGGTGAGAGCGGCCATGCTGATTGGTCTAGAGACAGTGTCACTGAGGAAAAGACAGGACACAGAGATGTTTGAAGCAGAGATGAAGATGCTGAGGATCTCTCTGGGAGTGACCAGGATGAACAGGATCAGAGGAACAGCACATGTTAGAGGTTTTAAAGTCAGAGAGGCCAGACTGAGATGGTTTGGACATGTACAGAGGAGAGAGAGAGAGTACATCAGAAGAAGGATGCTGGGTTTGGAACCACCAGGAAAGAGGACTAGAGGAAGACCAAAGAGGAGGTTCATGGATACAGTGAAGGAAGACATGAAGATAGTTGGTGTGACTGAAGAGGATGCAGCAGATAGGGTTAGATGGAAGAAACTGACTTGATGTGGCGCTCCCTGAAGGGAGATGATAGAAGGAGAAGAAGAAGAATCTTCATCCTTGATTTAAATATGGTCACAGTGTCGGTCTGTCTCACAGCCTCAGGAAGTTTGTTCTCCATGTTTAGTCCTGACTCTAGACACCAGCAGGAGGCCGGTCCCAGAGGTCCTCAGAGTTCTAGATGGTTCATGTTTAGTCCTGACTCTAGGCACCAGCAGGAGGCCGGTCCCAGAGGTCCTCAGAGTTCTAGATGGTTCATGTTTAGTCCTGACTCTAGACACCAACAGGAGGCCGGTCCCAGAGGTCCTCAGAGTTCTAGATGGTTCATGTTTAGTCCTGACTCTAGACACCAGCAGGAGGCTGGACCCAGAGGTCCTCAGAGTTCTAGATGGTTCATAAGGTACTAAGGTACTGCTAGACCATGGAGAGACTTAAACACAATCAGACCAGCTTTAAAGTCATCTGGTCAGGATGCCCCTCGGGCGCCTCGCTGATGAGTTGTTCCGGGCACGACCCACCGGGAAGAGACCAAGAGGCAAACCCCGGACCTGCTGGAGAGACTTTGTCTCACAGCTGGTCGGGGAACGACTTGGGATCCTGTCGTGTGAGCTGGAGGATGAAGGCAGGTGTAAGAGAAGCCTGGGCTTCCGGTCTGAGGCTGTTGACCCGGCCTCAGATGAGCGGAAGACAAAGGAATGGAACAAACATATTTTAAGATTATATAAAATCACATAATGAATGTAAACAAGGTGCCATAGATTAGATGATGTAACCCGTCATCTCTGTGCACGCTGTCTGTCCAACCCTCGAACGTATGGGTTTAAATAGTTGTGTGACTCATCAGGTGTTTCAGTCATTTCATAAATAATAAAGGTCTGATTCAGAGTCTGGCCTCTTCTCATCGGTCCACAGGTAATGATGCAGGAAACAACAGGGTTCACCTCGTGTGTTTTATGACAATTTAAAATCAATTTTCTCTCCAGCTCTGAATCAGCTTTCCTTTCTCTGCTGGATGACTCATTTTGTTTGGAGACTCAAATAATTGTGCAATTTTAATTCAGCAGGACCTGATCTCTCCGTCTGAATCAATCCCAATTCCAGCGGGATCAGCTGTGTTATTGACAAGCTGATCAAGAGAAAATAGAAGGAGATGACACATCTGTGTGTCTTCTTTTAGGATCAGTGAAAGATTGAATCAAACCTTTTAACAAGTAAAATTCTTGAATTACCACTGGTGTCTCTATTAGACACTGGTCTTTATTTATTTATTTAGATGCCGCATCGGTCTGTCCTGGTAAAGAGAGAGCTGAGCCAAAAAGCAAAGTTTGTGATTTACAAGTCGATCTACGTTCCTACTCTCACCATGGTAACCAGGATCTACGTTCCTACCCTCACCGTGGTAACCAGGATCTACGTTCCTACCCTCACCATGGTAACCAGGATCTATGTTCCTACCCTCACCATGGTAACCAGGATCTATGTTCCTACCCTCACCATGGTAACCAGGATCTATGTTCCTACCCTCACCATGGTAACCAGGATCTATGTTCCTACCCTCACCGTGGTAACCAGGATCTATGTTCCTACCCTCACCATGGTAACCAGGATCTATGTTCCTACCCTCACCATGGTAACCAGGATCTACGTTCCTACCCTCACCATGGTAACCAGGATCTATGTTCCTACGCTCACCATGGTAACCAGGATCTACGTTCCTACCCTCACCATGGTAACCAGGATCTACGTTCCTACCCTCACCATGGTAACCAGGATCTACGTTCCTACCATCACCATGGTAACCAGGATCTACGTTCCCACCCTCACCATGGTTACCAGGATCTACATTCCTACCCTCACCATGGTAACCAGGATCTATGTTCTCACCCTCACCTACGGTCACCAGCTGTGGTTTGTGACCGAAAGAATGAGATTGCGGATTCAAGCGGCCGAAATGAGCTTCTTCTGCAGGGTGGCTGGGCTCTCACACAGAGATCGGGTGAGGAGCTCTGCCATCCGGGCGGAGCTCGGAGTTGAGCCACTCCTCCTCCAGGTCGAGAGGAGCCAGATGGGGTGGTTCAGACATCTGCTCAGAATGCCTCCCAAGCGCCCACGTGTTTTGGGCACATATCACCGGGAGAAGACCAAGAAGCAGACCCCGGATCTGCTGGAGAGACTATGTCTCACAGCTGACCGGGGAACCACTTAGGATCCTTCCCGGTGAGCTGGAGGATGCAGCCAGGGTGAGACAAGCCAGGGCTTCCCTTCTGAGGCTGTTGCCCCTGCAACCCAGCCCCGGATGAGCGGAAGACCTTGGTGTGGTTTTATTTTCTCATTTTTTTTGTGTCAATGTGGTTTGACCACCACCACCACTGCGGTCCCATTAAAGCTGAAACTTATCAGTCTGATAAGAATTTACGACGAGTCACCAGAGACAAACGATCCTGGTTTTAGTATCAGTGGTATCGGAGCTTTGAGATTCATCACAGGCCTCAAATCCCTCACACAGCACCCGGTAGTTTTCGCTTGTCTGTATTGGACTTTATTTTAGATTTTAGACTTTTTAGACTTTATTTTGGATATTATTTACTCATAGTCTTAAAAACATGTACGTTGTTCTGAATGTATTGTTGGTCAGCTTTCTTCAGGGTTGTGAAATCAACAGCATGCAGGGACATTATTGGAACATTTCTGAAGCAAATTGATTGATTTATGTTTTATTTCGTCTTCCAAACTGCTCATCCCTAGTGGGTTTGCGCGGTTGCTGGAGCCTATCCCGGCTGATTTAAGATGAGAGGTAGGGTACACCCTGTACAAGTCACCAATCTGTCACAAGGCTATACACAGACAACCATCCACACACTCATTCCTAGGGGTAATTTCAAAACATTCAATCAACCTAACGTGTGTTTTTGGATGGAAAACCCACACATACACAGATAGAACATGCAAACTATGCACAGAGAGGCCAGTGTTCCAAGCATCTCCCTTCAACCACTGACCTTCTTACTTTATAAAACTATCCCTTCAGGTTCTGATATTCTGTTCTGATCATTTTTCATCCTCCTCGGAGGAAAAAAGTCAAGCTGATGAATTGTTTAGTTGTTTTTTTTAAATCTTAGGAGCAGAAAAGCAGAATAATTTGTTCATTTCTTGTCTCTCTGCTTGTGCGTGCACGTGGTTTGTGGGGATAAAACAGCAGGGTGTGAGACTCACACTGTGGTGCTTTATTCAGACAGATTCAGGTGGCCTGTCCCTGCTTCACAAAAGGCTGAAGGATTGCCAGAGCGGCATAAAAAGATCCAGGTGATGAGAGATGGAAGACACGCTGTCCCTGGTGACTGAGGGACGACTGGTAGCTGGAGTCAGGCCGCTGAGATGTCAGAAAAATAACATCTACTGGCTTTTTTATGGAGAAAATCTGCAAGGAGGCCATTTCAGGTTATAAAAAGGGAGTTTGTCGAAGATGAATTCAGAAATGAAATAAAAAAACATGCAGATTTACTAATAATTTAGAACATGGGTCAAACTCAGATACCCATTGGGCCAAAATTTAATCTTGGTACATAGTCGTCAGCCAACATTTTCAGAGATAACAAGTTTTTGACTTCACAAAGAGGGAGATTTTGAGGCGGGGCCAAAAGCAGGAGGAGGGGCTATGACATGATGTCACATCCACCAATGGACAACACCCGCCATGACAGTTAGCCTAAAACAAACCGTTCAAAACATGAGAAAGCAGCTGGTAAATTGTGCGTCTTCCGTGTGTTACCACCTTGTGTTATGTATCAGTACAAAGAGGAAATACCACCAGGAATACACCGTCTGTACTGCTTGGTCACGCTTTGTTTTGTGGCTCACACAAATAAGCTGTCATATGACCAAAGTTCCCGGATGTCCAACTTCTTCAATACATTCACCAAAAACAATACCGGCAATAGACCATGCAGATCACTACTAGCGGCTTTCAGATGCACAGCTGCAGAAGCAGGAGATGCCATGTACTTAGCATTGGTCTAGAAGGGGATAGTGCAGCAGTGGCAGTCAGAGTCGGAGGTAAAAGGACGACAGTTGTATGCTCTGCAGAGGATGGTGGGAGTGACTGTGGCACTGGTGGGTCGTGCATACGGGTTTACCCAGAATCTCAGGATTCTGGATAAGCATTTGGAAGGAGCTGTGATTTCTGTGGGGAAATGGAGGGAGTTGAACACGTGTTGTTGAGTTGTGGCAAATATGAAGAGGAAGGAGAGGCTATGCTGGGGGTTTGGAGCTTTGTACTCTTTCCTGAGATGTACAGGATTGTTGAGAAGGATTTGAGCTACTTGGGAATCTGTAGATGGCGGTAATACACGTGCTCTGCACCTCTAAACGGTAAAGAAGAAGACTTCCATGTTGGGTCATCACCATCCTTTCCAGCTGCCTGACCAAGTTTATCTTTAAACTCTGATATTTTTTGGGGCTTAAAGACATTCCTTATGATTAACCCCGTGCTTTTACCTTACAGCTTTGCCTGGCTTCTGTTAAATAAATCCTGTTGTCCTGCATTTCGGTCCTCCTCCTTCCACATCACAAAAATTAGTTTTTAAACTGGATTTGAAATGTGAGAGTTTATCAGTGTTGTGGAGATCAGGAGGGAGTGAGTTCCAAAGCCGAGGAGAAGGGCGACTGAATGCTCTGCTCCCCATAGTGACAGAAAACTGGATGGAGGAGGAGGAGCGGAGAGAGGAAGCAGGCCAGTGGAACTGTTGAAAGACGGGAGTGTGTGGGATGATACGAGCAGCTGAATTTTGAACCAGTTGAAGTTTATGGAGAGCTTTTGAGGGAGACCAAACGCATTGTTACAAGACTATATAAGAACAGCAGTGGACTGAGGAGTGAGGAAGGGATGGAGACGTTATATGTTGCGTAGATAGAAGTAAGCAGAGTGGTTGATGGTGTTTGTACTACTGTCGAGGGGATGACGCCCAGACTCTTTACTTGAGAGGTGGAGCTGTCGATGGAGAGTAAGAACTGATCGTTCTTGTTTAGGATGGATTTAGTGCCTACGAGGATGAGTTCAGTTTTATTGCTGTTGAGTTTGAGAAAATTTGAGGTGAACCAGGATTAGACTTTGTTTACAGAGTCCACCAGGGCGGATGGGGGCAGAGTGGATCTGGGTCTGCAGGAGAGGTAGAGCTGGTGTGTAGTTTTAATGAACCTGTAGAAGTGAATAGACTTAGTGAAGGGTTAACTAAGTCATTCACCTCCATCTCCATGTGATAAATTCTGGTTTTAGAAACACTTTTTTAAAACTCTGACTTCCCTCCAGAGTGATGGTTAGAAACAATCTGATCCGGTCAGTCTCTCTCGGCTTCACCACAGGATGTTAATTATTTTTTCCTCAGACAAACACTCGATGCTAATAGTGATTGGAAATCTATGACCTGTGTGCACAGCGGTGCTCAAACCACACAGGTAAAGAGCCAGACAGACAGGGTTCAGAATAAGAATGACATGATTAAAAATAGTTGGTACTTAAATAGAAACGCTGAAGTCAGGATGATGAAGGAATCGGCTGGTCTGATAGGGAGCCTGAAAATGAGGGAGTTTGGAGAGACAGAAAAAACAAACCTGAAGTAGTTCATGAAACTGAGTCATCTACGAGCTCTCTGGTCCGGTATTCAGATCCTTGTCAAATGACAGATGTTTCTTGGCCGTGGATTTTGTTCTCTGCCACACCCACATTCTGACATAAGCAGGAAGTAGGAAACATGTGTTGCGCTTCACGCTGTTTTTGCAACTTAGAAAAAGATTTACACTGTGTTGTGCATGCGCCTGGGGCGTTGTGCAACGCGAGAGACGGAAAAGAATTCAGTGTAAAAAAGAGAATTAAATAAATGAAGCCAGACTGAGATGGTTTGGACATGTACAGAGGAGAGAGAGAGAGTACATCAGAAGAAGGATGCTGGGTTTGGAACCACCAGGAAAGAGGACTAGAGGAAGATCAAAGAGGAGGTTCATGGATACAGTGAAGGAAGACATGAAGATAGTTGGTGTGACTGAAGAAGATGCAGCGGGAGCCTGTGGTCATCGGTGGTTGCTGATCCTGGCTTCGGGGCCCTGGTGGGGATCTGGCTCCGGCCTCGTCTTCTATCCGGGGCCTTGGATCATGGCCGGTGATCACTGGTGTGACTCAGCTCCTGCTGCAGTGGCTCCTCAGATTCCGTTTTCTCAGGTGTTACATCTGCAACCAGCCTAATGCATTTTTAAGTGAGTGTGTCTGTGTACATATACTGTGTGTTCTATCTGTACTTGTACATGTATGGATGTGTGTGTGTGTGGGTAAGTGAGTTTTTTATCTGTGGGTGGGGTCTTATTTAACTTTTGTGTTCTGGGGTTTTTAACATTTAAAGTGCTTTGTGTAACATTTTATGAACGAAAAGCGCTTTATAAATAAAGTATGATTTGATTTAATTCAGCAGATAGGGTTAGATGGAAGAAACTGACTTGCTGTGGCGCCCCCTAAAGGGAAATGATGAAAGAAGAAGAAACAAAAACAAATGTATTAATAAGACGTTGCGTTTTTCTTTTTAGACGTACAGTATGTCTCAATTCTGACCAAACAAAAAGTACCATGTTGAAGTTTAAAAATGACCAATTCTTTTGTAAGGTGAAAGGAATATTATGGTATGTTTTTGTTCTCAGGCGAGAGAGGAATAATCATAAAAATAGATATACATTTTTTTAAAATACTTGTAAACCTTGATCAATAACATGACAACAATCTCAGAAATAACTTTGTAGATTTAAGTTTGTTCAATTAGTATTGAAGTGTTTGTTTGTGACGTGGCCGAAAGAATGAGATCACGGATACAAGCAGCTGAAAAGATCATCCTCCGCAGGGCGGGTGTGTCATGGTGTGGAGCTGAGGCCAAAAATATACCCTTGACACGACAGGTTCAGATGAAAAAAATCACAAAGCAGATTTATTAGATAGATAAAAAGTCCAAATAAAGAAGACAAAACAGATAAACTAGGCAGGTTCTGATGTAGGAGCTGGAGCCAAAAACTGGAGAACAAGTCAAGCATGATAAACAACGATCTGACGAAGAGTGTGTGAAAAAATGTTCCATTTATGCTGCAGCTTATGAGTAGATTAGTTTCAGGTGTGACTAGTTGCACAGACACAGACAAGAGGGAGAACAGACTACTCTCCTGACAGGCTGGGCTCTCACTCAGAGATCGGGTGAGGAGCTCTGCCATCCGAGAGGAACTCGGTGCCAATCTGCTCCTCCCCCAGGTTGAGAGAAGCCAGACTTGCCGGGAGGAAACCAAGAGGCAGACCGAACCAGCTAGAGAGACTATGTCTCACAGCTGGCTGGGGAACAGCTCAGGATCCTCCTGGGTGAGCTGGAGGATGCAGCCGGGGAGAGAGAAGCCTAGATATCCCGTCTGAGGCTGTTGCCCTGGCAACCCTGCCCCGGATAAGCGGAAAATGACGATGTGTGTTTGTTGCCCCACGACAGACTGGCAACCTGCTCATAGGTGTACCCTGCCTCTTGCCTGGTATCCACCAGGATAGGCTCCAGCGCTCCTACATTCTTTTGGAGAAAAGCAGTTCAAAATAATAAATATCGGGTTACTTTTGAAACACTGGTTTGTTCTTGGCCGTGGATTTTGTCCACGTCCACACTTCAACATTTCCTCCTGAAGAGAAAAAGCTAAAAATGATTAAAGAAATGTTCACATTTTCCACATTTTCATCCAGACGTTTTTTCAATCCATTTTTCTGTCTCCTAAAATAGAGCAAGTGCTCCTTCGTGTTTTTTTTTTCTTTCCTGAAGAACTGATAAACTGCTGCGACCTTTTTCTTCCTCAGCAAACCAAACCACTCTCATGATTGTCATTAAGTGGTCTGTTTCTCTCTGCCTCTTCTGACCACCTCTGGCTTCTTTCTTTCACCTCCAGGTGAAACATCACGTTTTGATTGAGGGGAAAATAACTTCCCTCGTTCAGCCGGAGCGGTGTGGCTGTGACCTGCGGGTCATGGAGAAACAGAGCAGGGAATCAGACGAAAATTATTTTAACGGACTGTAATTCAGGTTCATAGTATGAAGAAGATGACGATGACCGTAAAAAACATCCCGACAGTCACAATTTATCAGTTTATTGCTGTTTTTGGAGCTGCCAGAGCCTATCCCCGCTGATTTCAGGCTTGAGGCCGGATACACCCTGAGCAGGTCACCAGAACAGCTCACCGTCAGTCCCTTCACTCAGCAGGTGGAACCATTTTTACTGTAAAAAACTAGTAAAATCCAGAATAAAATGGGGTTTATTGTCTTTTATTTTGGTGATCAACGGGATGTGAGGTGGTCTGGATTCAAACGTCTTTATTGTCCCGTCTTTTAAAGGTTCAATCAACAGCTATTAATCAAAAGAGAAAAATATTCAAAACCAACACACTTTATACAGAATTTAACGTTACGTCGCGTTATGTTCAGATTTTTTCCAAACGAGTCACTAAACGTCTTGTTTTTAGTCGGGATTCAAGAAGAAAAAACACTCATCAGTAAAACATACAGGGTGTTTTTTCTCTGAAGTTGTCAGATTAGACTTTTGGTACCCTGCTGCGTTTGAGACACATGGTTACAGCTCTCCAAACCAGCAGGAATGTTGCTTAGCAACCATGACACAAATTCCTGATAACTTCCACCAGGTATTTCCATTGGTTTAGAAATTTTCACAAGGATTATTTCTGCAGCTGTCATCCCCATTTATTTTCTTTCCAATCCTCCATCATTTACCTAGTCCACCATTCTTTCACTTTTAAAATACAACCCAGGTTGACCAAACAATGGCCCGAGGACCACATGTGGCCCTTTAAGATGTTTAATCTGAGCTACCGAACGTGAATAACTGGCAAAAATGACAAAGGGCTGGTTGTATTTTTTTCAGGGATTCTTGTGTGTCTCATGGCGCAACTCAACCCTTCAAACTCAATTGTTTTTATTGACATTGGGTGGCGTTCATGTGAATTTTGTCTCTCATATTGTTTTTTTTTTCCAATTGTGACAGTATGAAAATGTATCAGTAATTTACAATTTTTTTTTTCATGCCATAAAATGTGAATGTGCCTTTAAGCAGTTGAACTGTGGATGAATTCCACATGTCCTCCTTCTATGCCCTTCATGGAAGGAGGACAGCCAGACAGCCAGCCAGGAAGCCAGACAGACAGGAAGCCAGACAGACAGACAAGAAGCCAGACAGACAGACAGGAAAGAAGCCAGGGTTGGAAGGGATGGTGGTGTTCCGACATGGAGGTCAGGAGAGTCTGCCATTACGTAGGCACCAGGTTGATGATGCACTGCTGATTACCATCAGGCTAATCACCCAGGTGTTTAGGATCCGGCTGGAATCCAGGAGAGAGGAAGATCCAGGGCTCCCTCTGGTGGCAGGTGAGGGATAATGACAGTAGTGCACCATCTTCAAAACTAGTGGAGATTTTTTAATGGAGACTGCCTAAAATGACTCAATACCAACTATAGATGAACTGATTAAGTTTCAGCACTGTTTTAAATTTGGATAACATGATAGTACAAAATATAAAAACCCATTGTCAGTTTCAATGTTGTCACAAAGATCTTATTGATAAAAATCGTGACTTAACGGTACAATTTTAAAAAAATTTCAGCCAAACTTTAAGTATGTTTTCTTTTTTATTGCTGCTATTTTTTTCTTCTTTGAACTGGTTTACTGAAACACTCCCTCTATACCTGCTTTGGCCCTTTTGAGAAATTTTAGAACCCATTTTGGGCCCAAAAGTGGATGAGTCTGTTTGGCCTACAGTGAAACAACGCCTTATTGGATCATAAAAAAATAAAAACCTAATTTAGCACACCTGGTCCCAATTGGGTCTCCCTGATGTCTGCACCTGTGTCTCATCTTCCTCCTGGTTATTTAACCTGGTGTCCATCACTGTGGTGTCAAACCATCTGCTGTTCTGCTCTCTTACTGCAGCCATGACGGTGTCCCTGAACCTCATGTTTTCCCTTCAATGTCTCCTCTGTCTGGTTCTTACAAACTAAGCCTGCTCAGGTTGGCTTCCATGCTGCACATGCCTACCCCTCTTTCCTGACCCCTGGTTAACTACTATAAACTGGTTAAACCTGGCTATGCATCTGGGTTCTACATCTCCATCTTCACCACCTCATGACGGAGGTAGGCTGCTAGAGACCCAAATGAGGAGATGATGGTAAGCCTCCAGTTCCGCACAAAGACAAGGTCCAACACCATGACAGAGAGGGGAAACATCACAGGCAGACCAATGAAGGGCCAGAAGAGGGTTTATCAAGACTGGGGACAAATAAGAGGTGTGACTGGAGGAGTCTACAGGGACCAGGTGCAGGTTGGGGAATACGACAGGGAGTTGGAGTTCAGATTTTCGCTTGAATAGATTTTTAATGACTTTTGAATGTTCTCACCAATCTTAATTTTTTTCTTTCTGTCTTTTTTAAAGACGTTTATAAAAGGTTTTGTCTCATCTTTTTCTTGTTTGTTTACCAAAAAAAGATTTTAAAAAACACCAGAAACAAAAGTCTATTTTAGAGTCAAACATTTTGAGCTGTCGAGGTTGGACGCCAGAGAAAAAACCCAATTATTAATGAACCATCTAAACCTGGTTGGAGTGGTGGAATAAGGTGGGGCTGCACGGTGGCTTCGCAGCTAAAAGGTCAGGGGTTTGAGTCAAGGAGTGGGGGCGTGGCTTGAAACACTGGTCCCATGTTCCCCAGTGTAAGGGGTTTCTCTGGGTATTCCGTTGTCCTCCCACGCTCCAAATGCATGTGTGTTTGGTTGATTGACCCTAGAAATGTGTGTGTGTGAATTATTGTCTGTGTGTGTGGCCCTATAACAGACCGGTGACCTGTTCGGGGTGTATCCTGCCTCTTGCTTGTAATCAACTGTAATAAGCTCCATCAATCCCCACGATCCAATTAGGAATAAGGATTTTAGAAGACAAAACAAATAAGGTGGGAAGTGGGCCGAAGTCTCAGCAAGCAGAACCAGATGAAGAGGGTTGGTGATGAGAGACTAGAGGGGGCACAGTAAGGTTCAGAGCAAGGCTGAGGCCAGTCCAGACATGTACGAGATAAAAAAAACGTGGCAGTGGTACAGGTGAGGGAGGCGTCTGGGTATAATGCCAATTTCTCTTTTTAAAAATGGACGTTCCAAATTAGAAAATGAGCCTTTTCTCTGTAACATTTTCAAACAGAAATTGTCAGTCAGTCAGTCATCTTCTCATCCGTCTGTCCCTTTCGGGTTTGCGGGGGGGCGGGGCGGGGGGGGTGGGTGCCGGAGCCCATCCCAGCTAATTTAAGGCGAAGGGCAGAGTACACCCCGAACAGGTCGCCAGTCTGTCGTGGGGCCACACACATACAACCATCCACACACACTCATTCCTAGAGGGAATTTGGCACCAGCCAATCAACCTAACAAGCATGTCTTTGGAGGGTGGGAGGAAACCGGAGTTCCCGGAGGAAACCCATGCAAACACGGGGAGAACATGCAAACTCCACACAGAAAAGACAGTGTTCCAAGCCTCGTCCCCACTCAGGACTCGAACCCACGACCTTCTTGCTGTGAGGCCACTGTGCTACCCACTGCGCCACCGTGCTACAAAACAGAAATTGTATTCTTTGTTTTCTTTTTAATCAATGGAGTTTAAAAACCCCAACTGCTGAGTTCTGGTATTAAATTCTCATGTTCAGGAATCCCACTGGGAAGAGACTAAGAGGCAGACCCCTGGACCCGCTGGAGAGACTACGTCTCACAGCTGGCCGGGGAACGACTCAGGATCATTCTGGGTGAGCTGGAGGATGCAGCCGGGGTGAGAGAAGCCTGGGCTTCCTATCTGAGGCTGTTGCCCCTGCGACCTGACCCCAGATCAGCGGAAGATGATGAAACGGAATGTTCATGAATCGTTGCAAACACAGACTGTATAGCGCCAGGTCGACCTCCATGTTTAACTACTGAGCTACGACCAGACCCAGATGGGTGGTTTTTAGTTTTAGCTTCATCGTTATTCAATGATTGGCCAGATGTTTTCATGGATCTCTTAACTGCGAGCTGATGTGTGATGATCTGATATCAAATTAAATTGAGCAGAAGCATGAATTATCACCCCCCTAAAAAAGCATGAAACCCCTCTTTAAACACAAACTCTGTGACTATGGTGGAATACAGAAGTGAGGTTTAATATTTGATTTTCTTGTATGTATTTTTTTTTTTTTTTATGGCACAACCTTTAGATCAAGTAAAAAAAAAAAGAAAGTCCCAGATGCAGCTGTTTGAGCTGGTTAAGGTCATCCTGCATAACTCAGTGACCCTGGTGGTGATGGAGATGGGCGCGTTGCCTCCGGATGCAGCTGTCTACCCTACTTATGGTCACTCTCTGAGCTGACTGGGAGGACCTGGGACTATTCTATGGATGGTTGAAGGTCAGTTCAGGCTGCTAGTGGAAGATGGAAACAGGACAGACTGTGTTGGGACAGACAGGGTGGGATTATTTGGAATGAAAGAGGGGGTATCAATGGCCAGTCTGATGCCACCTGCTGCCTCCACTTAATTTCGCTTTTTTTCTGGCAACTTGTTGGGATTGAGGGTGCTTGCTTAGGATCTCAGCGTTGGGAAAATGTCTACCAAATTAGAGAACAGAGATAACACCCTGATCGTCCGCCATATTTGTAGTTCTATATCTGAAAAAAGAAGATGAACACAAACTGTTTGAACACATTTCAAAATGTTCAGGTCACAAAGAAATGATTGGTTAGAGCTGAACAGTCCCTGCCCACTGTGGAACGATTGTACCCCGATACAATCTGTTAAAGGGTCACACACACAAAACCATCCACACACACTCATTCCTAGGCGTAGTTTCCTAGCAGCCAATCAACCTAATGTGTATGTTTTTTGGAGGAAACCAGAGAAAACACACACATACACAAGGAGAACATGCAGACTACACACAGAAAGACCAGTGTTTCAAACCTTGTCCAAGTCTGGGTTTTGAATCCTGACCTTCTTGCTGCGAGACCACTGTGCAAATGTTTATTTTGTAAACCAGCATCTCCTTAACAACATAAATTTTTATGATTACTCAGTTACAAGTGGCTGAAAGGATCTTCCTCTGCAGGGTGGTTAGGCTCTCATTTAGAGATAGAGGGAGGAGCTCTGCCATCTGGGAGGGGTTGGGAGTAGACTAGTTGCTCTACTCCAACGTTGCTCTAACGATAGATCAACCCATTCTGTTCCTATGGGTTGAGAGAAGTCAGATGGGGTGGTTCGGGCATCTGGTAAACCTCATAAACGCCTCGCTGGTGAGGTGTTTTGGGCACGTCCCACTGGGAGGAGACCAAGAGCCAGACCCCGGACCACTGAAGAGATTACGTCTCACAGCTGGTCAGGGAACACCTCAGGATCCTTCTGGGTGAGCTGGAGGATGCAGCTGTGGTGAGAGAAGCCTGGGTTTCGCGTCTGAGGCTGTTGCCCCCGTATTCTGGCCCCGAACAAGTGGAAGACGACAGAACAATTTTTATTTTGTTTGACCCTCAGCATCGAGTTAGTCTTGTTGTCTGAGGAGAAATAAAGGAGTCAGTAGTGTGACGAACTGTGACTCCTAATTACTTATTAATTTCGCTTTGTGAATCTTTAGAAAAATTAGTTGGGAAACGTTTTATTTGACACCAATGTGAAAATCTTAAATTTAATGAGACAAATTCAAGCAGCAAAATTTATCACTTAGAAAATTTTTAACGGACCAAAATAATCATGTTGCTAAAAAGAAGGGATTTTTTACCAAAACATTTTCACCTTGAAATAGCTTCTCTTTGTGATTAAATTATCCAATCATAAAAATTAAAACATGACACATTTTTTAAAAAAGACCAGAATATTTTTCCATTTATTTTTTAGGTGTTTGTTCTTGACATTTCTGCTGCTGTCCTTCAAGGTCATAAAAAGATAATTAAAGTAATTAAAAACCATTCATTCAGCTTCAAAATGAAATGTTTATTTATTTCTTAATTTGTGGACATCAGAGTGATTAATTTGGTTTTGTTTAGATGAAGGTGACATTTCTCTAAAAGATAACTGTGATTAAATTTAATTTGATTTAATTTCCTCTTTAATTACTTCAACAAATCTAATGTTAATATTTTTCACTGATTGATGAAGATATTTTATCTCTTATTAACAATTACAAATGATCTAAGAGGATCGACAGGCTGATCGATGCAGCGTCAGCAATAACTACGATGCTGCATCGGTCCGCCGTGGTAAAGAGAGAGCTGAGCCGAAAAGCAAAGCTCTCGATTTACAAGTCGATCTACGTTCCAACCCTCACCATGGTAACCAGGATCTAGGTTCCTATCCTCACCATGGTAACCAGGATCTACATTCCTAATCTCACCATGGCAACCAGGATCTACGTTCCTACCCTCACCATGGTAACCAGGATCTACGCTCCTACCCTCACCATGGTAACCAGGATCTACGTTCCTACCCTCACCATGGTAACCAGGATCTATGTTCCTACCCTCACCATGGTAACCAGGATCTACGTTCCTACCCTCACCATGGTAACCAGGATCTACATTCCTACCCTCACCATGGTAACCAGGATCTACGTTCCTACCCTCACGATGGTAACCAGGATCTACGTACCTACCCTCACCATGGCAACCAGGATCTACGTTCCTATCCTCACCATGGTAATCAGGATCTACGTTCCTACCCTCACCATGGTAACCAGGATCTATGTTCCTACCCTCACCATGGTAACCAGGATCTTCGTTCCTACCCTCACCATGGTAACCAGGATCTACGTTCCAACCCTCACCATGGTAACCAGGATCTAGGTTCCTATCCTCACCATGGTAACCAGGATCTACATTCCTAATCTCACCATGGTAACCAGGATCTACGTTCCTACCCTCACCATGGTAACCAGGATCTACGCTCCTACCCTCACCATGGTAACCAGGATCTACGTTCCTACCCTCACCATGGTAACCAGGATCTACGTTCCTACCCTCACCATGGTAACCAGGATCTACGTTCCTACCCTCACCATGGTAACCAGGATCTACATTCCTACCCTCACCATGGTAACCAGGATCTACGTTCCTACCCTCACGATGGTAACCAGGATCTACGTACCTACCCTCACCATGGCAACCAGGATCTACGTTCCTATCCTCACCATGGTAATCAGGATCTACGTTCCTACCCTCACCATGGTAACCAGGATCTATGTTCCTACCCTCACCATGGTAACCAGGATCTTCGTTCCTACCCTCACCATGGTAACCAGGATCTACGTTCCTACCCTCACCATGGTAACCAGTTGTGGGTGGTAACTGAAAGAATGAGATCGTGGATTCAAGCGGCCGAATTAAGCTTCCTCTGCTGGCTGGCTGGGCTCCCTTGTAGAGATCGTGTGAGGATCTATGCCATCTGGGAGGAGTTCGGTGTTGAGCCGCTCCTCCTCCAGGTCGAGAGAAGCCAGATGAGATGGTTCGGGCATCTGGTCAGGGTGCTCCTCGAGCAGCTCGCAGGTGAGGTGTTTCAGGTACGTCCTACTGGGAGGAGACCAAGAGGCAGACCCCGGACCTGCTAGAAAGACTATGTCTCACAGCTGGCCGGGGAACGACTTGGGATCCTTCCGGGTGAGCTAGAGGATGCAGCCCGGGAGAGAGAGGCCTGAGCTTCTCGTCTGAGGCTGGTGACCCCGCAACCCGGCCCCGTATCAGCGGAAGATGACGGAACGGAACAAATGATCTTTTTTTGAAAAATTTGTAATTATATTTTAGTCAAAATGTCTTTCTAGGTTTTAAAAAGCAATTTTAATCATTCAAAAAAAATCTTCATGTTCATGTTAGCTGTTTTTGATGGTGTTTGATCGTTTTAATGTTGATCCATGGATAAAAATGACTGTTGTCTGCAGGTTTAAATCATACATCACAGACAGTCTGTCACTTCTTAGCTCAAAAAGAGAGAAAAAAATTCTTTTTTTTTCTGGATTCAGTGTCCATCTGTGTCAGAAACCTGTTCCAATCAGCTCGGCAGCGCTTGGGTGAAGCTGAACAGTATTCATTTACACTTCAGAATTCCTCCACCTGCTTCTGTCTTCTGTAATGAACAGAGATCATGTGTCTCTGAGACCCGCTCATGCTGTCAGGCTGCCATCACTCATTTTACGGCTGAGCTTCATCTTCAGATCTTTGCAAAACTTGCAGCTGCAGAACAGTTTGGTTTAAAGATGGTTCTAAAGTTTAATCTGGTTCATTCTGATGCTTGGATCAATTTAAAGGTTTCACTCGATGTGTGCTGCAGAATTTGATGGGTGGGACACCGTTGGGGATCTTAGTCAGTCAGTCACCCTCTTATCCATCTGTCCCTTTCAGGGTTGCGGGGAGTGACGGAGCCCATCCTGGCTGATTCAAGGCAGGGGCAGGGTACACCCCAAACAGGTCGCCTGTCTGTCGCGGGGCCACACACATACAACCATCCACACACACACTCATTCCTAGGGGCAATTTGGCACCGGCCGATCAACCTGACATGCATGTTTCTGGAGGGTGGTAGGAAACCGGAGTACCAGAGGAAACCCACGCAGACATGAGGAGAACATGCAAACTCCACACAGAAAGGACATTGTTCCAAGTCTTGTCCCCACCCACGACCTTCTTGCTGTGAGGCCACTGTGCTACCTACTGCGCCACCGTGCTGCCACCATTGGGAATCTTTAAATGTAATTGTTTATTCGTTCCATTCCGTTGTTTTCTGCTTATCTGGGGCCAAGATGCAGGGGCAACAACCTCAAGCGAAAAACCCAGACTTCTCTCACCCTGGCTGCATCCTCCATCTCACATGTGAGGATCCCGAGGTGTTCCCTGTCCAACTGTGAGACATAGTCTCTCAAGCAGGTTAGGTCTGAAGCCCCTCACCAGCAAGGCATTTGCAAGGCATCCCAACCAGATGCTCTAACCACCCCATATGGCTTATCAAGCAATGGCTCTACCATGAGCTCCTCCCTGATGGCAGAGCTCCTCCCTCTATCTCAAATGCGAGCCCAGCCACCCTGCAGAGGAAGGTCGTATCGGCCGCTTGTATCTGTGATCTTTGTAACAGTGAAAGTAAGTGAAAAGAACCGACACCTGGAATCAGATATGAACGAAACATTAAAGCTCCAAGCCACAATATGGGTCTTCTTTAAGACGGCCATAGACTAGATGGCCCATGCGGTTGTGGGGTGTGGCCCCATGCCAAGTCTCTGGGATGTGCAGCGTCACAGGGCGAAAACGCGAAAACCAACTGAGCCAAAGTTGGTTGGTTTTCTCATCAAAACAACAATGTCCGCTTTCTTTTTGAGAACAGGTCGAGCACTTTTCGACGACCTTGATTCTGCCCTTGGTTTCTGTAGCAACCAGCCAATGTGGGAGGGGTCAGTCAAATCAAATTCCCTCCTCCGTCTTCTCCACATTCAAACCTGATTGACCTGGGGGAGACGGTGGCTCAGTGCTTAGAGCGTTCGCTCGCAGACCGGAACTTAACCGGAAGTTTGCAAGTTCGCGTCTCACTGCGTTCACGTCTCGAGTCCTTGGAGAAGACACCTAACCCCCCGTTTCTCCCACCATTGGCACCATCATGGGTGGCAGCCTGCTGCAGTGTAGAGCAGCACACAAATTTCCCGTAAGGGATTAATAAAGTATAAAGTATGTGATTGAATCTGATTGGCCTTCAATATGACCTCCAATGTGAGACTCACTTCCGTTAGAGTCTTGGTGATGAGAGCCTGGATCAACTCAACGAGCCAACAACGCTTTCTGATGCCCAAAATACTTTAATTCAAAGGGTTTGAGCTGTCCTTCCATGCATCACAGCTGCGTTTAATGCTGGTCTTTGGTCAGTTTGACAGGTTTAATGATCAGTCTTTGTACTGATTAGACCTTACTTGTTGCCATGGTGATGAATCTGGATGACTCTTTTTTTCTCTAAAATTTCTATGTTGTTAATCTGTTTATTTTCTAGCTTACAGATATTTTATAATCATTAAACTGGTTTCCTCTTCCATGTTTGTCCCTCTGATGGGTTTGGTTTAGATTTTTTCTGCTTGATGATGGTCTCGTTGTCTCGTTCTGAGGGGTAATTTGCAGCATGTTATGGGTTTAGAGTAGTTCCCAAATAGAACACCCACTCTCACCATCTACTCCATGCCTTTTATTGCATTTTTAATTATTTAAAAACGAGGGTTAGCGAAGCAGAAATGAATTGTTTGCTAATGATTGTTTATGAAACAGCTCTTGAGTCAATTGGCCAATTAAATCTGAGACTCAATCCGTCTATAGATGTCAATGTTGTTTCAAAGAGATCCTCAAAACAAAGACGTTGTACATCCTGAAGGTCGCTGGTTTGAACTTCATTTTGAAGCAAAATGAAAGTCATTTTAAGTAAAAAAAAAAAAAAGTCAGAATTGATGAATGAAACTTGTCATTTTTTTCTGCCTTTAAGTCAGTTAGAGTTCATGATTTCTGATCCTAGCTGCTGTTATTCAGACGCTTGTTGCCATGACACCAGGCTGATTCTTAACAGCTGTCTCCAAATGTCAGAACGTGCATTGCAGACTCATATTTCTCTTTTTTTTTTTTTAGGCTCTCATGATTCCTTCAGCTTCTACATCGATGAAGCCTCTCCGGTTGGTCCCGAGCAGCCCGAGACGGTGCAGAACTTTGTTTCTGTTTTTGGCACAGTGGCCAAGAAGCTGATGAGGAAATGGTTGGCTACCCAGACGATGAACTTCACCAGCCAATTGGAAGCTGGGATTCGCTTCTTTGACCTGCGCATCTCCACCAAACCCCGTGACCCTGACAATGAGCTGTACTTCGCCCACGGGCTCTTCAGTGCCACGGTCAGTCTGCAGTGATGTGGTGACTGAAGCGATAAGTGATGTCTGAGTGTTTGCCTGTACATCTGAGAGCAGAGCATGACTCTAATCATGGAACGTGCTTTAGAGGCTTTAAAGAGGGGTTTTAGGCTCACGTTAGATCGAATTTATAGAAATATTGCTGCAGTTTAGGAGCTAAAAAAAATATACTTGTACATTATTGTTTGGATTGGGAATGTCTGAGCGGGTGTGTTTAAATGTTCCGTTCTGTCATCTTCCGCTCATCCGGGGCCGGGTCGCGGGGGCAAAAGCGCCAGACAGGAAGCCCAGGCTGACCCCAGCTGCATCCTCCAGCTCACCCGGAGGAATCCCATGTCGTTCCCCGGCCAGCCGTGAGACATAGTCTCTCCAGTGGGTTCCGGGTCGGCCTGTTGGTCTCCTTCTGGTATGAAGTGCCCAAAACACCTTGCCAGCGAGGCGCTCAGGAGGCATCCTGACCAGATGCCCGAACCACCCCATCTCGCTCCTCTCGACCTGGATGAGGAGCGGCTCAGCACCGACGTCCTCCAGGATGGCAGAATTCCTCACCCTATCTCTGAGTGAGAGCAGAGCCACCCTACAGAAGAAGCTCATTTCGGCTGCTTGTATTCGTGATCTCGATCGTTTGGTCATCACCCACAGCTGGTTACCATGATGAGGCTAGGAATGTAGATCCTGGTTACCATGGTGAGGGTAGGAACATAGATCCTGGTTACCATGGTGAAGGTAGGAACGTAGATCCTGGTTACTATGGTGAAGATAGGAACGTAGATCCTGGTTACCATGGCGAGGGTAGGAACGTAGATCCTGGTTACCATGGTGAGGGTAGGAACATAGACCCTGGTTACCATGGTGAGGGTAGGAACATAGATCCTGGTTACCATGGTGAGGGTAGGAACGTAGATCCTGGTTACCATGGTGAGGGTAGGAACGTAGATCCTGGTTACTATGGTGATGGTAGGAACGTAGATCCTGGTTACCATGGTGAAGGTAGGAACGTAGATCCTGGTTATCATGGTGAGGGTATGACTGTAGATCCTGGTTACCACAGTGAGGGTAGGAACGTAGATCCTGGTTACCATGGTGAGGGTATGACTGTAGATCCTGGTTACCACAGTGAGGGTAGGAACGTAGATCCTGGTTACCATGGTGAAGGTAGGAACATAGATCCTGGTTATCATGGTGAGGGTATGACCGTAGATCCTGGTTACCATGGTGAAGGTAGGAACATAGATCCTGGTTACCATGGTGAGGGTATGACTGTAGATCCTGGTTACCACAGTGAGGGTAGGAACGTAGATCCTGGTTACCACGGTGAGGGTAGGAACATAGATCCTGGTTACCATGGTGAAGGTAGGAATGTAGATCCTGGTTACCATGGTGAAGGTAGGAATGTAGATCCTGGTTACCATGGTGAGGGTAAGAACGTAGATCCTGGTTACCATGGTGAGGGTAGGAACGTAGATCCTGGTTACCATGGTGAAGGTAGGAACGTAGATCCTGGTTATCATGGTGAAGGTAGGAACGTAGATCCTGGTTACCATGGTGAGGGTTGGAACGTAGATCCTGGTTACCATGGTGAGGGTAGGAACGTAGATCCTGGTTAACATGGTGAGGGTAGGAACATAGATCCTGGTTACCATGGTGAGGGTTGGAACGTAGATCCTGGTTACCATGGTGAGGGTAGGAACATAGATCCTGGTTACCATGGTGAGGGTAGGAACGTAGATCCTGGTTAACATGGTGAGGGTAGGAACATAGATCCTGGTTACCATGGTGAGGGTAGGAACGTAGATCCTGGTTAACATGGTGAGGGTAGGAACGTAGATCCTGGTTAACATGGTGAGGGTAGGAACGTAGATCCTGGTTAACATGGTGAGGGTAGGAACGTAGATGGGTGGAGACGGTGGCCGCGTGGTTAGCGCGTTCGCCCGCGGACCGGAAGGTCGCGGGTTCGCGTCCCACGGAGAGCACGTCTAGGGTCCTTGGAGAAGACACCTAGCCCCCACTTCTCCCACCATTGGCGCCGTTGAAGGGCAGCCTGCTGCGGTGTAAGGAGTGCAGCAAACAAATTTCCCCGGTGAGGGATGAATAGAGTAATTCAAAAAAAAAAAAAAAAATAGATGGACTTGTAAATCGAGAGCTTTGCTTTTCGGCTCAGCTCTTTCTTTACCACATTTAAATGTCTCTATGTGAATGAGGATTAGAGTCATGTTGTCATAGTAGTCAGAGAAACTGGGACAATTCCAACTAATACATGTCAAAGTATCAATTTTAGGGCAATTTTTTTTGTGTCTATGGTTAATATTTTACATTTGATGTTTTAACAACCAGTTTTTCGTTTGCTCACAGGTTCGGGAAGGTTTAGAGCAGATCAGTAGTTTCCTATCGGCTCACGCCAGAGAGGTCGTCTTCTTGGACTTCAACCACTTCTATGGCGTACAGAATCTTCATCATGAGAAACTAGTGGCCATGCTGAAAGAAGTCTTCGGAGAAAAACTCTGCCCGGTTGTTTTTGCACAAGAGGTAAGCACAAGTTTAAAAGAGAAGAAATCACAAACACACACTGAGACACAACCTAAGAGTCACTTAGTGACACCTGGATGAAGTTTGTTTTGATCATATGGTGAAGGTCGTCAGATCTGCAATCATTAATATTTTAAAGCCTCATATGCTTCTGGAACACTTTTTGGACAGCTTCAGACGAGAAGCCTCAGGCTACTCTCACCCTGGATGCATCTTCCAGTTCACCTGGGAGGATCCTGAGGTGTTCCCTGTCCAGCTGTGAGACATGGTCTCTCCAACAGGTCAGGGGTCTGCCTCTGGGTTTCCTCCTATGGGACATGCTCGGAACACCTCACCAGAAAAGCGTTCAGGATACATCCTAATCAACTATAGGTCTACTCTGAGCTCCTCCCAGACGGCAGAGCTCCTCACCCTCTCTCTTACCCTCCAGAGTAAGCTCATTTTGGCTGCTTGTATCCGTTAACTTGTTCTTTCAGTCACCACCCATAATTGGTGACCATGGGTACAGATAGGAACATAGATCCTGGTCACCACGGTGAGGGTAGGAATGTAGATCCTGGTTACCATGGTGAGGGTAGGAATGTAGATCCTGGTTACTATGGTGATGGTAGGAACGTAGATCCTGGTTACCATGGTGAGGGTAGGAACGTAGATCCTGGTTACCATGGTGAGGGTAGGAACGTAGATCCTGGTTACTATGGTGATGGTAGGAACGTAGATCCTGGTTACCATGGTGAGGATAGGAACATAGATCCTGGTTACCATGGTGAGGGTAGGAACGTAGATCCTGTTTACCATGGTGAGGGTAGGAACGTAGATCCTGTTTACCATGGTGAGGGTAGGAATGTAGATCCTGGTTACCATGGTGAGGGTAGGAATGTAGATCCTGGTTACCATGGTGAGGGTAGGAACGTAGATCCTGGTTACCATGGTGAGGGTAGGAACGTAGATCCTGGTTACCATGGTGAGGGTAGGAACGTAGATCCTGGTTACCATGGTGAGGGTAGGAACGTAGATCCTGGTTACCATGGTGAGGGTAGGAACGTAGATCCTGGTTACCATGGTGAGGGTTGGAACGTAGATCCTGGTTCCCATGGTGATGGTAGGAACGTAGATCTTGGTTACCAGGCTGACAGGAAGAACGTAGATCGACTGGTAACTCCAGAGCTTTCTTCACCTTGACGGTCGATGCCGCGTCCCGATTATTGCACTTCCACTGATCCGTCTGTCGATCTCGCTCTCTGTCCTTCCCCCACTGTGAACAAGACCCCGAGATACTTAAACTCCATCACTCGGGGTGAACCCTGTAAGACCCCTAACCTGCAGATGGCCCCTTTTCTGTTGGACTATGGTCTCGGATTTAGAGGCTTTATTAAGCCAACAGGACCACATGCGAGATCAGATTCTGATGTCACCAAACCGATACCTCCAACCGATTTCTTTACTTTTGTTCATAAAAGTAAAGAAACAGTGACAAAGGGCAGCCTCGTCGGAGTCCAACTCTCACCGGAAATGCAATGTATCACTGCTGGCAATACGGACCAAGCTCTGGTACCGGTCAGACAGAGACTGGATAGTGTGTAACTTGGGCTACAAGAATCCGTACTCTTGAAGCTTCCCCACAGGAGTCCCTGTGGGGCACAGTCGAATGCCTTCTCCAGACCCACAAAGCACGTGTAGACTGGTCGGACACTCCTGTGACCCGTCTAGGACTAATAAGATTTAATCACATTTAATTATTAAAGAAAACACTGGAACCGATTGGTTAAAAAAGAAGCTGATTAGATTAAAGTTGATTTTGACGTCCTTATTTTATTCCTTTGAGAAGGCGCTAAGCTTTTCCTTCTGAGCTCCGCTGACTGTGAGTTTATACAATATGAACATCATTCATGCAAAGCTCTTCTTAAGAATCCTAATGTACTAAAAAAAATGTGTCAGTCCTTCTACGGCTCTTCATGGCTGTCGTGTTGAATTGAGTTTTCTACCACCAGCTTCCTCTTTAAGATGTAACCTCATGTGCTTACAATTGTTCTCAGGTGACCCTGCAGTACCTCTGGGAGAAGGAGTACCAGGTGCTGGTTTTCTATCATCACCCCATGGCGCTAGAGGTACCTTTCCTGTGGCCGGGCCAGATGATGCCCGCTCCCTGGGCAAACACCACTGACCCCGAGAAGCTGATTCAATTCCTTCAGGCATCGGTGACTGACCGAAGGTCTGGTAGTTTTTTTTTCATCTTCACCAGAATAGACAGAACTAAAGATCAACATCCTAAAAATAAAAGAAATAATTAAGCTGTTTTATATCTTTTATTTATGTTTTTTTTTTAGCTCGATTAAAACGGAGCAAACAAAGACAGATAATCTCTAAATATGTTGTTCTTTGCAGGAGGAAGGGGACCTTTTTTGTCTCCCAGGTGGTTCTGACTCCCAAGGCCAGTACGGTAATGAAAGGAGTAGCAAGTGGACTGAGAGAGACAATCACAGAAAGGTTCGGACACCACTCCAACACAAACATTTTCTCTTTCTTAACGAGCCCTCTGCTGTTTGCTATGGTGATGGACAGGCTGACAAACGAGGTTAGACAGGAATCACCATGGACAATGATGTTTGCAGATGACATTGTGATCTGTAGTGAGAGGAGGGAAGAGGTGGAGGAAAAGCTGGAGAGGTGGAGGTTTGCATTAGAAAGAAGAGGAATGAAGATTAGTCAGAGTAAAACAGAGTACATGTGTGTGAATGAGAGGGATCCAAATGGAAAAGTGAGGTTACAGGGAGAAGAGAGAAAGAAGGTGGAAGATTTTAAGTATCTAGGATCAACAGTACAGAGCAATGGAGAGTGTGGAAGAGAGGTGAAGAAGCATGTGCAGGCAGGATGGAATGAGTGGAGAAAAGTATGTGTGACAGAAGAGTTTCAGCTAGAATGAAAGGGAAAGTGTAGAAAACCGTGGTGAGACCGGCCATGCTGTTTGGTCTAGAGACAGTAGCACTAAGGAAAAGACAGGAAACAGAGATGGAGGTAGCAGAGATGAAGACGCTGAGGATCTCTTTGGGAGTGACCAGGATGGACAGGATCAGGAGAACAGCACATGTTAGAGGTTTTAAAGTCAGAGAGGCCAGACTGAGATGGTTTGGACATGTGCAGAGGAGAGAGAGAGAGTACATCAGAAGAAGGATGCTGGATTTGGAACCACCAGGAAAGAGGACTAGAGGAAGACCAAAGAGGAGGTTCATGGATACAGTGAAGGAAGAATGAAGATAGTTGATGTGACCGAATAGGATGCAGGAGATAGGGTTAGATGGAAGAAACTGACTTGCTGTGGCGCCCCCTGAAGGGAAATGCTGAACGAAGAAGGAGAAGAACATTAACCAAACTGTGACTCAGACTTAAAAGGGCAGAGTCCAGAACACGTCTTTTCTAGACTGTGTAATCTGGAAGAGATCAGTGACTGAAACACAGAGATCGGTAAGAGGTTAACCAGACACCAGGATAATGATGTGTAGGATGACTCTGGCAATGAGGAGGATGAAGAAAGGATGTATTTACAGAGTGAAGGATGAATCTGCGGATGAGGAGGACGAAGAGTGGAACACAAAGTTAGATGGAAACTGATTTCATTTGGGAATAAAAGTGGATGATTCACTCAGAAACAAAGAAACAATGGGAATTTAATTGAAGACATGCTGCGTTCCACAGGTGTCCCTGCGAGCGTTTCAGATTGACCTCATCCATGTTTTTCTTTGTGCCAGCTGGTTAAAATAAAGGAGTGATTTGATTTGCTCTGTTTTCTATGCTTCAGGCATTTTTCTGATTTATACTTTAGTTTGTCAGTTTGTTCCGAAGCGAAGCAGTAAAACCATCTATTTTCTACCATGAATTATTCATTTGATAATTCGTCTTCCAGTCGTCCTCACCGAGCTTTTACTACTTTGATGCAGGTGTTCATTTTGCTCCACAGCCTCCCAGTGTCAGGATTTAGCCCTGTAAAAAAGGCTGCTGACATAAGCTGGAGATAATTCAGGATGTCTGTGTGAAGTATCTGCAGGGGTAACGCCCTCCTCTGGTGCTCGCCAGTGATGTTCGGTGTCCTTCTCACTGCCAGACGCCAGCTGTGAGAAGGACACAGCCAGACATCACACGCTGCTGCACACACATCTCTTATCACAGTGAGGTCCTAAACCAGCCAACCATGACTCATTCCTTCCTCTGCTGCTCTCTGGATCACTTCCGACTTTCTCTGTTCCCTCATACGCTTGCAGGGCATTACCCGGCATGATGCAGTGGATCAGATCACAAAGACCCGGGGAGAGCGGCATCAACATCATCACAGCTGACTTCGTGGAGCTCGGGGAATTCATCAGCGCCGTCATCACTCTCAACTATCATCACCTGGCTGACGATGACGACGATGACGCCACTTGAAAGCCCACAGGAGGTGTCGGAGTGTGCAGTCGCTGCCACTTGTAGCAGTGGTTGGATCTGTGCTCTCAACCTTTTCTCTTTGGCATTTATTTCAGAAGAGGAGCTGCATGGCTCCTTTCACTTTATTTAGGGCTATAGGAAACTGAGAGATCAGGAGAGATGAGAAGAGACAAGCTGAGCGTGGTAGAAGCATGAGGATGTTTGGCTGGAACACTGAGAATGAGCTTTAGTTTCTTTTGTTTATTCTTATGGAAGAACTTTTATCATTTTTTAGCTTGATTTTTTTTTTCCTTGTAAAAACACCTGCTTTCCCATCAAAACTAGTTTAGAGTTTTCAGGCAAACGTTTGTTCCTCAGAGCGTACCAGGCCAACATACCGGTACATCAGTCTTGGTATTCTAGTAAAAGTGACAGTTTCTTAGGAGGATGTTTAAATAAATGTGTGTAACTGGTGTAAATAGCTAACCGTCGTGTGTCCTGTTTGGAGAATAAGTTCCACGTGAAGTCCTCTTTGTTACTTTTCTTCTGTTTCAGACATTATGCATCTCACTAGGTGTTCATGAGAAACGCCTTCAGCAGCAGAGTAGATTCTTTCCCTCAGACAGAAAATATCTAAATGAGTTCCTCTGCTTCCACCCACTCCACTCCACCAGCCGGGATGTCTGCACATAGTTTTGCACCGAGCGGTAATTTGGACATTTTCATGAAGTTTGGAAAGTGAGATCCTGCAGAGCACCTGGTCACGTGTGGCGTGTGACACATTCAGCAGGTTATAACGGCAGAGTCGTGATAGCCAAATGTAAAAATACAACTTACCAGGGGTTCATGTGTGTTTCTGAGGAGTGTGTTTCTCCTTTACTGGCTGCTCATGCGCTAGGTGATTGTCTGTACTCGCTTCCATCGTGCAGCACATATGAGTCACCACGAGATGCATCAGCATGTTGTGTCTTTTGTAATAACAGGTGAGAAAACGACATTTATTTCAGATTTAAAGGTTAACCGTGATGGCTCAGTGCTTCTTCATGTGGACTCTTTGTTTGATGCTTAATGATTTTGTTTTTTAATCTTCAGACACACAGTTTGCACTTTGTGTGTAAGAATCTTTGAATCTCACCAGATCTGTTCAGAGGAACCTCTGAGTTGCTGATTGAGTTCCAGTCAGAAGGTCCTATTTGTTTCACAGTCCTCTGTGGCCCTCATTTATCAAAGCTGTGCACGGGAACGTTTCAGTGTGAAGGTGAAAAAACAATGTGCTCAATTCTATATTATTTTTATCGACCAAAATCCCCAAATTTTTGTCTCAACGGGCTTCACATACAGATTGAAAAAGAAGAATGTTTATTAAACACAAACACACAGCACATTCCTGCCCTTAGACTCTCCTTCATGGTGAGGAAACACTCCTAAAAAACCCATCAGTGGGAAGAAATTAGAAACCTCATGGAGTCCACATGAAAGAGAGATCCCTCCCCTGAGACGAGCATCCAATGTCTAAGACTTATGTTTAAACATGATCTTATTCTACAGTTTATTATCTGAAGAAATCAGTAGATGTTTTTCATCCTGATGGAAATGGGATGTTTAAGCAAGCGCGGGGCCTCTTCAGCCTGGTGACGCTCTGGACGGAGATGGATTAATCCAAATGACGCACATAGAAATCACTGTCTCAAATTATTTACATACTCTGTCCAAATCTTGAAGCACTGGAATGACAATGAGACTGTAAATTAGGACGTGGACACTTATTGTCACGTATATAATAGTGACCCAGCGTGCGACGTGCAAACACTTTAGACACATGTTGGGTTCATTAAGCACTAAAACCTTCATAAAAATCAACAAACAAACTATGTTCAATACAGCCAGGTTTGGACTGGATTCTGATTGGGTTTTCAGGGTTACATGACCAAAAATCAAGGCCACAATTTCTTGTGAACCCAAACAGCTGACACCACATTCCTTTTCATTTTCTCACACTTTAGTTTTCAATTGGTTTAATTTTCCATGTAAGTTAAACTGGTTTACTTTGTTTACACGCTTTTTTAAATGAAAAACAATTTAAGATAATAAATAACTTTAAAAACAGAAAAGTGAGTTACTCTGTACCAACTATAGATTAACTAGACATGACAATAAGTCCATAAGTCAAACAACTTATGCCTAAACTTAAGTAAAAACTTATGGTTTTAACTTATAGCCAAAAATGTTGAGGTAAAACCTTCTTGTGAGCATGATTTCTCTTAAACCACTGACCGGATTCTACTTAAACTTTACACAGTTACTCAGTACCAACTATAGATGAACTGATTATATTTGTGATGTATGGCAGGTGAAGGTATATTTTTAAATGCCAATTTCTGTATTAGTGTATTCAAGATGAAAAAAAAAAGTCAGATAAATCAACATGTTTACTTTTTTGGCAGAATCGCAGTATTGTGCCAAAAAGTGATCCGTCTTTAAACACGAAACACTGTTCGAAAAAAATTCTTTCATCCGTCATCTTCCGTCTCTCCATGTTGTAAAATAAGTGTGTGACTGAGCTTGGATCTGAATACACGTCAATGTCCTCATTATAACTATGCTTATGTTCACCCATCACGCCTGAAGAGGATTTTTTAGAAAGGCCACGCCTCTTCTGAATGATTTGTTCGCCTAAAATCCATCATTTTGTGCACAGCTTTATAAACTGAGGGCCATTAAGAGGACGTGTTTGTGATTTTCTGTCAAAAGGTTTTATAATGTCTTGATTTTTCTCGTTCTTCAAACAGCAAATAAGTTACCAATAAATTGTAATTTTTTATTTTTTGTTACAACCTGAACTTTTAAGGAATCAATGTTCTCCTGTTTGGTTTGTTCATGTTTACTTTAGCGTGAAACAGAAGCTGGTACATATACAGGATACCACTCACCGGAAGGATTAATAGGAACACTAAACTAAAACAGTGTGTGACCCAGAGTTACCTTTAGAACTGCCTTAATTTTACATGGCATTGATTCCACAGCGTGTCAGAAATGTTGGTCCATAATGAGAGGATAGCATCTTATAGTTGTGGGATGCACGTCCCGTTCCACCACATCCCAAAGAGGTTCTTTCAAGTTGAGATCTGTTGACTGTGGAGGCCGTTCTAGTATGGTGAACTCATTGTCAAGTTCAAGAAACCAATTTAAAATGACATGGTTCATCATTCTGCTGGAAGTATCCATCAGAGGATGGGGACATGGTGATCATGAAGGGATGGACACGGTTAGAAATAATGTTCAAGTAGCCTGTGGCAATTAAACGATTCCCACTTGGCACTAAGGGACCTAAAGTGTGCCAAGAACACGTCCCCCATACCATTATACCACCACCACCATCCTGCATGATGAATCCATGTTCTCATTCTGACTCTACTATTTGAATATTTCAACGGAAACCCAGACTCATCAGACCAGGTCATATGTTTCTAGTCTCCAACTGTCCAACTTTGAAGAGCTTGTGGAGATTGTAGCCTCTTGTGTGGTGGAGGTGAGTGGTTACCTGGTGGTCTCTTCATCCGCCTTGAGGTTGTGTGTTGTGGCTTCACAAATACTTCGGTGCATCCTTTGATTTTAATGACTGGTTATTTCAGTGGTCGTCGCTTTTCTATCAGGTTGAACCACTTGGCCTACTCTCCTCTGACCTCTACGTAGTATCAACAAGGCATCCAGGACTGACACATACTGGACGTTTTTCTTTTTTCCCACCATTCTTTGTAAACCCTAGAACTGGTTGTGCGTGGACATCCCCGTAACTGAGTAGAATGTAAAATACTAAGACCAACAACCAGCCACGCCCACCTTTCTGTCCCATTCTGACATTCTGCCCCGTGATTGGTTGATTAGATAATTGCATCAGTGAGAATTTGGACAGGTGTTCCTAACAATCCTTTAGGTGAGTGTTTATGTATGATGGCAGGAACTTCTCCGCTCGTTCAAAATCTGAATTTGTTTCTCGTCCACGTAGCGCTGCTGTAACCACACAAGCAAGAAGACTCCAAAATCCTGGAAGGTTGTGTTGTAAGAACATTTGTGTCTTCCCTGGTCCAAAATGTTGTCATTGCCCTCCTGTTATTGTATGAAAAAAGACACCTTTACTGTTGTAAAAGTTAAAAAAGAAATAAATTTCACTCAAATAAGAGTGATTCTGTTCTAAGTGGAAAATGGCCAAACAAATAAAGCTTCTATGCCTATAACGAGCTGAGCAGTGATTATTTATCCACTGCGTCCATGTTGGTGTTAGTAGTATACACTGTGTTCAGGTTACCAGTCTATGACTGCATGTTTTTGGTCATTAGGACAATCCTATTTCAGCCAGGATTTGTTTTCAGGTAGGCCAAAGTCAGCCTATACTGGTGCTTCTCAAAGGGAAGCAGCCATTAAACTGTAGCTTCAACCTGTAGGATTCCGAGCTTGTTTTTCTGAGCTTTCAGGAAGGGTTTCGTTTCCGTTTTCAGATGCTGGGTATGCTGGCATGAAGCATCATCAGCATTAGCATTTTTCTTGTTACTTGAGGAGCGGCTCGACACTGAGCTCCTCCTAGATGGCAGAACTCCTCACCCAATCTCTGAGTGAGAGCCCAGCCACCCTGCAGAGGAAGCTCATTTCGGGCACTTGTAATCGCGATCACATTCTTTCAGTCATCACCCACAGCTGGTTACCATGGTGAGGGTAGAAACATAGATCTTGGTTTCCATGGTGAGAGTAGGAATGTAGATCCTGGTTACCACGGTGAGGGTAGAAATATAGATCCTGGTTACCATGGTGACCGTAGGAACGTAGATCCTGGTTACCATGGTGAGGGTAGGAACGTAGATCGACTTGTAAATCTAGAGCTTTGCTTTTCAGCTCAGCTCTTTCTTTACCACAACAGATCGATGTAGCGTCCTGATATTTGCGGACACCTCATCAATCCGTCTGTCGATCTCCTGCTCCATCTTTCCCCCACTGTAAACAAGACCCTGAGACCATCAAACTCCTCCACATGGAGCAGGACTTTGTCCCTGACCCGCAATGGGCATTCCACCCTTTTCCGTGCGAGGACCAGAGTCTCGGATTCGGAGGCGCTGATTCCCAACAACTGGTGAAGTTGTTCATAGTAAATCTTTGAAAGTTGACCAATTGTGAAGAAAGGTACGGAAACTCAAAGCTGCCAGTTGGTTGGCACTGTGGCACTGCAGCAAGAAGGTCAGGGTTTAAGCCCTGGACAGGGCGAGGCTTGAATGGCATACTCATACTCAATTAACAAACAAAACAGAGGAGAGAATCCAGGCAAGTTCCTTCAAAGGCTGACTGTGTCCAAACTGTTACCATTCAAACTAATTTAATTATTAGGTTAAAGTAAAACTCAAGTGGATTTCAAGCATCTAAATGTGTATTTTTCCTGGTTGTTTGTGCAGCCTAAAATCCTCCTGTTTCCACGGTGATGAGGAGAGAAGGTAGGTGGGCAGTGAAACCCAGTGTGACCTTATTGAGACTGTGTTTTGTAACGTGGCATCCGCCGTCGAGGAGCCAGGTGTTAGAAAAACACCCGTACCAATAGGTCTCTTTCTTTTGTTCTGAGGAAACAAATCAAAGGAAAAGTTTTTTGTTGTGTGATTACAGTGAAAATAACGAGCAATCAGCAGCATCGATAATGAGAGGGTATAGAATAAAGCAGCCTGAACATTCACCACATACTCTGGTTGGTGTGTACGTGACTTTAAAACAGTTACAACAATCAAAAACACTCATTTAATCTTCATGAGAAGATGAGGATTCTTCATGTCTGACTTCTTTCCAAACGAAGCGACTCACTCAGAGATGAAGTCGTGTCGAGAGAGTTGTGCATAAAAAAACACGCGCTGGAGAAAAATGAGGATGCTATTGTGTTGGGTGTTTAGGTGTGTGTTGGTGTGTGTTTGTGTGTCTGCTGCAGAGGAGGAAGAGGTAGGAGGCAGAGATAGACGATGGCATTCAGACGCTTTGAAGCTCTGAGATCTTTTAGAAAAGTTTAGAAAAAGAAGGAAGAGGATTTTAATCAGAAACAGATTGAAACATATGTTTACGTGAGTTTAAAGGATGGATTAATAATCAATACATGATCAGATTAACAGAGAAAAAATGGGATGAGGTGATTCTAATTAATACAATTATTTTTTTAAAAGTAAAAAAAAGCTAAAAAAAAAAAAAAAACTTATTTAAAAAAAAAAAAAATCCTAAAAATAAAAAAAACACTTAAAAAAAAAAAAATTAAAATAAGTTTTTTAAAATAAAAACATTGAAATAAAATATTTTTTATTCAACTGAAAATATTTAAAATTTAAAGACAAATAAAAATATATAAAAAAATAACAAAGTATTAAAAACCAAAATTAATATTGAAAATGAAAAAGGTTTTATTGTTATTTTAGCAATAATTAAAAAAATATAAATAATAAAAATCAACTAATAAAAAAGTTTTTAATTTTTTTTTAAATTTTTTTAAAAATGATTTTTTTTTATTCTCTCAAAATTTGAAAAAAATTTAAGCACAAAAACATTAAAACAATGTAAAAGAAAGAAATAACAGAACAGTGTTCCACTTCATCCCCCTAAACCTTTCACCCAAACCCCCAGCTCTCACCTTCAGACTGCCATTCAAGTAAAAACAGATAAGTAAGCAACTTCAGCTCATCCAGGAGGATCCCGAGGTGTTCCCTGTCCAGCAGTGAGACATAGTCTCTCCACCAGGTCCAGGGTCTGCCTCTGGGTCTCCTCCTGGTGGGATAGTGATCCTAACCAGATTCCCAAACCTCCCCATCTGGCTTCTCTCGACCCGGAGGAGCATTGGCTCTACTCTCAGCTCCTCCCAGAGTGAGAGCCCAGTCACCCTGCAGAGGAAGATCATTTCTGCTTGTTGGTTGTTTTGGTCACCACCCACAGCTGGTGACCATCAGTGAGGTGATGTTTATTTTCAGAGCATCTCATTTTAAGTTTTAGGATGAAGGATAAAAGTCAGTCTGTCAGTCATCTTCTTATCCGTCAGTCCCTTTCGGGGTTGCGGGGTTGCCGGAGCCCATCCCGACTATTTTAAGGCGAATGGCAGGTTACACCCCGAACAGGTCGCCAGTCTGTCGCGGGGCCACACACATACAACCATCCACACACACATTCAGTCAAGGTTAAAGTGAGTTTCTAAATTCAAAATACTGTTAGAATCAAATAAGAAACATAAAGAGAAGAACCAGTTCATCTATAGTTGGTATCGAGAAACTCAGAACAACTCAGAATTTTTCTGGTTTTCAATGTCCTGAACGACAAACAGAAAACATTTATTTCCGCACATGTTCAGATGTTTTTTGGATGAACTCTGACCGGTACGTCCTTTCTCCATGTGTAAACGATGCTCTGCGATGAACTCAATTTAAATCTAATTCATTTACACCGTTCGTTCTTCCTGAAACGTGTGGCACAGCTCGGGCAGCAGTGAGACAGTTTGTCCAGAAAACTCGCCACCAGACCATGCACTCTATTAGTTCCTGCTCACTGCTTCTCATCATAATCTGTCCTTCACTGGAACGTGCTCTGAAGGTTCAACAACTTTCCCTCTCGGCAAGAGTGTGTGTTAGAATGTATTAAAAAAAAAACACAGTTTATGTTTTTATGCCTCTTCCTGTAGATCGTGTGGAAGCAAGAAGCACTCAGGCCGTCTGTGCTGCCGTAACAACAGAAGGGCTTTTTTTTTTTTGACTAGTTTCATAGGTTTTTTTTTTGGTATTTGACACCCTGAATTCCCCCCTCCTCTCACTTCCTGCTTAGTTTTATCACCTGGTGAGCAGATGACACAGCTTACATGATGTAGCATGTGGAGGATTTTATTGCATTTTTTATAGTTTTATTCTTCCGTTCCGTCATCTTCCGCTTGTTCCGGGGTCGGGTCGCGGGGGCAACAGCCTCAAGCGGGCAGCCCAGGCCTCTCTCTCCCCGGCAGCATCCTCCAGCTCACCCGGAAGGATCCCAAGTCGTTCCCCGGCCAGCTGTGAGACATAGTCTCTCCAGGGTCTGCCCCTTGGTCTCCTTCCGGTGGGACGTGCCCAAAACACCTCGCCCTGCGAGGCGCTCGGGGGGCAGCCTGACCAGATGCCTGAACCACCCCATCTGGCTCCTCTCGACCTGGAGGAGGAGCGGCTTGACACCGAGCTCCTCCCGGATGGCAGAGCTCCTCACTCGATCTCTGAGTGAGAGCCCAGCCACCCTGCAGAGGAAGCTCATTTCGGCCGCTTGTAACCACGATCTCATTCTTTCGGTCACCATCCACAGCTGGTTACCATGGTGAGGGTAGGAACGTAGATCGACTTGTAAATCGTAAATAGTTTTATTCTAAAAGGGTTAAATGTCTTAATTATTTTATTTACTTCACCTGCTGCTAAGACGTGGTGCGGTCCCTGATTGCTATAAAAGGGGCAACAGGTGGTAGAGGAGATCCAGACCAGAGAGGGAGCCCTCCTGTTGAACTATGGGCTAGTGGTGTGTCAGCCTGGACATCACCGTGCGGCGAGGGCTCCCCTTGAAAAGAGACACGGGGTGTCCTTCATTGATCCTACCGGGCAAGAAGGTTACCACAGTCGGCGGTCTGGACGAGTGGACCCATAAAGGCTACGGACCGGGGTGTCAGGGCGAAACCCTGACATGTGAACTCTATTTTAAGAACTACAATTTTAGTTTAATTTAAATAAAACATGTTAAATTATTTTTATGGTCTGTGCCTCTGCTTTCCTGGCGCTCCCCACCCGATCCTGAACTGGCAGTCTGGTCACATTGAATTTCCCCCATCCTCTCACTTCCTGCTTAGTTTTATCCCCTGGTGGGCACATGACCCAAATTAAACAGTGTGAGGCACATTAAGTGAACATTGCTGCTAAGAAAACAACTCTTGTTTTACTTTAGAATGTGGCTAAGAACACACACACACATGATTTAAACCTGTTTGAGCAGTGTGCTGTCCAACATGCATGTAAAAGAAAAACACGTCAGGAAGGTTTTTGATGCTGGAAACCTCCATAAAGTTTATTTTGAATGATAGTAACCCCTCCTGTCACAGTTCCAGAAGAGAATTCACTGAGTTCCAGAGAACAATCCTGTCATGGTTCCCTTGGCCACCATCAGAGGGAGCCCGGGACCTTCCCTCTTCTGCCTGATTGGAAACACCTGATGGTGATTGAGCAGCTGCCTATTTAAAGGCAGTCTTTAATGGTGGTGATCATCTCCTCCAGCCAGGCCTTCCTGACCATGGAATGCATTTGGAACAATAACCACTTGACATGCCACTGAACCATGTTTTTTTTCTTCACAGCTTTCCTGGACTGCTTTACTCAAATAAATCATGTTTGTTGTCCTGTGATTGGGTCCTCCCTCCTTCTGCATCCACGTCTTGACAAATCCCTTCCTTCTCAGATGTTTCATAACTCATAATCCCAAATTAAAGACCCTTATAGACACTGAGATTAAAACTGTTAACTTTGGTTTGTCTTTTTAAGTAAAAACAAAAAAAAAAGCTTAAGTGGAAAATGTAAATTAACAGAAAAATGAGTAGAAATGTGAAAGCAATCTACAGATTTTCCATCTTTACTCAGCTCCCTTCTCGTCCATGTGAAGTTACAGGGTCTTTAAAGCTCTGTTGCCCTCCAGTGTGAGTTTGGTTTTACTACAGTCAGGCTCTGCAGGAGTTTCTCAGTCATCATGGAGGTTTTTCACATCTTTCAAATTCAGAGAAATCAGGAATGGTTGATTAGAAAAATCCCAATAGATAAAACAGTTATGGTGAAATGATGAAGCGGTTTGTTAGCTGGCGTTACAGCCAAAAAATGTGGAGGCTAATTATTATTTGTTTTCCCCCAAAGAGCACCCTGCCTAATTAGACCTACATGGACTGCCTGCTGCAAGTGATGGCCTACCTGATCACCTGCCACCTGAGAACTCTACAAAAGCTGGCACACCTTGGAGCCTCAGGGTAGCTCATATGCAGAAACTCCTTGTCGATGGTTCAGGCTCTTAAGCTGGGGAGGGTGAGGTGTCATCAGGATTTGTTTTGGGATATTTTCAATATGGAGTTGGAGGTAATGGACGGGGAGTTTGTGTTTATGTGGGTTCCGGGTTATTCTGGGATTGGGGGGAATGGGCGGGTGGATCAGGTGGTGGTGGAGAGGGTCGTGGTTCTGGCACGGGGGGAGGCGAAGGCGTTGGTCTGGAAGGGGATGGTGCAGCAGTGGCAGTCGGAGTGGGAATTGGAGGTAAAGGGGCGACAGTTGTATGAAGAACAGAGGACGGTGGGAGTGACTGTGGCACTGGTGGATGGTGAGAGGAGGAGGCAGTTGGTTTTAAGCAGGGTAAGAATTGGGCATACGGGTTTGAATAGGGGGTTACAGGGAGAAGAGATAAAGAAGATGGAAGATTTTAAGTACTTAGGATCAACAGTCCAGAGCAATGGAGAGTGTGGAAAAGAGGTGAAGAAGTGTGTGCAGGCAGGCTGGAAGGGTGGAGAAAAGTATCAGGTGTGATGTGTGATAGAAGAATTTCAGATAAAATGAAAAGAAAAGTGTAGAAAACCGTGGTGTGAGCGGCCATGCTGATTGATCTAGAAACAGTAGCACTGAAGAAAAGACAGGAAACAGAGATGGAGGTAGCAGAGATGAAGATGCTGAGGATCTCTCTGGGAGTGACCAGGATGGACAGGATCAGAGGAACAGCACATGTTAGAGGTTTTAAAGTCAGAGAGATCAGACTGAGCTGGTTTGGACATGTGCAGAGGAGAGAGAGAGAGTACATCAGAAGAAGGATGCTGGATTTGGAACCACCAGGAAAGAGGACTAGAGGAAGACCAAAGAGGAGGTTCATGGATACAGTTAAGGAAGACATGAAGATAGTTGGTGTGACTGAAGAGGATGCAGCAGATAGGGTTAGATGGAAGAAACTGACTTGCTGTGGCGCCCCCTGAAGGAGAATGCCGAAAGAAGAAGAAGAAGAATTGTCTTTGCCAGATGGGGTCAAAAGTTTTTGGTGATTTCACACTTGCTATTTCCATCTTTTTACAGCCAATGTGTCATGATCCCCCTCTTATCCAGAACACTCCTTCACTCCTATCCAGCCCTCAGCCCTAATTTGGCACACCGGGTCACAATCCTCGGGTGTGCCTTATTTCCATTGGACTATTTAAGCCCAGGTGTTTTTCACTTCCCTGCTGGATCCATTCCACTGCTGCTTCCCCATCTGCACACTGCTCTACTGGTCTGCAGTGCTGCCTTCATGAAGCCCTTCTGTTGAGCTCCAAGGCTTTGATCCTCATCCTGTTGAACTTGTTCCCCTTGGCTCCTGGTGCACCCTGCCTTCCTGTTAAACTCCTACTTTCAGTCCTCATCATCCAGCTGGGCTGAACTCCAACCTTCTGGTCCATCATCATCCAGCCGAGCTCCAACCTTCTGGTCCCTCATCACCCAGCCGAGCTCCAACCTTCTGGTCCCTCATCACCCAGCCGAGCTCCAACCTTCTGGTCCCTCATCGTCCAGCCGAGCTCCAACCTTCTGGTCCCTCATCATCCAGCCGAGCTCCAACCTTCTGGTCCCTCATCACCCAGCCGGGCTCCAACCTTCTGGTCCCTCATCACCCAGTCGGCTCGTACCTCTGGTCCCTCATCACCCAGCCGAGCTCCAACCTTCTGGTCCCTCATCGCCCAGCCGAGCTCCAACCTTCTGGTCCCTCATCACCCAGACGGGCTCCAACCTTCTGGTCTCTCATCACCCGGTCGGCTCGTACCTCTGGTCCCTCATCACCCAACCGAGCTCCAACCTTCTGGTCCCTCATCATCCAGCCGAGCTCCAACCTTCTGGTCCTTAATCACCCAGCCAGGCTCCAACCTTTTGGTCCCTAATCATCCAACCGAGCTCCAACCTTCTGATCCCTCATCATCCAGCCGAGTTCCAATCTTCTGGTCCTTAATCACCCAGCCAGGCTCCAACCTGTGGTCCCTAATCTCCAAGCTGGATGTCTACCTCTGGTCCCTCATCACCCAGCCGGGCTCCAACCTTCTGGTCACTCACTCGTCCTGTGCTCTGGAGCTCGAGAGGGATGGAGTGATTGCTTTGGTCCCTCATCACCCAGCTGGATGCCTACCTCTGGTCCCTCATCACCCAGCCGGATGCCTACCTCTGGTCCCTCATCACCCAGCTGGGGTCCAACCTTCTGGTCCCTCATCACCCTGTCAGGTTCCTACCTCTGGTCTCTCTCCCGTCCTCTCGAGCTCCATCCCTCTGGTCCCTCATCTTAAAAAGTTCAGTCTGGTTTTGCTCTTCTTTCTCTCAAACTGGTTTAAACTGGCGTTGCTTCCTGGTCTAACTTCACAATTCATCTTCATGACACAATGATTGGAAATGATGGTTTGGAACTTTTTCAAACCATCTGCTTTCTGTTTCTGAGGTAACTAAGACTCCTCTAAGGAATGCCGAGCCCCCCCACCTTTAAACCTCACATTCCCGTCACTGCTACCACCTTACCCCGGCCCCCAATGCTTGTGCAATTTGCACAACCACTGAGGGTTGGATTCATTTTCTCTTCACTTTTTTTTTTTTTAAACAGAGAAAACCTGCCAGAATGTGAAGAAGAAACAATTAGAAAAGTTTAAGTTTTTCAGAAAAACGAACACTTATTTTACACTGAGGTGTCAGAGTGTGTGACCCGCTGCCCCCCACCTTCTCTCCAACAATCAGCAGGAAAACACACCGGCCCACAACCTGACATTAAAACACACTCTGCTGTTCAAATTTCCCCCACGAGAAAATAAGAATGTGAAGAAACTCGTTCCAACTTCAACATGAATTTCAGAGGAAAAAATTCTGGCAGGAACAAAAGTATAAAAAATAAAGATTTGGTTCCAAAGAAAAATAACAGATAAACAGAATCTGCATGCAAACACACACACAGTAACACACACGTGCACTAGCATGTAAACACACATGCATACAAATCACAGCATGTCATTAAAAACGGTTCACATTAAAGTTAAAAGAAGTAATAAACTTTTTTTGTGAATTTTTAACACATTTCACAACCAAAAAAGTCAAACTTGGCTGAAGATCAGATTAAAGCTGTTAAACAAAGATGGAAAAAATAGAGGTCATTCCAAGGTCGTTGTCAGGGGTTACCACTTTATCTTGAGTTGGAGCAAAAGGCATCAGATCTTTAGCTTTTTTCTCCACCCATTTAAAGTAGAAAAGATCTCACATGAACTAAAAGTTCTCCAGATATCCAACAAATCTGCATCCACTTTAATTCTAAAGTGTGATAAATTATTGTTATTGTTGGTTTTTTTTTCTTTAGTTTGCCCTTCCAGTTTTATCCCACATAGTCCCAGGGAAAGTTTTGGCCCAGTAGGATTTGGACCCGGTCCTCCTGGTCATAAGATGGTACTAGGCCAGCAGACCCTGGGTCCAAAAATCCTTTTTAATTTGATCTAAAAGTCACGTTTTCATGAAGCTTCTCCAACATCAAATCCAAGAAAACACACAGCTTTTTACTGGAAAAGAAAAATAAATAAAAACTAAAGAAGCAGGAACCACTTAAAATGAAAATAAATAAGTACACATTACATGCAAACACACACATCTTCACACACACATGTTTAGTTTCTTCACGAGTGGGCGTCGCCTCCTCTATGTTCCTCCTTCTGATAAAAACATAAAACACACACACACACTTACACACCTCCTGTGTTCTCTGCAAGTCGTCATCATGACGGTGAGTGGATTTAACTTTTTAAAAACAATGTTTTATTTACATTCATGTAATAAAAATGTGCTTTTTGTGTGGTTTTTTTTCATTTTCTCAGAATCTTGCACAAATCTGCAGTTTGATTTTTCCTGTAATAATTCTTCTCTGCTCGGCCAGAATGTAGATAAGTTTAATTTTATTATTTAATAAATCACAACGTGGCTGCATCACATCATGTTTATAACCACGTATTTCAATCTTTTTTTTTTTTCATGGTGAAGTCTGTCGGCTCAGAGGATTCACTGTCAGTGGGGGCCTTTCGATAGCTGGTCACAATGTGACCCGTGCACGAACACACAGGTTAGAATCATAAACTTATACAGAAAATCTGGAAGTTTTTTGTTCATAAATCTGGAAGGTTTTTCTTTGTTTTTGTCTGTCTTTTTTTTTCAGACTAGAAGTCGAGTCATGGTGGTTTACTCTCAGTTTGGTGGGAATCCGTGTGATGGTTCTAGGACTGAGACCCGACCCTGTGAAACCACACAAAGCTGCCCGTTGGACCGCGGGTGTGGCAACAGGTTTCGTTGTCAATCAGGTTGGAAAAAAAACTCAATCATTCATCAACATTCAGAAGAAGAATATTTTAAATCATCAAGTTTTAGAACAAAAAAAAAAGTCTGACACAAGTTCTTTTAGGTTTCTGGTGTCGAAATGAGAAAAAAAAAACATACTTTTCTGTCATGCAAAATCAAAATGCCTCCAATTCTCCTGCAGAGAACTGGCTCAGAAGGTGTTTGCAGAATAAAAAAAGGCCAGAAAAAAAGTTTCTTTTACAATTTAATTTTCTCTGAGACAAAAATGCTCAAGTTGAGTCTTTGATCACATGTAGCCGTATCTCTTCTTTACACAAATCTGAACTTTAATATTTGAATTTTCAAGTCAAAACTTACATGTTTACTTGTGTAGAGTGCATATAGCACTGAATGACATAAAAAGGGTGTCATGATGCGGGGTGCAGAAGGAAAGAGGGGACCCAATTGTAGAGAGAAAACATGGTTCGTTTGAATTTGGCAGTCCATTAATACTGTGAAAAGAAAAACAAAGTTTCAGTGACATGCTAAAAGGTTATAGTAAGAATATGTATTTGGTCATGCTGCCAGGGAGACTTGGCTAGAAGGGATTGTATGACCCGACAGAGAAGCCCGGGGTGATTGACCTTAAATAGCTGACAGGGTGCACAGATGTGTGGAATCTGTAATCATCCTCAGATGACCCTGATCAGGTTGATGAGAAACATCCAGGGCTCCCTCTGGCGGCAGGAGAGGGGATTATGACAAAGGGTCTGTTTCTTCTTTCTTCCTTTATGTCAGAGAAGAGTCAGCGTTGCATGCAGTTTGTGTCATGTTAGGGAAGGATGGTTCAGGGCGACTGTCCCGTAACCGGAAGGTTGCTGGTTTGATCCCCTGCTCAGAATCCATGCCGAGGTGTCCTTGAGCAAGACACCGAACTCCCAGTTGCTCCTGATGATAGTGGTATGCACATCGCATGGCAGCTCCCATCATCAGGAATGAATGTGTGTGTGAATGTTTGTATGGAGTGAATGAATAATGCATATGTGAAGTGTCTTTAAGTGTCCAGAAAAGTGCTGTGAAAGTCTTCTTCTTCTGCATATCCCTTGAGGGGGCGCCACAGCAAGTCGGTTTCTTCCATCTAACCCTATCTGCTGCATCCTCTTCAGTCACACCAACTATCTTCATGTCTTCCTTCACTGTATCCATGAACCTCCTCTTTGGTCTTCCTCTAGTCCTCTTTCCTGGTGGTTCCAAATCCAGCATCCTTCTTCTGATGTACTCTCTCTCTCTCTCCTCTGTACATGTCCAAACCATCTCAGTCTGATCTCTCTGATTTTAAAACCTCTAACACGTGCTGTTCCTCTGATATGCATCATTATTATTATTATCACATGGTGGAGGTTTGCACTAGAAAGAAGAGGAATGAAGATTAGTCAGAGTAAAACAGAGTACATGTGTGTGAATGAGAGGGATCCAAATGGAAAAGTGAGGTTACAGGGAGAAGAGAAAAAGAAGGTGGAAGATTTTAAGTATCTAGGATCAACAGTCCAGAGCAATGGAGAGTGTGGAAAAGAGGTGAAGAAGTGTGTGCAGGCAGGCTGGAACGGGTGGAGGAAAGTATCAGGTGTGATGTGTGATAGAAGAGTTTCAGCTAAAATGAAAGGGAAAGTGTACAAAACCGTGGTGAGAGCGGCCATGCTGATTGGTCTAGAGACAGTGGCACTGAGGAAAAGACAGGAAGCAGAGATGTTTGTAGCAGAGATGAAGATGCTGAGGATCTCTCTGGGAGTGACCAGGATGGACAGGATCAGAGGAACAGCACATGTTAGAGGTTTTAAAGTCAGAGAGGCCAGACTGAGATGGTTTGGACATGTGCAGAGGAGAGAGAGAGAGTACATCAGAAGAAGGATGCTGGATTTGGAACCACCAGGAAAGAGGACTAGAGGAAGACCAAAGAGAAGGTTCATGGATACAGTGAAGGAAGAAATGAAGATAGTTGGTGTGACCGAAGAAGATGCAGCAGATAGGGTTAGATGGAGGAAACTGACTTGCTGTGGCGACCCCAAAAGGGAAAAGCCGAAAGAAGAAGAAGAAGGTGCGTAAAAACAAGCTATGCGAATCTGAGTGTTTGGCAGACGACTTTAGATAGAAACCCATCTGCGTCACCCCAGCATCGTGTTTGCTGGTTACCAATTTGTCTGATTCAATCGGCCAACTGATACATTAATCGAACCCCATTTGGTTTATTGTTCCACTTTTAGGGAAGTGTGTGAGCATGGCTCTGAAGTGTAACGGTGACCAGGACTGTGAGGAAGACGGATCAGATGAAAGGGAGTGTCCTTCTGGACAGTTCGTCATCTGTGATTATACCATTCCTCCACCCAACGTTCAGGAAATAGGATTAGGGTGAGTTGGTTTTGGTACCATCAGGCTCTCTAGCAGGTGGCGTACATGTGGTCTTGTTATCTTTCAGGTTTGATGCAGTGACTGAAAAAACAAGAGGGATGGTGATCAGCACGAACAGCTTCGGAGGGCAGTGCCGTCCCACCTACAGCGGCGACCACAAAGTGACCTATCGCCTGCCACTCGGCGTTCTCCAGTACAGCTTTGTGGTTGGTTCATTTTCTAGTTTGATTCAGTAAAAATTAAATTTTTCAGCAGCTTGAGCTAAAAAAGCCAGAATGTTGGGATGGAGGGGGAAACCGAAATCAACCTCAGACAGTTTAACCAGTTTATTGAGGAAAAAAGGGTCAAGGCAGAGAAGCAGGTAGATGGAGGCTGGTGACTAACTTGGGCAGGCTTGAGTCTTTGGCAAGTTTGGATCCTGCTAAGCTTGGTGTCATGGAAAAACCCGGGTCCTTGTCCGTCTTGAGTCATGGGCAAGCATTTCTTGGACAGGCTTTGCATCTTTAGCAAGTTTGATTCTTGGGTAAGCTTAGTGGCTTGGGCAGACTTCGACCTTGGGCAAGCTTGATTTCTGTGCATATTGGTTACTAGGCAACCTTGGGTTCTGGGCAGCCATGGCGACTTGGGCAGGTTTGCCTCTTGCTAGGCAAGTAAGGTTCTTGGTAGGCTTGGTGTCCTGGGCAAGGGTCCTTTGCAGTCTTATTTTCTGGGCAAACTTGGGTTCTTGGCAGCTGTGGCAACTTGAGCAGGCTTGGATTTGTGGCAGGTTTGGTTCCTGCTAGGTTTTGTGTTCTAGGCAAACTTGGTTCCTAGGCATGCTTAACATTCACATTATCCCAGTGAGGTGTCTGGATGCATCCTGACCAGATGCTCAAGCTCAATTCTACTCAGATGAGCAGCTTCACAACTTGTGGAGGACTCAGCTCCTCCACATCTTTCCAGAATTTGAACGTTTGTTACTAAACCCGGCCATACCAGCCTGTCAATGCCTGATCCTGTCAGACCTCAGGAGCTAAGCATGCTGGGTCTGGACAGTACTTGGATGGGAGACTGACGGAACCCCGGCCGTTGAAATGCTTTGCCGTTGTGTCCCTGGGCAAGACACTTCACCCACGTTGCCTAGTCTGAATGGTGTGTGCGCGATTGGTTGGTGATGGTCAGAAGGGCCGATGGTGCAAAATGGCAGCCTCACTTCTGTCAGTTTGCCCCAGGGCAGCTGTGGTTACAACAGTAGCTTACCATCACCTGGTATGGTGTGAATGAATAATGCATATTTGAAGTGTCTTTAAGAGTCCTGAAAAACGATATATAGATACAATGCATTATTATAATTATTATTAAACATGTACTTTTCACAGGTGAAAGTCCAAACGGACTTCAAAGATGAAATGTACACCAGTAAATGGCATTACGCTAAGGATATAGTGAACAGAGAGACGGTGACCGGCACCACGACTGGATACCGCAATTACGACTTCCACGAGACACACGACAAGTCGAAGGTCTGTAGAAAGATTTTTCTTAGCCATGTTTAATTTCTTCATTAAACAGTGGAAGGAAAAAAAAAAGATGAGATTCAGACTAACGGGATTTTCGTCACTGCAGACGTACAAGTTGTTTGTGTTGAAGAACGATATCGAGGTGGCCCAGTTTCAGAGCAACTCTCCTCAATACCTTCCCTTAGCCGAGGAGTTTTGGAAGGCTTTGGCCAAACTGCCTAACGTGTATGATTATGCAGCATACAGGAAGATTCTGGAGAAATTTGGAACTCATTATTTTGCTGAAGGCAGCTTGGGAGGCTCGTTTAAAGTCGTCATCTCGATTGACGAGGAAGTGGAAACTTACATCGGTAAGAATTTTGACCAAAAAAAGGATCAAATTGAGAATAATTTTTTTTTAATTCAGACGTCGTCTTCCGCTCATCCGGGGCCGTGTCACAGGGGCGACAGCCTCAGACGGGAAGCACGGGCTTATCTCACCGGCTGTATCCTCCAGCTCACCTAAAAGGATCCTGAGGTGTTCCCCGGCCAGCTTTGAGACATAGTCTCTCCAGCGGATGCGGGGTCTGCCTCTTGGTCTCCTCCCGGGGGGGCGTGCCCAAAACACTTCACCAGCAAGGTGCTCGGGGGGCATCCTGACCAGATGCTTGAACCACCTCATCAGGCTCCTCTCGACCTGGAGGAGGAGCGGCTCGACACTAAGCTCCTCCCAGATGGCTGAGCTCCTCACCCATTCTCTGAGTGAGAGCCCAGCCACCCTGTGGAGGAAGCTCATTTTGGCCGCTTGTATCCGCGATCTCATTCTTTTGGGTAGGAACATAGATCCTGGTTACCATGGTGAGGGTAGGAAGGTAGATCCTGGTTACTATGGTGAGGGTAGGAACATAGATCCTGGTTACCATGGTGAGGGTAGGAACATAGATCCTGGTTACCATGGTGAGGGTAGGAACATAGATCCCGGTTACCATGGTGAGGGTAGGAACGTAGATCCTGGTTACCATGGTGAGGGTAGGAACGTAGATCCTGGTTACCATAGTAAGGGTAGGAACGTAGATCCTGGTTACCATGGTGAGGGATGGAACGTGGATCTTGGTTACCATGGAGACGGTAGGAACGTAGATCGACTTGTAAATCAAGAGCTTTGCTTTTCGGCTCAGCTCTTTCTTTACCACAATGGACCGATATAGCATCCTAGTTATTGCTGACGCGGCACCAATCCGCCTGTCGATCTCCCGCTCCATTTTTTCCCCACTCGTGAAAAAGACCCCAAGCTACTTAAACTCCTCCACTTGGGGCAGGACCCTATCCCTGACCCGCAGGGGTCATTCCACCCTTTTCCGGGCTAGGACCATGGTCTCGTACTTGGAGGCGCTTATTCCCATCCGGGTGTTTGAATATGAAAACAAAATGAAAAGTTTTGTAGTCTTAATTTTATAGAGGTTTGTAGTTTTGTCTCAAAATGTAACGTCTCAGTTCCTAAACTTCTGTTTTCTTCTTTTTTAGTCAAAGAAAAGTTGGAGCACAGAGAATGTGAGCGGACCAAACGCTTTATCCTGTTCTTCCCACTGACCATAGAGAAGTGTATAGAGAAGGACGGCGGCACGCCGATAAATAAAAGTACATCTGGGATTTTATTTACTGCACACAGAATAAATAAATGCATGAAAAATCAAACATTAATATTCTTTATTTTTCTTTTTTCCTATATTTTCTGCAACAAAAGAGTTTGAGACATCGAATCCTGTGAATAAAGTGGACCTGTACGGAGGAGGGGTCTCACACAAGGGAGCCCTAATGGGGTTAAACCTGAAAGATCCAGAGTTAAACTGGAGATTGTATTCAAACTGGGCCGAATCTGTCAGAACATTCCCACAGATAATCAACCGAAAGGTGAGGATGAAATGATCTTCTAAAGTCACAAAAAGAAAACGTAAGAAGCTAAACGCTGCTAAAGCTAAACCTCACTGACAAAACCTACCACCACATGGAACCATGACCTCCCAGATTAGGTCATCCTAGCTCTCAGTCTGTAGATGTATGTCAAGGAAATGGTTCTAAATTCAGATTAAAAGTGAATTATTCTATACAATATGCTCATGTGAGAGGATACTCTCATCGGGCGGTGCATACATGTGTAAAATGTAACGCTGAATGGTACGAAAAGCCTCCGCTAAATACTGATAGTTTTAAATTCCTTTTTCAAACAAACTGTGCCGTCTCAACACAAATGGAGTGTAATTTAAAATTGTGTTTTATTGTTTGATTATGCTTGTGATACATTATGATTACCGCTGTTGGTATCCCTTTTATGCTATAAGTCTTAAATGTCATGTCTTTGTCATGAGGCAGAGTGCAGGTGGAAAGAGGAGGACCCATTCACAGGCAGAAAACTTTTAATTTGGCAGTCCATTAATACAAAAACAAAGTTTCAGTGGCATGGCAAAAGGATATTGTCCGAATGTGAATTTGGTCAGGCAACCAAGGAGACCTGGCTGGAAGGGATTGTAAGACCTGACCAGGAAGTCCGGGGTGATTCCCGTTAAATAGATAGCAAGGTGCACAGATGTGTGGAATCTGTAATCATCTCAAGGTTACCCCAATCAGGTCGATGAGAAACATCCAGGGCTCCCTCTGGCTGCAGGAGAAGGGATCATGACAGTCTTATGTTGGTTCTTGTTGTGTGTCTTTTGTCCAACTAACTTTCCTCTTTTTTAGGGCATGTTCCTTCCTGACCTCGTGTGTTTCCCACAGCTGTGCATGTCTAATCCTCCCTCATTGTTTCTACCTGAGATCCCTTTCCTTTTGTGTTAAATAATCTTTGTCTTTCCTTGCCCTATGTCAGTGTGTTTGGATTCATGATCTTGCAATTGCCTAGAAATAGATTTAGTAGATTTCTCCAACTGAATCTCGTCCTGAGCAAGTGGATAATTAAATCCTTTTAAAGCAACTCAGGAAATTAACAACCCACGTCTTGTGAATTGCACTTGTGGACAGGACCTCAAGTGAACTGAAGACAGTAAAATGAAGCGTTCAAAGCAGTGAGAAAACTTTTAGAAAGCACACATGAAACCTGTCAATGAAGGACTACACAGTACATACGAAATTTTGAGTACATCTTGAAAAAGATTTTTATTTAAGATAAATGCACATTGTTAATCACCATGTTTGAACTCTTTTTTGAAGCCATATGCTGTTGTCCACCCACTACTATGCAATCCTACACATATAGATAATCACTGTAACAATAATAATTTTAAAACAGCAAGCTGGAAATTTATTGGACAGCCTCTAGTGGCTGACAATTTTATGACTTGAGCATTTTTTAAAATTCCACTTACAAATCAGTGTTTCTCAGTGACAGAATTACTGTGGTGACCACCTCCTACATCATTTTCCCCACATCTCTGCTTCTAGCTGCGCCCGCTGTCTGAGCTGGTGAAGGAGGTGAAGTGTGCTGGGGTGAAGAGGGCGTACCTACGGAGAGCTATAGAGCAGTACATCTCAGAGAGCCACCCCTGCCACTGCCGGCCCTGCAGGAATAACGGCCTAGCTGTGATGGACGGAGATCAATGCAAATGCATCTGCAAGGCCGGCACAAAAGGATTGGCCTGTGAGGAAGGAACGGAGACTGAAGGCCAACAGGGTAGATCTTTATTTCTATTTCCTCATTCGTTATTTACTCAAAATACTGATTAAAATAATCAATGTTTGTGTTGTTTTGTAAAGGAGTGATCCATGGAAGCTGGGCCTGTTGGTCCGCCTGGTCGTCCTGCACAGGAGTAGGAAGAAGACGAAGCCACTCCAGATCTCGCATATGTAATAACCCGTCTCCTCAGAATGGAGGCCAGAGCTGCATCGGGGAATCAGAGGAAACATCTGAATGTGAAGAAGACGAGCTGCGATACTTAAAGTCTGATCAAACTTTACATTTCTGTAACGTTTAATTCCACTTCAAGATGGCCACTTTTTATTAGGGACTCATAGACTTTATGGTCATTGGACCAAAAGGTAACAATAAAATGAGAGTTTTAGTACCTCCTACTGGAGATGAAAACACACGATTAAAACACGACACTCTGAGGACCACGAGGCTTAGGACATACATCCATGTACAGGCGTGTCCTTGTCCTGGCGATAGATTCACACGGTAGGAGGGGAAGTAACAGAGGGGTCAAGGTAAGCAAGTGGGAAGAAACCTACCCGTGGGGTAAGACATATAAGTCATAACAGCAGGGTCAAATGAAAGGCAGTGACCTTGGGCAGTGGGGACCTTGGGGTAAGGTCTTGGATTTACCAACACAATCAGCTTTGTTTTTGGTTAGCCACCGAATTCTTTAGAATGGCTTTGAGTCTGTGTCAGCGGTCTCCATGGCAACCAGCCAATTGGAGGGATCTATCAAATCAATTCCCTCCAAAACGAGCGTCCATCTTCTCCATGTTTGTATCTAATTTACTGAGTAGTTCGTAAACAGCAATCAGTCTGCTATTTACAAACCCAATCGCTTCCGATATTGCGTCCAGACTACAGGTCACATCTGAAAGTATCTGACTGATGAACATTACGTTTCATTCCAATGAGCAGGTCAACCTGCAAAGAACCGGCAGAATCTGCTCAAGGCCAATCCATGGAAACCACGATAATCGATAATCTAAATATATCTAGGTTTTCCATGTCCTCTAAGGACAGCGCCATGAGTAACAGTACCTTCTACTCCCTACCAAATGGGGAAACAACGCAGCCTACAACTGCTTTAAGGTTCCAGAAAGTCTTATCAATGATGTTGGGAGACCAGCTGACCAAATCCATGATGACAGAAAAAATACTTTGGTTTGAGAAATGTCTGAGCTCTTTTGTCCGATTTTTGGATACCATTCAAATGCCAGAGCTTGGCCACACCCACTTTTTACTATAGGCAGAAAGGGTTTTATTTTGTTTGCTCCCCTCAATGTAAGGAACATAAAACAAGAATATAAAAGAATATGCATGAGCTTTGCTAACTTGATGTGCTTTACACTCTATTTAATTCTTCTTCTTTTGGCATTTCCCTCCAGAGGGCGCCACAGCAAGTCAGTTTCTTCCATCTAACCCTATCTGCTGCATCTTCTTCAGTCACACCAACTATCTTCATGTCTTCCTTCACTGTATCCATGAACCTCCTCTTTGGTCTTCCTCTTGTCCTCTTTCCTGGTGGTTCCAAACCCAGCAGCCTTCTAGTGATGTTCTCTCTCTCTCTCCTCTGCACATGTCCAAACCATCTCAGTCTGGTCTCTCTGACTTTAAAACCTCTAACATGTGCTGTTCCTCTGATCCTGTCCATCCTGGTCACCCCCAGAGAGATCCTCAGCATCTTCATCTCTGCTGCAAACATCTCTGTTTCCTGTCTTTTCCTCAGTGACACTGTCTCTAGACCAATCAGCATGGCCGCTCTCACCACACTGTCTCTAGACCAATCAGCATGGCCGCTCTCACCACACTGTCTCTAGACCAATCAGCATGGCCGCTCTCACCACTGTTTTGTACACTTTCCCTTTCATTTTATCTGAAACTCTTCTATCACACATCACACATGATACTTTTCTCCACCCATTCCAGCCTGCTTGTACACGCTTCTTCACCTCTTTTCCTCACTCTCCATTGTTCTGGACTGTTGATCCTTACTAACTTTAACAATCAAAGTTAACAATCTTCTATGATTGTTGTGCAGGACCATGGAGCCAGAGTGCTTTGATAGTTCTCTACAACCAAGTCCTAAATGTGGGGTTCCCCCACCTCTCATCAACGGTTACATTCGGGTAAACATGAAGTTGTTCAAGTAAATGTTTTCCATTAGAACCTGTTACATCTGGAGGTGAACTTTGTTTTGTTTTCTGATGACAGAATCCTAAAGATTTCTACCTGGTTGGTAACAGAGTGGAGTACAGCTGCACTGCAGGGTTCCACCTGGTTGGTGATGACACTCTGGAATGCACTGAAAGTAAAACCTGGTCAAGCACGCCTGGACAATGTGCACGTGAGGAAACAAATTTTTCATTATATACATGTTTATTTCAAATTTATCACTCAAAATTGTGGAAATAAAACAGTTAGAGCACGTTGGCACAGTGGTTAGCATGGTGGCCCAACAGCAAGAAGGTCAGGGATTCGAATCCAAGAGTGGAGGCGGTGCTTGAATCCCTTGTCATTCTGTGTGTAGTTTGGATGTTCTCCCCATGTATGTGTGGGTTTCTTCCCACCCTCCATAAATGTACATGTATTGGCTGCCACTAAACTGCCCCTAGGATTGAGTGTGTGTGTGTGTGTGTAGATGGTTGTCTGTGTGTGTGGCGTTGCAACAGACTGGTGACCTGTTAGGGGTGTACCCTGCCCCTTTCCTCGAATCAGCTGGGATGGGTTCCGGCATCCCTCGCATCCTCGTAACGGATAGACAGATGAAGTAGGGGACTGACTGACTGAGCTCTCTCATCCAGGATTCAGATATTATTCGAACTCCGTGTTGTTCTTGACTCAGGTTTTGTGTTTGGCCACGCCCTCTTTTTAACGTAAACAGGAAGCGTTTTAAAAATAAAGCCTGAAATCCACCTGAAATCAGTTGGGATAGGCTCCAGCAATCCCCAGAACTCCATCAGGGATAAGCCATTCCTAACTGGGTTGTGGGTGTGCCAGAGTGTGTCGCGGGGCCACACACACACACACACACACACACACACACACACACACTCATTCCTAGGGACAGTTTAGTAGCAGCCAATCAACCTAACATGCATGTTTTTGGAGGAAACCGGAGAAAACCCGCACATACACAAGTAGAACATGCAAACTACACACAGAAAGACCAGTTCTACAAGGCTCGTCCCCACCCGGGACTTGAACTCACGACCCTCTTCCAAAACAAAGTCTAGTAATAAATATATTTAAGGTCCTCGAGACGGAAACCAAAGGTTTAAAAACAGTTTTTAGTCTTAGTTACTTTAGTTTGTAACCAATGTTCCCTCTAATTTTTTATGTGTCTGAATAAACACACAAGCTTCTTGAGCAGAAGGGGGCGGGGCTAAAACATTTCCTCTTTTGTGACGTCACCAGCAGTGACGAGCCTAACACCGAAGCAGCGCTTTGAAGCAATTTTTATCAAAAAGAAAGAAGAAAGAGATACGGTCCAGAGCTCTGTCTCATTTTACCATCTTTAGTTTAAATTGGCTGTTATTTTGTGCGCTGCGTAGGTTTTCTTGTGCGCTGTTAATCTGCAAGCAGTGCGCAATTGCGCAGGCGCGCAGTTTAGAGGGAACATTGTTTGTAACTGATTACTTTCTAACTAATTTAGTTACTTTTTAAAGTATTTTGTAACATTAACTAGTTACTTAAATCTGATAAACAACGCTCGTCTTTAGCTTTGAAATGTTTTCTTTGCTGATGAATAAAATTGATTTGATTAAAGACACAGTAGAATTTTTTTTTATTTCATAGAAACAGACAGAAATGTGTCTGTAGGTTTGAACCTTGAGCGTCCGTCCTGTGGGAAACAGGAAACCGTTCTGATTCAGTTATTCAGCCATCTTGTTTGTTTTTTCTGTAGGTTCGATGTGCAGACTGACTTCTCTAACAGAGGACGTGATTGGATCTCCTATGAAGCCCTTTTATACCATTGGGGAGTCCGTTTCTTTGTCCTGTCCAAAAGGTCAAATCTTGGAAGGAAGCTCCTCCATCATGTGTAACCCCAGTTTGACCTTCTCCCCTGACCCGGCGGAGATTCAATGCATCGCAGGTTCGTCTCATCGTTCTTTGCTGCTGGTTTGAAAGCAGAATAATTTTTTAAATTGTTAACATGTGATGTGTTTTAAACTTCCTGCAGATGAGAACGTAAAGCCCACCCACCCCACAGTGACGTGTAAGGAGTGGGAGAAATCTGATAAAGGAAGATGCATCTGTAAAACTGTTCAGGACTGCGGGTCGGTGATCTTTAAACATCTACTATTTCAGTCATTTGTATGACTATTCTTCTCCTTCCATCATTTCCCTTCAGGGGGCGCCACAGCAAGTCAGTTTCTTCCATCTAACCCTATCTGCTACATCCTCTTCGGTCACACCAACTATCTTCATGTCTTCCTTCACTGTATCCATGAACCTCCTCTTTGGTCTTCCTCTAGTCCTCTTTCCTGGTGGTTCCAAATCCAGCATCCTTCTTCTGATGTACTCTCTCTCTCTCCTCTGCACATGTCCAAACCATCTCAGTCTGGCCTCTCTGACTTTAAAACCTCTAACATGTGCTGTTCCTCTGATCCTGTCCATCTTGGTCACTCCCAGAGAGATCCTCAGCATCTTCATCTCTGCTACAAACATCTCTGCTTCCTGTCTTTTCTTCAGTGCTACTGTTTCTAGACCAATCAGCATGGCCGCTCTCACCACACTGTCTCTACACCAATCAGCATGGCCGCTCTCACCACACTGTCTCTACACCAATCAGCATGGCCGCTCTCACCACACTGTCTCTACACCAATCAGCATGGCCGCTCTCACCACACTGTCTCAGGACCAATCAGCATGGCCGCTCTCACCACACTGTCTCTACACCAATCAGCATGGCCGCTCTCACCACACTGTCTCAGGACCAATCAGCATGGCCGCTCTCACCACACTGTCTCTAGACCAATCATCATGGCCGCTCTCACCACACTGTCTCTAGACCAATCAGCATGGCCGCTCTCACCACACTATCTCTAGACCAATCAGCATGGCCGCTCTCACCACACTGTCTCTAGACCAATCGGCATGGCCGCTCTCACCACACTGTCTCTAGACCAATCAGCATGGCCACTCTCACCACACTGTCTCTACACCAATCAGCATGGCCGCTCTCACCACACTGTCTCAGGACCAATCAAGATGGCCGCTCTCACCACACTGTCTCAGGACCAATCAGTATGGCCACTCTCACCACACTGTCTCAGGACCAATCAGCATGGCCGCTCTCACCACACTGTCTCTAGACCAATCAGCATGGCCACTCTCACCACACTGTCTCAGGACCAATCAGCATGGCCGCTCTCACCACACTGTCTCTAGACCAATCAGCATGGCCGCTCTCACCACACTGTCTCAGGACCAATCAGCATGGCCGCTCTCACCACACTGTCTCTAGACCAATCATCATGGCCGCTCTCACCACACTGTCTCTAGACCAATCAGCATGGCCGCTCTCACCACACTATCTCTAGACCAATCAGCATGGCCGCTCTCACCACACTGTCTCTAGACCAATCGGCATGGCCGCTCTCACCACACTGTCTCTAGACCAATCGGCATGGCCACTCTCACCACACTGTCTCTAGACCAATCAGCATGGCCACTCTCACCACACTGTCTCTACACCAATCAGCATGGCCGCTCTCACCACACTGTCTCAGGACCAATCAGGATGGCCGCTCTCACCACACTGTCTCAGGACCAATCAGTATGGCCGCTCTCACCACACTGTCTCTAGACCAATCAGCATGGCCGCTCTCACCACACTGTCTCTAGACCAATCAGCATGGCCGCTCTCACCACACTGTCTCAGGACCAATCAGCATGGCCGCTCTCACCACACTGTCTCTACACCAATCAGCATGGCCGCTCTCACCACACTGTCTCTAGACCAATCAGCATGGCCGCTCTCACCACACTGTCTCAGGACCAATCAGCATGGCCGCTCTCACCATAGTTTGTACACTTTCCCTTTCATTTTATCTGAAACTCTTCTGTCACACATCACACCTGATACTTTCCTCCACCCGTTCCAGCCTGCCTGAACACGCTTCTTCACCTCTTTTCCACACTCTCCATTGCTCTGGACTGTTGATCCTTGATTGTATGACTATTATTATCATTATTATTATTATTTGTGTGATCCATGTTTAGAGTTGTAGAGGCCTCTTTGGGACGGATTGGGTTTTAAATCAAGACAAAAATGGACATAATGAGACCTCAGAGATGAAGATGTGTTCCATCTTTTGATCTGCCTAACTGCCTCCGCCCACATCCCCTCCAGACTTCTCTTCTCTTCTTATTTTCTCTGACTTTTTTGTTTATCATGTTCTTTTCTTTCTTCTCCTTCAGCTCATCTCTAGAGTTGTGCGCCACGCTTCCAGGAACCAACAGGTTCAAACCCGTCAGCGTGTGCAAACTGCACGTGCTGCAGTGTTTGGGTAAGGCCATGGAGGTAACGGAGCACAGCAGCTGCAGCTGGACGTCCCAGAGATCTGGCTGCACGAACTGCCACATGTGGGAAACCTGTGATGGTGAGAGACGTCATGATGTCAGAGTTTTGGATCTTTTCATTTACACCTTCTGCATTTTGTGTGAATTTTTCAGAGGGAACAAATTTATGTCGCTGTAAAGATTCTGCAGAGTGTTTGAGTCCTGGGATGAGAGTGTGTGTGCGGATAGGAGACGATCCATCAGCTGCCACGCAGACGATGAGCGAATGTGAAGCAGGACACCGGCGATGTAAAGGAGAGACAGTTTCAGTCGTCAGTGTCCTTCCGTGCTCTTCATAAAGAGACATCCAAAAATCTGTCATGCAAACCGTCCTTTGTTTCTACTTTTATGAGAACCGTTCTTTAAAGAATTTTTATGCATGATTCACATGTATCAACAAATAAAACAGATTCCACAAATCAGAAGATGATTTATTGCCGTTTTCGTTTTATGAAAGAATGACTATAAACTAGCTAAATTCAAAGACCAGATGACACGATGCAGGGATACGGTCATGGAACGTCATGACCAGGTGGCTGGGGTCGTTACAGGAACATATACACAAGATACGGACTGAAAACTCCAAGATCAAAGTGGGAAACACACCTAAGGGTGATGGAGAATGACCAAGCCAAGATCCTGTAGGATTTCCAGATCCAGACTGTTCGAACGGTAATGGTGAACCAACCAGACACAGTGGTGGTGGAGAAGAGCCAGAGGAAAGCAGTTGATGATGAATGTGGTGATACCAAGTGGTGGTAACATCGGGAGAAACTGGAGATGTACCAACACCTCGGGAAGTGCTGGGTACGTGATTGTAACACTTGAGGCTGTGACTCCCAAACTAGAGGGGTGGCTCCAACAGATCCCTGCAGAGACATCAGAGATCTCAGTCCAGAAGAGTGCTGTCCTAGGAACCATAAGGAGACTGCACAGAACCCTCAAGCTCCCTGGTCTCTGGTTGAGGACCTGAGCCTGCAGAGTTTTGAAGACCAACCACAAAAGGTGAGAGGTAATTTTTTTTTAAACTGTACACATATCAGTCATTTCCATCTGCTTGTTCCAGTAGCCCACTTCACATCAGGGTGTCCTGGTTCTTTAACACCTCACGCAGATGTTGTTAATCCTCACACATTTTTAACGTAATTTTCCGTCACACGTTATGTAAAATGTCGCTTGTCACACGTGACTTTAAAAGGACAACTTTTACTATGCTTTTATATTAAAAATGGTAAAAAACAATCTTTTAAATGTTAACGTCCATGGTTTCCGAGTTACATTTGACCTTATTGAAGATGCTGAGGATCTCTCTGGGAGTGACCAGGATGGACAGGATCAGAGGAACAGCACATGTTAGAGGTTTTAAAGTCAGAGAGGTCAGACTGAGATGGTTTGGACATGTGCAGAGGAGAGAGAGAGAGTACATCAGAAGAAGGATGCTGGGTTTGGAACCACCAGGAAACAGGACTAGAGGAAGACCAAAGAGGAGGTTCATGGATACAGTGAAGGAAGACATGAAGATAGTTGGGTGACCAAAGAGGATGTATGTATGTTAATACGTGATGGTTACAAAGATTTAAGGGCTGACGTTCTGCGTTTCTGCCAACGTTTCAATAAGAAGTGTCATAGAACTGTAAAAAGTGATTGAGATAAAATGTACGTGTGATAATCAGTATCAGGCTGGTGATAGGGACAGACCAATAAACTGGTTTGATTATCGACGCCCTTGAGTGGAAATTTTAGTGAAGTCATTCAACATCCAATCAAACACAATCCACAAAGTTTTATTAACAATATCATGGGCAAAGCCATTTGGGGGATGTTTGGGTTTTTGTCGCCCTCTTGTGTTTTTCCCTTACCTCTGCCACCCAGGCTCCAAACTTTCCCACCTGTTGGCAGTTAAAGAAGATTGCTATTTGGCTGATTAAGAAGGTCTGGTGCCAAGCTGAGAAAGCATCCGTCTGCAGAGCTCCCAAAAGAAGCTTTTCAGTTGTTAAGATTAATTGTAAATAAATAGTTTATTTCGCTAACGCCCCACTCTGCCTCATTCTTCAATTGTGATCCACTCCCGGGGATTAATCATAACATCTGTCTACGTATGGGCCTAACCCTAGACCAGGCATGGCCAAACTATTACCAGCCCCCTTCAACCTGCCCCGACTCCTCCTCCCCCACCGCGGCTCATTGACGATCACCCCGCATATAGTGTCTGCCGGCTCTTGAATGTCTGAAGGCGTGGCCGTGGGTTGCAATATCTGGTGGACTGGGTGGGGTACAGTCCTGAAGAGCGGTCATGGGAGCCGTCCTCTCATATCCTGGTTAAGGGTCTCATTCGGGACTTCCATCGACGGCATCAGGACAAGTTTCGCAGTGCGTCTGGAGACGCACGTTGAGGGAGAGGTAATGTCAGGTTTAGTCAGGAAGTCGGAGTGTTTTTGTTCATTTCCTGTTTTATTTTTAAATTACTCACATTATTTCCTTTCAGGTGCTTTGTTCCTCTTGGGTGTGTCTCTCAGGTCTGATCACCACTCTTCCCTAATGTTCTACACCTGGTTCCTGTTTCTCCTGCGAGTATTTAAGGGGTTGCTTTTCCTCACTCCCCTGCCGGTTTGTCTTGTCTTTCTGGTTTCCCGTACTTATCAGTTGATGTTTTGAAGTGAATCTCGTATTATCTAGTTCTAAGTTTTGAGATGTTTAGTATTTTGCTCGACGCAAGCTTGTTTTCAGTTTGGATTTGTTAAATAAAAGACTTTGTTTGGAGCATCTACTGTCCTGCTTTGTATCCACACAACAAACCCTGACACATGCGGCCCGCATGTTTTAATCCGGCTCGCCGAACTTAAAATTTTTTATATAAATAACCCTTGTTATTTTACTGTAATTCTGATGTTTCATCACTAGATGGTGCCAAAAAACCCCAACACTGCTCCCATTAAAATGTGTGTCTCCGTGATGCGCACATTGCCAAAATAAACAGCCTGCACAGATATGGAAAGCCATCGGGCAACAAGCGCGTTAAATGTTAAAACAAGCAAAAAGTTACATCAAGCGCTTAGATTTCAAACCTAGCGCTGCTAAATGCATGTTTTTAAGCGCTATTGCACTAAATTTCAGACCTAGTGCCGCTATTTTTGAAATTTAACGCTCTTGATGTGGCATCTAGCACTAGGGATGGGAAATCCGAGGCCTCGCGACTCATCGAGCAACTTCAAGCAACTGCGAAAAGTCGACACGAGGAGGCTGCGCATGTGCAGATAAAAAACAAACCCCAAGAAAAAAAAATCTACGCCTCAAATTTTGTTTTACAAGAAGATGACATGTGGGTTATTGTGGGGCAATTCCTCTTGTAGTTTATCTTTTTTATCATGAAACGAGATTACGTTAATTCGTTGCCATAGTAACAGTTACCTAAACAATCAAATTTCACTCCGTTACTGACAATGTAATTAAATGTTCAATAAAGCACACACTTGACCCACTGTCATTTGAATAACTATAGAGGACCGGCTGATAGAATCTTACGGAAGGGAAAATGAACACACTGATACAATTTAACAGATGTTTTTGTGCGAGCGCGCAGTGGAAGATTTCGTAAAGAGTTTTGTTTTGGGAGGGTGTGTGATATTTTCACTTGTGTCCAATTCGATGTTCTCCAAATCAAAGTATAGAAAAAGTCTGTTTTGATATTTTAATCTAAAGCACTTTGTAAAGTTTTGATAAGAGGAATACTGTATAAATTAAATTCGATTTGAATCAACAATCCGTGACACAAGCAGCAACATTCAGGAAAGACGTAAGAGAGTCTCTGCGGCTCTAAAATAGCGCAGAAATTAGACAGGACAATTGTAAATGTTTGTCATAGATTTTTTATTTTAAAATAAAATCTTTTCCACGGTAGTTGGCTTTAGTCTGCTCCTCTTCAGACTGACTACCTCTCCCACTTTGGACAAGACCCGCTCACCGGGCACCGAGGTTGCTGGCATGTGGAGATGCTTGGCCAGTTTGTACAGGTTTGGGTAAACTGTTGTCCTCGATGCCCAGAATGCGAGAGGGTCTTCTCCCCTGAAGAAGTAGGGCTCAGACAGGCCTCTCTGAACCACCACTGTGGCATTCGCCTTCGCGCACTGACTTCCCTGGTTTTCACGTAGAAAAAAGTAGTTAGGATTGTAAAACCATGTAACATGAGGACATCGTTGATCTGATGAAAATACGTACCAACCCGGCTGTCCAGCGGGTCCCACAAAATGTCATTCTCCGCTGAAAATGGCGCTCCCGGTTGTGACTATTAAAACAGAAGTGGTTCTCCCTCCATTTACAAATGGTACACAGAAACACACACTCACCTTTCACTCTCATACAGTCAGTCAGTCATCTTCTTATCCGTCTATCCCTTTCGGGATTGCGGGGGGTGCCAGAGCCCATCCCGGCTGATTTAAGGCGAAGGGCGGGATACACCCCGAACAGGTCGCCAGTCTGTCGCGGGGCCACTCTCGTACAATTCTCGCAAAAACTCTTTCAACTTCTCAATTCCAAACAGTATATTTGTGTTGGTGAATCCTAAAAACTAATCTAATAAATCTGTGTGTGCGCGTGATTGCGCGTGATATGTGTTGGTTGAATGTGTGTGTGTGTGTAGGTGTTTGTGACACCTACAAAAGGTCCAACAAGATCAAGGTGATATTATTATTGTGTACAATAACTACTGTGATAAAATCCCTGTAGAATCCAAAGCTGTGATGACGCAAATCACTAGAAAATCTCCTCCACGCAAAAACCCACGTCTCCCTGAATGAATGAAACCCTTTTATGTCTTCTGACTGATTGATCGACCCGCCCCTTCAAACTTTCCGAGCTCTTCGACACCCGGCTCCACGTGACAGTAGCTCGGATTTTGGGTCGCGCGATGTTTGGCATTCCGACACACGGAATCGGAGCAATTCTCGCGATACTTTTGTGTCACTCTGTTCGGCTCAGCTCGAGCATACAGGCTCGAGCTGGCCATCCCTATCTAGCACGCTTGTTTAACATCTAGTGCCATTCTATTGGTCTAATCTAGCATTTTTGCAAAGCATGCCATCCATCTGATCCTGTTCCGACCCCTTGTCAAATGTTAGAACTCAATGTGGCCCGTGAGAGAAACGAAAAGTTTGCCCACCCCGCCCTAGACCCTACGAGTCGTAACAAAGAGTGGAAATTTCAGTGAAGTCACCCAACGTCCAATCAAACACAATCCAAAAAGTTTTATTAACAAAAGTTTTATTAACAATGTAAAACAATCTATTACAGCGTTTCTTCGTTCTTTCTTTCAGACACCTTAATAACTCAGATCCTCTTGATCGGCCATCTTTACCCCCAAAAATAATTCAGAGCATTGTGTAAAGATTACGTGTATATACAATTATTTTGATAAATATCGTGTGCAAAGAAGTTTCTTTTGAGTATTGTTTTGAATATTCTGCTTTGAAGGTGGAAAGTTTACAAGTTTTTGGTTTATGGAAGACTAAATTAAGTAACACAACTAGAAACAGAGACCGGAATACACAAAAGACTTCTTCTGCACAAACTGTGTGTTTAAATGGAGGAAACGCCATCGGCACGCTTTCAGACGACTTCTATTCAGTAAGATTTCTGACAAAAACAGACATTTATGTTCCCTTTTTATTAAAACATGGATCATATTTCATCCACTCGTAATGTGGAAGTTTCTCATTCACGTTGAACAAGCAGGATTTCAGACTAGAGACAAAAAAAAGGAAAAAGCTTTAGCAAAACGTCTTTAAGACGTACAAGTATTTCATTCCCTTTGCATTTACAATTATTCTTGGTATTAAAAGATAAAATTATAAAATGGGCAGCCTTTTAAAAAACAAAAGAGAAATGGCAGTAATAGGTTGGTGACAAACAGGTGATGGCGTTGCCGCCTCCTACATGAGAGTGGAGCTCTTAGCTGGTCACTAGGCAACAGAGGCCGAAGAACCGCCTCTTTCTCTGTCTGACCAGCGGGTAGGGTGTCAGGTTCAGCAGGCTACTGTCATCTGCAAAGAAAAAAAAAACATCACAACAAACACAGGTTACTGAAATACATCATAGAAACTGCTTACTGCTTCATAATGTCATTTTAGCAGCTGCATATTTGTCTGGCAAAATTATGGACCGAGACCATGGTGGAATAACCCCTGCGGGTCAGCGACAGGGTTCTGCCCCTAGTGGAGGAGTTTAAGTATCTCGGGAACTTGTTAACAGTGAGGGAAGGATGGAGCGGAAGATCGACAGACGGATCTGTTCGGGGTCTGCAATAATCAGGATGCCGCATCTGTCTGTCGTGGTAAAAAAAGAGCTGAGCCGAAAAGCAAAGCTCTCAATTTACAAGTCGATCTACATTCCTACCCTCACCATGGTAACCAGGATCTACGTTCCTACCCTCACCATGGTAACCAGGATCTACGTTCCTACCCTCACCATGGTAACCAGGATCTACGTTCCTACCCTCACCATGGTAACCAGGATCTACGTTGCTACCCTCACCATGGTAACCAGAATCTACGTTCCTACCCTCACCATGGTAACCAGGATCTACGTTCTTACCCTCACCATGGTAACCAGGATCTACGTTTCTACCCACACTATGGTAACCAGGATCTACGTTCCTACCCTCACCATGGTAACCAGGATCTACGTTCCTACCCTCACCATGGTAACCAGGATCTATGTTCCTACTCTCACCATGGTAACCAGGATCTACGTTCCTACCCTCACCGTGGTAACCAGGATCTACATTCCTAACCTCACCATGGTAACCAGGATCTACATTCCTAACCTCACCACGGTAACCAACTGTGGGAGGTGACCAAAAGAAGGAGATCGCAAGTGCAAGCGGGAGACATTATCTTCCTCTGCAGGGTGGCCTGGCTCTCACTCAGAGATAGAGGGAGGAGCTCTTGATCTAGAAGAAGCTTGGAGTGGAGCTGCTGCTCCTTCGGGTCGAAAGAAGCCAGATGGGGCAGTTCAGGGATATGGTTAGGATGCCTCCCCAGCATCTTACTGGTGAGGTGTTTTTGGGCACTTGGGAGGGTTCTATCTCTTGGGAGATCAAGACATACGGTAGACCCTGGATCAAATACTGTAGCTGGACAAAGCACACCTCCAGATCCTCTCAGGTGAGCTGGAGGATGAAGCGGGGCTGACGGAAGCCTGGGTTTCTCTTTTGAGGCTGTTGCCCTCACAACCCAGCCCAGGGTAAGCGGAATACGACGGAACGGAATAGAATGGAATACGTGGTGTTCATCACTTTCTCAGCCAAAAAAATCTCCCGATTCATGGTTTAGACAGTAATGTCAGATTTTGTTGAATTGAAGTTCATAGGAAGTCAGTATTAGTTCGTGCTTGCTGCTTCCGTTTCTCCAGATTCCTCCACTACAGGACTCTAACCCCTGACCTTCTTGCTGTGTGGCCACTGTGCAATCATATAACATTTTTTTATACTAACCCTATTACATTAATACTTAATCACAAAAAACTACAAATATGGCCGTTCACTCATTTTTAAACCAAAATAACGACAACTAAACAATAATAACCTTTGAAATAAAACAATAGTAATTTAATACTTTTTAAAACTTATATTTTTACAGTTTTATTTAAATAAAAATAATAAGTATTTTTTTTTCCATACCTTGGTTCTTCAGCGGTAAAGGCATCGTCTCCCTGAGTTTACTGAGAAGGTTCTTCATCTCTCTCATGTCCCTGAAAGACACACACACACACACACACACACACACACACAGACACACACACACACAGACACACACACGCACACACACCATTATGTTTTCAGTGAATATTTTATTTCTTAAAAAGGATTTTTCGTCCGACTTAGAATTTTTTTTCAATTTTTTCTTGACATAAAAATTCTGTTTATCTCCTTTGAAAACATAGTTTTTTTTTACACTTTTAAGTTTGTTTTTTCTGTAAAAACTCGTGTTCGTACTTTTCTATGTTTTCTATGTCGTTGGCGACCAGCCAGTAGAGGTGAGCACAGTCTGTGGGGGACGACGACGTGTCCTCCAGGATGGGGATGTCAGAGTCCTCAGTTTTACTGTCTACACCAGGAGGAGCACAAAGTTCTTTACCTGCGACACACACACACACACACACACACACACACATACACAGAAACACGTTGAGGTTTTACGAGTTTCCAAACCTGAAAAATTTTGTCAACTTCTTAAAAGACATTTTCTTTGATTTCATTTTTTCAGTTTAATTTTTATGTTATTTTTTCTCTTAAATTAAAAATGTAAACATTGTAAAATTTCTAACATAATTTTTTTTAATTATCAAATTTCTTCACGGTTTTAGAATGACTTATTTTTGTTTGTAATCTGATTACTTTTACAATACTGCAGCTAAGTTACACTTACTTAGTACTCTGTTACTGTTTAAGAGAGTAACTAGTCACATTATTTAAGTTAGATACACAACACTGCTCAGTACACATTGTAGATGAACTGATTAGGTTTTTAAGGTCATGTAGGTGCCAACTATAGATAAACTGATAAAGGTTGTGATGAGGAAGACATTGATCAACGTCTTGATCTCAAACAATGATAGTTTTTAGGCTTGTTCCGTTCCGTCATCTTCCGCTTGTTCCGGGGTCGGGTCGTGGGGGCAACAGCCTCAAACGGGCAGCCCAGGCCTCTCTCTCCCCGGCTGCATCCTCCAGCTCACCCGGAAGGATCCCAAGCCGTTCCCCGGCCAGTTGTGAGACATAGTCTCTCCAACGGGTCCGGGGTCTGCCCCTTGGTCTCCTCCCAGTGAAACGTGCCCGAAACACCTCGCCCGCGTGGCGCTGGGGGGGCATCCTGACCAGATGCCCAAACCACCCCATCTGGCTCCTCTCAACCAAGAGGAGGAGCAGCTCGACACCGAGCTCCACCCAGATGGCAGAGCTCCTCACCCGATCTCTGATTGATAGCCCAGCCACCCTGCGGAAGAAGCTCATTTCGGCCGCTTGTACCCGCGATCTCATTCTTTCGGTCACCACCCACAGCTGGTTACCATGGTGAGGGTAGGAACATAGATCCTGGTTACCATGGTGAGGGTAGAAACGTAGATCCTGGTTACCATGGTGAGGGTAGGAACGTAGATCCTGGTTACCATGGTGAGGGTAGGAACGTAGATCTTGGTTACCATGGTGAGGGTAGGAACGTACATCCTGGTTACCATGGTGAGGGTAGTAACATAGATCCTGGTTACCACGGTGAGGGTAGGAACGTAGATCCTGGTTACCATGGTGAGGGTAGGAACATAGATCCTGGTTACCATGGTGAGGGTAGGAACGTATATCCTGGTTACCATGGTGAGGGTAGGAACGTAGATCCTGTTTACCATGGTGAGGGTAGGAACGTAGATCCTGGTTACCATGGTGAGGGTAGGAACGTAGATCCTGGTTACCATGGTGAGGGTAGGAACGTAGATCCTGTTTACCATGGTGAGGGTAGGAACGTAGATCCTGGTTACCATGGTGAGGGTAGGAACGTACATCCTGGTGACCATGGTGAGGGTAGGAACGTAGATCCTGGTTACCATGGTGAAGGTAGGAACGTAGATCCTGGTTACCATGGTGAGGGTAGGAACGTAGATCCTGGTTACCATGGTGAGGGTAGGAACGTATATCCTGGTTACCATGGTGAGGGTTGGAACATAGATCGACTTGTAAATCGAGAGCTTTGTTTTTCGGCTTAGCTCTCTCTTTACCACGACGGACCGATGCAGTGTCCTAGTTTTAGTTTTAGGCCTGTTTTTTTTTTTTTTATTATGAGGTTTTTTTTAGTTGTGTTTTCTTTTTGTGTTTTTTGTTTCACGTGATGAATTTTTTAAAAAGTTGTCTATAAATAAAGTTATTTTAAAAACGCTCCACGTGGATGGAGGTATTAATGGAACACATTTAACAATCTTTTCTGTCGTTCTGGAACATCTCCTCCCTCCTAATCCTGCCCGCTTCCCTAATTCAGCACACCTGGTCCCAATTCCCTCTCCTTGATGTGACCACCTGTGTCTCATCTTCCCCCTGGCTATTTAATCCCTGCTGTCCATCCCTCTGGTGTCAGACTGTTCTACTCTGCTGCAGCCATGATGGTGTCCCTCCACGTCTGATTCCTCAGCCTCATGACATGTAGCCCCTTCAGTGTCTCCTCCGTCTGGTCCTGCCAAATCTGCTCAGGTTGGTTTCCCTCTTCCCTTACCCCTGATTATCCTGCTATGCTTCTGGGTCCTGTATCTCCATCTTCACCACCTCATGATAATTTTCAGTTTCTTCTCAATCTTACAAAAAATGGATGAAAATCTTTTTCATCTTGTGCACCGCTTATCCCTGACCGGGTGTGAGGGGTGCTGGAGCCTATCCTGGCTAATGTGAGGGAAAAGGCAGGGTACACCTCTTACAGTTCACCAGTCTGTTGCAGGGACAAACACACACACATACACAACCCTCCACACACTCGTACATAGGGGTATTATTTAAATATTGGAAATCTTTCACCTGATTATTTTTTTATTTCAAACATTTTATGAAGTTTTTCCACATTTTTCTTGTTTGTTTGTTTGTTTAGATTGAAAAAATGTTTTAAGTTATTTCTTAAAAAAGAAAAGGTTAAATTTTGAGTTAGTATTTAAATAAATATTTACAAGCTTTTATAATTTTATCATCTGAACCACAAAAATGATTAAACTACATAAAAAAAGATCAAATGTGTTAATAAATATTAATTAGTCTTAATTAAAATGTAATTATTTTAACATGTTTTGTATGAAGTGTAATCACTGCCCTCTTGTGGAATTTTAAAGTTTTACAAGCTTTCAAACTCAAAATATAACTTGTAAATTGTTTAAAACTAAACAAAATTAAAACTAATTTATTAAATAAAAAAATCTATGATTATTTTTTAAATATTAATTTAAAAAAACCTTAAAAGGAATCAATAATAGAAAAGTGAATTTTTTTTTTTTTTGTTTAAAAAAACAAAGATTTTTGCACAAAAGAGCTAATCAGCGTTTTTTTTTAAATTTAACTATGGAGAAAATATTTATTATCAAACAAAAAAGATCTTAAACAGAAACATTCTTAATTTTCAAGTATGAACCCTTTTCAAAACCTTTTTGAATTTGTCAGTATTTAGTCAGTAATTTGAATTAAAAAATGATCAATAGAAAAGAAAAACTTTCCAATGAACTGATAAATCCTCGCTGTAGTTTTATCAGAGAAGGTCATGAAGGAATGAAAGCCTTGCTGGTTATGTTTACCTTTCCTGTGGAGCTGCAGAGATCCCAGCAAGCAGACGGATTTGAGCATCTCGGTGATGTACATCTCCAGGCAGCACTGCAGCTGGATGAAGAGCCTGCAGATCTCTGGATGGATTTCCCCGTCCTCCGGCCTGGAAAAAAAAAAAGTTTCCTGTTAGTTTATGTATGAGTGGATAAATTCAACCCTTCGTCTCCTTAAAACAAGAAACCAGAAAGTTCTGTAGAACCTCAAGGTCTTTTTCACAGTGGGGGAAGGATGGAGCTGGAGAGTGACAGACGGATCAGTGTGGCATCCGCAATAACAAGGACGCAGCATCGATCCGTTGTGGTATAGATAGACTGGATTTACCAGTCTATCTAGGTTCCTACCCTCACCATGGTAACCAGGATCTAGGTTCCTACCCTCACCGTGGTAACCAGGATCTACGTTCCTACCCTCACTGTGGTAAGCAGGATCTACGTTCCTACCCTCACCATGGTAACCAGGATCTAGGTTTCTACCCTCACCATGGTAACCAGGATCTAGGTTCCTACCCTCACCGTGGTAACCAGGATCTACGTTCCTACCCTCTCCGTGGTAACCAGGATCTACGTTCCTACCCTCACCGTAGTAACCAGGATCTACGTTCCTACCTTCACCATGGTAACCAGGATCTACGTTCCTACCCTCACCATGGTAACCAGGATCTACGTTCCTACCCTCACCGTGGTAACCAGGATCTACGTTCCTACCCTCACCGTGGTAACCAGAATCTACGTTCCTACCCTATCCATGGTAACCAGGATCTAGGTTCCTACCCTCACTGTGGTAACCAGGATCTACGTTCCTACCCTCACCATGGTAACCAGGATCTACGTTCCTACCCTCATCGTGGTAACCAGGATCTAGGTTCCTACCCTCACCGTGGTAACCAGGATCTACGTTCCTACCCTCACCGTAGTAACCAGGATCTACGTTCCTACCCTCACCGTAGTAACCAGGATCTACGTTCCTACCCTCACCGTGGTAACCAGGATCTACGTTCCTACCTTCACCATGGTAACCAGGATCTACATTCCTACCCTCACCGTGGTAACCAGGATCTACGTTCCTATACTCACCATGGTAACCAGGATCTACGTTCCTACCCTCACCGTGGTAACCAGGATCTACGTTCCTATACTCACCATGGTAACCAGGATCTAAGTCCATAACCACCCCATCTAGCTTCTCCTGACCCGAGGAGCAACAGCTCTACTTGGAGCTCCTCCTGGATGACAGAGCTCCTCCAACCACCTGTTAGTGAGACCACACCACCCAACACCCTGCCTTTCAGCCCTGATGTTCAATAGTAAAATGTTATTTTTTTAAGTCGTTAGTTCACCATGTTGCCACACACTTGGCACTTGTTGGCACTTTAACCCGTTTGATTTGGATGTGGTTGGTTAAGGGTTTCCTGGTGTCTGAGAGATTCGACAGAAAAAACTATGATTGAGGGAAAAACGTAATTACCAAAAAATGATGATGATATTACAGAAATATCATCGAAGCAGATTTGATGAACTTAACAATCCTGTTGGAGAGATCAAAGAATGTCTGACATGTCTCTCACCCAAAACTCTGTATGGGGGGCTCTTAAAGTTTCAGCCCCTAAATATTTTTTATTTCAATCTAAATTCATGTCCTTTTACATCTGAGTTTGATGACCAAACATTTTCTAAAGTAACCCAGTGATCCTTCATTCTGCAGCTGCATGGTTAAGATGAATTCTTCTCCTTCCATCATTTCCCTCCAGGGGGCACCACATCAAGTCAGTTTCTTCCATCTAACCCTATCTCCTGCATCCTCTTCAGTCACACCAACTATCTTCATGTCTTTCTTCACTGTATCCATGAACCTCCTCTTTGCTCTTCCTCTAGTCCTCTTTCCTGGTGGTTCCAAATCCAGCATCCTTCTTCTGATGTACTCTCTCTCTCTCCTCTGTACATGTCCAAACCATCTCAGTCTGACCTCTCTGACTTTAAAACCTCTAACATGTGCTGTTCCTCTGATCCTGTTCATCCTGGTCACTCCCAGAGAGATCCTCAGCATCTTCATCTCTGCTACCTCCATCTCTGTTTCCTGTCTTTTCCTCAGTACTACTGTCTCTAGACCAATCAGCATGGCCGCTCTCACCACACTGTCTCTAGACCAATCAGCATGGCCGCTCTCACCACACTGTCTCTAGACCAATCAGCATGGCCGCTCTCACCATGGTTTTCTATACTTTTGTTCATCTCGTTCTTGATTTTTACCAAAACATCTAACAAACAATTAGCCATAAAACCCACAAAACACACTTAGACTCCAAACCACTTATAATTTTTTTCTAAATGAATAGGCTTCACATTACCGTGTGGAGGAAATTGGTCCAACTCCACCTCGTGCATTAGCCTGAGCTAAATGGAAGTGATCTGTTAGGGTCGGTTCTGCTCACTTCCTCTGATTGTAACATTTAAAAGCTCGTCTCATGTTCCCAGTTTCCCACAAACTTCTATTTTTCCCAATTTAATGGTTCACTTGGTTTGTCTCATTTCAAAACAAGATGTACAAGAAGAGTTTGTACTTTGTCAAAAATGCGGATCATTTCAAAGTTTTAGTTGAGCATAATTTGTTATTTTGAAATGTTGTCGATAATATTAATGCACGACTACGGGATCAGTTGGTCGATTAAATGTCTGTTATTCCACTTTCAGAAATCATTAGTAATCATTAAAATGACCCAGATTGGTGCCACAGATTATCTGTCTGCCAAACACTCAGATTTACAAAGTTTTTATAAACTCTACCACTGCTTCAGGACAGAGAAAGAAAGCAGAAACAGACCTGTTTAGTTACTTTTATTATTTTTCTGTGTGTGATTTAACTTGCCCAGCTGCATCAACCTTGGCGGTGAAGCCGTGTAACTACCCTCTCTTCCTTTTGTATCTCTGTCTCTTCTACGAGCACCACAGTTGGACAACTTTTAAACAGAAAGTACTCTGAATTTATTTTAATTTTATGGACTAAATTTACAGTGACACACACACACACACACACACACACACACACACACACACACACACACACACACACACACACACACACACACACACACACACACACACACACACACACACACACACACACACACACACACACACACACACACACACACACACACACACACACACACACACACACAGTCCTTTTCAGACATTTTTCTATCATATTTAGAATCATTGGCAGGATTTTCCACTTGTTTTAGTTGAATGAACGGAGCTTCCAAGTCAGCTAAGTCAGTAGTGCCCAACCCCCGTGCCGCGGACCATTACCGGTTCGTGGGTCATGATGTACCGGGCCACACAAAAAGAAGAAATAACTTTGGTTTATTATTCGAGCCATACTGATGTTTTAATTTGAAAAGCCCCCGGATTTTCTTCCTTACATCCGTCAATGACTCACCAGTGACGCATCATTCCGTTAAATTTAAACCACTAAACTAGTAAAATAAGAAAACCCCCACCCCCAAATATCTACAGAAAGCTAAGGGGAGGTACAGGGTTATGAAGCAGACTGGACCCTAGAAACACTCTTCAGGTTTCAGGTCAAGATGGGACTGTCTGGTTTCAGCAAAACAAAGTCAGAACTCTGATTGATCTAGTCTTACTGTGAAGAATCTAACTTGTATTTTTATTCACTTTATTTTTGTGATGTCCTTTATTTTGAAGGTGCGTTTACCGTTACCGTAGCATCCAGAGTGCGTTCGAGCAGAGAGAATGTTTCCACATTATAAAGACACAGCTAATAAATTTTCTCATGAAGACAAAGTGGTTTTAAGTTTGTTATTATTTATTAAAAAAGCCAGTTTTTCAGGCTGGTCTTGTTTAGTTTTTCTGCTACACCTTTAGACTGGTCCGTGGAAATATCATCAGACACTAAACCGGTCCGAGGGGCAGAAAAGGTCAGGGACCACTGATTTAAGAAACATGAAAAGAGGGATCAGACTACCGTAATTTCACGGCTATAAGACGTATATAAAAGTCTTAGATTTTCTTCAAAATGAGCGGTGCGCCTTGTGTGTGAGAAAAGGCGGACCTAAAAGAAAACACGGTGCCCACGAGGCGGACCTGAAAGAAAAGACATGAAAACGTTAAAGAGTGAAGTGTGAGCGGCGTGGGAGCGATGGATGACCGAAGGAGACCACAGTTTCACGAAGGGTGGAAGGCAGCACCGGGCGAGTTACGCTACAGTTTGCCAATGGATTGTAGATGCTTGGACTAACGTGTCTGCTGGTACTGTTATCCGAGCTTTCACAAAAGCTGGTATCCTTTCTGAGGAGCCGCACAGTACAGACAGTGAATTTGACAGCGAGGAGCGAAGTGGACCTGCTCTGTTGGATTTTGCGCAGCTGCTCGATTCCGAAACAGAGGATGAGGACTTTGACGGATTTGAATAAAGACTATTACCGGTAATGTGTTTGTTTAGTATCGTTACTACTTAAATAAAGCACAACCAAACTCAGTTTTGCTCCCGATCTATTTTTTAATACGCACATTTGCATGCTTGCGTGTGTGTTGTTGTAAGGCGGTGTGTGACTGAGACTGCGCCTTTTCGTACGGTGCGCCTTATGGTCGTGAAATTACGGTATTTAAAATCCAAAACAAGGCTTCCTGAGCGTATTTCAATCCAATGAATGAAACCTTCCAGTTATTCTAACACCAGTTACAAAGCTTTCAGGTCTCTGGTTGAAGAAGTTGGACCAACTTCTAAGTTATTTTGATTTTATGGAACTTGGAGAGACTTTCCGATCATTGTATGTCTGTTGGGGAAAAAGTCCTTTAATCATTTAGGGACGTATTTTTCAGCCATTTTATCAAAACTTTTTAATCATTTTCTAGTCCATTGGACCAGAAACCTTTACATGGAGTTAAACTGAATTTTACAAACCAATCGAACAGAGGTGTTTTATCATGTTCTTTTCCAGTTAATAAATCCCATGCAGTGTTTTCTAGTCTCAGTCTGTGTGTACCGACTCACCCTGATATGACAGACAGACTCTGGTGTGCCGCTCTTGCCATTTCGCAGCCTTTAGTTCGGGTTTTGAGCATCTCCGCCCGTAAGGAAGGACAGTCGACCGTTATTTCTCCGATGGAGATGACCAGCTCACGGTACAAAGCCACGAGGGTGTTGAATTCTTGGACGATCTGTGACACACATTGAGGCAGATGAAGACATCTTCAGCAACACAGAGATGATGAAGTTTGGTTCAGCAACAGTTATGTTTTTACCAAGAACAAACAACATGGCTGAAGTCGATCTTGTAACATCTAACCTTTACCAACAAGTTATGAAGTAAACCTTTAAATCACAATTAATTCTAAAGCTGACAAAAATCTGTTCCTTCCATCGGCTTCCGCTCATCCGGGGCCGGGTCGCAGGGGCAACAGCCTCAGACGGGAATCCCAGGCTTCTCTCTCCCAGGCTGCATTCTCCAGCTCACCCGGAAGGATCCCGAGCCGTTCCCCTGCCAGCTGTGAGACATAGTCTCTCCAGCAGGTCCGGGGTCTGCCTCTTGGTCTCCTCCCGGTGGGATGTGCCCGAAACACTTCACCAGGGAGATGTCCGGGGGGCCTCCTGACCAGATGCCCAAACCACCCCATGTGGTTCCTCTTGACCTGGAGGAGGAGCGGCTCAACACTGAGTAAGAGCCCAGAGATCTGGGCTCCAAGAGAATAAGAGAAAAAATATAAAACAGAAAAAAAAACGACAACAAATAATATTCAGAAGGCAGATTTTTTTCTTTAAACTAAAACAATATTTCTTCATTATAATGTTTACATTATTGATTCCTCAACAGGGAAATTTGTGTGCTGCATTACACCGCAGCAGGCTGCCACGAGGGGTCCAATGGTGGGAGGGGACCCTAGGTATGAGGGTATCTGGCTGATGTTATACATTGACCAAACTATTTGGGAGTTGAAGTCTTTTAACGTCTTCAGGAGACGGTGGCTCAGTGGTTAGAGCGTTCGCCGTGGACTGGAAGTCAACAGCCAGTCAACCAGAAGTTTGCGGGTTTGCATCTCTCCGAGTGCATGTTGAGGATCTTTGCAGAAGACACCTAACACCCCGTTTCTCCCACCGTTGGCGTCATCTTAGGTGGCAGCCTGCTGCGGTGTAGGAGTGCAGCACACAAATTTCCCCAGAGAAGGATGAATAGAGTGAGTAAAAAAAAATAAAAAATTAGTTTATTGTCCAAACTATTCTTAACAGAGATAAACAAGCTTTTCTGTTTTATTTTTAACATGTTTCTTTAAAAAAATTTCTAATATCCACGTCAACAAGATCCTGATCTTTAAGGATTTTATTTAGATTCATTAATAAGTGAATTTAATGATGGATTGATGAACTATTCTCATTGTTTTTTCTAATAAAATACTAGAATTTACATTTGATTTATAGTTATTTCCTCATATTTCTGCTCAATAACTGAAGTATTAAAGTATGAGAAAAGAATCCAGCATTTAAAGTGACTCCCATCAGCGATCTAGAAGGGATCTAGAAGAGATCCAGATAAGTTTCCACTTTCCTCATGAATGTTGTGATCTGTTTGAAGCAGGAACGACTTCATTTTTTTTATCCTAGTTAGAAAATCTCATAAGTGAGTCTGATAATGAGGCGTGCACAGGTGCTTGGCAGAGTCACAGAACCTCACTGATGTCAAGAAGACGTGACTGAACACAAAGTGAAGCATCGCCATGAAAACAGCCTGAACGCATGATTGATCAGATGATTTGGAGGATTTTTTACTTCTGATTGTTTCTTTTCTTGTTCGATCAAATTTACATAATTCTGCATAAAAAATGTTGCAAAAAGGTGCTTTTTTAAAACACAATCTGCATGTAAATCATTCCAATGTGCAGGTAATGCAGATGCAAATCTGCTATTTTTAGGGTGCATAGAGGAGACATGCATCTATGTGTATCCCGTGCATGCTGCATCCTGTGCATCCTGCAGGCTGGACGCTGGATGCTGCATGCATGGGACAGGCTTTCCGCACACCTACCATTCTGCAGTCCGCCACAGCGCGCTGAGCTTTGCGTGTGCTCTCCGTGCTCTCCCTCCTCTGTGGATCTCTGCAAGGAGCTTTTCCGATCTGGAAAATGTTCCCGGCAGATCTGGGGCGGTTTTTTCGCCCATTCGATGCAGAACTCATGCATACACATCCACCACAAAAACAGCTCGAAGACAGAAGGATTCAGCCCGGCTTCAGCACCAGCTCTCCTGTATGACTCCTTTCTGCTCTCAGTCTCTCAGGTTTGATGCGGAAAAGAGAGTAAACGTCCCCGATTAGCCTGAATTAGAAAGAAAAGTATTTCCTCTCTGCATTGCTTCTGACTGCGATGGTGCAAGTCACCTTCACTCCACAGTGGATGATGCTTCACACCCAACCAGCACAGCCCATCACTGAGGTGTCCTTTTCCTCACCAAATGTCCTCCAAATGTAACCATTTTTTATGATTGAGTCTTTCCATCAAAGCACCAGGTGGATTCAAATCTGTAGCTGCAGATTAAAAAAAGAAAAAACTTCTTTCCAGGCTTGGCTTTTTCCTTTTCCTCAGCCAGTAAGGCGGGTCTGTGTCTAACCTTGGAGAGAGACAGGAGGAGAAGAGCAGTTGCTACAGGCCTGACGTGGCTTTTATGGCTGGAAACACTGCGCACCCCAGGGACGCACAATACACACACACGTACACACACACCAGCAGTGAGCAGCAGGCTGCAGAAACTCCCAAAGGTGTGAAATTAAAAACTACTCATATTTAATGGAAATAATTTTCATTGTGTTTCTAGATAAAAATGATGAATTTTTAATTTCAGGGGCGCATAAAGTTTTTGTGGTGGGAAAAAAAAAAGGGTGGAATGCCCCCTGCAGGTCAGGGACAGGGTCCTGCCCCAAGTGGAGGAGTTTAAGTATCTCGGGGTCTTGTTCATGAATGGGGGAAGGATGGAGCGGGAGATCGACAGGCAGATCGGTGCGGCATCAGCAATAACTAGGACACTGCATCGATCTGTCGTTGTAAAGAAAGAGCTTAGCTGAAAAGCAAAGCTCTCGATTTACAAGTCGATCTACGTTCCTACCCTCACCATGGTAACCAGGATCTACGTTCCTATCCTCACCGTGGTAACGAGGATCTACATACCTACCCTCACCGTGGTAACCAGGATCTACATACCTACCCTCACCGTGGTAACCAGGATCTACATACCTACCCTCACCGTGGTAACCAGGATCTACGTTCCTGTCCTCACCATGGTAACCAGGATCTACATACCTACCCTCACCGTGGTAACCAGGATCTACATACCTACCCTCACCGTGGTAACCAGGATCTACGTTCCTACCCTCACCATGATAACCAGGATCTACGTTCCTACCTCCACCATGGTAACCAGGATCTACATACCTACCCTCACCGTGCTAACCAGGATCTACGTTCCTACCCTCACCATGGTAACCAGGATCTACGTTCCTACCTCCACCATGGTAACCAGGATCTACATACCTACCCTCACCGTGGTAACCAGGATCTACGTTCCTACCCTCACCGTGGTAACCAGGATCTATGTTCCTACCCTCACCATGGTAACCAGGATCTATGTTCCTACCCTCACCATGGTAACCAAGATCTACGTTCCTACCCTCACCATGGTAACCAGGATCTATGTTCCTACCTTCACCATGGTAACCAGGATCTACGTTCCTACCCTCACCATGGTCACCAGCTGCGGGTGGTGACCGAAAGAATGAGATCGCGGATACAAGCGGCCAAAATGAGCTTCTTCCGCAGGGTGGCTGGGCTCTCACTCAGAGATCGGGTGAGGAACTCTGCCATCTGGGAGGAGCTCGGTGTCAAGCTGCTCATCCTCCAGGTCGAGAGGAGCCAGATTGGATGGTTTGGGCATCTGGTCATGATGTCCCCCGAGTGCATGACTGGTGAGGTGTTTCGGGCACGTCCCCATTGGGAGGAGACCATGAGACAGACCCCAGACCCGCTGGAGAGACTATGTCTCACAGCTGGACAGGGAACGACTCGTGATCCTTCTGGGTGAGCTGGAGGATGCAGCCGGGGTGAGAGAACATGCAAACTCCACACAGAAAGAACATTGTTCCAAGCCTCGTCCCCACCCAGGACTCGAACCCACGACCCGCGTGGGTTCGAGGCCACTGTGCTACTCATCGCGCCACTGTTAAAGGTGGTGTCCATGATTTTTATTTAATTTTTAAAATCTGCTTTTTTTTGGTTGGATTTTTGCTTCTAAATACAGGAAATTTTAAATGGACAAAGTCTTGTGAAATTTTTTAGCAAACAAAGTCAAAATGAGTGAATATTATTTGAGTCTTTGTAATTTTCTTTTTAACGTTTTCTCTTTGCATCTTGTCGTCTTTAAAAGGAACACTTAGTGAGACCATCAACCACATTTTACTCCTTCTACTGGTTTGGTAAAACAAAGGAAAAGCATCCAACCGCTAAAAGCTACAAACAAATGTAAACATCTCCCAGGACACAAACATAAAGAGTTTAATGACTTTAGTGACGTCACCGCAGCCAGTAGGTTAGGATCTGTCTCTGTACTGGAGAGAATGGAAACAGTTGATTTCCTGTTCTGTTGAACAGGATTAAAACTATTAGTTTTATAACAAGTTAAAATGTTTTTGTATCTTTTTACCATCCGAACTGAAAAATCACGCCTTGTTTTGTGCTGCTTGCGTTAATATAAAGGTGAGATATTTCACACCCGTCCTCCTCTCCTGTCTTTCTAACTTTAGCAACCATAGACATGAACACACTAGACTTTACAAAAAATTCTCCAAATAGATGTTGCTCCGTTCCATCGTCTTCTGCTTATCCGGGACTGGATTGCGGGGCAGACAGGAAACCCAGGCTTCTCTCACCCCAGCTGCATCCTTCAGCTCACCCGGAAGGATCCCAAGTCATTCCCTGGCCGGAACGTAGATCCTGGTTACCACGGTGAGGGTAGGAACGTAGATCCTGGTTACCATGGTGAGGGTAGGAACATAGATCCTGGTTACCATGGTGAGGGTAGGAATTTAGATCCTGGTTACCATGGTGAGGGTCAGAACATAGATCCTGGTTACCATGGTGAGGGTAGGAACGTAGATCCTGGTTACCATGGTGAGGGTAGGAACGTAGATCCTGGTTACCATGGTGAGGGTAGGAATTTAGATCCTGGTTACCATGGTGAGGGTCAGAACATAGATCCTGGTTACCATGGTGAGGGTAGGAACGTAGATCCTGGTTACCATGGTGAGGGTAGGAACGTAGATCCTGGTTACCATGGTGAGGGTAGGAATTTAGATCCTGGTTACCATGGTGAGGGTCAGAACATAGATCCTGGTTACCATGGTGAGGGTAGGAACGTAGATCCTGGTTACCATGGTGAGGGTAGGAACGTAGATCCTGGTTACCATGGTGAGGGTAGGAACGTAGATCCTGGTTACCATGGTGAGGGTAGGAATTTAGATCCCGGTTATCATGGTGAGGGTAGGAACGTAGATCGACTTGTAAATCGAGAGCTTTGCTTTTCTGCTCTGCTCTTTCTTTCCCACGACAGATCTATGCTGCACACTAGTTATTGCTGACGCTGCACCGATCCGTCTGACGATATCCCACTCCATCTTTCCCCCACTCGTGAATGTTGTGTCGTCTGAATTTCAAAGTTAATGGGGTACGTATGAGACATGAACAAAGAGGAGATGCCACATCCTGAAACCTTGTGTTGGACAAGATGTTAGAATAAGTCGAAGCCACAACATCAAACCAAATGGCATCCGATTGTCCAATACGCCAACCCGGAGCAGTCATGTGTGAAGCTTCGAAATTTAATGACCTTTGTGATTTTGTCTTTTGGTTACTTGATCAGTTCATCTATAGTTGGTACTGAAATGAATCCATCTATCCATTTACCAGCCTGCCCACTGGTAAGAGTTCACACATAAAGAGAGAACAATATAATTTAGTGAATTTTGAGTTTTATTTATTGCAGTTGAAGTAAAAGAATAAAAAAATAAACAATATAAATCATTTTAAAAGTTTATGTAATTATGAAGATGAATTCAACTTTTTTTTTTTCCGTCAAATCAGCATTTTATTTTTTTCCATTTTTTGGACATGGTTTTGTTTTGTAAAACAATAGAGAGGTTAAACAGGGGATGTCTCTTTGGTAAAAAGACCCCAAAAAACAAAGTGTATTTACAGCATGTAAATATATGTGTATTTACATTTAGAATCCTTCAACCTTTTTAATGTTAAATCGAAAGTAAAAAACACTCCACGCAAAAAAAAAAAATAATATTGGAAAATCTCACGTCAAACTGTGGGAAAGACATTTTGTACAATTTTTTCCAAGATGTGAATTCTCATTTTAAGCATCCCTCTGTCTTATTGTCATGATCCCCTCTCCTGCCGCCAGAGGGAGCCCTGGATGTTTCTCATCAACCTGATTAGGGACACCTCAGGATGATTACAGATTCCACACATCTGTGCACCCTATCATCTTTTTAAGGGGAATCACCCCCGGACTTCCCGGTCGGATTGTGCATTCGAGCATATAGCCTGCCGGTAATCATTTGAAGAAAAAGAAGAACTTCCCGGTCGGGTCATACCATCCCTTCCAGCCAGGTCTCCCTGGTTGCCTGACCAAGAACACATTCTGACAATAACTTATACCATGCCACTGAAACTTTGTTTTTCTTTCCACATGATAATGGACTGCCAACTTCAAATAAACAATATTTTCTGTCTGTAAATGGGTCCTCCTCATTTCCACCTGCATGCCCCTTCATGAAAGAATGACCCGACTGGGAAGTTCGGAGTGATTCCCCGTAAATAGATGGCAGGTTGTACAGATGTGGATCATCCTCAGGTGACCCTAATCAGATGGGTGATAAACATCCAGGGCCCCCTCTGGCGGCAGGAGAGGGATCATGATACTTATAAATATACACACAGGCTGTGGATTTTTAAAAATTTAATTACATTTTTATTTTTATTTTAAATCATAGAGTCTGTGACGGACCTTCAAGAGGCCTCGGTAGTCTTCATGTTTTCTTTAATTCAAGTCCGGAAAGAAAAAATAGCAAAGCAGGCAGAAGATGAGGAAGCCGATGATCCAGTTGGCTGAGAAGATGTAGATGATGACCATGTCCATGTTAAACCTCCAGCCTCGTGATTCATCCCGAAGGCCCAGCGTACCCAGGCGATAGCGGGCGAACGGCCGTCTGGCCACAGGACCGAACTGCCTCTGGAATCCTGCTTAAAGAGGAAAGAGAAGTTATTTCCAATCAAATCCATTTCAAAGGTGACTTTCTTTAGATTCTACTTTGCTGGAATTGGATACAGATTTCCAAATCACTTGAAAGGGGTTTTGGACTCTTCCGCTCATTCGGGGATGGGTCGCAGGGGCAACAGCCTCAGACGGGAAGTCCAGGCTGCTCTCACCCTGACTGCATCCTCCAGCTCACCCGGAAGGATCCTTAGTTGTTCCCTAGCCAGTAAGACATAGTCTCTCCAGCAGGTCCGGGGTCTGCCTCTTGGTCTCCTCCCGGTGGGACGTGCCCAAAATACCTCACCAGCGAGGCGCTTGGGGGGCATCCTGACCAGATGCCCGAACCACCCCATCTGGCTCATCTTGACCTGGAGGAGGAGCAGCTCGACACCGAGCTCCTCCCGGATGGTAGAACTCCTCACCCGACCTCTGAGTGAGAGCCCAGCCACCCTGCAGAGGAAGCTCATTTCAGCCGCTTGTATCCACAATCTCATTCTTTCAGTCACCACCCACAGCTGGTGACCATGATGAGGGTAGGAACGTAGATCCTGGTTACCATGGTGAGGGTAGGAACGTAGATCCTGGTTACCATGGTGAGGGTAGGAATGTAGATCCTGGTTACCATGGTGAGGGTAGGAACATAGATCTTGGTTACCATGGTGAAGGTAGGAACGTAGATCCTGGTTACCATGGTGAGGGTGGGAACGTAGATCCTGGTTACCATGGTGAGGGTAGGAACGTAGATCCTGGTTACCATGGTGAGGGTAGGAACGTAGATCCTGGTTACCATGGTGAGGGTAGGAACGTAGATCCTGGTTACCACGGTGAGGGTGGGAACATAGATCCTGGTTACCACGGTGAAGGTAGGAATGTAGATTGTGAATGTTCACCATTGGTTACCATGGTGAAGGTAGGAACGTAGATCTTGGTTACCATGGTGAAGGTAGGAACGTAGATCCTGGTTACCATGGTGAAGGTAGGAACGTAGATCTTGGTTACCATGGTGAAGGTAGGAACGTAGATCCTGGTTACCATGGTGAGGGTAGGAACCCAGATCCTGGTTACCATGGTGAGGGTGGGAACGTAGATCCTGGTTACCATGGTGAGGGTAGGAACGTAGATCCTGGTTACCATGGTGAGGGTAGGAAGGTAGATCCTGGTTACCATGGTGAGGGTAGGAACGTAGATCCTGGTTACCATGGTGATGGTAGGAACGTAGATCCTGGTTACCATGGTGAGGGTAGGAACGTAGATCCTGGTTACCACGGTGAGGGTAGAAACGTAGATCCTGGTTACCATGGTGAGGGTAGGAACGTAGATCCTGGTTACCATGGTGAGGGTAGGAACGTAGATTGACTTGTAAATCAAGAGCTTTGGTTTTCGGCTCAGCTCTCTCTTCACCCCAACAAATTGATCCAGCATCATAGCTATTACAGACGCTGCACTGATCCGCCTGTCGATCTCCCGCTCCATCCTTCCCCCACTCCTGAACAAGACCCCGAGATACTTAAACTCCTCCATTTGGGGCAGGACCCTGTCCCTGAAGCTGTTCTTTTTGGAAACAATATTCTTTTGACTTTTTCCAACACGTTTACTTTTTTCTGCCCATTAAGTCAAAAACTTGCCTCCAAAGATGCGGAAGAGTTTCCTGCTGGTCGGCAGAGGCCATTTTGCACAACTTGCTTTCTGGAAGTTTTGCTTCCGGACGATGTATTCCTTCAGGAAGAAAGATCTCACTGTTTGGTTCAGCTCTGAAATAAAAAACAAAATAAATTTTCCACCTTTCTTTATGAACTGAATCCCTCTTTAGATCTGTCCAGAGTGAGACGCCAGCCGATTCACTCTGACCTTCACTTCAGTAATCAACACAAGATCTTAATCTTGTCATTAAATCACCCACAAGAGCCCTCTGTCCTCACGAGGACCCCCATCTCATCAGCTCACACTTTGCATGAAGAAGCAGAACAATGTGAATCAAGGAAGTTCATCATTTATTCATGCTTTTGTCCAAAATAGACCCTGATCTGTAGAACCGTCAGAACCGTCACCCTGAACATTCTATTCCACACGAGGATGCGTGTGCACAAACACAAGTCATGACATTCCTGTAGAAAGGGGTCACTGTTTATCGAGTCAGATTCTACAAATAACCCTGTGGATAAAATTTTCCGCTCTATAATTTTTACATTCTTAATTAATCCCTTCCGCGACAGACTGGCAACCTCTTCAGGGTGTACCTTACCCTTCACCTCAAATAAGCTGGGATAGGCTCCGGCACCATCCGCAACCCCATAAGGAATAGACGGTTAAGAAGGTGACTGTCTGACTGACTTATTCATCCCTCATCGGGGAAATTTCTGTGCTGCATTACACCGCAGCAGGCTGCCACGACGGTGCCAATGGTGGGAGAAACAGGGGGTTAGGTGTCTTCCCCAAGGACACCTAGACATGCGCTCCGAAGGATTTGATCCCACGAACTTCCGGTCCAAGAAACGAACGTTCTACACTGAGCTATCGCCTCCACTAAGGTGCATTGGATAATAAATCGTACCTCTATAAATAAAAAACTTAGTCATCTTTTTAATTGTGGTAAAATAAATTCAGTCAGTCACCTTCTTAAACATCTATCCCTTGCAGGGTCGCAGGGTGCCGGATGGTGAGGAGCAGAGTACATCCCAAATTGCCCTCATTCTTAGGGACAATTATGTAGTGGCCAATCAACCTAACGTGTCTGTTTTTTTGGAGGGTGGGAGGAAATCGGAGTACCCAGAGAAAACCCACAGATACACAAGGAGAACATGCAAACTCCACACAAAGACCAGTGTTCTAAGCCTCGTTCCTACCCAGAACTCGGACGCACAACCTTCTTGCCGTGAGGCCACTATGAAATCAGTTAAATTCTAATAATTTCCTCCTTTTTATTTCCTCCATGTTGGCGTCAAGGTTGGTGTCGGGAGGAAAGACCCAAATGTAGAGTAAAAAGTTTAAAGCAATTCATTGAAAGAAAGAGCGGCCTGGAGGGGCGGGTGGACTGACTGGTGGCATGGCAGGCGAGAACACATGAAGGGCCTAGAGCAGTGGTTCAAAGGCAAGGCTCAAAAATAATGACAAGAAAACATAACAGATAGTCCGATGAAGGGGAAAAGGTGGGACAGGGCTCAGGAAGACCGGAGACAAAGATGAGACAGGTGCAGAGACAATACGGACGAGATGGAGTTTATTGGGGAGGAAGAACCAGGAGGCTGGGAAAAAGGAGAGGAGAGACAGTTTCTGACTGTTGTAAAGTAAGGGTATCATCCCGAGCCATCCTTTTTGGGTGCTCTTACTTTCCTCTTGTACTGCCTTTTACCCTAATTCCGCAAATCTGGTCCCAGTTGCCTCTCCCTAATGTTTTCACCTGTGTCTTGTTTTCCCTTTTGTTCCTTTGTAAATCCTTTGTAAAGATGACTGGTGTGTTACCTAGCTTGCATAGGATCTCAAACATACCCCAGACCCAAGCTTATCCATGACTCAAGCTTGCTTAAGACACAAGCTTGCCCAGTACCAAAGCTTGGCAGGGATCTCAAACTATCCAAAGACTCAAACAAGCCCAAAACACCATGCTTGCACATGACCCAAGTTTGCACAGAATTCAAGCTTGACCCGAAACTAAGCTTGACCAGTACTAAAGCTTGGCCATGACTCAAACTTGACCAAGATGGCCACCAATCTGACCCCAGACTCTCTTCCCTGACCCTCATACCTTCATTAAACTGGTTAAACTTGGCTGTACATTTTGGGTCCTAACAAAACTTTGTGTATGGCTGAAACGGACAGCTCAGCCCTTCTTCATTGATGCCAAATTTCTTTCTGTGTACTCCTTACATGTACACCCCTGTGTGTGCGTAACTTTGAGCTGTAATTTGTGGAGGCACACGTCTCTGTGGCCCTTGTGCCAGGCTCCGCCCCTCACTCACCCACGCCGCAGCTGAAAAACTGATCCATGCCTTCATCTCCTCCAGAATCGACTACTGCAATGCCCTCCTCGTTGGTACACCTGGCAGGAGCCTTGAGAAGCTTCAGTACATCCAAAACTGCGCTGCCAGGGTCCTGGCGAGGAGGCGAAAATTTGACCACATCACACCTGTTCTTAAATCACTTCACTGGCTTCCCATCCGTTTCAGAATTCACTACAAAATCTGCCTCCTCACCTACCAATGTGTGCATGGAAATGCCCCCTCTTACCTCACTGAGCTCCTCTCCCCACTTATCAACCCAAGACACCTTCGCTCAAATTCCACCCACTGCCTCCACCAGCCCAGGACCAGGCTAACCACAATGGGGGACAGAGCCTTCCAGGCCGTTGCCCCACGACTCTGGAATGAGCTCCCGGAACTCCTCAGGACCACAAAGTGTGGACACTTTAAAAAAAGGTCTAAAGACATTCATTTTTAATAAGGCTTTTAATCTTTGATTTTATGATTCTTTGTTTTCAGAATGTAGATTTTAGTTTTTAAAATGTTTTTATTGTTTTTACCTTTCTATGTAGCGCTTTGGGATTTTTTCTTAAAATGTAAAGCGCACTACAAATAAAATGTATTATTATTATTATTATTGTGTAAGACCAATCGTAATCACTGTGTAATATTTAAGGCTTGGCACCATTAACTCACCATTCTGAAAGAAGACATGTGTGATGGTGGTTCTGCAGAGCGGGCAGGGCGTGTTAGCAGGGCTGTTCTTAGCAAGTGTTCTCAGACACGGTTCACAGAAGATGTGGTTGCAGGGATGACACATGTAAGGGTTGAAGTACACGTCCAAGCACACGGCGCAGATGAATCCATCTCTGTCTCTGGTACGGACGGTCTCCTCATCCTCACTGCTGCTGTTGTTGCTGCTGCTGTTGCTGCTTTCGGTTTCTAATGAACTCTGTGCATAAATCAAGCAACACAGGTTGAGCATTACTGAGTCACTGTGGGCAGTTTCATCCAAATTCCTTCAGTAGGTTGAGAGGTAGGGGCTACGGATACAGGGACAGCCTGACTACCTAATGCCTTCTCTACATTCAGTGAATAAAAATGACCCAAAATAGGATATGATTGAACTATTTCTTTGGTTTGGAAGTTCAGCACTCTACCAGCCAATCACATGAGAGGATACATCATGTCTTTAACATGTTTTTTTTAAGACAAGCTGCTCATTTGTGGAGATTTTCTCCAAAAAGTTTGACTAGAACTGAAGCCCTAAAACTTTTTATTTTATTTTGAACACATAATGGTTGGTTTGAGTTAAAGAAACAGTCCATACTGTTTTTGTACTTTTTGCAGCGGTCGAGGAGGAAGACATGATCGATAAAAGTAAGATATTTTTTTTTTTTTTTTTTTACCTGTCCTGTCCAGCGTTGTGACAAGCAGAATGATGATCTGTATGTCAAGTATTGCTGGGCAGTTTTGTTCTACCAGGGTCAGCACAATGTGCCGACCCTGACAAGCTTTGTTTGTTTATTTTAAATGCTTTACAATCAAAATATATATGCTTTCTGCGCTGGACCTGACAGGAATTACTAAGGAGAGGGGCATGGGTAGGTGGGGTGAAAAAGAGGAGGGATAGGGTACAGAAGAAGAAGAAGAGAGGGGGAGAAAGTAAAAAGAAAATCTGAAGTTGTAGTATTCTGCATCACAACCAACCTGCTGGATTATCTGAGGGGAAAAAAAAAAAAAAAGTACAAACAAGAGTTTAAACCAGTGATAAAACTGACACACACAACAAAACCTTCTATAGCAAATGATGTACAACACAAACACATGTTACTAGAGTTATAATAATATTGGTTGAAAGCAAGGAACATAGCGGACAGTAAACAGAGTGATATAGTGTGCGAGTGTGAGTGAAAGTACATGCATGCTGCCGATGTGAACCGTGTGCTTATTAGGACCAACGGATTGTCCCCAGCCCCAAAGGATTGGAACGAGGGAGGCAGAGACACACGCTACCCGGGCCCACGCCCATCCAGATCCCGGGACCCCGAAGCCGGGCCGGGCCGAGGAGCCGCCCACCCACCCAGCAAGGCGCATAGAGAAACCCCTGCCAGGGCCACTCCAGCACCAAGGAGCACGGGCCTCCCCGATGCCAGGACCCACAGGCCTCGGGGCAGACGCGGCAACCGTACCCCACGGCCCTAGGCGAGCCCAGGGGTGACAGAAGTCAAGGCCCGGACCGAGAGGGGAGCACTCACCCCAAGGGCCCAGGAACCCGACAATCCCCGAGCTGGGGCTCAACCGGGGGCCCAGCATCAAGATATTGTTTAGCAGACGAGACGAAACATGTGGGACTGTGTTCTCATGCATTTCTCCTGAGATTCTGTTTCTTTCTCAAGCTTTTTGATGAGTGTAAAGCTCTCTGATGCCCACGCAGACAGCATATTAAAATGTGTGAGTACATGAGGGTGTCAGGTGTGAGTTCAGAGCAATGACATGTTCATGTTCATGTCTATTTTCCCACATGGAAATATTTCTCACAAGTTTGGTGTTTGAGAAAATAAATGGACTCTAGGTATGTTTAACTCAGAGAGGGAAAATAGTGATACCGGTCTGATCGGATAACATAATAAAATTCATCCCGCTGTGTTCTAGGGTTGCTTTGATAGCACAAGTTACATGAAGGGAAACGATGGTCGAGGTGTCCATTATTTCAAATGAATGGATTGGTTCTCGATTTATCAGCCGATCTACGTTCCTACCCTCACCATGGTAACCAGGATCTACAGTCCTACACTCACCATGGTAATCAGGATCTACGTTCCTACCCTCACCATGGTAAACAGGATCTACATTCCTAGTCTCACCATGGTAACCAGGATCTATGTTCCTACCCTCACCATGGTAACCAGGATCTATGTTCCTACCCTCACCATGGTAACCAGGATCTATGTTCCTACCCTCACCATGATAACCAGGATCTACGTTCCTACCCTCACCATGGTAACCAGGATCTACGTTCCTACTCTCACCATGGTAACCAGGATCCACGTTCCTACTCTCACCATGGTAACCAGGATCTGTGTTCCTACCCTTAGTATGGTAACCAGTTGTGGGTGGTGACCAAAAGAACAAGATCACAGATACAAGCAGCCAAAACTATCTCCCTCAACAGGGAGGCTGGGCTCTCTATCAGTAATAGAGGTAGGAGCTCGGAGTAGAGCCATTCCTCCTCCAGGTCGAGAGAAGCCAGATGGGGTGTTTCGGGCATCTGGTTAGAATGCCTCCTGAATGCCTCACTGGTGATGTGTTTTGGGCATGTCCCACTGGGAGGAGACCCAAACGTTGTCTTAACAGCAGAAGAAATGCTGAACATTACGTAAATGAAATAAAGCATCATTTCAAAGGAAAAGGGAACCTTTTACTGTTCGTTTTTGTCTAGAAGATCATGCAAATTATTCTTAAAAGATCACATTAAGATCATTTTAACTGCAAGAAACCCCCCCCGACTTCCATAAAATGACCATTAAATACATAGACATGAATAAAAATGTCCATGTTTGAATGAGTAACAGATCACATGAATTCATTACTGTATATATTTTTGGTATGGGTACCAGTAGCGTGCCTCGGTATCGTCTTGATAGCCGATACCGGTATTGATGCATGTTTGGTTTATTACAAAGACACAGCATCTCATCTTTTTCAACCCATTTCTTCCTCTTTTCCCAGCTTCCTGGTTTCACATCCTGACTGTTTTCTGTAAGACGATGCACCAGAGCTATCTGAGTTGCCCCACCCGTCTCTCAGACCCCGAGAGGCACTGGTTCCTCTGCTTCTCCTGCTTTAACAGCACGGAGGTGCTTCTAGAGTAATTACCAGCTTCTCACCAGGAGGAACTCCAGGGAGCGCCATCCCAGTCTCCCAAGGTGTGTCATTAGCACTGAAGGGAAAACACAGGTCTTTTTAAGTTTTAATGTGCACCAAAGTTCTCTTGTGGTTCTGAGTGTGTAACACAGCAGCTTGGTAAAATGAATCGATGTGTAAAACCTTCTAGAAAGCATCTATCTGGGATTAGAGAGCTCAAACTGGACATAATTCTGATGCTTGTCAGCAGCCACAGAAACCATGTTTGTTTCTGTAAAAAGCCATTAGAAAAAGAAAAAAAAAGACCTCTAATAGCTTCTGTGTGAGACAGGAAGAGGCACAGAGACACAGAGATGCACATTAAAACTGCTCTCAGATCACAGTCATTAAACTGCTGCAGCGTTTCTACAGAAACATTTTTACTCAGTTAATATTTATCGTGAACATCTCGGCCCAAATCAGACCGTTTTCATTTCCATTTAGGATCATTTACTAATGTGAGGACTTTGCAGTGACTTGAACTATTGTTACTTTTTTATGACAGAGAAAAAAAATCTAATAACAAAAACAAGATCTTTAAGTGTGACTAAAAGCTCCACATCTTGGCAGCAGGTCTGTGGAGCGCTCCACATTTTGTCGGATTCAGTTCGGCATACCCGGCTTCACATACCCGGCTTCACTATGGAACTTCAGATGGTGGACTGCTGCTGTTGTTCCACCACAGTGAAGGATCAAGATGTGGAGCTTTTAGAGACAGTTTAAGATTTTATTAGTATCTAAATATTGCTACCTCAGAGATCGTGTCATGATCCCCTCCACTTCCACCAGAGGTAGCTCTGGACCTTCCCTCATCACCCTGATTGGGGACACCTGAGGATGATTGACCATGACACACACCTGTGGATTCTGCTGCCTATTTAAAGGTAATTCCCAGAATTTTTTGTTGGGTCATCATCGTCACCACCATCCCTTCCATCCTGGCTTCCTGACCATAAGTTGCATCGTTGAACTCTGTTAAATTATTTAAACGTTTGATCCTGATTTAATCCTGTGCCCCCTCTGCCTTATAGACTTACTGCATTTGGGTCCTCTTCCTCCTTCCACATCCCCACATCCTGACAGACCCACATTCTGCCCAGTACCGAGCCAACTGTCATGTGTTTCACTTCTATTCCACCAAACTGTTGTTCAAACTCACACCTTACTCAACTCGGCACCACCTAGCAGCTGTTTTGGAGTTCTATTATGAACTCCTTGGAGATACCAGACACACGTATGTCTCCAATAGGGGATTAATAAAGTACCCTAAATCTGAATAATATAACAAATAAAATATTGGATCAGTGCGGCGTCAACAATAACTAGGACGCTGCATCGGTCCGTCGTAGTGAAGAGAGAGCTGAGCCGAAAAGCAAAGCTCTTGATTTACAAGTCGATCTAGGTTCCTACCCTCACCATGGTAACCAGGATCTACGTTCCTACCCTCACCATGGTAACCAGGATCTACCTTCCTACCCTCACCATGGTAACTAGGATCTACGTTCCTACCCTCACCATGGCAACCAGGATCTACGTTCCTACCCTCACCATGGTAACCAGGATCTACGTTCCTACCCTCACCATGGTAACCAGGATCTACGTTTCTACCCTGACCTATGACCAGCTGTGGATGGTGTCTGAAAGAATGAAATTGCGGATACAAGCGGCCGAAATGAGCATCCTGAGCAGGGTGGGTGTGCTCTCACTCAGAGATTGGATGAGGAGCTCTGCTATCCGGGAGGAGCTCGGTGTCAAGCTGCTTCTCCGCCAGGTCGAGAGGAGCCAGCTGGGGGGTTTGGGCATCTGGTCAGGATGCCGCTTGAGTGCTTCGCTGGTGAGGTTTTTCGGGCACGTCCGACCGGGAGGAGACCAGGAGTCAGACACCGGACCCGCTGGTGAGACCATGTCTCACAGCTGGACAGGGAATGACTCGGGATCCTTCTGGGTGAGCTGGAGGATGCAGCTGGGGTAAGAGAGGCCTGGGCTTCCCGTCTGAGGCTGTTGCCCCTGCGACCCGGCCCCGGATGAGCGGGAGACGATGGAACAGAATAAAAATATTCAGGCAAGGCAAAAAAATAAATAAAGCTCTGACAGTAGAACTTTACATTTAGCCTATAATTTAATGAGTACGGTCGTTATTTTAAGCCATACTTTGAATCTTCTGAGACACAAGCAATTTTTTTTTTCTTTATTTCAGTAAAAGCGTTCATTGATCTTCATGAAAGTTGCTCTTTATGTTTACATTTAAATAAATAGAATTCTAAATTAAGATAAATGAGAAAGCAAACACGTTTAAAGTCTGAATAAATCACAATAAAACAGAATGTGGAGTTCAGCTGGACGTAGAACGCTCAGCGTGACGTCCGGCTTTTTATTAGATTGGGTTTCACATCTTTTTCTCTGTTTGTAGGAAAATAGAAATCATAATACTGGAGATTCATGAACCACACACACACACGCACACGCACACACACACACACACACACACACACACACACACACACACACACACACACACACACACACACACACACACACACACAAAGACACAGACACACACACACACGGTGGGAAAATCTTTTTTTTACTTAGATGACAATGTCAACAATTGAATAAAATCTAGGTTTAAGCTGGAAAATCCAGAATAAATTAAAATAATTTAGAAAAACAAATAAAATCCAAAATAAATTAAATAAAACCAGAATAAAAGTTTTAAAATTCAGAAAAAAAAGTAAAATCCATAATAATGTAAAAAAAAAAAAAAAAAGCCAAAAAAAAAGTTTCCTCTTCTGAACCGCTTATTCCTAATGAAGGTACCCTGCCTTTCACCCCTCATTACTAGGGGTGAAAGGCAGGGTACACCCTAAACAGGTCACCAGTCTGCTGCGGGGCCATAGACACACACAACCATCCACACACACACACACACACACACACACACACACACACACACACACACACACACACACACACTCATTCCTAGGGGTATTTTCATTGCAGCCAATCAACCTAACATGTATGTTTTTGGAGGAAACCAGAGAAACCCCACACATACACAAGGAGAACATGCAAACTACACATAGAAAGACCAGTATGTCAAGCCCCGTCCCCACTAAGTACTCAAACACCGATCTTCTTGCTGTGAGTCCACCGTGCTAACCACTGCACCACCGTGATTTAAAAAAATGTAAATCTGTGACTCCTCTCCAGGTCGAGAGGAGCCACATGGGGTGGCTCGGGCATCTGGTCAGGATGCCTCCTGATCGCCTCGCTGGTGAGGTGTTTCGGGCACGACCCACCAGGAGGACACCAAGAGGCAGATCCCAGACCCGCTGGAGAGACTATGTCTCACAGCTGGCTGGGGAACAACTTGGGATCCTCCTGGGTGAGATGGAGGATGCAGCCGGGGTGACAGAAGCCTGGGCTTCCCGTCTGTGGCTGTTGCCCTTGCCACCCGGCCCCGGATGCATGGAAGACGATGGAATGAAATGGAACTTTAAATGTCAGAAGTTTTCTGTAAACGTGAGCTTCTAAATGTTAAAAAAAAAAAAAAAAAAAAAAAATAGAACTTTAACTATTTAAATATTGGAAAACGACAGAAAATAAAATCTAATCTAAATGTTAAACTTAACAGGATCCTTTCATTAAATTCCAGAATAAATCATCCTGTAAAACTTCTTCAGGACGTCTTTTATTCTGAAACTTCTGACCTCTGTGACTCACCTTCTGCCTCCATCGTTCCCTCCGTTTCTGTCTCCGTCTCAGACTTTTTATCCGTTTTTTTTCTCGTTTACTTTTTTCCACAAAGTGGCAGCACGCTGGTCTCACTGTGGGCGTCCCGTTGATGGGGTTCACCACTTCTACCCCTCGGTTATCTTCATCATCCTCACACTCTTCCTCTGAGGAGGTGGTAGATTGGCGGGGGTCATTCGCAGCTTGCCTCCTCACCCCTATCCAAAATGGATCTGGAGGGTCTTCAGTGGATCTGTTCAGTTCAGAATGGGAGTTTAAATTAGGGGTTTCTTGTCTGTCCCCAATCAGGGTCTTCCTGTAGACCTTCCTCCCAGGCAACGGGGGTCTCGTCAATGGCTCCATGTAACCAGAACCCCCCGGTGTGGGTGTAACGGTCTGTCCGTCCTCTTCATCACCCGTAGCCCCCACATTAGAGCTCATCGTGAAAGACTTTAAATCACCAGAAAATCAGACTGAAATCTATCCATTTTTTTCAGGAGTTACTACGTGTTTCTGGCTGTGGTGAGCAGTGCAGCGTGTGTGTGTGTGTGAACACACCAGTGCATTCCAAACTGTCAACAATAACCTCCCTCCACACACCACATGCCACTGTATTGTCCTGCGTGACCCACAGAAAACACACCGCTGTGCATGTGCTGCCTCACAAAAAAAAAAAAAATCTGGTGAAAAAACCAGAGGCTTTTTTTTGTTTTGCTAAATCAGCAGTTTTTAACAGAAAATAATTCAAACAAAAATAAAGGTTTTATTTGTTTTCAAATTGTGATTAAATTTGAGTTTCTATCATTTAATAAATTCAGAATCAAATTTTGTTTTATTGTTTTTATTTAATTATATTTTACACTGAATATAAATTTAAATGAATCTGAAATATAAATAAAAACATTATTTTTTTTACATGTTTTTGTTTGTAAACAAGTTTTATTATTATTCAAAATGAAAATTAATTTATTCCGATTCACGTGCACGGTAACGAACTCATAGAGATCTATGGACGTGGAGAGAACGAGGACACAGAAAAGAAGAAACACACACACACACACACACACACACACACACACACACACACACACACAACCACCCAGACTAGGTAATGTGGGTGAAGATGCTCGCCCAGGGACACAGTGCCCCTTTAATCTCAATGACCAGCCATGGTGGTACCTGGGGTTCCAGCGGTCTCCCATCCAAGTACAGCCCAGACCCAGCCTGCTTAGTTTCTGAGGTCTGACGGGATCAGGCTGGTATGTCCATAAACCAGGTTATAACTGGTTTAATGGTTATTAGAACTTATTTGTCGTAAAAAAGAAACATGTTCATCATGTTTTTTTATCTGGATCTCATCTTCATCTTCATCATCTCGGCCAGAAGCCTCCAGAAGTTACCAACAAATGAACTGGGAAGAAACTGTACATCGGCTTCTTTTAAGGGAGGAGTTGACTCAGTGGTAGAATGTCTGTCCCTGGACTGGCAGAAGCTGGTTTGATTCCTACTGAGCCCCCTAGGTGTCCCTGGAGCAAATATTTATAAACCCCTAGATACCCCTACCACTGGTGCTGTCATGGCTGCCTGCTGCGGTGCAATGCAGCAAAAGTAATTTCCCCTTTGATGGACTAATAAAAGAATCCTTCTTTTTTCTTTTTTTTTTTCTTTACAAGGAAACCATTATGATTCCATAATGACAGTAGGTACAGTCTAGAGCAGGGGTGTCAAACTCCGGTCCCTGAGGGTCGGTGTCCTGAAGGTGTTCCATGTGTTCCTGGTTCAATACAGCTGATGCACATAAAGGGAAATCAAGCCAATAAAATCTGGCACATTGACTCAATAATCTGGATCAGGTGTGAAGATGTAAAAACACATTAAAAACCGTCAGGACACCAATCCTCGAGGACCTGAGTTTGACACCTGTGACACCATCTACAGAATGAATGGTTTAATACTTTGATGAAAGACGGCAGAAATTATTTTCTTTTAATTCCTTTGAGCAGCGGGGTTGCAGGCGTTAGTTACAGAAGCTGCTCTTAAGACGGTCCACAGATTCATGAAGGGGCGGTGAGACGCGTCTCTCACCACCTCCTCCACGCAGGCGAGAAGAAAGGCCAATCACAGATCCTGTTTTTTTTTTAAATTTGTCTGTATTTTAATTGTATTTTATAAATCTAGACACGCGTTGAATGGTGACCTTCAAAATAAAAGGCATAGTTATTGTTATTTGTACAAATAGATAATGTAAGCAGACCGGGAAGGACCACTGGAAGGACCTCTGGAAGGACCACTGGAAGGTCCACTGGAAGGACCACTAGGAGGACCACTGGAAGGACCACTAGGAGGACCATTGGAAGGACCACTGGAAGGATCACTGGAAGGATCACTAGGAGGATTACTAGAAGGACCACTGGAAGGACCACTAAAAGGACCACTGGAAGGACCACTGGAAGGATCACTGGAAAGATCACTAGGAGGACCACTGGAAGGTCCACTGGAAGGACCACTGGAGGGACCACTGGAAGGAACACTGGAAGGACCTCTGGAAGGACCACTGGAAGGACCTCTGGAAGGACCACTAGGAGGACCACTGGAAGGTCCACTGGACGGATCCCTGGAAGGAAGAGGGCATCGAGGTGTCCTCATATTTTCCTTCAGGGTTAATAAAAAGTATTTTATATTTAGTTCAACAAACTGCAGAATGTAAAAAACAACTTTATTTGTTGGAAACAAAAAAATATCTTCAACATAAAACATTTAAAATCACATCAAAACTTGAATTAAAAATAAAAACCATCAACATTTAAAAGACTCAATAAAGTCACTGTTTTTTTTTTTAATTTACTGCTGAAAGCTTTGATTGCTGTTGAAACAAAACAGCATTTTGTACGGACTGTTTTTTTTTGGCTGATGGAACTTAGAGGGTAGATGGTGCTTCCTGTGAGCAGATGTGGGAGTGGCATGAGTGTGGCAGAGCAGGCAGGAGGAAATGATCTGATTGGATTCCTGTTTTTACAAAGTGAGTTATTTAAAACATCTTTTTAATTTCATCTGTTTTGGTCTTAACTTCTCATTATTTACTCGTTCTGTCCCTCCCTGACGACCATTCATCTCCTTTGTTTTGGCCACGTTCAGGTGCAGGTGATTCTCTCCACACCTCCCTGTACTGATCAGGGAGGGGAGGCCCTGTGTTCTCCACACACCAAACACATGCTGAGTCGTCTGAGGACTTCTGCAGGAGATAAGACCCAGAATGGAACTGGAAGTCAGCCGTGGAGGTGGTTAAAAGGAAGGAGGGCTGGACGGGTCCCTGTGGAGCACCGGTGTGAGGTCAGACACACACACCTTTAGCCTCGATCTCAGTCAGATAATCCTGGGTCTCTGATCGCCCACCTACTATACATCTTCTCCATCCTCATCAGCCTCGGCTGGATCGAGGAGAAGAAATCAAATATCCTCAAATAAGAAAAAAATCATGAAATATTATTTAAAAATTCTCGTAAACAGTAAAAAAAAAAACCCAAACATCAGCAAAAACCCTTCGACTGAATGCACTTTTTTTTTTCTCCCTCCTGAATTTTTTATGTGAAGCCCATTGAGACAGAAATTCTGTGATTTTGGGCTAAACAAATAAAATTGAATTGAAGGCTGCAACACAAGTGGAACAGATTCTATTGCCATTTGGGATCACTTTATGGGCCAAAGTGTGAGCCAGATCTGGTCAGCAGGCCAGAGTTTGACAGCTATGCTGCAGTGTTTTATTTGTGTCTTTGGTGCTGTACACACACGTACCCCCAAAACATCAAAACGAACATCCTGTACCAAAATCTTTCACTAGGATCAATCACATCACCCCTCAAATCTAGTCTCACTTATTGATTTTATTCCCTTATTTTGAATATTATTTTTTAGATTTTCTAAATGGGTTAGTTTGGATTTTGTGATGTAATTTTTAAATTTTTTTTTAGAAATATTAAAATATTAAATTTCCACAGTGTCTTTAAGAGCTCAGAGCTGCAGTACTTTCTAAAACCAGCAGAGAGCAGCAGCATTCTGCTCCTCATTAGAACTGTCCAAGGTGCTGAAAAAAATCTTTAAATTAAATCATTTTATCTACATTTTATTTTTAAAGTAAAAAAAAAAACCTCAAATCAAACTTTAGAAAATCTGAGATTTTAAGAAAAACTAAACACCTACCTCAAAAAAATCATAAACAAAAGACATTTTTCAATAAAATGTTTCCGTTATTGAGCTGCTTTTCATTCTAAAAGAAAAGTGGAGGAGTTGGATCGGTCTGCGCTGATCGGATGTCTGTGATGAAAAACGGAGCAAAGCAGAAAACTCCAGTTTAAACCTCCCTCACTCCCTCGTTTTACCCCCACCCAGTTTGACGCACCCACAGCTGTTGGTATAAATGCATCCACAGCGTCACCAGACTCAGATAATTCACAGTAGCAAGCAGCCCACTCACACACAACATGAGAGGAATCAGGCTGGAAAAGTTTTTCTCTGAGTGAACGATCAGGATGGATTTTCTGAGTAACAGCAGCAATGGAAGCAGTGGATTCCCAGCAGGGATGGACATCATTGCAGACTGGATCGGAGGTGAGAATGAGACCAGTTCTGCTGGATCTCTTTCAGATCTGCTTCTTAGTTATCAGATCATCACCTCGTTGCTCCTCGGAGCACTTATCCTTTGCTCCATTTTTGGAAACGCATGCGTGGTAGCGGCCATCGCTTTGGAAAGATCTCTCCAAAATGTTGCAAACTATCTGATTGGATCTTTGGCTGTGACGGACCTGATGGTGTCTGTGTTGGTTTTACCCATGGCTGCACTTTACCAGGTACTGAATAAATGGACTTTAGGGCAGGAGATTTGTGACTTATTTATTTCTTTGGACGTTCTGTGTTGCACATCTTCCATTTTGCATCTGTGCGCCATCGCGTTGGACAGATACTGGGCCATCACAGACCCCATAGATTATGTCAATAAACGCACTCCGAGACGTGCCGCAATTCTTATTTGTGTCACTTGGTTAATTGGTTTTTCCATTTCGATCCCACCTATGTTAGGATGGAGGAGTGCAGAAGACAGAGCGAACCCCGATGCTTGTATGATCAGCCAGGATCCTGGTTACACTATCTACTCCACCTTTGGAGCTTTTTACATCCCTCTCATCCTCATGCTGGTTCTTTATGGACGCATCTTCAGAGCTGCTCGCTTCAGGATCCGGAAAACTGTCCGAAAAACTGAAACCGCTAAAGTTTCAGACAAATGTTTGGCAGTGAGTCCTGCTGTGTTTCATAAGAAAAGCAACGGAGAGAAAAGCTGGAGACGATGTGAGGACTCTAAGACAAGTTCACCATGTGTGAACGGAGCAGTTAAACATGGAGATGAAGGAGAGTCACTGGAGATTATCGAAGTTATCAGCACCTCCAAAACTCACCTGCCTTTACCAAACACCCCCCAATCCTCGTCTGCTGGTTACGAGAACATTAATGAGAAGAACTCAGGAGCCAAAAGGAAACTGGCTTTATCCAGAGAGAGAAAGACAGTGAAAACTCTTGGAATCATCATGGGAACTTTTATTTTCTGCTGGTTGCCATTTTTTATCGTGGCTCTAGTTTTGCCTTTTTGTGCAGAGAGCTGCTACATGCCTGACTGGCTGGGAGCCGTGATTAACTGGTTGGGTTATTCGAACTCTCTGTTAAACCCAATTATTTATGCCTACTTTAATAAAGATTTCCAAAGTGCTTTCAAAAAGATTCTTAGATGCAAATTTCACAGACCGTAACTTTTTTTTTTTTCGATGGACAAACAATTTGAAACCGAAAAAAAGGACAATGGTGTAAAAAAATAATAATTAAGGCAAAAAAACTTCCATTTTTTTAAAGGTGGTATGGAAGATCTTTAAAAAAAATGGTGAACAAAATCTATTGGCTAACAGCCTGACTTCCTGAAGAGCTCCTATTGGTTTAGAAATGAGAAGAGGCGTGTCTGAACATCCAATCAGATCTTCCATATTGTCTCTAATGTGTTTTTTTTTTTTCTGAATTGTTGTGTCCAGTATTTAAGCCTCCAAACGACGGCAGCCATGTTGTATCGCAGGACGCGTCTTGTGCTGATTTCATCTTTTAAAGCACGTGGTTTTAAGTTTTCAGCTTTGTAGCAACTGGAACAATAAAAACAATCAGTCAGACATGACGACGCTTGAGTCGATTTGATTCTTTTAAAAAAAAAAGTTTAAAACGTGACAAAGTTTAGTTTGAATCAGGTTACGAAAGATTTTTAATATTGGGAACAAAATATGGCGGTGATTCTTTTGGGTTAAATATTTTATTTTTGATCGTTTTATTTTAAAAATTGTACAAGTTATTTTTTTCTATATTCTAATATTTTTTTTGTTTTAATTTTTTTTATTTTTAATATATTTTTTAACTAATTTATTTTATGCAATAATTTTTCTTTCGTTTAACAAAATGGTCTTTTTTTCTGATTTGTTGTTCTTTTTTATTAAAAAAAAAAAAAAAACTAAATGTTTTTTGCTTTGAAATTTTTTTTTTAAAGAAAAATTAGAAAAAATTTTTTTTTCAATTAATTATTTTTTTTCCTATTTTTTATTTTTATGTTACTTTTTGTTTTTATATATATATTTTTTTGTTTTTAAATTATTTTTGTCGATAAAAAATGTCTCTTTCTCTTTTTAAAATGATATCTACGTCGTTGTTCCCACGACCCGGCCTAGGATAAGAGTGCTTAGTGCTGACTCTAGACACCAGCAGGAGGCCGGTCCCAGAGGTCCTCAGAGTTCTAGATGGTTCATGTTTAGTCCTGACTCTAGGCACCAGCAGGAGGCCGGCCCCAGATGTCCTCAGAGTTCTTGATGGTTCATGTTTAGTCCTGACTCTAGACACCAGCAGGAGGCCGGTCCCAGAGGTCCTCAGAGTTCTAGATGGTTCATGTTTAGTCCTGACTCTAGACACCAGCAGGAGGCCGGTCCCAGAGGTCCTCAGAGTTCTAGATGGTTCATGTTTAGTCCTGACTCTAGGCTCCAGCAGGAGGCCGGTCCCAGAGGTCCTCAGAGTTCTAGATGGTTCATGTTTAGTCCTGACTCTAGGCACCAGCAGGATGACGGTCCCATAGGTCCTCAGAGTTCTAGATGGTTCATGTTTAGTCCTGACTCTAGGCACCAGTAGGAGGCCGGTCCCAGAGGTCCTCAGAGTTCTAGATGCTTCGTATGACCAGACTGCTGGTTCAGGATCAGGCGGAGAGCACCAGAGAATCAAATCACAGACCATAAACAATGTTTTAACATTATTTATTTAAAACCTATTAAAATGTCAGCCCTTAAAATAGTTCACATGTTGGGAGTTTAGCCCACCGTCATCTCCTTGTCCTAGTCAACAGCCTTTACGGGCCCATTCGTCATCCTGGGTCCCCTCTTAACGAGCCTCCCTGTCCAGACCCCTAACTGCGGGAACCTTCTTCACCGGTGGGATCCATAAAGGACATCCCGTGTTTCTTTTCAGGCGGAGCCATCGCAGTACAGGGGTGTACAGGCTAACGTACCACTGCACCACCACCTCATAGTTCAACAGGTGGGCCTCATAACTGTGTCTTGGCTGGTGCTTCTGCTCTGGCTCGCCTCCGCTCTTCCCCCAGCTGCCTCTTAGATAGGACTGCACCACTTCTTAGAAGCAGGTGAAGTTAAATAAAATACTCCACCTGCTTCATTCATAAGAAACTAACATTTCACACTTAAACCCAAGAAGAGCAGCTTTAAAGTCACGAAGCCAGTGCAGAGACCTGAGCACAGGAATCATCTCATCTTAGTTTCTGTTTTAAGGTCTTTTTGTTCGGAATCATTTAAATAATCAAACCTACTGGAAACAAATGCATGGATAAGAACCTCTAAGTCTGATTTGGACACCAAACCTCTGATTCTGGCTGTTTTTGAGGTGGTAAAAACGCTGCTGATGTGAAGTGAAATGAAACAAAACGAGTTAGAATTGATTTATTCTGTTCTGTCATCTTCCGCTCTACTGGGGCCGGGTCGCAGGGGCAACAGCCTCAGACGGGAAGCCCAGGCCTCTCTCACCCCGGCTGCATGCTCCAGCTCATCCGGAAGGATCCCGAGTCGTTCCCCGACCAGCTGTGAGACATAGTCTCTCCAGTGGGTCCGGGGTCTGCCTCTTGGTCTCCTCCTGGTGGGACGTGCCCGAAACACTTCGCCCGCAAAGCGCTCGGGGGCAATCTGACCAGATGCCCGAACCACCCCATCTGGCTCCTCTCGACCTGGAGGAGGAGCGGCTCGACACCGAGCTCCTCCCAGATGGCAGAGCTCCTCACCTGATCTCTGAGTGAGAGCCCAGCCACCCTGCGGAGGAAGCTCATTTCGGCCGCTTGTATCCGCGATCTCATTCTTTCGGTCACCACCCACAGCTGGTGACCATAGGTGAGGGTAGGAACGTAGATCCTGGTTACCATGGTGATAGAAGGAATGTAGATCCTGGTTACCATGGTGAGGGTAGGAACGTAGATCCTGGTTACCATGGTGAGGGAAAGAATGTAGATCCTGGTTACCATGGTGAGGGTAGGAACGTAGATCCTGGTTACCATGGTGAGGGAAGGAATGTAGATCCTGGTTACCATGGTGAGGGTAGGAACGTAGATCCTGGTTACCATGGTGAGGGAAGGAATGTAGATCCTGGTTACCATGGTGAGGGAAGGAATGTAGATCCTGGTTACCATGGTGAAGGTAGGAATGTAGATCCTGGTTACCATGGTGAGGGTAGGAACGTAGATCCTGGTTACCACGGTGAGGGTAGGAACGTAGGTCTTGGTTACCATGGTGAGGGTAGGAACGTAGATCCTGGTTACCATGGTGAGGGTAGGAACGTAGATCCTGGTAACCATGGTGAGAGTAGAAATGTAGATCCTGGTTACCATGGTGAGGGTAGGAACGTAGATCGACTTGTAAATCAAGAGCTTTGCTTTTTCGGCTCAGCTCTCTCTTTACCACGACGGACCGATGCAGCGTCCTAGTTATTGCTGATGCCGCACCAATCCGTCTGTCGATCTCCCGCTCCATCCTTCCCCCACTCGTGAACAAGACCCTGAGATACTTAAACTCCTCCACTTGGGGCAGGACCTGACCTGCGGGGGCATTCCACCCTTTTCCAGGCGAGGACCATGGTGTCGGATTTGGAGGCGCTAACTCCCATCCCATCTTTTCTCTTGCTGCACATTAAAAAAATTTTTTGATTTTTTTTTTAAAAACGTTATCAAATCTAGAAACATTTTGGTTGAGTTTTACTTTTTTAAGGAGGAAATTTTATCTCATAGCATTTACAGATAAACATGGCACCCCAGAAAAAAAAATAAAATTCCTGGATGGAAAATTATTGGAGTTTCTTTGTTTGGTTGATGAAACTCGGATTTCGCTCCGCCAGTACAAACTATTAGTAATATACAATCAAAACCAGTCGTTTATCACGATTCAAACACAGTTTGTTCAACATTGGAATCAGAATGCTTTTGGAAAATTAATCTCATCTCCGTGACCTCCGGGCCAGGTTGTAGGATTAGGATGGATTCAGACAAGTCGGTCCTGCAACGAACACGAGTGTGGGAGATCATTAATATAATTACAAACTGATCCCGGATTACAAAATACAATGTCATATTCCAGGTTTGGATGATAGAATATCATTAATCTGATTCTCGGAGAGGAGTTTGTGAGAACATGTGGGTGAAATGAGACATTAAACCTCTGTTTGTGGGGGAATTTTTGTTTAAAAGGGTTTCTTACTTCAATAATATTACAAATTCAAGCAAAAAGCTTGAAAAAAATACTCGCTGTGCTCCCGATCTCTCTGTCAAGATGTTTCCACTATGTGTCTTCATTCTTCAGCCGGACGACCCTGTCCTAATCTTAGATACGTTAGGAAAAGTCACACATAGGCGTGTATGACGTATCCAAATGGAAAAGTGAGGTTACAGGGAGAAGAAATAAAGAAGGTGGAAGCTTTTAAGTATCTAGGATCAACAGTCCAGAGTAATGGAGAGTGTGGAAAAGAGGTGAAGAAGCGTGTTCAAGCAGGCTGGAACAGGTGGAGAAAAGTATCAGGTGTGATGTGTGACAGAAGAGTTTCAGCTAAAATGAAAAGAAAAGTGTACAAAACCGTGGTGAGAGCGGCCATGCTGATTGGTCTAGAGACAGTGTGGTGAGAGCGGCCATGCTGATTGGTCTAGAGACAGTGTGGTGAGAGCAGCCATGCTGATTGGTCTAGAGACAGTGTCACTGAGGAAAAGACAGGAAGCAGAGATGTTTGTAGCAGAGATGAAGATGCTGAGGATCTCTCTGGGAGTGACCAGGATGGACAGGATCAGAGGAACAGCACATGTTAGAGGTTTTAAAGTCAGAGAGACCAGACTGAGATGGTTTGGACATGTGCAGAGGAGAGAGAGAGAGTACATCAGAAGAAGGATGCTGGATTTGGAACCACCAGGAAAGAGGACTAGAGGAAGACCAAAGAGGAGGTTCATGGATACGGTGAAGGAAGACATGAAGATAGTTGGCGTGACCGAAGAGGATGCAGGAGATAGGGTTAGATGGAAGAAACTGACTTGATGTGGCGACCCCTGAAGGGAAATGCCGAAAGGAGAAGAAGAAGAAGAGAGGCATGTATGACGTGTTTATTCCACATGTGCTGCAAAGATTTGTGTCACACATTAACGATCAGCGCGTCTCGAGTCTGAACTCCATCCAATCCACTTGTTTCAGAAGAGGTTCTGCTCATGACGTCTCATCCATCCTGCATCTTTAAAGTTCTGAAGTCGAAATTTTCGACAAGGAGGCCAAAATTTGACCACATCACCATTGTTTTCAAATCCCTTCACTGGCTTCCCATCTGGTCCAGATTTCATTACAAATCTGCCTCCTCACTTAGGGGAGGCGATAGCTCAGTGGTAGAACGTTCGAACATTCGACTGGAAGTTCTCCAGAAGTTCGCGGGATCAAATCCCACAGAGCTCATGTCTAGGTGTCCTTGGAGAAGACGCCTAACCCCCTGTTTTTCCCACCAATGGCGCCATCATGGCAGCCAGCTGTGGTGTAGTGCAGGACACAAATTTCCTCGTTGAGAGATGAATAAAGTACATCACTGTCCGTCTTTCTTATCAATGTGTCCATGTTCATGCCCCCACTCACCTCACTGAGCTCCTCTGCCCACACAGCAACTCAAGACACCTTCAATCTAATTCCAACCACTGCCTCCACCAGCCGAGGACCAGGCTGACCACAATGGGGGACAGAGCCTTTCAGGTCGTCCACCCACTGCCTCCACCAGCCGAGGACCAGGCTGACCACAATGGGGGACAGAGCCTTCCAGGTCGTCCACCCACTGCCTCCACCAGCCGAGGACCAGGCTGACCACAATGGGGGACAGAGCCTTCCAGGTCGTCCACCCACTGCCTCCACCAGCCGAGGACCAGGCTGACCACAATGGGGGACAGAGCCTTCCAGGTCGTCCACCCACTGCCTCCACCAGCCCAGGACCAGGCCAACAATATTGGGGGACAGAGCCTTCCAGGCCATGGAATGAGCTCCCAGAACTCCTCAGGGCCACAAAGTGTGGAAACATTTCAAAAAGACCTAAAGACATTCAATTTTAATAACGCTCTTTGACTTTATGGTTCTTTTTTTTTCTGAATGTACATTTTGTTTATTATTGTTTTTACCTTACTAAGTTTTTTTTTTTTTTTTTTATGAAGCACTTTGGGATTTTTGTCTTAAAATGTATTATTATTATTATTGTGATATAACACAGTAAGCACCTGTTCTGGTGAGTAGCTACAGTAGCTTCTGTAATAACTAACTATTGAAGGATATTGAAGGATATTTGAGGGAGGCGATAGCTCAATGGTAAAAATGTTTGCCCTTAGACCAGGAAAAGCCAGTTTGAATCCCATTGATCTCATGTTTAGGGTCTTTGGAGAAGACACCTAACCCCCTGTTTCTCCCACCATTAGTGCCATTGTGGCAGCCTGCTGCGGTGTAGTGCAGCACACAAATTTCCCCATTGAGGGATGAATAAAGTATAATTTTTATCCCCTAATGTTTGAGATGTATCCCAATTAGACAAGCAGATGGAGATCATGTCATTTTATGCCTGAAATTTGTCACAATATTAATCTTTAAAGGCCAAGTCATGTTTAAGTGGTTACAAACTGTGAGGGGCAAGCAGGCTGCATAGGGACTTGTGTAGTTCCAAATCTACCCCAGTTTTTTTAACTGAAGCTGGAGAGAATTTATTGAAGGGGTAGAATGTCCATCCACGGACTGGGAGGATCCGGTTTGATTCCTACTGGACCTATGCCTAGGTGTCCGTGGAGAAGACGCCTAACCCCCAGTTACTCCCACCATTGGCATCGTCATGGCTGCCTGCTGTGGTGCGATGCAGCAAGAGTCATTTCCCCACGAGGTATGAATAATACTACAAAATTAAAAACAAAAAACATCTCAACGTGGCCGATGTGAGCGAAGTCTGTGATGAAAGAGTAGCAAATTTGTTTTGACGTGACGTTTTTTTGGGAGTCTATAAGTTCTCCGTGTGTGTGTGTGTTGGGGTGGGGGGTCACTAACACCATAGACAAATGTAAGTTAGGCTCTTTGGTCTTTATGTGACACACCAGTGATCTTTTCTAGGGTGTACTCGGCCTCCCACCTGCCTAATACCTGGTACAGACCCCAGACTTTCATAACCCAGCATTAAGAATAGCGATCGAACAATCAAGGCTTCCTTATTTTTTTCCAACACAGCATAAAACATCTTCTAATGTCACCAATAATGCAGACCCTCCATCAGTTTGGAGGATTTTTCGTGCAGTGATTTCAGTTCAAATTCAAAGCGCATCAGGATCAAATGTGTGTTCAGATCTTTCATACGTCTGATTTGCTGGGATTATTTCTAAATAAAATTAGTTAGAAATCTTGTGTAAGAAAAAAAGGGTCATTAAAGAGTCTGAACCTGAGAGAAATTTCTCTCCCACACAAAGATCAAGGTGTGCTTCAAAGACCCTTCAATAATCCTTCATTAGAAAGCTTGCTGATGATTTCAAAGTAAAACTTGTATCAGAACATTTTCTTTAGAAGCATCTTGCTTTAAGATATTCTACCAGGTCGTACCTAACTCAATCTTATCTCAGTTCAGATTGAAGAAAACTTTTACAAATAAAACTTATTTAGACAACAGACGACCGTCATGTCTTCTATTGAAAAACTGGAACGAGAAAAGGGTCCAAAAAGTCTGGGAGCACTTGGCACAATCTAAACGTGGCTGTGCTGTGACCTCACAGCAAAAAGGTTGGGGTTCAAATCCTGGGTTGGTGTGCAGTTTAGAACACTGGTCTTTCGGTGTGGAGTTTGCTTGTTCTTCAAATTTATTAGCAGGTTTTCTCCAGATACTCAAGTTGAAGCGGGAGATCGACAGGCGGATCGGTGCGGCGTCAGCAATAACTAGGACGCTTCATCGGTCCGTCGCGGTAAAGAGAGAGCTGAGCCGAAAAGCAAAGCTCTCGATTTACAAGTCGATCTACGTTCCAACCCTCACCATGGTAACCAGGATCTACGTTCCTACCCTCACCATGGTAACCAGGATCTACGTTCCTACCCTCACCATGGTAACCAGGATCTACGTTCCTACCCTCACCATGGAAACCAGCTGTGGGTGGTGACCGAAAGAATGAGATCGTGGGTACAAGCGGCCGAAATAAGCTTCCTCCGCAGGGTGGCTGGGCTCTCACTCAGAGATCGGGTGAGGAGCTCTGCCATCCGGGAGGAGCTCGGTGTCGAGCCGCTCCTCCTCCAGGTCGAGAGAAGCCAGATGGGGTGGTTCTGGCATCTGGTCAGGATGCCCCCCGAGCGCCTCGCGGGCGAGGTGTTTCCGGCACGTCCCACCGGAAGGAGACCAAGGGGCAGACCCCGGACCCGCTGGACCCAGACTGTTACCCCCGCGACCCGACCCCGGAACAAGCGGAAGATGACGGAACGGGACGGAACTCAAGTTGTCTTGAGTTTCCTTCAACCTTCCAAAAATATGCATGTTAGGTTATCAGTTGCTGGCCTGCCTGTGGCCCGCAGTTGCATGGCCCTTCACCCCCCACGTTTTGGTCTACAAAAAAAGTGTTCTTATTACTTTAATTATTATAAACTTTGGGCAAAATATGCAAAAAAATTAACAATTTTTCAAAATGTTCTGGGAGGAATGCACCCAAGCTCCCTACACTTGTGAGCACCATGGGTACGACATCGCGCCTTCCCTTTAGAAAATCCTGGATTCGCCCCGGCACCTATTGTTACTTTGAACTAATCGGAACATTGTGCATAGTTTCAGTGTTAGAAAAACATGTCTGGACAAAGAGAAAATAGAAACTTTTTTTTTCTTATATCTATGCCGCATAAACGCAGAAAAAGCTAAAAAAAAAAAAAGCCAAAGTTAGTAGAAAAGCTCCAGAGTGTCTTCTGGGCAGCAGGTTTGAAGATTGAGACGTTTCAACTTTCATCCAAAAATTATTTTCAAATCTGACAGAAAGAATCTGAGAGCTGGTTATTAGTTTTGACTAAAGTCAAATTTTGAAAGATTGTCAGATGAATTAAAAATCTGCATTTCTTGATCTCTTTAAATCAGCATCATTCTCAAAATCACAATCAGTCAGGGACCAGTTTCTTTTGAGCACACCATGTCCTCCCGTCATTTTGATAGTTTCATTTGAAATTTTTAAAAGACGTATTGATCCCTCAACAGGAAAATTTCTTTTCTGCATTACACCGCAGCAGGCTGCCAGGACGGCACCATTGGTGGGAGAAACGGGGGGTTAGGTGTCTTCACCTAGGACACCTAGACATGAGCTCAGTGGGATTCGACTCTGCGAACATTCATATTTCACTCAAACACATCCTTAATACATGATTTTATTAGTTCTATTTAGTCTGATGGACAAACATGCAAACTCCACACAGACAAAAAAACTGTGTTTCAAATGGCACCAGGTCAGGATTGAAACCCCTCTAGTGACTGTGATGTTAAACCAGAGTTTTTTGGTCAGAATATAAACCAAGGCGGTTTGTTTGTCTTAGAGAATAATCATTTTTCCACCAGTCTCTTTCTGCTTGTTTGCTTCAGGAAGCGGAGCTGCTTGTTTTCCTTACTTCACACTCCAGCCTGAACCATTACTCACACCTCTGCTCAATAAATATCCTGTATACATTTATCCGCACCTCTCCGGCTCTACTAGATCTAAACACTGATGACTTTTCTGGACTTTGAAGGTCATCTCTGCTGGAATCACTGCTAAATATTTTCCATAATTTAATCTGTTTCCTAAGAATTGTTGCTTTCAGAATTTTTTTTAATGAAAGTTTTAAACCAAGAGAGATGGTGAGTGGGTGGATCTTAGCATCGTGATTATCCAATCATCGTTAGAGTTTACTCTGAGCTTCCAGGTCAAGTTGTTTGGTGGGAAAAGGACTGAAGATGTCGATTCAAGATTTTTTATTGTAACCGTTCTCACAGAAAAATTTAGACAGACTTCCGGCTAAAAACCATATACCGTAATTTCACGACCATTAGGCGCATCGTACGAAAAGGCGCAGTCTCAGTCACACACCACCTTACAACAACACACACGCACACATGCAAATGTGTGTATTAAAAAATAGATCAGGAGCAAAACTGAGTTTGGTTGTACTTTATTTAAGTAGTAACGATACTAAACAAGCACATTACCAGTAATAGTCTTTATTCAAATCCGTCAAAGTCCTCATCCTCTGTTTCGGAATCGAACAGCTGCGCAAAATCCAACAGAGCAGGTCCACTTCACTCCTCGCTGTCAAAGTCACTGTCTGTACTGTGCGGCTCCTCAGAAAGGATACCAGCTTTTTCGAAAGCTCGGATAACAGTACCAGCAGACACGTTAGTCCAAGCATCTACAATCCATTGACTAGTTTATGCTGAAATTTCTCGCGGTGGATCGATTCCTATGTTCCTCCGCGTAGCTGATTGCCTTCAGCTTAAACTGAGCGTCATAAGTGTGTCTCTTTGCCATTTTCAGGGTTAAAACAGCAACGTTGTGCATACAGCACATACCTTTTTTATACACAATCCACACCCACACTTCACTCTTTAACTCATGCCTTTTCTTTCAGGTCCGCCTCGCGGGCACCGCGTTTTCTTTCAGGTCCGCCTTTTCTCACACACAAGGCGCACCGCACGAAAGGGCGCACCGCTCTTTTTGAAGAAATTCTAAGACTTTTATATGCGCCTTATAGCCGTGAAATTATGGTATGTATAAATGTACTAGTCAGATGAGTGTGCAAGAGGATGGAGGGGTGAGAGCTCCGAGACGTGAGGTGGTGGTCTTGATGATCCTGTACTGTTTCCCTGATGGGAGGAGGTACAAACAGTCCATAACCTGGATGGGTCGGGTCCATCGCGATCAGTCTTGTCTTGTGCTTAACTCAGGCGCTGTAGACCGAATCCAGATCTAGCAGCTGGCACCCTACGATCCCCTGTGCAGTCTACACCACCTTCATCTCCTGTGTGGTGCAGCTGCCGTACCACGCAGTCATATTGAGAGACAGGCTACTCTCTATAGAGGGTCTGTAGGAGTTCATCAGTGGCTGAGAGGAGAGTCCAAAGAGCTTCAGCTTCCTGAGGAAGAGTCGAGCTGAGTTTCTTAAGCAGAAGACGACAAAACAAAACAACTCTATTGTAAATAATAGTAATGACTGTCCATATTACAATTTACATTTTTATTGTGTCGGTGTACAGGAATCTCCATGGACAATGATGTTTGCAGATGACATTGTGATCTGCAGTGAGAGGAGGGAAGAGGTGGAGGAAAAGCTGCAGAGGTGGAGGTTTGCACTAGAAAGAAGAGGAATGAAGATTAGTCAGAGTAAAACAGAGTACATGTGTGTGAATGAGAGGGATCCAAATGGAAAAGTGAGGTTACAGGGAAGTAAAGGTGGAAGGTGGAAGATTTTAAGCATCTAGGATCAACAGTCCAGAGCAATGAGAGTGTGGAAAAGAGATGAAGAAGCATGTGCAGGCAGGCTGGAACGGGTGGAGAAAAGTCCTAGGTGTGATGTGTGATAGAAGAGTTTCAGCTAAAATGAAAGGAAAAGTGTAGAAAACCGTGGTGAGAGCGTCCATGCTGATTGGTCTAGAGACAGTGTGGTGAGAGCGGCCATGCTGATTGGTCTAGAGACAGTGTGGTGAGAGCGGCCATGCTGATTGGTCTAGAGACAGTGTGGTGAGAGCGGCCATGCTGATTGGTCTAGAGACAGTGTGATGAGAGCGGCCATGCTGATTGGTCTAGAGCAGCGGTCGGCAACCTTTGACACCGAAAGAGCCATTTGAACCCGGTTTCCACGGAAAAGAAAACACTGGGAGCCGCACATCTAAAATGAAAAAAAAAAAAAAACTTCTACTACTTTACCGCAGCATGTTTCTTATGAAATCCACGTGCTACAGAGAAAATTACATTTTATTCATTTAATGAACACATTTTGAACATTTTGAATTCTTGAAAAATAATAACAATGAATGTCTCTTTCAAATTAATTAAAAAGCTGAATTTAAATTGTCCATGTAGCAAACGAAAGCAGAAAAATGCCATGAGGCGTCATCCTTATATCCATTTATCTAAAATGAAGATAACACTGTATATATTGCTTTTTCTTACCTTTACACTTTGTATAAACAACTATAGTGTGGTTATGTCTTATGAAGTGCTACGGAGAAAATTAAATTTTACCGATGTAATGAACACATTTTGAATTCTTAAAAAAATAATAATGTCTGAATGTCTCATTTGAATAAATTAAAAAGCTGAATTTAAATTGTGCATGCAGCAAACAAAAGGGAAAAATCCGTGAGCCGTCATCCTTATATCGCCTTGGGCTTTCAAAGTATGCAGCGGAGCATACTTTGTGATATTTCAAGATCACAATAATCTTCAAATTTAGAACTAAAATAATATAAAACCTAACACAAATAAAACACACTTCAATTAAATACAAAAAATTTTTTTTTTAGTAATTTATTCTCCCAAGCCAATCAGAGCCGCATTATAAGGATGAAAGAGCCGCATGAGGCTCCGGAGCCGCGGGTTGCCGACCGCTGGTCTAGAGACAGTGTGGCGAGAGCGGCCATGCTGATTGGTCTAGAGACAGTGTGATGAGAGCGGCCATGCTGATTGGTCTAGAGACAGTGTGGTGAGAGCGGCCATGCTGATTGGTCTAGAGACAGTGTGGTGAGAGCGGCCATACTGATTGGTCTAGAGACAGTGGCACTGAGAAAAAGACAGGAAACAGAGATGTTTGTAGCAGAGATGAAGATGCTGAGGATCTCTCTGGGAGTGACCAGGATGGACAGGATCAGAGGAACAGCACATGTTAGAGGTTTTAAAGTCAGAGAGGTCAGACTGAGATGGTTTGAACATGTGCAGAGGAGAGAGAGAGAGAGTAAATATAAAAGAAGGATGCTGGGTTTGGAACCACCAGGAAAGAGGACTAGAGGAAGACCAAAGAGGAGGTTCATGGATACAGTGAAGGAAGACATGAAGATAGTTGGTGTGACCGAAGAAGATGCAGGAGATAGGGTTAGATGGAAGAAACTGACTTGATGTGGCGACCCCTGCAGGGAGATGATGAAAGGAGAATAAGATTGTGTCAGTGTACACAATATTTACACAACCTCTCTATACACTCACATCGTTTCGGTCAGGCACCATCTACACACAGCCTCTAGAATTTGTTACGTGTCTCTGTTTGTTTCCTTGGATTAGACTGGTGACTTAACAAGGTGTACCCTCCTCTCTCAGTTTTTTTGTGGGACGTCTCTTAACTCCAGTTTTCAGTTAGAAAAAGCTGTATGTTTCTAACGTCTCCACTCTGTTTAAACAATCACATCTTTTCGCTTCACTATTTAAACTATTTGCTCATTAAAAATCATATTTCACGTCCACAAATTGAACAAAAAGAAAACGATACATCAGGGTTTTTTACTCGGTTACACTCATAAATGCTCTTTTATGTCTCTCTCCAACCATTGCTATTTAATATGATTTTAATATTTAAAAGCACTGCTTCACATTCCGCCTCAGAAGATAAAAAAAGAGACCAAAGAGACACAGATTAGAGCCGCGAAGAATAAAACCCATGTGATGATGTAAATTGTCTAATGTTTATGCTCATTTGACTTTAAAAAAAAGTTTTTATCAAAGATATTTTGCTCCTTTTAAGGTTTTCTTTTACCCCGAAGACCAAGAAGGATCAAAGGTAACGTTTTTTTTTTTTCACACCAATGGATTAAACAGGTTTCTAATCTCTATTTTTATGCTTCTGCCCACAGAAAGTAAAGAAGGCATTAAGAGGGCACTCAGGCTGCCCGAACTCTAACAGTTTGGTGAAGGAAATACTTTTCAAACCACTAAATGTCATGATCCCCTTACCCGCCACCAGAGCGAGCCCTGGACCTTCCCTTATCCCCCTGATTAGGGACACCTGCAGGTGATTAGTCTGATGATAAACACCTATGGATCCTGCTGCCTATTTAAAGGCAATCCCTCCAGACGTCTTGGTCGGGTCATCGTCATCCTTGCCTGGCAGAGTTTATCTTTGAACTCTGTTGTATTTTTAGACGTAAAGACATATTTTGTGATGAATCCTCTGCTTTTCCTTTACAGCCTTGCCGGACTTCTGTTAAACAAATCCTGTTTATTTCCTCCATTTTGGGTCCTCCTCCTTCCACATCCCCAAATCCTGACACAAAAGGGATTTTAATAAAACTGCCCACAGTTACTCAGTGGTAACAACAGCGTGTACTTGTAGATCTACTCAAAACAAACATTAAATCCCTGAATACTCTTTTTGATATTTTAGCACATCAGTTATCAGGACCTATTGATGATCTCAATTGTTGACGCCGTTCATTCAAATCAAATCAAACTTTATTTATAAAGTGCTTTATTTATAAAGTGCAACACGAGAGGCTACATGAAATGCAACGCAAAGCGCCCAGGCACACATACACACTCACTTAAAAATGCAATAGGCTCGATGCAGATGGTACACCTGAGAAAATTGCGCCCGAAAATTAGCACCGTAAATTATGTGTGTTTATGTTAACTTGTTAAGCTTTGCCTGTTAATTCAATGTACTTTATTAATCACCTGCTGTGGAAATTTGGGTGTCCAATAGCCGTCTGAGCAGTCCAACATGGAGCTCCAAACAGATTGGACAACTGGTAGCTCATAGGTAGTGCAGAGTACGCCGGGTGGGGTGCAGCTGGACAGCTTCTTGGTGGAACAGAGCTGGAGCGGTCGCTTGGTGGACGTCATGCACGACAGTTGGCCTTGTGTTGGGCCGGAATGTGGGTTACCATGGCAACATTATATGAAAGCGCCAGTGAATCATAATAAGATCTTAAACTGTCACTCCACAACTTGACAGTAATTCACATCTTCCACCCCTAATGGGGTCACGGAGAGTGCCAGAGCCTATCCTGGCTAATATAAGGCGAAAGACAGGGTGCATCCCGAACAGGTCACTAGCCTGTTGCGGGGCTACACGCACACACACTCAAAACCATCCACACTTATACCTCAGGGCAATTTTTCTTAGCAGCCAATCAACCGGAGCCCCCATAGGAACCCATGCATACATGAGGAGAACATGCAAACTTCACACAGAAAGGCCAGTGATCTCAGGCTCGTCCCACACCCGGAACTCAAACCCACGACCTTCTTGCGGTGAGGCCACCATGCACCACCGTGCAGCACCAGGTAGAGATCCGAAAATGAGAACCCTTTCATACATGATTGGTTCAACTTAGTCATGATTTAAACAACCACCGTATTTTATGAATGCCGTTCATGATGCAGCGAAGGAGGAGGCTTTTTGTATGAGTTCTAAGTGACAAACGATCCTTCTTACTTCACATTTCTGAGGAAGAATCCTTTCTTGTCATCATGTAACGATCACCGAGGGAGCCCTTCATCTGTCTCTTGTAAATTTATGTGGTTCAATCAGCGGCTACGGAGTCCATAACGAACTCTCTTGAGATACAGGGTTATATTAATTTCCAGTTGAAAGAATACCAATGTTACCATTGTTCCTGTTGCTTGTAGACGTGTACAAACACACCGCCTCTTCTCTCTCACACACAGACACACCGAGCTGCTGCTCCGGCTCCATAAAATCCACTTAACATTGGTTTTGTCTCCATAAAAGACTTCAAACTGTGAGCACTTGTCACAGGGAAGACACTGTAACAGTATTTTACAGCCCAGCACATCACAACAAGTGTTTCCATCTGTTTACATGGTTTTTATTTCACATCATCGTGGTGGTGAACACTGGGGGGTGGAGCAGGGATCTGTGAGTGAGGGGGATCCTGCAGGGAATTTTCACATTTGCACAACAATCAGTTCGACTTCTTCAACATTCAGTCATGAGTGTACATCATAGGGGCCGTTCTTTTCTGTTGTCAGGTCGTAAAAACTTTTGCACTCGTTTCAGTTGCTTTTATATGTTGCTTTGCTTTTTATGACATAAAGAAAAATAGGAAAATTTCTTTGTTTTCCTCGAGAATTTTTTATGGATCAAAAATTTTTGTGCGAATGAAAAGGGTCCAAGTAGAGCTCAACCAAAAAATCAGGGTGTTGTTTGGTCAGCCCCTCACCTTCTTAACCATCTATACCTTACAGGGTCACGGGGGGTGCCAGAGCCTATCAAGGCTGATTCAAGGCGAAGGGCAGGGTACACCCCAAACATATCGGCAGTTTGTTGCAGGGCCATACACATTCTCATTCCTAGGGGCAATCATGTAGTGGCCAATCAACCTAACGTGTATGTTTTTGAAGGGTGGTAGGAAACCAGAGTACCTGGAGAAAACCCACGCATACACGTGGAGAACATGCAAACCGCACACAGAAAGACCAGTGTTCCAAGCCTCGTCCCCACCAGGGACTTGAATCCCCGACCTTCTTGCTGTGCTACTCCCTGCGCCACCGTGCCGCCCTACGTTTTCAGTCACTTTTAGACAGACGGGATGTCATCGGGATGTTTCAGGAACAATCTAGAGACGAACGTCTGGAAGTGCACGAAGGATTTAGAACAGAAAAACTGTAACATGAGCCAGTCGTGTTGGGATTTCATACCTTTGCATCCTGTTTTTTTTCGGTCTGCTTGTGCAGATACAAGTGTTCAGGTGCTTGTGGAATGCTGCTACTCCGAGTGTCAATGAAGCAGTGTGCAGGTGGAAGAAGGAGGACCCAATCACAGGACAGAAAACATGGTTTATTTGAAAATGCTGTGAAAGAAAAGCATAAAGTTTTATTGGCATGGCAAGAGGTAATTGTTCTGAATGTGTTTCATGGTCTGGCAACCAGGAGGACCTGGCTGGAAGGCATGGAGGTCCAGGGTGATTGCCTTAAAATAGGCAGCAGATCCACAGGTGTGTGGTATCAGAATAATCATCCTCTGGTGTCTGAAACAGGGTGATGAGAGAAGGTCCAGGGCTTCCCCGGTTGGCAGGTGAGGGGATCATGACACCGAGATGCTGAAAGGAGATAAAACCGATGACTCCTGGCAACATGAGGAAAATTAAAGCATTTACAACAAATCTGTTTGGATCTGATGTTCGCAAATAAAATAATAACGAGGGTAACATGTAGACTCACCGATCCATGACTTCCTTTTCCTGAAACAACTCCTGCAAACGGGGCCCGGCCGGGCACAGCCAAAAACGGGGGACTTGGGCTGCCCTTCCAGAGGACTCACCACCTGCAGGAGGGGCCATATCGGTCGGGTGAAGCAGGAGATGGGTGGCAGCCAACAACGGGGACCCTGGCGGTCAGATCCTCGTCTGCATAAGCTAGTTCTAGGGATGTGGAATGTCATTTCTCTGGCGGGACGGAGGCCGAGCTGGTGCGCGAGGCGAGCGGTTGGACTCGCCTCGACGCACAGCTTGGGCTCTGGAACCAGGCCTCTTGACAGGGGCTGGACTCTGGAGCCCCTTCTGGAGTTGCCCTTAGTGAAAGGTGCCTGTGTGTTGGAGTTCTCCCCGGTGGATGAAAGGTTGCCTCCCTTCGCCTTCGGGTGGGGGGACGGGTCGTCACTGTTGTTTGTTGCTATGCACCGAACGGCAGTGTAGACTACCCTCAAAGAAATCTGTGTTGATAAAAACATTTTCTCCATTTTTTTTTTTTTTTTCTCAAGAAAAATTTAACAGCCCCTAACTTTGAACAACAAACATAGTCCGAGTTATTGGTTGAAAGAAAAATGCTTCTATGAGTGAGTAAAAAGGACAGCTGATGTAATCAAAGAAAAAAATTGAATAAGAAGTAAAAGAAGCAGGACATCATGGGAAGGAAATAGATATGATGGAATGCTAACAAGGCCTTTCTGCCTCGCCCCGTTCCTCTTCAGGCTCTTTTTGATCCATCAGAGTCTTTTAAAGAATATCACAGCCCATCAAACATCGCAGGCTCTTTGCTGGTTAAAAAACACACACAGAAAACCCAGAGAGACTCGTCCTGATGTGAAGAGATGAGTTTTAGACACGTTTCATGATGTTTTACAACATGAGATGATGAAAACTTTTGATTTCATTTTCCCATCAGTCGAATCAATCTGTGTTTGCTTCACAATTCTGTTTAAGTTTATTATCATCTCCAACGTGTAAAAACACAACAGGATCAATTGGGTAAAGCATATAGATTTAATCATTACTACGTGGGTTTCTAGCAAATTTTATTCTTCTATCACATGTTAAATATGGCCATTTTCACCACGCCGTCCAGCCTGTCTGAACACGCCTCTGGCAATACGTTTGTTACAGATAATGAGGGGTTGAAGAAAAAGGTTAGGCATGTAGAGCCTGAAAGATGACCTGGAAGGGACCAGACGACATGGAGGGGACACCAACATGGTTACAGCAGAAGTGCAGAACAGCAGATGATCTGACTTAGTGATAGACACCAAGGATTAAATAACCAGGGGGAAGACGAGACACAGGTGCAAACATCAGGAAGAGGCTATTGGGGCAAGTGAGCTGAATTAGGGTACAGGACAGGATTGGGAGAGATGAGGATCGTGATACTTAATTGACAATCTTTTCCATGATCTTCTTCTTTCATCATTTCCCTTCAGGGGTCGCCACAGAAAGTCAGTTTCTTCCATCTAACCCTATCTCCTGCATCTTCTTCGGTCACACCAACTATCTTCATGTCTTCCTTCACTGTATCCATGAACCTCCTCTTTGGTCTTCCTCTAGTCCTCTTTCCTGGTGGTTCCAAACCCAGCATCCTTCTTCTGATGTACTCTCTCTCTCTCCTCTGCACATGCCCAAACCATCTCAGTCTGACCTCTCTGACTTTAAAACCTCTAACATGTGCTGTTCCTCTGATCCTGTCCATCCTGGTCACTCCCAGAGAGATCCTCAGCATCTTCATCTCTGCTACAAACATCTCTGCTTCCTGTCTTTTTCTCATTGAAACTGTCTCTAGACCAATCAGCATGGCCGCTCTCACCACACTGTCTCTAGACCAATCAGCATGGCTGCTCTCACCACACTGTCTCTAGACCAATCAGCATGGCCGCTCTCACCACACTGTCTCTAGACCAATCAGCATGGCCGCTCTCACCACACTGTCTCTAGACCAATCAGCATGGCCGCTCTCACCACACTGTCTCTAGACCAATCAGCATGGCCGCTCTCCGCATCCTTCTTCCGATGTACTCTCTCTCTCTCCTCTGCATATGTCCAAACCATCTCAGTCTGGCCTCCATGATGTTGTTGATTTTCTTATGACAGACATTTACGAACACTTTCTAAATGTTTGCTGCTTAAAACGTTTCGTTTCACTGTCTTCAGTCCTTTTCCTCACAATTTACGTATGACAGCTCCTGTGTAGAGTCACACAACCTTTAACAGATCAAACCAACTACAGATTGCTCAATTTGGGTAGAAGTTCATGGATTTTTGCTCTAAAACTAAATCTGGAAAACAGGACAGAAAAAGAACGACAGTCAGTGTGAGTAAACAACGTCTAAACCAGGCAGCATGAGAGAGAAAGAGAAGAGTACCTGCACCCTTGTTGCCATCGCTGTCAGCATTACAGTGAGTCAGGAACACTTCACCCCAGCTTTTGTCATTTTAAAGAACTTTTCCGTTTGTTTTTTTACCAACAAACAATCACAACTTCTATCTTTTTTTTTGTGAAACTTTCCCTCTCCCAGAGGACGCTCAGTCCTGTTTGATAAGTGTTTTGCAGCTCTTAAACTTTTAAAGAGAAAAGTTCCACAGAGAGATACCAAACACCACGCAGTGACACCGACTCACACTCTGTGAAACAGTCTCAAAACAAAGGCCACTCCAAACCAAAACAAGCCCCCTCTCGGTTTGCCCGCAGGCAGTTATAGTACACCGACACACACCGTCAGAATACTCCACACACAAACTCACAGTGACAAACTCTCTCAGCTCCCCACAGAAACACGTCTGACACAGTCCTGTTTTCTTCGGCTGCTGACAGTTTTCAAGCTTTTCCTGAAAGTTCTCACTTCCTCCAACAAAACTCCATCCCCCAGATTACGCCTGTCGTTCCGGGATGCTCAACAAAAGATTGAAAAGCTTGATTCTACACGTATTTCTTGTATTTTTAGATTGACCAGCCACATTTTTATGAAAAATACCAGTGAGTTAAAAACGTTGCAATGACAGTCGGAAGTTTGTAAAAATTTATTTATAACCCAAAACCAAGCTTACCATCATTACCTCTGCAGGTGGTCATGATGTGGGGAAGGTGGAGATGTAGGACCCAGAAGGACAGCTAGTTTTAAACCAGTTTATTGCACTTAATCAGGGGTCAGAAAGAGAGGACAGGCATGTGCTGCCTAGAAGCCAACCTAGGGAGGCTTGTGTATACTGGGCAGGGTTGGCAGGTCCAGGTGGTGTGGAGGGGACACCCTTATGGCTACAGCAGAAGAGCAGATGAACTGCTCTTCTGCTGTGTCCATTTCAGTGGACCTGGTGTCCATTTTAGCCCATGGACACCAGGGCTTAAATAACTAGGGGGAGGACGAGACACAGGTGCAGACATCCAGGAAAGGCAATTGGGGCCAGGTGTGCTGAATTGGGCACAGGACAAGATTTAAAGGGACGGAATACAGAGATGCCAAGTTTTTGGCTTCGCAAAGAGGGAGATTTTGAGGCGGGGCCAAAGGAAGAGGGTCTATGACGTGACGTCCCATTCGACAATGGACGACACCCGCCATGACAGTTGGTGTAAAACAAACCATTCAAAACATGAGAAAGCAGCTGGAAAATTGTCCGTCTTTCGTGTGTTACCACCTAGCGTTATGTATCAGTACGAAGAGGAATTACCACCAGGAATACACCCCTGTACTGCTTGGTCACGCTTTGTTTTGTGGCTTTGTTTTGGTCATGTTCCCGGTCATGTTCATCCAGGAACATGACCAAAGTTCCCGGGTGTCCGACTTCTTCCATACGTTCACCAAAAACTATACTGGCATTAGACCATGCAGATCGCTGCTGGCGGCTTTCAGATGCACAGCTGCAGCAGCAGGAGATGCCATGTGCTTAGCCTCATTATACCAAAGCATGTTCATGGAATACACTAGAGGGTTCATCTGGAGTTTTATTAGCCTCTGCGGGTGAGCGTGAGATAGGTCCTAATTGTGGGTGTCTCCCGCACGTCTGGAAATGTTCTAGAAGGGATGAGGATCGTGACATTCAGCAGTAGTGAAACTATTTGATTCTATTGTATAAACAAACAAAACCCGAAAAGACTGTTGTAAAAAAAAAAAAAAAAAAAAGGGACTTTTAATAAACTATTGTTACTGCTACCACAGTTTTCTAAAATACTGGAAAAGTTATTTGCAAATCAACTCGATCCATTTCTAACAAAATACAACCTATTAAACAAACACCAGTACGGTTTTAGGACAAACTGTTCAACATCTCTTGCAGTGATGGATTTTGTTGCAACTGCTGTGAATGAAAAACTTTCTACTGTGGGTGTTTTTGTTGATTTAAGTAAAGCGTTTGACACAATGGATCATTTTCATTTATTAATGAAATATAAAAACTATGGCCTTCGAGGCAAAACTAATCAATGGCTGCAAAATTATCTGGACAATAGATTAGAATATACAAACATAAATAATGTTGACTCTCAAATGAATAGAGTTGTATGTGGGGTCCCACAAGGCTCAGTCCTTGGACCAAAATTATTCACACTGTATATAAATGATATTTTTACAGTCTAAACAGAGTTAAAATTAGTTCTGTTTGCTGATGACACTAACTTCTTTTGTAGCGGTGAAAATATTAATGATTTATTGTAAATTTAATTTTTGTTTGATTGTAGAAATGCTGTTCCGTTAAATGTAAACAGATGTATAGGGATAGACACATATAAGCTATGCTTCAGCCTATTCCTTTTCTTTGGTTTGTTTGTTTCTTTGTTGCAATCTGTGTTATTGTTGTGATTTTATGTATAACCAAATGAATAAATCTGAACTCAACTGAACTGAAAAAAATTTTCTAGCGGGTGTTTATAAAATGTCAGAAGTAACGCGTTACAAATGTAATGTAGTTACTGTATCATATTCCAATAGCAATATAAACACATTCCTGAGGAAAAAAACTCACAATAATTAAAGTAATTCAGTTAAAAAAAAACCTTTTAAAAACCGTTTTAAGCTAGAATGTCTCGTTTTTAGCGGTGCGGTGGATTTGATGCTAAAATACTAAAAGAAACTCTATTTTTTTCAACCTTTGTGACTAACCTATCCTTGCACGATCCCAGAAATCTAATCTGTTCATATATACTTGGCACTGACTAACTGAGGGGAGTTTGATTAATAGTCTTCGATACTTCCGGAGAGATCTTGACCTTTGACCACATAATAAATTCATCTGTAGTTTCTTTGGAGTAATTTTCGGGCTGTTTCATTAAAACCTCAGTGATTTGGGAGATATCTCAGTCCAAATTGGGTCGAGTAAGCCTGGGCTGGTCGACAGCCCGAGTAATTAATAAGACAGAAAAATAATCCATAACTTTTATGTTTCATATTAAATTTTAAAAGTATTTCTAAAGCGTCTGAGTTCGTCCTTCAGACTGTTTCTCTGCTTTAGATTAAAGTCGTTAATAAACCAAACTATGATTAAGATTCACGCCAACATTTACTAATTAAAAAATCACACGTGATGACAGAATCCCTGTTTATGTTCCTTGGGTTTGATCAGAAAATTTTCCTTTGAATATCACATCAACACCGTGGTCTGATCATCAGTCAGCGTGTGATTGCTGTAAAGCACATCCAGCTGCTTCATCATTTCAATCAGCTGCTTTTCACTGACAAGTCAAGTACATTTCCTGGACAGTTTCTGAAATGACTTTTTATGAATGTCCTGGAAATATGGGATTACTTCCAAATAGATTCCAATGTTTGTGTTTCCTGGAAAGTTTAGAAACCCACAGAGGGCTGATCGTTTGGCGTCTGGTCGTTTGGCAAACGATGCAACAAGACCAGCTCTGCACAGTCGGATAAGGAAACTTTTCATCAGGTGATGAATGACTTGAACTGTTCATTTCTATAAATAAATAAGCCTCAGTTTGTTCTGCTTGTCCACTGCTGCATCAGGTTTAGTTCCACACATCTCTGTTGGAGGATAAATTCTCAAACTACATCCAGTTGGTTGGGTCGCCCCTCGCCTGCATGGAGGAGGTGGCGATGAAAGCAAAACTGTCATCAATCGTGCTAAACCCCTCCATGAATCTGTGGGCTATCTAAAGAGCAGCTTCAGCAACAGACTCCTGCAACCCCGCTGCTCAAAAGAACGGTACAGAAAATCATTTCTGCCGTCTTCCATCAAACGATTCAACCTTTCACGTTCAAACCTGTAAGTACTTGCCATTCACAACATTTAAAATTAGTCATGGATCCTTTTATTTGTTCATCCAGATAGATGGAACCTTTCTCTGTGGTTGGAGTCAGACTCTGGAAGGTTCTTTAATGCAGTTAAATCCTTTTATAAAGCTCCAGTTGGTGCAAGAGGCTGGTTTCCCACCCTTCAGAAGGGATGCATTATGTTCTTTATTTTTTAGTTACATAAATGACTTCAGTCACCTTCTTAACCATCTATTCCTCACGGGGGGTGCTGGAGCCCATCTCGGCTGATTCAAGGCAAGGGGCATGGTACACCCCGAACAGGTCACCAGTCTGTCACAGGGCGACATACACACAATCAATCATTCCTAGGGGCTATTTGGCACCGGCCAATCAACCTAACATGCATGTCTTTGGAGGGTGGGAGGACACCGGAGTACCCGGAGTAAACCCATACAGACATGGGGAGAACATGCAAACTCCATCTAGAAAGGACAGTGTTCCAAGTCTCGTCCCCACCCAGGACTCGAACCCACGACTTTCTAGCTGTCAGGCCACTGTGCCACCGTGCCACCCTACATACAGTAAATGACTTGAAGAATAAAATTAAATTGACAGTCTTAGAATCTGTATGGAAAATTTTTATGGCAGTATTATGGTATTTGCAGACCGTCCCTTTGGGTCCGGACCTCACATGTAGAAAACACTTCACCCCTGTTATGGGTTAAGGAACATGGTTAAGGGAAATGTAGCTGGGTATTTTTGAAAATGTATATCCGCTGTCCTCCCTTTCAGAAAAACGCTCGTGTCCAGACGTAACTGTTTTCGAAATATCTGCGTCCACATGGAGCCGTATAAATACGCTTCTGAGTGCGGTTATGAGCATGCCAGACCAGTAGTGGGCAGTATTTATCTAAACGTAAGCTCTGAGCTAGAAAAGCTTATGTGATTAATAATCGTCGATTGCAACGCATTTCTCCTCCTTTGCTCCTCAACAAGAAGCAAGAGCAGTTGAGACAAAAAGGCAAGAAAAGAGGGTCTGCAACAAGATCCGTGGATCCATGCTGCCCACTGTCTGCTTTTGTAAACAAGGACACACACGAATGACTTATGTGCATAACTTGTCACAGGTAGTGACGCATAAAAACGCAAATCTACGTTTTCGCACGTCCACACGCAAACGCAAAAACAGAGTTTTCAAAAATCTCCACTTTGGCCGGAGTTTTTAAAAACACCGGTTTTGAGTGGAAAAAAAACCCCTCAATTTTTGTGTGGACGCCAGGCCAAAACGGATAAAAATATATACGTTTTCAATAATACCAGGCTACATGTTGACACGGCCTAATTCTCACTTTGGCCACTTTAAATAATTTTGTTTGCAAATGAACACACGGGTAGCTGAAGTTCATGGTCTGATGAAGCAAACAAAACACCATCATCTGCAAATAGCAGCAGCCTTTTCCCATGAATAATAAATATCTCTTGCAGTTTGTTTTTCTGTGGACTTTATTTTCATATATTTACAAGTCTTATTCCTGCAGAACAGCCTAAAACACGGTGTTTTCTCAGTGAGAAGTTGTAGAAGTGACTCTCACACTTGCTCAGATTAAGATAGGTGACCACACTGCTCCGAGCAGCTTGTTAATGCAATGGGAAGACAGAGGGAGAGACAAAGGGCATGAGACAGGATGGTACAGAGAGTGGTTTTAGAGAGAAAACATCACTTGGTTTATTGCATCATTCCCACTGCCTGTCAAAAAGAAAAATTAGTTGCCAAGAGTACAATCTATTGCCTCAAAACGAACTCTTTTACCAAAAAAAAATCATCTCAAATGTCTTTGTTTTATCTGCTGCCAGTTTCCGCAAAGCTTTTTCAGCACACGTCTCAAAATCTGTTCACAGTTTAAGGCGAAATAACACGCCGGTTCTTTTGCTTCGGGGGTAGCGGCTGATTTGTATGCATATTATTGAATTTCACATTCTTTTCTGTAAGATTAAACCCACCTCTCAGCGGTTAAGTGAGCATGCTCAGAAACCATCTGTGTTCATCACGTCTTCAACAACATCATGTTTTCACTCACTCTGCATCCACTGAGAAATCTCTGCTTTGAGTCGTGTTTCTGTGGATGCCAACGTGAACTAGAAACGAGCAGGAGGAGCGCTAATTAATAAACCTCACAAACACACAGACAGACATTAAAAGGTCCCACTGATTGTCTGGTTCCTACCTAATTAAGTCTGGTTACAAAGGGCCTTTACTTTTCTTTGTCTTGGCTCGGTAAATCAGTTTACAGAGCAGCACCGCGTTAACCTGTTAGACACCTTCAAATGTCAATGTTAGAATATTCTAGACAAAAACAAACCAAAAAACTCTGGTTTAAATATTTAAAGCTTTCCTTTCAGCTTAGACACAATCTCACCCCTAAAAGCTTCCAGAGAAATGGATGTGAAGATTAGCATTTCCTCCTTTATTGCAGCTTTATTATTCAGCCGCACTGAGACAAACAGGCAAATTTGATCCTCCCACACTCAGCATATTGGGGAATAAAACTCTGTATAAACAAGATTTTGAAAAGAATTGAAAAAGACAATAAAGCGCATCATATGGTCGAGAAAAGCAGAATCTCTGCATCGTATTTAGAGCAGGTTTATAAACGTATTTACATACTGAGGCTGTTTAAAATGTAACGGTTCGGATCAGCCTGTGCTGGTAACACAAAATTACACAATATGTTCAACATTAAGGTGGCACGGTGGGTAGCACAGAGGCCTCACAGCAAGCAGGTCAGGGATTTAAATCCTGGCTGGGGACGAGCCAGGATTTCTGTGTGGAGTTTGCATGTTCTCCCTGTGTATGCGTGGATCTTCTCCAGCAAGTCTGTTTTCCTTCTACCCTCCAAAAACATACATGTTACTGTAGGTTGATTGGCTGCCACAAAATTGCCCCTACGAATGAGTGTGTATGGATGGTTGAGTGTGTGTGTGGCGCCGCGACAGACTGGCGACCTGTGCAGGGTGTACCCTACCTCTCGCTGGAAAGCAGCCGGGATAGGCTCAGGCACCCCATGACCCAAATAGGGATAAGTGGTTCAGAAGATGAAACAAATTAGTAATTAAAACAGAGGTTAAACCCACTGCTTAAATCACACTTTTTCACCTGCGTTGGCACTCAAAGCGCTTTACAGTGTACCTCACATTCACACACACATTCATGGGTATGCTGCCATGTAAAGCGCAAACCACCATCAGAAGCAACTGGGGGTTCAGTGTCTTGCTCAAAGACACCTCAGCATGAACTCCAGGCCTGGGATCAATCCGGCAACCCTCCGGTTACAGGACGGTCGCCCTACACACTGAGCCATCCTTCCCCAATAGTGTCAATGCTTCACATTTCATAAGAAAAAAAAAGGAGTTTACCCTTGAAGGAAATGATGTTAGTTGGTTAAGGTCAGAAAAGCAATCTGGTACCCATTAAAACTTTGATCAAGCTGGATGTCAATGTGGTTCCACCATCTGTGATTAGCGGGGTGCAGGACTCTGCGGAAACCCCAGAGTCCATAACTGTTTTCATGTATTTTGGTCACCTGACAATCAGTGTGACTCACATCTAACCTCCACACTAGCTCATCACATTTTCCCCGGAGACCCGAGGATGAATCTGACAGCCATGGGTCAACGGAGTGTGCCGGGGACTTTGAATGCATCTGGAGAGTGAGCAGGTCTGTGGAGACATGGTGCAACTGTCAGGTCCAACTGTCAGCTTCGTATTTCCAGGATCCAATTACAGGCACCTGCATCAACCCCCCACTGCCCAACTTTCACCGGAACGGTCGGGTTGTGAAAGTATTGAAGGTGTAGCTGAAGATGACGAGGACTCAGAATAAACAGTGTACCACCATGAGCAGTGAGTTTACGGATTATCGTGTTTTTTTTACGTAAACACTTAGACTGTTTCACAGATTTGTTCCCGAAACACTTTTGTGAACAAATGATTTTCAAAACCACTGGTGATGCTTTAAATTAAACAACACACTGTTACTCAGTACCAACTATAGATGAGCTGATTCGAATTACATGGTCACAAATTATTGTGGTTTCAGAAGGCTTCATTGCTCTCCATCAGGATGAAGTTACTGATTTCTTCGGATATTTTTTAAATTTTTTTTTTTATACTTTATTGATTCCTCAACAGGGAAATTTCTATGCTGCATTGCACCGCAGCAGACTGCCAGGATGGTGTCAATGGTGGGAGAAATGGGGTGTTTGGTGTCTTCCTCAATAACACCTAGACATGAGCTCAGTAGGATTTGATCCCGTGAACTTCCGGCCTATGGCGAACACTCTACCACTGAGCAATCGCCTCCCTCTGTTTTACTATAGGACACCCCCTCCCAACTCTACTATATTAACAGTAGAGTCGGATGAGCTAATAATTACCGTAATTTCACGGCCATAAGGCGCATATAAAAGTCTTAGATTTTCTTCAAAATGAGCGGTGCGCCTTTTCGTGCGGTGCGCCTTGTGTGTGAGAAAAGGCGGACCTAAAAGAAAACGCGGTGCCCGCAAGGCGGACCTGGGAGAAAAGGCATGAGAACGTTAAAGAGTGAAGTGTGAGCGGCGTGGGAGCGATGGATGACCGAAGGAGACCACAGTTTCACGAAGGGTGGAAGGCAGCGCCGGGCGAGTTACGCTACAGTTTGCCAATGGATTGTAGATGCTTGGATTAACGTGTCTGCTGGTACTGTTATCCGAGCTTTCTCAAAAGCTGGTATCCTTTCTGAGGAGCCGCACAGTACAGACAGTGACTTTGACAGCGAGGAGCGAAGTGGACCTGCTCTGAAACAGAGGATGAGGACTTTGACGGATTTGAATAAAGACTATTACCGGTAATGTGCTTGTTTAGTATCGTTACTACTTAAATAAAACACAACCAAACTCAGTTTTGCTCCCGATCTATTTTTTAATACCCACATTTGCGTGCGTGTGTGTTGTTGTAAGGCGGTGTGTGACTGAGACTGCGCCTTTTCGCACGGTGTGCCTTATGTGTGTGTTAAATACAGCAATGGCGCACATAACTGAGACTGAGCCTTTTCGTACGGTGCGCCTAATGGTCGTGAAATAACGGTAATTAACAGTATTAGTTACACCGCTTGTTTTTCCGGGGAGGGGATCCCTTCTTCATGTGAATCTCCATGAGGTATCGTCTTTGTTTTCCCAGTGCTGTTGGATACTGTATATATATATATATATATATATATATATATATATATATATACAGTATCCAACAGATATATATAATATATACATATATTAGAGGGGTTTTTTTTTTGCCACTGGGCAGCACCAGGAATGCTCTTAGTTGGTTTGAATTTAGAACGAGCTATTGCTCATCTTAAAACGGATTTGAGTGTTTTCTGACATTTTTTTCTTTTTTGTATTTCTGTTCGATTTCCAATGTGTCAGGAATCCTCCTTCCTCTCCTTTCCTCCTGCATCCTGACCCAACCCTTTTAGATTAACTCCACTTGGTCATTATTTTCTCTCGATCCCACACCCATAACTCATTTGTGCCTACTCTCCAGGATCTTCCAATCCTTGTCTCACCATCATCGCCACCTTCAGGTCTCTAGCCTGCCAAGCCACTCAGCCAGCTTACCATGCCTCCAAACACCTCTTCCCTCCAATAAACCATCTTACTGTATTTGGGTCTTTTCCCTATTTGTGTGAAATTTTTGTTCTTCATTCTATTTTTGTTCAATTTACAATAAAAAGCCAGTTGAGACCATTTTTTGACATCGAGCTGAACAAATAAAACAAAATTGAATTGAATATTGTTCGACGCTGTCGAGTCGAGATTTTTTGTTTCTAATTGAAAAAAAAGTGAGAAGTAGAAATAATTTTATAATCCTGAACAGTCTTCTGTTACTTCATCGAGAGCAGGCATGAGCAAACTACGGCCCGCGGACCACATGCGGGCCGTTAAACGTTTTAATCCAGCCCGCCAAACTTGAAAAAATTATATAAATAAACCTTGTTAACATTTTATTTTCCCTGTGATTCTGATGTTTCCTCACTAGATGGAGCCAAAGAAACAACAACACTGCTCCCATTATAATGTGTGTCTCCGTGATGCTCACTCTGTCAAAACAAAACAGTGTGCACAGATATAGAAAGCCATCGGGGCCAATACACGCATGTAAACAAGCGTGTTAGATGTTAAAACAAGAAAAATGTTACATCAAGTACTTAGATTTCAAACCTGGTGCCGCTAGATTTGAAATTTAACTCTTTTGATGTAACATTTAACACGCTTGTTTAAAATCTAGTGCGCCATTCTATTGGTCTAATCTATCGGTTACTAAAGTATGCTGTCCTTCCGCTCCTGTTCCGACCCCTTTGTCAAGTGTTAGAACTGAATGTGGCCCACATACCAAAAGGTTTGCCCACCCCTGATCTAGAGGGATAGCCACCTTAAAGTGTGACGATGTGACAACGATACGTAAAAACAGATGGAGTCATTCAGTAATGCCAAGGTAAACACCAACATTATAAAATTGAAAATATTTTATTAATCCCTGAAGGAAAATTGGATGCTGGATGCTTCCGCTTACACGGTGTAAAAGCTGGCATCTGAACAGTTAAAAAAACAGTCCATAAGGAGTCCACGGATTCAGGCTTCAATGAAGCAAACCAAAGTGACCCCTCCACCTTCCTATTGGGTCAGAACGAGCGTCTTCAGTTTCTCCATATTACCAGCGAGCGTCCAGATGTTACCCATGACAACCACAGGGACACTGGGCTCAAAGCGCCTCCTTTCAGATCGTCTCCCTCTCAATTCTGTCGGGACTACACCGACTCCTCCAGCCACGGTGAATCTGGTTCAGAGAGCTGGCTGCTGGTTGTGAGGACGCAAACAAAACGGGATGAAACCATGACCAGCAAAACAAGCCAACAGGGAGCTAGTCGCTTGTTATGCTTCCATAAGAAAAGAAGTAAACAATTTTCTGCCACTATTAAGCATGTCATTCCTCCTTTGACACACTTATCAGGTGTGATGTAACGAGAGTCACAGTCACATGGCTGGACGTACGTCTGTAGCTATCACCATCTGTTTTATATACAGTTGTCACATTCCGTCATTTACTGCGTTCACACCGCACACGTCAAAACCGATTGGTTGCTTCCGTTTTGCCACATCCACATAAGGACTTATGGGATAAAAGTTTCCAGAAATTCGTTTTGTTTAGTTTCTGTTGAACTATCTCTGAGCACCACAGTTTGAATTCGGGTTGTTTGATTATGTGAATTCGTCATGAGGACGATTCTGCGTCAGTTAATAAAAGTTAACCTTCTTTCTTTATCTTGTTCGTCAACAGAATCAAGATCCAAATGACATGTTTGGTGTGTCAAGATCCCATGTTGCTTTTTTAAAGGAAACAAATGTGTTACATTTGAAACACTGTAATACTGAACATAGATGAAGGTCTGAATTTACTGGCCGGTAAGTTGAAAACATCTCCAGTTTTGGTTCATCTCTCTCTTCACCACCATGTAGTGTTTTAATTATTGAGGACACTGCACTGCTTTGCTTGCTTATCTGACGCTCCATTCTTCCCTCACTTATTTACAAGACTGTCACGACGTGGGGTGCAGGTGGACGGAGGAGGACCCAAATGCAGGACAACAAAACAGGGTTAAGTTAGTAAGGCAGTCCAGTTTGGGCTAGAAAGAAAAAGACCCCCACAGGATCAGAATCAGAATAACGTCTTGAGGTTATTGTGAATCATGGTCAGGCAGCCAGGAAGAGCTGGCTGGAATGGAAGGTATAACCCAACAAGGAAGTCTCGGATGATTGCCTTGAAATTGGCACCAGGCTGACGACACACAGTTGCCTGCTCAGCATCAGGCTAATCACCCAGGTGTTTGGGATCAGACTGGAGTCCAAGAGAGGGAGAAGGTCCACGTCTCCCTCTGGTGGCAGAGTGAGGGGATCATGACAAAGACCTTGAGAAGACAGGACTAGATGAAAGACTGTGGTGACCCCTGAAGGTTAAACCAAAAGAAGAAGAAAACTGTTCAACGTTTATTTTATTCCATCCTCTCTTAAAGGAAAAGCGTTCTTATTTGTGGGTGAAAAGACCCTGATTTACACCCTAAACAAGACACCGACGTGGTGAACAATCTGTCATACAGCACATCAGAGAGATAAATGAAGAGGATGGTCCAGGAAATAAAACTCTTTTGGAGTTCAGAGACCCGCACTAGAATTACGAGTGTTTGATTTCCGTCCCGTCAATCTTAATCTATGTTTGTCTCAAAAACATTTCAATGGTCTCTCAAAAGATAAAACGAGAGGTCGTGAGTGGGATTCCACCGCTTGGGGAAACGAAGAAGAGCAAAATGTCAAGAATTTTAGTCGAACAGAAAGTGGCTTCTGCTTTTTTTACAATTTTTTTATTTTAGATGTAAAATCTGTGAAACCAGGCGAAGCAGAGGGGTTCAAATATTTTCAGTATGAAGAATCAAACACCTGTAAAAATGTCCGAACTGGACCTTTTAATGTTTTAATGTGTAATCGATTCATTTTTTATTTGAAATCTAAAGCAGATTTACAAACATATGATGCAGAAATCTGATATTTTAATCAAAACATCAACCTTTTAAATGGTAAAATTTTAAATGGTAGATTTTCTCCAGGATATCTCCACGACGTTCCCTCATGGGGCTTTTCCAAGACATCTACCGACAGCGGGAAAAAGCCTGAGGGTCAAACCAAAGCACAGAGACAGCTTCTCATATTCTCCTTCAGAAAGCCTTTCAGGCAAATGCCAGGTTCGTTCACGTCGCGGTTGGATGAATAAGACAAGCTAAAGTTATTATTTTATTATCTATAGATGAACAGAATCACTGCTCATCACATGTTTACAGAAATAACTCTTCTCTTTATGTTAAATAATAATAAGGACAAGTTTCTGCATATTTTTTTTCATCAGTCAGACATGGAAAAAGCCCCCGAGCTGCTGTTTAAACTGTGCATGATTTGGATTGGAAATGATGGGACCACAACCAGCTCAAACCACGATCACTATTTTATATTTAGAATTTTATTTCTTTGTTGTGGTTTCCTAAAACATACCCTCATAACCACAGGTGTTTACATTACTAATGCAAGACATAGACCCACAGATAGGAGACGTTCCCCTAAGGAGAGTACGAGAGACCCCAAGCAAGACACCCTAACTTGGCATAGCCATGCCTAAATCTGGGTTTGCACCACCGGTCAAAAGCCCAATCTGTCCATTTCACATGAAGCCGATGGTGAGACGTCTTCATCCAATCAGAGGTCTATCAAAAGCACGACTCGGGGACTATTTTTCACAAAGACTGAACATTTTTATGTGAGTATGATTTTAATGTCCTACAGAGCCTCTAGGAGGAGGCTCTGTACTGGCATTGTGATCTGTAGTGAGTGGAGGGAAGAGGTGGAGGAAAAGCTGGAGAGGTGGAGGTTTGAAGATTAGTCAGAGTAAAACAGAGTACATGTGTGTGAATGAGAGGGATCCAAATGGAAAAGTGAGGTTACAGGGAGAAGGGATAAAGAAGGTGGAAGATTTTAAGTATCTAGAATCAACAGTCCAGAGCAATGGAGAGTGTAGAAAAGAGGTGAAGAAGCATGTGCAGGCAGGCTGGAACGGGTGGAGAAAAGTATCAGGTGTGATGTGTGATAGAAGAGTTTCAGCTAGAATGAAAGTGAAAGTGTACAAAACCGTGGTGAGAGCAGCCATGCTGATTGGTCTAGAAACAGTGTGGTGAGAGCGGCCATGCTGATTGGTCTAGAAACAGTGTGGTGAGAGCGGCCATGCTGATTGGTCTAGAGACAGTGTGGTGAGAGCGGCCATGCTGATTGGTCTAGAGACAGTGTGGTTAGAGCGGCCATGCTGATTGGTCTAGAGACAGTGTGGTGAGAGCGGCCATGCTGAATGGTCTAGAGACAGTGTGGTGAGAGCGGCCATGCTGATTGGTCTAGAGACAGTGTGGTGAGAGCGGCCATGCTGATTGGTCTAGAGACAGTGTGGTGAGAGCGGCCATGCTGATTGGTCTAGAGACAGTGGCACTGAGAAAAAGACAGGAAACAGAGATGTTTGTAGCAGAGATGAAGATGCTGAGGATCTCTCTGGGAGTGACCAGGATGGACAGGATCAGAGGAACAACACATGTTAGAGGTTTTAAAGTCAGAGAGGTCAGACTGAGATTGTTTGAACATGTGCAGAGGAGAGAGAGAGAGTACATCAGAAGAAGGATGCTGGGTTTGGAACCACCAGGAAAGAGGACTAGAGGAAGACCAAAGAGGAGGTTCATGGATACAGTGAAGGAAGACATGAAGATAGTTGGTGTGACCGAAGAGTATGCAGCAGATAGGGTTAGATGGAAGAAACTGACTTGCTGTGGCGCCCCCTGAAGGGAAATGCCGAAAGGAGAAGAAGAAGAGCCTCTAGGAGGAGGCATAGTTCAGTCATAAAATTGCCATCTTTAGACCAAAGAGTTGCTGGTTCGAATCCAGCTGAGCTCATGCCTACGTGTCCCTGGAGAAGACAAGTAACCACCAGTTGCTCCCACCATAGGCACGTCATTGGCAAACAGGAATAACCATACTGTTGATCCCTCAATGAGGAGAGTACTTTTCTGCATTGCAGCCACAATGGCGCCAATGGTGGTCGCAACTGGCGGGTCGAGTGTCTTCTCCAGGGACACCTACGTGGGTGGCTCAGTGGGATTCCGACCGAGGACAAACACTCTACCACTGAGCCAATGCCTCCTCCCCCAAAATATCCCTCAAAATCTTACTGATACTCATTCTTTTCCAGGAATGAGACCGCTGAGACTTTTAAACCAGTTCTGTATCCAGCAGCAGAAAAAAAAACCCCCGTACACCTTCTGACGTGTGTGAGAAGTTAATGGATTTTTCTGGTTCAAACTGCAAGTCAGCAGTTTTTCTTCCGATTCCATCCAAATCAAATTGAGTCACTTGTTTTTTATTTTAGCTTCGACGTTTCCTGAAAACTTGAATTTAACACAATTTTCTTTCGTTACGCTCCGAGCCGACAAACCAGCATCGAAAGCATGACCTTCACCTGATTGGACGAGAGGAAAATCTACACACAGAAAAATGATTAAATCAGGAAACAGTGAAAAATAACTGAAAATCTATGAGTTAAACATGATCGCCCCACTTTTTAAAAAAAACGTTTCACACAGAAAAACAACAATAATAAAGGATGATTTATAACGATTGATTTTTCATTCATCAGGAGAATATTTATTTATGACATGAGTTCAGAACCAAATACACAAAAAGGTAAACATTATAAATACAGTTTCCATCCATCAGATTATTCTGACGTGGGGTTGGCTGCTGGTTGGAGACCTAACAGGGCAAGGCGTCATGGTGTGTGGGTGGAGGTGTAGGTGGAGGTGTGGGTGGAGGTGTGAAGCCACACACATCAAAATGGATCGTTTTAGATCTACGGCACGTTTCTCGGGTTCTGATAGATGCCCCACCGGAACGACTTCATCTTAACCTTTGGTTGGTTTGTCTCTGAGCTACAGAATCTTGATTTGGCAATTTCTATGATAGTTTTATTTTCTGTGAGCAGATCAGATGTATGAGATCATCATCTTTAACACACATATTCAAATTTAAAAAATTGACTTATCACATAAAATAATTAGGGTCATAAAAACAGCATCAGAGGCCCTGAGACTCTTTGGGGAAAAACAACGTTTATTTTATGGGGAAAATATGGTTTAGAACATTTTGATTTTCCGTTCCGTTCCGTCATCTTCTGCTTGTTCCGGGGTCGGGTCGCGGAGACAACAGCCTCAAACGGGTAGCCCTCAAATTTTTGCCCAGGCTAAAATTGCATCTTTTCTGCATTAAATTATGTCAAAAACATATCAAAACCGTGACAAGAGCGGCCATGCTGATTGGTCTAGAGACAGTGTGGTGAGAGTGGCCATGCTGATTGGTCTAGAGACAGTGTGGTGAGAGCGGCCATGCTGATTGGTCTAGAGACAGTGTGGTGAGAGTGGCCATGCTGATTGGTCTAGAGACAGTGTGGTGAGAGTGGCCATGCTGATTGGTCTAGAGACAGTGTGGTGAGACGGCCATGCTGATTGGTCTAGAGACAGTGTGGTGAGAGCGGCCATGCTGATTGGTCTAGAGACAGTGTGGTGAGAGCGGCCATGCTGATTGGTCTAGAGACAGTGTGGTGAGAGTGGCCATGCTGATTGGTCTAGAGACAGTGTGGTGAGAGTGGCCATGCTGATTGGTCTAGAGACAGTGTGGTGAGACGGCCATGCTGATTGGTCTAGAGACAGTGTCACTGAGGAAAAGACAGGAAACAGAGATGTTTGTAGCAGAGATGAAGATGCTGAGGATCTCTCTGGGAGTGACCAGGATGGACAGGATCAGAGGAACAGCACATGTTAGAGGTTTTAAAGCCAGAGAGGTCAGACTGAGATGGTTTGGACATGTGCAGAGGAGAGAGAGAGAGTACATCAGAAGAAGGATGCTGGGTTTGGAACCACCAGGAAAGAGGACTAGAGGAAGACCAAAGAGGAGGTTCATGGATACAGTGAAGGAAGACATGAAGATAGTTGGTGTGACTGAAGAGGATGCAGCAGATAGGGCTAGATGGAAGAAACTGAGTTGCTGTGGCGACCCCTGAAGGGAAATGATGGAAGAAGAAGAAGAAAAACGTATCACTTGACGAGTATGCATGTGGGTCAGGTTGGTGGCCAGCCTGGGCAGGCACGGTTTCTAGTCGGTCTTAGCAAAACTAGACGTAATGGGACCTAAAGACGAACAAGACAATATGTGACCTTACAAGGTATGAAAGACCCCGGGGATTATTCAGCAAGGGGAAAACAAGACACAGGTGCAAACCTTGGACAGCTGGGACCAGGTGTGAGGAGTCAGGGGAAATAGTCACGTCTACCAAATCAAGCCGAAATATTTTTGACCAGATTTGCGTAAAATGCAGTTTGTAGATTTTTAATTGTTCTTAAAAATGACAAAATTTCTAAATTTTTACCCTAATTTGAGTCTATAAATTGAACCCCGTTCCAGGTGGTTTCAAAGTATCTTTTAATTCTTTTATTTATGAACATTTAAACAGATTTTAAGCCAAAAATCAAGTTGTGCCCACATTAAAGTGTGTGTTCCTCACACAGGTGAAGCAAACACACAATATCCTTTCAGACAAGCATGAAATGTAAAGGTTGCTGTCGGCTTGTGTGACTCATGGCTCTTTCCTGCCCGTATCTCTTCTCTCCATAAAGGCTGTGCATATCTGGCGTGTGCATGACTCTTAAACCCCCACCGCCGCTGCAGGACCTGTGATGTGGTGCCAGTGTGAACTTTATTGTGAAAATCCTGCTTTTTGACCTTTTGAACGTGTTTACGTGGTGTTTCATTCGCCAGAAGACATATTGTGAGAAACATCTATTCATAGCAAAGCTGAACATGTCTGCTGTGGAAGTGGAGAAGGAGGAGTAATCTGTTTGTGATTGAGTTAGAGACGTAATCCCATCAGGATGCTGTGAACTTTATCAGCTGGGCACAGTGCATGTTGTACCAGGTCGGGCACAAGATTGGTACTGAAAATGGTAGAAGATAAAGTATCTGAGAAGATGATCAACATAAAAAAAGCTAGGAAGTGATGGAAGAAAGGAGGGATCTTAATCCCAATCACAGATTAGCAGGTCCTGTTCAATCTGAGTTGGATGGATCACGGACTGGATCGGTTGGAAAAATGTTCATACATATATTTTACTGATTTTTGAAGAATCTTTTGACAATTATGATCTTTAAAGGAGTTAAAATGGAGTTTATTTTCATTTCCCTGTCTTTACTGACCTATTCAAAGACTTTCTCCTCTTCGGCGCTCTCTAGTGGAAGGTAGTTCTGTTCATTTACATCCTGTCTCTTCTCTGAGCTTTCTAGTGCTGATAATAGTCTTTTAAAAATGGTACTGTCATAACACCTCCCAAACCAGAGGAGGGTTGGGTCGTAACTGTTTAGCTTCACAATACAAGCTATGGATGAATTGATCTTGTTTGATGGTTTGGTTTCAATTTTGTTCTCATTGTTTTATCTTTTGCTCTGATTTTTTTTTTTTTTTTTTTGCCAACGATTGGCTTCAAAAGAACTTGGAAAACGTTAAAAAAGAAAGAGACACTTTAAACCTGTTTCTATACAAAACAAAACTTTATGGTCTGTATTTACTTTTTTGATACTTTTTTATTTCTAGGATGCTGAATCGATCTGTCATGGTAAAGAAAGAGCTGAGCCGAAAAACAAAGCTCTCGATTTACAAGTCAATCTACGTTCCTACCATCACCATGGTAACCAGGATCTACGTTCCTACCCTCACCATGGTAACCAGGATCTATGTTCCTACCCTCACCATGGTAACCAGGATCTACGTTCCTACCCTCACCATGGTAACCAGGATCTACCTTCCTACCCTCACCATGGTAACCAGGATCTATGTTCCTACCCTCACCATGGTAACCAGGATCTACGTTCCTACCCTCGCCATGGTAACCAGGATCTACGTTCCTACCCTCGCCACGGTAATCAGGATCTACGTTCCTACCCTCACCATGGTAACCAGGATCTATGTTCCTACCCTCACCATGGTAACCAGGATCTATGTTCCTACCCTCACCATGGTAACCAGGATCTACGTTCCTACCCTCACCATGGTAACCAGGATCTACGTTCCTACCCTCACCATGGTAACCAGGATCTACGTTCCTACCCTCGCCATGGTAACCAGGATCTACGTTCCTACCCTCACCATGGTAACCAGGATCTATGTTCCTACCCTCGCCATGGTAACCAGGATCTATGTTCCTACCCTCACCATGGTAACCAGGATCTATGTTCCTACCCTCAACATGGTAACCAGGATCTACGTTCCTACCCTCACCATGGTAACCAGGATCTATGTTCCTACCCTCACCATGGTAACCAGGATCTACGTTCAGAATCAGAATCAGAATCAGAATGCTTTTATTGCCATGTCAGTGAAAAACATCAGAGACTAGGAACTTGTTCTGGTACTGGTGTGCAAACATATAAAATAAAAATAACCAGGATCTACGTTCCTACCCTCACCATGGTAACCTGGAACTGCGTTCCTACCCTCACCATGGTAACCAGGATCTATGTTCCTACCCTCACCATGGTAACCAGGATCTACGTTCCTACCCTCACCATGGTAACCAGGATCTATGTTCCTACCCTCACCATGGTAACTAGGGTTTTTGTTCCTACCCTCACCATGGTAACCAGGATCTACGTTCCTACCCTCAACATGGTCACTAGCTGTGTGTGCTGACCAAAAGAATGAGATCACGGATACAAGCAGCTGAAATGAGCTTCCTCCTCAGGGTGGCTGGGCTCTCATTCAGATCAGGTGAGAAGTTCTGCCATCCGGGAGGAGCTCGGTGTCGAGCCGCTTCTCCTCCAGTTCGAGAGAAGCCAGATGGGGTGGTTCCAGCATCTGGTCAGGATGCTCCCCGGGCGCCTCTCTGGTGAGGTGTTTGGGCACGTCCCACTGGAAGGAGACCAAGAGGCAGACCCTGGACCCGCTGGAGAGACTATGTGTCACAGCTGGCTGGGGAACTATTTGGGATCTGGAGGATGGAGCCGGGGTGAGAGAAGCCTGGGCCTCCTGTCTGAGGCTGTTGCCCCGCAATGGAATGAACTTTTTTACTTTAGCACAAAGACATTCCTGTGCGATGGACCACAAGTGTCAAAGTCCGGTCCTGGAGGGCTGGTGTCCTGAAGGTTCTTGCATCTACACACCTGATCCAGATTACTGGGTCAATGTACCAAATTTGATTGGTTGTTGATTTCCCTTCATCTGCATCAGCTGTGTTGAACCAGGATCATTGTTTTCCTTCCTGCCTGATCTCCGAGCTCCATTCTTTCCCCCTGGAAACATCCGATTTTTTTAACTTCAGATTTGTGTTTTGGTACCAGCTAAAGGAGTCCAAGCAACGCTCCAAGGAGTCAGGTAGGTTTAACTCAGCATTTATATTAAATACATATGAGATAAGGATGTTTTAGAAGGAAATAAAGTTGGGGACCCATCTTTACGGATGTGTGTGAGGAAGAAACTTACATTAAAAAGGAAGGAAATGATCATCTAAAGAAAACACAGACACGTGTAAACACCGAGCAGAGGGATGCTTTTACATCATGGCATCATTTAATACTAAAGCGGCTAATCAGCAGGACCGCTGGGGTCGTGTGTTTAACGATAACTGAAGATGAATAAATAAATACAGGAGTCTAATCGTTCAGGTTGGAACATCTCAGTCAGGCAGCTAGAAACAGTTCAGTGATTGTTCCGACATGCAGCGATGATTGGAGATCCACAAATAGCAACAAAACACAGTTTGATGGGTTTAAAAACCACCTTCCTCTTTAAGTATCTGAGAAGGAGACACAATATGGAAGCCAGAGGGATTTGGTTGGGGTGAGGAGCGGTCCTGCTCGACCGAACAGGAATCTGAGACCAGCCGAGGATTACCAGAGGTGGACCGTGTGTTTCACACTGAGGCCTTTAGTCGCCTTTGGGGGGAAACGGTGGCTCAGTGGTTGGAGCGTTCGCACGCGGACTGGAAGTAAACCGCGGGTTTGCATCCCACTGAGTGCACGTCTAGGGTCCTTGGAGAAGACACCTAACCCCTCATTTCTCCCACCATTGGCGCCGTCGTGGCAGCCTGCTGCGGTGTAGGAGTGCAGCATACAAATTTCCCCGGTGAGGGATGAATAGAGTGAGTAAAAATAATTTAAAAAAAATTAGTAGTGCTCTGCATGCATCAGTTAGACCTTTGGTGGCATGACCCTCAAAATCAAATCAGTTCATCTATAGTTGGTATTGAGTAACTGTGGGCAGTTCAATTAGAAGCCCTTTACTGTTTTGGTAGATTACATAATCCCACCTCCATTGGGAGACCAAGAGGCAGACCTCGGTGGAGAGACTATGTCTCACAGCTGGCTGGGGAATGTCTCGGGATCCTTCCGGAGGGGCTGGAGGATGCAGTCGGGGTGAGAGAAGTCTGGGTTTCCTGGCTGAGGCTTTTGCCCCTGCGACCCGACCCCAGATAGGAAGAAGATGACTTGATGAATAAAATGATGAATAAAATCAGTATACTTTGTTTTGTAGCAGATTAACTGGATTTTTTTTTTTCTCGATGAAGAACTCTGAGGTTTATTGTCCCACATCTGAAGAAAACCCACCGGCCTCTGTTTACGTTTGTCCACCAGCGTCTTTCAGACAAACCGAGAGAGTGTGAGTCTGTCATCATGTGTGTGCCTGATGAAAACCATTTTATGGGAGTCTGAATCTAAAATGAAGTCAGAAATGGAGACAAACTGTAGAGGGTGTGGATATTTATACAAGAGAAAGCAGAGGAGACAAGATGTAGAGGTGGAACAGGAGGGTGAGAGGAAGGAATGAAGAGGAGGAAGGGGTTTGTGTGAAACACAAGTTGCACCAATCTGTTTTTTTCCCTCAAGTCTTCATGTCAATAAAAGTCTTGAGTATCAAAATAAAATGACCTCAAACGGCTGTTTATGAGTTATTATCCATTCCATTCAGTCGTCTTCCGCTTATCCGGGGCCGGGTCGCGGGGGCAACAGCCTCAGACGGGAAGCCCTGGCTTCTCTCACCCCGAGGCCTAGAGGAAGACCAAAGAGGAGGTTCATGGATACAGTGAAGGAAGACCTTCACCATCTCCTCCTCCTCACCTATGGTCACCAGCTGTGGGTGGTGACTGAAAGAATGAGATCGCAGATACAAGCGGCCGAAATGAGCTTCCTCCGCAGGGTGGCTGGGCTCTCACTCAGAGATTGGGTGAGAAGCTCTGCCATCTGGGAGGAGCTCGGTGTCAAGACGCTCCCCCTCCAGGTCGAGAGGAGCCAGATTGGGTGGTTCGGGCATCTGGTCAAGATTCCCCCAAGCGCCTCGCTGGTGAGGTGTGTCGGGCACGTCCCACTGGGAGGAGCCCAAGAGACACACCCTGGACCTGCTGGAGAGACTATGTCTCACAGCTGGTCGGGGAACGACTTGGGATCCTTCTGGGTGAGCTGGAGGATGCAGCCAAGGTGAGAGAAGCCTGGGCTTCCAGTCTGAGGCTGTTGCCCCCACAACCCAGCCCCAGACAAAATTCTTCCTGCACATCCAGACGTTCTTCTTCTTCATGTCTGAGTCATATATTTAACGGCTGCAGGAAACTCCCACTAATGAGAGGTTAACAAAAGCATAAAAATACTTTTTTTTTTGGACTGCAGCCTTTTATAATCTTTAACTTGAAATAGAAAAACTAAAGTTGCTTTGTGATAAAATTGACATGATTGAAGACGGTGAACAGATGTTTCATTTATCCAGTTTAGTTCAGTCAGAAAGAACTGGGCTGGCACCAAATATAAAACTCCCCGGCTGGAAATTGGTTCCACTCCAGCCCCGTCTTCTTGTATTCATCTCAGTAGAAAGATGAGTTTTCATTCCAGTCACACGCGGTGTAATAAAGTACTCTCTGCTATCCCCGCCACAACAAGAGCCGACATGAAAGTATGGACGAGTGTTGATAAAATATGCCGCCACACAAAACTTGAAATAACCAGACAGCTTTCTGATTGTAAATTTAATGTGGATATGCCCACCAACATGACATATTTTCTAAGGTTCCTCTCCCTAGACGCAGAGTTTTGGTCATATATTTGACTCTAAATATGAGGAAACGTGTGTAGAGATGAACCTGAAAGCGACACGTTTGGGGGGAAAATCAATGGAAGCAGCAGACGGTGAAATTACACGTAATCCTCGTCCTGCCGAGAAGGAACAACACCGAGTATCAATAAAGTTCAGTCTGTAATCCACAGGGACTTGAGTGGGATTAACGGAGATGTGTGAACAACACCACGGTGATTGTAAAACTCTAGAAAAAAACATTTGATATGTGAAACTCCACAGGAAGTAAGTGAAAACAAGGAGGTCTGCTTTTTAAAGTCCTCTCAAGTGGTCTTCATGGTGGGAACAAATACGAACAAAAAAACAAAGGATTCTCCTCATGTCCTCCATTTTTTTTTTTGAGTATAACTTAAACCTTTTATGGTCCACTGGGAATCACCACCAGGCTGCATGGACTGTACAAATACCACGATTTCAATCTTCTCATCCCATCATTACATTGGTTCACCGTGGTAAAGAGAGAGCTGAGCCGAAAAGCAAAGCTCTCGATTTACAAGTCGATCTACGTTTCTACCTTCACCATGGTAACCAGGATCTACGTTTCTACCCTCACCATGGTAACCAGGATCTATGTTCCTACCCTCACCATGGTAACCAGGCTCTACGTTCCTACCCTCACCACGGTAACCAGGATCTACATTCCTACCCTCACCGTGGTAACTAGGATCTACATTCCTACCCTCACCATGGTAACCAGGCTCTACGTTCCTACCCTCACCGTGGTAACTAGGATCTACATTCCTACCCTCACCATGGTAACCAGGTTCTATGTTCCTATCCTCACCATGGTAACCAGGATCTACATTCCTACCCTCACCGTGGTAACCAGGATCTACATTCCTACCCTCACCATGGTAACTAGGATCTACGTTCCTACCCTCACCATGGTAACCAGGATCTACATTCCTACCCTCACCATGGTAACCAGGTTCTATGTTCCTATCCTCACCATGGTAACCAGGATCTACATTCCTACCCTCACCGTGGTAACCAGGATCTACATTCCTACCCTCATCATCAGAGGTGTCAAGTAACGAAGTAAGTCTACTTCGTTACCTTACTCAAGTAGAAAATCGCGTTATCTTTACTTTAACGAAGTAATTATTTTTTTGTCTACTTTTTACTTTTACTCACTACTTTTTTATGCAATTATCTTTACTTTTACTTCGTTCATTTTATAAAAAGTAGTCGCTACTTTCGCCATTTTGTCACCGTTAAAAAGCCGCGACTGTTTGTCGGAGTTTTTTTTTTTTTTATGAACCCTGAATGCATCAAACAAAGGAACAGATGAATGATTGGCTGAAAGGTCCAGTCAATCATTACTTTGGGGCGAGTAGCCCCGCCCACAAACTTTTAAAGAGCAGGGACGTCAATTTCCGTGTTTGAGACTCGGGCTCGGAAATCAAAGTGTTTCTGATGCTGCAACACTGAACTTTGATTGAATTATCAATTTTTTTAAAAAAAAACAACAGCAAAGAAATGTTTTTTTTATTATTATTTTCAGTCTGCGGTTATTGTAAACGTCTTTGCTGAAAATGTTGTAGATGGTATTTTTATAAAAATAACTTTGATCTGTGACGCACTATTTAATCTTTAGAAACAAAGCTAATTGAACTGATTAATCCATAAATAGTAGTGGATGAAGTATTTGTGCTTAAAAGCACCCAAAATGTTATTGATTAGTTTATAAAAACTGACTGAGGAGATTAAAACTACACATCGCTTAGATTTTGTATCATGAAGATGTTTGGGTTAACATTAAAAAAAACTTATATGTATGTACACATATATATGTAGATATGTATATATGTAAATTTATATACACCGTCTCCTAGGTCCCGCCCCTACTGTTTTTTTAAAATCTTGTTTCTCTGGTTATTTTTTTCATTTTTACAGTTCTTAAAATTTTAGAAAAAGAATCCAAGGATTTTGCCTCCTGTGTGTTTCCTTCACTCCCACTGCCTTACGAGTGCATGTAAAGGGTGTTATTTTGTCAATGGGCGTGGTTTTACTGGGTGTACGATATTTTTTGTAAAATACGATAATTTTACGTCATTAGTACGATAATCCAGCACCTCCCACCTGGCAACGCTGGTTCCAGGTGTCACGCAGGCTGTATGTGGCACTCCCAACCTTATCAACTTGATAAAGACTATTCAGTATTGCCTCAAAAAACTTTGAGAACTAGCTGCCTTCAAGGCTTAAAAAAGCCTTTTGGTCATTTTTTTTTCATTTATTTATTTTTTTTTTTACATTGAGTGTGTTTGTGTGTTTTTATTTACATTGAGTGTGTTTGTGTCTTGAAGTTGGTTAAATTAGGTGATGCAGAGTGAAGCTTGATAGCTGAAGGGACGTTACATATTGCCCTGCTTATGTTAATACATTTGATTGTGTTCATTAATCGATTTCCAATAAAGATTATTAAGAAATAAATGTTTCTGATTCATAAAGTTTCACCAAAACACTTTCATTTATTATCATATTTTCTGCTCCTTAAAGCATGTGATAATAGTTAAAAAAATATGTTCATACGCTTTTGTTAACAATATTCCTTTTTTTCCTGAAAATTACTTTTACTTTTTTTACTTGAAGTAGTTTTAAAATAGGTTACTTTTTACTTTTACTTAAGTAGAAAACTTGAGTTGATACTTCTACTTTTACTAAAGTAGTTTTTTAACTCGGTATTTATACTTCTACTTGAGTAGAAAATGTTGGTACTTTTGACACCTCTGCTCATCATGGTAACTAGGATCTACATTCCTACCCTCACCATGGTAACCAGGTTCTACGTTCCTACCCTCACCATGGTAACCAGGATCTATGTTCCTATCCTCACCATGGTAACCAGGATCTACATTCTTACCCTCACCATGGTAACCAGGATCTATGTTCCTATCCTCACCATGGTAACCAGGATCTACATTCCTACCCTCACCGTGGTAACCAGGATCTACATTCCTACCCTCACCATGGTAACCAGGATCTATGTTCCTATCCTTACCGTGGTAACCAGGATCTACATTCCTACCCTCACAATGGTAAATGGACTCTACTTCTATAACGCTTTTCCACCTGTGTCGGCACTCCAAGCGCTTTACAGTGTAGCTCACATTCACCCATTTACACCTGATGGGGATGCCTCCATGCAAGGAGCAAACCACCATCAGGAGCAATTGGGGGTTTGGTGTCTTGCTCAAGGACACCTTGGCATGAACTCCTGGTGGGGGATTGAACCGGCAACCCTCCGGTTACAGGGCGGTCACCCTACTCATTGAGCCAACCTTCCCCACAACCTTCCTACGTTCCTACCCTTACCATGGTAACCAGGATCCAGGCATCGCTGTAGGTTTTTCTTATGAAGTAATGGCAGATTATTTGTTGGCGTTGGTTGCCGTGGTAAAGGAAGAGCAGCTTGATCATGACTTACTGGAAGAAGAAAGTGACTAATCGGAGCATTTGTTTGAGGGTATTTTGTTACGGTTACAAACCAACGTCCGGTCAGGTACAATAATATAAAACACTAAGGTTATTAAACTGAAACATCTTTCAGAGAGTACATTATCTAAAAATAATAGACAGTCTTTACCCAATCATGAAGATGACATTAGAAAAATAAAGTGATACATAACTCCGGTCTCACTGGCCAGCTCTACTTTGATCCATTCATTTTTTTAAACCTCCTCTTCCAGTGTGGGTGATGAGGAGAGGTGGAGGTCTTTCTGGGAGCAAACAGGAGAGAGGAAAGTTTACCTTTGGAGGTCACCAGTCCTTCACAGTGACACAGCGGCAGTTTGCGGTGACCAATTACCCCAAATTGTGTGTTTTTGGTTGTAAATCTACGCACACACGGGGAGGACATGCAAACTCTCCACAGGAAGAGCAGACCTCAAGACATCGACCTCGTTCAAACCAGCATCCGTTTTCCTGTGAGACTGCAGCACTTACCCGCCAGCCCCACCCCTGCCAGTGTGTAGCCCACATGTGCATTTTCAACCAAAGAAACCCATCTAAAATATAACAGTCTTTTTCTGGAGGTGGTGGAGTTTATAAAAAATGACACAGAAGACCAAGAATTTGACAAATTTCTCAATTACCGTTCCCGGATAAATACATTTTAAAATATAACAATCAATTGATAAAAGTCCAAATAAATGATGTGTGGATGTGTGGTTGGTACTGGACTGCTGTAACAGCCTTTTCTCAGCCATGAACCTGGTCCTCATCCAGTTGATCTGGGGCTTCAGGACTCTAAGTCTACCAGATGGAAGGATGGAGAACAGGAAGTGTCCTTGGTGGGCGGGATCATCACAGATCTGTTCAGCCTTTTGAAGGAAATCTTTGGCATAAATCTCCACGAGGTGTGGATGTGAGAAGCCAACAATCACTGGGCAGTCGTGATGATCCGTTGTTTCTTCAACAGCCTCAGTCGGGAAGCCCAGGCTTCTCTCACCCCGGCTGCATCCTCTAGCTCACCCGGAAGGATCCCAAGTCGTTCCACAGCCAGCTGTGAGACAAAGTCTCTCCAGCAGGCCAGTGTCTGCCTCTTGGTCTCCTCCCGGTGGAACGTGCACGAAACACCTCACCTAGCTACTCTCGACTTTAAGAAGCAGTGGAGGCTGTTGCCCCTGCGACCCGGCCGTGGATAAGCGTAAGGCAGGATTATTGATAACAGATATGTACTGTACTGCTGGAGCCTCATCCTTGTCCTTTTCCCCTCTAATCTGCTCATCTAAACCCTTTTAAATCCTTCGCTTTTCTGCCTTGTGTGTTTGGGCATAAATCCAGTGTGTCCAGGGAAAAGCTTGCCATCCTGTGTTTCTCAAAAACGGTGTCGGTGTTGTGCCAGAAAAGGACTTTCTACTAGAGCAGGACTTCCAAAAAAACCTTTCCGGGCTGATTACAGGCAAGAGGTAGTGTACACCTAGAACAGGTTGCCAGTCTGTAGGGGGGCCACATAGAGACAACCATCCACACACACCCATGCTTAGGGGCAATTTCGCAGCAGCCACTGAAGATAACATGAATATTTTTGGAGGGTGGGATGAATCTGTAGAACCCAGAATACTGGCTCAGTAAGTAGGGTGACCGTCTAGTAACCATGTTCATAATTTGCAAAGGATTTTGGACTTGTTTTGTTTACTTTTTAACACATCATTTTCTTCAAGATGAGAATCATAACCCACAAAAGCATAAAACCTCCTTTTTTAGTGTTTAAATCCTTCTTCTTCTTTCTGCATTTCCCTTAAAAGGGCGCCACATCAAGTCAGTTTCTTCCATCTAACCCTATCTCCTGCATCCTCTTCAGTCACACCAACTATCTTCATGTCTTCCTTCACTGTATCCATGAACCTCCTCTTTGGTCTTCCTCTAGTCCTCTTTCCTGGTGGTTCCAAACCCAGCATCCTTCTTCTGATGTACTCTCTCTCTCTCCTCTGCACATGTCCAAACCATCTCAGTCTGACCTCTCTGACTTTAAAACCTCTAACATGTGCTGTTCCTCTGATCCTGTCCATCCTGGTCACTCTCAGAAAGATCCTCAGCATCTTCATCTCTGCTACAAATGTCTCTGTTTCCTGTCTTTTTCTCAGTGACACTGTCTCTAGACCAATCAGCATGGCCGCTCTCACCACACTGTCTCTGGACCAATCAGCATGGCCGCTCTCACCACGGTTTTCTACACTTTACTTTTCATTTTATCTGAAACTCTTCTATCACACATCCCACCTGATACTTTTCTCCACCCGTTCCAGCCTGCCTGCACACGCTTCTTCACCTCTTTTCCACACTCTCCATTGCTCTGGACTGTTGATCCTAGATACTTCAAATCTTCCACCTTCTTTATCTCTTCTCCCTGTAACCTCACTTTTCCATTTGGATCCCTCTCATTCACACTCGTACTCTGTTTTACTCTGACTAATCTTCAAACCTCTTCTTTCTAGTCTAAACCTCCACCTAAATCCTTCTAAATGCTGTTAAAGTCTTCTATTAACACCAATTTTTTCAAATACAATTAAATGTAAAAGTTAGAAGAAATAAAACATGTTTAGAAACGTAATATTTTATAAAGAAATAGGTCTTAAAAGCGTCCATGTTTTTATTATTTTGTAGAATGAGGACCTTTCAGGGCTCCTTTTGGCTCAGAAATGTCATCCACTTATTGGTTTTTGAGAAACACAGGATGGCAAGCTTTTCCCTGGACACACTGGATTTATGCCCAAATACACAAGGCAGAAAAACGAAGGATTTAAAAGGGTTTAGATGAGCAGATTAGAGGGGAAAAGGACAAGGATGAGGCTCCAGCAGTACATATCTGTTATCAATAATCCTGCCATAGGATATCGATCAGTAAATGGCCAGTAAATCACTTTCATTTTTCCTACTTCTCTGAGTTTGAAACATTTTCCTTCCTCCTGTCATTAGGATGCAGTGCAGGAAACAGACTGCATCCACCAGAGAAATCTTCCAGAGACCACCGAAACAAGTGCTGCGGATAATGCTTCAGCATATACACCAGGCATACACGATGTGGGTAGATTATTCGCAGATGGCAGTAGACGGGGGGCAATTTCACACAATATAGCTTCCATGTTGTTTTCTGGAAATATCTAATCCATGGTTTTCTCCAGGGACTGTTTTTCAGAGAAGTCCTTACATATCTTTTGACAAATCCATCAGTATCTAACTCTTCCCTGAAATCAAACCCGCTGTGATCTGCTGTCAGAGTCCACCACTGATCATGTCACAGATAAAGTGCTGAAGTTTTTATTGGAAATAAAAATAAAAACAGCTTTTTTTGGTTTATTTTAAAGAGCGGTTAGTTTCACCTTCAGAGGATTTAGTCCTTCACAGTGGTGGATGAAGTACTCAATTTTTGTACTTAAGTAAAAGTACAGATAATTAGGCAAAAAATTTACTTAAGTAAAAGTACAAAAGTACTTGGTGTAAATTTTACTTTTTAAGTAAAAAGTAAAAGTCGACCATTATTCAAATGTTATTTGTTGTGCTATAGGGTGTCACCATGGTAACCAGGATAAATACTCTGCAGGGGTGTGACCCCCCTCTCCCGCCTCTTTTGGTCCACAAAAATATAAATAAATAAAATAAAAGGAAAGGGGACAAGTCAAGCTATCCCCTAGAAGGGCCAGTGAATGGGCGCCAAAATGGAGGAAAATGACACTTATTTTTTTAAATGTTATGGGGTGAGGGTAGCCCCCCCAGTCACTATATATTGGCTTTGTCAAAGCCCCGCCCCCCTTTGGAAAATTCTAGATCCGCCCCTGCTCCATGTAAAGATGGCTCAACTTTTTATTTAGAAGTAAACACAACGAACAACGATCTACTGACTCTTTTTAATTTGTACTATATTTAATGTTAGGTTTTTGAATGAATGAGGAAAATGTTTCTCGATTCATGACTTCTTCTCCCGATCAACTGCTTCTTTTGATTTTGGCGATGCGGCTTCAAGATGCGCAAAAAAAAAAAAAACCTGTGTATTTTTCTAATTGATTGAAAATGTAACAAAAAATGTAAAACACACTTTTAAAAAGTAGCGAAGTAAAAGTACAGATATTTACTCTAAAAATGTAGTGAAGTAAAAGTAAAAGTACCGGTCTTAAATTTTACTTTAGTAAAGTACAGATACACAATTTTTTTCTTAAGTACATTAACGAAGTACATTTACTTCGTTACGTTCCACCACTGGTCCTTCACACAAGTCAAGGTGACGTCTCTCGTTACTTTGATCAAATTATAGTGATGTTTCAGTTACACATTTGTGTAACTGAAACATCTCCACCATAATTTGTGGATCTTGATGTGGCACACTTGTGAGGTGGGATGGATTATCTCAGCAAAGCAGAAGTGCTCACTATCACACATTTAGACAGATTTGTGAACAATGTTTGAGAGTCACGTATGTGTAACTGCACTGCATGGTGGCAGTGGTCAGCACGGTGGTCTCACAGCTAGAAAATCAGGCGACTTAAAGCAGCTGGGATAGGCTCCAGCATGCCCCTGGAACCCTGTTAGACAGACCCGAAGATGAATGAATGACCAAATGTTACCTGTGAGAGCTGACGAGTCATTCTGTTTAAAATAATTAGTCCTAATTTAATTGTTTTAGTCACTGCGGGCAAATTATTGATCTCATTCTCAAAATGTGTTCAGCAAATTGTAATTGGTTGGTTCCAGTGAGAGTCAGTATGTGATTGGTTGTTTGTGTGTGGCGACCTAGTGAGCTGTGTAGGATGTACCCCACCTCTGTCCTAATAAACACGCGAGATTTGGGCAAAATGGTCACAGCTTCTTAACCGTCTATCCTTTACGGGTTGCGGGGGGCGCCGTTGCCCATATCGGCTGATTCAAGGCGAGGAGCAGGGTACACCAAGAACAGGTTGCCAGTCTGTCGCAGCAACACACAACCATACACACATTCATTCCTAGGGGCAATTTGGCACTGGCCAAGCAACCCAGCATGCATGTTTTGAGGGTGGGAGGAAACCCACGAAGACACGGAGAGAACATGCAAACTACAAACAAACAGAAAGGACAGTGTTCCAAGCCCCGTTCCCATCCGGGACTCAAACCCACGACCTTCTTGCTGTGAGACCACTGCGCCACCGTGCCGCCCTGAGAACATGGTACTAAATCTATTTTTCATTAGAATGTTTTCCAAACGGGCAGGACGGTGGTGCAGTGGGTAGCACAGTGGTCTCACAGCAAGAAGGTTGTGGGTTAGAGTCCCGGGTGGAGACGAGGCTTGGAACACTGTCCTTTCTGTATGGAGTTTGCATGTTCTCCCCGTGTTTGCATGGGTTTCCTCCAGGTACTCCGGTTTCCTCCCACCCTCCAAAGACATGCATGCTAGGTTGATTGGCCGGTGCCAAACTGCCCCTGAGAATGAGTGTGTGGATGGTTGTATGTGTGTGGCCCTGCGAAAGACTGGCGACCTGTTCGGGGTGTACTCTGCCCTTCGCCTTAAATCAGCCGGGATCGGCTCCGGCACCCCTCCCCAACCTTGAAAGGGACATCCGGATAAGAAGATGACCGACTGACTGACTGACTGTTTTCCAAACTGAAAGAAGGACCGAATGGAAAAAATTCTGTTTTTACCACTTGAAAAAATCCACATTGAGAGGATCACCTGGACATGTAGAAAGAATTTAGAGACATAAAAACTTTATTTTGAGGAATGAACCTTTAATTTTGAGAAGTCGACTTAATTTTGCTACATTTTCACAAATTTGAAGTTTGTTGTCAGAAATGCACAAAAAAAAAAAAAAAAACTCCACTTTTTCTTGGCTTCCAGCATTAATGGAGTGCATGAATCTGTGAGAGTTTTCTTCTTGTTGAGATACAATAAAGTTAATGTGGCAGTGGTTCAATGTAAAACCTTGGCTGGCAGTGACATCCTGGTGGCTGTAATTGGACTGGGCAGCTTCCAACAGTCATAACTGGAAAATATGAGACGGCCAATTTCATTGTCGCACCGGAGTGTGAACAAGACTGTAAGTCAAAATGCTTCAAGTTGATCACAGTTTGGCTCGATCATCAAGTCTTAGAAAGGTGACTGTGAAGATTAACGGAGCTGGAAAAAACATGGAGGGGTCTCAATCCTTCAAACATCCGCCTGAAGAACTTCCTTAAAAAAAAATAATGTCTTAAAATGATAAAATAAAATTAGTTCATTGGCACTCGTTTACACAGAAAGGGAGGTGAGGAGGCGACAGCTCGTGTCTAGGTGTCCTTGGGGAAGACACCTCACCCCCTGTTTCTCCCACCATCGGAGCTGTCGTGGCTCAAAAGAAACGCCTGCTGCGGTGCAATGCACACAGAAATTTCCCGTCAAGGGTTGAATAAAGTACGTTTAAAAAAATACACATGAGAACGTGTAGTATTTAGAGATGTGTAACCGTGTGTTTATGAATATTCAGATTCATGCTCAGTCACACCCTTATTTCACATCATAAAACAACAGAATGTGGACAATAAAAGAGTTCCACTGAACAGCGGCATGTGTTTCAGGCTGATTTTTGGCAACAGGTCACTTCCTGACATGTCTGCAGACTCGTTTTAAAAGCAGATCTAAGGACACTGAGGAACAGTGAAAGACATAAACGGCCGTATAGACCTGTCAAAGCCGGATCCCGTCAGACCTCAGAAGCTATGCAGGCTGGTCCTGGGAAGTAATTGGATGAAAAAACACTCTAGAAACTATCTTTTTAAATGCATGGTATAGTTAAATGTGTTAGTCAGTTTCTTCCATCTAACCCTATCTGCTGCATCCTCGTCAGTCACACCAACTATCATCATGTCTTCCTTCACTGTATCCATGAACCTCCTCTTTGGTCTTCCTCTAGTCCTCTTTCCTGGTGGTTCCAAACCCAGCATCCTTCTTCTGATGTCCTCTCTCTCTCTCTCCTCTGCACATGTCCAAACCATCTCAGTCTGACTTTTCTGACTTTAAAACCTCTAACATGTGCTGTTCCTCTGATCCTGTCCATCCTGGTCACTCCCAGAGAGATCCTCAACATCTTCATCTCTGCTACCTCCATCTCTGTTTCCTGTCTTTTCCTCAGTGACACTGTCTCTTGACCAATCAGAATGGCCGCTCTCACCACACTGTCTCAAGACCAATCAGCATGGCCGCTCTCACCACACTGTCTCTAAACCAATCAGCATGGCCGCTCTCACCACACTGTCTCTAGACCAATCAGCATGTCCGCTCTCACCACACTGTCTCTAGACCAATCAGCATGGCCGCTCTCACCATGATTTTGTACGCTTTCCCTTTTATTTTATCTGAAACACTTCTGTCACACATCACACCTGATACTTTCCTCCACCCGTTCCAGCCTGCCTGCACACGCTTCTTCACCTCTTTTCCACACTCTCCAGACATGGAGAGTGTCTCATATATTGTAATTGTTCAAATTATAATTTGTATTCTTTTTGTTCACTTGATTTTTTTGGTTTAATTTTACCTACAAAATCCAAGTTTTGCCAAATGCAACTTTAATAAATTAGTGTCATTATGAGAAAAATTTAAGGACTTCTGACTTTACTTTGTCTTTATTTCCAGACTCACTTTATGAGCCTGGAAAAAAATAGTTTCCTACTTTAGTTCCTGACAACAGATTTTCACTTCACCCCAGAAGAGTCCCAATCCATTTAGGGACTGCTTTGTTTTGTTTTTCTTAGTTTGCCTCTCGTTTCTCTTTTATTCTCCTGCATCGTTCACGTCCTCCAGTCTGTCTACCTTTGTCTTCTCTTTCTTCAACCCCACATGTGCTCCGAGCCTTTTCCTCATCCTGAACAATAAGCACTTTCTTTTATTTTTTTCAACCAACAGTGTTGAATAACAAAGATTGTCGCCATGGATACGATTTTATCCAATGAGCTCCGAGTGGCCCTTTCCGAATTCTAAAAGAAGTAATTATCTGATGACATCAAAGACAGGTGACGACATGAAAAAAAAGAGGATGGAGTCTGAGCCGTTTTCAGACGTGTAGAAGTGATCCAGTTCTTCTTATTCAGCAGGGACTGATGGCTTCGGGCGTCAGGGTTCCACCCTCACACCCTGGTCTGCTTAAATAAACAGGGTTATTCAGAGTCTCACTTTAATTTACTGTCTCAAATCTAAATACCACGTCTAGTTTGCTTGTTTGTTGCCATGGCAACGCAATGTTTGCCATCCTCACAACTAATTTGAGACGACTCGTTTGAGACGACGCCTGCCGTTGATCAGTAACGACTGATTGAGATCTGTGTGACGAAGTCATGTGTGTAAAATTTAAATTCTGTGGCCTTTGTGTGTCGAGGTGCACGGTTAGGACCGTGACCTCACAGCTAGATGGTTGCTGGTCTTTCTGTGTGGAGTCTGCATGTTCTCCACATGTATGTGTGGGTTTTCTCTGGTTTCCTCCCACTCTTCAAAAAACATGCCTGTTGATTGTCTGCTATAAAACTGCCCCTAGGAATGAATGTGTGTGTCTGTGTGTGTGTGTGTGTGTGTGTGTGTGTGTGTGTGTGTGTGTGTGTGTGTGTGTGTATGGTTGTCTATGTCAAGTGTGTCTGCTGCCAACAGACTGGCGACATGTTTGGGGTGTACCCTGCCTCTTGAATCAAATCAGCCAGGACAGACTCAGGCACCACTAGAGTAGTTCCGTTCCGTCGTCTTCCACTCATCCAGGGCCGGGTTGTGTGGGCAACAGCCTCAGACCGGAAGCCCAGGCTTCTCTCACCCGGCTGCATCCTCCAGCTCACCCGGAAGGATCCCAAGTCGTTCCCCAGCCAGCTGTGAGACATGCCTCTTCGTCTCCTCCCGGTGGGACGTACCCAAAACACCTCACCAGCGAGGCGCTCGGGGGGCATCCTGACTAGATGCCCAAACCACCCCATCTGGCTCCTCTCGACCTGGAGGAGGAGCGGCTCGACACCGAACTCCTCCCAGATGGCAGAGCTCCTCACCCAATCTCTGAGTGAGAGCCCAGCCACCCTGCAGAGGAAGCTCATTTCGGCCGCTTGTATAAACGCTTGAAAAAACAGTTCAGAAGATTAATTAAATTGTTGACTTTGACTTGGCCTGATGAAAACAAAAATCTAATCAGTTCATCAATAGTTGGCACTCATTTTAGTTTAAGCAGTTTTATTAAAATGCCTTCTGTAATTCTAAAAAATTACATTCACAAAAGTGTTTTGGAAAATAACCTTTTTTAAATATATTTTTTTGGCCAGTAATTGTCAGTGTCTTCCAAACCAAATGGGATGTTAATAAAACTGCCTACGGTTACTCAGTACCAGTAATGAATGAACTGATTACATTTTCAGTGTCATGCAAAGTTGAAGGTCACTTTTATTTGTGAACGTGATATCTCCAAAACGACTGATGGGATTTTACTTAAACTACCCAAACTTATCCGGTACCAGCTGTAGATGAAATCAAATCAAATTTTATTCGTAAAGCACTTTTCCAACATAAAGTTACACAAAGTGCTGAAAAAAAAAGAAATGTAAACAACATTAAAATCCATATAATTAAAAAACAGTAAGTAAAAAAAAAAAACAGAAACAAGCATACATCAAAAATCACACACTCATAAAAAACACTGCACACCTGGATCAACTTTCACAAAACCCCGCCCACACAGACACCCTTCCCAACCCCAATTTCACATGAACCGCTAGCTACTGTCTCTTTAACTGAAATAAAAATAAACATCCGGCCTAATGCTGTGAGGAAATAATAACTGGGGATCGATCCAAACCAGGAGTCGGCCTAACCACGACTGCAACGGCCAAAACCACAGGGGTCTACCCAGCTCCAGGAGACACAGGTACCCACAGAAGCCACCTGGCTGAAGTGCAGCACCCACACCACCCAGGCCAGTCAGACCCCCACAGAGAAGACCCTACAGACTGAGCAGGCAGAACTGGTGGGATGGAGGATCCCCATGAGGAAACACTGGAATAAGACACAGTAGAAAATAATAGAATAAAAACTAGAACCAGTTAAAAACTGGGCAGCACGGTGGCGCAGTGGGTAGCATAGAGGCTTCACAGCAAGAAGGTTGTGGGTTTGAGTCCCGGGCAGGGAAGAGGCTAGGAACACTGGCTTTTCTGTGTGGAGTTTGCATGTTCACCCGGTGTTTGTGTGGGTTTCCTCCGGGTACTCCAGTTTCCTCCCACCCTCCAAAAACATGTTAGGTTGATTGGCTGGTGCGAAATTGCCTCTAGGAATGAATGTGGGGAAGGTTGTATGTGTGTGGCCCTGCAACAGACTGGCAACTTGTTCAAGGTGTACCCTGCCTGTTCCGTTCCGCCATCTTCCACTTGTTCTGGGGTCGGGTCGCGGGGGCAACAGCCTCAAATGGGCAGCCCAGGCCTCTCTCTCCCCGGCTGCATCCTCCAGCTCACCTGGAAGGATCCCAAGTCGTTCCCCAGCCAGCTGTGAGACATCGTCTCTCCAGCGGGTCTGGCCCTTAGGGGCAGGATGCAGGGTTCCTGTACCCTCACCTTAAATCAGCCTGGATGAGCTCCGGCAGCCCCCGCAACCCTGTAAGGGATAGATGGATAATAAGGTGACTGACTGTGACTCTGTACCAGCCATTAATGAACTGACCAAGTTTCCTGTCAAGATCACAAACTTCCATGGCAGACAGAAGAATATTATTTCACACCTTGGCGTCGTTTTAATCTTGTTTTTTTAGACCGACATAGTCGTGAAGACGACAGGCTGTAAGATCTTAAGCCTGGTTCATAAAACACAGAATAAAACATCCCTCTTCCTCTCGCTTCCTCTTCCACATACAGCTTCCTTTTAAAATACTTCTTCTTTTAGACCTAACCTTTCTTATAAGCGATATGAAGCTTTTGATTTGCTGGATCATCTCTGAATAAACGGAGAAAAGAAAAACAGATTGTATCGGAAGCGTCAAGTTGGAGGTTAAAGCAGTGACATTTTGTTATTTCACTCTTCAAACATTCGGTCGGAGACTCAGACGCTCTTTGTTGCATGTTTACTGATACACCGAACCAAGTGAGCAAAGCCACCGTGGGCTTGAACAAAGATGGTAAATACCTGATTGTAAAGGTGTGAAATTGAGGATTTATTTTCTTCAGATGATTTTAAACTCAATTCAGAAGCAAACAAAGCGATAAAAGTCTGCATGAGAAACAAAGATGAGCTGGAAAAACAAACCTGGTCCTAAAAATAAAGGAAATTATATTGTAAAATTCAGTCAGTCACATTCTTGACCATCTATCCCTTACAGGGTTGTACGACCTCCGTGTAGCTGTCCCCTCTTAAAAATTCTTTAAACAAAAATAAACAAAAAAATTTGTCAATTGTATGTGCTGTTTTAATTTTTTAAGAAATACAATTTGGACGATGTCAGACCGTCATTAAGACCGTCATTTATTTCCAGGCGTTGCCATCTTTGATGACATTATGACCAATCGTATCTCTTAAAATAAAAAACTAAAATAGCACAAACGATTTTTTTTTTTTTACTGCACATAACACAGTGAAGGGAGCAGCAAAGAACACTACATTGGGGAAACGAAGCAACCACTCCACAAAAGACTTTACCAACACAGAAGAGAAGCCTCTAGTGGTCCACAGTCTGCTGTACATCTGCATCTTAAATCCACCAAACACACTTTTGAGGACAGTGAGGTGAAGATTCTAAGTAGAGAGAAAGGTTGGTTTGAAAGAGGGGTGAAAGAAGCCATCTTTGTGATGAAAGAAAATCCCTCACTGAATCGGAGTGGAGGCGTTAGATACGTTTTGCCCGGTATCTATAGCTGCCTTTTGAAGCCATGGACTAAAGATGACACCTCGTGACCCAGTTTCATGCCTCTCGTTAGCAGGAATTTCTATTCACTAGGCTTTTAGCATTTTTATAATAGGTTTGTTTACTGGTCTGTGGCTACAATAGGAGCCATTCACGGCCATCATAGGTAACACAGGCTCATTGGTCGAGCCCTTCTTACTATTTTTTTTACCTGTTACTCAGGTTAGTATAAATGGATCCAGGTTTCAGTCCATTTCATTCAGATTGAAAATGATTTCCGGATGGAAGTCAAAACGTCTCGTTCAAGAATTAAACTGTCCAGAAGACCTTTTTGAAACTTTTTCTACTATAAACTGCACATAACAGCACAAACGATTGACATATTGCTAGTCTGTCGCGGGGCGACACACCTCTGACCTAACCAGGTTTTGAGTTAGCTCAGTGTCGTTTCTGTGTGGAGTTTGCATGTTCTCCCTGTGTACTTGTTGGTTTTCTCCAGGTACTCCAGTTTCCTCCCAACTTCCAAAAACATGCATGCTAGGTTGATTGACCACTACAAAATTGCCTCTAGGAATGGGTGTGGATAGTTGTGTATGTGTGCCCGCAACAAACTGGCGACCTGTTTGGGGTGTACCCTGCCTTTCGCCTTAAGATCAACTAGAACAAGCTGCAGTACCTCCTGCAACACCATCAGGGTCAAGAGGTTCAGACGACGAAAGTTGACATTCAAACAAGCTACAATTTTTGTAACATCCACTGGCGACAGGATCATTTCCTACACGTCGGAAAGGAAGACACTTTTATCGCTATTGAGTAATCTCGATTTACAAGTCGATTTACGTTCCCACCCTCACCTATGGTCACCAGATGTGGGTGGTGACCGAAAGAATGAGATTGCAGATACAAGCGGGCGAAATGAGCTTCCTCCGCAGGGTGGCTGTGCTCTCACTCAGAGATTGGTTGTGGAGCTCTGCCATCTGGGAGGAGCTCGGTGTCAAGCAGCTCCTCCTCCAGGTCGAGACGAGCCAGATGGGGTGGTTCGCGCATCAGGTCAGGATGCCTCCCGAGCGCCTTGCTGGTGAGGTGTTTTGGGCACGTCCCACCGGGAGGAGACCTAAAGGTAGACCCCAGACCTGCTGGAGAGAATATGTCTCACAGCTGGCAGAGGAACGACTCGGGATCCTTCCGGGTGAGCTGAAGGATAGACCTGGGGTGAGAGAAGCCAGGGCTTCCCGTCTGAGGCTGTTGCCCCCGCGACCCGGCCCCGGATGAGCAGAAGTTGACTGACCGGAACGGGTAATCAGTTACACATTGTGGTGATGACTGTACTTGGTATAATTGAGATTTTTAACGTCATTCAGGTGTGTGTTTTTCTCCCCAACATTTAAATCAAGCACACGGTACGAGTGGTTTTGATGAATCCAGATGAGTACATCATTTTGATCATACACCCCTATTTTAACACCAACGACTGAGTGGCATCACAATCCGCTCTGCCACCTGCAGAAACGTCTTTCAGAATGCCTTCGACTTGTACAATAAATTGGAACGAGTCTTTTAGATAATCTGTGTATCATCTGAAATCTTGTCAGACAGATTAAGCTCCAGAGACAGAAAAGAACCACCTTTCTTCTCTTTTTCTGTCAGAGCCGCTCTTTGAGCTGACATGCAGTTCAGAGGAAAAGAAGAGGAAGTAAACCTTCCTCTCATGAACGCCGAGCCTGGGAAAACGTCTCCTTCCACGAAGCCTGTTATTTTTTTATGACTTATTTTCAGCTCTGACTTTAAAACGAACACTTTCTACCAACTTTTTTTTTTTTTCTTTAGCTCACTGACAAGTTTGCATCTACGTTTTCTGAACTGCTTATTTCTTAACGAGGCCGCAGGGTGCTGGATACAATCCTGACTGATTTAAGGCGAGAGGCAGGGTACACCCTGAACAGGTCACCAGTCTGTCACGGGGCCACACAACCACTGACACACACACTCACACCTGGGGGTAATATGGTACCGGCCAATCAACCTAAAATGCATTTTTTTGGGAGAGTAGGAGGAAACCAGAGTACCCGGAGAAAACCCACACATAAACAGGGAGAACATGCAAACTCCACACAGAAAGACTAGTGTTCCAAACCTCATCCCCACTCCGGGACTCGAAACCTGACATTCATACTGTGAGGCCTCTGTGCTGCCCAAGTTTGCATGTTTATTTTTGTTGTTTTGTGTCGGACAGAAATTGTCCGGTTAGCTCCCAACAGCTTGCTGGTTCAGGAGTCGTTCTGTTGTTGGCATGTGGGACCAGCTGGTGGCTCTAGGAACCACATCCGTGTGTGGCTGCAGGAGTTGGTTTGGTCCACAACAGGACTGAGGAGAAGGAGTAGATCTGGAGGAGGTGCGGAAAAAGAGACAATCTAGAAGAGGTGCTTCGGGCTCTGTGTTTTTTCGGTTTCCATAGAAACGTCCGGTTCCTCGCTTGAGGAACTGGAGGCGCTCACTTGGATCCAGTGAAATACAGAGACTCCAGCTCTGTATTTGGAGTCTCTGTATTTCAGAGACCTGGCTTTGTGACCCTTTCAGGACTCCAGCTTTTGGGTGGCCAGGTTGGACACAGTGCGCCCAGACTGGGACGCCGGTGGATAGGGGCGAGGGGGCATCGAGGTGTTTACACTGCAGCACTTAAATTCAAGTCTGTAAGTTTTGTTTGGTGACGATCAAGAAAAACAAAGAGATTAAACAGTTGAAACTGTGATGATTTTTTTTTTGCAAGACTCGAGTAGTAAATATTTTTAAATAAATCTTGAGCAGGTTTTTTTTTTATTTCATCGTTGGATAAAAGAAATCTTCACAACAATCTAGACACGCTGCAACAATGGGATTCATAAGAGCACCGAGGACCTGAGGGCAAATCAACTCTTAATGTTCTTGACATTCTCACTTGAGCGTTAGAGAAGTGATTGCAGTGTTGCTCCCTTAAGAAGCAAACTGGTATTTTTATATTATTGGAACCGAGAAGCTGAAAAATCACGGTTCATGGGTTTGTAATCTCATTAGAAGCAAGAGACTGTTGATCATTTGCATAGTTCAACACAAAAAAAATGAATGAATTTTGGTTCCCCGAAGAGTTTTGCAGCCCAACAATAATCTCCTATGAGTGAGGAATAAATAGGAAAGGAACCAAATGACACACGCTGCAAGATTTTTACATAATTAAATGGATTTACTGTGAAAGAATCAAGTAAATGAAAGAGAAACCTGAAAGAATTACATGCATTAGGAATGAAAACAGACGAAGATGTGAGAGAAACATGCAGCGCCTCGTAGAAAAACATCATGCAACTAATATTCAAACCGTATATTCACTTGGATATGAAAAGAGAAGTGAGTTAAAATGGAGTTTTTACAGCAGCTAAGGATGTCAGCTCGACTTCCAGGTGGAAATATTCATCATTTTTCCGTGCTTGTCAGAATTAGACGCAGCTACCAATGTCCCTACAACGTCCAAGCTGTGCAGCTTAATAAGGATACCGTCCAAAATAGTGTATGGTACTTCTGCGCTGTAAGGGACACTAAAAAAATCTCAGTGCACCTTCGATACACGTTATATATGGATCAGTATTGGTTGATTATGGCTAGTATGGTCAGGAGGATTTGACATTGTGATTTGTGGTGAGAGGAGTAAAGAGGAGGAGGAAAAGATGGAGAGGTGGAGGATTGAAGATTAGTCAGAGTAAAACAGAGTACATGTGTGTGAATGAGAGGGATCCAAATGGAAAAGTGAGGTTACAGGGAGAAGAGATAAAGAAGGTGGAAGATTTTAAGTATCTAGGATCAACAGTCCAGAGCAATGGAGAGTGTGGAAAAGAGGTGAAGAAGCATGTGCAGGCAGGCTGGAACGGGTGGAGGGAAATATCAGGTGTGATGTGTGATAGAAGAGTTTCAGATAAAATGAAAGAAAAAGTGTAGAAAACTGTGGTGAGAGCGGCCATGCTGATTGGTCTAGAGACAGTGTGGTGAGAGCGGCCATGCTGATTGGTCTAAAGACAGCGGGGTGAGAGCGGCCATGCTGATTGGTCTAGAGACAGTGTGGTGAGAGCGGCCATGCTGATTGGTCTAGAGACAGTGTGGTGAGAGCGGCCATGCTGATTGGTCTAGAGACAGTGTGGTGAGAGCGGCCATGCTGATTGGTCTAGAGACAGTGTGGTGAGAGCGGCCATGCTGATTGGTCTAGAGACAGTGTGGTGAGAGCGGCCATGCTGATTGGTCTAGAGACAGTGTGGTGAGAGCGGCCACGCTGATTGGTCTAGAGACAGCGTGGTGAGAGTGGCCATGCTGATTGGTCTAGAGACAGTGTGGTGAGAGCGGCCATGCTGATTGGTCCAGAGACAGCGTGGTGAGAGCGGCCATTCTGATTGGTCCAGAGACAGTGTGGTGAGAGCGGCCATGCTGATTGGTCTAGAGACAGTGTGGTGAGAGCGGCCATGCTGATTGGTCTAGAGACAGCGTGGTGAGAGCGGCCATGCTGATTGGTCTAGAGACTGTGTGGTGAGGGCGGCCATGCTGATTGGTCTAGAGACAGTGTGGTGAGAGCGGCCATGCTGATTGGTCTAGAGACAGTGTCACTGAGAAAAAGACAGTAAACAGAGATGTTTGTAGCAGAGATGAAGATGCTGAGGATCTCTCTGGGAGTGACCAGGATGAACAGGATCAGAGGAACAGCACATGTTAGAGGTTTTAAAGTCAGAGAGGCCAGACTGAGATGGTTTGGACATGTACAGAGGAGAGAGAGAGAGTACATCAGAAGAAGGATGCTGGATTTGGAACCACCAGGAAAGAGGACTAGAGGAAGACCAAAGAGGAGGTTCATGGATACAGTGAAGGAAGACATGAAGATAGTTGGTGTGACTGAAGAGGATGCAGGAGATAGGGTTAGATGGAAGAAACTGACTTGATGTGGCGCCCCCTGAAGGGAAGAATAATTTCTTACAAACTGCTGAAGGAATTCTAATGAAACTGCAAACAGTTAATCAGTACCAACTACAGATGAACTAATTAGGTTTTCAGGGAGGTGCAAGCAACGGTAAAGGTCATGGAATTTAAAAAACGTACACGTTTGACTGCATCCCTACCCACACCTGTGGTCACCAGCTGTGGGTGGTGACAGAACGAGATCGTGGATACAGGCGGCTGAAATGAGCTTCCTCTGCCAGGTGGCTGGGCTCTGACTGAGTTATCCAATTACACATAACATATTATTTAAGTCTTAAATTGACATTCATTACACATGAATAATAATAAAACCTCATCAGTATCAAACAATTAAAAAAAACAAAAAACTGGTAATTATTCAGAAATCAACGTATTTGGACGTTTTGAATCGGTATTGATTTGTCAAAAAAAACAAACCTAATTTGTCACTCCTTCTTTCTGTCTGTGTTGAAGTGTATGCAGGTCGTGATTGGCTGATAGATTAAAGGTCTGGAAGGTGAGAAAAAAACTGATGGAGTGAATCTGAAGGTCTCACACGTCGTATTTCTGCATCTTTAAAGCGTCACACAACGCAAGGTCAGAAGTTCGCCGGGTTGTGCCGACTCTGCAGTTTCCAGGTGAGGGCTTTAACATCTCCCGACCTGATAAACGATGCCGTAATAAACGGTGGTAAATTTCACCACCGGATAACAAGGACTGGTCTAGAGTTTGTAACATCTATGAATCATATGGGATTGACGAGGAGATCACGTCAGGTTCACAAGTCTCATCACATTAAAAATCTTCTGGAACTCCTTTGAGTTACTTTGTGGCCCATTTTTAACAGGTTACGTCTCCAGTATGAATTTGTTTAAAAGAGGGTTAAAAACCCTGAAGTAGAAAATGCAAATGAAGCGTCTGGAGAGGAAGTTAATAGTCGCAGGGTTTGAATAAAAGCAAATCACATCACATCTGAAGAGGTGCTTTAGGTTCAGGCTGACAGGGTGAAATTCTCACAGGTCCAGTTTCTGTTTGAGCTGGAGTTCTAACACCACACACACACACACGATGCCTGCGGTGATAAACACACTGACTGAGCTGCTGCCGACGCTTCAAGAAACACAATGAACGCTTATGAAATACAAAAGCATCTCAGTCTGAATGGGTTCAATTTTATTTTATTTGTATGGTTTAACATCACTAGCCAAGATGGCGCCACCTAGTGGCTCCGTTCAATTTTATTTTGTTGTCACAGCTAGGTCAAGTATTGCAGGCATTATCTTACGATCGCAGCGATCGGAAAACGTTTGGTCAATCAGAGAACAGAGACAATGTCCGTACATCAACACAAGCATCTGTCCGCCATGTTTGTAGTTCTATAGCTGAAAAAAGGTGATCAATTATGCCAAACGGTCCATGTTGGCAACAATTTTCCAGATTGAGAATTTAAAGACAGTGTTCTGTTCTGTCTTCTTTCGTTCATCCAGGGCTGGGTCACAGGGTAACAGCCTCAGACGGGAAGCCCAGGCTCCTCTCACCCCGGCTGCATTCTTCAGTTCAACTGGGAGGATCCAGAGCTGTTCCCTGTCCAGTGGATCCGGGGTCTACCTCTGGATCCCCCCCCCTGGTGGACTGTGACTGAAACACCTTACCGGCGGTTATGGGAGGCATCCTAATCAGATGCCTGTATGGGTACTCTTTTTTTATATGCAATCAATTTTTCCGTTCTTGTTGGGACTCGATGTGACGTACAGTATGTATTCCATTCTGTCATCTTCCGCTTGTTCCGGGATCGGGTCGCGGGGGCAACAGCCTCAAGCGGGCAGCCCAGGCCTCTCTCTCCCCGGCTGCATTCTCCAGCTCACCTGGAAGGATCCCAAGACAGTATGTAATACGACCGAATAATCAATGTTGTCCGGAAAACAGGGCGGAAAAGCAAACTTTTCCTGAATAAACTTTCTAAAGACTGTCTTTAAATTCTCAATCTGAGGAATCGTTACCAACATGGACTGTATTGCATGGTTAGATACAGAACTACAAACATGGAGGACGAACCGTACAGCATGGTTAGATACAGAACTACAAACATGGAGGACGAACCGTACAGCATGGTTAGATACAGAACTACAAACATGGAGGACGGACCGTACAGCATGGTTAGATACAGAACTACAAACATGGAGGACGGACCGTATAGCATGGTTAGATACAGAACTACAAACATGGAGGACGGGCCGTACAGCATGGTTAGATACAGAACTACAAACATGGAGGACAGACCGTATAGCATGGTTAGATACAGAACTACAAACATGGAGGACAGACCGTATAGCATGGTTAAATACAGAACTACAAACATGGAGAACGGACCGTATAGCATGGTTAAATACAGAACTACAAACATGGAGGATGGACCGTATAGCATTGTTAGATACAGAACTACAAACATGGAGGACAGACACTTGTGTTCATGTCATGCTGTCGTCTCACATCGCTGATTGGGTAGGACGTTTTACTGTTTTACTTTTAGGATACTTTACTGTTTTTCGGCTAGCACAGAACAACACTGTAACATACTGACCTGCTTGTTGTTGGTGATCGGTGAAGTAGTTCCAAACTAAAGGAGTGAAAACATTTTAAAATGGATCGAGTTTGAAAGCTTTATCTATGGATCTATGGATCTATGTACCTTCCCTGACATGTAGTCACCATTACGGCCTAGCTGATGATGTTTTTAAGACTAATACAACTATAGCTGACTTGCTATGACTGGTAGAAAAAATTGACTAGCTATTCAAATGGTTCATCTATAGTTAGTACTGAGTATAAGAGGGAAGTTTGATAAAAGTCCCTTCACTGGTTTGGTAGATGTTACATTTCCGTACATTAACGGGCCGCACGTGGCCCGCGGGCCGTAGTTTGCCCATGCCTGATCTAACCCTATCTGCTGCATCCTCTTCGGTCACACCAACTATCTTCATGTCTTCCTTCACTGTATCCATGAACCTCCTCTTTGGTCTTCCTCTAGGCCTCTTTGCACATGTTTCTAAATGCGTTTGCAATACACCTGGTCCATCCTGGTCAAATAACTGGTAGATTTAAGAGCCAACTTCATCAAGCTCTTTATTTTCAAAGACCTTTTCTTCTAACAGGTCTGCAGAGAAACAAAAAGGATCAGGTGTGATATGAGTTTAACAATTTAGTGGAAAAAGAATGAGATCCTTCAGCACGAAGGGTTGCAGAGCTAATTAAATGAAGGGTGTGAGCATCTACATAATTCAAATGAATGTCATCAAGTGTGTGTGTGTGTGTGTGTGTGTGTGTGTGTGTGTGTGTGTGTGTGTGTGTGTGTGTGTGTGTGTGTGTCATATATGGACTAACTGCATGAGGCTTAAATCATTATGTATTCATGTATGAGCACCAATAGTTATCGAGGTGGAATAATAGGCAATCCCAACCCTCGTAATGTAAAAACAGACGTTGGATTTCTTTAATTTAGTCCAGATTGATGATACGAGAAATTTTAAAAGCAATAAAATACATGTTTTATTTTGGATTGAAGCGGGATTTAATCTAAAAAATGCAAAACAGACAAAATAAAACGAGAATTGGATTTTTTTTTAAATAAAGAATGCGAGTGTTTGATTATAAATGCATGAAAGTTGAGTTTCTTTTTCATGCCTCGGTTCTAATATTATAAAACAAACTAAAGAAAATCTCATTCTAAAACCTTAAGGATCTCTGACAGTAAAATGTTTGCATTTTTAAAATCTACAAACTACATTTTCTTCCTAATGAGTGTAAAATTATACAAATTATTCAAATATTAGTCAAAGCTTTCACTAGATCAGGTTTTTATAAGGCTGCACAGAAGGTAGCACAGTGTCCTCACAGCAAGAAGGTCTGGGTTCGAATCGCAGGTCGGACGAAGCTTGGAACACTGGTCTTTCTGTGTGGAGTTTGCATGTTCTCCCTGTGTCTGTGTGGGTTTTCTCTGGTTTCCTCCCACTCTCCAAAAATATACATGTTAGATTGATTGGCCGTCACAAAACTGCCCGAGGAATGAGTGTGTGTGTGGATGGTTGTGTGTGTGGCCTCGTGATAAACTGTAGTCCTTTCGGGGTGTACCCTGCCTCTTGCCTTGAATCAGGCGGGATAGGATCCGCCACTGTCCGCAACCCCGTTAGGGATGTGCAGTTCAGAAGATGAATGAATGAAAAGGTTTTTAAAACATACACAAAAGTAAAATGAATCATATTTTTATTATAAATCCTATCGTGGCGCCGGAGCCGATCCCGGCTGATTTGAGGCGCAGAGTACCGGTACACCTCGAATAGGTCACCAGTCTGTTTGTGGGGCCACGCACATTACACACTCATTCCTAGGGACAATCATGTATTGGCCAATTAACCTAACATGCATGTTTTTGGAGGTCGGGAGGAGACTGGAGTACCTGGAGAAAACCCACGCAGACACGGGGAGAACATGCAAACTCCACACAGAAAAGCCAGTGTTCCAAACCTCCTCCTTTCCCTCAAAGAGGGAAAATTAAGATTCTGCTGTTTGACATGATCTTTTTTTTTGTCAATTGTCACAGCTTATTTTTAGATTTACCTCAAAAATCAGGCAGCATGGTAGCACAGTGTCCTCACAGCAAGAAGATCGTGGGTTCGAGTCCCGGGTGGGGACGAGGCTTGGAACACTGGTCTTTCTGTGTGGAGTTTGCATGTTCTCCCCGTGTTTGCGGGGGTTTCCTCCGGGTGCTCCGGTTTCCTCCCACCCTCCAAAGACATGCATGCTAGGTTGATTGGCCGGTGCCAAATTGCCCCTAGTAATGAGTGTGTGTGTGGATGGTTTTATGTGTGTGGCCCCGCGACAGACTGGCGACCTGTTCGGGGTGTACCCTGCAATTCGCCTTAAATTAGCCGGGATGGGCTCCGGCACCCCCCGTGACCCCAAATGGGACAGACAGATAAGAAGATGACTGACTGACTGACCTCAAAAATGGTTTAATTCTTAAAAAAAAAAAGGAAACATAAAACGTTATGTTTCTTTTCAGAAACCGTAGTTTCTAGTCTGTTTCTAGTCTGTTTCTAGTCTGCAGTGTCCATTCTCCTTGCGGTGTTTTGGGTCGGCAGCGTTTTCAGCAGGGATGCCAACAAGGTCAATAAACTGATCTATAAGACTTAGAAATCAGCCTGGAGACACTGAGGATGGGGTCTCTGAACAAATTAATCCCCACCATGAATACTTCTTCTTATTCATGACACGTTGGACCAGATGGAAACATGAGACATCTGCAGCTTTGTTTGAAAAAGTTTAACATATTGTTTCGGTCACAATGAACTTTTAAGAAAATGTCATTTTTAATGAGTGAAAAAATTCAATTTTAGATAAATAAAAAATTTATTAAACTCCCGCAGGAGAAATTCTGGTGTCCAGCAGCAACAGAAATCACACAAGCTGTACATAAAAAAATAAATAAAAACAACATACATATATATAATAAAATAGGACTCGGTTCCTTCCAGAAACATCTGCCTGAGGGCTGAAGGGATAGACCTCCTAAAGCGCTCAGTCCTGCAGCACAGTGAGAGGAACCTGTTACTTCGGGTTGTTTTCTGAGTCGTGACAACATCACGTAGAGGGTGACGGGAGTTATTCAGGATACCCTGCATTAAAGCCGTCATCCTCCCCTCCAAAACAGCTCTCACAGAGTCCACATTTCTCCCACCTCAGAAGCACACTTCCTTATCAGTCTGTCCAGCCTATTGCTGTCCCTTGCAGTCAAGCTGCCTCCCCAGGAGACGACCGCAAAGAACACTGCAGTAACAGACCTTTTCCATCTTATTCATTGTTCTGTTTTTATAACAAGACAGGGAGATAGTGGCTCACTGGTAGAACGTTTGCAGGTTCAATTCCTACTGAGTTAACGTCTAGGATCCTTGAAAAAGACACCTAACCCCCGTTTCTACCACCATTGGTACTGCCATTGGTACCTGCTGCGGTGTAGTAGTGCAGAACACTGGTGAAGGATGAATAGAGTATGTAAAAATTAAGTTGTTGTTATTATTTTGCATGATTCTAATGTTAAAAAAACTTATGTTTAGATTTGCTTAACTATGTAAACAAAAAAAAAGACATGGTCAACAGTACCTGAAAATTTAGGATTAAATTTTCAAATTAATTGGTACTTTGTCCCTTCAAATCTTCTTCTTTGGGCATTTCCCATCAGGGGTCGCCACAGCAAGTCAGTTTCTTCCATCTAACCCTATCTCCTGCATCCTCTTCAGTCACACCAACTATCTTCATGTCTTCCTTCACTGTATCCATGAACCTCCTCTTTGGTCTTCCTCTAGTCCTCTTTCCTGGTGGTTCCAAACCCAGCATCTTCTGCTTTTTAGGGGCGGGGTTGCGGTGGCAACAGCCTCAGACAAGAAGCCCTGACTTCTCTCACCCTGGCTGCATCCTCCAGCTCACCCGGAAGGATCCCAAGTCGTTCCCGGGCCAGCTGGAGAGACATTGTCTCTCCAGCAGGTCCGGGGTCTGCCTTTTGGGCTTCTCCCGGAGGGACGTCCCCGAAACATCTCACCAGCGAGGTGCTCAAGGGCATCCTGACCAGATGCCTAAACCACCCCATCTGGCTCTCTCAACCTGGAGGAGGAGTGGCTTGACACCGAGCTCCTCCCGCATGACAGAGCCCAGCCACCCTGCGGAGGAAGCTCATTTCGGCTGCTTGTATCCGCGATCTCATTCTTTCGGTCACCACCCAGAGCTGGTGACCTTAGGTGAGGGTATTCCGTACTCCCGGAGCACCCGCCAAAGGAGTCCCCTAGGGACACGATCGAATGCCTTCTCCAGATCCACAAAACACATGTAGACTGGTTGGGCAAACTCCCATGACCCCTCCAGGATCCTGAAGAGGGTATGGAGCTGGTTCGTTGTTCCACGTCCGGGACGGAAACCACACTGCTCCTCTTCAATCCGAGACTCGACAATCCGACGGACCCTTGTCTCCAGAACTCCCGAATAGACCTTCCCAGGGAGGCTGAGGAGTGTGATCCCTCGGTAGTTGGAGCACACCCTCCGATCCCCCTTCTTACAAAGAGGGACCACCCCCCCAGTCTGCGAATCCAGAGGCACTGTCCCCGATGTCCATGCAATGGTGCAAAGGCGTTTCAGCCAGGACAGCCCAACACCGTCCAGAGCCCTTAGGAGCTCCGGGCGGATCTCATCCACCCCTGGAGCCCGGCCAGCATTCTTCTTCCGATGTAAATGTCCCTTTAAATCTGCACTTTTTTAAATAAAAACCCAACTCTCGGACCGCTCTCAATAAACTGGTTCTTCATTTGGACTGTTTTCCCCAACACAAAATTTTCTGTAGTTCGTTTTTACCAAAAAAAAAAATGGAAAGAACTTCAGATGAAATGAAATCAAATGTAAATAATCCTTCAAAATAAGAGACAAAACACACGAGTGAGAAAGTTTCCTTCTCTGAACGTCTGGTTGGAGTTTCCTTTGATCACACAACAATAGTGATTGTGTTTAGTTAATCCTGCTCTGCCTGATGAGTAAATCCTCAAACAGAGCTACTGATACAATGTTTATGGTTCACATGCTCAGAAAATCCCTTCCAAGCAGCCACATGCTCCTGCTGGAGCTTCAGAAAACATCACCTGTCCACCTTTTTGTAGAAATGTTTTCTCGTTTATTTCACATCTTGTTAAGTGTGAATGATTCACGCTTCGGACATGAGAACATGGGATGTGTTGTGTTCACGCTGGGATTTATATGCAGCTTAGAAGCATGCAGTGTGGTCTGTGACATGCGGTTTCTTTACTGGCTCCACCTGGATAATTAAAGAAAACGAGCTGGTGGATAATTAAAAAGGAACGACTGAAGATCTGCAGCTTGTTGGACGTCAGCGCAAAAAATAACACACCTGTCATTTTAAAAATAACTGGAATAATTAGAAATTTACCAGCAATAGATTATGGAAATGTCCATTTAAAGCTTTCCAGTGTCTGTCTCACCGTCACCACGAGCAAAACTAAAAGCAACAAGCTGCTTTAAGAGGTTATGGTGAAATTAAAAAAGTAGAAAAACTTAATAAACCTCTTAATTTTCTGCTTTAAGCTCATAGAAACCCTGAAATGATCCGAAGCTGGAGAGTAAACGATGCTTTAAATCTACAATTAAAAAGCAATGACCTCCATGAAAAAATGTGGAAAGAAGCCTCTTTTTATGGTCTGGTCTCTATTCTGTTTAAGGACCACATCAAGGGGTCAGCAAGCCGTCCCTCTCACTCCGAGTAACTAATGAGCCTGTTCTGTTGTTGATATGTCTTTCTTTTTTAAAATCAAATTGATTTTATTTCAAACGGCGCTTTATCATCAAAATTGAGCAAAAGAATTGTTTGCCTGTTTGGAAACATCTTGGATTTCATGTCAAATTTATTGTTGAAAAAACAGTGGTTCGTGTCATGGTTCCCTCGCCCACTACCAGAGGGAACCCAGGACCTTCCCTCATTTGCCTGATTTTAGACACCTGAAGGTCTTTGGGTAGCTGTCTTTAAAAAGGCAGCCTGTCTTCCCCTCAGGTGTCGGTCATACTGTACATTCCATCCCAGCCGGGTCTTCCTGGCCACAAAATTTAGTCACCTCTTCATCTTCTCATTGTGGATAAAACTTGAAAATTTGATAGAAATCCACCCAGAACTTTTTAAGTTATTTAAGCTTCTGTTGTCATGGTTACCATCCTCATGGTTACGATGTTATAGAACACAGGGGTTATTTAACTGAAACGTCTTTCAGAGGTGGACATTGTCCAAAAATAGTAGACACCATGTAGGCAATCAGAAACATGTATTTAGAACCCTTCATGGTATAAAACACACACGCACGCACGCACGCACACACACACTGTTGTCACATAAACCTATTTGTAGGAGGTAATAAACGAGCAGTTACTTTATTTTGCATCTCAATTATTAATATAAATATGAACCTAAATTAGATTTAAAATGTGGATGTGATTTTATTTAAAATATTTGATCATTTCTGCGTCTAGAATCCATTTAGCATTTTTTATTAAAGAATCAAATCAATTAGTCAGTTTTTCATTTGTTCCTCATGAATTCTTCAGTAGTTGAATCATGTTTTTATTCATTTGAAAGATTATTATTCTAATCAATAATTAATTATAACAATTATTATTCATGTTGAAACAAATTACTCGACACATTTATTAATAAATACTATTAAAATGAAAGGATTTAAAAACCCTAGAGATGTTGTTGGTTGATTACGCTGCATCGGTCCAACGTGGTAAAGAGAGAGCTGAGCCGAAAAGCAAAGCTCTGGATTTACAAGTTGATCTATGTTCCTACCCTCACCATGGTAACCAGGCTCTACGTTCCTACCCTCACCATGGTAACCAGGATCTACATTCCTACCCTCACCATGGTAACCAGGATCTACGTTCCTACCCTCACCATGGTAACCAGGATCTACATTCCTACCCTCACCACGGTAACCAGGATCTACGTTCCTACCCTCACCACGGTAACCAGGATCTACGTGCCTACCCTCACCACGGTAACCAGGATCTACGTTCCTACCCTCACCATGGTAACCAGGATATATGTTCCCACCCTCACCATGGTAACCAGGATCTACATTCCTACCCTCACCATGGTAACCAGGATCTATGTTCCCACCCTCACCATTGTAACCAGGATCTATGTTCCTACCCTCACCATGGTAACCAGGATCTATGTTCCCACCCTCACCATGGTAACCAGGATCTACATTCCTACCCTCACCATGGTAACCAGGATCTACGTTCCCACCCTCACCATGGTAACCAGGATCTACATTCCTACCCTCACCATGGAAACCAGGATCTACGTTCCCACTGTCAACATGGTAACCAGGATCTATGGTCCTACCCGTCACCATGGTAACCAGGATCTATGGTCCTACCCGTCACCATGGTAACCAGGATCTACGGTCCTACCCTCACCATGGTAACCAGGATCTACATTCCTACCCTCACCATGGTAACCAGGATATATGTTCCTACCCTCACCATGGTAACCAGGATCTACGTTCCTACCCTCACCATGGTAACCAGGATCTACGGTCCTACCCTCACCATGGTAACCATGGTCTACGTTCTTACCCTCACCATGGTAACCAGGATCTACGTTCCTACCCTCCCTGTGGTAGCCAGCTGTGGGTGGTGACCAAAACAATAAGATCGCAGATACAAGTGGCCGAAATGAGTTTCCTCCGCAGGAAGAATGGGCTCTCACTCAGAGATCAGGTGAAGAGCTCTGCCATCCGGGAGGAGCTTGGTGTTGAGCCGCTCCTTCTCCAGGTTTAGACATCAGGATGTCCCTGAGCGCCTTGCTGGTGAGGTGTTTCGGGCACGTCCCACAAGGAGGAGACCAAGAGGCAGACCTCAGACCTGCTGGAGAGACTATGTCTCACAACTGGCCGGTGAACGACTTCGGATCCTTCCAGGTGAGCTGGAGGATGCAGCCGGGGTGAGAGAAGTCTGGGCTTCCCGTTTGAGGCTGTTGCCCCCTCGACCCGGCCCTGGATGAGCGGAAGACGATGAACGAACGAAGGAATTATTATTCTTTTAACAAAAGTAAAAACAACCCTTTAAATAATGATGAATTTGTTGGATAAAGAATAGAAAAATAGTTTAAACACTGACATCTTGTCTTTGGTTCGTTTAGTTTTTCCTTGACTGTGTTTTTCTGTTTCTGTCGGAATTCTTTTGAGACATTTTTACAGAGTTATTAGGACGAACAAATCAAACTGATTTTTCGTTTCTGAGAGAACTTCTTGTTTCACGGCTTCTAAAGTTAGATGTCAATTGATTTTTGTTTGTCTCTCATGTGAAACGAAGAAATGTGTCAGAGGAGCAGCAAACTTAATAAGAGATGAAAATCTTTATAACTTCACAGTCCTCACATTTACTGTTATGAAAACGTGCGGTTTTGGTTGAGAGAAAAAAACTTTTATATTTAAAACATTAACGTTGTGGGGGCGGGCGGCTCGGTGGCGCATTGGGTAGGTAGCAAGAAAGTCATGGGTTCAAGTTCCAAGTGGGGTCGAGGCTTGAAACACTGGCCTTTCTGTGTGGAGTTTGCATGTTCTTCCCGTGTCTGCGTGGGTTTCCCCAGGGTACTCCAGTTTCCTTCCACCCTCCAAAAACATGCATGCTAAGTTGATTGCCCCTACGAATGAATGTGTGTTTGGATGGTTGAATGCATGTGCCCCTGCGACAGACCTGCGACCTGTTCAAGGTGTACCCTGCCTCTCCCCTCAAATCAGCCGGGATGGGCTCCGGCACCCCCCGCTGCCCCGTAAGCGATAGGTGGTTAAGAATCAGAATCGGAATGCTTTTATTGCCATGTCAATGAAGAATAGAAGATGATACCGAGAAAAAAGTCATTAAAACCAGGCTTCTGTGCTTTTATGGAGTAAATATTATTATTTCAGTGCTTCAATAAGGTGGTGGGTGGCGACCGAAAGATCGAGATTGCGGACACAAGCGGCTGAAAGGAGCATCCTCTGCAGGGTGACTGGACTCCCGCTCAGAGATAGAGTGAGGAGCTTTGCCATCTGGGAGAAGCCCGGAGTAGAGCTGCTGCTCCTCCAGGTCGAGAGAAGCCAGATGAGGTGGTTCAGGCATCTGGTTAGGATGCCTCCTGAGCACCTCACTGGTGAGGTGTTTTGAGCACGCGACACAGAGTAGGGCCGGGGACCCGCTGGAGAGACTATGTCTCACAGCTGGACAGGGAGCATGTCAGGATCCTTCCGGGTGAGCTGGAGGATGCAGCCGGGGTGAGAGAAGCCTGGGCTTCCTGTCTGAGGCTGTTACCTCCCCAATCCGGCCCCAGATAAGCGGAAAACGACAGACCCTCATGTTTGAACACTGAGACAGGTGGCTGTGTGAGGATAATGATTTAATTCTCTCTTGTCCTTGAATGTGTCACACGTAGACCGCCAGCAGGTGGAGATTTTTTTTTCTTTTTTATCTAATCAATGTCTGAAGTCATAAAATCATTCTCACGGCAGGAAACCGGGTGTTTGATGTGACTCCGTATCGCCATCCTTGTCCTTCATGTTAATTCTTTTCATAGCGGGCTCATAGATACGTTCATAAAATGAATCAAGTTTCGTGTGATGGTTTGATCTTTTAAGATAAAATTTTGTGATTTTCTGGGGTCATAATTTTTGTCTCATAGATCGATTTGCTGCCGAGTGTGAAGCGGCCGGGATGGGAGTTAGCGCCTCCAAATCCGAGACCATAGTCCTTGCCCGGAAAAGGGTGGAATGCCCCCTGCGGGTCAGGGACAGGGTCCTGCCCCAAGTGGAGGACTTTAAGTATCTCGGGGTCTTGTTCACAAGCGGGAGAAAGATGGAGCGGGAGATCGACAGGCGGATCGGTGCGGGATCAGCAATAACTAGGACGCTGCATCGGTCCGTCGTGGTAAAGAGAGAGCTGATCCAAAAAGCAAAGCTCTTGATTTATAAGTCGATCTACGTTCCAAACCTCACCATGGTAACCAGGATCTACATTCCTAACCTCACCATGGTAACCAGGATCTACATTCCTACCCTCACCATGGTAACCAGGATCTACGTTCCTACCCTCCCCATGGTAACCAGGATCTACGTTCCTACCCTCACCATGGTAACCAGGATCTACGTTCCTACCCTCACCCTGGTAACCAGGATCTACGTTACTACCTTCACCATGGTAACCAGGATCTACGTTCCCACCCTCACCATAGTAACCATGATCTACGTTCCTACCTTCACCATGGTAACCAGGATCTTAGTTCCTACCCTCACCATGGTAACCAGGATCTATGTTCCTACCCTCACCCTGGTAACCAGGATTTACGTTCCCACCCTCACCATAGTAACCAGGATCTACGTTCCTACCCTCACCATGGTAACCAGGATCTATGTTCCTACCCTCACCATGGTAACCAGGATCTACGTTCCCACCCTCACCATAGTAACCATGATCTACGTTCCTACCCTCACCATGGTAACCAGGATCTACGTTCCCACCCTCACCATAGTAACCATGATCTACGTTCCTACCTTCACCATGGTAACCAGGATCTACGTTCCTACCCTCACCATGGTAACCGGGATTTACCTTCCTACGCTCCTAGGAATGTAACCAGGATCTACGTTCCTAGGAGACCAAGGGGCAGACCCCGGACCCGCTGGAGAGACTATGTCTCACAGCTGGCCGGGGAACGACTTGGGATCCCTCCAGGTGAGCTAGAGGATGCAGCCGGGGAGAGAGAGGCCTGGGCTACCCGTTTGAGGCTGTTGCCCCCGCCACCCGACCCCGGAACAAGCGCAAGATGACGGAACGGAACAGAAAGATCATAAAGAACCAGAACTATTTATTGTTATTAAAGCATGAGGGTAAAAACAAAATGACTGTTCCAGTGATCCTGACTCAAGATGAAGTATGCATGAGTTACAGAGCCTGGAGACTGTGGACGCTTCCTTACATCATAGGGATGGATCGGATATGAGTGGTTAGGAGTAACACATGGGAAGTGATAGTCTTCTTCTTTCATCATTTACTTTCAGGGGAAGTTCGTCTCTTTCATCTAGTCCTGTCTCCTGTGTCCTCTTTGGTTCATGTCCTCCTTCTCTTTGGTCTTCCTCTAGACCTCTTTCCTGGTGAAGTAAGCAAGTAAAAAAAAAGGATTGGAGATACAAAAATTCCATTACGGCACTCAGACACAACGTGAGAGTGTGCCGAACGGAGGGAGATTGGGTTTATGAGATTAGCGGCTGGATGCCGAGCCTCTGGTATGTGCCGCCTCACAGGGGAAAAGGAAATAACCAACGCCACCAAGGTCTCTGGAGAAGGAGTCAACATTCTGTATAACTGAACATTATCAATTTCTTTTGGGTAACAGGCCGAGCGTTAATACAGTTAAAAAAAGTGACATTTATTAGCTCAAAAATTTGCTGCTAAAAGCTCATAAATTCATTTAGTTTCACTGTTGTTTTTGACACTGGGAGTTGTGCGGGCAGAAGGCGAGACGCTGACCCGCTGATATGTGCCACCTCACAGAGAAAAAGAAAAACCCATTCAAGCCAAGGCCAGTGGAGAGGAAGTCAGAACAAGATAATCAGATTTGATTTGAGAACAGGTCGAGCTTTTATAAACATAAACATGAAATCTTTGTTAACTCAGAAATATAACCTTCCTTTAGTTTCACTTCAGCTTATGACACTGGCTCTTGATTAAATCCAGAATTACTTCCAGAATTCTCCTTCTCACCTTCGAGGCAGTCTACAACCTCCCACCGCCCTACCTGTCTGACCTCCTGGATATTTCCACCTCCTCTCGCCTCCTCAGGTCGTCTTCTTCCATCCATCTCACTATTTCCCCTTCCCGTCTTGGCACGATGGGGGGCAGAGCCTTCAGTCACTCTGCATCTCGTCACCCCGTCTCTGGAACTCTCTCCCACCTGACATCCGGAACATTGACTCTTTCCCCCCCTCTTCAAATCTAGAGTCAAAACTGTTTAAATCTACCTTCTCTCTTTAGCCCCCACCCTTCCTTTTCCCTCTAAGCCCCCACCACCTCTTCCTTCTCACTTAGAGGTTCTAGGTTTTGTGTATTTTGTTGTAAAGCAACCTTGAGAGGTTTTAAATAAATTTGTTACCTTTAATTCCGGGCAGCACGGTGGCGCGGTGGGTAGCACAGTGGCCTCACAGCAAGAATGTCATGGGTTCGAGTCCCGGGTGGGGATGAGGCTTGGAACACTGGTCTTTCTGTGTGGAGTTTGCATGTTTTCCCAGTGTTTGCGTGGGTTTCCTCCGGGTACTCTGGTTTCCTCCCACCCTCCAAAGACATGCATGCTAGGTTGATTGGCCGGTGCCAACATTGCCCCTAGGAATGAATGTGTGTGTGGATGGTTGTATGTATGTATGTGTGTGGCCCCGCGACAGACTGACGACCTGTTCGGGGTGTATCCTGCCCTTCGCCTTAAATCAGCCGGGATGGGCTCCGGCAACCCCGAATGGGACTGACGGACAAGAAGATGACTGACTGACTGACCTTTAATTCCCCCCTCCTCTTGCTTCCCGCTTGGTCCCATACTCTGGTCGTGTGCACGGCACATCGTAAATCTTCTTTTTGGACGGCAATATAAATGTTAGTAAAACGTGTGTTCTGCTGATGCTGAAACACTTCCTGTTTATGTTAGAATGTGGGGTGGAAGTGAACAAAATCCATGGCCAAGAACTGCCTGGTGTTCAAATTCTATGCAAATCTGAACAGGACAGCTTTTAAAATGTTCTAAAAAGTATGAATGAAAGAGAAAAACTACGTCAGGAATGTTTTTAATGTGGGATTAATATTCAAACACATTAAAAACCTCCTAAAAATAATTTTGTTTGACTCTCCTTCTTCAAGGTTCTCAGTCAGAGTTAGTTTATGATGCCGGAGGAAACTTTGATGAGGAAACTCGTTATTGATTGTGTTTACAGGATTAGAGTGTCTGTGGGAAGTTTAAATTCCAGCAGACACAGAACGAGCCTCAATAACCAGCGTATTAAAAATGTCTTTCATCATTCCACGTCAATCACTGCTTATCATCTTATATTATGTTTTATTAAATTTCTTTTGAGTTCACGGCTTCAATTCTTCTCCACAATTTATCTTTTCTTTCTCATTAGAAATGCAGAACAGACAGAAAGCGTTTGTTTTTCTTCCTGAAATAGCACCGGGCGGATTGAGAAACCTACAGAAACTGTCCCAATGGTCTGATTCTTTCAGTCCAGTTGTAAACGTACGTGTTGACCCATCCACCGTGTACCCCGCTTCTACTTCCCTGCATTAGATCAACCAAATAGAAAAAAAACTCAAGGGAATCTAATGTTATGTAATGAGATCAAATTAGGCAAATTTATGCTGCTTTTTCTTTTGGAAGCCAGCAGCTCAGGAGATGAACATCCCACTAAATTTAATGAACTTTTAGAGATCAGTTAATCATATCAATGTACGTCTGATTCTCTGTCAACTCAGCATATTGAGATTAGAGTCTGAAACTCTTTAGCATATTAAGTCAGTCTCATCTGTGTGATGGATGAGATCGACTTGTATCCGCACTACACATCCATCTTTGTCACACACGTTGGCCTATTTGTCAGGATGTTTCCTATAAACTTATTTTATGATGAGAAAAACTCATCCAAGATTTAACTGCTCTAAAAAGTTGTTCACAACTTTTTGTGATGCATCCGCCCACAGGATGAGGAGGAGGGATTAAACCTCTGGGCTGAATGGGGTTATTCGTTTACTTAAACTCTCCATGTTTATTTAAATAAACTAATTACATGTGTGTGAATGAGAGGGATCCAAATGGAAAAGTGAGGTTACAGGGAGAAGAGATAAAGAAGGTGGAAGATTTTAAGTATCTAGGATCAACAGTCCAGAGCAATGGAGAGTGTGGAAAAGAGGTGAAGAAGCGTGTTCAGGCAGGCTGGAACGGGTGGAGAAAAGTATCAGGTGTGATGTGTGATAGAAGAGTTTCAGATAAAATGAAAGTGTAGAAAACCGTGGTGAGAGCGGCCATTCTGATTGGTCTAGAGACAGTGTGGTGGGAGCGGCCATGCTGATTGGTCTAGAGACAGTGTGATGAGAGCGGCCATGCTGATTGGTCTAGAGACAGTGTGGTGAGAGCGGCCATGCTGATTGGTCTAGAGACAGTGTGGTGAGAGCGGCCATGCTGATTGGTCTAGAGACAGTGTGGTGAGAGCGGCCATGCTGATTGGTCTAGAGACAGTGTGGTGAGAGCGGCCATGCTGATTGGTCTAGAGACAGTGTGGTGAGAGCGGCCATGTTGATTGGTCTAGAGACAGTGTCACTGAGAAAAAGACAGGAAACAGAAATGGAGGTAGCAGAGATGAAGATGCTGAGGATCTCTCTGGGAGTGACCAGGATGGACAGGATCAGAGGAACAGCACATGTTAGAGGTTTTAAAGTCAGAGAGGTCAGACTGAGATGGTTTGGACATGTGCAGAGGAGAGAGAGGACATCAGAAGAAGGATGCTGGATTTGGAACCACCAGGAAAGAGGACTAGAGGAAGACCAGAGAGGAGGTTTATGGATACAGTGAAGGAAGACATGAAGATAGTTGGTGTGACCAAAGAGGATGCAGGAGATAGGGTTAGATGGAAGAAACTGACTTGCTGTGGCGCCCCCTGAAGGGAAATGCCGAAAGAAGAAGAGTCATGCCACGAAGAGTTGAGGTCCCAAAGATCGAGGTCACAAATCTTGCCAACGTTATATCTCTCGAACCACTGAAGGGATTTTTACTCAATACAGACTATCTATGAGCCTATTTATTTATCTAAACCCTGTATGTCCCAAACAACTCAGGAAGATTGGACTTATGGTCAGGCAGTCTGGAAGCTCTGGCTGGCAGCAGGATCCACAAGTGTGTGTTATCAGAGCAATCATCTTCAGGTGTCCCTAATCAGGGTGATGAGGGAAGGTCCAGGGCTCCCTCTGGTGGTCGGTGAGGGGATCATGACACAAGCAAAGTGTTTGATAACCTGGTATTAATAAGCTTATTATCTGGCCCCTCAGATTGATCACAGACGTTACAGGAGAAATTAATCACTAAACTGATCTGAAACAGACTTTAAAACTTGTTTTTTGTTTTTTTGGTTTTTATCTTTCGTCTTCCACAGGTAGTCCCAGGAGGGACACAGGAGGGATCAGGAGGGACACAGTGGGAATTGAACCAGGTTCTCCTGGTCGAAAGGGGGAAATTCTACCACTGCTATTGGGACCACGACCGTTGGACAAGTTGCAGATTTTCGAGATTTTGTTGCATTTGGTTGATTTCGCATTAGTTCTAGAAGGACCGAATATGTTGTATTTTGTATTTGATCACTAAATGACAGAAAGTGTCCCCCTCTTTGCTGTAAGAATGATCTCCTCCACCCTCACATACAGTCACAGATGCTGGCTCTTCAGCCAAAGACAGATGCTCCCTCTTTTCTCCTTTTTTCTTCCATTTGAAGGCCCTAAAAAAAAAAAAAAGACTCTCTCAGTCTGGTAGAGACGGCCTTGATACCAACCTGCTGTACTTCTAGTGTGTGATGTCTACTCCCAAAAACATGGTTAAAATGTGGGGATCCGTACATGGTGAGGATGGCTCATTGGGGTCTCAGTTTTAACACCTGTGATGATCCGTTCAGGTAATAATTCTTTCCGTTCCGTTGTCTTCCACTTATCATGAGGCAAGCTGCGGGGGCAACAGCCTCAATCGAGGCTCAAATTGAGAACTTTGCTTTTCGGCTCAGCTCTTTCGTTACCATGACGAACCGATGCAGCGTCCTGATTATTGCGAACGCCGCATCAATCCGTCTGTCGATCTCCCGCTTCATTCTTCACCCACTCGTGAACAAGACCCCAAAATACATAAACTCCTCCACTAGGGGCAGAACCCTTTTCCTGACCTGCAGGGGGCATATCACCATTTTTGGGGCGAGAACCATGGTCTCGGATTTGGAGGCACTGATTCCTGTCCCGGCCTCTTCGCACTCAGCAGCAAATCGGTCCAGTGAGAGCTGGAGATCACGGTCCAACGAAGCCAACAGGGATCCGATCCTGAGGTCACTGAACCGGATTGCTTCAGATTTGTTTCCTATATTTCTTGATTATACAGGTTTAGGTCATTAAAGTTCACCTGCTTTTTGTCCATCTTTGTTGCGACTGTCACCCCATTTATTTGATCAGAGGTTAAGATTCAAGTCAATCTAATTAGACTGATGAGCTTGGAGGTTTTTTATTCTGCTTGAATTTTTTATTTAAAAAATAAATCAGGCTTCATCACAGCAAAAAGTTTTATGTCTGAAAAATACTGAAGAAAATTCAATTTGACAAGCGTAAAATAGTCTTTTCATGATAAAAAAAGAGCCAGTGTCTGAACGATGGACCGATCTGATCGTCTGTGTGTGAAAGTAATGTTTTGTGAATAAATCTGGTGAATCTTGACACTTGATGCCGGTTCATTTGCAGTTCTAAGAAGCCTCATTAGGATTTAATTCTGCAGAACGATGGGTATCGGGAGGCCATTCTTCAGAAAGGCACAAAAAGACACAGGCACGATAATCGGACCGAAGTCAGCCGTTTATGACAGCTTGAACTGGTGGTGAAACAGATCGTTATTGATCATCGATGCGTTCAGATCAATACTTTCAGTTCAGGATGATTTTTGGACTGATTTAGAGAGAAGAAAAGTTGAACAAACTTTCAGTTCAAACAAGTGGACGAATCTGAATGTCTGACGTCTTTAAATCCCCTGAACGGCTGCTTTGATTTTACTGTTATTCTATGTTTTACTTTTCTTTGTATATTTTTTGTCCATTTCACCCTTTTTTTTCCATCAATATCAATGTGGTATCAGGGCAGCACGGTGGCGCAGTGGGTAGCACAGTGGCCTCACAGCAAGAAGGTCATGGGTTCAAGTCCCGGGTGGGGACGAGGCTTGGAACACTGTCCTTTCTGTGTGGAGTTTGCATGTTCTTCCCGTGTATGTGTGGGTTTCCTCCTGGTACTCCGGTTTCCTCCCACCCTCCAAAAACGTGCAGGTTAGGTTGGTTGGCCGGTGCCAAATTGCCCCTAGGAACAAGTGTGTGTGTGGCCCAGCGACAGACTGGCGACCTGTTCGGGGTGCACCCTGCCCTGGCCTTGAATCAGCCAGGATGGGCCCTGCAACCCTGAGAGATAGACGGTTAAGACTGACTGACGATGTGGTATCAGCTCATAAGACACAAACCCCCCCCAAAAAACAGCCCGAATGACGTAGAAATGAAGCTTTTCAAACACATTTCTTTCTTTTTTCAAGTAGAAACATTCTGAAGCAACGTACGAAGAAAAAAAAAAAAAAGCCATTCATAAAATTTCCATTTTAATGGATTCTCTTTATAAATTGCGGAGCACCGTTTTGTTTTCGTCTCCGCGCAAAGAGTGGTATTTATTTACATAAAAATGAAAGTGAACCCCAGATGTTTGGTGTTTAAGTGGCATCGGACTGGTAAAATAATCATGTATATACAAAATAATAAGGCTGGCACGGTGGTTAGCACCGTGGCCTCACAGCAAGGAGGTCAGGGGTGTGACTCCCTGGTGGGGATGAGGCTTGGAACACGGCCTCTCCAAAAACATACATGGTAGGTTGATTGGCTGCAATGAAATCTTCCCTAGGAATGAGTGTCTGTGGATGATTGTGTGTGTGGCCCCGCGACGGACTGTCGACCTGTTTAGGGTGTACCCTGCCTCTCACATTGAATCAGCCAGGATAGGCTCCAACACCTCCAGTGACCCCATTAGGGATGGACGGTTTAGAAGATGAATGAATTTCAGAGACCAGCCGGCAGGTTTGATTGGCTCTGATTTGTGTGAAAGGACAGATTTAGAATATTTACTCACACAGTTTGGGTGTAAATATGTATAAATATTTGACCGTGCTTATTTGCATAGATGGAATATAAACTAAGATCTGATGATCCGGTTTTTGTGACGTCTAAGCTGTTTGTTTGTAGAAAACGTGACACTTTTTTTCACCACTGTTCTACTGTTACCATCAAGATTTATTTTCTTTTTAAAGACGAGTGCATTGAGCGTTGAAATGATGATCATGAGCTTTGTCGTTTACAAGAGGTACTTCTAATTTAATGGAAACTATTTAGTTTCTAGATTTACTTTAAAACAGATGATAATGTGTTTTTCGGTTTCATCTATTTAACAGTCTTTTTTTTTTTAGTTTGTCTGAATGAATCCATTTTTTAAAACTGTTTTTCTCACTTTCCCGTTAATATTTAATGTGAATCACTTTGAGTTGGTTGAACAGGAAAGGTGTTAAAGGATTAAAGCGGCCGCGCCTGATGTGACACGCACCATCATACACACGACCATAACAAACGAAGTAACACGGTCCACAGAATAACACGGCAGGAATGACTTTTATTTTCACCACATTGGAGTTGAATGAACATTTATTACACTTTAACTTGTATGCAGTTTTATTTTTTATCAAAGCAGAAAAGATTTCAATAAAACTGCCCACAGTTACGAAACACCAACTATAGATGAACTGATAAGGTTTCAATGGTTAAGGTAACAAAGGGTTTTAGGTCAGGAGAGTCTTTTTCTAGTTTTTTGTCGATTAGACACAAAAGATGACAAAATGTAAACAACTGACGACCCATTTGATGCTTCTTGGTGGAACGTGTCCGGAACATCTCACCAGCAGACGTCCAGGAGGCATCCTAAGAGGATGTGCTGACCACCCCATCTGACTATTTCTGTTGTTTCTTCTCACTGGTTACCATGGTGAGGGTAGGAATGTAGATCCTGGTTACCATGATGAGGGTAACCATGGTAACCAGGATCCATGGATCCAGGTGAGGGTTGCCAGGTGAGGGTGGTAACCCTCACCTGGTTACCATGGTGAGGGTAGGAACGTACATCCTGGTTACCATGGTGAGGGTAGGACCATAAATCCTGGTTACCATGGTGAGGGTAGGAACATAGATCCTGGTTACCACGGTGAGGGTGGGAACGTAGATCCTGGTTACCATGGTGAGGGTAGGAACGTAGATCCTGGTTACCATGGTGAGGGTAGGAACGTAGATCCTGGTTACCATGGTGAGGGTAGAAACGTAGATCCTGGTTACCATGGTGAGGGTAGGAACGTAGATCCTGGTTACCATGGTGAGGGTAGAAACGTAGATCCTGGTTACCATGGTGAGGGTAGGAACATAGATCTGGTTACCACGGTGAGGGTAGGAACGTAGATTCTGGTTACCATGGTGAGGGTAGAAACGTAGATCCTGGTTACCACGGTGAGGGTAGGAACGTAGATCCTGGTTACCATGGTGAGGGTAGGAACGTAGATCCCGGTTACCATGGTGAGGGTAGGAATGTAGATCCTGGTTACCATGGTGAGGGTAGAAGCGTAGATCCTGGTTACCATGGTGAGGGTAGGAACGTAGATCCTGGTTACCATGGTGAGGGTAGGAATGTAGATCCTGGTTACCATGGTGAGGGTAGGAACGTATCTTGACTGGTAAATTCAGAGCTTTGATTTTTATTTCACCTCTTTCTTTACAACAGACCGACACAGTGTCCTACTTATTGCAGACACTGCATCGATCCTCTCCAGCTTTCCTCTATTCCTTTCTTCTTTTCTCTCTTCTGGGTGAGGACCATGTTCTTGGATTTGAAGGTGCTGATTCCCATCCCGGTGGCTTCACATTAACCAGTACATCGGTCCAGTGAAAGTTAAACCATTCCATTAAATATTACCTTTTATTTTATCAATATTCTCACGTTGGATACCAGAGTCAAAAACTTGAGTCAAGCAGAAAGTTTTTGTCTCTTCATGTGTACGTTTGGGACTTTATTTTGCAGGTACTAACCAAGAGGAAGGAAGTTAAAACTAAGGAATATCCTCCCGTGAGTTTTTAGGAGTAAAACTGGATGTACGAAGATGTGAACAAAATGTAAGAACAAATATATTGAACATTGTGAATTCTGGGGAAAAAAAACTTTAAAGAAAACTTTGAGACTCATTGAAAGCAGAGTTTATTTTAACAGAACACCAAAATAAAAAAGTTAGGATTCACATCTTGTCTGAACTCAGATGGAAATGTTCTCAATTTGAATTTAGACATATGTAAAAGTTTGAGACTAAAACCTGGGAGTGAGGCCGCATGAAGGCACAAATATTAAGGAATGTTGGCTGGAAACCTTTTACATTCCATCCCATAAAACAGTTTTACTCACAAGGATGTCACATATTTATATCACTGTAAATGTGGGAGATGTGATCGGACTGCACATGGTTTCATTTGATGGACTCTTGATCACTTTCTGTTTTATGTCTTTGCTTCGCTGTAAGACGTCAGAAGATTGCTTTTTTGGCTGTTTTTTTTTTTCTATAGCTGATTTTTATTTATAATAAAAAAAAACTGAAAGAAACATGAATAAGTCAACAAAACGCCTCCACGTGGAATATATCACAACTCCATTCATTATGAATGGGTGAGGTTTTGATTATGCAGCCATGGGTCTGACCCTCAGGGTCCCTGCCCACCTCCTCCTTCACCTGATCGCTGTGGCCCCTCCTGTAGATGGTGAATCCTCTGAAAGGGCAGCCCATGTCTCTTGTTTGGGTTGAGCCCCATGAGTAAAAGCCCGGCCTCAAGTTGCTCACTCTCAAGCCCCACCCTCGGATCTGCTGGAGAGACTATGTCTCACAGCTGGACAGGGAACACCTCGGGAATCTCCTGGGTGAGATGGAAGATGCAGCCGGGGTGAGAGAAGCCCGGGTTTCTAGTCTGAGGCTGTTGCCCCAGATAAGCGGAAAACGACGAAACAGAACTGAACTGAACAGTTATCTTCTTCTTCTCCTTCCATCATTCCCCTTTAGAGGTCGCCACAGCAAGTCAGTTTCTTCCATCTAACTCTATCTCCTGCATCCTCTTTAGTCACACCAACTATCTTCATGTCTTCCTTCACTGTATCCATGAACCTCCTCTTTGGTCTTCCTCTAGTCCTCTTTCCTGGTGGTTCCAAACCCAGCATCCTTCTTCTGATGTACTCTCTCTCTCTCCTCTGTACATGTTCAAACCATCTCAGCCTCTCTGACTTTAAAACCTCTAACATGTGCTGTTCTCCTGATCCTGTCCATCCTGGTCACTCCCAGAGAGATCCTCAGCATCTTCATCTCTGCTACAAACATGTCTGTTTCCTGTCTTTTCCTCAGTGACACTGTTTCTAGACCAATCAGCATGGCCGGTCTCACCACTGTTTTGTACACTTTCACTTTAATTGAAACTCTTCTATCACACATCACACCTGATCCTTTTCCCCACCCCGTTCCAGCCTGCCTGCACACGCTTCTTCACCTCTTTTCCACACTCTCCATTGCTCTGGACTGTTGATCCTAGATACTTAAAATCTTCCACCTTCTTTCTCTCTTCTCCCTGTAACCTCACTTTTCCATTTGGATCCCTCTCATTCACACACATGTACTCTGTCTTACTCTGACTAATCTTCATTCTGATTCTTTCTAGTGCAAACCTCCACCTCTCCAGCTTTTCCTCCACCTCTTCCCTCCTCTCACTACAGATCGCAATATCATCTGCAAAACAGTTATTTGCATAAGGTTTTTAAAGTTTGTGACTTCAACCATAATGATTTTGAACTTTGGTTGCATCACTCTAAAAAACTAATGGATGGAAAGTAGCTTTCAAAGCTAAACCTGGTACAAACAGATTTATCTTGAGTTTGTTTTTGCATGAAGTTCAAACTTTCCTCTATTTGGGCAGTTTTTCCAGCATTCTCAGTTGATTACCCAGCTTATCCTAAACTACCTGAAAGGTGTGGTACCTCCATGATGTCCTGTTTCCTCATGCTAAATTAGGAGGACTTCCAACCGGATCCCCGAGCCACTTTCTCTGATTCCTTTTGATGTTCCTTCTCGACGACTTGGTCGTCTTAAAGAAAAAAAAAAAACTAGTTCAGACCCAAATGTATTACCCCCACTCCTTTACTACGAGACGTGACCCTTCCTCTCACATCGTTACTCTGTCTATAAATGCTACTCTTTATACCATATGTTAGATGACAGTGACAAATGGGCTTGGGCTCTAAAAGTCGACCCCACATCAGCAGCTCCCCGTTCGGTCATCATGACAGTGACAGACTCGTCCCAGGCTAGTTTCACAAAAAAAATACGAATACGTTCACAAATCAAAACCAGGTACCTCAAACTTTCCCTCTAAAGTCGATTCATTAGAGGCCAAAGATCAGCGGCTGCACCTCAGCTCCGGTTCGATGCGTGATGATAATTCTCAGTCAGATGCTGTGTGTTTTCTCCTCACTGTGTGACCCTGAGTGTGTGCATCGGTTCACTCTAGTTATTTTATCTCCAGTGTAAGTCTAACGACAACTCTTCTTTTCTTTAATAAGGAGGTACAATTACGGCTTTTCTGTGCCAACTCATTCACACAGTGTTCGGAAAACTTTGGCAAGTCTGAACGATTAAAATAAGAGTTTAAAATAAAACATTTGATAAAAAGTTACAGAAAAACTCATTGTTTCAATTAAATCAGAGTCACCATCTTAACTGTCTGTCTCATCCCGGCTGATTCGAGATGAGGGGCAGGGTACACCCCAAACAGGTCGCCAGTCTGTTGTGGGACCACACACACAACCATACACACTCATTCCTAGGGTCAATCATGTAGTGGCCAGTCAACCAAGCATGTATGTTTTTGGAGGGTGGGAGGAAACCGGAGTACCCAGAAAAAAATCCACGCATACAAGGGGAGAACATGCAAACTCCACAAAGAAAGACCAGTGTTCCAAGCCTCGTCCCACCCGGGACTCGAACCCACGACCTTTTTGCTGTGAGACTTTGTCAGAACAACTCATTTAAACAGCAAAAACTTGCTGATTTATCAGTCAATCCTCAAAACAATACCTGGATCTAGCATCTTGTGCCAGCGATGCCAAGTATGCGTTTCCACCAGGTTCTCCTGTAAATCTGTTTTCACAGGAATCTGAGATTAGCTAGATATTAAACCTGTCAGTGTGACATGATTTCTAATCTCTTGAATCAGTTGGAAAGGTTCCACATTGTTATTATCACCCCTGTAGGTTCCTCTGATCCAGGTCATCATGGTACATACATGTTCTCGTTCATGGCTCCTCTTTGTAGTCTCACATTTTGACTTTGATGTCAGAAGCTTTTAACTACAGAAAAATTTGCAATGCTGGTTCCCTGTGAGACTCCTTCATGTCCACTCAGATCTATCAACCCGGGTGCTCATCCACACCTACTATTGGTCAGCTATGGGCATGGGCATGCCATCCTGAGGATGGATCATCCTCTTTCAGATGAAGTGTCCAAGAAGAAGATCCAAAGAAAGTTCTCCAACAAACTCAAAAGGTTTTTTTTTTCTCTAAGAGATTGTAGCAAAGCTGAAACATCTTTTTATCTCAGATCTTTTTTTTAACTTCTCCTCTAATCAGTGTTGGGAGTAACGTTATAAATCACTGAAATAATATCCTTTTCTTTCCTAATAAGGGATTCCCAAAAATAAAAGACAATATACAACCCGTTGAAATCTTAAGTTACAATTTACTTAAATTAAGTACGTTAATATTGTGAGACTGGTAAAAAGGACAGCTGCAAAAATGGCTGAACTTCCCAACAAGTGACGTAAAAAACTAAGTGAAAAGATTTTAGAGAACAATGAATGAGACGGAAAGACAGGGTTCACCCAAAGGCGATGTGGATACATCAAGCACCGAGACAGTCTGGCAAGAGTCCCAATGTGCCATGATCCTGTGCCTCCCCTGCCACCAAAGAGACCCCTGGACTTTCCCTCATCACCTTGATTAGGGACACCTGAGCGTGATTAGTCTGATGACACACACCCGTGGATCCTGGGGCCTATTCAAAGGCAATCACTCCAGATGTTTTTATCGGGTCATCGTCACCATCACCGCCATCACCATCCCTTCCTGCCAGGTCTTCCGTCCTGGCTGCCAGACCATAAATTGCATCTTTAAACTCTGTTACAAGAGTTAATCATGTACCCCCGTCTTACAGCTTTACCGGATTTTTGGTGAATACATCCTGTTTTTTCCCCTGCGGGTAAGGGACAGGGTCCTGCCCCAAGTGGAGGAGTTTAAGTATCTCAGGGTCTTGTTCACGAGTGGGGGAAAGATGGAGCAGGAGATCGACAGGCGGATCGGTTCGGCATTGGCAATAACTAGGACGCTGCATCGGTCATCCGTCATCCGTCCATCATGGTAAAGAGAGAGCTGAGCCGAAAAGCAAAGCTCTCGATTTACAAGTCGATCTACGTTCCTACCCTCATCATGGTAACCAGGATCTATGTTCCTACCCTCATCATGGTAACCAGGATCTACATTCCTACCCTCATCATGGTAACCAGGATCTACGTTCCTACCCTCATCATGGTAACCAGGATCTACGTTCCTACCCTCATCATGGTAACCAGGATCTACGTTCCTACCCTCACCATGGTAACCAGGATCTACGTTCCTACCCTCACCATGGTAACCAGGATCTACGTTCCTACCCTCACCATGGTAACCAGGATCTACGTTCCAGCCCTCATCTATGGTCACCAGCTGTGGGTGGTGACCGAAAGAGTGAGATCGCGGGTACTAGCGGCCGAAATGAGCTTCCTCCGCAGGGCGGCTGGGCTCTTACTCAGAGATCGGGTGAGGAGCTCTGCCATCCGGGAGGAGCTCAGTGTCGAGCCGCTCCTCCTCCAGGTCGAAAAGAGCCAGATGGGGTGGTTCGGGCATCTGGTCAAAATGCCCCCCCTGAGCGCCTCGCGGGCGAGGTGTTTAGGGCACGTCCCACCGAGAGGAGACCAAGGGGCAGACCCCGGACCCGCTGGAGAGACTATGTCTCACAGCTGGCTGGGGAACGATTTGGGATCCTTCCAGGTGAGCTAGAGGATGCAGCTGGGTTGAGAGAGGCCTGGGCTGCCCGTTTGAGGCTGTTGCCCCCGCGACCCAACCCCGGAACAAGCGGAAGATGACGGAACATCCATGTTGTCCTACATTTGGGACCTCCTTCTTCCACATCCTGACACAATGTACCATACTTACCCCAGCTTCTAGTATCTAGCAGCCAACTAGTAACTAAATTTTCAACTTAGTTCTACTTTAAATAAATGAATAGATAAATAAAAGTTTAAATTAAAATCTGTGAATAAGATTATTTGGTCTGAAATACTTTTTTCAGCTACAAGTACATTTATTTCACTGTTTTAGGGATTTGGAACATAAAGACTAAAAGTCTTTGATACTAAAATAGACACGTCTGAAATTTTCTGTCTCATCAGACGTTCAAAGTTCTGCTAAAATCAGATCGAGATTTGAGGAAAGAGGTGAAGGTTTGAAAAGAAGAAAATTATTTTTAAACTGTCTTCATGTGGAGAGTCAGAAAGCTGAGAGACAAAAGAAAGAACAGCTTCATCTCTCTTTCTGTCTGTCTCCGGATGAAGCTGGCCTGCTATCAAACCAGTGTCTGAAAAATACCAAATCATTTCAGATAAAACGCTTTAGAAACATTTTCTGTACTATTTCACTGTTGACACATCAGCACTGGGTTCTAATGTAGCCCACCCGACTCCATGTGGTCTGACTTCAACAGACCTGCTCCTACTGGATCTACCTGATGAATTTGTTAGAGGTTACCAGACGGTAACCGACGGCCAACCGTCACAACACTATCCAACCAGCCGTCTATCGACGTGTCTATTCGGTATCTATCAACCTGAGTAGCTAACTAGTCCTTTATCTAGCGATTTGAAGATTGAGCTTTCCAACCATCTCTTGAGCAAGCTGTCCATTGAGTTGTCTATCAAGCTGACTGGCTATCGATTGCGTTGGCTTTCTATCTAGCCACCTCTTTGTCTGTCTGTCCGTCCATCCGTCCGTCCGTCTGTCTGTCCATAAGACTATAACAACATTTCTATTACGACTCATATGGTCTAGGGTTAGGCCGACATGTAGACGGATGTTGTAATTAATCAAAAGAAGAATAAAGAGGAGTAGGGTATTTGAAAAAATAAACAGACATCTTCAACTACCAACAGGTGGGGAAGGTTGGGAGCCTGGCTGGCAGAGGTAAGGGAAAAACACAAGAGGGCGACAAAAACAAAACCCAAACATCCCACAAAAGGTTTTGCCCATAACATTCAGAATTCTGCCCGGGCGGATTTACAGCAGCATTCTGAAGCCCTGGAAAAAAGAGGACACCTCGTGACCCAGATTCACGCCTCTCGTTAGCAGGAATTTCTATTCACTAGGCTTTTAGCACTATTACAATAGGGATCGTCTATTGGTCTGAGGTTACAATAGGAGCCATTCACGGCCATCATAGGTAACACAGGCTCATTGGTCGAGCTCTTTCTTACTATTTTTTTTACCTTTTACTCAGGTTAGTATAAATAGATCCAGTTTTCAGTCCATTTCATTCAGATTGAAAATGATTTCCGGATGGAAGTCGAAACGTCTCGATCAAGAATTAAACTGTCCAGAAGACTTTTTTAAAACTTTTTCTACTATACTTTCACTGATCAATAAAACTTGGAATATTTGTAGATAAAATCCATCTTTCTCTCTCCTCCATGATGCTAAAAGTCCAGCCTCTCTTTCATCTTGTATTTCTGATGAAGTTTTCTGGAAACCTGTTGTGTCCATGAAGCAAAGACCTAGTGTCCAAGTGCTTAAGGGTTCCTCCACAGTCTGAGGACGGATGTGTTAAAATAACAGCATCTTCTCTACCAGGGGTGGGTGAACTTTTTGGTGACAAAGAGGCGGGAACAGGATCAGATGGATGGCATGCTTTGGTGACCTCTAGATTAGACCAATAGAATGACGCGATAGATTTTAAACACGCGCTAAATGTTACATCAAGAGCGTTAAACTCTTGAAAATCTAAGTGCTTAATGTAACATTTTTCTTGTTTTAACATCTAACACGCTTGTTTACGTGTGTGTATTGGGCCCAATGGCCTTCCATATGTGTGCACACAGTTTATTTTGACAGCGTGCGCATCACGGACACACACACATTTTAATGGGAGCGGTGTTGTTGTATTTTTGGCGCCATCCAGTTACGAAACAGAATTGCAGGGAAACAAAACTAACAAGGTTTGTTTATTTAATTTTTTCAAGTTCAGCGGGCCGGATTAAAACGTTTAACGGGCTGCATGTGGCCCACGGGCCGTAGTTTGCCCACGCCTGTTCTATACCATGTTCATTTTATTTGCTGTGGGTTTTGAACCACATTAAAATTCTTCTATGTATTATTTTTATTGAATATGTTAAACAAAGACTTTTAAACTTTATTTAAATATTTTTATCCTCTTAGCCTACAGATACTAAAACCCAATGTTCCAAACCTTCCTCCAGTCAGGTGTTAAACCAGCAACCTTCCTCCTGTACTAACATAAAACCCTGGCAGAGTCGTGTTACCTCGTCAATGTGTGGACAGACATTTACAGCGAGGAGTTAAAGACCCATGCTTGAAAATGGTTTTATGAGAGCACAGCTGAAGCGTTTTACACATAATCCCAAACCAGAAAACTGCACGTCAGCAAAACATGCACCCTTCAACTCCAGCAGAGGTTGTCCGTCAGGAAGGGGACCACATTTGTCACACCGATTGGTTCCAAGTGGAGGATTTCCAAGGCCACAGTTTGCCTGAATTAAGGTCACTGTCGGGAGTTTTTTAACCACTTAGAGCTCATGTTGAAGCTCCAGTCATCAGCTGCTTTTAGAAATGGTTATTATCAGCTTCAGGATGAAGAACAGCAACAATAAAAGATGTTTTCAGGCCATTGTCGTCACGTAGACAGAACAAGAATGAACGGGATGATGGAAATTGGATGTGTCCATCATGGCTCTGCTTAACATTCCCAGGTTGTTGTGTTATTAACGGCTTGTATCAGTCCGGGTTTTTGTTGAGTCAACAATCCTCATTCTGAATGTTAATTCTTAGAAAGTTTCTAAAAGTCTGACAGATGTATTTAATCTTTATTCTGCACGGATTAGTTTTTAATGAAAGTGCTCCAGATAATGTTTTTCTGACGTTGATAATGATTAAAAATGTCCAAAAAAATGATGATTTTTGGTCAATCAGCGAAAATATTTTGTTCAATGTTCATTAATTATTAAATAAAACTGTTTTCATTAGAATTTATGAGTTAAAATCATCAAAATCAGAGCTGAGAGTAAAAATAACAGACCATATTAAACAGAGTGACTCAGCAGTGGGGATGCACGGTAGTGCAGTGGCTTCACAGCAAGAAGGTCAGGGTTCAAATCCCAGGAGGGGGTTCTGTGTGTAGTTTACATGTTCTCTCCGTGCATGTGTGATTTTCTCTGGTTACTCCGGCTTCCTCCCACCCTCCAAAAACATGCATGTTGAGTTAATTGTCCCTGGGAATGAGTGGGTGTGTGGATGGCTGTATGTGTGGCTCATAAGACTGGTATCCTGTTCAGGGTGTACCCTGCCTTTCACTTTTAATCAGACAAGATAGGGAAAAGCGGTTCAGAAGATGGAAGAAAAAAATGAAACTTTTCTGTTCCGTCGTCTTCCGCTCATCCAGGGCCGGGTTGCGGGGGCAACAGCCTCAGATGGGAAGCCGAGGCTTCTCTCACCCCGGCTGCATCCTCCAGCTCACCCGGTGGGACCCGAGTTGTTCCCCAGCCAGCTGTGAGACAGTCTCTCCAGCTGGTCTGGGGTCTGCCTCTTGGTCTCCTCCTGGTGGGACGTGCCCAAAACACTTCACCAGCGAGGTGCTCGGGGGGCATACCCGAACCACCCCATCTGGCTCCTCTCAACTTGGAGGAAGAGCGGCTCGACACCGAGCCAAAAATGAAACTTAGCAGTGAAAATTTGTCGGGATCTGATTTACGAGAATGGTTATTATGTTTTCCTTATAAAATAAAAAAATTCTAAGACTTTTTAAAACGATCCATATCAGGCAGACAATGAGAGTGTGGAGAACAGGGAGGGAAAAACTCTCTGAGCATATGTTTACTAAGTGGGAAAAGAAATGAATTTTTATGGTGACCAACAGCATCCGATGCAAAGCAAACCTGGACTCCAGAGCTTTAGAATCTTTTTTTTTCTGAATGACAAACTATTTTTTTCATCCAGTGAGTTTAAACCGAACCTTGAAGAATAACACCAACGAAACCAAGAAATCTCAAATCTATTTAGGCCAACTGAGCTCTGTCCCCATTTCTGTCTTCAGAAGTCTTTCAGCAGGTGGATGATAGGTATCATACCCTGTCACTATCTCACACGGCGTGTACGTGCATGCCCAGTCTTAGAGAATCTCCTGTGGACACACTTCCAGTCACCTTTAGAATGCATATCACCTCAACGCTGTCGCACGGTCGCCGTGTAGTGAGGTATTTTTAAGTCTCTACCCACAGAATGTGGACGAGTTAGAAACTCTAGCTGTTCAGGCATCCTGAGATTTCCTAAACCGTTAATCAAACTCAATAAAACAGTGAATGAAACTCAGTTATTCAATACCAACTATAGCTTAGCTGATTAGATTTTTAGGGTTACGTGACAAAATGATGAGGTCACAAAAGAGGACATCACTAATTCTACCCTCACCTGGTTACCATGGTGAGGGTAGTATCTTCGAAACCAGCGAAGGGATTTGAATGAGAATGCCCACAGTTACTCAAAACCAACCCCAGATGAATTGATGAAGTTTGTGCCATTGTCAGGTGGAGGGATGTTGCCATGCCTTGGCATCCATGTATTCCTGTTGATAAAAGGACCTCCAAGCACAGTCAGTCAGTCACCTTCTTAACTGTCGACCTCTTTCCGGTTTACGGGGGTTGCTGGACCGGCTGATCCGACCCGAGGGGCAGCATACAAGCACAGATTGGCTTAAATTAAAAGCCTTGAATTAAAGAATGCTACTATCGCTAATTGAAATAATTAAATAAAGTAAAGTCTTTCTTTTCATTTTTACAAGAAGGGATTTTCTTGTATTTATTTTTAACATCATTTTGCTTCACTAGGTTTTTTTTTTTTTTCACATTGAGAGTTTTTACCCGAGCTAATATAGCATTAGGATGTGGTTGGGATTTAGAAAGGCTTGAAAATCCCCCGTCCTTCTTCATGGCCCTCTTCCACTTACTAAACCCGTCTAAAGAAGTAAACACAGATATCTCTGAAGAAGGAAGCTTGAAATGCCGACAGGCACAGTCGTACACACACTGTCTCTCTGGCTTGAAAATATTTCAGCTATTTACGTTGGAAACAAACTCCTTCTATTTTCTCCATAAAAAATCCTGCAGAAAAGATCAAAGAAAACTGTTTAAAATGAGAAAAAATGAAATATTGCACTTCAATATTGTAATAAAATGAATATATTTTCTTCATGATTTTCAAATTATTTTGTTTTGATCTTCATTGGTTTTACTAATAATAAAGAATCCGGATGGATTTATTTTAAATGACTAATGTTTATGAATAAATCTACTGGGATCTCTGAGCAACAACCCAGCTACCTAAGCTCACTATGGACGCTTATTTCCGTTATCTTGTTCTTTTGAGGGTAGGAACGTAGATCCTGGTTACCATGGTGAGGGTAGGAACGTAGATCCTGGTTATCATGGTGAGGGTAGGAACGTAGATCCTGGTTACCATGGTGAGGGTAGGAACGTAGATCCTGGTTACCATGGTGAAGGTAGGAACGTAGATCCTGGTTACCATGGTGAGAGTAGGAATGTAGATCCTGGTTACCATGGTGAGGGTAGGAACGTAAATCCTGGTTACCATGGTGAGGGTAGGAACGTAGATCCTGGTTACCATGGTGAGAGTAGGAATGTAGATCCTGGTTACCATGGTGAGAGTAGGAATGTAGATCCTGGTTACCATGGTGAGGGTAGGAACGTAGATCCTGGTTACCATGATGAGGGTAGGAACGTAGATCCTGGTTACCATGGTGAGAGTAGGAATGTAGATCCTGGTTACCATGGTGAGGGTAGGAACGTAGATCCTGGTTACCATGGTGAGGGTAGGAACGTAGATCCTGGTTACCATGGTGAGGGTAGGAACATAGATCCTGGTTACCATGGTGAGGGTAGGAACATAGATCCTGGTTACCATGGTGAGGTAGAAACATAGATCCTGGTTACCATGGTGATCGTAGGAACGTAGATCCTGGTTACCATGGTGAGGGTAGGAACGTAGATCCTGGTTACCATGGTGACGGTAGGAACGTAGATCCTGGTTACCATGGTGAGGGTAGGAAGAAGATCCTGGTTACCATGGTGAGGGTAGGAACGTAGATCCTGGTTACCATGGTGAGGGTAGGAATGTAGATCCTGGTTACCATGGTGAGGGTAGGAACGTAGATCCTGGTTACCATGGTGAGGGTAGGAATGTAGATCCTGGTTACCATGGTGAGGGTAGGAACGTAGATCCTGGTTACCATGGTGAGGGTAGGAACGTAAATCCTGGTTACCATGGTGAGGGTAGGAACGTAGATCCTGGTTACCATGGTGAGAGTAGGAATGTAGATCCTGGTTACCATGGTGAGAGTAGGAATCCCCCGTCCTTCTTCATGGCCCTCTTCCACTTACTAAACCCGTCTAAAGAAGTAAACACAGATATCTCTGAAGAAGGAAGCTTGAAATGCCGACAGGCACAGTCGTACACACACTGTCTCTCTGGCTTGAAAATATTTCAGCTATTTACGTTGGAAACAAACTCCTTCTATTTTCTCCATAAAAAATCCTGCAGAAAAGATCAAAGAAAACTGTTTAAAATGAGAAAAAATGAAATATTGCACTTCAATATTGTAATAAAATGAATATATTTTCTTCATGATTTTCAAATTATTTTGTTTTGATCTTCATTGGTTTTACTAATAATAAAGAATCCGGATGGATTTATTTTAAATGACTAATGTTTATGAATAAATCTACTGGGATCTCTGAGCAACAACCCAGCTACCTAAGCTCACTATGGACGCTTATTTCCGTTATCTTGTTCTTTTGAGGGTAGGAACGTAGATCCTGGTTACCATGGTGAGGGTAGGAACGTAGATCCTGGTTACCATGGTGAAGGTAGAAACGTAGATCCTGGTTACCATGGTGAGAGTAGGAATGTAGATCCTGGTTACCATGGTGAGGGTAGGAACGTAAATCCTGGTTACCATGGTGAGGGTAGGAACGTAGATCCTGGTTACCATGGTGAGAGTAGGAATGTAGATCCTGGTTACCATGGTGAGAGTAGGAATGTAGATCCTGGTTACCATGGTGAGGGTAGGAACGTAGATCCTGGTTACCATGATGAGGGTAGGAACGTAGATCCTGGTTACCATGGTGAGGGTAGGAACGTAGATCCTGGTTACCATGGTGAGGGTAGGAACATAGATCCTGGTTACCATGGTGAGAGTAGGAACGTAGATCCTGGTTACCATGGTGAGGGTAGGAACATAGATCCTGGTTACCATGGTGAGGGTAGGAACATAGATCCTGGTTACCATGGTGAGGGTAGGAACATAGATCCTGGTTACCATGGTGAGGGTAGGAACATAGATCCTGGTTACCATGGTGAGGGTAGGAACGTAGATCCTGGTTACCATGGTGAGAGTAGGAATGTAGATCCTGGTTACCATGGTGAGGGTAGGAACGTAGATCCTGGCTGCCATGGTGAGGGTAGCAACGTAGATCCTGGTTACCATGGTGAGGGTTGGAACCTAGATCCTGGTTACCATGGTGAAGGTACGAACATAGATCCTGGTTACCATGGTGAGGGTAGGAATGTAGATCCTGGTTACCATGGTGAGGGTACGAACATAGATCCTGGTTACCACAGTGAGGGTAGGAACATAGATCCTGGTTACCATGGTGAGGGTAGGAACGTAGATCCTGGTTACCATGGTGAGGGTAGGAACGTAGATCCTGGTTACCATGGTGAGGGTAGGAACGTAGATCCTGGCTGCCATGGTGAGGGTAGCAACGTAGATCCTGGTTACCATGGTGAGGGTAGGAACCTAGATCCTGGTTACCATGGTGAGGGTACGAACATAGGTCCTGGTTACCATGGTGAGGGTAGGAATGTAGATCCTGGTTACCATGGTGAGGGTAGGAATGTAGATCCTGGTTACCATGGTGAGGTAGAAACATAGATCCTGGTTACCATGGTGATCGTAGGAACGTAGATCCTGGTTACCATGGTGAGGGTAGGAACGTAGATCCTGGTTACCATGGTGACGGTAGGAACGTAGATCCTGGTTACCATGGTGAGGGTAGGAAGAAGATCCTGGTTACCATGGTGAGGGTAGGAACGTAGATCCTGGTTACCATGGTGAGGGTAGGAATGTAGATCCTGGTTACCATGGTGAGGGTAGGAACGTAGATCCTGGTTACCATGGTGAGGGTAGGAATGTAGATCCTGGTTACCATGGTGAGGGTAAGAACATAGATCCTGGTTACCATGGTGAGGGTAGGAATGTAGATCCTGGTTACCATGGTGAGGGTAGGAACGTAGATCCTGGTTACCATGGTGAGGGTAGGAACGTAGATCCTGGTTACCATGGTGAGGGTAGGAACGTAGAGCGTGGTTACCATGGTGAGGGTAGGAACGTAGATCCTGGTTACCATGGTGAGGGTAGGAACGTAGATCCTGGTTACCATGGTGAGGGTAGGAACGTAGATCCTGGCTGCCATGGTGAGGGTAGCAACGTAGATCCTGGTTACCATGGTGAGGGTTGGAACCTAGATCCTGGTTACCATGGTGAAGGTACGAACATAGATCCTGGTTACCATGGTGAGGGTACGAACATAGATCCTGGTTACCACAGTGAGGGTAGGAACATAGATCCTGGTTACCATGGTGAGGGTAGGAACCTAGATCCTGGTTACCATGGTGAGGGTAGGAACGTAGATCCTGGTTACCATGGTGAGGGTAGGAACGTAGATCCTGGCTGCCATGGTGAGGGTAGCAACGTAGATCCTGGTTACCATGGTGAGGGTAGGAACCTAGATCCTGGTTACCATGGTGAGGGTACGAACATAGGTCCTGGTTACCATGGTGAGGGTAGGAATGTAGATCCTGGTTACCATGGTGAGGGTAGGAATGTAGATCCTGGTTACCATGGTGAGGTAGAAACATAGATCCTGGTTACCATGGTGATCGTAGGAACGTAGATCCTGGTTACCATGGTGAGGGTAGGAACGTAGATCCTGGTTACCATGGTGACGGTAGGAACGTAGATCCTGGTTACCATGGTGAGGGTAGGAATGTAGATCCTGGTTACCATGGTGAGGGTAGGAACGTAGATCCTGGTTACCATGGTGAGGGTAGGAATGTAGATCCTGGTTACCATGGTGAGGGTAGGAACGTAGATCCTGGTTACCATGGTGAGGGTAGGAATGTAGATCCTGGTTACCATGGTGAGGGTAGGAACGTAGATCCTGGTTACCATGGTGAGGGTAGGAACGTAGAGCCTGGTTACCATGGTGAGGGTAGGAACGTAGATCCTGGTTACCATGGTGAGGGTAGGAACGTAGATCCTGGTTACCATGGTGAGGGTAGGAACGTAGATCCTGGTTACCATGGTGAGGGTAGGAACGTAGATCCTGGTTACTATGGTGAGGGTAGGAACGTAGATCCTGGTTACCATGGTGAGGGTAGGAACGTAGATCCTGGTTACCATGGTGAGGGTAGGAATGTAGATCCTGGTTACCATGGTGAGGGTAGGAACGTAGATCCTGGTTACCATGGTGAGGGTAGGAACGTAGATCCTGGTTACCATGGTGAGGGTAGGAACGTAGAGCCTGGTTACCATGGTGAGGGTAGGAACGTAGATCCTGGTTACCATGGTGAGGGTAGGAACGTAGATCCTGGTTACCATGGTGAGGGTAGGAACGTAGATCCTGGTTACCATGGTGAGGGTAGGAACTTAGATCCTGGTTACTATGGTGAGGGTAGGAACGTAGATCCTGGTTACCATGGTGAGGGTAGGAACGTAGATCCTGGTTACCATGGTGAGAGTAGGAACGTAGATCCTGGTTACCATGGTGAGGGTAGGAACTTAGATCCTGGTTACTATGGTGAGGGTAGGAACGTAGATCCTGGTTACCATGGTGAGGGTAGGAACGTAGATCCTGGTTACCATGGTGAGGGTAGGAACGTAGATCCTGGTTACCATGTTTTCACTTTGTACATCCAGTATGGTGATGACAAATGTTAAAACAATATAACTCATTTAACACTCATGACTTTTGAAGAAACACTTTAATTTAAAAAATAAACGTAAACATGTTCTTTTGAGGACTTAAACATGTCTGTTTAAGAGTCACATTTTATGTTTTGGTCTTTATATATGTTTCACATTATAATGTGATATATTTAAAAAGTTGTTTTTTTTTTTTTTTAGGGATGACAACTTTGCACTTCTGTACCTTTTTTCTTCATTTGTGAAGATTTAAACGTGTGTGTGTGTGGCAGTGTGAACGTCCTCTTGTGTGTGAGTCTAAATGTATGTGGTAGTACAAAGTACATGTGTGTCTGCATGGATGTCCAAATGTGTGTGTTTATTTCTATGTGTGTGTGTGTGTGTGTGCGTGTGTGTGTGATATGAAACCCTCTCCACTGGTGAATAAAAATGTTTAACTAGGGAGTCTACTTCACCAGTGAACCTCTCTGAGTCTCTGTGGGAAAAAAGATGTTCTTTCCTTTTTATCTGGAGGTGTGTGTGTGTGTGTGCGTGTGAGTGTGTGTGTTTGAGTGTGTTTGTGTGTGTGTGTGTGTGTGTGTGTGTGTACGTCCTCTGATTTCATCTCCACACTGCAGCAGAGTGGATCCGGATTCACAACCTGTGATGAGCTGCAGGACAGGGTGTCTCACGGAGACCGAGAAGGAAATAAGGTTAATACTGTGGGTGTGTGTGTGTGTGTGTGTGCGTGTGAGAGAGAGAGAAAGAGACAGGAAAGTGTTTTATTCCCACGTCTCTGAAATCTTTAAACCAGCAGGTACTCAGACGTCCCGTTTTAAACCAGTTTCCTCAGATTTTCACAAAAACTGAGACTTAAAAAAAAATGTTCTTTGTTTTTTAAACGATCACAGCCCGGTTTTTCAAAGAGCTTCACATGTTAAACATGTGAGGTGTTTAATAAAGACAAACACAACTTATTTAATCTTTTGAAACACATAGAGATCTTTTTCTGTTAAATTTAGCTTCTTTTTATTATTCACAACATTTTCCTCTAAAAATCTAGAAATAATTTTTACCGGGTTTCTTTTTTTGTGCCCGTATTATTTAACCCGTTTCTGTTTGTCTTTGTGTTTCTTTGTCTCTTGTTTTTAGTTTCTGTTTTTGCAGCAGTAGAATTTCCCTTCAGGGTTTTTAATAAACTACTTTCAATCCAATTAAAAGCTTTCTTTGACTTTCATTACTGCTGAATTTGAGGAAAATACGACTCATTTCAAACACAAATACAATCTGTTTTTTTTTGGCGGGGGGGGGCGGGGGGGTTGGCATGCACTGGGGCAAATACCATATCCATATGTCTTTTTTTTTCTCAGATACAAGCGGTCGAAATGGACCTCCTCTGCAGGGTGGCTGGGTTCTCACTCAGAGATAGAAGGAGGAGCTCGGAGTGGAGCCGTTGCTCCTCTGGGTCGAGAGAAGCCAGATGGAGTAGTTCAGGCATCGGTTTAGGATGCTTCCCGAACACCTCGCTGGTCAGGTTGTAGCTCCTCAGTGACACACTGTACTGTACGCGTTCTTCTAGTACAGGCGGCTTTATTTTCTTAAGTGTCTTAATAAATGCTGTAAAAAACTTGTGACCGCTTGTTAATTTGGAGGTTGTTGGAGGTACTTGGAGGTCTTTCGAGGTCTTTGTGCAAAGTCGAGCGTGGCTCTCACTCTGAAGTCCTTCTTCTTCTCTAAGCGTCATGGACACTGTCATGCGCACCTAAGAGCTGTAGTCTTGCCCGTACGGTCCAAACCTCATGAGACATTGAACAATGTCAACTGACACTTATAGAGGTGTTTCAGGCACGCCCCACCAGGAGGAGGCCCAGAAGCAGACTCAGTCAATCTGTCCAGCTGTGAGATGATAGAAACCTCACCCGTTTTCAACCAGAGACCCAAGAAACGCATGAGAAAGATGTGAAGAGGGAAAAGTTAAGAGACTAACTGAATTGTTCAGTTTCCTATGTCTCACAGCTGGACAGGAAACACCTTGGGATCCTTCAGGGTGAGCTGGAGGATGCACCCGGGGTGAGAGAAGCCTGGGCTTCTCGTCAATGGCTGTTGCCCCCACAACTGAGCCCCAGATAAGTGGAAGACGATGGAACAGAAGTGAAGTAATATTTTTTTTCTTTAAGTATATATTTTGATGCCCTCGTTTGGTAACCAGAATGTTCACATATTAACAGAAATAAATCACCAAATAAAAACGAACCCTATCTTTTGACTTGTATGAAACCAACTTCAAACAACTTCTTCTCTTCCTTCAGGGGGCGCCACAGCAAGTCAATTTCTTCCATCTAACCCTATCTGCTGTATCCTCTTCAGTCACACCAACTATCTTCATGTCTTCCTTCACTGTATCCATGAACCTCCTCTTTGGTCTTCCTCTAGTCCTCTTTCCTGGTGGTTCCAAACCCAGCATCCTTCTTCTGATGTACTCTCTCTCTCTCCTCTACACATGTCCAAACCATCTCAGTCTGGCCTCTCTGACTTTAAAACCTCTAACATGTGCTGTTCCTCTGATCCTGTCCATCCTGGTCACTCCCAGAGAGATCCTCAGCATCTTCATCTCTGCTACAAACATCTCTGTTTCCTGTCTTTTCCTCAGTGCCACTGTCAGCATGGCCGCTCTCACCACACTGTCTCTAGACCAATCAGCATGGCCGCTCTCACCACACTGTCTCTAGACCAATCAGCATGGCCGTTCTCACCACACTGTCTCTAGACCAATCAGCATGGCCGCTCTCACCACACTGTCTCTAGACCAATCAGCATGGCCGCTCTCACCACGCTGTCTCTAGACCAATCAGCATGGCCGCACTCACTACGCTGTCTCTAGACCAATCAGCATGGCCGTTCTCACTACGCTGTCTCTAGACCAATCAGCATGGCCGCTCTCACCACGCTGTCTCTAGACCAATCAGCATGGCCGCTCTCACCACACTGTCTCTAGACTAATCAGCATGGCCGCTCTCACCACACTGTCTCTAGACCAATCAGCATGGCCGCTCTCACCACACTGTCTCTAGACCAATCAGCATGGCCGCTCTCACCACACTGTCTCTAGACCAATCAGCATGGCCGCTCTCAACACACTGTCTCTAGACCAATCAGCATGGCCGTTCTCACTACACTGTCTCTAGACCAATCAGCATGGCCGCTCTCACCACGCTGTCTCTAGACCAATCAGCATGGCCGCTCTCACCACGCTGTCTCTAGACCAATCAGCATGGCCGCTCTCACCACACTGTCTCTAGACCAATCAGCATGGCCGCTCTCACCACGCTGTCTCTAGACCAATCAGCATGGCCGTTCTCACTACGCTGTCTCTAGACCAATCAGCATGGCCGCTCTCACCACGCTGTCTCTAGACCAATCAGCATGGCCGCTCTCACCACACTGTCTCTAGACCAATCAGCATGGCCGCTCTCACTACACTGTCTCTAGACCAATCAGGATTGGCCGTTCTAACCACACTGTCGCTAGACCAATCAGCATGGCCGCTCTCACCACGGTTTGGACACTACTTGATACAACTTGTTGAACAATAAACAGAAAAAAATGCTGAGCTTCTTCTTTTTTCCAAATATAAACTATAATAATTAATTGGGATGATGACCTTGAACGATTAATGTTCGTACTGATTTTATCAGTGTTATTGATCTGATTTATGAGATTATTTTTGACCGTTCTCTCACATCAAACCCATATCTAACGTGTGTATGAACCTGTGGATTTATTGTGATCTTCTTTGCTGATGTAACTCAGCTGATAGTCATGAATCATCTCGTAGTCAGATGAAAGACTCGTCTGACTCTGATCACTGTAATACAAACACAAAAAAATCCTGTTTAAAAGGTCAAACCTTCCCGCAGCGGGTATTTTTCCTCAATCTTGTTTTTCTAAAAGCGAATTAGCCTCCTGACTCCGCCGTCGTGCTTCAGTCTTTTGGGAGTGTTTCCCCTCAGAGGCTGGTTGAGATGATATGATGGATAGCCGTACGCTGGCACAGAATGAACCAACAATCACCAAACTACTGAGGCGCAGCAGATTCATTTGCTTTAAGTTGTGTTCGTGCATTCATTACCACGGAAACACAACAGGTGGCCAAGAATCTGTAGCATCACAACATTTGGGCTGGAAAAAAAATGTCTAAAACATGGTCCTAAATACAGCAAGATGTCAAACAAAAAGCCTCCGCCTGAACCGTATCAAAACTTTATCTGTTCATCTATAGTTGGTACTGAGTAATTGCGGGCAGTTCAATTTAAAATCCCTCCAGTGGTTTAGGAGATATTGCATTGACAAGTATTTGATCTTTTCGACCTTGATCTTTGGTTGCATGCTAAAACTCCTCCACTTGTGTAAGACCCTGTCCTGCAGGGGGCACACCACCCTCTACTGGGGCTTTGTTTATTTATTTTTACTCACTCTGTTCATCCCTCACCGGGGAAATTTGTGTGCTGCAATCCTACACTACAGCAGCCTGCCACGACGACCCAATGGTGGGAGAAGCAGGGATTAGGTGTCTTCTCCAAGGACCCTAGATGTGAATTCAGTGGGAATCGAACCTGTGAATTTCTGGTTAATTTCCGGTCCGCAGGCGAACGCTCTACCACTGAGCCGCCAAAGGTCTTGGTTTTGGAGGCACTGATTCATTTCCGGACGCTTGACACTTGGTAGCAAATCGGTCCAGTAAGAGTTGGAGATCAAGGTCAATCCTGACGTCACCAAACCGGATCTTCAACCCCCTCTAAACACAAATCACCACTCAGTGAAACTCGTCTGATTTGCTGTCTTTTATGTTGCAAAAAATAAAATTTTGACTAGTTTGGATTTGAATAGGGCGGCACGGTGGCGCAGTGGGTAACAGAGTGGCATCTCAGCAAGAAGGTCGTGGATTCAAGTCCTGGGTGGGAACGAGGCTGGGAACTCTGTCCTTTCCGTGTGGAGTTTGCATGTTCTCCCTGTGTTTTCATGTTTTCTCCGGTTTCCTCCCACCCTCCAAAAACATGCATGTTTGGTTGAATGGCCACTACATGATCGCCCCTTGGAATGAGTGTGTATGGTTGTATGTGTGTGGCTCCTGCGACAGACTAGCGACCTGTTTGAGGTGTACCCCGCCCCTCGACCCCTGCAACCTCGACAGGTAAAGGGATAGACGGTTAAGAAGTTGACTGACTGGATTTGGATAGATGTGGGTGTGGTCAGTATAATTACAAGATTGATCAAGAGGAGCAGGTCCAGCCCTCTTTATAACAGACGCACACTTTGGCCTATTCCATAAGCGTACCCAAAATTTACACCATTTTGTGCGCAACTCAGATGAATGCGTGCCAAAGCGGGGATCATAGCAGACAGGAAACAGTGTGACGCAGTATGTATGATCCAGTGTGTGTGAAAGCACATGTACATCTCTGAGATGCGCCCTCATATATTCGTTAATATTCGGATGGTTGTTTTTTTTTAATGCAGTCTGAAAATCAAGATCATCTGGAATAGTTATAAGTGTGTAAAAATGTGTGTGTGTGTGTGTGTGTGTGTGTGTGTGTGTGTGTGTGTGTGAGTGTGTGTGGTTGAAGCGTCTAAGGGATTTTAAAGGCGTACAAGCCTGTTAGGATCATTCTCCTGTGACAGAGCGCTCATGCACGTCTTCTCCACTCCTAAAGTCAACTCATTGCGCTCTCATTTCACAGTTGAAGGCAAATGGAGAGGAGGGAGAAAATGAGCATTTGGATGGAGTGAGGAAAAAAAAAAAACTTCTGGATGAAGTGATGATGGGATGGAGCAAGAGTCAGGTCAGGTCAGAGCTGGTAGTTTAAAATCCTGCTTTAAAAATGCAGGAGGTCGTTCAGGTCAGGCATGTCTACCTGTCTGCTCAGGATGTGGAGCTCTGAGACGTCTGCTTCTGTTTTATTCATAACTCTTCAACTGTTGAACTGTTTTCTGTTTTCTGATGAAGGGATGTGGAATAAAAAAATGACTTGATGATTGTGTTCACAAATGGTCTGATCAGATCGGAACTCATTTGTAAAGCGTGCTTACGGCCAAATCTGTGTGTAAGAAGACTTCCTCACCCGATCTCTGAGTGAGAGCCCAGCCACCCTGCAGCGGCAGATCATTTCAGTTGCTTGTATCCGCAATCTCATTCTTTCAGTCATCACCCATAGCTGGTGACCATTGGTGAGGGTAGAAACGTAGATCCTGGTTACCATGGTGAGGGTAGGAACGTAGATCCTGGTTACCATGGTGAGGGTAGTAACGTAGATCCTGGTTACTATGGTGAGCATAGGAACGTAGAGCCTGGTTACCATGGTGAAGGAAGGAATGTAGATCCTGGTTACCATGGTGAGGGTAGGAACGTAGATCCTGGTTACCATGGTGAGGGTAGGAACGTAGATCCTGGTTACCATGGTGAGGGTAGGAACGCAGATCCTGGTTACCACGTTGAGGGTTGGAACGTAGATCCTGGTTACCACGTTGAGGGTTGGAACATACAGTAGATCCTAGTTACCATGGTGACAGTAGGAACGTAGATCCAGGTTACCATGGTGAGGGTTGGAATATAAATCCTGGTTACCATGGTGAGGGTAGGAACGTAGATCCTGGTTACCATGGTGAGGGTAGGAACGTAGATCCTGGTTACCATGGTGAGGGTAGGAACATAGATTCTGGTTACCGTGGTGAGGGTAGGAACATACAGTAGATTCTGGTTACCATGGTGAGGGTAGGAACGTAGATCCTGGTTACCATGGTGAGGGTAGGAACGTAGATTCTGGTTACCATGGTGAGGGTAGGAACATAGATCCTGGTTACCGTGGTGAGGGTAGGAACATACAGTAGATTCTGGTTACCATGGTGAGGGTAGGAACGTAGATCCTGGTTACCATGGTGAGGGTAGGAATATAGATTCTGGTTACCGTGGTGAGGGTAGGAACATAGATTCTGGTTACCATGGTGAGGGTAGGAATATAGATTCTGGTTACCATGGTGAGGGTAGGAATATAGATTCTGGTTACCATGGTGAGGGTAGGAATATAGATCCTGGTTACCATGGTGAGGGTAGGAATATAGATTCTGGTTACCATGGTGACGGTAGGAACGTTAACAAAACATTTGAAATGATTATAAAATAAAGAATCTTTCTGTGGACGGTTATGAGAAGGATTCCGATCAGATTTCAGCGACCATATTTCTGTATAGTAACCTCTTTAGTTACCATAACTCAATCAAAACTTCTTCTTATAAAATATTCATGATACGAGCGGTGTGATCTCACGGTGCTGGAGCTGCAGGCGTCATGTCAGATGGTTATCAGATAAAAAGACTGATGAAGCAACTGAGAAAGAAACAACTTGTCTATTTTCTCTAATTAATTATGAATCGTTGAACTTCTTCTTATGAGTTATTTAAACCTGACAAACTTTCTCCCTCACAGATGTAGAGTCTGACCGTCCATGTTTGGAGAAGCAACAGAATATGATCTGATTTTCTGTTAAATTTTCCACTGAAAACCATGTTTCATAAGTGTTTGAATCAAACAGAGAAATGCAAACATGCTTTAATCTATTTTTTACAGGTGATTAAAATTTGAAAGCTTTTACAGCCGACGTGGCTCCTTCTACATGTGTAAGACATAAATAATGGATTTAACCTCAGGTAAAATACATTTTGAAGTAATAATTAAGATTACAGAAGGTGTCATAACGAACCATATGTAGAAACCTGAACCTGAACATGGTCCAATAACAGAGACCAGAAACCTTTGGGGAGGAGTGTGACTTTACACACGTGGTTTTATGTACGTTGGATCTTTTCCTAAAGTGGTTTTTATCCTGGAAACAGTATTCTTACTCCTCATGTGAGTTTGATCTATTTCAAATTCTTCAAATTCAAGACCTAAATATCTTTAATCAGATGACAGGGTCCTGCCCCAAGTGGAGGAGTTTAAGTATCTCTGGGTCTTGTTCACGAGTGGGGGAAGGATGGAGCGGGAAATCGACAGGCGGATCGGTGCGACGTCAGCAATAACTAGGACGCTGCATCGGTCTGTCGTGGTAAAGAGAGAGCTGAGCCAGAAAGCAAGAATCTTGATTTACAAGTCAATCTACGTTCCTACCCTCACCATGGTAACCAGGATCTACGTTCCTACCCTCACCATGGTAACCAGGATCTACGTTCCTACCCTCACCATGGTAACCAGGATCTACATTCCTACCCTCACCATGGAAACCAGGATCTACGTTCCTACCCTCACCATGGTAACCAGGATCTACATTCCTACCCTCACCATGGAAACCAGGATCTACATTCCTACCCTCACCATGGTAACCAGGATCTACGTTCCTACCCTCACCATGGTAACCAGGATCTACGTTCCTACCCTCACCATGGTAACCAGGATCTACGTTCTTACCCTCACCATGGTAACCAGGATCTACATTCCTACCCTCACCATGGTAACCAGGCTCTACGTTCCTATGCTCACCATAGTAACCAGGATCTACGTTACTACCCTCACCATGGTAAACAGGATCTACGTTCCTACCCTCACCATGGTAACCAGGATCTACATTCCTACCTTCACCATGGTAACCAGGCTCTACGTTCCTACCCTCACCATGGTAACCAGGATCTACGTTCCTACCCTCACCATGGTAACCAGGATCTACGTTCCTACCCTCACCATGGTAACCAGGATCTACGTTCCTACCCTCACCATGGTAACCAGGATCTATGTTCCTACCCTCACCATGGTAACCAGGATCTACGTTCCTACCCTCACCATGGTAACCAGGATCTACGTTCCTACCCTCACCATGGTAACCAGGATCTACGTTCCTACCCTCACCATGGTAACCAGGATCTACATTCCTAACCCCACCATGGTAACCAGGCTCTACGTTCCTACCCTCACCATGGTAACCAGGATCTACGTTCCTACCCTCACCATGGTAACCAGAATCTACGTTCCTACCCTCACCATAGTAATCAGGGTCTACGTTCCTACCCTCACCATGGTAACCAGGATCTACATTCCTACCCTCACCATGGTAACCAGGATCTACATTCCTACCCTCACCATGGTAACCGGGATCTACGTTCCTAACCTCACCATGGTAACCAGGATCTACATTCCTACCCTCACCACGGTAACCGGGATCTACGTTCCTACCCTCACCATGGTAACCAGGATCTACGTTCCTATCCTCACCATGGTAACCAGGATCTACGTTCCTACCCTCACCATGGTAACCAGGATTTATATTCCAACCCTCACCATGGTAACCTGGATCTACATTCCTACCTTCACCATGGTAACCAGGCTCTACGTTCCTACCCTCACCATGGTAACCAGGATTTACGTTCCTACCCTCACCATGGTAATCAGGATCTACGTTCCTACCCTCACCATGGTAACCAGGATCTACATTCCTACCCTCACCATGGTAACCAGGATCTACGTTCCTACCCTCACCATGGTAACCAGGCTCTACGTTCCTATGCTCACCATAGTAACCAGGATCTACGTTCCTACCCTCACCATGGTAACCAGGATCTACGTTCCTACCCTCACCGTGGTAACCAGGATCTACGTTCCTACCCTCACCATGGTAACCAGGATCTACGTTCCTACCCTCACCGTGGTAACCTGGATCTACGTTCCTACCCTCACCATGGTAACCAGCTGTGGTTGGTGACCGAAAGAATGCGATCGCAGCTACAAGCGGCCGAAATGAGATTCCCCGCAGGGTGGCTGGCCTCTCACTCAGGGCATCTGCTCAGGACGCCTCGCTGGTGAGGTTTTTCGGGCACATCCCATCGAGAGGAAATCAAGGGGCAGACCCCGGACCTGCTGGAGAGACTATGTCTCACAGCTGGCCGGGGAACGACTCGGGATCCTTCCTGGTGAGCTGGAGGATGCAGCCTGGGTGAGATAAGCTTGGGCTTCCTGTCTGAGGCTGTTGTCCCCGCGACCCTGCCCCGGATAAGCGGAAGACGATGGAACGGAACGGACATGAAAAATTCTTCCACGAAACAGTTTCTTATTAAGTCATTTTTGCCAAAATATTCACAAATCTATTTGTTATTCTTTAGAAGAATTTTTAATGTCAAAAGTTGTCATTTCATTTTAATTTTCTTTAAAAATAAACACTGTATGTTAAAGAAATCTGTTCCTTGTGCTGCTTCATTCTTTCTAGAAAGATACGGATCCATGTTACAACTAGCTGTAAGGATCTGGATCAAAGCTGAGACGGATTTATTCATAGGACTCATTGTTTGTGTGATGAAGGTTTTCTGGACCGGCATCACAGAGAAACAACAAGATTGTTGTCTCGTTTCTTTTTTCTGCTTCCAAATGATTGTTTCTGGAAAATCTTCTTTTTCTGCTGATCAGTGTAAAAACTCAAAGATAAGACAAAAAGAGAGAGAGAGTAATTGGAGCAAAAAGTGAGGCGTGTACGCCTGGATCGTCAAAAACAAAAAAAAGCAGAGGAGAAACTGTGCCGAGCTTCAAACGACAAGGTCGTTTCTTTGTTCTGCTCGGTGGTGTTTGGATGGGAAGTGTCTCCGTAAGTCAAGTGCTTCCTCTCGGCTCTGCATCTCCATGCGTATCAGTTCTACAGCACTTCAATCAGACCAAGCATTAGAGACTAAATGAAAACTTTTTTTTTTATTAAAAACTTAGGATTTTATATTTTTTCTGCTCCGTTCCATCCAGCAGGGTGACGGAGCTCCAGGTGGAGGTGTGAGATATGAGGAGGGAATCTTTGTAGTTGTGAGATAGAGACATGTGGACTGAGATGCAGAGGGACCAGGTGGGTGTGGGGGAGGGGTACTCATGCTTTTAGTGAGAGTGTTGCTATAATTTTCTGAAACAGGAAGAGTGAGTGTATCCAGCTTCAAACAGCAGGACCTGCTCTTTGATCCATATCTTCTAATAAAAAATACTTTAGAACATCAAGAGCTTACAATCTGACTTTTACTTTATTTTGAAGGATTAAAATCATTCTTATGACAGAAAAATAGATGGAATTTAAATATTTAAGACAAATTGATTTTCTTTACTGATTAATTAACTCAGAACTCATTAGGATTAAAGTCACACGTCTCGTTTAAAAACATGCTTGTGATAAAATCTGTGCATCAACCACGTTCACACAAATTGATCACTCTATAAAGAGAGTGTGTGGCGTCTCCAAAGCAGCTGCATGCAGATCATAAGATGAGGGAACAGGAGGTGAACTCAGGCTAGAGCAGCGGTCGGCAACCTTTGACACCGAAAGAGCCATTTGAACCCGGTTTCCACGGAAAAGAAAACACTGGGAGCCGCACATCTAAAATGAAAAAAAAAAAACTTCTACTACTTTACCGCAGCATGTTTCTTATGAAATCCACGTGCTACAGAGAAAATTACATTTTATTCATTTAATGAACACATTTTGAACATTTTGAATTCTTGAAAAATAATAACAATGAATGTCTCTTTCAAATAAATTTAAAAGCTGAATTTAAATTGTCCATGTAGCAAACGAAAGCAGAAAAATGCCATGAGGCGTCATCCTTATATCCATTTATCTAAAATGATATAAAGCTTTTTCTTACCTTTACACTTTGTATAAACAACTATAGTGTGGTTATGTCTTATGAAGTGCTACGGAGAAAATTAAATTTTACCGATGTAATGAACACATTTTGAATTCTTGAAAAAATAATAATGTCTGAATGTCTCATTTGAATAAATTAAAAAGCTGAATTTAAATTGTGCATGCAGCAAACAAAAGGGAAAAATCCGTGAGCCGTCATCCTTATATCGCCTTGGGCTTTCAAAGTATGCAGCGGAGCATACTTTGTGATATTTCAAGATCACAATAATCTTCAGATTTAGAACTAAAATAATATAAAAACTAACACAAATAAAACACACTTCAATTAAATACAAAAAAATTTTTTTTAGTAATTTATTTTCCCAAGCCAATCAGAGCCGCATTATAAGGATGAAAGAGCCGCATGAGGATCCGGAGCCGCGGGTTGCCGACCGCTGGGCTAGTGAGACATCAACAGGAGCGCTCGATGAGATGAAGCAGCTTTTTAAAATTTAGAAACAAAACTTCTGAACTTAGAATTTACACGTAAGCAGACGAAATCACACGATTCCTTAAAAGGAGTTCCGTTCCGTCATCTTCCGCTTGTTCCGGGGTCGGGTCACGGGGGCAACAGCCTCAAACGGGCAGCCCAGGCCTCTGTCTCCCTGGCTGCATCCTCTAGCTCACCCGGAAGGATCCCAAGTCTTCCCCCAGCCAGCTGTGAGACATAGTCTCTCCAGCGGGTCCGGGGTCTGCCCCTTGGTCTCCTCCCGGTGGGACGTGGCCAAAACACCTCGCCCGCGAGGCGCTCGGGGGGCATCCTGACCAGATGCCTGATCCACCCCATCTGGCTCCTCTCGACCTGGAGGAAGAGCGGCTCGACACCGAGCTCCTCTCGGATGGCAGAGCTCCTCACCCGATCTCTGAGTGAGAGCCCAGCCACCCTGCGGAGGAAGCTCATTTCGGCCGCTTGTATCTGCGATCTCATTTTTTCGGTCACCACCCATAGCTGATGACCATAGGAAAGGGTAGGAACGTAGATCCTGGTTACCATAGTGAGGGTAGGAACGTAGATCCTGGTTACCATGGTGAGGGTAGGAACGTAGATCCTGGTTACCATGGTGAAGGTAGGAACGTAGATCCTGGTTACCATGGTGAGGGTAGGAACGTAGATCCTGGTTACCATGGTGAGGGTAGGAACGTAGATCCTGGTTACCATGGTGAAGGTAGGAACGTAGATCCTGGTTACCATGGTGAGGGTAGGAACGTAGATCCTGGTTACCATGGTGAAGGTAGGAACGTAGATCCTGGTTACCATGGTGAGGGTTGGAACGTAGATCGACTTGTAAATCGAGAGCTTTGTTTTTCGGCTCAGCTCTCTCTTTACCACATCGGACCGATGCAGCGTCCTAGTTATTGCTGATGCCGCACCGATCCGGCTGTCGATCTCCCGCTCCATCCTTCCCCCACTCGTGAACAAGACCCCGAGATACTTAAACTCCTCCACTTGGGGCAGGACCCTGTCCCTGTCCCGCGGGGGGCATTCCACCCTTTTCCGGGCGAGGACCATGGTCTCGGATTTGGAGGCGCTAATTCCCTAAAAGAAGTTGTTTTCAGAATCTTAGAAAGAAGAAAATTAAACATACGAGAAAAATAAACTTGATAATTAAAAGGAGAAAATTACACAGACACCTTCAGAGGAAGGATGGCTCAGTGAGGCGGACGACCGCCCTGTAACCAGAGGGTTACTGATTTGATCCTCTGCCAGGAGTTCATGCTGAGGTGTCCTTAAGCATGACACCAAACCCCCAATGTCTCCTGATGGTGGTTTGCAGCTTGCATGGCAGCTTCACCATCATGTATGAATCTGTGTGTGAATGTGAGCTACAATGTAAAGCACTTTGAATGCCGACACAGGTGGAAAAGCGTTGTAGAAGTAGAATCCATTCACCATTTGCCTTAACCGATGGGACATGGTGAGCACAGCGTCTGGACGTCCATTCTCATTTGCTCCTTGAGGGACGGGATAGGAAGGAAACAGTTCTGGTGAAATGTTGGCTTCATAGGGACGAGGTATGAGTGGGCTTCCAGTGAGTCTTGGTTTGTTGAACCTGCCTCGTCCACTGTTTCCTCAGGAGTACAGAAATATCTCCTCGTGGTACGGTGGAACAGCTGCAGCCACACACGAGACGTATTGGTAAAATTACACCAGAATTCAATTATGGTAATTTCACGGCCATTAGGCGCACCGTACGAAAAGGCGCAGTCTCAGTCACACACCGCCTTACAACAACACACGCAAGCATGCAAATGTGTGTATTAAAAAATAGATCAAGAGAAAAACTGAGTTTGGTTGTGCTTTATTTAAGTAGAAACGATACTAAACAAACACATTACTGGTAATAATCTTTATTCAAATCCGTCAAAGTCCTCATCCTCTGTTTCGGAATCGAACAGCTGCGCAAAATCCAACAGAGCAGGTCCACTTCGCTCTTCGCTGTCAAAGTCACTGTCTGTACTGTGCGGCTCCTCAGAAAGGATACCAGCTTTTGAGAAAGATCGGATAACAGTACCAGCAGACACGTTAGTCCAAGCATCTACAATCCATTGGCAAACTGTAGCGTAACTCGCCCGGCGCTGCCTTCCACCCTTCGTGAAGCTGTGGTCTCCTTCGGTCATCCATCGCTCCCACGCCGCTCACACTTCACTCTTTAAAGTTCTCATGCCTTTTCTTTCAGGTCCGCCTCGCGGGCACCGCGTTTTCTTTTAGGTCCGCCTTTTCTCACACATAAGGCGCACCGCACAAAAAGGCGCACCGCTCATTTTGAAGAAAATCTAAGACTTTTATATGCGCCTTATAGCCGTGAAATTACGGTAAATATGTCTATAAAATGTCTATTATGAAAACAAACATCCACGGTTCGTCTCACTTTGTTTAGCTACATACGTCCAGACATATGATTCTCGTTACGTCACATCTGATAAGAGTATAAGGGGTTAAATTCTACAGCAGGAATTCTATACTCTATTCAATAGTGGTGGAAAAAAATTGATTTTTCTTCTTATGGGAGCATAATAGTGGTGTTTAAATATCAAATATCTCCATCTGTACATATAGTATAGATATCACACTGTGTCACCGACAACTTCAAGTTGCCCAAAGACAGTTACGGAGGGGGGTTTTTGTTATAAATGCTGACTTTGCGTCGTGTAAACATCTAAAAGACACCCTCGAGCTGTAGAACCAGAGATACTGTAAATGATGTAAATGCAAAATTAAATCCTCCAAGTGTCAGGATGTGGATATGTGGAAGGAGAAAGACCCAAAAGCAGGATACCAAAACAGGATTAATTTAACCAAAGGTTCAGTAAAGCTTTGAGGCAAAGGGCACAGAATTAACTCAGGATCAGAGTTCAAAGATTAAACTTATGGTCAGGAAGCCCTGGCTGGAAGGGATGGTGATGACGACAACCCAACAAAGGATTCTGGGGGATTGCCTTAAAATAGGCAACAGGATCCACAGGTGTGTGTTATCAGACCAATCAAACTTTACTTATAAAGCGCTTTCCATACATGAAATGCAACGCAAAGCGCTTTACAAGTTAAAAACCCCAGGACACAAAAGCAAAATAAGTCCACCCCCCCACAGATAAAAACCCACTTACCCACCTACACACACATCCATACTTGTAAAAATACAAATAGAGCACACACCCTCATATATGTACACATACACACTCACTTAAAAATGCAATAGGCTGGATGCAGATGGAACACCTGAGAAAACTGTGTCTGAGGAGCCACTGCAGCAGGAGCCGAGGCACACCTGCGATCACCGGCCATGATCCAAGGCCCCGAATAAGAGACGAGGCCGGAGCCAAATCCCCCCACCAGGGCCCCGGAGCCAAGGACCAGCAGTCACTGATGACCGCAGGCTCCTGCTACAGAGGCCCCCTAGAGGAAATACTGGAGATGATAAAAGATTAAATGACATAAATAAAAGTAACTAAAACTAATAAATAATAAGAAATGTTCAGGAAAAAACACCCTCAGATATCCCTAATCAGGGTGATGAGGGAAGGTTCAGGGCTCCCTCTGGTGGCAGTGGAGGAGATCATGACACCAAGTTCTTTCACATCTTTAAGAAAAGTGTTAAAAAAAAAAAAACTGTATGTGGGAGATATAAAAGTGTTGTGCAGCAGGACGTCCCGGGTTGTTTTTGTGTAATGTAAAAAGGCTACATGGCCGCAGGGTGGCTGGGCTCTCACTCAGAGATCGGGTGAGGAGCTCTGTCATTTGGGAGGAGCTCGGTGTCGAGCCGCTCCTCCTCCAGGTCAAGAGGAGCCAGATGGGGTGGTTCGGGCATCTGGTCAGTATGCATCCTGAGCACCTCGCGGGTGAGGTGTTTCGAGCACGTCCCACCGGGAGGAGACCAAGAGGCAGACCGTGGACCCGCTGGAGAGACTATTTCTCACAGCTGGCTGGGAATGACTTGGGATCCTTCCGGGTGAGCTGGAGGATGCAGCCGGGTGAGAGACGCCTGGGCTTCCCGTCTGAGGCTGTTGCTGAGGGGCAGGTAGCATAAAATATCATAGGTCTGAGCTTCTTTCTGTGCCTTTCATTCATCATCTGAGCTAAAAATATTTAAGATGTATTTGTTTGTTTTGTTTTTTGAATGAATAAACGTCTGGATCCGTCCATGTGTTCCACATTAGATCATAAAGTAAACTTTCCTTCTTCTGTCCTGCTCTGCAGCCGCCATCATTTCACCCAGAGTGGTGTTCTATGACAACAGGTCAGCTTGTCCGACCGAAGGGAATATAGCAGATCTCAACAATGACTCACCTCAGACAAATTGCCTGACATTACATAGTGATGGTGGCTCCATATTGTGCAGCGCTCTCAGCATGTGGCCAAATTATTCCAGCTCAGATTGAAGTAGGACTGAAAGCAATCACTGGGCAAGTGCGGCATAAACTCTCCCGACTGCAGCTGTGTTCGTCTCACACGCTGCAACAACTCAAGCTGAAAATCCACACAGACACAGTGGTGTCAAAAGATCGAGGTCTTTTTATTCCGGCCCAGACGATTGAATCGGTCGATAATACACCCTCGTGAGACATCAGTAATTGACAAAAAGAGTTCTAATTGGCACCAAAGAATTTTCTGTTTGACTGTCTATCTGGAAATCACTCAGATTTACAGAGTTCCCTTTAACGTTCACCCTGCTTAAATATGGAGGAAGAAAGCAGGAACAGACCTTTTCATTTGACTCTATTTTCTGTGTGTTTTGAAATAACAAATCCCAGAGTTTTGTGAGGATGTTGCATCGTTTGGATGTTAGAATATGTACGTTTAGATTTGTGCAAATGTGTGTTTAAAGGATACGATCACGACGACTCGGCACATTTGCCGAGTACATCGGAAGAAGGATGCTGGGTTTGGAACCACCAGGAAAGAGGACTAGAGGAAGACCAAAGAGGAGGTTCATGGATACAGTGAAGGAAGACATGAAGATAGTTGGTGTGACTGAAGAGGATGCAGCAGATAGGGTTAGATGGAAGAAACTGACTTGTTGTGGCGCCCCCTGAAGGGAGATACCAAAAGACGAAGAAGACGACAAGCTCATTCATTCGTTCAGTCATCTTCTGAACCGTTCAACCGTGAGGGTGTTGCGGGGTTCTCGGTGCCTATCCCAACTGATTAAAGGTGAGAGGCAGGGTACACCCAGAACAGGTTGCCAGTCTGTCGTTGGGCCACAGACACACGACCATCCACACACACACACATTCATTCCTAAGAGTAATTTCATAGCAGCCAATCAACCTAGCTGTTTTGGTTTTTGGAAAGTGGGAGGAAACGGCCGTACCTGGAGGAGACCCACACACACACAGGGATCAGTGATCTGTGCCTCGTCCCACCGGGGACTCCAATCCCTGACCTTCTTGCTGTGAGGCCACTGTGCTAAAATGATCCAATACGTGAGTTTTTTTTTTTTGTTGCATCACCAACAAAAACTGATGCAGACATTTTTTAGATCTCCTTTTTCCTGTAAAGATGAACTGATCGTGTCAGAGTGAGTCTCTTATTGGTTATTAGATCACTGTCTTGAAAAATAAACAGGTTTGTTCTAAACGACACTCAGCAGACAGGCTGTAAATCTAAGAAGCAGTGTTAGATCCGTCACTTACTGACGGATTATAATTTAAAAGAAGGCATTAGTAAGGGGGTCGTGTCAGTCGGGCGTTCAGGGATGAATTAAGATTTACTGTTTCTGCTGTCTGAATAAGACTTTTATCTTTTATTTATATTCTAAGATTTTTTAAAAAAGGGATAGATTTGAGTTCCTTGGATATTAATTTATTTGCTCTTTTTTTCTCTGTAAAATGTCTTTTTAATGTCTGAAGTTTCAGGACATAAAGTAAACAAGTGTTTTCATCTAGAATTTCTGTGTGTGTGATCATGACGTAATGGAACTGCAGCCAATCAAATGTACGAAAAGAGGAACTCAAGTTTAATCTTTAAACTACAAGAAAGATGATAGACAAAAAAGTCCTGGATCCTGGAGACAGTATCACACAGAGCTGCAGAGCAGGACCCCCACCCACCTGGATTAGACAGTGATGCTTTAATATGTAACAAGAATAAAAAGATCAGATTAAATGATTATAATGAATGTAAATGATTCCAAGTTGACCGCCAAGTGTGTCGGGGAAAAAAAAAATAAATGAAATTAGTAATGTCAACTCAGCGATTTTGACACTAAGAGGGGAGACGGTGGCTCAGTGATAGAGTGTTCGCTCGTGGACCGGAAGTCATCTGAAAGTTTGCGGGTTTGCATCCCACTGAATACATTGGGGTTCTGTCCTCTAATTCTATCTACTATTCTCTGCCAGACTGCCTTGGCCCTTTCCCACTTACCCCCTACTCTAACCAGGGTCTGTACCCACTACCCCTACCCTAACCCCTGGCTTTCTATCTCATTCATTGTTCTCTATTGTCTGTTTATTTAGAATTACACTGCTAGTTGGTACAATACAATTCACATGTTGTCCACCTCTCTCCCTCCTCTCTGGGAGAGAGCCCCATTCAGGACTCTGCGTTCCTGTCCTGGGCATGGCCACACCGAGAAGACCTCCGCGCTTCTTCATCCCCGCTCCATCAGGATAAAATCCATCTACTCATACCCGTCCAGGACATCTCTGGGCTGAGGAGTCCCCCGTGTTTCCATCAGGATGAAGAACATCTATTGACTTCTTTAGATATTTATCTGTAGAGTAGAATAAGCTAATATTTAAACAATAATCTTTGACACATTGGTTGCTCGTCCCGGGGGTGGGATCTCTCTTTCATGTGGATCCCCACGAGGTTTCTTATTTTTTCCCCACTGATGGGTTTTTTAGGAGTTTTTCCTCACCGTGAAGGAGAGTCTAAGAGCATAAATGTGCTAGTCTTGTTTAGTTAGCATTTGTTAGTTATTTTTCTTGTTGTGTATTTGTGTTTATACATTCCTCTTTTTCTTGTGAAGCCCATTGAGACGGAAATTCTGTGATTTTGGGCTATAAAAATAAAATTGAATTGAATGCACGTCTAGGGTCCTTGGAAAAGACACCTAAGCCCCTTTTCTCCCACCATTGGTACCAAAGTGGCAGCCTGCTGCGGTGTAAGGAGAGTAGCACACAAATTTTCCCGGTGAGGGATGCATAGAGTGAGTAAAAAATAAAAAATTTAGCGATTCTTTGTCCCACTCTCCCCGAAAAAGCCCCAAACTGATGCCTTTTTCTAGTGTTATGTAAGTTTTGGAGTCTGTAGCGTGAAATCGCATTAAGTCTGTAATCAATGCGCAGCGCCTGTTGCTGTTGTGGCCGCTATCCCCTCCCAAAGCGCTGCGTGCGCGAGACAAAAGTCTGTGTGTGTCTGTCTGTGTTAGAGAGAGAAAAGAGAGTGATGGCGAAGAATTTGTCGATGTGTGTGTTTGAGAGAGAAAGGGTGGTTGGAAACGATCTCTGAGGGTTTACGATGATAACACCGTACTGGTAGATCTCAGGAGGTTTGATATTTGAAAAGTAGATCTTGGGACAAAAAAGGTTGGACACCTCTGACGTAGAAGTTTTCATCATCTTGGGTTTTTTTGGGTGTAGAGCCTCTCAGTACGAAACCCCTTTCATCTGGAATAAGACCAGTTGTTTGTTTACGTTCCTTAAGATTTGTTGTCGATACGTTTAATTCGTTCATCTCAGATTTAAAAGGTGATGATTGATTATTTCAATTTGTGATTTTATTAAACATTTTTTGTTTTAAGTAACCACATTTTTTTTTTTAAATTTATGTCACAATATAAAAGCAAATTCATTCGGCTAGACTTCAGTGTGTGTGTGTGTGTGTGTGTGTGAGCCCAGAGCAATGTGACCTCCTCAGCGTGTGTGTACATACAGTATGTGTGTGTGTATCACCAGTGAAACAGAACAAGTGGGTTGGGATGACTGGCAGCTCTGACTCGGCTCCCATGATGCCTTGAGGGGAGCGAGGTGGGGGTCTTACCGAGCCCACCACAAAGTGAGAGAAAAAACCCACCAACAATAAATTAGTCTGGATAACAACACGACACGAGTGGCGTGAAAATCAATGTGGATCAAAAGCAGCTGGTGATGTCTCCGCCCAAGTGTGGACCCAAAAAAAAGGGCTTCTTTCCTGTTTACAAAAAAAAAAAAACACGGAATCTAAAACGATGGGATGTTTTCTTTCAGATCCGAAGAGTCTTTAAATAAGATGTAATTCTTCTTCTATTTGATTTTTTTAAAAGCATTGGTTTTTATTTGGCTTTAATTTCATTAGCTTCATCGGACCGTGATCTCCAGCTCTCACTGGATTGATTTGCTGCCGAGTGTGAAGCGGCCGGGATGGGAATTAGCGACTCCAAATCCGAGACCATGGTCCTCGCCCGGAAAAGGGTGGAATGCCCCCTGCAGGTCAGGGACAAGGTCCTGCCCCAAGTGGAGGGGTTTAAGTATCTCGGGGTCTTGTTCAAGAGTGTGGGAAGGATGGAGCGGGAGATCGACAGGCAGATCGGTGAGGCATCAGCAATAACTAGGACGCTGCATCGGTCCGTCGTGGTAAAGAGAGAGCTGAGCCGAAAAGTAAAGCTCTAGATTTACAAGTCACTCTATGTTCCTACCCTCACCATGGTAACCAGCATCTACGTTCCTACCCTCACCATGGTAACCAGGATCTATGTTCCTACCCTCACCATGGTAACCAGCATCTACGTTCCTACCCTCACTATGGTAACCAGGATCTATGTTCCTACCCTCACCATGGTAACCAGGATCTATGTTCCTACCCTCACCATGGTAACCAGCATCTACGTTCCTACCCTCACCATGGTAACCAGGATCTACGTTCCTACCCTCACCATGGTAACCAGGATCTACGTTCCTACCCTCACCATGGTAACCAGTATCTATGTTCCTACCCTCACCATGGTAACCAGGATCTACGTTCCTACCCTCACCATGGTCACCAGGATCTACGATCCTCCCCTCACCATGGTAACCAGGATCTACGTTCCTACCCTAACCAGGGTAACCAGGATCTACGTTCCTACCCTCACCATGGTCACCAGGATCTACATTACTACCCTCACCATGATAACCAGGATCTACGATCCCACCCTCACCATGGTAACCAGGATCTACGTTCCTACCCTCACCATGGTAATCAGAGTCGCTCTTCGTCCAGGTTGTGAGGTGCCAGATGTGGTGGTTCGGGCATCTGGTCAGGATGCCCCCCGAGCGCCTCGCTGGTGAAGTGTTTCGGGTACGTCATACCAGGAGGAGACCCAGAGGCAGACCCCGGACCCGCTGGAGAGACTATGTCTCACAGCTGGCTGTGGAACGACTCGGGATCCTCCTGGGTGAGCTGGAGAATGCAGCCGGGTGAGAGAAACCTGGGCTTCCAACCTGAGGCAGTTGCGCCCGCGACCTGGCCCTGGGTATCTGAAGATGACGGAATGGAACGGTTTTCATTTGGTTAAAATGTTTAATAAGAAGGTTTGAATCCCGGGTGGGGACGAAGCTCCGAAAACTAGCATTTCTGTGTGGAGTTTGCATGTTCTCCCCATGTCTGCGTATAATACCTCCAACCACCCTGCTAGGGATGGATGGTTCCTAAGATGAATGAATGAATATCAGATCCTACCAATGCCATTTGGAGAGTGGTGACCTCTCTATGGTGTACCCCAGGGGTGCTCAACCTTTTGTGTCCCAAGATCTACTTTTCAAGTAGCAAACCTCTTCAGATCTACCAGTCCCACGGTAACACTGCAAACCGCCACAGAAGGAGGAGACGCAGCTCAGTAGTTAGAGCGTTCGCGTGCGGACCGGAAGGTCGCGGGTTTGCGTCCCACAGAGAGCATGTCTAGGGTCCTTGGAGAAGACACCTAACCCTCGCTTCTCCCACCATTGGCGCCATCAAAGGGCAGCCTGCGGCGGTGTAAGGAGTGCAGCACACAAATTTTCCTGGTGAGGGATGAATAGAGTAATTCATTATTATTATATTTCTATCCTGCATTATAGCTAATATCGGTCCTGAGTTGTTCCTCCAGATCCGCAGCCATTTAGAAAATTATTTAGAAAGACTACAGCTGATTGGATTCTTACATGACATCATCAACCCAGAAATATGCGTCCGTTCCTTTATTAGCCTTCAGATCCGCAGCTGAGTAGAAACTTGGGGTGAATTACAGGCATCATATCGGGATTGTTTGAAAATATATGCTACAGTTACAGTTGACTGGTGGAAAAGAAAAAAAACTCTGCATCGATAGTTGCATCCTGATCATGGTCGACTTCCAGGGTTTTAGTAATGTGGATCAAAGCGCTCTATAACACAAGAAAGGCGTTAGATATTTGCTAGTCACTTTTCTGAGCGCCTCTAAATTTAGCGTCAAAGTCACTAAATTGGCAACACTGACTTTCTGTCACTAAAAAAAAAATAGTCATAAAATATTGTTTTTCAACACATCTCGCGGTCGACTCGAGACCAATCCGCGATCTACCGGTAGACCGTGGTCGATCGGTTGGGCACCCCCAGTGTACCCTGTCTTCTTCCTGCTTGATTAAAGCTTTGGCCAATCTTTGTTTCTGAATTATAAGAAGCAGTTTGGAAAATAGATGGATGTTTTGACCAGAGATGTTTTCTAAGCCAAATATCTGCCTGCTTCTGAACGTAACACATCACTCCATTCCACACACCTTCCAGATCTTCATCGAAAGTATTCGTAGAGAAAGAAAACCAGGGGTGTAAATGTTGGTAATAAATAGGTCCGTATCGTATCGTTACTTTATGATTTTGTAATTGAATTGATTACAATAAACAGAGTTACGTAGACGAGAGGTAGAAGTTTGGTAGAGCTCCAGATTTAATAGATAAATCCTGTTTAAATGGCGGTGGAAGCATATTAACGCTAATGCTGTTTTAAAAGCGTGTGTGTAGAGGTGAACGGTCACTGTTATCAGACATGAAGGAACATGGCTCCTCTTAAAAGCAATCACATTACAGGAAGTAGAAGAACATGGACGTTATACGAGTCCCAGTTCATGTGTAAGACGGTGGCCTCATTTACTAAGAGCTCAGATGATTGGCTGAGCAAGCGTTTTTATTCAGTTCAAGGACGTTTCTTGTTCCACGTAAACTTGGGGTTAATAAAAACTTCTGTAGCTCTCTTTACGTAACGAACCGGGTTATTCTGGTCACGCTGTGTTCCGTCTTCATCAAAGATTACAAAATTTTACAAATTTCTTCTTCTTCTTTCATCATTTCCCTTCAGGGGGCGCCACAGCAAGTCAGTTTCTTCCATCTAACCCTATCTCCTGCATCTTCTTTGGTCACACCAACTATCTTCATGTCTTCCTTCACTGTATCCATGAACCTCCTCTTTGGTCTTCCTCTAGTCCTCTTTCCTGGTGGTTCCAAACCCAGCATCCTTCTTCTGATGTACTCTTTCTCTCTCTCCTCTGCACATGTCCAAACCATCTCAGTCTGACCTCTCTGACTTTAAAACCTCTAACATGTGCTGTTCCTCTGATCCTGTCCATCCTGGTCACTCCCAGAGAGATCCTCAGCATCTTCATCTCTGCAACAAACATCTCTGTTTCCTGTCTTTTCCTCAGTGACACTGTCTCCAGACCAATCAACATGGCCGCTCTCACCACACTGTCTGTAGACCAATCAGCATGGCCGCTCTCACCACACTGTCTCTAGACCAATCAGCACGGCCGCTCTCACCACACTGTCTCTAGACCAATCAGCATGGCCGCTCTCACCACACTGTCTCTAGACCAGCGGTCGGCAACCTTTTACACCGAAAGAGCCATTTGAACCCGGTTTCCACGGAAAAGAAAACGCTGGGAGCCGCACATCTAAAATGAAAAAAAAAAAAAAACTTCTACTACTTTACCGCAGCATGTTTTCTTATGAAATCCACGCGCTACAGAGAAAATTATATTTTATTCATTTAATGAACACATTTTGAACATTTTGAATTCTTGAAAAATAATAACAATGAATGTCTCTTTCAAATAAATTAAAAAGCTGAATTTAAATTGTGCATGCAGCAAACAAAAGGGAAAAATCCGTGAGCCGTCATCCTTATATCGCCTTGGCCCAAGGCCCTTGGGCTTTCAAAGTATGCAGCGGAGCCTTGACTTGAATATATAAAATAAATTGGGGGAAAAAGCACTGTGTCACTAAACAATGAAAATTAAATATTTGCAAAATATCTGCATAAATATTTATTTTACCTGGTTAATGGGACTTCTGCTCCTGAACCTCTGCGCACAGCTTCTGTTGTGTAGGAGAGGGAATGAGGAGGATCCAAATGCAGGTTTAACAGTTTATTAAGTGTTGAACAAAGGAATCCACAGCAGAGAGATAACGGCTTCAGGCAGTGCTGGATGGCCAAGAGGAAGGGCTGAAGGTTCCTGTGAGGAGAATAAGAAAATTAGTCTGATATCAAAATTTGACTCAGCTTAGAGGTGGTCAGTTTACCACTAGAATCGTTGAAGACCTGACAGAGACTGTGGGTGACACCAGGTCTTTTATAGCCACCGGTAAGTCTGTGCAGCTGGGAGCAATCAGCCAATCCTCTCGTTAGAAGCCATCCAGCACCTGTGAGTTTTGGGGGAGAGAAAAAAACAAACAAGCAGGCCTAAAAGGCCTCACACCACAGTACCCCCCCCTCTACGGACGCCATCTGGCGGACCACCAGGCCTGTCCGGAAAGCGGCGGTGAAAGTCCCGGACCAAGCCAGGGTCCAGGATCGCTGAACGGGGCACCCAGCACCGTTCCTCCGGGCCATAACCCTCCCAGTCCACGAGGTACTGTAGACCCCGACCTCGGCGACGAACATCCAAAAGACGGTTGACCGTGTACGCATCCGAGCCGTCGACAAGGCGAGGAGGTGGAGGGGGAGCAGAAGGAGGCTGGAGGGGACTGGTAGAAACCGGTTTGATCTGGGAGACGTGGAACACAGGATGTACCTTCATGGAAGAGGGCAGGGCGAGCTTTACCGAGACCGGGTTGACCAGCCGCAGGATCCGGAAAGGGCCAATGAAGCGGGGTGAAAGCTTGCGAGACTCTGCCCTGAGGGGAATGTTCCTGGTAGACAGAAGGACAGACTGACCAACCTGATATGCTGGGGCTGGCTGACGGTGGCGATTAGCTTGGCGCCGCGCCCGGCCGCAGGCCTGTTGGAGGGCCCTCCTAGTTTTCCTCCAGATCCGACGACACCGTCTGATATGGAGCTGCACCGAAGGGACGGCCAGCTCCTGTTCCTGATCCGGGAACAATGGGGGTTGGTAACCCAGAGAAGCCTCGAACGGGGACAATCCTGTGGAGGAACTAACTTGGGAATTATGGGCATACTCAATCCACGGGAGATGAGACGACCACGTGGACTGGGCAGAGGCCAACACGCACCGTAATGTGGATTCCAGGTGTTGGTTAGCCCGCTCCGACTGGCCGTTGGATTGGGGGTGGAAGCCAGATGACAAGCTGACGGAAGCCCCCAGCGCCTTACAGAAGGACTTCCAAACAGCTGATGTGAATTGCGGACCCCGGTCAGAGACTATGTCCAGAGGGATACCATGCAGACGGAACACATGGGTCACCATGAGCTGGGCAGTCTCCAAGGCTGAAGGGAGTTTAGGAAGAGGCACCAGATGTACAGCTTTGGAGAATCGGTCCACAATCGTGACCACAACAGTGTTACCTTCTGAGGGAGGGAGTCCGGTCACAAAGTCCAGTGCGATATGGGACCAGGGACGACTGGGAACCGGTAGGGGATGGAGCAGCCCCGCAGGAGGACGATGAGGGACCTTGCCCCGGGAACAGGCAGAACAGGCAGCGACAAAATTCCTAGTGTCTGCCTCCATCGTTGGCCACCAGAACCGCCGCTGAAGAAGCGCCATTGTACGGCGAATCCCAGGGTGACAGGACCACCGGGATGCATGTGCCCATAGGAGAACCTGGGAGCGGGCAGAGGATGGCACATACGAACGGTTAGCTGGGCCAGTACCTGGGTCCGGATCATGCTGCAGACCATCCCTTATTGCAGTCTCGATCTCCCAAGTGATTGCCCCAATGACGCAGGAGGGGGGTAGAATGGGCTCCGGCTCCGATCTGGACTGATGACAGTCATGCAGGCGGGAGAGGGCGTCAGGTTTGGTATTGCGGTTGCCCGGCCTGTAAGTGAGGGTAAAATTAAAGCGTGTAAAGAACAGCTGCCACCGGGCCTGTCGAGAGTTGAGTCTCTTAGCTGCTTGGATGTAAGCGAGGTTTTTGTGGTCTGTCCAGACCACGAATGGGTGTTCTGCGCCCTCGAGCCAGTGCCTCCATTCCTCGAGTGCCAGTTTGACTGCGAGCAGTTCTCTATTCCCCACATCGTAGTTTTGTTCAGCTGCAGAGAGACGCTTAGAGAAAAAGGCACAGGGATGGAGTTTGCCATCCTCCTGATGGTATTGGGACAGCACAGCACCCACCCCTGAATCCGAGGCGTCCACCTCCACAATAAACTGCCTCAAGGGGTCGGGCTGGACCAGAATGGGGGCCGAGGTAAACCTCTTCTTAAGCTCAGTGAATGCACCCTCTGCTTGAGGAGACCAAACGAACGGTCTGGCTGTGGAAGTAAGCTGGGTAAGGGGAAGAGCTACCTGACTGTAATTGCGAATGAAACGCCTGTAAAAATTTGCGAAACCCAGAAATTGTTGTAGTTTGCGACGGGTGTTGGGTCGAGGCCACTCAGCCACCGCGCTAACTTTTTCGGGTTCCGGGCAAACCTGCCCAGCGTGTACAATAAAACCAAGGAAGTTGACGGACTGAGAATGGAACTCGCACTTCTCAGCCTTTACAAACAGACGATTCTCAAGGAGTCGCTGGAGTACCGCACGGACATGGACGATGTGCTCCTCAACAGTGGGCGAAAAAATAAGAATGTCGTCCAGATAAACAAAGACAAAACGATTAAGGAAGTCACGGAGCACATCGTTAATGAATGCCTGGAAGACTGCGGGAGCGTTAGTTAACCCGAAAGGCATGACCAAGTATTCGAATTGGCCCAGGTGGGTGTTGAACGCCGTCTTCCACTCGTCCCCCTCCCGCATTCGGACGAGATGGTAGGCGCAACGCAGATCGAGTTTTGTAAAGACCCGGGCTCCCTGAAGTAGCTCGAACGCCGAATTAATGAGGGGCAACGGGTATTTGTTGCGAACGGTGATGTTATTAAGACCCCGATAATCGACGCACGGACGGAGGGAACCATCCTTCTTACCCACAAAAAAGGACCCCGCTGCTATGGGTGCCGAGGAAGGGCGGATAAGCCCCGACGCCAGGGACTCATTGATGTACTTCTCCATCGCCCCCCTCTCTGGAGCAGACAGATTGTACAGGCGACTGGCGGGTAAGGTTGCCCCAGGGAGGAGGTCGATGGCACAATCATATGGCCGATGAGGCGGGAGAGATTGTGCCCTCTCCTTACTGAAGACCTCTTTGAGGTCATGATACTCTGCCGGGATAGACGCAACGTCCACCGGGTCGATAGAGCCTACCGTGTCAGAAGAGACGGTTGTCACGGCAGATTGGAGGCAAGTTGCATGGCACTGATTGCTCCACCCGACGATACGCCGGTTTTGCCAGTCGACCTGTGGATTGTGCAACCTAAGCCAGGGGAAACCTAACACAAGGGATGAGCCGGGTGACGAAATAACGTTAAACGAAAGGTGCTCACGGTGATTACCCGATACCACCATCTCCAACGGGGAGGACTGGTGGGTCACCCTGGTAATAACGTGTCCATCGATCGCCGTGGCATTAATGGGTTCTCCGAGTGGTTGGGACTGGAATCCACACTGACGGAGAAAATCTGCGTCGATGAAGTTGCCGTCGGCCCCGGAATCCACCAACGCTTCGACCGGAAAAGAAGAGGAACAACCAGAGGTTAGTGTCACAAGAATCATAAGCCTAGGGGTACCATGACATCTAGTTGTGCCCACCCGTAACCCTAGGTCTACCGGTGGGCCCCGTCTTTTGGGCGACAAGGGCAAGCTGAGAGTAAGTGACTTCTCGACCCGCAATAGAGACACCTCCCTTCTTTTAGTCTAACCTCTCTTTCCTTTTTGGTTAGATGCATCTGTCCCAACTGCATTGGTTCTGTGGAAGGCTGCTCAGCCTCTTGTGGAACAGATGCAAATGCCCTAGGTGGGGGGCAGACCGAGGAAGGCTGTCGATGGCTGTGAACTGGAGTAGGGTGTAGGGCCCGGGTGGTATTTTCATATCGTTTCTCTCTTTGACGGTTGTCTAACTGTATTGCCAGGGAAATGAGTTCCTCCAATGTGGATGGGGTCCCCCTGCCAGCTAGCTCATCCTTCAGAGGATCATTCAGGGCATTTAGGAACACCCCTCTTAGTGCCTTCTGTCCCCAGCCAGCCTCTACTGCTAGGGTCCGGAATGAGATGGAGAACTCCGCCACAGATAGAGTTCCCTGGGAAAGGTGGAGTAGACGCTGGGAGGCATCTCCAGCCCGGTCCGGCACCTCGAACATGGTTCTGAATAAACTCAGAAAATCAGATGTTGAGCGATCAGCCAGGGGGGCTGCCGCGTCTTCGGCCTCGGCCCACTCCAGTGCCCTGCCCCGAAGAAGACCCACAATGTACAAATTCTTAACTTTGTCTGATTCGAAAGTCCGTGGTCTTAGAGCAAAGACATTTGAACACTGCAAGAGGAACCCACGACATTTCCCCAGGGTTCCATGGAAAGGTTCCGGGTCCGTAATATGGTGGTCCATGAGTGGGCTGGGCATAGCTGAAGGAGGTGCCGAGGCTGTGGACAGAAAAAGAGAACTTAGATTATTTACTTTGTCTGTTAAAGCCTGTAACTGTGTTTTTAATTGAGTATTTTCGTCCATAAGGGCCTTTATGGCCTGTTGTTGTTGTCCCAGGAATATTCCTTGTCGGGTCAGAATCTCTGACACTGAGGGTGATGCAGAACCCGCTGGATCCATTCTGGTCAGGTCTTCTGTTGTGTAGGAGAGGGAATGAGGAGGATCCAAATGCAGGTTTAACAGTTTATTAAGTGTTGAACAAAGGAATCCACAGCAGAGAGATAACGGCTTCAGGCAGTGCTGGATGGCCAAGAGGAAGGGCTGAAGGTTCCTGTGAGGAGAATAAGAAAATTAGTCTGATATCAAAATTTGACTCAGCTTAGAGGTGGTCAGTTTACCACTAGAATCGTTGAAGACCTGACAGAGACTGTGGGTGACACCAGGTCTTTTATAGCCACCGGTAAGTCTGTGCAGCTGGGAGCAATCAGCCAATCCTCTCGTTAGAAGCCATCCAGCACCTGTGAGTTTTGGGGGAGAGAAAAAAACAAACAAGCAGGCCTAAAAGGCCTCACACCACAGCTTCTGCAAATCGGGGCTGTACGAAGTCACTTTAATCTTTACGCAGGACTGTAAGCTGTCATCTGTGAGCCGTAAGCGGTGTTTGTTTTTAATGCAGTTCATGGTGGAGAATAGCTGCTCACATACATATGTGGATCCGAAGATCGACAGGACTCCAAAGGCATATTTCTTCATGTTCGTGTAGGTGTCGGGGATGGCATTCCATGTTTCAAATATGAGTTTGTCCGGTCTCGGGAGGTTCTCAATATCACTCCATTTGTGATTCTGAGCAAGAGTGGCCTTCTGACGGGCAACATCTTCAAGGTCCTCTGTCAAGCGTTTGAATTTGGACACCCAAATGTCTTTGTCAGCTATGTCAGCCAGCTCCAGCTCCAGAGCAGGTTGACTTACACCTGCAAATGCAGTCACGTTTAGCAGGGATGGATCAATGGTCAGGGGAGTGACGGGGAAGGACAATGTGGTTTTTTCCTCTCTGAACTCACGGAATCGTTTACCAAACGACGCTTGCATTGTGGTGATTGTAGACTGCAAATACTCTGAATTGATCACTCCGTGAGCTTGTTTGAACTCCCTTAAAGAGGGGAAGTGAGACAGTGTGCCTCTCTGTAAATCTCTGGCTAAAACTGTCAGTTTGCGCTCAAACGCCAACACCTCCTCCAGCATGTGCAGCGCTGTGCCTCCTCTCCCCTGAAGCGTTGTGTTCAGCGTGTTTAGTTTCGCTGTCATGTCCACCATGAAGTGGAGTTTTTCCAGCCACTCTGGCTGTTCCAGCTCAGGAAAGGTGAGCCCTTTGCTGCTCATGAAAGTTTTCACCTCTCCCAGACATGCAGCAAAACGTTGAAGCACCTCTCCTCTGGACAGCCACCGGACTCTGTTATGCAGCAGGAGATCAGAGTATGCGCTCTCCACCTCATCCAGTAATGAACGGAACTGGCGGTGATTTAAACCTTTTGCCATTATTTCATTGACAATCTGAATAACAACATTCATGACCTCTGTGCATTCTGGAGGAAAACTTTGCGCGCACAATGCCTCTTGGTGCAGGATGCAATGAAAAGTCAGCAGCTTTCTATCCAGTGATTTCTGCAGCAAAGCCACAAAGCCCCTGTGCGCTCCAGTCATACTCGGTGCCCCATCGGTAGCCACCGACACGAGGTGGGTTGTTTTTATTTCTTTGGCTCGTAAACAATCAAGCACAGCCTCACAGATGTCCTCCCCCCGTGTCTGGCATTTTAGTGGTATCAGCTCAACCATTTCTTCCTGTGGTCCAGCAGAATTCACATATCGGAAGAACAGCGCTATTTGTTCAATGTCCGTTTTGTCTTTGGACTCATCACAGGCGATTGAGTATGCTGCTGCTGAATTGATGTCTTTGATTTGCTGTTTTGTGATATTTTCTGCCATTTTTATGGTTCTGTCTTTGACAGTTTTCGCAGAGAGAGGCATCTCTCTGATTTTCTGCACAATTTCGTCTTTGTTTTTAAAGTCCGCAAATAAGTGTTCTGAAATCTTAAGGAATGATTCTTTCATATATTCTCCATCTGTGAACGGTTTCCCATGCCTGCCTATTTCCTGAGCGGCCACAAAGCTTGCATATGTAGTTGTATTTGCAGACTTCACCCACTTCTTGAATTGATTTTTCGTCCGGTCATCCTTCTGCATAAGTTCCGAAACAGCTTTTTTCCTCTCTTCTCCCTCTGGATATTTTTCAGCAAAGGCTCTGTGTGTATTGTTAAAATGTCTTGCGACATTTGACCGTTTATTGTTAGCCAGTTTTTCTCCACAAATTAGGCATACTGGTAGGCCAGTCTCGCCCGAGGTAAATGCAAATGAATCTGCCCAGGCATCATTGAATGTTCTATTTTCTTGAGATATTTTTCTTTTCTTACATTTCTCCATTGGTTTTGCCGGGATTGAAAGTCGCTCAAAATAGACGGCGTTTCAGCGGGTATACCAGCTTCCGCAGTGTGACGTCTATTTTGAGCGACGAAAAAATAATATCAAATAATTTAATTAATATTTTAATATTTCAAGATCACAATAATCTTCAAATTTAGAACTAAAATAATATAAAAACTAACACAAATAAAACACACTTCAATTAAATACAAAAAAAAATTTTTTTAGTAATTTTTTTTAGATGGGCCAAGAGCCGCATTATAAGGATGAAAGAGCCGCATGCGGCTCCGGAGCCGCGGGTTGCCGACCGCTGCTCTAGACCAATCAGCACGGCCAGTCTCACCACGCTGTCTCTAGACCAATCAGCAGGGCCGCTCTCTCCACGCTGTCTCTAGACCAATCAGCATGGCCGCTCTCACCACACTGTCTCTAGACCAATCAGCATGGCCGCTCTCACCACACCGTCTCTAGACCAATCAGCACGGCCGCTCTCACCACACTGTCTCTAGACCAATCAGCACGGCCGCTCTCACCACACTGTCTCTAGACCAATCAGCACGGCCGCTCTCACCACGCTGTCTCTAGACCAATCAGCATGGCTGCTCTCGCCTCAGTGTCTCTAGACCAATCAGCATGGCCGCTCTCACCATGCTGTCTCTAGACCAATCAGCATCTGCTGCTCTCACCACACTGTCTCTAGACCAATCAGCATGGCCGCTCTCACCACACTGTCTCTAGACCAATCAGCATGGCCGCTCTCAACACACTGTCTCTAGACCAATCAGCATGGCCGCTCTCACCACACTGTCTCTAGACCAATCAGCACGGCCGCTCTCACCACACTGTCTCTACACCAATCAGCATGGCCGCTCTCACCATGCTGTCTCTAGACCAATCAGCATGGCCGCTCTCACCACACTGTCTCTAGACCAATCAGCATGGCCGCTCTCACCACACTGTCTCTAGACCAATCAGCATGGCCGCTCTCAACACACTGTCTCTAGACCAATCAGCATGGCCGCTCTCACCACACTGTCTCTAGACCAATCAGCATGGCCGCTCTCACCACACTGTCTCTCGACCAATCAGCATGGCCGCTCTCAACACACTGTCTCTAGACCAATCAGCATGGCCGCTCTCACCACACTGTCTCTAGACCAATCAGCATGGCCGCTCTCAACACACTGTCTCTAGACCAAACAGCATGGCCGCTCTCAACACACTGTCTCTAGACCAATCAGCATGGCCGTTCTCACCACGGTTTTCTACACTTTTACTTTCATTTTAACTGAAACTCTTCTGTCACACATCACACCTGATACTTTTCTTCGTCCGTTCCAGCCTGCCTGAACATGCTTCTTCACCTCTTTTCCACACTCTCCATTGCTCTGGACTGTTGATCCTAGATACTTCAAATCTTCCACCTTCTTTATTTCTTCTCCCTGTAACCTCACTTTTCCATTTGGATCTTAAATTTTACAAATTTAAGCTACTTTAATTAAAACTCCACAAAAAAACAAGCTAACATTAATATTTTCATTTGGGATTTAAGATCAATCCCAAAGTTTTTTTTAAATCAACAAACTTTCTCGTTTACTTTAATTAGACGGTTTGATTTTTGAGTGACGTGTAAAAATCTTTCTTGATAAATCAGGTGAATTTATTTATATAAGGTGTAAAACCACATGAACAGACGTGATCGATAAAACCTTCAGCACACATGAAGGAGTCTCAGTAATTATTATTGAGTGTTAAACCTGACCTGAATAATCCTGTTTTATACCGGACAGACGGAAAAGTTTGTGTAACCTTTAAGAATGTTAACAAAAAAAAAAAGTTTAACTTTAACAGTTTTAAAAACAACTTTTTATTGTTTGAATAATGCAAAAGCAGAAAAAAATGGAGGGAAAATCTGTCATGATCTCCCTCTTATCTGGAACCCTCCTGCCCTCATTCTCTGCTTTCAGCCCTAATTTGACACACCTGGTCCCAATCCCCTGGTGTGCCTTAAATGTTTCCCTTTGGACTACTTAAAGGGTCCATCTCATGCAAAATACCTCTCTTCACATTGTATCCTCTGCACATACACACGCAAAATGTGGGCTTTGCAACATGCATTACATGATAGTTATGAAAATATATTGATTTGGTGGAGCGCAGTCACAGACCCAGAACTAAGAAAGGCCGGGTATCGCTCATCCCCCCGCCCGTCCTGAGAAAGTACAAGCTCCGCCCTCTGCTCTCACTGAGCCGCTATTCCTCCGCCCATCTCTGAGCGGGAGGGGGAAGGCAGGCGTAAACCCGTGCGTAGCGGTTTGGTAGCGTCTGAAATAAGATTTTATCATGTCGATTCATCAAAAAATCGTGTTTCAAGCAAGAAAATAAAAAAGACGCAGAGCAGCGAACCAGCCTGTATATCGGACGTTGAAAGCGAGTTTGTGAGGGCGTAAGGCCGGAGTGGAGGCGGGTGAGGAGGGCGGGCGGGTGGTGAGGAGGCAGGGGGGCGTGTGCGAAGTCCGTCCTGGCTACGTCAAATGTGTCATACTTTAGACATCTGCTCATTGGTTGTTTTGTCTGAGCGTACCAGAAATCCACAGAAAAACGGGCTAAATCAATCTAGAAAGACACACACACACACACACACACACACACACACACACACACACACACACACACACACACACACACACACACACACACACACACAAGGCCCGGACATCACTCTTACAAGCTAGAAAACTCTGGAAAGTCCATTTTGCATGAGATGGGCCCTTTAAGCCCAGGTGTCCCTCACTTCCCTGTTGGGATTGGGTGGTCATGGACAGAGTCGAAAGGCGTTGATGTATTTCTTGAAAAGTACAGGATTCTCGAGTAGGGTGTGAGGATTTGTAGAGTCAACAGGAGGTAGTAACGCCCCAGAAGGGTGTGTCTGCCATTAAAATTCAAGAACAACAACTTCCCTGCTGGATCATCCCCCTGCTCCATTCCTCTGCTGCTTCCCCTTCTGCACACTGATCCACTGCCTCTGTGCAGCCTTCCTGTTAAGCTCATAGCTCTGTTCTTCATCCTACTGAGCTCGATCCCCCTGGCTCCTGGTGCACCCTGCCTTCTTATTGAGCTCTATAGCTCTGAGTCTCATCCTCCTGAGCTCGTACCCCCTGGCTTTTGGTGCACCTTCCTTCTTATTGAGCGCCATTGCTCCGATCTTCATCCAGCCGAGCTTGTACCCTTAGCTCCTGGTGCAACATGCCTTACTGTTGAGCCTCTACGTCTGGCCCCTCATCATCCAGTCGAGCTCCCTCCCTCTGGTACCTTCGACGTCCAGCCGAGGTCTCCCTCTGGGTTAATCTGGCAATGGCTCTGGGTCCGACTTTACCACTCGCCATCATCAACACGACAAAATCCTTACATAAATTTTTAGAAATAAGCTGTGAAAAGTTCCATATATACAAAAACGGGGGTGGCGGGTATCTAAATGGTATTGGGTTAAAACAGAGTTTTGATCAAATCATTCTCAACAGACACATAAAAGGTTCAGCACACATTTTAAATTTTATTTAAAACTTTTAGCCAACACCCCAGGTGAGTATCTCCTCCGTCTCTGTTTGACTCTCTGAAGCTGGTTCTGCCATTGGGCGTCCAATGTGTCTCAGAATGATAAAAGCTTTACTTTACTAAAAACTCCTGCTGGTATGTTTAATATTTTTATAAATGAAATTTCTTTGAGTGAAAACACTTATTGCATGAACACAGCTGGAGGGAGCGCAGGTTTCAGACCAACTTATTCCAGATGATCGTCCTGGTTTTTTCTACCTGAAGCGTTACTTTGTCCAAATGTGGGAAGAAAACCAACTTTTTTATTCAAAGTGGGAGTTACTTTCTCTTAATGACAGATACGCTCATCTACATGGAAGAATAAAATATGCACCTGCTTCTTTAAAATACATCATATACTACATACTGTATCTTCTTTCGGCATTTCCCTTCAGGGGGCGCCACAGCAAGTCAGTTTCTTTCATCTAACCCTATCTCCTGCATCTTCTTCAGTCACACCAACTATCTTCATGTCTTCCTTCACTGTATCCATGAACCTCCTCTTTGGTCTTCCTCTAGTCCTCTTTCCTGGTGGTTCCAAACCCAGCATCCTTCTTTTGATGTACTCTCTCTCTCTCTCTCTCTCTCTGCACATGTCCAAACCATCTCAGTCTGACCTCTCTGACTTTAAAACCTCTAACATGTGATGTTCCTCTGATCCTGTCCATCCTGGTCACTCCCAGAGAGATCCTCAGCATCTTCATCTCTGCTACAAACATCTCTGTTTCCTGTCTTTTCCTCAGTGCCACTGTCTCTAGACCAATCAGCATGGCCGCTCTCACCACACTGTCTCTAGACCAATCAGCATGGCCGCTCTCACCACACTGTTTCTAGACCAATCAGCATGGCCGCTCTCACCACACTGTCTCTAGACCAATCAGCATGGCCGGTCTCACCACACTGTCTCTAGACCAATCAGCATGGCCGCTCTCACCACACTGTCTCTAGACCAATCAGCATGGCCGCTCTCATCACACTGTCTCTAGACCAATCAGCATGGCCGCTCTCACCACACTGTCTCTAGACCAATCAGCATGGCCGGTCTCACCACACTGTCTCTAGACCAATCAGCATGGCCGCTCTCACCACACTGTCTCTAGACCAATCAGCATGGCCGCTCTCATCACACTGTCTCTAGACCAATCAGCATGGCCGCTCTCACCACACTGTCTCTAGACCAATCAGCATGGCCGCTCTCATCACACTGTCTCTAGACCAATCAGCATGGCCGCTCTCACCACACTGTCTCTAGACCAATCAGCATGGCCGGTCTCACCACACTGTCTCTAGACCAATCAGCATGGCCGCTCTCACCACACTGTCTCTAGACCAATCAGCATGGCCGCTCTCATCACACTGTCTCTAGACCAATCAGCATGGCCGCTCTCACCACACTGTCTCTAGACCAATCAGCATGGCCGCTCTCATCACACTGTCTCTAGACCAATCAGCATGGCCGCTCTCACCACACTGTCTCTAGACCAATCAGCATGGCCGCTCTCACCACGGTTTTGTACACTTTTCCTTTCATTTTATCTGAAACTCTTCTATCACACATCACACCTGATACTTTCCTCCACCCTTTCCATCCTGCCTGCACACACTTCTTCACCTCTTTTCCACACTCTCCGTTGCTCTGGACTTTTGATCCTAAATACTTAAAATGCCAAGTAATTAAAGTGCATGAGCAGAAAAAACTTGCTCAGTTTATTTACACATACGTTATAAATGAGGCTCCAGATTACATCTAGAAGGACATATTTTCATTAAGTCACACCTTCCCTGTCTAGATGAAGTCCATCTGCTTCCTACAAACATGAACTATGGTAAATAGACTCCACTTATTCACCACTTTTCAACCTGCGTTGGTTCTCAAAGGGTTTCACATTGCAGCCCACATTCACACACATTCATACCTGATGGTGGAAGCTGACATGCAAGCTGGAAACCCCTATCCGGAGACATTGGGGGGTTCGATGTCGGAGCATGAACTCTGGGCGGAGGATTGAACCGGTCACCCTCTGGTAACAGGACACATTTGGAACTATTTTGTCGTATTTCAATACAGAAATAAAATAGAATTAAATTTTATCCACGTCTCGACTTAGTGAAATATTTTCAATTCAACTTTACTGTGGCTTCAAAACTCAAAAACCAATTTCATGCATTTTTTTATGCCAGAAAGCCGTTTATAATGAAGAAAAAAAGTGTAAATGTCAACCCGGCTTTATTTCAGACGAGCCAGTGGCTTCGGCCAATCTTCATTTGCTGATTGGCTGATCCTCCCCCGAGGAGGGGATCAGCCTGTTGCTTTATTGCTCGGGCTGGTGAAGGTGCACCACTTGCATGGATGAAATTCTTCAGGGTTCACAGATGAAGCTGCAAACTGCCCACACGGAGACGCCCAATCATCTTCACAATTATCAGGAGCACCGCAGCTGCTCCTCCTCTTATCAACATTTAAATGTTTCAGGGTCTTATTTGCTTTCTGCACACGGCCTCCCGGACCTCTCCCGTCCGACTCTGGGCTGAACAGAGGCCATGCAGCTGGTGTTGACCTTCACTGAAGGCATAAAGCTTCTTTTCTCACTCAGGTGATGAATGAGTTTGTTCGCTCAGCGACTGGTGGGATGCAGTTCTGGTCCGCGCTGCGTACTCCTGCATGATATACGACGGCGGGCGGCCGTACATCACAGGAAAGGCTCCATCAGCTGTTGACAGTCATGGTTATGCCTGAATGGCTTTGTGTTACTCTTAGAATGATGAAATGTCATGTCACCTGCTTCTCTCAGATGGAAAATCTATTTTAGTCACAGCGTTATGGCATACAAATGATGTTTGTGGATGTATTCAGCATCCAGAGTGACTGATGGGAACACTGCCGGTTCCTTCGGTTGGCCAGCTTAGACACTTCTTAGTTTTGGAACTCCGTCTTCCTTCTGGTTCATCTGAAGTTGACTATTAAGTGTGATAAATGACACACCTCTCACTGATTGGGGGTTACTGTGGGTTTGAAACCGGCTATGTTTTATTTTTAAATAAAAAAAATCTGTTTTTGACCAAATAAACGCGACCAGGGAGCCGATGGACCAAACAGACCTCAAGTTGACCACCGAAAACTTTCATAGAGATTTAGAAAGCAGCGTGTTTTCATCACTCAGTTTCTTGTTCAGGGTTATAAAAGGCAGTGCAGCTATTTTCAGCTTTTCAAGAGGCAACTTACTCAAACTTCTAGGTCATCGTAAAACTCAAACACACAGAAACGACCCACCGCTCCATCGTGACCCAGATGAAATCCTTCTAACATCTACACCTGAAGAACTCAGACGTAAATCACTGTGATATTTGCTGCAGACCACCTTCTCACACCTTTAAATACCACATTTTAATAAGGAGCAGCCTGCGATAGAGTGGTGACCTGACCTGGTGTACCCCACTTCTCAAAGATAGACACATTGAGAGGTGGGGTTCCATATTAAACAAAGAGTTTCATCAAAACCAAATGACTAGTTTCAGCTGGATTGAACTTTTAAAGTTCTGTTTAAACTAGTTTGATTTTTTATTTGAACATTTTGACTATCTTTGGTAAACTTTATAATATTTTTTTATCTTTAACTTTTAGCAATAACTAGGACGCTGCATCGGTCCGTCGTGGTAAAGAGAGAGCTGAGCCAAAAAACAAAGCTCTCGATTCTCAAGTCGATCTACGTTCCAACCATCACCATGGTAACCAGGATCTACGTTCCTACCCTCACCATGGTAACCAGGATCTACGTTCCTACCCTCACCATGGTAACCAGGATCTACATTCCTACCCTCACCATGGTAACCACGATCTATGTTCCTACCCTCACCATGGTAACCAGGATCTACGTTCCTACCCTCACCATGGTAACCAGGATCTACGTTCCTACCCTCACCATGGTAACCAGGATCTATGTTCCTACCCTCACCATGGTAACCAGGATCTACGTTCCTACCCTCACCATGGTAACCAGGATCTACGTTCCTACCCTCACCATGGTAACCAGGATCTACGGCCGAAATAATCTTCCTCCGCAGGGTGGCTGGGCTCTCACTCAGAGATCAGGTGAGGAGTTCTGCCATCCGGGAGGAGCTCAGTGTCGAGCCGCTCCTCCTCCAGGTCGAGAGGAGCCATATGGGGTGGTTCGGGCATCTGGTCAGGATGCCCCCTGAGCGCCTCGCGGGTAGGTGTTTCAAGCACGTCCCACCGGGAGGAGACCAAGAGACAGACCCCGGACCCGCTGGAGAGACTATGTGTCACAGCTGGCCGGGGAACGACTCGGGATCCTTCCGGGTGAGCTGGAGGATGCAGCCGGGGTGAGAGAGGCCTGGGCTGCCCGTTTGGGGTTGTTGCCCCCGCGACCCGACCCCGGAACAAGCGGAAGATGACGGAACGGAACTTTTAACAAATTTACTCATACAGAGTTTTTTTAGGGAGGGATGGCTGGACGGTGAGGTGACCAGGCCGCTGGTTTGATCCCTTGCCCTGGTTCATACGGAGTTGTCCCTGATCAAGACACTGAACCCTCAATGTCTCCTGGTGGTGGTTTCCAGCTTCCACCATCGGGTATGAATGGGTGTGTGAATGTAAACACTTTGAGAACCAACGCAGGTAGAAAAGTAGAAAACATAGAGAACGTTTAGCTTCTTTTTAAACTAATTTTATTGTAAAAAAGCCTTCGTTGTCATGGACAGCGTATTTGACGATGAAGATGTTTCGACGTCTCAATCATCAAACACCGTCTAGACCTCTTGTTTTCATCGATTGATCACTCCTGGATGAATGAGTGATTACACAGTCCCTATTCAGTTCCACAGGGTGGCTGGGCTCTCACTCAGAGATCGGGTGAGGAGCTCTGCCATCCGGGAGGAGCTCATTGTCGAGCCGCTCCTCCTCCAGGTCGAGAGGAGCCAGATGAGGTGGTTCGGGCATCTGGTCAGGACGCCCCCCGAGCACCTCGCTGGTGAGGTGTTTTACGCCACGTCCCACCAGGAGGAGACCAAGAGGCAGACCCTGAACCTGCTGGAGAGACTATGTCTCACAGCTGGACAGGGAATGGCTCGGGATCCTTCTGGGTGAGCTGGAGGATGCAGCTGGAGTGAAAGAAGCCTGGGCTTCCCGTCTGAGGCTGTTACCCCTACGACCCAACCCCGGATAAGCGGAAGACGACGGAACGGAACTTTCCAGCTTTTCTATCATCTTTCATCAAACAAACATTCACTTCTTCAAAACAACCTTTTTTTGTTGTTGGGAGTAAAAATCTGAAAAATGTACTGTTTCTAAGTTAATGACGTGAAAAATAGATTTAATTTAATCCCACTGATGCATTAAAACCATCATTTTCTGGATCTTTGATACAGTTTATGTTCATTTTTTCATTTTCCAACTCATTTCATCCAATTTTCATTTTACTGTATAAAAATATCAGAATTTTAGAAAAAAATCAACTTTTCAGAAAGTTTTGGTACGAAGTGATTTTAAAGATTCTAAAAATTCTAAAGCAAACTCAGTGGATTTATTAACACACTTTAATGTGTGTGTGATTACAGTTGCTCAGTCGTAAACTCAGTCGTAGTGTGTAGCTGAACTTTAATCCATCCAGAAACAGAAAGTAGAGGATATCTTCTAAACAACTGAAAGTTTGAATAAAACTGCCCACAGTTACTCATTATCAGGGCAGGTGGAGGGTTGTTGTTCAGTACTTTTCCATTGATTAATTTTTGTTACATTTTAAAACAATAAATCAAAATTTCGCAGATAGCAGAAAAAATAAATTTATAGGACATTGTCTATGGGAGCTGGTCACAGGACCCCACCTAATTGGTCGACCTGTCCTGAGGTACAAAGATGCCGGCAAGGCAGACCTAAGTCATGGTTACCTCACCGTGATAACCAGGATCTATGTTCCTACCCTCACCATGGTAACCAGGATCTTCGTTCCTACCCTCACCATGGTAACCAGGATCTACGTTCCTACCCTCACCATGGTAACCAGGATCGTCGTTCCTACCCTCACCATGGTAACCAGGATCTACATTCCTACCCTCACCATGGTAACCAGGATCTACATTCCTACCCTCACCATGGTAACCAGGATCTACATTCCTACCATCACCATGGTAACCAGGATCTATGTTCCTACCATCACCATGGTAACCAGGATCTACATTCCTACCCTCACCATGGTAACCAGGATCTACATTCCTACCCTCACCATGGTAACCAGCATCTACAGTACGTTCCTACCCTAACCATGGTAACCAGGATCTACATTCCTACCCTCACTGTGGTAACCAGGATCTACATTCCTACCCTCACCATGGTAACCAGTCTCTACAGTACGTTCCTACCCTCACCATGGTAACCAGGATCTACATTCCTACCCTCACTGTGGTAACCAGGATCTACGTTCCTACCCTCACCATGGTAACCAGCTGTGGGTGGTGACCTAAAGAACGAGATCGCAGATACAAGCGGCCGAAATGAGCTTCCTCTGGAGGGTGGCTGGGCTCTCTCTCAGAGATCGGGTGAAGAGCTCTGCCATCCGGGAGGAGCTCGGTGTTGTGCCGCTCCTCCTCCAGGTCAAGACAAGCCAGAAGGAGTGGTACAGGCATCTGGTTTGGGCACGTCCCACCGGGAGGAGACCAAGAGGCAGACTCCGGACCCGCTGTAGAGACTATGTCTCACAGCTGGCCGGGGAACAACTTGGGATCCTTCCGGGTGAGCTAGAGGATGCAGCTGGGGTGAGAGAATCCTGGGCTCCCCGTCTGAAGCTGTTGCCCCCGCGACCCGGCCCCGGATAAGAAACAAATGGAACATCCTAATTAGTCTTCTGGTTAATCCAAACCTTGGTTTCGTCTCACCTGCTGGTAAAAATGACTTTAATTAATTATTTTTTTCTCCCCATCGGGTCCACTGGGACCAACAGGATCTAATCTGGTTTTTATTTGCAGACCTTCAAACTAAACCTGCTTTGATAGAATCCAGTTTTTATGAGTCTCACATGAGAATCCAGACTTTTTTCTTGTGTTTATCTTAATGTACTTTTTATGGCTTCACTTTAATGCTTTTAACTGTGAATCTAAACGCTGTATAAATACGATCCTCCTGCCAAGTCTGTGAGGATCTACCATCCTGACAAAGGACGAGGTTTACCCCGATAAATAACACCCCGCTCATTAAGTTTATTTGTTAATGGCTGTGATCCATCACATGATCTTATGCTTATTGATTTTCTTAAAAACTTTTAATGTGTCGTCTGAATGAGTTAAAGAAGTTTAATGAGAGTCTGAGGAACCGTACGTTAGAAAAAAATCTTTCAAAGTATGCTTGTATCCACGATCTCATTCTTTCAGTCACCACCCACAGCTGGTTACCATGGTGAGGGTAGGAACATAGATCCTGGTTACCATGGTGAGGGTAGGAACGTAGATTCTGGTTACCATGGTGAGGGTAGGAACGTAGATCCTGGTTACCATGGTGAGGGTAGGAACGTAGATCCTGGTTACCATGGTGAGGGTAGGAATGTAGATCCTGGTTACCATGGTGAGGGTAGGAACGTAGATCCTGGTTACCATGGTGAGGGTAGGAACGTAGATCCTTGTTACCATGGTGAGGGTAGGAACGTAGATCCTGGTTACCATGGTGAGGGTAGGAACGTAGATCCTGGTTACCATGGTGAGGGTAGGAACGTAGATCCTTGTTACCATGGTGAGGGTAGGAACGTAGATCCTGGTTACCATGGTGAGGGTAGGAATGTAGATCCTGGTTACCATGGTGAGGGTAGGAACGTAGATCCTGGTTACCATGGTGAGGGTAGGAACGTAGATCCTGGTTACCATGGTGAGGGTAGGAACGTAGATCCTGGTTACCATGGTGAGGGTATGAACGTAGATCCTGGTTACCATGGTGAGGGTAGGAACGTAGATCCTGGTTACCATGGTGAGGGTAGGAACGTAGATCATGGTTACCATGGTGATGGTGGGAACGTAGATCGACTTGTAAATTGAGAGCTTTGCTTTTCGGCTCAGCTCTCTCTTTACCACGACGGACCGATGCAGCATCCTAGTTATTGCGATCCATCAAACATAAATGTAACATTGTAGTAAAGTTGCAGTTTGGTACTTTTATAAACAATCTGGCGACACAAAACGCTTCACCTAACAACGTTACTTTATCCAGAAACCTCTTTGGTAAAGCAGCAGTGCTGTATCGCGGCTGCAGCGATCTTTGAAAATAATCGAACACATTAGTTGCAATGTTGCAGCCACATTGCAGGAGAGTGACACATCTGCTAAAACTTTGTTGCAACTTTGGCAGAACATTACCTTAATGTTATAACCTTAAGCATGATGTGACGCCCTCTAGTACCTGCATTTTATCCTCCCAGGTGCTGCGTTGGACTTAGTGGCTGGTGAATTCAGGTTGTTTTTGGAACGTACACATTGTTTTTTTCCCTCAGGAACCACTCAGTCCTGATCCTTCTGGTTCCCTCTGTCACTCAGTTCTACCTCGATGATCTCCACTTCCATTTGGATGCCTGTTAATATTTAAACTGGTTTTATGTCCACTTGGGTTTGGACCTTCCTCCTCTAATCCTGACAGTTAGAGGGGATCAGAGAGCATCATAAGCAGAGCTTCAATAACCAGTCTCCTAACAGCAGGGGTGTCCAAATCCGGTCCTGGAGGACCGGTGTCCTGATGGTTTCCAGGTGTTCCCTCTCTACAGCTGATGCACAGAAAGTGAAATCAACAGCCAATCAAATTTGGCACAATGACTCAATTAACTGGATCAGGTGTGTAGATGAAAGAACATAGGAAAGACCTTCAGGACACCGGCCCTCCAGGACCGGATTTGGACATCCCTGCCTTACAGAGAAACTTAAACTGGGATCACAAGTAACAGATGATGACAGAAAAGGTACAACTTGGTTCCTCCAGAAATGAGGTCACCACGGACACTCTGGGATCGTTTGACCAACCTGATGACCTAACAGTGTGACGGTACACCGCAGATGTAGCAACCTAACAGTGGACCGGATCTATCCCTGCAAGTGGCCAAAGTTCTCAAAATCTTACCGGAGCACGAGATCTGCAACGTCGTATTGTTAGTGTGGATCAGAGAGCGTCACCATCCTTCATCCTGTTTCCCTCCGAGCCTCTTCTTTCATTCTGGTGACTGATTAATTTTACATGGCTAGCTGTCATTAGCTGGAGATTCCAGAATAATCTGTAGGAAATCTTTAGGACCGAGCTGTGTGTGTGTGTGTGTGTGTGTGTGTGTGTGTGTGTGTGAACCATCTGAAGTGTTCCTGGTTATGTAACATTAGAATATCCCAAACATGATCCTCCTCACTGAGGATCTCTTGAAAACTGATTGCTGCCTCCAGCTTTCACAGATTTTGCAACAAGAAATTTCTACGTCGCCCGCGGCTCGAAGCAGCCCACCTGATTGCCTCTGGTTTCCGTTTCCCATTACATGGGATTTACTGGGATTTGGCCGGAGCTGCATTTGCTTTTTGCATCACGTCTGCTTTGCTTTGAATGTCACGAAGAAAAAAAAAAAAAAAGGATAATATTTTTCATGCTGCTGATGATTTTCTGCTAAAACGTAGCAGAATTTTGCTTGATTTTAAACATTAAATTATTAATTTTTTTATTGATCGTTGTTTATTTAAACAAAATACATTTAATGTCTAAAAAAGTTCATCAAAAATTGATTGTATTTGACACAAACAGCAAGAAGGTCAGGGCTTCGAGTCTCGGGTGGGGACGAGGCTTGGAACACTGGTCTCTCTGTGTGTAGTTTACATGTTCTCCCTTGTGTATGGGTGGGTTTGTTCTGGTTCCCTCCAAAAACATACATGTTAGGATGATTGGCCGGTGCCAAACTGCCCCTAGGAATGTGTGTGAGAATGGTTCTATGTGTGTTGCCCTGCAATAGACTGGCGACGTGTTCGGTGTGTACCCTGCCCCCCCATACACACACACACACACACACACACACACACACACACACACACACACAACCCTGTAAGTGATAGACGGTAAACAAGGTGACTGACTGATATTTAATGGCTAAACAAGTTGATAAAATTTGATTGTATTTGACACAAACAGCAAGAAGGTCAGGGGTTCGAGTGCTGGAGTGGGGGCAAGGCTGGGAACTCTGGTCTTTCTGTGTGGAGTTTGCATGTTCTCCCTTGTATGTATGGGTTTCCTCCCACTCTCCAAGAACAATTTCAGTTTGCTTGCATTATTACTAATGGAGTTTCAGGGGGTGCCGGAGCCTATCCCTGCTGGTTTCAGGAGAAGGGCAGGGTACACCCCGAACAGGTCACCAGGGACCACACACACACACACACACACACACACACACACACCATCCTTCCACACACTTATTCCTTATATCAATTTGGTGCCAGCAAATCAACCTAACATGCATGTTTTTGGAGGAAACCTGATAAAAGGGTGGAGACGGCAGCTCAGTGGTTAGAGTGTTCGCACGCGGACCGGAAGTTCGCTGGTTTGCGTCCCACAGAGAGCACGTCTAGGGTTCTTGGAGAAGACACCTAACCCCCGCTTCTCCCACCAATGGCGCCGTCGATGTAAGGAGCGCGGTGTAAGGAGTGCAGCACACAAATTTTCCCGGTGAGGGATGAATAGAGTAATTCATTTAATTTATTTTAAAACCCACGCATACACAGGTAGAACATGCAAACTACACTCAGAAAGGACAGCGTTTCAAGGCTTGCCGTCACTCCAGGACTCAAACCCCTAACCTTCTTGCTGTGAGGCCCACGTGCTAACCACTGTTTAGATTTGAGATAATCTGGAGAGAAGCCAGGTTAACCAGGCAGGCGGGTACCTACCCGGTTACACTGCTCCATGTTAGAGGCTGTAGGACCGATCGGAGTGGCTTAACGTTGTAAGCTCATTCAGACGTATGAATGAAGATAAAACCTGACATGTGCATTAGCTCCTCTCCAACTCTTTATCTGATCATTTCAAGCCATGTTGCAGATTTTTTTCTCTCTTTTCTTTGCAAATCCATTTTTCCCTCTTAGACATTAACCAGGATCAGACACGCCAGCTGTGCTCAGCTGGAGCTGGATGTGTAGAACAGAGTGAGGAGTCATTATTATTATTATAAAAAGTCTCCTACATTTACACCCAAAGCTCTGATTCCAACCTTCTTAATTTAACAGCTTTTTATCCAACGTTTAACGAAGAGGCTTCAAATAAAAATGATTTCAGTCCAAAAACACAGACAATCAATCCTCACACGAGACGTCTCCATTCTTCCCGTCTTTATTCACCAGAGTGTTATTAAAGAGACGGAACGATAAGAGGAGCTTTTACTTTTAGAATCCCACTGATAAACAGACTTTTTTTTTCTTATCTGCTCTCCTTTATGGACGCTTCTTATCAATGATTCCTTTCCAGACATTTCAGGGATTACAGCAGATTATTTCTCTCCTGGAAATCCTTCATTTATATCGTGATGATAAAAAAAAAAAAAAAAATACTGCAGTTTTAAGCACTGGCTTCAGTCGCTTTGAATGACTTGAAGAATTTAATTTGAATTTTTGTTGACATTTAACTTTATTTCTGATGAATATTTTAACATTTATTAACTAAGACTAAATGTTTTGGATTAATTTGGACTGATTTTAACTTTTAGATGCTGAAGAAATGATGGAAATGTCATTCTTTTGTTTTAGATAATTAAAAACCTTTACTTGACCCTAATTACACACACACACACACACACAAACACACACGTACACACACACACGATGCAACTAGGATGCTGCATCGGTCCGTGTAGTAGAGATTGAGCTGATTCGATCTACGTTCCTACCCTCACCATGGTAACCAGGATCTACGTTCCTACCCTCACCATGGTAACCAGGATCTACGTTCCTACCCTCACCATGGTAACCAGGATCTACGTTCCTACCCTCACCATGGTAACCAGGATCTACGTTCCTACCTTCACCATGGTAACCAGGATCTACGTTCCTACCCTCACCATGGTAACCAGGATCTACATTCTTACCCTCACCATGGTAACCAGGATCTACATTCCTACCCTCACCATGGTAACCAGGATCTACGTTCCTACCCTCACCATGGTAACCAGGATCTACATTCCTACCCTCACCATGGTAACCAGGATCTACGTTCCTACCCTCACCATTGTAACCAGGATCTACATTCCTACCCTCACCATGGTAACCAGGATCTACGTTCCTACCCTCACCATTGTAACCAGGATCTACATTCCTACCCTCACCATGGTAACCAGGATCTACATTCCTACCCTCACCATGGTAACCAGGATCTACATTCCTACCCTCACCATGGTAACCAGGATCTACGTTCCTACCCTCACCATGGTAACCAGGATCTACGTTCCTACCTTCACCATGGTAACCAGGATCTACGTTCCTACCCTCACCATGGTAACCAGGATCTACATTCTTACCCTCACCATGGTAACCAGGATCTACATTCCTACCCTCACCATGGTAACCAGGATCTACGTTCCTACCCTCACCATGGTAACCAGGATCTACATTCCTACCCTCACCATGGTAACCAGGATCTACGTTCCTTCCCTCACCATTGTAACCAGGATCTACATTCCTACCCTCACCATGGTAACCAGGATCTACGTTCCTACCCTCACCATGGTAACCAGGATCTACATTCCTACCCTCACCATGGTAACCAGGATCTACATTCCTACCCTCACCATGGTAACCAGGATCTACATTCCTACCCTCACCATGGTAACCAGGATCTACGTTCCTACCCTCACCATTGTAACCAGGATCTACGTTCCTACCCTCTCGTTGGTGAGGTGTTTTGAGCATGTCCCACTGGGAAGAGAACCAAGAGGCAGACCTCGGACCTGCTGGAGAGACTATGTCTCACAGCTGGACAGGGAACACCACAGGATCCTTCTGGGTGAGCTAGAGGATGCTGCTGGGGTGAGAGAAGCCTGGGCTTCAAGTCTGAAGCTGTTGCCCCCGCACCCGGCCCCGGATAAGCAGAAGAAGACGACGGAACGAAGACACACGCACGCTATGAATAAATGATGTTTTTTGTTCATGTGTTTCGGTTTAAATCCTAACAGAACGGTCAGAGTGAGAACGTCCACTCAGTGTGTAAAAGAGCTTAATGAGGAAACAAATCCTGGCTGATTTAAGATGAGAGGCAGGGTACACCCAGAACAGGTCGCCAGTTTGTTGCAGGGCCACACACACACTCGTATCTAGGGACAAATTCATAGCAGCCAATCAACCTAACATGTATGTTTTTAGAGGAAACCAGAGAAAACCCACACATACACGGGAAGAACTCGTCCACACCCAGGGTTGGAACCCCTGACCTTGTTGCTGTGAGGCCACTGTGCTACCCTAGTCTAACATTTAAATCATGTAAAATAAACTTTTAATCTTAATCTGTACAGTAAACAGAAATAAGATGGAAAAAGGTCTGTTTCTGCTTTCTTCCACCATGTTGGAGCTGAGTGTTTTACTCTGTAAAGTTGGGCGTAAACTGTGTGACTTCAGTGTGTTTAGTTGTCCCACTTCTGATTGGCTGATTGATTCTATCTGGTATAGAGTGTGAGACCCTCTGAGATGCTGCAGATGGAAGGGTACAGCTTACGTTGGTAGTGTGATGTTGTATGAAAGCCATCTCGGGGTAAGACGCGCTGTGAAGAAGTCAGAAGATGTTTTTCTAGCGTCTTTGCTTCAGCAGTCAGATGGAAAAAAGCAATTCCATGCACGACTAAGATCCTCATGAATACAGCAAACATCGGTCTGCAGCAGATTTAACACCACTGAAAAGTAGAAACAAGAAACAAAACTCCAGGAAACATATTGAAAAAATATATTTCCCAAGTGGAGGAGTTTAAGTATCTCGGGGTCTTATTCACGAGTGGGGGAAGGATGGAGCGGAAGATCGACAGACGGATTGGTGCGGCGTCAGCAATAACTAGGACGCTGATTGTTCCGACGTGGCTGAGCCGAAAAGCAAAGCTCTCGATTTACAAGTCGATCTACGTTCCTACCCTCACCATGGCAACCAGGATCTACGTTCCTACCCTCACCATGGTAACCAGGATCTACTTTCATACCCTCACCATGGCAACCAGGATCTACGTTCCTACCCTCACCATGGTAACCAGGATCTACTTTCATACCCTCACCATGGCAACCAGGATCTACGTTCCTACCCTCACCATGGTAACCAGGATCTACGTTCCTACTCTCACCATGGTAACCAGGATCTACGTTCCTACCCTCACCATGGTAACCAGGATCTACGTTTCTACCCTCACCATGGTAACCAGGATCTACGTTCCTACCCTCACCATGGTAACCAGGATCTACGTTACTACACTCACCATAGTAACCAGGATCTACGTTCCTACCCTCACCATGGTAACCAGCTGTGGGTGGTGACTGAAAGACCGAGATTGCAGATACAAGCAGACAAAATGAGCTTCCTCCGCTGGGTGGCTGGGCTCTCACTCAGAGATCGGGAGAGGAGCTCTGCCATCCGGGAGTAGCTCAGTGTCGAACCGCTCCTCCTCTAGGTCGAAAGAAGCCAGATGGGGTGGTTCGGGCATCTGGTCAGGATGCCTCCAGAGCACCTCGCTGGTGAGGTGTTTCAGGAATGTCCCACCAGGAGGAGACCAAGCGATAGTCTCACAGCTGGACGGGAAACGACTCAGGATTCTCTTAGGTGAGCTGGAGGATGAAGCCGGGGTGAGAGAAGCCTGGACTTTCACTGGAATGATTTGCTGACGAATGTGAAGCGGGTCGGATGGGAATCAGAGACTCCAAATCTGAGACCATGGCAGAGTGCCCCCTGCAGGTCAGAGACAGAACCCTGCCCCAAAGTGGAGGAGTTTAAGTATCTCGGGATTTTGTTCACGAGTGGGGAAAGGATGGAGCGGGAGATTAACAGACGGATTGGTGCAGCATCTGCAATAATTAGGACGCTGCGTCGGTCTGTTGTGGGGAAGAAAGAGTTGAGTGGAATGAAGGTGAGGCGATAACTTAATGATAGAAAGTCTGTTCTTGAACTGGGGGAATACGGTTCTCACTGGGTCTGTGTCTAAGTGTCCTTGGGGAAGACACCTAACCGCCCGTTTCTCCCACCATTGGCGCCGTCATGGCAGCCTGCTGCAGTGCAGAGATCTTCCAATGGGGAATGAATACAGTACGTTAACAAAAAATGATCACAAAACTAATCTGAAGCAGCTTTTTAAGACTTTGTTGTTGCGTTTGGACAAAGAGGGATGACTGAGATTTTGCGCAAATAGTTGTGACATTATGAAATCCTGGTGCGACTGACGTTCACGTAACATGCTCGCCCTCTTGTCTTCATTAGAACAGTGTCTGTAGAGACTCTTCTTCCTGCTCTCTGTTCCTGTTTGTCCTCTAACTTTGTTCCTTCAGAAACTATGTTTATTCTTCATGTAGTCCCTCATTCATCCAGGAGTGATCCATAGTAGAAAAAGTTTCAAAAAAGTCTTCTGGACAGTTTAATTCTTCAATGAGACGTTTCGACTTCCATCCGGAAATCATTTTCAATCTGAATGAAATGGACTGAAAACTGGATCTATTTATACTAACCTGAGTAAAAGATAAAAAAAATAGTAAGAAGGGCTCGACCAATGAGCCTGTGTTACCTATGATGACCGTGAATGGCTCCTATTGTAGCCACAGACCAGTAAACGAACCTATTATAAAAATGCTAAAAGCCTAGTTAATAGAAGTTCCTGCTAACGAGAGACGTGAAACGATGTCACGAGGTGTCATCTTACTGGTCCGTGGCTACAATAGGAGCCATTCACGGCCATCTTAGGTAACACAGGCTCATTGGTCGAGCCCTTCTTACTATTTTTTTTTTTATCTTTTACTCAGGTTAGTATAAATAGATCCAGATTTCAGTCCATTTCATTCAGATTGAAAATGATTTCTGGATGGAAGTCGAAACGTCTCGTTCAAGAATTAAACTGTCCAGAAGACTTTTTTGAAACTTTTTCTACTATGTTTATTCATCTTTACTTGGCACAGCTCGTCTTGTTGCTTCCTCCACTTCTTCCATTCATTCATCTCTGGCTGCGGCTCTGTTCTCGCGTTCTCCTGCGTGACGGATTGCCTCGAGTTTGAACTCTAACTAGTAACTCTGTTTCTTGAGGAACAACATTTTGGGGTCTTTATACCCAAATTCCAACTACTATCTTTCCGGGTATTTTTATCCCTGTTAGTTCGGCTCCACCTCCTGAACCCCAGAAGGAATCTGAATGATATTTCTCATAGTTAGTCAGTACCAAGTATAGATGATTAAATGGCAGACAATAGTATTTTGTTTGACTTTTCTAATCAATAAAACACAAACTTTTCTTTTTTTTTTTCTTATTACTGCATGTTTATTGAAGGCTTTGGGGAAAAAAAGAAATCAGATTATTTTTCATCATCAAATAATCAAAATAATTCAAACCCTCCCATCAGTCCGTGTGTGTGTGTGTGTGTGTGATTAAACGGGTCTTATTGTGAGAACACACAGTAAAAAATGTCAGTTTAATGAACTAAGACATGATTAAGTTTCAATGTTTTTAAGGCTGAAAAGCAGTAAATCTGATTTTCTTTCCAAACATCCCAGAATATTTCATTCATTCTTTACTTCTAATAAAAAAAAAAAAAAAAAAAAACTTTTTCTTCTAAACGTCTACGTTAGTGGGTAAATTCATATCGATGGTTTTTAGTCAAATATTTACAAAAAAAAAACAAACAAAAAAAAACCCGCAGCATCGGCAGAAAATAACAGGTTTTAATGAGACTCTAAACCGGAGCAGCTGATTGGCTGAAAAAATAAACAGCTGAAATGATGCAAATAAAAACAGGATGTCAGCATAAATGTGTGTGTGTGACGTGTGAGTGTGTGTACGTATGGGTTTGTGTGTAGATACATAAATGTGTGTGTGTACATGCATGAGAATTTGTGTGTGTATGCATGTGGGTTTAGATGCAAATGTATGTAGGTGTGTGTATACTGTATAGGTATGTGGAAATGTTTGTATATGTTTCCATTTGTACGTGTGTGTGTGTGTATGTGCGTGCACACATTAAATTACATGTGTGCAAATTTGTGTAGGTGTGCAAAATGTGTGTGTGTGTGAAAAAGTATGGGTACATGTGTACATAGAATGTGTGTAAGTGTGTGTGAATCTGGGATATGTGCATGTCTGTGTGTGTGTGCATCTGTAATATTATGCGTGTGTGTGTGTGTGTGTGTGTGTGTGAAAAGGTATGGGTACATACAGTATGTGTGTACATAGAATGTGATTGTGTATGTGTGTGTATATGTGCATTATGCATGTCTGTGTGTGTGAGAATGTGTGTGTGTGCATCTGTAATATTATGCATGTGTGTGTGTGTGTATGTGTGTGTGTGTGAAAAGGTATGGGTACACACAGTATGTGTGTACATAGAATGTGATTGTGTATGTGTGTGTATACTATGTATGTGCATTGTGCATGTCTGTGTGTATGAGAATGTATGTGTGCATCTGTGATATTGTGCATGTCTGTGTGTGTGTGAGAGAATGTGTGTGTGTAAGTGTGTGTGTGTCTGTGATATTGTGCATGTCTGTGTGTGTGTGTGTGATACGTTCATGCATTTATTTCTGTGTTTTTACATATAAACGTGTGTGTGTTTTTTGGGTTTGAGTATAGTTTGTAGATTTAAAAACAGGGATTTTTTGGTTTTTTTAAAGTGCTCCGATACTCCGACGTGCCGACGCCCCAAAACTATGACGCCCCGACGCTCTGACGCTCCGACACGCTGACGCCCCGACATGCCGATGCTCTGACGCCCCAACACGCCGGCGCCCCGTTAGCAGCAACACGTAGAAACAAAAAAATCTGATCCAACTTTCACACAAATTAAAACTAAAAAAAAAAATCCTCTAAACTATTTATAAAAACATAAAACTCAGTAGTTTTTTTTTTTTTTTTAAACAGATCAAAATAATCTAAACATAAAAATAATAAAACTGAATTTTTACTAACGAATCAATCAAACTGTACAAAATTACACGTTTGTTTTAGAATCTGTAAACACGTCTTTAGGTCCTTCACGTTTGGGGTTTTTTTTTCTGCTACAAACCATCTTTTTTTTTTAAACATGTCTGCGTTCTTACCCATAATCTTCGGTTTCCGTGGTTTCAATATGGGGCGTGGTTAAGATAAGATAAGGCAAAACTCTGAAGACTGCACAAGTTTTTAATTCCTTCTAAAACACGACGCTTTGCAGATTCAGAAACTTTGCAGGAACTCTTGAAGCTGTCTCACGAGCTCCGTGTCGACCGTCTCCATCAGGCTGCTGAAGCTCTGGTCTCCCATCAGGGTCTGCTGGGCCTTCAACTTCTCATAGACAAACTGCTGCAGAGACACACTGTGGACTGGGTCCTCTAGCGCCAGCTGCAGGACACACACAGACATAAAGTGATCCAGTTAACTCAGTACCAGCTGTGCATGAACTGATTCTTTTTGTTAGGTTGAAGATTGTTGTGAACACGACGTCAACCAAGTCAGAGAGAGCTTGTTTTGTTCACATTTACACAGCTTGTAGCAAACACACTGTTACACCAAATACACAGATTTACACACACACACATGCACGCACGCACGCACGCACGCAAGCACGCACGCACACACAGTCTTTCATTGCTCCACTGCTCTATAAAAGGTCAAATTGGACATAAAAAATGTTCCTAAAAACCTCATTTGCAGAAAATGCATAAACATCACCTTTGCTTTTTTTTGTATTTAATCAGTTTTCCTTTTAAAGCAGAAATAATTGAAAAAAAAATGCTTCTTAGTAAAAGTTAATTAGTTTAAAATGACTTTTAAACCTCGTTCCTACCTTCACCATGGTAACCAGGAGCTACGTTCCTACCCTAACCCTGGTAATCAGGATCTATGTTCCTACCCTCACCATGGTAACCATGATCTACGTTCCTACCCTCACCATGGTAACCAGGATCTACGTTCCTACCCTCACCATGGTAACCAGGATCTACGTTCCTACCCTCACCATGGTAACCAGGATCTACGTTTCTACCCTCACCATGGTAACCAGGATCTACGTTCCTACCCTCACCATGGTAACCAGGATCTACGTTCCTACCCTCACCATGGTAACCAGGATCTACATTCCTACCCTCACCATGGTAACCAGGATCTAGTTCCTACCCTCACCATGGTAACCAGGATCTACGTTTCTACCCTCACCATGGTAACCAGGATCTACGTTCCTACCCTCACCATGGTAACCAGGATCTACGTTCCCATCCTCACCGTGGTAACCAGCTGTGGGTGGTGACCGGAAGAATGATTCTTATTTCGGCCGGATATAAGCGGCCGAAATAAGCTTCCTCCACAGGGTGACTGGGCTCTCACTCAGAGATCGGGTGAGGAGCTCTGCCATCTGGGAGGAGCTCAATGTCGAGCTGCTCCTCCTCCAGGACGAGAGACGCCAGATGGGGTGGTTCGGGCATCTGGTCAGGATGCCCCCGTGCGCCTCGCTGGTGAGGTGTTTTGGGCATGTCCCACCGGGAGGAGACGAAGAGACAGACCCAGGAACTGCTGGAGAGACTATGTCTCACAGCTGGACAGGAAACGACTCGGGATTCTTCCAGGTGAGCTGCAGGATGCAGCGGGATGAGAGAAGCCTGGGCTTCCCAACTGAGGTTGTTGCCCCCGCGATCCAGCCTAGGATAAACTAAGACGACGGAATGGAACCACTTTAAAGTCATAGCCGCAGACTGAGTATCCGTGTTGAATGAATAAAGACCTGCAAATACTTTGACTTTTTCAGAGCTCTCCAATATTTTCCACAGGTTTTTGTGCCGTAGTTAATAATCCAGAGTGTCTTCATTAGGCGGCAAAATAATGAACACGTTGTTTCTTTTCATCCATTAGTGTAAATATTTCCTACGCGGGCTCGTTCCTCGCCTCACACCATCTTTATTTCTCTTTTTTGTTCTCGCTAGAATTCACACGCTCGCCAAAATGTCAAGTTGGTCCGAGAAAATAAAGAAGATTAAGTCAGAGAGATGGTTTCTGTAGGAAGAGGGTCGACCCGCTCACGTAATGCAGATTAATGTGTGTGTGTGTGTGTGGATGCATCACACCAGAGCTTCTACATTAAAATTCACACACTTCTTTCAGGACCAAAAGCACAAAGTTAGCTTGTTTTCTCAAACTTTTCTGAAAATAAATGAGTGTGTTTCCACCAGAAACGTATTCGCTCACATGAGCCGAGCGACACTGGGTTGTTTTTTATAAACTCTTGTCAGGAACTGTTTTTTCTGCTTTGTTCCTTTACTGGAAGACAAATGGCTGCGACCGCGAACGCTGCATGGGTTTTTCTTTTTTCAGTCACTTATGTCAGGGTTGTAAATGGCAGCTTCCTTTAGAAGCCTCGCTGGTCATTGCTCACTTGGATTTGCCTTTTTTTTTGTACCGCCGTCTGGTTTTATAGCTTAAAAACTGGAAGTTATTCCCCAGTTTAACAGAAGAACATGTTTATATGATCTTAAGGTTTTTAAGTGCATTTTATTAAATAAAAAAGAAGCTTATTAGATGATTAAATGGAATCCAGCAGCCAGTTTAATCCTAAACATAAAGCTGAACGAAGCTACTTTTTATAATTCAATTCAATTCATCTCCATCTCTGCTTCCTGTCTTTTTCTCAGTGCCACTGTCTCTAGACCAATCAGCATGGCCGCTCTCACCACGCTGTCTCTAGACCAATCAGCATGGCCGGTCTCACCACACTGTCTCTAGACCAATCAGCATGGCCGCTCTCACCACGCTGTCTCTAGACCAATCAGCATGGCCGCTCTCACCACACTGTCTCTAGACCAATCAGCATGGCCGCTCTCACCACACTGTCTCTAGACCAATCAGCATGGCCGCTCTCACCACACTGTCTCTAGACCAATCAGCATGGCCGCTCTCACCACACTGTCTCTAGACCAATCAGCATGGCCGCTCTCACCACACTGTCTCTAGACCAATCAGCATGGCCACTCTCACCACACTGTCTCTAGACCAATCAGCATGGCCGCTCTCACCACAGTGTCTCTAGACCAATCAGCATGGCCGCACAGACCACACTGTCTCTAGACCAATCAGCATGGCCGGTCTCATCACACTGTCTCTAGACCAATCAGCATGGCCGCTCTCACCACACTGTCTCTAGACCAATCAGCATGGCCGCTCTCACCACACTGTCTCTAGACCAATCAGCATGGCCGCTGACACCACACTGTCTCTAGACCAATCAGCATGGCCGCTCTCACCACACTGTCTCTAGACCAATCAGCATGGCCGCTCTCACCACACTGTCTCTAGACCAATCAGCATGGCCGCTGACACCACACTGTCTCTAGACCAATCAGCATGGCCGCTCTCACCACACTGTCTATAGACCAATCAGCATGGTCGCTCTCACCACCTTTCATTTTATCTGAAACTCTTCTGTCACACATCACACCAGATACTTTTCTCCACCCGTTCCAGCCTGCCTGCACATGCTTCTTCACCTCTTTTCCACACTCTCTATTGATCTGGACTGGAAATCCAACTTTCAATAAAAACCTTTAATATTAAATAAAATCTCTGACTTGTCGAAACATTTTAAGAAAAAAGTCAAAATCATTCCCTTAAATGTGTCTGAAAGATGTTCTTTTTTTAAACAGGTTTTCATGCTGAATCAACTTTTTGGAGTTTAAACACTCATACTGCCGGCTATACAGACCAAGCTCTGGCTCTGGTCGTACAGAGACCGGTCAGCCCGTACTAAGGGCTCCGAGACTTCGTACTCCCGTAGCACCCCCCACAGGGGTCCGCCAGGGACACGAACGAATGCCTTCTCCAGAACAACAAAGCACATGTAGACTGGTCGGGCAAACTCCCATGACCCCTCCAGGATCCTGAAGAGGGTATGGAGCTGGTCTGTAGTTCCATGTCTGGGACGGAAACCGAACTGTTACTCTTCAATCCGATGGACCCTCCTCTCCATTACCCCTGAACAGACCTTCCCAGGCCGCTCATCCTCCAAGTCGACAGGAGACAGATGGGATGGTTCGGGCATCTGGTCAGGAAGGCCCCCTGAGCGCCTCGGTGGTGAGGTGTTTCGGGCACGTCCCACTGGGAGGAGACCAAGAGGCAGACCCCGGACCCGCTGGAGAGGCTATGGCTCACAGCTGGCTGGGGAACGACTTGGGATCCTCCTGGGTGAGCTGGACGATGCAGCTGGGGTGAGAGAAACCTGGGCTTCCTGTCTGAGGCTGTTGCCCCCAGACCCGGCCCCGAGTAAACGGAAGACGACGGAACAGAACAATATTAATCAAAAACATTCCAGACATGGTTTTTATTTTATTAATGCACGTTTGATTAAATTACAGATTCTCACATCCGGTATCCTGGTGCTATTAGAACAACAGGTTGTTTTTTGACATGGATTTTGTTCACTGCCGCACTTACATTCTAACATAAAGCTGATGAATCTTGAATCTTTTAGTCTTGTGGACACTCTTAATATTTGATGCTTTTAAATACTTAATAAATGATGTATTAAGTGCTCTTTTTATTGTCTTTAAGTTTTGATATTTTGTATGGTTAAGAACTAAAATGATTTTTTTTTAGTGTTATTTGTATGTAAAAGCACCAAAAAAATACAAGCTTCGCCAACTTGATGAGCTTTACACACATGAAAGGGTCACCAGTTCAATTCCCTGCCGAGAAGTCCCCGAGGAAGACACAGATCCTCCAATGTCTCCTGATGGCAGCTTCCACCATCAGGTATTAAAAATTGTTCTGTTCCATCGTCTTCCGCTTATTCAGGGCCGGGTTGCGGGGGTAACACCCTCAGACGGCAAGCCCAGGCTTCTCTCATCCCAGCTGCATCCTCCAGCTCACCCAGAAGGATCCCGAGGTGTTCCCCGTCCAGCTGTGAGACATAGTCTCTCCAGCAGGTCCAGGGTCTGCCTTTGTGTGTGTGAATGGGTGAATGTGAACTACAATGTAAAGTGCTTATACGTAGAGTCCATTTACCCTCCATTTGAAGGTGTAAACAAGATTTACACTTCTTCCTGCATGGTATCTAAAAGCCAGAAATAGGCAGACAGAGAGATGAGGAGAGAATTCTTAGCAACAAATTCTTAGAGTGCAGTCTGTGTAAAAACGTGATGCGACGTTGGTCAGTCATTGTCACATTGTAAGCTAAGCCAGCGCGACCCATTGGAATGCCCAGATTTATATGCTTTCAAAAAGAAATTATCACCCTTCAAAATCACAATAAGTCCTTTTTAATCTTAAATTATTTTCCCAGGAAGGTGACTATGTCTTTAAATCTTTTTCATTTAGTACATTTACTGTCTTTAAATGCAGCAGCTGACCGTCACTGCGTCTGGGAAATTTACAATCTGATCATTTACACATTAAAAGACGTCCTGCTTTAAATATTTTTCACCTTCTTAGTTGATTTCATTTCTAATAGTTTCATATAAAAATACATTTGTAATTTAGCAGAAAAAAAAGCAGCTAAATGGAGATGATGATGTGTTGAGCCGCATTTTGTAATAACGGTGCATTTTGTAATAAACGTCCAAAATATTTCCATATATTCAATTACACAGATAATATTTGGCACAGTTTTTTCATACCTGGCATCATGTTGAACTCTGTTGGCTTGGCTGTCTCAATTAAGCATGCAAGCAGCGCATGATCTTTGTAGAACTGATGCAGCAGCCAATCAGATTACAGCCCGCCCTCCCCTCCCTGGCTGAGTGACAGACCATGTAGAGCTTTGAATTTGGCCACAAGTTATTGGCCTATATAATTCCAAATTTCAAATAGGCAACTAAAGTTATATTTGGAGTATTCTGTCATACATAGATTTGGGAAATTGCATAAAATTGCATAAAAAACAACAAAAGTCACTCTTCATTTTGGACGTTTATTACAAAATGCACCGTTATTACAAAATGCGGCTCAACATGATGCAAGAACTTCTACTTCAGTAGTTATTTATTCCGACCCCGTGGAGCCTCACAGCAGTCTGTAAATACAGCGCATGATTGTGTGAGCGCGCACATCCTGGAGTGATGCAATGATGTGGAGATGGATGCATGATGCATAAGGTTGCAAACTACAAAACATATTGTGAAAAGATGAGATTTTAACCTCAGCCAATCAGACGCCCCCGTGACTGGATGAGGAAATGGCTCCTTTATCTGAGAGCTTCCGGTTGGTTTGAGTTCTATAGATTCTTCTGGCGATATAGAGGCACTTTGATGAGTCGGGATTAAAACTAAAACTATAAAATTTAAACTAAGAGAGGAGACGTAGACTTAAGGATGATTTTGTTTCAGAAACAAATGAGAAAAAACTGTTTATATAAAAAGTAAGTGGAAAAAAACTAAACATGTTATCAGATAAATTTCAAACAACATGTCGCCATCTGACCCTTGAGTTTGTGGAGTTGATTTTTAGACACAAGACACTGAAAAACTAACAGGTTGATCCAGGCATGGGCAAACCACGGCACGCGGGCCACATGTGGGCCGTTGAACGGTTTAATCCGGCCCGCCGAACTTGAAAAATTTAAATAAATAAACTTTGTTAAAGGGCCCATCTCATGCAAAATGGACTTTCCAGAGTTTTCTACCTGGTAAGAGTGATGTCCGGGCCTTGTGTGTGTGTGTGTGTGTGTGTGTGTGTGTGTGTGTGTGTCTTTCTAGATTGATTTAGCCAGTTTTTCTGTGGATTTCTGGTACCCTTAGACAAAACAACCAATGAGCAGATGTCTAAAGTATGACGCATTTGACGTAGCCAGGACGGACTTCACACACGCCCCCCTCCCTCCTCACCACCCGCCCGCCCTCCTCACCCGCCTCCACTCCGGCCTTACGCCCTCACAAACTCGCTTTCAACGTCCCATATACAGGCTGGTTCGCTGCTCTGCGTCTTTTTTATTTTCTTCTTTTTTGATGAATCGACATGATAAAATCTTATTTCAGATGCTACCAAACCGCTACGCACGGGTTTACGCCTGCCTTCCCCCTCCCGCTCAGAGATGGGCGGAGGAATAGCGGCTCAGAGAGAGCAGAGGGTGGAGCTTGTACTTTCTCAGGACGGGCGGGGGGATCAGCGATTCCCGGCCTTTCATAGTTCCGGGTCTGTGACTGCGCTCCACCAAATCAATATATTTTCATAACTATGGTGTAATGCATGTTGCAAACCCCACATTCTGCGTGTGTATGTGCAGAGGATACAATGTGAGAAGAGTTATTTTGCATGAGATGGGCCCTTTAATGTTTTATTTACCCTGCAATTCTGATGTTTCCTCACTAAACGGTCTGTTTCTGCTTTCTTCCTCCATGTTGGAGCACAGTCATTATAACGCTGACGACGTATGATGCTGCGTTAACTGAAACTCTGTAAATCAGAGAGCTTGGCATGGGTTCAAACAGAAAAAAAATCAGCGCCAATTAACAAAATTTTGCAGATATCTCGTCTGACGGGTGATCGAGATCCGACAGTTTTATTGGCCAAAGAAATAAACTGGTCTTAAATTAGTTTGAAACGGAAATTATTTGAAGAAAAATTTGTAAGAATTTGATTCAAAAGAAAAACGTGTGGAAGACAATTTTTTTTGAGGAGTTTAAAACCAAAATGTCTCAAAATATATTTCTGATTGTTGACTGAAATAATTTCACGTGTTAAAAAAAAAAAAATTGACTCAGTGTACTAAAACTTAACTTCAGACGGCGACTTTTTACCTCCATGAAACTGGTCCTCTTAAAAAATATAAACAAAAATAAACAGAAAATATGTCAATCGTTTGTGCTGTAAAAATGTTTGTTTGTGCTTTTTTAGTTTTTTGGATATTCACGATTCTTTTATAATTCAATCTGAGTTCATCCAGACTTTCACTTTGTTTTAAAATGCGAGAAAACTCCTAAAAATGGTGTCAATTGTTTGTGATGTAAACATTTTCGTTTGTGCTTTTTTAGTTTTTTTTAAAAGGAATACAATTTGGGCGATGACATCATTCAGCCCGTCATTCTGGTAAAAAAAAAAAAAAAAAAAAGGCGTCGCCTAATTGTAGCTGGAAATAAGGACCAATCACAGACCTTCAAATAAAAAATAAAAACTAAAATAGCACAAATAAAAATTTTTACAGCACAAACAATTGACATATTTTTTTGTTTATTTTTGTTCATATATTTTTTTAAGAAGGGCCAGCTTCAATTTAAATGTTTTTTATGTTGATGCGAAACCCGAACGTAAACAACTCTCAATCTAAAGCTATTCATTTCAAATGTCTTGAGTCGGACTAATTGGAGGAACACGAAGGGACTGGAGATGAAAAATAATAAGAACAGAAAGAGTATTTGCATGAATATATAAGGTGCACAAAGGAAGTATTCCACTGCATAGAAAGAAAGGAGATGAGACCTGTAGGATTGTGTGCAAGAAAATAAATTGAGTGATGATGAGAGTCAGGGGTGGAGGGAGAGTGACATAGCCCTGCTGCGGCTCACTGATAAAGAGAGGATATGGTCTTTATGCCTCAGAGAGAGCAGAAGATAAATGAGGCAGGATGAAAAGACGGGAGACAAATGAGATGTGAAGAAAGTGGAAAGGATTTGGAAGTGGCCTAGTGAGCTTTGAATAGAGAAAAAAAGAAAAAAAAGAAATAAAAACAGAGTGGAGAAACGGGCCGAAAGGATGCTGCAAATAAAAAGCTAATTATTACCATGACGAAAACGATGAAAGTCTGCATGAAAAACACCGTCTAATGAACAGAAGGGATTCTTTTCCATCTGCGACGGATTTACTGGAGTTTCCACAGAGAGATGCACGCTCGTGCCCGCAGGTGTTCCAAAGCGGCACAGTTTCCAAAAGCGCTGCCAGCGACGTGTAATTTAGCCTCTTTTTAAATATTTACCCACAAAGTGAGCTCATCCCTTAGTTCAACATGCCTTTCTATGCCAACGGGCAGGAAACAACCACAGCTAATAAACGAACTGGTAAAACACTGAGGTTAAGTAAAGGGGAATGCCCGACCAGGTGTCCCTTATCCAAAATTAATGGAGGCTGTCGAGGACTTATTTCCCTCCAGAAAACAGAGATGAACTGTTACCTCTTTTAAGTACTTCTCGATACAGAATACGTACAGTATATCTTTACTATTCTAACACAAAACATGACATTTACATTCATTAAATAACTTCTTTTTTTTCCTTCAATTTGAACATCAAGGAAGTGATAGCTGATTGGTCAATTTTTACTGACCCAACTAAAACAAACACAGGAGACGAGATTTACAACTTTTTTTGAGAGCGGCCATGCTGATTGGTCTAGAGACAGTGTGGTGAGACCGGCCATGCTGATTGGTCTAGACACAGTGTGGTGAGAGCGGCCATGTTGATTGGTCTAGAGACAGCGTGGTGAGACCGGCCATGTTGATTGGTCTAGAGACTGTGGTGAGACCGGCCATGCTGATTGGTCTAGAGACAGTGTGGTGAGACCGGCCATGCTGTTTGGTCTAGAGACAGCGTGGTGAGACCGGCCATGCTGATTGGTCTAGAGACAGCGTGGTGAGAGCGGCCATGCTAATTGGTCTAGAGACAGCGTGGTGAGACCGGCCTTGCTGATTGGTCTAGAGACAGTGTGGTGAGAGCGGCCATGCTGTTTGGTCTAGAGACAGCGTGGTGAGACCGGCCATGCTGATTGGTCTAGAGACAGCGTGGTGAGACCGGCCATGCTGATTGGTCTAGAGACAGTGTCACTGAGGAAAAGACAGGAAACAGAGATGTTTGTAGCAGAGATGAAGACACTGAGGATCTCTCTGGGAGTGACCAGGATGGACAGGATCAGAGGAACAGCACATGTTAGAGGTTTTAAAGTCAGAGAGGCCAGACTGAGATGGTTTGGGCACGTACAGAGGAGAGAGAGTACATCAGAAGAAGGATGCTGGGTTTGGAACCACCAGGAAAGAGGACTAGAGGAAGACCAAAGAGGAGGTTCATGGATACAGTGAAGGAAGACATGAAGATAGTTGGTGTGACCGAAGAGGATGCAGCAGATAGGGTTAGATGGAAGAAACTGACTTGCTGTGGCGCCCCCTGAAGGGAAATACCAAAAGAAGAAGAATGCCTTGTACTTCTATAAAACTTTTCTGGACTCTCAAAGACGCTTTACATCTGCATTATTCATTCACTTCATACCAGATGATAGTAAGCTACTGTTGTAGCCACAGCTACCCTGGGGCAAACTTACAGAAGAGAGGCGCCCATTTTTGCGCCATCGGCCCTTCTGACCATCACCAACCAATCACATACACCATCCAGACTAGGCAACATGGGTGAAGCGTCTCGCCCAGAGACACAGTGACAATTTGATCTCAACGGCTGTCCCACCGTGGCACCTGGGGTTTCATCGGTGTCCCAACCAAGTGCAGCCCAGACCCAGCCTCCTTAGCTTCTGAGGTCTGACGAGATGAGGCATTGACAGGCTGGCATGGCCAATTAGTAGAATTCGTTTTAAATCTAAATCTCCTGTGATTGTGATGCAGCAACATCGATGGTTGATTTTACTCATTTTTTTTTTTCTCATAAAAATAAAATCCCATTTGAAATGGTGTCCTATTTGTTCTGCCGATGGGCACACAGAAACATTCTGACCTTGTGATTGTTTTTCTTTGTTGTGCTGTTTCTAGCAGCGTCTCATCGAGGCCCGAGAGGTTTTCTCTAACGGCCTAAAAAAAAAAAAATCTGAGTCATACTGATATTTATGAATATTAATTAAACCAAATTAAGCGTTCACTTCCTTTCATTAGTTTTTTAAGCTTCTGCTGCTTCCATACACATGTATATATTTTACTGATCACATTTCAGCCATCATCCGATACCAGGCAGAATAAAGGAGAAAAAAGTCTGCCTGGAGGCCTTCACAATTTGTTCTGCAGACACAATCACATGCTTCAATCTGTTTGATTCTATCAGCTGTTCAAAGTCTAGTTTTTCAAAGGAATGAAACAAATAGAAATGATGTTGGATTGGCTTTTTGTTTATGCCCTGTACGTCTATAAATAATCCACGCTTATGGTGAGAAAAGTTGAGCTTTTCTCCACTCCTGGTAACCAGGATCTACGTTCCTACCCTCACCATGGTAACCAGGATCTACGTTCCTACCCTCACCATGGTAACCAGGATCTACGTTCCTCCCCTCACCATGGTAACCAGGATCTACGTTCCTCCCCTCACCATGATAACCAGGATCTACGTTCCTCCCCTCACCATGGTAACCAGGATCTACGTTCCTACCCTCACCATGGTAACCAGGATCTACGTTCCTACCCTCACCATGATAACCAGGATCTACGTTCCTACCCTCACCATGGTAACCAGGATCTACGTTCCTCCCCTCACCATGGTAACCAGGATCTACGTTCCTACCCTCACCATGGTAACCAGGATCTATGTTCCTACCCTCACCATGGTAACCAGGATCTACGTTCCTACCCTCACCGTGGTAACCAGGATCTACGTTCCTACCCTCACCATGGTAACCAGGATCTATGTTCCTACCCTCACCATGGTAACCAGGATCTACGTTCCTACCCTCACCATGGTAACCAGGATCTATGTTCCTACCCTCACCATGGTAACCAGGATCTACGTTCCTACCCTCACCATGGTAACCAGGATCTATGTTCCTACCCTCACCATGGTAACCAGGATCTACGTTCCTACCCTCACCGTGGTAACCAGGATCTACGTTCCTACCCTCACCTTGGTAACCAGAATCTACGTTCCTACCCTCACCATGGTAACCAGGATCTACGTTCCTACCCTCACCAATGGTCACCAGCTGTAGGTGGTGACCGAAAGAATGAGATTGCGGATAAAAGTGGCCGAAATGAGCTTCTTCTGCAGGGTGGCTGGGCTCTCACTCAGAGATTGGGTGAGAAATTCTGCTATCTGGGAGGAGCTTGGTGTCGAGCCGCTCCTCCTCCAGGCCGAGAGAAGCCAGATGGGGTAGTTCGGGCATCTGGTCAGGATGCCCTGGAGCGCCTCGCTGGTGAGGTGTTTCTTTGAGCATGTCCCATTGGTGGCAGACCAAACGGAAGACCCCGGATCCGCTGGAGAGACTATGTCTCACAGCTGGCCGGGGAACGACTCGGGATCCTTCCGGGTGAGCTGGAGGATGCAGCCGGGGTGAGAAAATCCTGGGCTTTCTATCTGAGGCTATTACCCAGCGACCCAGTCTTGAATGAGCGGAAGACAATGGAACGGAAAGTTGAGTTTTTTTCAAAACGAAAAACATGCTAAAAATGTTTTATGTTTGGGTTTGAAGCCGTGAAAGCAGCAGACGTGTCCATCAGTGGTTTGTTCATTTTGTGTCACTGAATGTCTGCATATGAAAGGTTTAAATGTGGGGAAGGATGGCTCAGTGTGTAGGGCGACTGCCCTGTTATCAAAGGGTTTCTGGTTGGAACCCCTGCCAGAAGTTAAAGTGGAGGTGTTCTTGAGCAAGACACCGAACACCCAATCGCTCCAGATGGTGTTTTGGACCCTGCACGGTAGCATCCCCATTAGGTATGAATATGAATGGGTGAATTTGAGCTACACCGTAAAGCGCTTTGAGTGCCAACGCAGGTGGAAAAGTACCAAATGAGTCCATTTAAATAGCATTTGAGGGATGGACGGAAATGTCCCACTGATATTTTTCTACATATGTGCTTATTTGTAACTCCTGCTGCTATGACTAGATAAAAGATACAAGATCCTTGCAGCTAGAAATGTGACCAAAAGAATACATTCTGTTTAGGAAACGTATCCATGTGTTTGCGGGTTTGGGGAAGCACATCCTTCTCCAACATGTGATAAAGTGATTTAATCTCCTTTATCTTCAGTGGAGTGTGGTGACTCAGTGATGTTGTAGATTAAATCAACACCAGTCTGAGCTTTCCCAGACTGCTTCTATGTGTCAGAGTCACAGTATCTTACTGTAGAGACTGTTCCACTCTGAAGGAGCACAACAAACTCTTCTGTCAACAGATCCACGAAATAAAAAAACGTATCAGAAGTTTTTTTTTATGACACTTTTCTGCTACGGATTTACTCCTGGGTGTTGTGACAGTCTGCTTGCATATTAATATCTGCTTCTTCCTGTTTGTGGTCGGCGGTCCTAAACAGAGCCTAATTAAAAAAAACAGACTCTCTGTTGGTACATACGAGTCTCTCCAGTGGAGCCTCGTCTCCTTCAGCTCGTTTCTTTCCATGTTTCAAAACAACATTTGCAACATGATGTTTTTCTCATCTTGTTTTAACTTGGTGGGGCGAGGAGGCTTGCAGCACTCGGGCTATTCGTCCAACCAGAAGACTTGTGTGAATGCAAGATAGTGGGAGCCGTTCATCAGCTCCCTGATCAAAAAGGCCCAGCAGAGGATGTACTTTCTGCGGCAGTTGAAGAAAGCCAAGCTGCCCGCCCAGATGTTGGTGCAGTTTTACAGAGCCATCATCGAGTCCATTCTCACCTCCTCCATCACCGTATGGTACGGTGGAGCCACAGCCAGGGACAAACACAGACTGCAGCGCATTGTGCGCTTTGCAGAGAAGGTGATCGGCTGCAGCCTTCTATCTCTCGAAGACCTGTACGTCTCCAGGACTCGGGGGCGTGCAGGTCGGATAGCAGCTGACCCTTCCCACCCTGGAAATGGACTTTTTGAGCGACTGCCCTCGGGCAGGAGGCTCCGGTTCATTCGGACCAGAACGTCCCGCCACAAAAACAGCTTCTTCCCTTCTGCCGTTGGATTTATGAATACTTTATAACCCGTTCATCACTTCACTTTTTTCACTTTACTGTCTTTATTATTTTCTATGACATGGCACTACTTTTCTTTTTCTTTTTGAGCACTCTTAGTTTTGTTAAAATTATTATTTTTTTTATTTTCATTGTTTAATTTGTTTTTTTTTGCATACCTGTACCATAGCAAGTTCCTAGTCTCTGAAATTCTTCATTGACCATGGCAATAAAAGCATTTCTGATTCTGATACATATTCAAAACCACTGATGGTATTTTAAACTGCCCACAGTTACTAAATTAACTATAGATAAAATGACTTGGTTTGAGGTCACTCATTTATCATTAATCAAGTTTGTATTACATTTTTATTAACGCCCAAACATTGATTTATTCTTGTTTTTTACTCAGTATGGATCTGCTCATCTGGTTTCTCAACCTAATCAAATAGATTTTCTAACCCTGAAGGACGGATACGGCGGAGCCCTCGTGTTCCGGAGGCTCATCTACTGCGTTGGAAGCTTGTGTGTCCGTCGGCGTTATAGTAAGATGACTCTACTTATATAGCGCTTTTTCAAATGTACTCAAAGAGCTTTAAAATGTAGCTCACATTCATACCAGATGGTGGAAGCTGACATGCAAGATGGAAACCACCATCAGAGGACATAAAGGGTTCAGTGTCTTGCTCAAGAACACCTCGGCATGAACTCCGGGCTGGGGATTGAACCGACAACTCTTCGGTTACAGGGTAGTCGCCCTACTCACTGACACGGAGGATGCTTACTTACATATTTATTTATTTTTTTTATAATATACATAATTAATTTCTTAACCAGGATATTTATGTGCTGCATTACACCGCAGCAGGCTGCCATCTATGACGGCGCCAATGGTGGAGAAACAGGAGATTAGGTGTCTTCTCCAAGGACTTGAACTCAGTGGGTTGCAAATCCGCAAACTTCCGGTCCGCGGTCGAACGCTCTAACCACTGAGCCACCGTCTCCCCCCTGAGACTTTAGATTATCAATCATCTGCTTGGAAAGTTTCCTGGTTTTTCCGAAAGCTCAGCAAATAGAGTTCTAGAGGTGTGGCTGGGGCGGGGTGGATCGGGAAGGATCAATCTGGTTTACGCCTTCGATTCGTCACAGGTGAGATTAATGAAGCTTAAGAAAAGTAACAGATGTTTTTTTTTAGTAAAACCCCATGTTTCCGTGGCATAAACAAGGAGGAGCCAAACAAGTCTTCATAAATACGGTCCCAAAGGAACAAAGTTCTCTAACAAACAAAAGTAACCAAACACTTTTCTGACTTTCAATCATTTTTCTCTTTCATCTTTAAAGAAAAAAATCAATATTTGAAGGTGTGTGATCTGTTTCAGGAGGGGCCAGGAGTTGTTGTTTTATCTTCGGGTGATAATCCTGAGTTGGCGGTGTCACTCGGCCCCAGGAGCAGCTGGAAAATTAAACTATGGCCTAAAAAGGACACACGATTCATCTCAGTGGAACGAGGATTTGCCGAGGGGTCTGGGACATAAAAGCAAACATGTTAGATGCATGTTCATGTGGTTTACAGGATGTGAGGAGGTGCTGAGGGTCTCTATCAGCATCTGTTACAGTCTGAAGGCTTTCCTTCTCCCCCCGGCTGTGTTTATGTCCTCCAGCCCGTAGATAGAACAGTTTTTATAAATTTGAATGGAAACTATGAGGATGATTAAATTAGACTTATTACTTTGAAAAGAAATATATAAAAAAATCTGGGGAAAACTGAGATGTCAAAATGGTTTTCCGAAAGTTTTTTTCTATTTTTTAAAGGGCCCATCTGATGCAAAAGTGACTTTCCAGAGTTTTCTACCTTGTAAGAGTGATGTCTGTGTGTGTGTGTGTGTGTGTGTGTGTGTGTGTGTGTAATGTCTGGGCCTTGTATGTGTGTGTGTGTGTGTGTCTTTCTAGATTGATTTAGCCCGTTTTTCTGTGGATTTCTGGAACGCTCAGACAAAACAACCAATGAGCAGATGTCTAAAGTATGACACATTTGACGTAGCCAGGACGGACTTTCCACACGCCCCCTTCCCTCCTCACCACCCGCCCGCCCTCCTCACCTGCCTCCACTCCGGCCTTACGCCCTCACAAACTCACTTTCAACGTCCGATATACAGGCTGGTTCGCTGCTCTGCGTCTTTTTTATTTTCTTGCTTGAAATCTTATTTCAGACACTACCAAACCGCTACGCACGGGTTTACGCCTGCCTTCCCCCTCCCGCTCAGAGATGTGTGGAGGAATAGCGACTCAGTGAGAGCAGAGGGCGGAGCTTGTAGCAGAGGGCGGAGCTTGTACTTTCTCAGGACGGGCGGGGGGATGAGCGATACCCGGCCTTTCATAGTCTGTGACTGCGCTCCACCATATCAATATATTTTCATAACTATGGTGTAATGCATGTTGTAAACCCCACATTTTGCGTGTGTATGTGCAGAGGATACAATGTGAAAAGAGGTATTTTGCATGAGATGGGCCCTTTAAGGAGTAACGCACGCCTTTAATTTAAGATTGATATGATTTTTTTGTTTTCACTGTGACGAATGTTGAACACATGCAGCCACAACAAAACATTTATCCACATAAAGTAAACTTTGAAGAGTAAAAAATGCAGAGTTACAGACACATTTAATTAAATTAGATTAATTCAGCAACACTTTAAATTCGCCAAAAATCTAAAATACTAACATTAATTAAGTTCCATTCCATCATCTCCCGCTTATCCGGGGCTAGATCGCAGGGGCACCAGCCTCATCTGGGAAGCCTACGCTTCTCTCACACCGGCTGCATCCTCCAGCTCACCCAGGAGGATCCTGAGATGTTCCCCATCCAGCAGTGAGACATATTCTCTCCAGCAGGGACGGGGTCTGCCTCTGAGTTTCCTCCTTGTGGGACGAGTGGTGGGAACCAGCCTTGGTGGAAGAAAAAATCAACTGCTTTCTTTACAAATTTATGGTATAGATCACATGTGGACTTGAGAAGAGCCGGAGAGATCTATCCCTAAGTTTCTGATTCTACAACATTTCATGAACATTACTGAAGGTTTAGTCTCTCCCTAGATAGTTCAGGGTGATCTCATCCTTGTAGTCAGATAAGAAATGGAGGATGAGGACATTGCTAGTCTGTTTCTTCACACTCCATAAAACACCTGGCATTCCAGATAACAGAGAAACACAGCAAAACACGAGATCATTGCTACAGCATTATGAGAAACTAAAATGTTTAAGAATCTTTACTAAATATTACTGCTTAATATAAAATTTCTATTACAGACGAAACACCTCACCAGCGTGGCTTTTGGACGAAATCCTGATGCTTGAACCACCCCATTTGGTTTCTCTCGACCTGGAGGAGCAACGGCCCTACTCCGAGCTCCTCCTGATGGAAGAGATCCTCCCTCTATCTCTAAGCGAAGCTCATTTCAGCCGCTTGTATCCATGATCTCGTTCTTTCAGTCGCCCCCACAGCTGGTGACCATGGTGAGTTTAAAAAGTCTAATCCGAAAAAAACCACCGCAGTCTTCACATTTGTATCAATAATTCTTTAAAATTCAAACCAAGACCAAGAAACAACACATCGTTTAAAGCTAACGTCATAACGAGATCAGAGAAAACAATACGTTCTCTTCACGGCCAAAAAATCCCCCCAAAAAACAGCGAACACGCAGCAAAAGAAAATAAAAGTAAACGACCAATCAGAAGAAGTTTAGAGTTAATTTGGTAAAAAAAAAAAAACAAAACTAAGATTAAGGATTAGAAGCATTTTATTTTTTATAAGACACACACATGCATGCTTGCACGTACACACACAGGATCCAAACACAGAAACAGATGCACAGTCACATTTACACACATGCTCCAGGACACACACACAGTGGCATGCACACACACACTAACACAGATACACACACTCTCTCTCCTTGCAGATTTTGGGGTTAAAGTCTATTAAATTACAGGGAGCAGAGAAGAACTCAATTGCAGTAATTTCCTCAGTAAATGAGGTGGCACAAATTGGAAATGCTCTTATTAGCGTGGCTCTTGAAAGTGAGAATGTGAGCGGCTCGTAAGCGGCTCGTAAAGGCGCAAATGAGAAAATATTTCTCTAAGACAATTTCAGTCTGAAGCAGGAAATAAAAAGGAAACAAGGGTTGTTTTTTTTACAAACAAAGGAGACAAAAATAAAGTTAATGTGTGTTAAAGATTTAAAAATAGAAGGTTTCCAACTTTGTTTTATTTTAAAATGTGTGTGTCGTGCTTTTGTGTGTTTATCGGTCTAAAAGTGAAGTTTTTTAATTGTTGTTTTTTTTTTTTTGGTTTGTCCTTCCAGTTTTCTGTCCCATACCGTAGTCCCAGGGAGAGCTTTGGGCCAGTGGGGTTCAAACCCGACTCTCCTGGTCGAAAGACGGAAATTCCACCGCCAGGCCGACGCCCCCTGGGACCTAAAAATCAAGTTTTAATGTCACTCATGATTCCAAGACTCGACGCGGTCGCTCTCAGTGTTGGGAACATTCTAATGAATTGGTTTTTAATCTCACATTGAACTTAAAAAAAGAAAGATGTATCATTTTGACCCAAAAACAATTATCATTTATGGTCACCAGCTGTGGGTGGTGACCAAAAAAATGAGATCGTGGATACAAGCAGCCAAAATGAACTTCCTCCGCAGGGTGGCTGACTCTCACTCAGAGATCGGCTGATGAGCTCTGCCATCTGGGAGGAGCTTGGTGTAGAGTTGCACCTCCTCCAGGTCGAGAGAAGCCAGATGGGGTGGTTCGGGCATCTGGTCAGGATGCTACCCGAGCTCCTCGCTGTTGAGGTGTTCGGTCATGACCGGGAGGAGACCAAGAGGCAGACCGCGGACCCGCTGGAGAGACTATGTCTCACAACTGGCCGGGGAACGACTCAGGATCCTCCTGGGTGAGCTGGAGGATGCAGCCGGGGAGAGAGAAGCCTGGGCTACCTGTCTGAGGCTGTTGCCCCCGTGCCCCAGCCCTGGATAAGCGGAAGACGATGGAATGAAACAACTGTAGTGCATGATTGGCTGTTAATACCAACATATACCAACTTTGATTGGTACCACATTTCCACACGTGACGACAAAATTTCAGAGATGTCAGAAACTTCTCCGGCCGTTTGATTACCAGTTGTAAACAACAGATGGTTCCTCGTACCACCCTGTACGCAGAAGCATCAGGACTCGATAAAGTTTCATCTGAAGATTATTTCAAACAAGTTTGGCATCAAAATACAAAAGTTTTCGTGTGTAGGGATTTAAAGTTTTTGGTCCAATCCGGGACACTTAACGGAAACTTTGAGTGACAAGTGAGGTCAAACGGTGGTTTGGAAATCTGCCGTGCCATCTGGATGGCAGTGAGACGCATTTGTAACGACGGTAATCACGAGCACGTCGGGGAGACGGAGGAACTCTCTGAGATTTTGGATGTAGGTTAGTGGCTGTTTGTTGTGATCGTGCTGCTGAGCTCGGCAGCTTTTCAGAGGTGAAACTGGAATTAGTTTTGGAAGCAGATGGCAGCAGCAAACGATGCAGAAAACGATGACTGTTCATCGCCGTGGCAACAAAGGTCTTTATTGCTTTTGAATGACTGGCTGTAGTTTAAGCTGCGGCCATTTTCAGCCTGGACTTTGTTTATTTTAATGATCAGAAACAGGAGAGTTATTCATTCATTAGGCTATAATTAAAGAACTTTTAATGATTTTATTTTTACAAGTTTAACAAAGAAAGAAAAAGAATATTTGGAAGCTCGTTTTTGCTCAAATTAAGTTAAAATTTAAAATCCAATAAAATGATCGATTTTTTGGATGAATGGTCTCTGGACAGACTTTTAAAACCTCTTCTGATCGGCCTGGATTGATTCATCCGGATCTGATCTCAAGTCCAAACACAAACGAAAAACCTCTGTAAACAAACTGATTAAAACAAAAGAATGTGAAGAAAAAACAAAGAATCCGAGGATGTTTTTAAAAGCCTGCAGCATTTAAAAGATTTTCTGAATAATTAAAGCTTAATTTAGAAACTTTTACTTGCAAATGAATTGAATTATTTTAACATTAAACACAACCTAGGTTTTTATTTTATAATTAGAAAGTTTTAAATTCAAAGACAAGCTAAAAAAAAAAAAAAAAAAAAAAGGCAAACAATAACAAAAAGAAAACATTCTTTATCTAAAAAAAGAAACATGAGTTCACCTTTAAATATCACATAAAACTTTTTTTTGTCTGTCATTGTAAAAAAAGTGCTGAGCCAAAAAGTAAAGCTTTCAATTTACCTGTAGATCTACTTTCCTACCCTCACCATCTACGTTCCTACTCTCACCATGGTAACCAGGATCTACGTTCCTACCCTCACCATGGTAACCAGGATCTATGTTCCTACCCTCACCATGGTAACCAGGATCTACGTTCCTACCCTCACCATGGTAACCAGGATCTACGTTCCTACCCTCACCATGGTAACCAGGATCTACGTTCCTACCCTCACCGTGGTAACCAGGATCTACGTTCCTACCCTCACCATGGTAACCAGGATCTACGTTCCTACTCTCACCATGGTAACCAGGATCTACGTTCCTACCCTCACCATGGTAACCAGGATCTACGTTCCTACCCTCACCATGGTAACCAGGATCTACGTTCCTACCCTCACCATGGTAACCAGGATCTACGTTCCTACCCTCACCATGGTAACCAGGATCTACGTTCCTACCCTCACCATGGTAACCAGGATCTACGTTCCTACCCTCACCATGGTAACCAGGATCTACGTTCCTACCCTCACCGTGGTAACCAGGATCTACGTTCCCACCCTCACCGTGGTAACCAGGATCTACGTTCCCACCCTCACCGTGGTAACCAGGATCTACGTTCCTACCCTCACCGTGGTAACCAGGATCTACGTTCCTACCCTCACCGTGGTAACCAGGATCTATGTTCCTACCCTCACCATGGTAACCAGGATCTACGTTCCTACCCTCACCATGGTAACCAGGATCTACGTTCCCACCCTCACCATGGTAACCAGGATCTACGTTCCTACCCTCACCATGGTAACCAGGATCTACGTTCCTACCCTCACCAAGGTAACCAGGATCTACTTTCCTACCCTCACCATGGTAACCAGGATCTACGTTCCCAGCCTCACCATGGTAACCAGGATCTACGTTCCTACCCTCACCATGGTAACCAGGATCTACGTTCCTACCCTCACCATGGTAACCAGGATCTACGTTCCTACCCTCACCGTGGTAACCATGATCTACGTTCCTACCCTCACCGTGGTAACCAGGATCTACGTTCCTACCCTCACCATGGTAACCAGGATCTACGTTCCTACCCTCACCGTGGTAACCAGGATCTATGTTCCTACCCTCACCATGGTAACCAGGATCTACGTTCCTACCCTCACCATGGTAACCAGGATCTACGTTCCTACCCTCACCATGGTAACCAGGATCTACGTTCCTACCCTCACCTTGGTAACCAGGATCTACGTTCCTACCCTCACCATGGTAACCAGGATCTACGTTCCTACCCTCACCATGGTAACCAGGATCTACGTTCCTACCCTCACCATGGTAACCAGGATCTACGTTCCCACCCTCACCGTGGTAACCATGATCTACGTTCCTACCCTCACCGTGGTAACCAGGATCTACGTTCCTATCCTCACCATGGTAACCAGGATCTACGTTCCTACCCTCACCATGGTAACCAAGATCTACGTTCCTACCCTCACCGTGGTAACCAGGATCTATGTTCCTACCCTCACCATGGTAACCAGGATCTCTGTTCCTACCCTCACCATGGTAACCAGGATCTACGTTCCAGACAGGGTGATTTGTCCTTCTTGTTAGGATGCTTCGAGCGCCTTGCTGGTGAGTTATTTAAGGCACTTCCAACCAGAAGGAGACCAAGAGGCAGACACAGACCTGCTAGAAAGACTATGTGTCACAGCTGGACGGAAACATCTTAGGATCCTTCCGGGTTAGCTGGAGGATGCAGCCGGGGTGAGAGAAGCCTGGGTTCTCGTCTGAAGCTGTTGCCCGCGTCACCTGGCCCGACCAACGGAAAGGAACCTTTACGCCAAGCTTGTAACCGTAAAACAAACATTACTAGAAGTTATTTTAACAACAGTGATAAAAAGAACAAAAGTCTCATTTTGCACTTTTGGATTTTTCTTGCAAACAAAACAATCTTGGAAACTACTTTCAGACATTTTTTCTTCTAGGAAAAAAATTTGCATCGTCCTCCGGACAAAAACAAAGAGTAAAAAGCTGCGATACTCAAATTAAAGTACTTGTAGTTTTTTCAATCTAAAAAATGGTTTTAGATTAATCTTAGTTACTGAAAAAAAAGCCACAAAGTGAAAAATATGAAGCACACTACAAAATAAAGATTAAAGATCAAATTAAAAAAATCAGTTTAAATAAAAATGAATAATCGGAGGTTTTTAATCTCTAAATTTTTTAAATGGAAGATCAGTCCAGTTAATTTAAAACTAACTGTGTCCTGCTAATGTGGCACCTCATTAGAAACATGGCTGAAGAGCTCTGCCGTTTGCTTTCCGCCAATGAAAGGTAATGACTTAATCTATTAATTAATTAGCCTCTCCAGAGAGAAGACCCACGGGTCACCAATCTGGATGTGAATCACCATGGCAACAAATGACCGGAGCTTGTGTGAATCAGAGATACAGGTCAAGTATCTCAGAGTTTGGTTTGAGGCTCAGAGAACAAACGCTTTATAAATAAATATCATTCATTTAAAAGAATAACTGATCTAATTCCTCTTATCTCTGGATGAGGAGGAGACGTCAGGGGGAACAACAATGTTTCCATCTGATGTGTTGCTGTTTGGAAAGAAAATGAATTTCTGACCAGCTTTTATTTTTTTAGTTTTCAGGTTGGGGTTCTTTCCTGATGCCTCTCTCTCTCTCTCTCTCTCTCTCTCTCTCTCTCTCTGAGCCCCCAGGCAGCTGTCAAATGAACCCATTTGTGCATCCTAATCTGTATCAAAGTGAAAACGGAATCCCGCTGATAAACACAAGTTCATAGGTTTAAAAACAACAGTTACAAAAGATAAAACTTAAGAAGATTTTATCGACCAGAACTTCTTAATGTTCATTTTAAACATCTGATTCAAGTAAAACGGATATCGTCATCGATCAAGTAAGTATTTGTGCTCACTTTACACGTCTTGCTTCTTCTTCTTCCAGCATTCCCCTTCAGGGGTCGCCACAGGAAGTCAGTTTCTTCCATCTAACCCTATCTGCTGCATCCTCTTCAGTCACACCAACTATCTTCATGTCTTCCTTCACTGTATCCATGAACCTCCTCTTTGGTCTTCCTCTAGTCCTCTTTCCTGGTGGTTCCAAATCCAGCATCCTTCTTCTGATGTACTCTCTCTCTCTCCTCTGCACATGTCCAAACCATCTCAGTCTGACCTCTCTGACTTTAAAACCTCTAACATGTGCTGTTCCTCTGATCCTGTCCATCCTGGTCACTCCCAGAGAGATCCTCAGCATCTTCATCTCTGCTACAAACATCTCTGTTTCCTGTCTTTTCCTCAGTGACACTGTCTCTAGACCAATCAGCATGGCCGCTCTCACCACACTGTCTCTAGACCAATCAGCATGGCCGCTCTCACCGCACTGTCTCTAGACCAATCAGCATGGCCGCTCTCACCACACTGTCTCTAGACCAATCAGCATGGCCGCTCTCACCACACTGTCTCTAGACCAATCAGCATGGCCGCTCTCACCACACTGTCTCTAGACCAATCAGCATGGCCGCTCTCACCACACTGTCTCTAGACCAATCAGCATGGCCGCTCTCACCACACTGTCTCTAGACCAATCAGCATGGCCGCTCTCACCACACTGTCTCTAGACCAATCAGCATGGCCGCTCTCACCACACTGTCTCTAGACCAATCAGCATGGCCGCTCTCACCACACTGTCTCTAGACCAATCAGCATGGCCGCTCTCACCACGGTTTTGTACACTTTCTCTTTCATTTTGGCTGAAACTCTTCTATCACACGTCACACCTGATACTTTTCTCCACCTGTTCCAGCCCGCCTGCACACGCTTGCTTACACCCCTAAAATATGGGATTTACAAAAACCTTCAAAAATTCTTTATAAACAAAACCTGGGATAAATCTGAGGTGTAAGCCAACTTGAACTCCATCCCGCCCCAAACACGCCTTTAGAATTCTAAATATGGATGACCTGATGCATATGGAATGATATGCAAATGAGCCGGTGCTGCCTGCTACTACTCATGCGCAACATCGAGTTGGCGTCACTCCTCAAGCGAAATCAGTCAAGTGGTCGCCGTGACAACTTTGTAAACGGTACGTGAAATAAACACGTTGACAATAAGACGTCAAACAAGACTGGTTTAAAAGCAGCTACACAGATTTTTCTACACATACTGAGGGCACGTTACCTGGAATATGAATATTAAATAACAAGAATAAAAAAAAATCAATGCAAAGAAGAAAACGTTACTTTTTCTTCAGCACAACAAATTATTCTTTGTCCCTTCATCACACCACACCTGCAGAGTCTGTTCATCATGAGAAACAGAAACGAAAGAAAAAATTTGAATGTTAGCTGAGACAGCAGCGGTCGACCAAAGCGAATGAGCTGGCCTTCGTTCCCTCTTCACCTGAACAGAAGCATGTGGGCGAGCAAGGCTGGACCGCACCACTTGCTAGGAGACCAGATGCTGGATCCCATCAGCCCCAAGCAGCCTGTCATTCTATAGTGTGGTACACTGTGTCAGAGTGAAAGAAAACGTTCATACTATTGTTCACTTTCTGACCAAAAATCAACTCACTGGCTGAAAGATTATTTTGTTCAGAAATTCATGATCAGTTTCCGTGAATTTGAAGCCAGTTTGATTAATTTAAAAAGTGGCTGCATGGTGGTCTAACAGTAAGATCGGTGGTTTGTGTCCTGGAATGTTGTTGAGGCTTGAATTGAAGCTCTTTCTGTGTGTAGTTTGCATGTTCTACCTGTGTATGTGTGGGTTTTCTCTGGTTTCCTCCAAAAACATGCATGTTAGGTTTATTGGCAGGTATAAAACTGCCCCTAGGAATGATTGTGTGTGTGATGTGTCTGAAAACTTTCTCCAACTCAATAGCAGCAAAACAGAAGCCATTCTCATCGGCACGCCTCACCAAACCCAGTCACTTTCCCTCGGTAGTATCCCCATTTTTGGACACAGCATCCCTCTGTCATCCTCTGTAAAAAACCTTGGAGTCAAAATGGATTCTAACCTCACCTTTGACTCTCACATTCACCATCTCTGCAAGGTTTCCTTCCTCCATCTTAAAAATATAGCCAAGCTACGTCCATGTCTTTCCAAACCTGACGCTGAGAGGTTGATTCACGCCTTCATCTCCTCCAGGCTGGATTACTGCAATGCCCTCCTTGTAGGGGTCCCATGCAGGGGTTTACAAAAGCTCCAGCACATCCAGAACTGCGCTGCCCAGATCCTGATTCGGACCAGATCCATTCGGACCAGAACGTCCCGCCACAAAAACAGCTTCTTCCCTTCTGCCGTTGGACTTATGAACTCTTTATAACCTGGATCCCCACATCTCTTAGTCACCTCCCTCTTGTCACTTCACTATCTTTATTATTTTCTATGACATTGCACTACTTTTCTTTTTCTTCTGAGCACTCTTAGTTTTGTAAAAATTATTATTTTTATTTATTTTATTTTTATTATTTTTATTTTATATGTTTGCACACCAGTACCAGAACAAGTTCCTAGTTTCTGATGTTTTTCACTGACATGGCAATAAAAGCATTCTGATTCTGATTCTGATAAGGAGGCGCAAATATGGCCATATCACTCCCATCCTCAAATCCCTCCACTGGCTACCCGTTAAATACAGAATTCAGTACAAGGTCTGCCTCCTCACCCATCAGTGCATACACGGCACTGCACCTGTTTATCTCCAAGAACTCCTAACCCTCCACACCACTGTCCGAGACCTGCGCTCCTCCTCCTTCTCCTACTGCCTGCACCAACCAAGGACCAAACTCTCCACTATGGGGGACAGGGCCTTCCAGGCAGCTGCTCCACGGCTCTGGAACGATCTTCCCGAGAGCTTGAGGGCTCCATAAAAAAGACTGAAGACATTTTTATTTCTAAAGGCTTTTCATCAAAGTTTTTAGTGTTTTTTTTTGTTGTGGTTTTATTTAATTTTGCTGTTTGTTGTTTCTTTTGGTCATTGTAGCACTTTGAGATCTCCAATGGAGATAGAAAGTGTGTTACAAATAAAATTTTATTATTATTTTTATTATTATTGACAGTGTTTTCATCAGTTTCTATGTATAAATATCTATCCTTTGTCTTTTTGAACATTAATTCCTGCTAAACTTTCCATGGTTGCTTCTTATTGTTCTACAAGTTAAAGTAAACCTAACTTTCTTTTCTACAGAATCCCCCCGTCACCCATCAGGACCCACGTCTCACTTCCCTCATCAACACGTCGATACAACACAGTAACACAACAGCCGATCGCGATAACCCCGCCGAAGGCAACACAAAACCCAATCTTTCCATCTCGTGCCGACAGATCGGCCGGTTATTCGGCAAAACCAAATTATGCTGACAGTGATGGGCTGCTGCAGAATAAAGCAGAGACGGCCAGACTTCATTAGAAATACTTTGTCTGGGCGACAGAGAAATGATAACAAACCCAAATTCATTTCCTAGAAATACACACCTCTGTTTCTCTGCAGCCTATTAGAAAGAAATAATGAAAAATGGATGAAAGAAGCAATTTAATGTTTAGAGAAAGTTAAAACTTGAAAATGCAAACTTTTAATTATATGCTTCTAAGTTTGGGAAGCGATTAATGAGCTCTAGATAGTGTACATAAGAGTGCACGGAGCATCGATACATTATTAACAGTTTATTTTAAGCAAATCTGATGATTAAAAAAAGAAATGGAATATAAACACACTTCTCAACTTTTTCAAACCACTCAGTAAAACATCTATCTGTAGCTTGGAAGAAAACGGGTTAAAAAAAGGGGTAAAAATATTGATTTAACCTTAAAAGTTAGAGTGGAAGTTAGCAGATTTGTGTCCCAGAGAGAGCACGTCTGGGGTCCTTGGAGAAGCCACCTAACCCCAGCTTCTCCCACCATTGGCGCCGTTGAAGGGCAGCCTGCTGCGGTGTAAGGAGTGCAGCAAACAAATTTCCCCGGTGAGGGATGAATAGAGTAATTCATTTAATTTCAAAAACAAACATCTACTTTTCTTGTGTGTGTATTTCTTTAAGACGATATATTGTCATATCATTGACCGCCCATCCCTTGCAAGTTTACAGGGGTGCCGGAGCCCATCCAGGCGCATTCGAGGTAAGGGGCAGGGTAAACCCCAAACAAACAAGTCACCTGTCTGTTGTGGGGCCTCACACATACATCCATCCACACACACCCACTCCTAGGGGCAATTTGGTACCGGCCAATCAACCAAACATGCATGTTTTCGGAGGGTGGGAAGAAACCGGAGTACCCAGAGGAAACCCACACAGACATGGGGAGAACATGCAAACTCAGCACTGAAAGACCAGTATTCCAAGCCTCGTCCCCACCATGGACTTGAACCCTGACCTTCTTGCTGTGAGGCCTCCATGCTTACCCCTGCGCCAGCATGCCACCCGGATTTCTTCTCAAAAGAAGCAACTTAAATATCAGTTTGAACATTTCTATTTGATTTATTTATGCATGTTTTTGTGAGTTGGGATTCTATTTAAACACCAGTTTGTTCTTGGCCACAGATTTTGTTCTCAAACTGTTTAACATAAACAGGAAGTGCTTTAATGTCTGCACTCTGGTTCGTCTCAACAGGGAGCGACGTTTGAATGAACCATCTAAATTTTAATTCACCAAAATAATAATAATATAAAAGAATATTTGCAAGTTTTGCATATTCATAAGCTTCTTTAATAAAATAATAATAGACTTTAATATAAATGCAAATTTGCTCATTAAAACCTAACAAATTATGAATTTAAACTAACATGATTCAGTTTTATAAAAACAAACTTTTCCCACAGTCTTCATTACCAGTATGTGACTGGTTTTATTGGTCTGCATCAGTCAAATTCTGATCCATAAAAAATTAAATAGACACAAAATCACTTAATTTTTTCTTGGCCATTAAAAGCAAACTCAGTTAAAAATGTTTTTATATGTGAAAGTCCATCATTTCCTTCCGTCCGTCCCCCTGACAGACAGACAGAATCAAGCAGCTCGTTAGCCTAATAGCCTGTAACACATCAGTTTATCATCCAGAAGAAATGACTGCGTTAAGCATTTAACTTCACCCGGAGCGTTTCTAATACACTCAAACCATCCAGTCTAAAAACAGAAATCACATCCAGAGGCCTCATTTAGGAAGCACGCATCCATCCAAATAAGAGTGTACGAGGACTTCTACACACACTGAGCAATCAATGAAGGGGTCACAAGGCGTGGACTTTTGCGTAATTTTTTGGATCGCTTCCAGAGGCAGACATGGATTCCTGGGCTGCGGCTAGTTTCTTTTTGTCGCCACATTAAGGTCAGACTTTTTCTTTTTTTTTATTTCAATGACCAACCAGCTTAACCAGCAGCTAGCTCTCGGAACCAAATCAACCGTGGCTGGAGGAGTCCATGCAGTCCCGACAGAACTGAGAATGAGACGATCAGAAAGGAGGCGCTTTGAGCCCAGTGTCCCTGCGGTTGTCATGGGTAACATCCGGTCGCTCGCTGGTAAGATGGAGGAACTGGGGACACTCGTCCTGACCCAACAGGAATGTGGAGGGGCCACTTTGGTGTGCTTCATTGAAGCCCGACTCTGTCAACTCATTATAGACTGTTTTTTTAACTGTTCAGGTGCCAGCTTTTACACCATGTAAGCGGACTGGGAAGGCATCGAGGAGTTGGCACTGCAGCATCAAATTTACCTTCACGGATTAATAAAGTATTTTCAAGTCAAGTCAGTCAGTCAGTGTGTACCACTCACAACGTTGCCATGGTGACCGCCTCCAACTACCTTCGGCTTGTCGGAGATGCCACCAGGACTGCAAAATGGCAACACCTTGGGTAGTGACATGCGCCAACGGCACACTTTCATGATACATATTTGGAGTTCTAGAAGCGTGTTTGGGGAGGGATGAGATGAAGTAGTCTTGTGCCGGAGATTTTCAGGTATGACTAAAGAAGTTTCTTACATGAAGAAAATGACAGACCATAAGAAACGTACGTAAGCTCAGCCAAAGATCTTTGAAATTTTTACTAAATAAGAACCCTAATGTGCAGCAACGTGACAGCAGGACGATAAACCTGAGCACAAACACAAACCTATTCATTGTCTGATTGGTAGGAACACCACCCTACGCTGCAAATCCAGAGTTTCCTTTTTCGAAAACTTCTGCTTTCATCTACATGACAAAATGCTTTTTTTTTTTCCGTTCCGTCATCTTCCGCTCATCCGGGGCCGCGTCGCGGGGGCAAAGGCCTCAGACGAGAAGCCCAGATTTCTCTCTCCCCGACTGCATCATCCAGCTCACCCGGAAGGATCCCAAGTCGTTCCCCAGCCAGCTGTGAGACATAGTTTCTCCAGCGGGTCCAGGGTCTGCCTCTCGGTCTCCTCACCAGTGAGGCGCTCGGGAGGCATCCTGACCAGATCCCCGAACCACCCCATCTGGCTCCTCTCGACCCGGAGGAGGAGCGGCTTTACACCGAGCTCATCACGGATGGCAAAACTACTCACCCGATCTCTGAGTGAGATCCCAGACACCCTGCAGAGGAAGCTCATTTCGCACGATTGTATCCACGATCTCATTCTTTCAGTCACCACCCACAGCTGGTGACCATAGGTGAGGGTAGGAACGTAGATCCTGGTTACCATGGTGAGGGTAGGAACGTAGATCCTGGTTACCATGGTGAGGGTAGGAACGTAGATCCTGGTTACCATAATGAGGGTAGGAACGTAGATCCTGGTTACCATGGTGAGGGTAGGAACGTAGATCCTGGTTACCATGGTGAGGGTGGGAACGTAGATCCTGGTTACCATGGTGAGGGTAGGAACGTAGATCCTGGTTACCATGATGAGGGTAGGAACATAGATCCTGGTTACCATGGTGAGGGTAGGAACGTAGATCCTGGTTACCATGGTGAGGGTAGGAACGAAGATCCTGGTTACCATGGTGAGTGTAGGAACGTAGATCCTGATTACCATGGTGAGGGTAGGAACGTAGATCCTGGTTACCATGGTGAGTGTAGGAACGTAGATCCTGGTTACCATGGTGAGGGTAGGAACGTATATCCTGGTTACCATGGTGAGGGTAGGAAAGTAGATCCTGGTTACCATGGTGAGGGTGGGAACATAGATCCTGGTTACCATGGTGAGGGTAGGAACGTAGATCCTGGTTACCATGGTGAGGGTGGGAACATAGATCCTGGTTACCATGGTGAGGGTAGGAGCGTATATCCTGGTTACCATGGTGAGGGTAGGGACATAGATCCTGGTTACCATGGTGAGGGTAGGAACGTAGATCCTGGTTACCATGGTGAGGGTAGGGACATAGATCCTGGTTACCATGGTGAGGGTAGGAACGTAGATCCTGGATACCATGGTGAGGGTAGGGACATAGATCCTGGTTACCATGGTGAGGGTAGGGACATAGATCCTGGTTACCATGGTGAGGGTAGGAACGTAGATCCTGGTAAAAGTGAATCGTGACACTAAAGTTCTACTATAATTTTATGCAGTAATTTGGTGTAAAAATGAGAATGAAGATAGAGGGGGCAGATTTGGGACTTTAAACTGACCGAATGCTACCAGCGACATGGACATGAAACAGAGTGTGTGCCCAAGAGTTTTCATGGCAAAGTGCGAAACATGACGAGCTTATTGCGAGACCAAAAAGATGTTCGTCACCTCAGATGTTTACTGAATGCTTCAAATTCAGCTTTTAACAAATTATTCTGCAGGTTTTTTAAAATAAATTTAGAAAAAGGTTCTGAGGAACTTTGAGAATAAAAAAAAAAAAACCCACCCTGCTTCAATGTGGTGCCATGAGATTTAAATCTGTAACTCATGTCAGATTACACCACCAAACATTTGAAACCTCATTGGATGATTTTAATTATTCATTTTAAATTCGAAGCTGCCGTTCTGCTTTAGATCAGGACATGACGACACATCTCCTCCCACCTGTCGTCATGCAGTGCTAACCACCTACGCACTTATTTTAAAACTTTTGGAAGCTGCGGGGCTCCTTCATCCTGTTTTACTGTTAGCCTGTAATCAGTCAAAAAATGCCACGGAATGACCTGCATGTCTGCCGTGCATTGATATTAGTGTTCAAAAAAAAAAAGAGAAGGGTCTCAAGTGGGTGTGAGCGAGCACAGGACAACAAACAGAGCCCATGTCATTAGTACCCGGCGGAGAGAGGCTTTGATGTAGCTCGTCCTTCCTCGTGTTTGATGATGCTGGCCTTGTGGATGAAGCACAAGAATCAAAATGATGCATTATGTACAGAAGCCCGAGCGGAGCATCAGTTAGCCGAGTCTAGTTGGTTGAAACGCTCAGATCAAAGTGAGGAGTCTTCACAAATCCAATACGAGATGGAGTGGAACAGTCAACAACTTCCATGACAAAAATAACCCTCCCTCCTTCATGTGCAGAAAAGCATAGCAAGTCCAATTTAGGAACAAATCAAAAGGCAGAACCGGTGATGAGACAGCCTCTCCACCTTCGGAGAGTCGCTCACGGCGAGTGCCGCAACTCATCATCAAACTTACTGAGAAACTGGAGATCAGTGCACGTACATATTCATTACACAGTTTAATTATTTACAGTCAGACATCTGCTTTAAACACCGCCGTGCTCATTTACTCCTTCGTTTGTTCATTCGTTTGTCATCTTCCGCTTCATCCTTGAAAGATGGACGCCAGCCTCAGGAGGCCCGTCTAACAGGTCATTTAAATACATTGGGTGTTTCTCTGCTCGCTGTAATCCCACTGTGTGTGATCTGAACGTGCACACTACTTTTTGATGATCGTGTTCATCCCGAAACAACTGTCGGTCAGAACAGATCATGGAAGAATGATCTGTTGCATCACTGCTATGCGGTATGTGGGAGGGCGTTACTGACTTAGAGGCTTCGATCACTGGTTTAAAATAATTTATATATTTATCCACATGAAGGCACTGATTAAAACCTGGAAAGAACATTTTGATTGGTTTCCAGTTCATTTAATGTCTCTTCAATCAGTAACAAAATGATCAATTAGGATCAATTATCAATTTAAATAATTGTGACTTACATAGTAAAAATTAACATTGTTAGCAAATGTAAAAATTCCAAATTGTTCCAAAAACAAACAGGTTTTAATATTTCCATTCAGTCGTCTTCCGCTCATCCGGGGCTGGGTCGCAGGGGCGACAGCCTCAGACAAGTAGCCCAAGCTTCTCTCACCCCAGCTGTATCCTGCAGCTCACCCGGAGGGATCCGGAGTCGTTCCCCGGCCAGCTGTAAGACATAGTCTCTCCAGCAGGTTCAGGGTCTGCCTCTTGGACTCCTCCTGGTGGAACGTGCCCGAAACACCTCACCAGCGAGGCGCTCGGGAGGCATCCTTACCAGACGCCCGAACCAACCCATCTTTTTTCTCTCGACCTGGAGGAGGAGCGGCTCGACACCGAGCTCCTCCCGGATGGCAGAGCTATTCACCTGATCTCTGAGTGAGAGCCCAGCCACCCTGCGGAGGAAGTTCATTTCGGCCACTCATATCCGTGATCTCATTCTTTCGGTCATCACCCACAGCTGGTGATCGCCATAGGTGAAGGTAGTGACGTAGATCCTGGTAACCATGGTGAGGATAGGAACGTAGATCCTGGTTACCACGGTGAGGATAGGAACGTAGATCTTGGTTACCATGGTGAGGGTAGGAACGTAGATCCTGGTTACCATGGTGAGGGTAGGAACGTAGATCCTGGTTATCATGGTGAGGGTAGGAACGTAGATCCTGGTTACCATGGTGATAGTAGGAACGTAGATCCTGGTTACCATGGTGAGGAGAGGAACGTAGATCCTGGTTACCATGGTGAGGAGAGGAACGTAGATCCTGGTTACCATGGTGAGGGTAGGAACGTAGATTCTGGTTACCATGGTGAGGGTAGGAACGTAGATCCTGGTTACCATGGTGAGGGTAGTAACGTAGATCCTGGTTACCATGGTGAGGGTAGGAATGTAGATCCTGCTTACTATGGTGAGGGTAGGAACGTAGATCCTGGTTGCCATGGTGAGGGTAGGAATGTAGATCCTGGTTACCATGGTGAGGGTAGGAATGTAGATCCTGGTTACCATGGTGAGGGTAGGAACGTAGATCCTGGTTACCATGGTGAGGGTACGAACGTAGATCCTGGTTACCATGGTGAGGGTAGGAACGTAGATCCTGGTTACCATGGTGAGGATAGGAACGTAGATCCTGGTTACCATGGTGAGGGTAGGAATGTAGATCCTGGTTACCATGGTGAGGGTAGGAACGTAGATCCTGGTTACGATGGTGAGGGTAGGAACGCAAATCGACATGTAAATCTAGATCTTTACTTTTCGGCTCAGCTCTTTCTTTACCACGACGGACCGATGCAGCGTCCTAGTTATTGCTGACGCCACACCGATCTGCCTGTTGATCTCCCGCTCCATCCTTCCCCCACTCGTGAACAAGACCCCGAGATACCTAAACTCCTCCACTTGAGGCAGGACCCTGTGCCTGACCCGCAGGGAGGCATCCACCCTTTTCCAGGCGAGGACCATGGTCTCGGATTCGGAGGCGCTGATTCCGATGTTTAATGAGAATATTTAATGTTTTAATATTAAAAATTAAATCAAAACGGACAGAATAATTTTAAATAAACATTTTCTTAACATTATTCAAACATTTTTCTGTGTTTTTTTAATCTTTCTGACATTTAAACGTGTTTTTCTCACGTCTTCAGCTGCACTCAGACGTCTTTAAGAACCCGATCGGCATCCAGCTTGTGTCAAGAACTTCCTGGTGTGTACAGAAGTGAGTCCGACTAAATCTATTTGGTGCTGCTTCATCACCTCAAGCTTCCTCCTTGGAGACGTGACATTTCAGTCCCATGTAGCAATTTCTAGAACTTCAGCCTTTAATAGCCGTCTGACTGACAACACCCTCCCTCCCTCTCTCTCTGAACCACACAGATAGTGGATAAACTGAAGCTCTCTGAGGACACGTGTCACCCAGTGCAACAAAAACAAGAAGAAATATAACAACAAATAATTATTAAATTATTAAACGTCTTTGCTTTAATAATGCTCTCGATTTACAAGTCGACCTACATTCCAACCCACACCTATGGTCACCAGCTGTGGGTGAGACCGAAAGAATGAGATCGCGGGTACAAACGGCCGAAATGAGCTTCCTCCGCAGGGTGGCTGAGCTCTTACTCAGAGATTGGGTGAGGAGCTCTGCCATTCGGGAGGAGCTCGGTGTCGAGCCGCTCCTCCTCCAGGTCGAGAGGAGCCAGATGGGGTGGTTCGGGTATCTGGTCAGAATGCCCCCTGAGCGCCTCGCGGGCGAGGTGTTTTTAGGCACGTCCCACCGGGAGGAGACCAAGGGGCAGACCCCGGACCCGCTGGAGAGACTATGTCTCACAGCTGGCCGGAGAACGACTTGGGATCCTTCCGGGTGAGCTACAGGATGCAGCCGGGGAGAGAGAGGTCTAGGCTGCCCGCTTGTTGCCCCTGCGACCCGACCCTGGAACAAGCGGAAGATGACGAAACGGAATAAACGTCTTTTAAATATGGATTAAATTTTTGAAAAAGTGAGTGGAAGTTTTAAAAAAATGAAAAGTTTCTAAATGAGGTATTTGAGGTAGAATGTCTGCCTTTAGACCGAGAAAAGTCGGTTCAATTCTCACTAGGTTCATGTGCCCAAGTGTCCTTGAGGAAGACGCCTAACCCCCATCTCTCCCACCATTGGCACCGTCATGGCAGCCTGCTGCGATCCACGGCAACCCCAAAAATTCCCCATTGAGAGATTAATAAAGTATGTAAAAAAAAAAAAAAGATGGCATTTGAGACAAAAAAAAAATCTGCTAAACAATAAAAGTCTGTTTTTAATTTATTTTATTCTGTTTGTTAAAAAACTTCCACACAAAAAAAAAACATTCCGAACTGGATTAAAAAATTCTTCAGAATCTTAAAATTAATTCAATTTTTCCCCAAAACCTAAAAAGAATGTTTTAAAATGATGAATTACATTAACTTCATTTTGGAATCGAGTCAAAACTGAGCCAAAAAGTTACTGAAAAGAATTGTTAAAATGTTTGATTAAATAAACTTTTCATTTTTTTTTATCATTTTTTCATCTTCTTCTTTCAGCAAGTCAGTCACACCAACTATCTTCATGTCTTCCTTCACTGTATCCATGAACCTCCTCTTTGGTCTTCCTCTAGTCCTCTTTCCTGGTGGTTCCAAATCCAGCATCCTTCTTCTGATGTACTCTCTCTCTCTCCTCTGTACATGTCCAAACCATCTCAGTCTGGACTCTCTGACTTTAAAACCTCTAACATGTGCTGTTCCTCTGATCCTGTCCATCCTGGTCACTCCCAGAGATCCTCAGCATCTTCATCTCTGCTACCTCCATCTCTGTTTCCTGTCTTTTCCTCAGTGCCACTGTCTCTAGACCAATCAGCATGGCTGCTCCCACCACACTGTCTCTAGACCAATCAGCATGGCTGCTCCCACCACACTGTCTCTAGACCAATCAGCATGGCTGCTCTCACCACACTGTCTCTAGACCAATCAGCATGGCCGCTCTCACCACACTGTCTCTAGACCAATCAGCATGGCCGCTCTCACCACACTGTCTCTAGACCAATCAGCATGGCCGCTCTCACCACACTGTCTCTAGACCAATCAGCATGGCCACTCTCACCACACTGTCTCTAGACCAATCAGCATGGCCGCTCTCACCACACTGTCTCTAGACCAATCAGCATGGCCGCTCTCACCACACTGTCTCTAGACCAATCAGCATGGCCGCTCTCACCACGGTTTCTACACTTTTCCTTTCATTTTATCTGAAACTCTTCTGTCACACATCACACCTGATACTTTCCTCCACCCGTTCCAGCCTGCCTGCACACGCTTTTTCACCTCTTTTCCACACTCTCCATTGCTCTGGACTGTTGATCCTAGATACTTAAAATCTTCCACCTTCTTTCTCTCTTCTCCCTGTAACCTCACTTTTCCATTTGGATCCCTCTCATTCACACACATGTACTCTGTTTTACTCTGACTAATCTTCACACCTCCACCTCTCCAGCTTTTCCTCCACCTCCTCCCTCTTCTCACCACAGATCACAATGTCATCTGCATTTTCTCTAACAGTGCTTATTCACAAACTTGATCAGTTCATGTACAGTTGGTACTGAGCAACATCAGCTAGTTTCATTAAAATTCCTCCAGTGGTTTGTTTGTCTGACGGGAGCACGGACAGCCTGAGTGTTAAAAACTTGGTGGGTGTTTCTAAGCTTTGAAAGTTTTCGGTCACACGTCATGTTTTTTTCTATTGTTTGTATAAAAAACAAAGAGAAAAAAAAAATGGACTGAATGACACTGAAGCAAAGTGTTTTAACCAGGATCCTGTTTGTTCCTCCGCCAGCTCAAAACACCTGTCAGCCTGCACTGATACGAGCACACCTGCTGCAGCTGGAAGCTTTGAGAAAAGAGTCAGCGAATGTTCAGAAATGTCACAGGTCGCCTTTCTCATTTACTTTCTCCTCCAAACTGAAAGCTGTATCACGTGAATGCAGCTGTGGAAGACGCACACGTCCATGCCCAGAGACCCACGCCGGGGGAGGTGTGACTTTAAGTCTCCTCTTCTCTATTCCCTGGAGCAAAGAGCCAAAGTCTGGGCCGAGGTGATAAGTGCATTGGGATACCACCCAGTGCACACACACACACACACACACACACACACACACACGAAGCCACACCAAAAACACATGCAGAGTTCTCTGTTCAAACACCAATAAATAAAAATGGATTTACTAAATGTAAAGACGAACCACTGGAAATAAAACAGAGAAGTGGTCGTGCATCGATAAGCTCCGGAATGGGTGTGAATGTTCAAATAAGAGACCAGACGTGGATACACACCATGGAACCAGTGTTAGAGTATCCAACTTAAAAAATCTACTTACTTACATAACAAATAGTAACTGAGGTAGTTACTTAGTTACCGTATCGTAAAAGTAACTCGCTACAAAATCAAGTAACTTTTATTCTAAAACCTCGAAGATATTCAACAGTAAAAATTGAAGTTTTAGAATGTTTACATTTTTTAAAAACTGTAGTTTCTTATGTGACTGTAAATAAGAAAAAATAAATATGACTAAAAATGAGACAAATATTAATCCAAGCTTGAACTAAATCCCATGTTAGAATGTACACGTCACGCTATATCAGGCATGGGCAAACAGCCTGCTAAACATTTTAATCCAACCAGCCGAACTTGAAAAAATTAATTAACTAAACCTTGTCAATGTTTTATTCCCCTGCAATTCTGATGTTTTCTCACTAGATGGCGCACTCTAGATATACAGTATTGGCTTTGTTGAGAAAACAACAACACTGCTCCCAGTAAAATGTGTTTCTCCGTGATGCCCATGTTATCAAACTAACCAAGCGCGCATATATGGAAAGCCATTGGGGTCACTAACGCGTGTCATCTAGCGCTAAATGTTCAATATAGCACGCTGGATGCACATTTTTTACACGCTAGCTTTCAGACTTGAAATTCAACGCGCTTGATGTTTTCGGAAAATAAACCAAAAGCCAATCAGGAGGAGAGCGATGTGACGATACCCTGAAGGATTAAACAATGTTCAATGCTTTAATAGAAAATGATTATTCGTTTGATTTTTGGTGTTTAACAAAAAAACACACGACACATCAAAAAATAGAAAACCAGGAAGAAAAGTTCATGTTTCTAACAGATTGGAATTTTATTCCAAAAAGATTCAATTTAAAAAGATTACTTAAAAATACGCTTTAGCGTTACTAAAACTTGAAAAGCGTTACACTGTATTTCTGGATTCAAATGAAGTTTACGCTGTGCAGTGCACATATTGAGGCAGCGGGACTAAGCGAGCATCAATAAAACAAAAAAATAGAAATTAAACTGAAAAATGTATTTAAACGCTTTTTTTTGGTCAAATATTGCATTTCGGAGCAAACAATACACAATATGTTCATCTATATCAGAATCAGAAATGCTTTATTGCCATGGTCAATGAAGAGGATCTGAGACCAGGAACTCGCTGTGGTACTTGTGTTATAAAGTGTTTTTTGTCTAATGGCAGAAGGGAAGAAGCTGTTTTTGTGGCGGGACGTTCTGGTCCGAATGGACCGGAGCCTCCTGCCCGAGGAGAGTCGCTCAAAAAGTCCATGTCCAGGGTGGGAAGGGTCAGCTGCTATCCGACCTGCACGCCCCCGAGTCCTGGAGACGTACAGGTCATGGAAAGATGGAAGGCTGCAGCCATTCACATTCTCTGCGGAGCGCACAATGCGCTGCAGTCTGTGTTTGTCCCTGGCTGTGGCTCCAGCGTACCACACGGTGATGGAGGAGGTGAGGATGGACTCGATGATGGCTGTGTAAAACTGCACCAACGTCTGGGCGGGCAGCTTGGCTTTTTTCAGCAGCCACAGAAAGGACATCCTCACGTGTAGTGAGGATGTTTGCAGTGATCAATAATTATTACCCCACAATAAAAAATAAATAACCTCAGGTTAAAATCTTTACTCTCAGGCTCTTGTGTTTTTTTTTGTGAATCACTGTGATTTTAATCTTAAAAAGTTTTCCATAAAGTTTTTACTGACTTCCTAAATATTCCAGAGTTTTAAACCATAAAAAAAAAAGACGTTTGTTTGTGAACAAATCAGCAGATTAATGTGAATCAACAGAAAGAAAGAGTCTGTTTTTCTAAAATAAGAAGACAATCAGAAGACAGTGTGTGTGATTGCACATTTCCACGTGCCTGTTGGATGTTTGACTTACAAGTTTTTTCCTCTTATCCTGCTCCGTCGGAGGCTCCTCGTCGTCACTTAGCTTAGGCTCTTCAAAATGGCTCATCAGCATGCAGCTGCAAACACAATCACATCCAGCTCAGAGTTAAAAACCTGCTCAGCGGGAGGCCAGCTCAGTGCACACACACATACACACACACACGGATAGAAGCACTTCTTACACATACAACCAGGATCATCTGCATGCAGACACACACTCATGGAAGTTCTGTGGATCAATTTTATTTCCTGTGTGTCTGTTATTTAATCTGTAATTTGTTTACAGTTAAAATAAGTTACATTTACTGAGTTTAGTTTGTAAAAAATAATTTTTTTTGAGTGCTCAGAAATAAAACAGGATACATTTGTAACGTTAACCAATTCATTTATAGTTGGTACCGAGTAACTGTGGGCAGTTTAAATAAAATGACCTCAGTAGTTTAGGAAAAATACTACGTACAAATAAATTTTATTTGACAACTTTACCGAAAAGCAAAGCTCTCGATTTACAAGTCGATCTACGTTCCTACCCTCACCATGGTAACCAGGATCTACATTCCTACCCTCACCATGGTAACCAGAATCTACGTTCCTACCCTCACCATGGTAACCAGAATCTACGTTCCTACCCTCACCATGGTAACCAGGATCTACGTTCCTACCCTCACCATGCTAACCAGAATCTACGTTCCTACCCTCACCATGGTAACCAGAATCTACGTTCCTACCCTCACCATGGTAACCAGGATCTACGTTTCTACCCTCACCATGGTAACCAGGATCTACGTTCCTACCCTCACCATGGTAACCAGGATCTACGTTCCTATCCTCACCATGGTAACCAGGATCTACGTTCCTATCCTCACCATGGTAACCAGGATCTACGTTCCTATCCTCACCATGGTAACCAGGATCTACGTTCCTATCCTCACCATGGTAACAAGGATCTACGTTTCTACCCTCATCATGGTAACCAGGATCTACGTTCCTACCCTCACCATGGTAACCAGGATCTACGTTTCTACCCTCAACATGGTAACCAGGATGTACATTCCTGCCCTCACCTATGGTCACCAGCTGTAGGTGGTAACCGAAACAATGAGATCGCGGATACAAGCGGCCGAAATGAGCTTCCTCCGCAGGGTGACTGGGCTCTCACTCAGAGATCAGGTGAGGAGTTCTGCCATCCACGAGGAGCTCGGTGTCGAGCCGCTCCTCCTCCAGGTCGAGAGAAGCCAGATGGGGTGGTTCGGGTATCTGGTCGGGATCCCTCCGAGCGCCTCGCTGGTGAGGAGAGCAAGAGGCAGACCCTGGACCTGCTGGAGAGACTATGTCTCACAGCTGGCTGGGGAACGACTCGGGATCCTCCCGAGTGAGCTGGAGGATGCAGCCGGGGTGAGAGAAGCCTGGGCTTCTTGTCTGAGGCTGTTGCCCCTGCAACCCAGCCCCAGATGAGCGGAAGACGACGCAACGGGACTTTGTATTAAAATGTTAGTCAGTCACCTTCTTAATTGTCTATCACTTGCGGGGTTGGGTTGCGGGGGTGCTGGAGCCCATCTTGGCTTATTTGAGGCGAAGGGCAGGGTACACCCCGAACGGGTCGCTAGTCTGTCGTGGGGCCTCACGCACTCATTCCTGGGGGCACTCATGTAGTGCCCAATTAAGCTAACATGCATGTTTTGGAAGGGTGAGAGGAAACCGGAGTACCTGGAAAAAACCCACGCATACACGGGACGAACATGCAAACTCCACAAAGAAAGGCCAGTGGTCCAAGCCTCGTCTCCACCGAGGATTCAAACCCACAAGATATTTACACAACCTCTCGATGTGGTGCAGTCAATTAGGACACCAATAATACTGTCCGTTCACGTCGTAGCGCGTCGTCGTACACCAGCGACACACAAATTCCACCACAAATGAGAGCCAGTGCATTCTTATAGACGCATGTGTTTAAACATAGAGAATGTGGATGAAGCTTCAGGCACGTTCTCGAATAAATCGTACAGCTCTCTTTTTGGGAGATCCTACTAAAAGTTCACTTTTTGGGAGGGCTGTACGATCACCATAAAATTAGTTTAATGTCAGACGAATGATTTATAACGGAGAGGATTAAAAACGATTGGAGATGGTTTGGAAACAATGATCCAAAGCAAGCAGGTAAATGAACAACGATGTGGGTCGTTCATTTAAAAACGTCCCGTCGCTTTTGATTTATGGAACACATTTTTAGGGAAACTAAACGAATTAATATCAGATTCCAAAATGTATTCATTTATTAAAGCTAAGTTTGAATGCATGCGCACCGCAATGGGTTTTTCTGAACCACTTATCCCGAGTGTGAAGCGGGCGGGATGGGAATTAGCGACTCCAAATCCGAGACCATGGTCTTCGCCCGGAAAAGGGTGGAATGCCCCCTGTGGGTCAGGGACAGGGTCTTGCCCCAAGTGGAGGAGTTTAAGTATCTCGGGGTCTTGTTCACGAGTGGGGGAAGGATGGAGCGGGAGATCGACAGGCGGATCGGTGCGGCATCAGCAATAACTAGGACGCTGCATCGGTCTGTCGTGGTAAAGAGAGAGCTGAGCCGAAAAGCAAAGCTCTCGATGTACAAGTCGATCTACGTTCCTACCTTCACCATGGTAACCAGGATCTATGTTCCTACCCTCACCATGGTAACCAGGATCTATATTTCTACTCTCACCATGGTTACCAGGATCTACATTCCTACCTTCACCATGGTAACCAGGATCTACGTTCCTACCCTCACCATGGTAACCAGGATCTATGTTCCTACCCTCACCATGGTAACCAGGATCTATGTTCCTACCCTCACCATGGTAACCAGGATCTATGTTCCTACCCTCACCATGGTGACCAGGATCTATGTTCCTACCCTCACCATGGTAACCAGGATCTTCGTTCCTACCCTCACCATGGTAACCAGGATCTATGTTCCTACCCTCACCATGGTAACCAGGATCTATGTTCCTACCCTCACCATGGTAACCAGGATCTATGTTCCTACCCTCACCATTGTAACCAGGATCTTCGTTCCTACCCTCACCATGGTAACCAGGATCTATGTTCCTACCCTCACCATGGTAACCAGGATCTATGTTCCTACCCTCACCATGGTAACCAGGATCTATGTTCCTACCCTCACCATGGTAACCAGGGTCTATGTTCCTACCCTCACCATGGTAACCAGGATCTACGTTCCTACCCTCACCTATGGTCACCAGCTGTGAGTGATGACCGAAAGAATGAGATCACGGGTACAAGCGGCCAAAATGAGCTTCCTCCGCAGGGTGGCTGGGCTCTCACTCAGAGATCAGGTGAAGAGCTCTGCCATCCGGGAGGAGCTCGGTGTCGAGCCGCTCCTCCTCCAGGTCGAGAGGAGCCAGATGGGGTGGTTCGGGCATCTGGTCAAGATGCCCGACGAGCGCCTCGCGAGCGAGGTGATTTGGGCACGTCCCACCAGGAGGAGACCAAGAGGCAGACCCCGGACGCGCTGGAGAGACTATGTCTCACAGCTGGCCGGGGAACGACTTGGGATCCTTCCAGGTGAGCTGGAGGATGCAGCCGGGGTGAGAGAGGCCTGGGCTGCCCGTTTGAGGCTGTTGCCCCCGCGACCCGACCCCGGAACAACCGGAAGATGACGGAACGGAACTTATCCCTATTGGGGCCTCACCGGATGTGATGGTAAATGGAGTCTATCCTTGGAACACTGGTCTTTCTGTGTGTAGTTTGCATGTTCTCCTTGTGAATGTGAGGGTTTTTTCTGGTTTCCTCCACAAACATACATGAGGTTGATTGCTATGAAACTGCCCCTATGTATGCGTGTGGGTGTGGATGGTTGTCAGTGTGTGTATGTGTGTGCGGCCCCGCGACCGACTGGCGATCTGTTTGGGGTGTATCCTAACTCTCGCCTTGAATCCCCCCCGGAATAGGCTCCAGCACCCCTGCAACACCGGTAGTAATACTTTGAGACAAGAATTGCGCCCCACAAAAGAAAGAAAGAGTAAGGAAGTAAATATACTTCAGTGATAAATGCTCATTATTAAACTTCCCTAATCGCCATGGAGACCGTCCAAAGGGGAACGAGGCCAAGAGGCCATTTGATCTGATTTATGGTTTTCTCACATCGAGCTCAGACTTCACTGCATTTCTAATTACATTATGTTCAAGTTGAAAGAACAAGATACTTTTATATTAATGAGAGGAATTTAATCATCTAAAAGATTTTATTGGTGTAAAAATGAACCACAGCTCGTTTGAATGCTGGTTGTAATGAATGAATCAGAGTGGTGTTTTCAGTTGAACTAAATGGTTTTTGGTGTTCAAAAACATGATGGAATGAAAGAGAAAAAACAACAAATTAAAAGATAGTGAAAAAGGACATAAAACAGAAAATAAAAATAGACTTTACTCTTTGAAGGTTCCTGTTTCCGGGTCCTCTGTCATCACGTCGTGCAGAGCCTCAACGCTGATGTTGATGATGCCACAAAACTTGTCCTGGATGACACTGGTAAGACACAAAAAAAAACATGCACCTTCATCACACATGTCATTTAATCCAGAAGTCATTTCATGTGAGGAGTCATCCCACTCAAGCACATTTTAAAATTCATTTCAGGCTACTTTTGATGCACTTCAATCTAAAAAACAATGTTAATTAAGTTATTCTTTGTTTTAAATTGAACTTTTTCTAATTTCTTTAACCTCTTTAAACTTTTTCTCTCAGAGCCAGAAGTTTGCATACACTGACAACCAGCCATACCAGCCTGCCAATGCCTGATCCCGTCAGACCTCAGAAGCTAAGCAGGCTGGACCTGGGCAGTACTAGGATGGGAGACTGTCGGAACCCCAGGTACCACAGTGGGACGGCCGCTGTGTCCTGGGCAAGACACTTCACCCACGTTTCCTAGTCTGGATGTGGGTGTGTGATTGGTTGGTGATGGTCAGAGGGGTCGATGGCTTCAATCAGTCAGCTGCGGCTACAACAGTAGCTTACCATCACCTGGTATGGAGGGAATGAATAATGCACATGTATGAAGCGTTTTTGAGCATCCTGGAAAAGCACTATGTGAGTACAATGTCTATGGTCTGGTGACCAAAAGAACGACATCACGACAAGTGGCCGAAATGATCTTCCTCTGCAGGGTGGCTGGGCTCTCACTCAGAGATCGGGTGAGGAGTTCTGCCGTTCGGGAGCAGTTTGGTGTCGAGCCGCTTCTCCTCCATGTTGAGAGGAGCCAGATGCTGTGGTTCGGGTATCTAGTCAGGATGCCCCCCGAGCGCCTTGCTGGTGAGGTGTTTTGAGCATGTTCCACCGGGAGGAGACCAAGAGGCAGACCCCGGACCCGCTGGAGAGACTATGTCTCACAGCTGGCCTGAGAACGACTCGGGATCCTTCCGGGTGAGCTGGAGGATGCAGCCGGGGTGAGAGGAGCCTAGGCTTCCTGTCTGAGGCTGTAGCCCCCATGACCCGTCCCCAGATAAGCGGAAGTACAATGCATTATTATTATTATTATTATTATTATGAACAAATTCACAATAGTGGCAGAACGACCGCGAGCACACAGGTCTGAAATGTGTCTGTATTTTTTCTAAGTTGATGCAGAAAGTGCACGTTATCTTAAGTCATAATAACATACTTCACGAGGCCTCGATCTGCGCTCGGTTAACCTTAATGCAGTTTAAAGTTGTTTTCTCTTGTCACTTCCAAATCACAGTTGGCTAAAATCTTCCCTGTGCGACAAACGCAGTGGGTCTCCTTGCAACTTGGCACACATGCCTTTCTTCTGTCGTACTCTCAAAACATTTTGGCAAGTTTATTTTGACTCCATGTCAAAGGTGCTTTCAAAAATGGTTGCCATAACTCCTCATGAGGCCGTATTTGGACTCCCTGAAAACTGAACCCGATATTCAATTCTGTAATTACAAACACCGGTGTTTACATCATTGGTGGCAAGGTGGCATCTCCTCCTACATTAGAAGTCAACAACCACGAAATCCAATGAATAATGGATCAATGAGGTCATGTCTTTCAGTCTGGAAAAACTGAGATACTCTAAAAAAGAATAACGTGAACATTTACTACAGAGAATGTAAATAATTCATTGATTTTTTTTTTCAGAAGTGACTAATCATCACCCCCCTTTTTTTTTCTTTTTTATTCCATCCGTCGTCTTCCGCTTACGCGGAGCCGGATTGCATAGGCATCAGCCTCAGATGGGAAGCCCAGGCTTCTCTCACCCCCACTGCATCCTCCTGCTCACCCAGAAGGATCCAGAGTCATTCCCCGGCCGGCTGTGAGACATAATCCAGGGTCTGCCTCTTGGTCTCCTCCCGGTCTTCTTTATTCACTTCCTTTTATTTTTTTCTTTTCTCTGTTTGTGTTGCTTTAAAAATTGAAAAGAAAAGATGGACATGCTGTTGGGTACATCATTGATGCCTTCTGGTGCATCATTCAAAACATATGAAACTAAAAAAACATACTTTGTAAAGGCGGTTACACCGATAATCTGTCCAAACAATTTGCTAAAATGTACCATTTTTTTGCAAAATGTTTGACCGTCTGCGTGAGACGAGTAGCGCCACTTTTGTTTCATCACGTATGTAAAAACATGAAGCACAAAATTGACGTCTTTACAAAAGATATTGCGATTAAAACTCAAGTTTTAATTTTCTTCATGAACACTAATGTTTCTGCAGTATTTTTTATTCTGTGATATTATCTCGTCTCCTCCACATTAACGAGCAGTGAGCGGATCAAACAGTCTTAAAGATGAACGTTTCAGGCCTAAGTCTTCTGTGTACAGTCACATGGATCAAGGCTGGGAGGTTGGTTTTGTCCACCCTGATGCTGTTTTTAAAAATAAAACCCAAAGTGGTTTTTGGTGCAAACGTGAATCACTGAGATTAATTCCTAAATGAAAGCGGTGGGATCCCACGGCTGCTGGCAGATTTTTCAGAAACACCCACCACCGAAGCTTTCAGACGATGAATTATTCTTTGAAAGAAGTGGAAAGGAAGTGGGTTCCCTACGTCAAAAAGAATTAAAAACGCAGAGGGGCGCAGAATAGAAAGGGAGAAATGAGTGTGGGTTTGGGCACTGATGCATCAAAGCCTGTCAGTTCAGGTAGACCCTCGGCGATCCTACTAAAAGTTCACTGAGCATAACATCTGGTGGAAAACAGGAGAGTCAACATGCGGTAGGGAACAACGAAAAACAAACCTGTTTCTGTTTAGACCCATTTTTCTCTGGATGCCTAGAGACACAGGGATGATTTAAATACATCCCTGTCTTGTCTGCTTACAAGATCGTAAACCAGCTGGTGCACCTCAAACCAGAACGAGAAGATGTCTGCTCCATCTGGAGGGCCTCTGCTGCTATGCTAATAAAACCAGAAAAAATGATTGAAAATCTTAAAGAGGAGGCACTGTTTTTTCGGGGTAATGATTCTTATATCATTAGACACCTTGCTTGTTTATGTAGAGATAAACATGGCACATTTTGGTAGCTCAGAAATCTGATGCTTGGCAAAAAAAAAAAGCTCATTAATACATTTAAAGAGTTTTAATTCTGTTCTCTGGATGCGTGCACGGCAGCATGAATCTCGTGTGAGGTTGCAAATACAGTGTAAAGTTCAAGAAGTTAGTAAAGCTAGCACACAATGCTTTTTGTTCTAATTTTGCTGCATTTATGTAATAGGGATGTCCCCTGTAGCAACTCAGCGTGAGCGGAGCATGTGCAGTAGGGGTGGGCGGATCGATCCTAATATCGATAATATCGATACCAACGCTAGTATTGATATTGATCGATACTCCAACTACAATATCGATACTTTGGTTGAAGTTTTACCCCTCGCACTTTGCTTCCGTTTTTTTTTTTTTTTTTCAAAAAGGCAACCTAATTTATCTGTCTGCAAATTATGCGTAAATGCTGTGTGTCACGCCTGTATGCTAAAGCGAGGTGGCCCCGCCCCCTCCCTCCTCTCTTTTGCTTTGACTTGTCACATGAGTCAGCGACTCGGGGCCAAGAAACAAAAAAACACAAGTCTGTAAAAGTAGAGAGAGATGGAAGGACTAAAGAGAGGTAGCGTGTGGCTGTACTTTGAGGCCACCTGCACCATTTGCAAAAAGTCTGTTAAAAATAGTGGTGATACTAAAAATTTGTTCAAACATTTAAAGAATCAGCCCAAAGAAAATGAGCAACTTCAAAAACGACGAGTGTAGGGAGAAAACCCTGACCCCTTCTGTTTCACAGAGGCAGCGCTCATTAACAGAGACGTTCCATTTTTCCAGAGAACACCCAGGTAGATACTGATTGTAAAAGTACAACATAATCATCTTCAACATTAGTTAACATTTGTTTGCGTGCAACTGGGCACTTCTTTGGATCTATCTACCAACTTGTGTTTATACATATACTTGGTCATATTATATATATGACCCAAACCCTTGATGCCATAATAGTCATTTAAAAAATTTAAATATCGGTATCGGCGATATCGGTCTGGTGTTTACTTGGTATCGGATTGATACCAAAACTTGCGGTATCGCACAACCCTAATGTGCAGTAAAACACTTCCTGCTTATGTTAGAATGTGAGCGTGGCAAATAATAATCAACGGCCAAAGAAAACCTGGGATTCAAATGGTATCCCAACATTGGAAGGCCACGTCAATTTCTGAGCTTTCGCTTTCTCGGCTCAGGCAGAATGAGAAATAGTCAGGTTTTCAAACTAGTCCATGAAAAATCTCCATAAACCACTGGGATTTCATGCCATATGTTCCCAAACTAAAATAATGGTTATTTTGCATGACATGGGACCTTTAAGCTATGGATATTTGTCTTGTAAATGCAAGATGGATGCATGTGTTTTGCATATACAAGACATATGAATAATATCGGTAGGCTATGAATTGCAATGCATCGAGTCAGATTAGCATAAAATTGCTCCAGGATGGAGATAACTGAGACAAAAGTAAGTCGAGTCTTTTCATTTTCTTCTCTTGGGTTTTCAGATCAATCTAAAATAAAATCAGGTTTCTTTTCCTGTGACGGTGTATTAGAATAACATCTGTGTCACATCACACCTCTCAGTCGTCTCAGTCACTTTTAATGTTGGGAGCTACTTAGTAAAACGGAGCGGTTCTCGATGAGGTGAAAGACATTTTCAAACAATCAGCAACACTAAATGAATAATCTAATGGGACGTTTGGGAGATTTTGACAAATGGTTAAACATCCATTTTGTGCTTGTTTGAAATAAATCAAAGTCGATTTGTTTTATCTGAAAATGCAGCTCAATCATTTTCTCTCCACAAACAGTCACCGAACCGACGGACACCTTTACCCCCCGGTTTATAATGTCCTTCTTATAACGGTAGCCATGGCAACAATCTCTTATGGCTCTTTTTTTCATGCCTCCACGTCCATCATTGTAATTCCATCCAGCTCCGCCATCTCTGCGGATTACCTTCAGAGTGTGGGTGAGTGAAGCTTTGTGCCCATCATCTAAATCACTGTGAGTACAAACACGGCCTGGAAGCACAGGAACAAGCATCAGAATCACTCATTGATCTCTGCTTCCATCAAAGTCGGAGCTGCAAAACTTGAGTTTAATCCTGGAAATGAAGCCGTTTCTGTTCTGATATAAACACCTGCTTCATTTCCATTACTGATGACAGATGTGTCCGTTTAGAATATCACAAAAAAGATGAAGATTTCTTTTGTTTCCAACAGTTTGTGTTACGTCTTATGATTTTTTTCAATCATTAAAATTCACATCTTGTTTCAGCATCTCCAAATCCGAGACCATGGTATTTGCCCGGAAAAAGGTTGAGTGCCCCCTGCATATCAGGAACAAGGTCCTGCCATGTGGAGGACTTATAACCTCAGGGTCTTGTTGACAAGCGGGGCAAGAATGAAGCGGGAGATCAACAAACTAATTATCGTCCAATAATTATGACACTGCATCGATCCATCGTTGTGAGGAAAAAAAAAGAGCCAAAATTTATCAGTAGATCTACGTTCCTACTCTCACCATGGTAACCAGGATGTACGTTCCTACCCTCACCATGGTAACCAGGATCTACGTTCCTACCCTCACCATGGTCATCAGCTGTGGGTGGTGACCGAAAGAACAAGATCAGTAGTACAAGTGGCTAAAATAATCTTCCTCTGCAGGGTGGCTAGGCTCTCACTCAGAGATAGAGGGAGAAGCTCTGCCTTTCCGGGAGGAGCTCGGAGTAGAGCCGTTGGTCCTCCAGGTCAGGAGAAGCCATATGGGGTTGTTCGGGCATCTGGTTAGGATGCCTCCTGAGTGCCCCACTGTTGAGGTGTTTTAGACATGTCCCACCGGGAGGAGACCCAGAGGCAGACCCCAGACCTGCTGGACAGACTGTGTCTCACAGCTGGATAGGGAACGCCCCTGCTGCCCTTGGTGAGGTGGAGTGAGGGAAGTCCGAATTTCCATCTAAGGCCGTTGGCCCCGCAAACCTGTCCTGGATAAGCGGTAGACAACGATACAGAACCTTGTTCACAATGAGACTCAATATACTTCTTAATCTGGCTTTTAAGATTAATGTTGGATTTTTTTGTTTTGTTTTAAGGTATCGAAGAAGAGACTTTTGTTGAATTTTGTGACGTTGTCATTTAGTGTCCAAAAATTGGAGATGACGAGTTGATTTTACCGAAATTAAGGAGTGATTTATATGAATTTCCAAACTGAAAGGTTTATTATTATTAAGCAGACAGATTCCTAAACACAGATAAGTGAGAGTGACGTAGGTGTTCATCCTAACAACTCAATCTCTGTAAAGACGAGCAGAGCAAAGACAACTGGATGGGAAATATTGAGTTTGCCTCAGTTTACATCCCACGTTATTATGCCTCCGCTCACACAATCTACCCCCAGTTACGTAGTCGTCTTCTCAGCAGCCTTTGAGCACAGCTCATCTCTAAACTCCAAATTGATTTCTTTTCCCTCAGTTTGGACACCACAGGGTTAAATTTTTACCTGTTCATGAAACTACCGTAATTTCACTGCCATGAGGCGCATATAAAAGTCTTAGATTTTCTTCAAAATGAGCGGTGCGCCTTTTCGTGCGGTGCGCCTTGTGTGTGAGAAAAGGTGAACCTAAAAGAAAAAGCGGTGCCTGTGAGGCGGACCTGAAAGAAAACACATGAGAACGTTAAAGAGTGAAGTGTGAGCGGCGTGGGAGCGATGGATGACCGAAGGAGACCACAGTTTCACGAAGGGTGGAAGGCAGCGCCGGGCGAGTTACGCTACAGTTTGCCAATGGATTGTAGATGCTTGGACTAACGTGTCTGCTGGTACTGATATCCGAGCTTTCGCAAAAGCTGGTATCCTTTCTGAGGAGCTGCACAGTACAGACGGTGACTTTGACAGAGAGGAGCGAAGTGGACCTGCTCTGAAACAGAGGATGAGGACTTTGACGGATTTGAATAAAGACTATTACCGGTAATGTGTTTGTTTAGTATCGTTACTACTTAAATAAAGTACAACCAAACTCAGTTTTGCTCCCGATCTATTTTTTAATACACACATTTGCATGCTTGCGTGTGTGTTGTTGTAAGGCGGTGTGTGACTGAGACTGCGCCTTTTCGTACGGTGCGCCTAATGGTCGTGAAATTACGGTAATCAGAAACATCTGCTCTACAAAAAGACAAATGAAACATGGTGAGAAGCATCAGAAGAAAAAATAACTTACGTCTAAAGTGATCTTTACGAGACAAAAGTTTTTTGTTTTTTTTATTTTCAGTTGTTCTATTCATCCCTCAAATTTATGTGCTTCACTCCTACACCGCAGCAGGCTGCCCACGACGGCGCCAATGGTGGGAAAAAACGGCTGATTAGGTGTCTTGTCCAAGAACCCTAGACGCGCATTCAGTGGCATGCAAACCCGCAAACCCCCGGTTGACTTCCGGTCCGCGGGCGAATGCTCTAACCACTGAGCAACCGCCTCTCCCAAGCCCCTAATTTGTGTGCTGCATTACACTGCAGTAGGCTGCCAGGATGGCGCTTATGGTGGGAGAAACAGGGGTTTAGGTGTCTTCCCCAAGGACACCTAGAGATGAGCTCAGTGGGATTCGAACCGGCGAATTTCTGGTCCAAGGGCGAACATTTTTACCACTGAGCCATCGCCTCACCGAACTGCCCATAATTCTTATTCCCATTCGTCACAAAAAGCAGCCATTTTCCATCCAAATGGTTGTTTCTTTTCTCCACCATCAATAACAAAGCCCAGAGGTCTTTATCAGACGGGGGAACACGAGCAGTAAAACAATGGAGAGTTTAAGCTGCCAAACACATTTAACCTCAAGTGAGGAAAACAAGGCAGGATGATTAAACAGAAAAATAGCAGCTGTGGACGGGATGAGAAGCTCTTCCGTTTTAGTTGGGTCTGCGTGTGAGAGTTAATTCACCGTGCAGCACTTAACCAGTCAAAGCTGTCACAACTCATAACTCATCGCACACTTTAGGACGGGGGCGGAATAAAGGATTTCATGCCAGAGAGTGTAAAACGGAGCTTTCTTAAATCAAGATTATTACAAGTATCATCAGGCGTCCACGTGGAACATCAAAGCAATGTCGATCTTTAAAAGTCAAACCATTCTTTGAACGATAAAATCCGTGTGCACGCCAACTTCCGACTTCAACGCAAATTGATCGGTTTACGAAGGTGGTGGAGTGCGTGGACTGTAGCGTCACTTTAAGATTATAAGTACAGGAACTGCTGTACTTAGGATCAATAATCCAGAGCAATGGAGAGTGTGGAAAAGAGGTGAAGAAGCGCGTGCAGGCAGGGTGGAAAGGGTGGAGGAAAATATCAGGTGTGATGTGTGGTAGAAGAGTTTCAGATAAAATTAAAGGAAAAGTGTAGAAAACTGTGGTGAGAGCGGCCATGCTGATTGGTCTAGAGACAGTGTGGTGAGAGCGGCCATGCTGATTGGTCTAGAGACAGTGTGGTGAGAGCGGCCATGCTGATTGGTCTAGAGACAGTGTGGTGAGAGCGGCCATGCTGAATGGTCTAGAGACAGTGTGGTGAGAGCGGCCATGCTGATTGGTCTCGAGACAGTGTGGTGAGAGCGGCCATGCTGATTGGTCTAGAGACAGTGTGGTGAGAGCGGCCATGCTGATTGGTCTAGAGACAGTGTGGTGAGAGCGGCCATGCTGATTGGTCTAGAGACAGTGTGGTGAGAGCGGCCATGCTGATTGGTCTAGAGACAGTGTGGTGAGAGCGGCCATGCTGATTGGTCTAGAGACAGTGTGGTGAGAGCGGCCATGCTGATTGGTCTAGAGACAGTGTGGTGAGAGCGGCCATGCTGATTGGTCTAGAGACAGTGTGGTACGAGCGGCCATGTTGATTGGTCTAGAGACAGTGAGGTGAGACCGGCCATGCTGATTGGTCTAGAGACAGTGACACTGAAGAAAAGACAGGAAACAGAGATGTTTGTTTAAGAGATGAAGATGCTGAGGATCTCTCTGGGAGTGACCAGGATGGACAGGATCAGAGGAACAGCACATGTTAGAGTTTTTAAAGTCAGAGAGGCCAGACTGAGATGGTTTGGACATGTGCAGAGGAGAGAGAGAGAGTACATCAGAAGTAGGATGCTGGGTTTGGAACCACCAGGAAAGAGGACTAGAGGAAGACCAAAGAGGAGGTTCATGGATACAGTGAAGGAAGACATGAAGATAGTTGGTGTGACCGAAGAAGATGCAGCAGATAGGGTTAGATAGAAGAAACTGACTTGCTGTGGCGCCCCCTGAAGGGAGATGATGAAAGAAGAGGAATGTTAAAACATCAGCAGGGAATTACTTGGACCAGTTAAAATGGTTGAAATGGATTGCAACTCTACAAGAAGTTTATTTTTGTCACTACTTTAAGGTCAAACTATTTATTTTCTTATTTTCTTTTTCACCAACAGATCAGTGTGTGTCAGTTTTCGTTTTGCCTCCACAGTGAGGTTTAACTGGCTTACTCCAAGAACTGAGAAAGGACATTGTGTCTTGAACAGGATGCCTTCTTACACTTTGAGAATGCTGTGCTCTTCATTGGTAATCCTCAACACACACTATCCCCAAAAGTTTTCACTCACCTCAAACTTTACTTTCTAACAACTCTTTTTTTTTACTTCTCCTGAGTTTGTGTCTCCAACCAATAGCAATATTTGTCACTGGCTCCAGAAAGTTGGGAGGGATTGACTGGCTGTGGGCCGATGGTTTGTAAGATATTCCAAAAAAAAGCTAAAGGGTCCGTCCATCTGATGCAAAAGTGACTTTCCAGAGTTTTCTAGCTTGTAAGAAAGATGTCCGGGCCTTGTATGTGTGTGTGTGTGTGTGTCTTTCTAGATTGATTTAGCCCGTTTTTCTGTGGATTTCTGGAACGCTCAGACAAAACAACCAATGAGCAGATGTCTAAAGTATGACGCATTTGACGTAGCCAGGACGGACTTCGCACACACCCCCCTCCCTCCTCACCACCCGCCTGCCCTCCTCACCCGCCTCCACTCCGGCCTTACGCCCTCACAAACTCGCTTTCAACGTCCCATATACAGGCTGGTTCGCTGCTTTGCGTCTTTTTTGTTTTCTTGCTTGAATCACGCTTTTTGTAGCTATTTCTTCAAGGAGAAAGTGCGTTTTTGGTTGCGTTGCCTGCCTTCCCCCTCCCGCTCAGAGATGGGCGGAGGAATAGCGGCTCAGTGAGAGCAGAGGGCGGAGCTTGAACTTTCTCAGGACGGGCGGGGGGATGAGCGATACCCGGTCTTTCATAGTTCCGGGTCTGTGACTGCGCTCCACCAAATCAATATATTTTCATAACTATGGTGTAATGCATGTTGCAAACCCCACATTTTGCGTGTGTATGTGCAGAGGATACAATGTGAAAAGAGTTATTTTGCATGAGATGGGACCTTTAAGTGACCTCCAGATTTTTATTCTACTGCTAGAAGCTGAAAATGTCGCATTCGTGAAAGTGTTACAGACGTACGGACCGCCTGAATGCCTCTTCCAAATTCTCTGGATGGAGGCGTAAGCAGCTGTGCAGTCTAAATAAGCGGCCAGTGTGTGTGTGTGTGTGTGTGTGTGTGTGTGTGTGTGTGTTAGTTTACTGACACTAATAAGGATGTAGAGGGTTTTACTTTAAAGGATTTTACAACTATAACACACATTAGCTCGTTTAAAACTTCTAACCTCAGGAATCCGACCCGTTCCGTTTGCACAACAATCTGACATCCCCAAACGTCAAAGCTTATTAAAAGGAGAACTTTTAACTCCGCTGCAAGTGTTTGGCATCAAAACGGAGCAAAGACCCTCTGGTTTCTGGAAATATGCAAATGAAAACTGTCACAGCTTCAGAGTCGATACTGTAGTCACCATATAGAGATTATATTTTAGACCGTTGTTAGCCTGTTGTTTTTTAACTCTTCATACTCTTGGTTTATGATCAACACTTGACCTTCAAAGCCGTTTCGTTCGTTCTGTCATCTTCCGCTCATACATGGCTGTAAGACATAGTTTCTCCAGAAGGCCTGGGGTCTGCCTTTTGGTCTCCTCCCAGAGGAATGTGCCCAAAACACTTCGCCAGCGAGGCGCTCGGAGGGCATCCTGACCAGATGCCTGAACCACCCTATCTTGCTCCTCTCGACCTGGAGGAGCAACGGCTCGACACTGAGCTCCTCCCGGATGGCAGAGCTATTCACCCGACCCTTGCCACCCTGCGGAAGAAGCTAAATTTGGCCGCTTGTATCCGCAATCTCATTCTTTCGGTCACCACCCACAGCTGGTTACCATGGTGAGGGTAGGAACGTAGATCCTGGTTACCATGGTGAGGGTAGGAACGTAGATCCTGGTTACCTCGGTGAGGGTAGGAACGTAGATCCTGGTTACCATGGTGCGGGTAGGAACGTAGATCCTGGTTACCATGGTGAGGGTATGAATGTAGATCCTGGTTACCATGGTGAGGGTAGGAACGTAGATCCTGGTTACCATAGTGAGGGTAGGAACGTAGATCCTGGTTACCATGGTCAGGGTAGGAACGTAGATCCTGGTTACCATGGTGAGGGTAGGAACGTAGATCCTGGTTACCATAGTGAGGGTAGGAACGTAGATCCTGGTTACCATGGAGAGGGTAGGAACGTAGATCCTGGTTACCATGGTGAGGGTAGGAACCTAGATCCTGGTTACCATGGTGAGGGTAGGAACCTAGATCCTGGTTATCATGGTGAGGGTAGGAACGTAGATCCTGGTTACCATGGTGAGGGTAGGAACGTAGATCCTGGTTACCATGGTGAGGGTAGGAACGTAGATCCTGGTTACCATGGTGAGGGTAGGAACGTAGATCCTGGTTACCATGGTGAGGGTAGGAACGTAGATCCTGGTTACCATGGTGAGGGTAAGAACGTAGATAGGTTCTTTCGGTCACCACCCACAGCTGGTGACCATTGGTGAACCTTCAAAACCGTTGTTGTATAAAATTGTGTGTTATAATAATAATAATAATGTATTCTATTTATAATGCACTCTATACTTGAAATCAAGCCTCAGAGTGCTACATGGATTAAAACATTATAAACTTAAAACAATTAAAACAGTACAGCACAATAAAAACAAACATACAATGCAAACAAATTTAAAAATGATAAGCTTTTTTAAAAAGGTGGGTTTTTAGTCCTTTTTTAAAGGCATCCTCCGTCTGTGGGGCCCTGAGGTAGTCTGGGAGGGCATTCCACAGGCGGGGAGCAGCAGCCTTGAAGGCCCTGTCGCCCATTGTTTTTAGCCGTGTCCTGGGTGGGTTCAGACGATGCTGTTGGCCTGACCGGGTCCTGGTTGAGGTATTGAGTGTGAGTAGTTCTGAGAGGTAAGTGGGGGCCTCACCGTGCAGACAGTGATGGGTGTGAAGGAGGACCTTATATTCAATGCGGAGGTGAACGGGAAGCCAGTGAAGGCTGTGAAGGATGGGGGTGATGTGCTCGTATTTCCGCACCCTCATCAGGACCCTGGCAGCGCTGTTCTGAACATGCTGGAGCTTTTGAGTGCTCCTGCCAGGGATCCCAATGAGAAGCGCATTACAGTAATCCAGCCTGGAGGAGACAAAGGCATGGACGAGCTTCTCAGCAGCCGGGAGGGAGAGAGATGGACGAAGTTTTGAGATGTTACGGAGGTGTAAGAAGGAAGTTTTGCAAATGTGGGTGACATGATTGTCAAAGGTGAGGTGGGGGTCAAACTTAACCCCAAGGTTGGTAACAGAGGGAGAGAGGGGAATGTTATTGTTATTATGTTATTGTTCTATAAATCTACATTCTGTATATGGTAGACCATGGACACAGAGCGGCTTGCAGAAAATTTACCATACCAGAGAAAAAAGTTAGAAACTTGTTCTGAAAGATTTGAAAACCAAGAAATCACGACTAAAGATCCAGACCACGTGGCCAGAAATGAAGAAAGAAAAACCTTATGAATGATCGAACTTTAAAAGATTCTCAATTTTAAACAAGTTTAACAATTAGGTTAAATTTCTTGAGTTTTAAGCTCGAATGGCATCTGTACTTGTTATTGACAAGTATTCTGATGAACGTACTTGTATTGGTTTTAAAAACGCGGTATCGGTGTGAGTGCAGCTTCAAGCTATTGGTCGATTAACGAGCAGGTGGAACAAGCAGGTGAAGCAAAGAAGAGGAACGGAGAGACCGAGAGGGAAAGGAAATATGTAACAAGTCGGGGGCCAGATTATGAATTCCTTTGAAAGTGATGAGAATTTTGAAAATAATCCTTTGTTTTATAGGGAGCCAGTGGAGACGTCGCAGGATGACAGAATGAAGTTCTGTTAACCTCTATGTCTTACTGTTTGCTTCTCGATTGCTTCTACAATAAATTAAATCATAGAAAATGTCTCACCTGTTTTCTGATGGAAGTAAAGACAGCAGAGACAGAGACGACAGTTTCCTCCTCTCGGGTTGGGTGATGTTGTCCATCCGATCGACCCACATCTCTATCACGTTACCCAACAACTGATCCACCTACCGACACACCGAGCATCAGGTTAAACATACGCTGAAAACTTCTGCTCACTCTCTCAATTTCAAACCCTCGGACGGTGTCCGTCCGTCATCTTCCGCTTGTTCCGGGGTCGGGTCGCGGGGGCAACAGCCTCAAACGGGCAGCCCAGGCCTCTCTCACCCCGGCTGCATCCTCTAGCTCACCCGGAAGGATCCCAAGTCGTTCCCCAGCCAGCTGTGAGACATAGTCTCTCCAGCGGGTCCGGGGTCTGCCCCTTGGTCTCCTCCCGGTGGGACGTGCCCGAAACACCTCGCCTGCGAGGCGCTCGGGGGGTATCCTGACCAGATGCCAGAACCACCCCATCTGGCTCCTCTCGGCCTGGAGGAGGAGCGGCTCGACACCGAGCTCCTCCCGGATGGCAGAGCTCTTCACCTGATCTCTGAGTGAGAGCCCAGCCACCCTGCGGAGGAAGCTCATTTCGGCCGCTTGTACCCGCGATCTCGTTCTTTCGGTCACCACCCACAGCTGGTGACCATAGGTGAGGGTTGGAACGTAGATCCTGGTTACCATGCTGAGGGTAGGAACGTAGATCCTGGTTACCATGGTGAGGGTAGGAACGTAGATCCTGGTTACCATGGTGAGGGTAGGAGCGTAGATCCTGGTTACCATGGTGAGGGTAGGAGCGTAGATCCTGGTTACCATGGTGAGGGTAGGAGCGTAGATCCTGGTTACCATGGTGAGGGTTGGAACGTAGATCGACTTGTAAATCGAGAGCTTTGCTTTTCGGCTCAGCTCTCTCTTTGCCACGACGGACTGATGCAGCGTCCTCTCTTCGGACGGTGTTTACACTTTAATACAAATAAACATTTTTAATTTGTTGATTACTTCTTTATTAATTCGTAGCGATCAATAAGCAGTCGTTTGTAAACAGTTATTACTGTAAAAATGACAGAAAAACAAAAGGCTTGTTAAAGAAAATAAACACAAATAATGTGACTTCGGTGGAAATTTACCGGCTTATGAAATTGATTTTAAAAAACGCCTTTTCTTTTTGTTTTGTTGTTTTCTGTTATGAATGAATAGATGAAAATAACACAACAAAAGCAGGCAATCAGAAGCGAGCGTGAAGTTTAACGAGGGACAATTTAAAAAGCTGCACCGTCCTAAAGATTGATTTAGATTAAAGCAGTAAAATGACGAGTGTCTCTATTCCATGCAGAGCCTCACCTCCTGGTTGCATTCAGAAGCCATTAGTGTGAGAAGAGAGGAAAAGAAGCTGCTGTTCTGGAGCAGGACTCGGCCCATGATGCCCAGGTAGGTGGACATCACCACGGGGTATCGCTGGAATAATAACACACACACATCAGGCAAAGTAACAAACTTCTGGATTTTATAAAGTAGAATCATTACGATCTCAGTGAGATGACCTCTAACATGAGTCATAGAACCGCCTGCCCAAAATCATAGTGACTGTGGTCAGTCTCATTAAAATCCCTTTAGTGGTTTGGGAGATATCGCCTTCACTGAAGCACGAACACAAGGACAGCCTAAATGAACTACTTGGTTGATCAGCACATCAACTGAGAGATCGATGTCCTGATCAGTCCCTCTAGAACTTTGAAACTATTAACACAAAATCAACCAAACTCAGCAAAATCGTAACAATCTTCAACTTTGTCCAAATACATCAAATTTTCTACAACAACTAGGTGTTAAAATCCTGTTTGAAATGAGTTTAGTGATTCATTTTATGTGTGTGAACAAGCTGTGGGTGCTCGTAGTGTCAGCAGTTTTCCACTAACAAGAACATCTAGTTTTCAAAACAACAGAGAAGAACGTGGAACTAAATCAACACAAAGAAATCTGTGGAAAAGTTCAACTGAACCACATGTTCAGAGATGAGTTTAACACTTTAGAAAATAAAAAGTGGATCAAGTTAATCCTTATTTAAGGGGTTTGATCCACTTTTGGAAAACAACTGTTTGTTTTTTTTTTTTTTTTTTTACATTTTTGTTGCTTCTTTTAACTTCTTCTTTTTTTGGCATTTCCCTTCAGGGGGCGCCACAGCAAGTCAGTTTCTTCCATCTAACCCTATCTGCAGCATCTTCTTCAGTCACACCAACTATCTTCATGTCTTCCTTCACTGTATCCATGAACCTCCTCTTTGGTCTTCCTCTAGTCCTCTTTCCTGGTGGTTCCAAACCCAGCATCCTTCTTCTGATGTACTCTCTCTCTCTCTCCTCTGCACATGTCCAAACCATCTCAGTCTGGTCTCTCTGACTTTAAAACCTCTAACATGTGCTGTTCCTCTGATCCTGTCCATCCTGGTCACTCCCAGAGAGATCCTCAGCATCTTCATCTCTGCTACCTCCATCTCTGCTTCCTGTCTTTTCTTCAGTGCTGCTGTCTCTAGACCAATCAGCATGGTCGCTCTCACCACACTGTCTCTAGACCAATCAGCATGGTCGCTCTCACCACACTGTCTCAAGACCAATCAGCATGGCCGCTCTCACCACACTGTCTCTAGACCAATCAGCATGGCCGCTCTCACCACGGTTTTGTACACTTTTCCTTTCATTTTATCTGAAACTCTTCTATCACACTTTACACCTGATACTTTTCTCCACCCGTTCCAGCCTGCCTGCACACGCTTCTTCACCTCTTTTCCACACTCTCCATTGCTCTGGAATGTTGATCTTAAGTACTTAAAATCTTCCACCTTCTTTCTCTCTTCTCCCTGTAACCTCACTTTTCCATTTGGATCCCTCTCATTCACATATGTTTGTTGCTTCTTTTAACATCTCTATTAATTGTGCTTAAATTTGCCAGAAATAGTTGATTTAATTGTAAGTAGTTAAGAAGTTTCTTCTTTTTTTTTTTTTTTTTAAATCACATCTTTTTTACTGAAACTTTTAGAGAAATTGCCTGTGAACTCTTTGAGGAATTGGCTGACAAATAATTATCCTGAAAAATGAAGTAATGTTTGATATTCTTTCTTCATTTTAGATGATAAGAAATCATTCAAGCTGACTTGGATTTTCAAGGTCGGCTTTAAGACATTTACAACCTATCTGACCGTAAAGGACGGTTAGAAAAATAAAGACAAAACAAGTTTATTTTTAAAGCACTTTTTGAGTACAAGACCATTCAAAGTACTTTCTATTTGAACGCTAGGTTGTTCTTGGAGGAGATGATAGCTCAGTGGTAGAACGTTCGCCCTTGGACCGGAAGTTCGCAGGATCGAATCCCACTGAGCTCATGTATTGGGATTTATTTTTTGATGTCAAATATCCTCATTCAATGTTATAAGAAAGATTATTATGAGAACGAAGCCTTCAATGTGGGTTGTTATGGGGAAAATTGTACGGAGAGGGAAACACGGAACATTGTTATGAGAAAAGTTTGTTCATGGAATGTTGTTTGTCATGAGGTAGAAAAAGCAGGGTTTCCTCTATACTCGTTAGAGTCTGCTGCGAGCTTTTGGATGAACACATCCAACTGGATTTTATGCACGCTCTACCGGGGTTGTGGGCTCTCCAACCTTGCTAGCGGTAAGAGATGGAAACTTAAAGTGCTATTATCCACTATTATGCTTTTATATATATAATCAGGCTAAATAAACGCATTTAATAATTATGCTTATGTTGTGTCATTCTTTGCCGACTTCCAACGATCCTAAAAATTAACAAAAGTGTTTCACTACAGCTCATGTCTAGGTGTCCTTGGGGAAGACACCTAACCCCCTGTTTCTCTCACCATTGGCGCCATCGTGGCAGCCTGCTGTGGTGTAATGCAGCACACAAGTTTCCCCGTTGAGGGATGAATAAAGTATACTTCTTCTTCCGCACGAACACATTCTAACACAAGTGGGAACTGTTGATAAGTGATTGAAAAAAATAACGTGAGCACTTTTCTGAATCTGTCAATAAATCACAACCAAACTGAGTTCTGCTCCCAATGCCTTTTTTAAAAATGGCAGCATGCATGTTTTCATTGGTATGTTTTAAAGTGACCACACCCTAAAACCTCAGTGTGCCCATTGGTCGTGAAAATTAGGAAACTTGAGAGATAAGAATGATTACCCCATGAAGGCATTATGCGTCGTTTAATGACGCTCTTTAAGGGATAACTTGAGTTTAAAGTGATTTTTATATTTTTTTGAATAACTTTTTTTTTGATGTAGATGGAAACTCACCTCTCCGTCCACTATACCTCTGAAGACAGCTGGCAGCAGGGGCTGGAACATGTGGGCTCCCAGTATGGGGCTAACCTTTAAAGCTATTTCAACTACCTGCAGGGAGACAGGGAGAGGAAAGATGAGGGACACTCAGGACAAGTAGCAAAGAGAAGCAGACAGAAAGGACTCAGGAGGGAGGCGGACATGGAGCAGAAAGGTCAGGGTGGTGGGAAGACAGTAAAATCTGCTGGGAGCAAAAACAAGTAAAACCCGACCTTTAATACACCAGGTGATGTTAGTTATTCTACCTTAATGCAGTTTTACTTCTTCATGATTTAATAAATGTCAACAATAAAAACTTTGATGCATCGGTTGCTAAGGTTGTGCCCGGCAACGCATCTTGAAGCATCAAGCTATGCCATGGCAACGCAGATCACACACTATGAGGATTGATGGAGACTGTCAGAAAAAAAAAACCCTTAAAAGTTTTAGATTTGATCTGATGTGTTTTGAAAGCAGCAGAACAACCTTGATAGTTGGCAGGAAAGCGTGTAGCAGATGCTGCTCAGCTTTAGGCTACATTACACCCCAGTAAACAACACACCTCCTGTGGATGGGATCAGAAAAGTCCCACAGAAACAATCACACAAACATTCACACACTGCTTCCAACTCTCCGTCAGCACTAAGTGGTCTCAAACTTTCTGGTGGATAATATCACTGGAGAACTTTCTGCAGCTTCAAAGCCTTCTGTTCTCATCTAAAAAAAAATATCTGAATCACAAACTGATGATATTTATTTTTCGGCCAATATTTTTTTTTATTAAATATTTTTTAACGGTCAATCTGTTTCTTTCAAGATTTTTCTGAACATGTGTTTTCACTTTAACACATTTGACCAAACAAGATTCTCAGAGTTTAAGAATCTCAGGGTAATCTCCACGAGCGGGGGACGGATCGAGCTGGATAGACGGATTGTTGTAGCTTCCGTTCCATTCCGTCGTCTTCCCCTCATCCGAGGCCGGGTTGTCGGGGGCAACAGCCTCAGACGGGAAGCCCAGGCTTCTCTCACCCCAGCTGCTTATTCTGGCTCACCCAGAAGGATCCCAAGTCATTCCCCGGCCAGCTGTGAGACATAATCTCTCCAGCGGGTCCGGGGTCTGCCTCTTGGTCTCCTCCCGGTGGGACATGCCCGAAACACCTCGGCTGGCTCCTATCAACCTGGAGGAGGAGCGGCTCGACACCAAGCTCCTCCCAGATGGCAGAGCTCCTCACCCAATCTCTAAGTGAGAGCCCAGCCACCCTGTGGAGCAATAATTAGGAAGCTGCATTGATTCGTTGAGGTGAAGAAAGAGCTGAGTCAAAAAGCAAAGCTCTCGATTTACCAGTTGACCATTGTTCCTTCCTTCACCATGGTAACCAGTGTGGGTGGTGACCGAAAGAACAAGATCACTGATATAAGTGACCGCAATGGGCTTCCTCTGCAGGGTGGCTGGGCTCCCATTCAGAAACAGAGCGAACAGCTCTGTAATGCAGGAGTAACTCAAACTAGACTCATTGCTCCTCCAGATCGAGAGAATTCAGATGGGGTGGCTCGGATATCTGGTTTCTACTATTAGTACAAAAGACTGCCTGTGGCTCCTTTTTACATGGTGGCTGAACGAGCTGTGGGAGGAGTTGTTGCGAATCCTGTGCTGCTTGATCAGCATCCTCCTCTCACCTCTAGAGCTTTCCGAGTCCAAAGACTAGTCCAGGGCAAAGCTAGCCCTCTTGACAAGCTTGTCCAGCTCCCTTGTGTCCCTCTCCGTTATTCCTCCACAGCAGCATGACACAGCATAGAGAGTTGCTGATGCAACAATGACGTCATGAAAACTCTTAGTCTCCTTGAGAGGTGGAGGCCACTTTGCTCCTTCTTATCGAGGACACCAGTGTTATCAGAGCACTCCAGTTTGGTGTTAATGAAAACATCCAGGTATCTGTAAACATCCATCTGTTAATTGCTGTTAATTTGAATATACTTATTTATCCCCGAATGTATCCCCGAATGTAAATTTGAGTGCTGCAGTGTAAACACCTCGATGCCCCCTTGCCCCTATCCAACGGTATCCCGATCCAGTCGCACTGTGTCCAACCTGGCAACCCAAAAGCTGGAGTCCGGAATGGGTCCACAAAGCCAGGCCGCAGTGACGAACACCAAACTGGCCTCTATGTATTTCACAGGGTCCAAGTGAGCGCCTCTAGTTCCTCAAACTAGCAACCGGATGTTTCCATGGAAACCGCAAAAACACAGGCGCAAAACACCTCCTCTAGACAGTCTCCTTCTCCACACCTCCTCCAGATCGACTCCTTATTCAATTCTGTTCAGCTGTTTTTCTCTGCACAGAGTGTACCTTCCACATTTAAACCCGCTTCAACCAATCAAATTTTGAGCCTGTCTCTCTAGAGGTCTCTGAGCGGGTTTTCTAGAAGGCTTTCTGGACAAATACAGGGCGAAAGCTAAACTAGAAAACAGTATCTGCAGCGGACTACAGAGAGCCAACCGATTTGGTGGCTGTTTATTTTAAAACAGTGTTGAACAAAGTAAAAAACTGTGAGCTGCATTAGACAGGACTGGTGTCCACATGTAATAATTCAGTGGAAGATGTTTTTATAACAATAAACTAGTCAATGAGGGGCTGATTGCTGCAGATGGAGCACTGCTTAAGGTCTAATCACTAGGTTTTAGTATTTAAATTAAAACACAAACCAAAGTGTACATATGAAGTTTTTATGGGACAAATCAAAGCTACAGAGTTCCTGTCCACATGCACACTGCAGCATGGGGGTGGTTTTGCCTTCTAGAAGAGCTGGCTGATGGTTTTATGATTGATGACCATTACCCAGCAGCCTCCACAGCTTCCTCTGTGTCCTTCACAGTTACCACACAGAGATAACTTCAGCCGCCGGCTTTGATTTGTCTCTGGAGTTTGTTTTCTACAGGCCTGTTGTGTTTTTGCTGATGCCTCCTGGCATCCCATTGATGATGTCGGGTTACAAGAATTCCAGTATCAGTGTGTTGGGCTGAGTTTTGGGGTTTGTTAGAGTGAATCCAGACAGAACACGGATAGTCAAGTATAGCAGTTCTACTCATCAGTAGATACTGCTCAGCAACTCTGAGTCTGAAACAGCTCATGTTTGCATTCATGCATCAATCTGAGAAAAACAGATTAATCTCTGCTTTCCATAAATTCTTGATTGTCCATGTAAATATGCTTATGTTTTACCCCATGTGTTGTTACTGTACTGCCTTCTATGGGCAAAGGCATGTGATGATGTAATGAAAACACCAGGCAAACTCCTCTACCTACTGTTTGAATCCATCTCTTTGTCGACAAAGCACCTGTTACCGGCTGCGTGTCCTCAGTCTCCAATTCTGTAACTTGTGTTTTAATTGTTTGTGTGTCTTCAAGTCGAGTCGGTTTTACAGGAATTGTAATTTCATACCTGTATCTGTTTCACTGAGAGTTACTGATCGTAACTGTTCACGTTAGTTGCATCATTCACATTCAACCATCAGATTGTAAAGTCATGACCAAGAACTAAATGTTAGGACTGAATGTGACACAATAAATAATGCCAGATTAGAAACCAGGGTAACCGGGATTACAGTGTGATTACAGGGCTTAGGGGCAGTGTGTGATGCGGCCAGTGTGGTTGGTTCCATTAAAAAGAAGCCAAATCTATTGTCCTTTTCTGTCTTAGTCATTGGTTCAGTTTGAGTAAACATGGCAGCACCTACCAAACCAGGAACTAGATTGTTTTTTCTTTTGTCAGGAGAAATCACAACTCATGGTTCGACTAAATAAACCAATCAAACCTGTCAAACATGAACAGCCGCTACATTGTTTAGTCGATGCGTTTGATTTTAACTAGAATAACTTGGGATGCGGGTCAGGGACAGGGTCCTGCCGCAAGTGGAGGAGTTTAAGTATCTCGGGGTCTTGTTCACGATTGGGGGAAGGATAGAGCGGGAGATCTGTTTTGGCGGATCGGTGCAGCATCAGCAATAACTAGGACGCTGCATCGGTTCGTCATGGTAAAGAGAGAGCTGAGCCGAAAAGCAAAGCTCTCGATTTACAAGTCGATCTACGTTTCACCCTCACCATGGTAACCAGCTGTGGGTGGTGACCGAAAGAATGAGATCGCGGGTACAAGCGGCCGAAATGAGCTTCCTCCGCAGGGTGTCTGGGCTCTCACTCAGAGATCGGGTGAGGAGCTCTGCCATCCGGGAGGAGCTCGGTGTGGAGCTGCTCCTCCTCCAGGTCGAGAGGAGCCAGATGGGGTGGTTCGGGCATCTGGTCAAGATGCCCCCCAGAGCGCCTCGCGGGCGAGATGTTTCGGGCACGTCCTACCGGGAGGAGACCAAGAGGCAGACCCCGGACCCGCCCACACTGGTTACCATGGTGAAGGTAGCAAAAACAGTCGACTGGTAAATCGAGAGCTTTGTTTTTTGACTCAGCTCTTTCTTCACCTCAACGAATCAATGCAGCTTCCTAATTATTGCTCCGCAGGGTGGCTGGGCTCTCACTTAGAGATCGGGTGAGGAGCTCTGCCATCCGGGAGGAGCTTGGTGTCGAGACACTCCTCCTCCAGGTTGAGAGGAGCCAGATGGGGTGGTTCGGGCATGTCCCACCGGGAGGAGACCAAGGGGCAGACCCCGGACTCGCTGGAGAGACTATGTCTCACAGCTGGCCGGGGAACGACTCGGGATCCTTCCAAGTGAGCTAGAGGATGCAGCCGGGGAGAGAGAGGCCTGGGCTGCCCGTTTGAGGCTGTTGCCCCCACAACCTGACCCCGGAACAAGCGGAAGATGACGGGACGGAACGGAATCTCCCATTGATGAAAGATGAAGATGATTGTGTTCCATCTTCTGGTTTCATCTATAAACTCATCTCCAAGCCGCCTCCAACTCTTCACGAGTAGAGCAAACAAGCGGGTCTAATCCTGCTCTGGTGTGTCATCACCAATCACAGCGGTGTTACACAACCAGCAGAGGTGTGTGGCATCTCAACAGCATTGCTGCTCTTCTGTTAACCACAAGTACCCCGGTTTAATCCACAATGACCGCCTCAATGTTAAACATTCGAACATACGTTGGGTGAATAATTTAGTTTTTAATGTTACGATTTGTCCTAGAAGATCACAGAAGATGGACCAGTTCTGTTCCCGCCTTTTTACCTACTTGGGTGTATCAAAGGACGAGTTACATTGACCCTCCATTTTCACCTGCATCGCACCGATGTGCGAACAAAGTACATCCATCTCAAACTGATAGGGCATGGAAAAGTGCGTGCGTGTGAAATGATTGCTTGCAGCACTTGCAACAAATCTCAGGCGTAGGGCAACTTCATCTCCATCCCACTCTGACCACGCCCATAAAACTCCATATTGCATCACATTCAATTGATGTGACGCTTATGCGTTGGTATTCAAATGAGCCGGTGCCGCCTCTCACTACTCATGCACATAGAGAAGGTGTCGCCATAGTGCAAGCATGGCATATTGCCCACAAGCGAACAACAGCAGAGTGGTTACGAAGGCAGTTGCCATCGCAATTCTGTGAATGGCACAGACTGATCTGTCTGTGAAGAATGAAAGAACTTGTTCAACTTTAAGAGACAAATAAAACTAGCTGCAGATCAAGAATCCATGTTGTATGTTTAAGGACGGCAACTTCTGACTTTGTTTAGACTTTCAAAGAAGGTCACACATTTTCCCGTGTTCATAGGTTGCTCAAATTGCACAAAAGTTGACACGGATTCTGGCATAAGCACACTTTAGAAACTATCTAAGGCAGGGGTGTCCAAAGTCAGTCCTCGAGGGCCGGTGTCCAGAAGGTTTTCCATGGGTTCCTGGTTCAACATGGCTGATGCACGGAAAGTGAAATCAACAGCCATTAGAATTTGACACAATGACTCGTTAACCTGCATCAGGTGTGTAGATGTGTTGGGAGACGGTGGATCAGCGCTAGAGCGCTCGCCCGCGAACCGGAAGGTCGCGGGTTTGATTCCTACTGAGACCACCATCTAAGGATCCTTGGAGAAGACACCTAACCCCCGTTTCTCCCACCATTGGCGCCGTTGAAGGGCAGCCTGCTGCGGTGTAAGGAGTGCAGCACACAAATTTCCCCGGTGAGGGATGAATAGAGTAATTCATTTATTTATTTAGATGCAAGAACATATGGAAAACCTTCAGGACACCGACCCTCGAGGACCGGATTTGGACACCCCTGATCTAAGGTGATCAAGAAAAAAATCCACAATAACCGGACGTGTAACGCTAATTTTAATTTAATTAAAGCTCAAATTAAAATCTAATCAAATTGAGTTTTTGTAGCATTTTTCAAACAAAATTACTACAAAGCTCCTTACATTAAAGAATTAAAACATACCTGGCCATTCATTCACCTGATCATCTGCTACACACTCTCACCTTCTCACCAAACACACACGTCCCACTTCCCCTTCATCGAATGTTAAAACCTGTTTAGATTGGGTCTTAACACTTTGCCAGTATTCACAGGGTTGCCAGGCATTTCTTCCATGCTGATATTAATGCAATTATAACTGTTCTTCTTTTATTTTCTAGTTTTCTAAGAGAGAAGAACACAGAAGCCACCGTACCTTCAGCACCTGAACCTGGCCGTCATTTGTGATGTCCTTTAGCAGGTCACAAAAAGATTTACACAGCGACTCGCCGTAGTTCTGGAAAGAAGTAACAAAAATACACACAACGCATGAAATAAACAGATAGGAAACAAATAATTTCTCTTTAATTTCTCCGTGTGTCTGACCTGAAGGAACTCTGTGGCAGACAGGTAGATGTACGCGTTCACAATCTGGAAACATGTTCGGAGATTCTCAGAACTTAACTCTGGAACAGAAAAGAAGGGCTGGTTTAGTGAGTCAGTCACCTTCTTAACCGTCTATCACTTTCAGGGTTGCAAGGGGTGCCGGAGCCCATCCTGGCTGATTCAAGGTGAGGGGCAGGGTACACCCCAAACAGGTCGCCAGTCTGTCGCAGGGTCACACACATACAACCATCGATACACACACTCATTCCTAGGGGCAATTTGGCACCGGCCGATCGACCTAACATGCATGTTTTTGGAGGGTGGGAGGAAACCCATGCAGACACGGGGAGAACATGCAAACTCCACACAGAAAGGACAGTGTTTCAAGCCTCGTCCCCACCCAGGACTCGAACCCATGACCTTCTTGCTGTGAGGCCACTGTGCTACCAGGATTGGTTTAAAACTGGGTTCCATTTTTTCCTGTGCACCTAAAAATCCTAAACGAGCCGCCCCAGAACGCCATAATGAAGTCAATACAACTTAGTCTGAATTTTTTCTCACCCTCCCGGTTAAATATGACTGACTTATTATAGCTTTTTTTTTTGTTCTTCGACCTTTTGTATTCAGGATTTAGTATGGTTGGAAACCTGAGCATCAACAACCACAGTTTCGCAGGTGTTTCACATCATTATGTGTGTCACCAGGTGTTCGCGATCCGACAGAAAGAGCAAAAGTTCACTGATCAGCAGGCAAGCAAGCCTTTTATCATCTCTTGGTGGGCTGGTCAGCATCTTTATACATCAGCATGTCTACGTAACTACCTCATGGGAAAAACCTGACCTCACAGGATGTACAGAGAGTATTCAGAATGAGTCAGGGGTTTTATGGTTTGAGTTTGGTTTTTTTTTGGCTCATCTGACGTTGGGAGAAACTTCCATAAAGTGTAAGCAGCACAAAGCATTTGGTGAGGAGGTACAATTCTTTCACCATTCAAGTTGTATTTGAAAACTAGACAGAAAAACTGCACAATTTTGACCAAAGAGCTAATCGCGATTTGATCTAAATTGATTTCATAATTGATATTTTTGTGGTGTTTTTTTGTTGTTTAATATGCTTAAAAGCACATGGAAATGTTTACCACCAGTGCTAAACTACTGGCAGTGAGAGTAACTTGGTACACCCCCTCTCAAAGTTGTCATTGCAAAGCTGAGTACCCGATTGTGAACACCCCGACCAATCAGCTGGCTACCCTTAGTCACACAGAGAGGCCATTAACCGGTAAGAACAGACTGAAAAATGAACAGAAAATTACTCCTTTTTCCCATAAGCTGATCACAGGGATTAAAATTTAATGATCAATTTCGTATCGATAGGTTTTGCAACCCATAGTCACTTCATCAGATTCAATACATTTTTTTACTACGGCTGAGTAATGTGGACGTCTCATGGGTATTTTCAGGTGCCACCGACTCATTTGAGGACAGCATGATCCATATATGAAGTTTTAGAGAAGTATTTGGTGGGATGGATTATGAGATTTCTGTGATTACTTTGCTTAAGTAAAATAACGATGATTTTGATCATGTTTGTGTAGCGTAAGCACAAAACATAGCGCAGAGCAAAACCATTTCGTTCCGTCATCTTCCGCTTGTTCCGGGGTCGGGGCGCGGGGGCAACAGCCTCAAACGGGCAACCCAGGCCTCTCTCTCCCCGGCTGCATCCTCTAGCTCACCTGGAAGGATCCCAAGTCGTTCCCCGGCCAGCTGTGACACATAGTCTCTCCTGCGGGTCCGGGTTCTGCCTCTTGGTCTGCTCCCGGTGCGACGTGCCCGAAACACCTCACCTGCGAGGCGCTCGGGGGGCATCCTGACCAGATGCCCGAACGACCCCACCTGGCTCCTCTCTACCTGGAGGAGGAGCGGCTCGACACCGAGCTCCTCCCGGATGGCAGAGCTCCTCACCCGATCTCTGAGTGAGAGCCCAGCCACCCTGTGGAGGAAGCTCATTTCGGCCGCTTGTACCCGCGATCTCATTCTTTCGGTCACCACCCACAGCTGGTGACCATAGGTGAGGGTTGGAACGTAGATCCTGGTTACCATGGTGAGGGTAGGAACGTAGATCCTGGTTATCATGGTGAGGGTAGGAACGTAGATCCTGGTTACCATGGTGAGGGTAGGAACGTAGATCCTGGTTACCATGGTGAGGGTAGGAATGTAGATTCTGGTTACCATGGTGAGGGTAGGAACATAGATCCTGGTTACCATGGTGAGGGTAGGAACGTAGATCGACTTGTAAGTCTCAGCTCTCAGCTCTCTTTTTACCATGACGGACCGATGCAGCGTCCTAGTTATTGCTGACGCCGCACCGATCCGCCTGTCGATCTCCCGCTCCATTCTTCCCCCACTCGTGAACAAGACCCCCAGATACTTAAACTCCTCCACTTGGGGCAGGACCCTGTCCCTGACCCGCAGGGGGCATTCCACCATTTTCCGGGCAGAGCAAAACCGTCACGTGAAAACAGTTACACTCCTAGTTACCACATATTCATTATTTGTGACATTCAGAGACATTGTTCGACGCCTTGGCATTAACTTGCTTTTGTTTATCTGTATTTTTAGCTGTTACTTGATGTTTTTCTGACACAATGTTACACGTTTGGTTCTTCATCTGCTTCAAATACATTTCTTGCTCAATTTCCACCGATCCATCTATCCCTTTATCCTCTCCCTTCAAGTGTGAGAAGAGTAAAGCTAGAGAAAACAGTTTATGTTGGTGGTGCTTTCATCTTTAAAGTGTTTTATATTCCATCATCGACGCCTCAGTAGTCAGCTTGTAATGTTTCCATACAACAGGTTCACTCCTATACTTTGTTTGTTCAACTCGTCTCCTGTGCTAGTACTCTATTTTTCCCCTAATTTGGCTCCATGCTATGTGTGTGTAGCGTTGAATATTCATAAAAGCTGATGTGCTGAGTAAATAGATTCTGGAATACATTACGTAGCAGATGGTTGCATACATTATCCCCGTTACCTTATTACGGTTGACAGATGGTTGGGGAAACATACGGCATACATCAACATTATTATCACCTGTATGAACGGACACGGCCAAATCGGACTTTACTATGTTCTTAGCAACTTCGAAAGAAATTGTTTGCCCAGGTTTTGGTGATTTCCCATCGGCTTCTCTTTCAGATTTGGGAGAGAAGACGTGATTTGGTTGGAAATAATCTACGGCTAGATTTAGCTTATTGGCATACGGCTGTGTGTCGGTCCATCGGTCCAAATATGCACATATATGTATTCCTAATATAACAGTATCAGCATGTGAATTCCTGATGTTTTTATGAATGAATTATTTCCGCTGCTGAAAATGCAATTAGAATAAAAACTTGTCCAAGTTTGGAAAGTTGTCTTTCCTCCTCAACACCTCTTACATGTAGCATGTGAAAGCACTTAACAGCACATAACACCCGATTTTTAACGAGCAATTTGCTCTAAGAGTGCGCTCTTGTGCTTATAACACAACCGCTGTTTCAAGAGCCCATTAGCATTTAGTGAAGAGCCAGAGTGGCACGATGGCCTTGGTGCCTGCATGTAAACACACTTAGCACCCAGAAGTCAGAACGGCACCCTTCTTCATCCAGTCTGCAGCTGTCTGCTCCAGATTATCTGGTTCGTTAGCTCAGGGCTGCTTCTGTCTCTATGCACGACATAACCTTTTCAGAACGGATTTAAACGAGTTTATTCTTTAGATATACTCTTAATTTTTCAGCACCAAATACTCTTATGTAATAGTAAAAAGCTACAAGTGCTCTCATGAAGAGTGGTTTTCCTCCGATCCTGATCTGGCTTTCCTTTTAATTCCATTCCACAATCTATCCTTCCATTACTCTACAAATCCATCCATTCAGACCCCGCCCCGGCCGATTTATTGATTGAATAATTAAACTGGCTGAAATTGCGCAGATAATCTTCTCAAAGGAAGAAAGCAGAAACAGACCATTTTTCATCTTCCTTTCCGTCATCTTCCGCTTGTTCCGGGTCGGGTCGCGGGGGCAACAGCCTCAAACGAGCATCCCAGGCCTCTCTCTCCAGGGCTGCATCCTGTAGCTCACCTGGAAGGATCCCAGGTCGTTCCCCGGCCAGCTGAGACATAGTCTCCAGCGGGTCCGGGGTCTGCCCCTTGGTCTCCTCCCGGTGGGACGTGCCCAAAACACCTCGCCCGTGAGGCGCTTGGGGGGCATCCTGACCAGATGCCCGAACCATCCCATCTGGCTCCTCTCGACCTGGAGGAGGAGCAGCTCGACACCGAGCTCCTCCCGGATGGCAGAGCTCCTCACCCGATCTCTGAGTGAGAGCCCAGCCACCCTGCAGAGGAAGATCATTTCGGCCGCTTGTACCCGCGATCTCATTCTTTCGGTCACCACCCACAGCTGGTTACCATGGTGAGGGTTGGAACGTAGATCCTGGTTACCATGGTGAAGGTAGGAACATAGATCCTGGTTACCATGGTGAGGGTTGGAACGTAGATCGACTTGTAAATCGAGAGCTTTCTTTTTCGGCTCAGCTCTCTCTTTACCACGACGGACCGATGCAGCGTCCTAGTTATTGCTGATGCCGCACCGATCCGCCTGTCGATCCCCCGCTCCATCCTTCCTCCACTTGTGAACAAGACCCCGAGATACTTAAACTCCTCCTTTTTCACCTTGTTTACTGTTAAATGTGCTTTAAATAAAGATTTAACTCAATTTTGTTAATAAACTGCATGATTCAATTTGCATAAATATACGTGTTTAAATGAGAGATTTTTATCTTTGTTTGTTTCAACAATTTAAGCCAATAACAAATGAATAAGAAAAGCAGTGTGAAGCATGGAATGAACAGCCAACAGTGGGCATTAAAAGTAGCCATAATTAAAACTATTTTTTAGTTGTGTTTAAACGACCATTAAAACAGATTCTAAACAGTTGATCAGCTAAACACTAATAAATGTGTTACACTTAAAAAAAAAAAAACATGTTAGAAGGTGCTGCTTTTGAGCGTCTGGTCATACATTTTCGTATTTCTTCCACTCGGTTTTCTGTTAGTTTTGTCCCGTTCTGGAGATGTGACTTTGTGCGCTCTCTTTGGACGTCGTCAGCAGTGTACAAAGTGTACAAAACCGTGGTGAGAGCGGCCATGCTGATTGGTTTAGAGACAATGGCACTGAAGAAAAGACAGGAAGCAGAGATGGAGGTAGCACAGATGAAGATGCTGAGGATCTGTTGGGTCTAAAATTGGTATTGTCAATTTTGGTACCTTTAAGATCATCATAAACCAATAAGGATCACTCAGAGACAAAGGATAAGTTCAAACACATTGCAATGAGGAGAGGGAGAAAGAGAGCAGTGTTGACCACACGATCTACAACGCATCTCTGACTCCTCTACCCTGGTACTTCCTTTATTAAAGCAGCAAAAGTCATACGTACATGAGGGTACAGAATGTTCTGGTTTCACGACAGGTTGCTCAAAAAGCAGAAGTGTGTAGGTGTCAAAGAGCAGACATGCGTGGGTGCGAAGAGTTGAAAAGTTGAAAATGGTTGACATATACAGACATGCAGGAAATGGCCGTTATGTTGGGATGAGAAAAAACACACAATTACATTAAGCTTAAATTTATGCAATGGTATATGAGTAACTGTGAACACATGAGTATCTGAGTAAATAAGAATAAATTTGAGCTTATCTTACAGGATCTCTCTGGGAGTGACCAGGATGGACAGGATCAGAGGAACAGCACATGTTAGAGGTTTTAAAGTCAGAGAGGTCAGACTGAGATGGTTTGGACATGTGCAGAGGAGAGAGAGAGAGTACATCAGAAGAAGGATGCTGGGTTTGGAACCACCAGGAAAGAGGACTAGAGGAAGACCAAAGAGGAGGTTCATGGATACAGTGAAGGAAGACATGAAGATAGTTGGTGTGACCGAAGAGGATGCAGCAGATAGGGTTAGATGGAAGAAACTGACTTGCTGTGGCGACCCTTGAAGGGAAAACCATCCATTTTCGTATTTTTTCCACTCAGTTTCTGTCCCTATCTTATCCTGGGTTTTGTCCCGTTCTGGAGATGTGACTGTGCGCTCTTTGGACATCGTTTTGGACTGCATTGCTTCACTTCGGATGGCTGTTTCTAACTTAGATGTTTTTTCAAACATCTAGCTCCCCATTGGCTTGTTTTGCTGGTCATGGAATTGTCCCGTTTTGTTTGCATACACATGACCAGCAGCAAGCTCTCGGAACCAGATCCACCGTGGCTGGAGGAGTCGGTGTAGTCCTGACAGAAATGAGAACCAGACGATCTGAAAGGAGGCGCTTTGAGCCTTGTGTCCCTGCGGTTGTCATGGGTAACATCCAGTTGCTCACTGGCAAGATGGAGGAACTGGGGACGCTTGTTCTGACCTAGCGGGAATGTGGAGAGGCCACTTTGGTGTGCTTCATTGAAGCCTGACTCTGTGGATTCATTATGGACTGTTTTTTAACTGTTCAGATGCCAGTTTTTACACCGTGTAAGCGGACCGGGAAGGCATCGAGGTGTTGGCACTGCAGCATCAAATTTACCTTCAAGGATTAATAATAAAGTATTTTCAATTCAAACATAATCATACTTTTTAAGACAAATTAGGGAAATCTATTTATAATGTGATGCAATACTTTATTTCATAATCTTAACTATTTGAATTGTAAAAATTCTTTTCACACATTGATGTGTAAATTATGAGAGATTTTCAGAGTAAAAGTAATCCAATTTATTCCTGTACGTGTCTGGATGCTTCAATGTCCCTCAACTCAAACTCAGTTTGGACTCTTTATTTCAGGATTAGTAAAAAGTTTCTGTTTCCAAACAAATACGTCCAATTATTACGGATTAGAAACAGACATTTTCTCACCTTCGAATCAAACCAAGAACTCACATTTCAATATTTAATTCCAACCTTGTAGTTACTAGGATCTGAACCCAGTTACAGCAGGCTTTTTTTCCCCAAATTATTATTTAAAAAAAACAACAAAACAGTCAGACAATTTAAGTTAATTAAAGTAAATTTTTTTGCTTAATCCCACTAATTATTGAAGATAAATCTTCTTTTTATTGTGAATCATAATTAACCTTAACCAATATCTGTGTTCCTCGCTCTGTCCGTATGACTTCATCTGTTTAGAAAAACATCAGAAAACCAGTAAATCCGAATTGGCCCATTTGCCGAAAAACCATAAAGGCAATTAGATTTTCACAAAGAGCTGGCAAGAGGGAGCCCAATCCGTCTGCACGCACGAGCACACGCGTAGTGTCATAATCAGCTCGTCACAAACACAGCTGCTAAGGCGCTGACTTAGATTAGTCACTACATCCTTCATTTCTCACAACATATGCTGGTGAATCTGCCTCACTCATCAGACGCACGAGAAAAATCAGACTCACATTCGAGGGTGATGATTTGCTGCCAGCGTTTGCTGGGCGACGGTGAAATTTAGAGCCATCTCCTGCAACCCGTTTCTGCTAGAAATGTACAAGCGCCAAAAAAGAACAATTACCAAGATGTTGTTCCAAAACGCACGCGTTCATCAGTAAAGGTCTGAATTTTAAGTGAACATCAGGGCATCAAACAGAAGGCTTTGTTCTGCAAACTTGTAACCTTCCTCTTTTAAGACCTTGACCTTTAGTTATGTAAGCATAAAAACTTAGTTAATCTATAGTTGGTACTGAGTAAAACTATGGGCAGTTTCATAAACATCCTTTCAGTGATTTGAGAGACATTCTGTTCACAAGAATTTTTTTTTTTTTTTTTTGCAAAACCTAAAGAATTCATTCTTAGTTGGTACTGAGTAACTCTAGTTTTGTTTTTTTTAATTTATTATTTTAAGCTGTTTTTAATCTAAAAAACCAATTGAATTAAAACTTCTTCTTCTTTCAGCATTCCCCTTCATGGGTCGCCACAGCAAGTCAGTTTCTTCCATCTAACCCTATCTGCTACATCCTCTTCGGTCACGCCAACTATCTTCATGTCTTCCTTCACTGTATCCATGAACCTCCTCTTTGGTCTTCCTCTAGTCCTCTTTCCTGGTGGTTCCAAACCCAGCATCCTTCTTCTGATGTACTCTCTCTCCTCTGTACATGTCCAAACCATCTCAGTCTGGCCTCTCTGACTTTAAAACCTCTAACATGTGCTGTTCCTCTGATCCTGTCCATCCTGGTCACTCCCAGAGAGATCCTCAGCATCTTCATCTCTGCTACCTCCATCTCTGTTTCCTGTCTTTTTCTCAGTGACACTGTCTCTAGACCAATCAGCATGGCCGCTCTCACCACACTGTCTCTAGACCAATCAGCATGGCCGCTCTCACCACACTGTCTCTAGACCAATCAGCATGGCCGCTCTCACCACACTGTCTCTAGACCAATCAGCATGGCCGCTCTCACCACACTGTCTCTAGACCAATCAGCATGGCCGCTCTCACCACACTGTCTCTAGACCAATCAGCATGGCCGCTCTCACCACGGTTTTGTACACTTTCCCTTTCATTTTAGCTGAAACTCTTCTGTCACACATCACACCTGATACTTTCCTCCCCCCGTTCCAGCCTGCCTGAACACGCTTCTTCACCTCTTTTCCACACTCTACATTGCTCTGGACTGTTGATCCTAGATACTTAAAATCTTCCACCTTCTTTATCCCTTCTCCCTGTAACCTCACTTTTCCATTTGGATCCCTCTCATTCACACACATGTACTCTGTTTTACTCTGACTAATCTTCAAACCTCCACCTCTCCAGCTTTTCCTCCACCTCTTCCCTCCTCTCACCACAGATCACAATGTCTCACCTACAGCAAACAGAATTAAAACTAAAATGTAGGAAAATTAAAAAGATCAATTCTTCAAATTCACAAGAATCTTTGCTCTTGACCTTTGGTTAGATAACGCTGAAAACCTAATCAGTTCATCCATAGATGACAGTGAGTGACCGTGCGCATATCCCTAAAAAATCTTTTTGTGGTTTTGGGAAATATAGCAAATGGCAGAACACACGGCTCAAATTCCTCCCCCACTTTCTGTGGGCGGCGGCATAAAAAATAAGTAAACATCAGTGAGAAGAAAGAATGTCCTTGTTTTTGCTGAAAAAACTTCAAAGATTACGAATGTGTAAACACGCTTTAAGGAAGCGATGAACTGGGAAGGAACGTTCTTTTCAACAAAACCTCCTGTTTATCAAACAACCGCACGAAAAAAAATACCACCGAAAGATCCGGGATGTACGGAACATAAAGAAGAATCTTCTCAAGTCAACTCAAGTGAAATGTTGCCAGTTTATATCCGACGTGATGCTAAACTCTGCTGGTGAAGGTCACCAGGAAACAAACAGAATTAAACTGTTGGATGTAAAGCCTGGTTTATTGTGGAATTTGGAAGGTTGTCACATTTTCTACGCTCGAGGTTGAACAGTTAAACAGCCCATTGGAGACTTTTGACTTTTAAATTTTATGCAGGCCATATGTCGGATGGTTTGGTGCCATCATGGAATCAAATAAATCTAATCGGGAATGAATCTGTTCCCTGGAAAGGCCAAGGGAGTTCATCCAACCAGTCTACATGTGTTTTGCGAATCTGGAGGAGGCATTTGACCGGTGGTATGGAGACTTGGAGCTTTTGTGACAGGCTGTCCGGTTTCTGGTAGTAAGTCAATTCCATTTCCTGTGAGAGTCGGACTCTGTCAAGGCCACCCTTTGTCACCAATTCAAAATTTCTAGGCACAGCCGAGGAAGTGGTGGATCCAGTTTGGTGACCTCAGGATTGGATGCCTGCTTTTTGCAAATGATATGGTCTTGTTGGCTTCATTGGGCCGTAATCTCCAACTCACATCGGACCAATCTGCTACAGCGTGTGAAGCAGCCTTGCCTGGAAAAGGGTGAAGTGTCTCCTGCAGCACAGGGACAGGGTCCTGCCCTCAAGTATAAGATGGTTGTTTATCTTGGGGTCTTGTTCACAAGTGGGGGACGGATGGAGCAGGAGATCGACAGATCAATTGATCCGGTCTCTGCTATGGTTACACCAGAGTCAGACCAGGACTTTGTCACAGACTTTGTTCAGAGAATGCTTTCAAACTCAACAACGATGTGTGGTGAGAGGAGAGCAGGCAGTAAGAAGATTTAACCTGGTGGTGTGAAGGACAAAAGGTTGACCCTTAGAAGGAGAAACAGACTTAGAGCCTGCGGAGAGGATGGGCACCATCACGTACCATCCGCCTGCTGGAGATTAGCATCAATCCACCTCTTATACGGTGAAAATCAGCTGAGCAGAAATACAGGCTTTATGCTGGAAAGTAGAGCTCTTGAATCACTGGGACCAGTCTGATTAAATCTGCATGGTGATTACAATTGGCGGAGCAGAGTGTGTCCTTATAGAAGAGAAGGTGACGCATGAAGATGTGCTCTGGGATTAAAGACGTACGCACTGCTTTGGGGAATAATTTGAACATCAAAATATAAAAATTCCTGGCATTTTCTGGATTTTACTGGATTGTTTTGACCTTGGATTGAATTCTGGATTCTACAAACTTAGTCTGTGAAACTTCAGTCTGTCTTTAGACTTAATAATAACTTCATGCTCAGTTTCACTGAAATGATCGGTGTTACGTGTTAAGTACTTTTTTTGCATCAAGGCACTTTTTGTTTGGAACAAAACATGACACACTGGTCCCAGGGGGGTTGGCCTAGAGGTAGAGATACTGTGTTTTGACCAGGAGGACCTGGTTCAATCCCCACTGGGCCCAAGACGTCCCTGGGACTACAGGAGATAAGAGAAAAAAAACACTGATAAAACAAAAAAACATGACTCTCTGGAGTTGTAGTGGTTTTTAGACCTTTGTTGTTTTTTATGCAGAAGAGAATGAAAAACTCAGCTTCATTGGCCCGTGATCTCCCCCACGAGTGGGAGGGATGGAGCGGGAGATCGACAGGCGGATTGGTGCTGCGTCAGCAATAACTAGGACGCTGCATCGATCTGTCGTGGTGAAGAAAGAGCTGAGCCAAAAAGGAAAGCTTTCGATTTACAAGTCGATATACGTTTCTACCCTCACCATGGTAACCAGGATCTACATTCCTACCCTCACCATGGTAACCAGGATCTACAGTATGTGCCTACCCTCACCATGGTAACCAGGATCTACGTTCCTACCCTCACCATGGTAAACAGGATCTACGTTCCTAACCTCACCATAGTAACCAGGATCTACGTTCCTACCCTCACCATGGTAACCAGGATCTACATTCCTACCCTCACCATGGTAACCAGGATCTACAGTATGTGCCTACCCTCACCATGGTAACCAGGATCTATGTTCCTACCCTCACCATGGTAACCAGGATCTACATTCCTACCCTCACCGTGGTAGCCAGGATCTACGTTCCTACCCTCACCATGGTAACCAGGATCTACGTTCCTACCCTCACCATGGTAACCAGGATCTACGTTCCTACCCTCACCATGGTAACCAGGATCTACATTCCTACCCTCACCATGGTAACCAGGATGTACTTCCTACCCCCACCATGGTAACCAGGATCTACGTTCCAACCCTCACCATAGTAACCAGGATCTACGTTCCTACGCTCACCATGGTAACCAGGATCTACGTTCCTACCCTCATCATGGTAAATAGATCTACGTTCCTACCCTCACCATGGTAACCAGTATCTACGTTCCTAACCTCACCATAGTAACCAGGATGTACTTCCTACCCCCACCATGGTAACCAGGATCTACGTTCCAACCCTCACCATGGTAACCAGGATCTACGTTCCTAACCTCACCATAGTAACCAGGATGTACTTCCTACCCCCACCATGGTAACCAGGATCTACGTTCCAACCCTCACCATAGTAACCAGGATCTACGTTCCTACGCTCACCATGGTAACCAGGATCTACGTTCCTACCCTCATCATGGTAAATAGATCTACGTTCCTACCCTCACCATGGTAACCAGTATCTACGTTCCTACCCTCACCATGGTAACCAGTATCTACGTTCCTACCCTCACCATGGTAACCAGGATCTACATTCCTACCCTCACCATGGTAACCAGGATCTACGTTCCTACCCTCACCATGGTAACCAGGATCTACGTTCCTACCCTCACCATGGTAACCAGGATCTACGTTCCTACCCTCACCTATGGTCACCAGCTGTGGGTGGTGATCGAAAGAATGAGATTGCGTATTACAAGCAGCCGAAATGAGCTTCCTCCGCAGGGTGGCTGGGCTCTCACTCAGAGATCGGGTGAGGAGTTCTGCCATCCAGGAGCAGCTCGGTGTCGAGCCGCTCCTCCTCCAACTCGAGAGAAGCCAGATGGAGTTCCTTGGGCATCCGGTCGGGATGCCTCTCCCGAGCGCCTCGCTGGTGAGATGTTTTGGATACGTCTTACTGGGAGGAGACCAAAAGGCAGACCCCGGACCCACTGGAGAGACTATGTCCCACAGCTGGCTGGGGAACGACTTGGGATCCTTCCAGGTGAGCTGGAAGATACAGCCGGATGAGAGAAGCCTGGGCTGCTCGTTTGAGGCTGTTGCCCCCGCGACCTGGCTTCGGATAAGCGGAAGACGACGGAACAGAAACTGTGCACAGAACAACCAGAGTTCACAGACTTGAACCAGCAACCTCTAAGTTGCCAGGCTTTGTAAAATCCACATTTTGCAGCCTGTAGTCCAGTCGATCAGCCTCAGTAATGAACTGGACCTGGGGACCATTAGACTGATGGTTTTCCTCTACATCAACACACGCTGGTACACATAACCTGAAACTCATCGCTCAGTGACAGTCAGACCAAGTGTAGAACGAGTTGAACAATTTGGCCCCAGCAAGGCGTCTGACATTCTAATTAGGGAATTTGCTGCTCCAGTTTAGCAGTGATGGAGCGGAGCTTGTTATCACACATAGCAGGCCACATACCTGGCACGCTACAGCGCTCGCTCCAGTCCAACTCCGTCAATGGCTCACATCCCTCTACGGACTAAATAAATGAACCACCTGATGTTCAAGTGAAAGCCAGCCAGAGATAATGATTGGTGGGGGAATAACAATTACAAACTTACTTTTCTAAACGATATAAAGTTCAAAACCAGCACAAGTAGTGAATGAAATGATCCTGTAAACGCTGGTGATGCTAATTAGGCTCAACAGGAGTATCTTTAAACTTCGTTTTCCGCTCTGACCTGCAGTTTCTCCTCCAAATTATTTATTATATGGCATCATAGACGCTTTGATTTCCTCCTAAAGACCCGCTGTGACGAGCCAATTATGTCGAGGGTAATTAGTGTGTTTGAAATGAGGTAATGTTACTTTAAGAATAAAATGTTTTTCACAGTAACGAGAGGGAAAGTCAACAGAGTCTGGAGGGTGCTAACGATGCTGTGATTACAAAGTTAGACCACAAAACACAAACTATTTACCTCATCGTTTCTCACCTTAAGTCGTACTTTACCGGAACCTCCGGGGCTTTTTATCCACTTTTATTTGGAAAGACGTGAGTCTTAAAGGGCCAATCTCATGCAAAAGTGACTTTCCAGAGTTTTCTAGCTTGTAAGAGTGATGTCCGGGCCTTGTATATGTGTGTGTGTGTGTGTGTGTGTGTGTGTGTGTGTGTGTGTGTGTGTGTCTTTCTAGATTGATTTAGCCCGTTTTTCTGTGGATTTCTGGAACGCTCAGACAAAACAGCCAATGAGCAGATGTCTAAAGTATGACGCATTTGACGAAGCCAGGACGGACTTCGCACACGCCCCCCTCCCTCCTCACCACCCGCCCGCCCTCCTCACCCGCCTCCACTCCGGCCTTACGCCCTCACAAACTCGCTTTCAACGTCCCATATACAGGCTGGTTCGCTGCTCTGCGTCTTTTTTATTTATTATTATTCTGGATCCAAAATGTAGGGCTGAACATGATGAATCGACATGATAAAATCTTATTTCAGACACTACCAAACCGCTACGCACGGGTTTACGCCTGCCTTCCCCCTCCCGCTCAGAAATGGGCGGAGGAATAGCGGCTCAGTGAGAGCAGAGGGCTGAGCTTGTACTTTCTCAGGACGGGTGGGGGGATGAGCGATACCCGGCCTTTCATAGTTCCGGGTCTGTGACTGCGCTCCACCAAATCAATATATTTTCATAACTATGATGTAATGCATGTTGTAAACCCCACATTTTGCGTGTGTATGTGCAGAGGATACAATGTGAAAAGAGTTATTTTGCATGAGATGGGCCCTTTAAAAGATTTTAGCCACAAGTTTTGCAATTAAAATTGTTGCAACTTTAAAAAAAAAAATCTGAATAAACATTCATTTTTAAGACTTTTTTAACAATAAAATGACATATTTCGGAATTGTTCCATTCCGGATTCCAGGGTTTGGGTTGCCAGGTTGGACACAGTGTGACCGGACTGGGACGCCAGTGGATAGGGGCGAGGGGGCATCGAGGTGTTAAACACCTGGTGTTTGCACTGCAGCCCTCAAATTTACCTTCTGGAAAATTAAGCACAATCAATTCAATTCAATTCTGAATGTTTTTACATTTTTTGGCCGCCTGCTTATTCACTACAATAACTTACAGTTGGGAAAAAAATTATCTAAACCAAGTTCGAATGCATCGTATTTCTGGAAGAAAATTACACTGAAATCAGTTTAAATGATGCCTCACGAACACAAAATAATTTTCTTTCCATAGTCTTAAAATAAAGCCTGTATTTTGTCTGTGAGCGAGCGGGTTGCAGGTTTCACCAGCAGGATAAAGATTGCTCTGAACTTCTGTGTCATGTTTACGGGCTGACAGCCTGAAGCCTGGAAAGATGGATTCTCTCATGATTGCTATCTCGCAAATTTAGTTCGAGTATGAGGACATCTCATGGGCACAGGAAGAACATCCTAGTGTGCATCCAGATAAGTTTTCCTTTAAAAAACAGCAGATCAAGGAAATGAGCTTGGCAGATGCCGTGCACCTCAGGTGTCCCAGTCTCTACAGAACATCAATGCAAACTGGATTCTATGACTTCTTCGCACGTTTAAATTTCTATTTTTTTAACTCTTGTCACATCTGAGTCTTCTTCATTCAGTTTTAAAAAGCAGATAATAAATTGAAATTTTATTTTATTGTCTCAGAGGAACAGCACATGTTAGAGGTTTTAAAGTCAGAGAAGTCAGACTGAGATGGTTTGGACATGTGCAGAGGAGAGAGAGAGAGTACATCAGAAGAAGGATGCTGGGTTTGGAACCACCAGGAAAGAGGACTAGAGGAAGACCAAAGAGGAGGTTCATGGATACAGTGAAGGAAGACATGAAGATAGTTGGTGAAGAGGATGAGGTTGACTGAAGAGGATGCAGCAGATAGGGTTAGATGGAAGAAACTAACTTGCTGTGGCGCCCCCTGGAGGGAAATGCCGAAAGATGAAGATTTTAATTGTCTTAGTTGGTGATGCGGCTGTAAATTGTAAAATTAACCATGTTTCCATATTTAACATGGTCTGTTTTTAATGTTCAATTAGTGGTAAAAAAAAATACTGTGCACATTCGGGGTGGCATGGTGGCGCAGTGGGTAGCACAGTGGCCTCACAGCAAGAAAGCCGTGGGTTTGATTCCCGGGTCGGGACGAGGCTTGGAACACTGTCCTTTCTGTGTGGAGTTTCCATGTTCTCCCCGTGTAAGTGTGGGTTTTCTTGGGGTACTCCGGTTTCCTCCCACCCTCCAAAAACATGCATGTAAGGTTGATTGGCCGGTGCCAAATTACCCCTGGGAGTGGTCGTGTGTGTAAGGCCCCGCGACAGACTGGCGACTTTTTAGGGGTGTACCGCCGCCCCTTGCCTCGGATGGGCTCCTGTACCCCCGCAATCCTCCCTGGTGAAGAAAGTGTGTGATATGTGCACATTTGGGTTTATATATTACTATCAGGCTGCACTGTGGCCTCACACAGAGAAGGTTGGGGTTCAAATTCTGGGTGGGAACAAGGCTTGGATCACTGGGCTTTCTGTGTGGAGTTTGCATTTTCTCCCAGCGTATGGGTAGATTTCCTCCGAGTGCTCCTGTTTCCTGTATTCCTACTGTGAAATTATCTCCAGGAATGCGTGCGTGCGTGCGTGTCTCGACCCACAACAGACTGGTGACCTGTTCGTAGTGTACCCAGCCTCTCGCCTTGAATCAGCCGGTATACATAGGCTCTGGCATTCCCCACAACCCTCTTAAGGATGGACGGTTCAGAAGATGAATGAATCAATAAATTATAGGAAACTAAAGTACAACTTGAATCCAAGTCTTTGGTTTTTGACACCTCGCCAAAAATCGGAGACAGTTTCTACCAGTTTTTTCGGCGTAAACTGTCAGAAACTTGCCAGGGGTTGATTTCCACCGGCGGAAATGCAACCCTGCCAAACTTTATCTTTTCTCTTAGCAAAGACTCGTCTGTTTACATACTTTTTTCTCTTTCAGCCTCAAATTCAGAGTTTCAATTATAAGTTTATTTAAACTAAAACCAATCATCTTCTTTCCTTTCAAGCACTTCCGTTATCATTCCATCCATCCAAGTCTAGGCGGAGAGAAGAGCGTCACATTTTTAGGCCATCTTTTCTTCTCCAACATCTCATCCACTGCCTTGCTGCTATGCTCAATCAAGCTCTTTTTTTCCCTGATCCTCTTAATTCCCTCCTCCACCTATTAACTGCAGTGCATGACCGTTTTCTGTGGCCCACCAGTCTGTACAATAAGCGATCCGATGCTCCGGCGAGCCAATCAGACCACATGAACGCTCGTATTAATCTAAGTCATTCGTTAAGAGTGGAGACACTAAATCAAACCCGTTGAAGGACGCACACACAAAACAGCTTGCGAGGTGTCCCAGCGCTGTGGGCGTGCGATAAATCATCCAGCCAGCTCAATTCAATCTGAAACAGCCGCCTACAGATGTACAGTGGTGGCTCTGATCTGCATGAGCTGAAACAGCCCGAGGTCGCAGTGGGAATTAGTTCTGTCTCAGAGGACCTTAAAGAGGGAGTAATTGTGCTTTTGAGGGGTAATAATTCTTATTTTAAAAGCATAAATAGAATAACATGATACTTTATGTTGGCTCAGGAGGTGACATTTACCCAGTTTGACTTCCATCTTTAACACTAAAGTCCCCCTATCTCTCGCTTCCTGTTTAGCCCTACACCCTACATACAGTATATGCACGACACAGCGTAAATTTTATGCAAGGGCACAAATACAGTGAACCTGAAGTGAGGTACCGAGCAAGAGCGAAGCATGTGCAAAAAACACTCCTCTTTACAAAGAATAAAATCCTGACAGTCATCTTAACACTTCTTAAGTGTATGAATTTGTGAAGCTAGGATGTTCGATTTGTTCGAGTTTTATCTGAAATGCTTTAAAGCATTTATTTAATCGTTCCATTTTGTCTCTGAATTGCTTGAAAATACTTATAAGCTCACCCAGCAGAGCCGACATGTTCTGGAAAATTCGTAGAAGTTCTGGAGTGATGGCCGGGCTGTTCTCCAAGGTCACCAACCTGAAGGCGTGGAGACGAGGACGTCAGAGGAAATGCAGAGAAACAGGAAAAATAGATATTTTAAAAAAAAAACAAAAAAAAAAAACAGAAAACTAGGCATGGATAAGTTTAATATTGACAATAAAAAACAGATGATTTTAAAAAAGAAAAGGGCCGTTAGAGCTCTGAGAGCAATTTGTACCAACTATAGATGAACTAATTAGGTTTACAAGGTCAGGCCATTAAAAATAACCCTTTCAAAAGTCGAGGTCACGAATTGATTTGAACGAGAGCCAATAAAGGGATTTGAATTAAACTACCCACTGCTGCTCAGTACAGACTATAGATGGGATGATTCAGCCATTCAAATTCTGACTAGATTTTGGAGACAATTTTCTAATTTTTTTTCTAATTTTTTTGTAGTATATTTTCAAATTTCAAAGTCTCCCCAATCATTTAAAACAGTTTTGTGTTTGAAATTTTTTAAACTTATAAACACTAAATAATAAAATTCAAAACACTATAAAATTATTCAAGCTTAGAAAATTTCTTCTTTAAAAAAAATATTTTTGCTGAAGTTGAATAAAAAGAAACAAACGAGTGAAAAAGTTTTTGTAGAAAAATCTTGTAAACAGTAAAAACTAACATCAGAATGAACATATTGACTGGATCTGGTTTTAGATTTTAGGTTCTATAGCGTTACATTTTAACCCTTACGTGTCCAACACGTAAGGGTTAAACACGTAGCTCCATCCTACCCAAATCAGTACTGCCTAGCAGCTGGTTTGTACCCCTCTCTTAGACTGTTTGGGGCTACCGGATACACACATTTCCCCAGGAGAGGAATAATAAAGTATTCTGTAACTGCATCGAAACTGAGAGGTTTATATTTTTTTAAGTGTTCTGGAAAAAATAATTAGCAAGTAAAAAAATTTTATTTCTGAAAATAGTTTCCAAGCAGTTCTGTCCAACTGTAAACCACCTTTATGTACGTTGTTACAGAAATGTTCTCATGATGGGAGCTTGTAGCAGCTCTTAGTCTGAACGTAGGGCGGTCTGCTGCTGCATATAGCAGCAAATTTTTATGATAAACGTAGCATGTTTGGCTTTTGTTTTCTAAGAATTTTTGGCAAATAGAACTTTAATAAGTGTTTAAATTAGAGTCTGACTTTGTTTTTGTTTCTCAGAGGTCACAGTTGGATTGTGCACATGCACAAAATCAGTTGGCGTGTGGTTTGGATCGAACCCATACTGCAAAATCCAACCATTTCTAATTCTTAGTACCATATATTTTGGACTATAGGTTTCAGTTTTTTTTCCTAGTTTGGTCGGGGTACAGCTAATACTCCAGATCGACTTATTTGTATATGTTACCCCTTCTTTTATGCATTTTTGGCTGGTTCGACTTATAGTCCGAAAAATCCGGTATGACCTACAAATAATCAGACACATTTTGTGATTCTGGGCAGGCGGAGGCCTTTTGTTCGACCACCAACAAAAATGTTTTTAGCCAAAGAAAAATTTGTGTTTCAAAGTCTTTTTTTCTTTTATCTGTTTGTTTATTTGCTGTTATTTTCTTTTGCTTTAATCTTTTAGAGTTTTGTTTGTCTTTGTTTCTGTTGTTAGAGCTCTCCTCCATCTCAGTCATGTCTTTTTGGAGATATCTCAGAGGAAAATCTGCCACCTTTGGGTTCTATAAGTACAGATAATGGCACAAAAAGAGGCTAAAACAAACCTAATGCATCGAACACTACAACTATATCCCCAAACTCATCAGTAAGTTCATAAGCTGGTTCATTTGATCATCATCTAAGTTAAAATATCTGTTTGTGTTGGATGTGCTCGTACCAAAGCTCCAGTCCGTCTTCCAGCAGGTAGACGTGTGGTGGCTGAGAAACATCCGTGCTGAGTTGGATAACAGGCAAAAGAAATGGATACAGGTTCTTGCTCTCTGCTCCCAGACCCTGTAGGAAACACAAAGTCACAAAGAAAACCTGATTTCAGAACAGATCACAGTCGATCAGCCCAAAAGTAAACTCTTGATGGTGTTTATCTTGACATTAAAAATATCTAATATCTCTATCTTTCGGGCATCTGGTCAGGATGCACCCCGAACGCTTTGCTGGTGAGGTGTTTCGGGCACGTCCCACCGGGAGGCGATCAAGAGGCAGACCCCAGACCCGCTGGAGAGACTATGTCTCACAGCTGGACAGAGAACACCTTAGGATCCTTCTAGGTGAGCTGGAGGATGCAGCCGGGGTGAGAGAAGCCTGGGCTTCCCGTCTGAGGCTGTTGTCCAGGCAACACAGCCCCGGATGAGCGGAAGATGCTGGAACGGATATGTCTATCTTTATCACACTGTGTCACATAAACTTTAAAACCTGCTTCAGTCTTTTCTGGCTTTTAGTTTAATTTGTCTTCAACCAACAATCATTTGTACTTACTCCAAGTCGACCACCAGGTGTATAGGTGTGAAAAATAAATACGAAATGAAGTCCGTCTTACCAGCTCAGCGACTTTAACTTTACATTTAGTGAGTATTTAGACCCTCCAGTGAATCGTTTATCAAAAAAAACCGACAATCTAGCGGCCTATTCTAGTTGTTTGCGATTTTGGGAGTCTGTGACGTGAAACCACATTGCTAAGCCTATTCTCACAAAGCAGCGCCTGTTGTTGCTGCAGTGGCCCCTCCCAAAGCACTGTGTGCATGCAAAATTGGGCTGTGTGCGCGTGCAAGCAAAATTTGTGTGTGTTAGAGACAAAAAGAGAGCGATCGAGAGAGAAGACATTGTCTGTCTGTGTGCTTGAGAGTAAGGAATTTGTCTGTGCTGTATGTGTGTGTGCCTGTGTCCGTGATGTCTAATGGTAGTGCAACAACAACGCAACATGTTTTGAGGGTAGTTTTACCACCGGCTGTAAACAATCTGTGTGTGTTTGTGATGTTGACACTGGACTAGTAGATCTCAGGAGGTATAATATATGAAAAGTACGTCTTGGGCCAAACAAGGTTGGGCACCCCTGCTGCAGGTCAATCGTTTTTGTTCACCATACAAAATGATAAGCTAGATTAACCATTTAAATTTTAAGAACAAATATTCAAGCTGAAATCCAAGCTGTTCAGTCAGATTTAAGTAATCCTGCAGAAATAAATTCATAAAGATCTTACATGGAGCTCTGTAATGTGAGAAAATAAAACTTCTTGAAGGTGCACGAGTTAGTCATTGTTTCATGTTCATTTGAAAGCTTCTTTCAAACAATGGAGACCCATTAAGTGTCATTACTTAGTAAAAAAAAAAAAAAAGCAACAGGAGCTAAATTACAGCTCCTTTCCTTTCGTTTAGATTTGAATGACAATTAAGATAATATCAGAGGAAGGGAGAGTCTGTCTTGGGGAATTGTTCCCTGACAAGATCTTATTTAAAAGCCACTTTGTTGCAAGTATGTGCACACATTGGTTAATTATGCACATTTAAACACTTCATACCAAATCCAGAATGATTTATTCTCAAGCTGTAATGTTTGTTTTGTAATGTGGCAGAAATTTATCAAGGACGACATGAATAAGCACAAACAGTTAAAAAAAAAAGAAGAGATGTTTGATGGTTTTCAATGGAAAAGGATCATTTACAAGCATCCATAGAGAAATAAAAATATGTCCTCACACATTAACTTCCACCAACAAGCATGTTCAGTCACGCTCATGAATTATGCAGCATGAAAATCTCTTTCCCCTTGAAACATCACTTCCATCTTTTTCACACGTTCCCTCCAAAGGCTGGCTGCTGGGAACGTAACCAGCGTCTGACACCGTGCCCTTTCAAAGCACCCCATCACTTCATATTTCATGTCGTTTTTATACATTCGCAAAGAACGCCCACAAAAAGTCGCCTGAAGTCACACAGGCACAAACGCCTGTGCCACTGTGGATGTTTCTTCTTCTGCTTTTTTTTTTTTTTTTTTTTTATGAACGGAAGAATTAATCTGTATGAAGGCACAGATGATCCAGAGGAACGTCTCAGAACTGTCAACACGGTTCCACTGATGGCATGACATTAATTTGCTCTTGCCTTCTTCGACGTGGGTGTAAAAGAGAAAAAAAAAAAAAAAATCTTTGCTCAATCCCCAGTTGGCACAACCTTGCCTCTCCATCACAAACACAGAGTTACTTCCACAGAATTTCAGCCAAGTTCAGAAACAAACAAGCAGAAACGGCGGCTTTTCGAGACTTAACAGCTAGCGATGCACTGCTGGGTTCATTGGGGTTAATAATTCTTATAATGTAGCAAATAAAACACTGGTACCAGCACCAGGCTGATATTAAGACGCTGTACTGCTACTCCTAGATGGTAAAAAAGATCTTTTATAATGTTGATGCATTGACCCTAGGCATGGGCAAAGTATGGCCCGCAGGCCACATGTGGCCCATTAAGCACTTTAATCCGGCCCACCGAAGAAAAAAATTAAATAAATAAACCTTGTTAGTTTTATTTCCCCTGCAATTCCGATGTTTCCTCGCTAGATGGTGCACTCCGGATATATTAGGTGCGTTCGAGATGACACAGGCGATGACCGATCTGCGCCGATCAGAACTGCGTCTGCCTGTGTCATCTCGAACGCACCTATTGGCTTTGTTGAGAAAACAAGAACACTGCTCCCATTCAAATGTGTGTGTCTCTGTGATGCGGACGCTATCAAAATATACAGTGTGCATAGATATGGAAAGCCATCGGGGACAATGCACGCACGTAACAAGCGTGTTAGATGTTAGAACAAGCAAAATGTTACATCGAAGCGCTTAGATTTCAAACCTAGCGCCGCTAGATTTGAAAGCTTGTTTAATCTAGCGCCATTCTGATGATCTAATCTAGCCGTTACCAAAGCATGCCATCCATCTGATCCTGTTCCGGCCCCCTGGTTTAATGTTAGAACTCAATGCGGCCCACGGGCAATGTTCCCTCTAAGCTGCACGCCTGCGCAATTGCACACTGCTTGCAGATCAATAGCGCACAAGAAGACCTATGCAGCGCACAAAAAAGAAACTCAGTTTAAACTAAAGATGGTAAAACAAGACAGAGCTTCGGAACAAATCTCTTTCTTCTTTCTTTCTGAAACAAATTGCTTCAAACTACCGCTTCGGAATTTGACTCGTCACTGCTGGTGACGTCACAAAAGAGTAAAAGTTTTTGCTCCGCCCCCTTCTGCTCAGGAAGCTTGTGTGTTTGCTCAGACACATAAAAAATTAGAGGCAACTTTGCCCGCGGGTCAAAAAAGTTTGCCATCCCTGATCAGTGGTGGATGAAGTACTTACTTTTTGTACTTAAGTAAAAGTACAGATGATTAGGCAAAAAAATTACTTAAGTAAAAGTACAAAAGTAGTTGGTGTAAATTGTACTTTTTAAGTAAAAAGTAAAAGTATTCGACCATAATTCAAATGTTATTTTTTGTGCTATAGAGTGTCACCATGGCAACCAGGGTAAATACTCTGCAGGGGTGTGACCACCCTCTCCCGCCTCTTTTGGTCCACAAAAAAAAATAAATAAATAAATAAAAGGACAGGGGGCAAGTCAAGCTATCCCCTAGAAGGACCAGTGAATGGGCACCAAAATGCAGGAAAAAGACACTTATTTTTTAAAATGTTTGGGGGCGGAGGCCCCCCAGTCACTATATACTGGCTTTGTCAAAGCCCCGCCCCCCTTTGGAAAATTCTAGATCCGCCCCTGCTCTGTGTAATGATGGCTCAACTTTTTATTTAGAAGTAAACACAACGAACAACGATCTACTGACTCTTTTTAATTTGTACTACATTTGATGTTAGGTTTTTGAATGAATGCGGAAAATGTTTCTCGATTCATGACTTCTTCTCCCGATCAACTGTTTCTTTTGATTTTGGCGATGCGGCTTCAAGATGCGCTAAAAAACCTGTGTATTTTTCAAATTCCTGAACGAAAATGTAACGAAAAATGTAAAACACATTTTTAAAAAGTAGCGAAGTAAAAGTACAGATATTTACTCTAAAAATGTAGTGAAGTAAAAGTAAAAGTACCGGTCTTAAATTTTACTTCAGTAAAGTACAGATACACAATTTTTTTACTTAAGTACAGTAACGAAGTACATTTACTTCGTTACGTTCCACCACTGCCCCTGATTTAGCCACCTGCCATTTGCAGTTATTTTCCAGCAGTAGAGACGTACGCACGTACGAAGCGCAAAAGTGGGTCCTAAGTAACACTAAACATCAGAGGTCACAAATTACTCAAACCTACATGAAGGAAATAGAAAAATATTTCAGGACCGTTTCTGAAATGGAAATAATGCTCAAACAAGGTTTCAAAATAAGAGTAAATGGTTCATTGTGGCATTATAGCCCCTCTTTATTGGCCACTCCCACAGGGGGTCAAATAGCCCCAATGCACATGTGGCAGCTCATCTACATCCCGTGGCGAGAAGATGAGGACCCTGCTGCTTCACATTAACTGCCGCTGTCTTCTGTTGTCTGCGTTCTTCTTATTTCTGCGTCTGTTAGTGAGACTTAATCCCGAAGCAGCGCCAAAATAAACCAGACTTTACTTTCCCTTTTAGGCGACTTCCTGCATATTTTGGGTGAAGTGGATCAAATCCACCGAATAGATTAAAATCAAATTAATATGAAGGAGCAGTTTGGTAATCCAAACCCCGTCAGCTGTGCACCATCATGTGTCTCATTTGGTTTGCCAGATGTGCTCCAGCATTAGCCTCTCAAAGGGAGCTTGTCAGCATCACTTAGCTCTCCATCTGACACTATGAAGAATTGCAGCCACACTGAGGTCCAAATCTTATTGAAGGCAGAGGCGAGTGTCCTCCGAGGAAGGAAACAAGTTTGTGTCTGCGGCTATTTTTGTATGAAGACACAAAACAAACGACAAAGAATGCGAGACATCGGGTATCGAGATTTTGCGATACATCAGATTAATTAGCACGTTAACACGGTCACACCAAATCTGACAAAAATCCAATTGCCTTTTTTTTTAAATATATATGTTCCATGGGGTCACCAGGGAGCCGTGCTATTTTGACTTATTCTTGTTTTAACTCAGGGGTGGGTTGTTTTCACACCTATGGGCCCCAAAAGGTCCTAATGTGTGACCAAAGGGCCACACCCAAATCAAAAACATGGTGTGGATTGACAATTTCAGTCAGTCCCCTTCTTAAGATGGTGGAGACGGTGGCCGCGTGGTTAGCGCGTTCGCCCGCGGACCGGAATGTCGCGGGTTCGCGTCCCACGGGGAGCACGTCTGGGGTCCTTGGAGGGGACACCTAACCCCCGCTTCTCCCACCATTGGCGCCGTTGAGGGGCGGCCTGCTGCGGTGTGGGGAGTGCAGCGGACAAATTTCCCCGGTGAGGGATGAATGGAGTAATTCAAAAAAAAAAAAAAAAAAAAAAAAAAAAAAAAAAAATAAAAAATAACCATCCATCCCTAACGGGGTTGCGGAGGGTGCCGGAGCCCATCCCGGCTAATTCAAGACGAGGGGCAGGGTACACCCCGAACAGGTCTCCACTCTGTTGCAGGGCCACACACATACACGAACATTCCTAGGGACAATTTGACACCGGCCAATAAAACTAACATGCATGTCTTTGGAGGGTGGTAGGAAACCGGAAAACCTGGAGAAAACCCACGCATACACAGGGAGAACATGCAAACTCCACACAGAATGGACAGTGTTCCAGGCCTCGTCCCCACCTGGGACTCGAACATACGACCTTCTGGCTGTGAGGCCACTGTGCTACCCATACGCCATCGTGCTGGATTGACAATTTAAAAAAAAAAGGGGGGCGGGGGAGGAAACAATAAGCTTTCATTTCAACTTGTTTAATTTAAAACAAAATCTTTCGTATCCACAGTTATTCTTTTTTGCTTCGTTAAGTTTTACAATAAAAAACACTTTTGTCAACCTAAATTATCTTGTTATGATACTAGAAGAGAAACACAAATAAATCTAATTCAAACGGAAATGTGACCAAATTAATCTGAAAAAACAACTTTCTTGTGGAAAAACGAATGAAAAAAACCCAAATGTTATAGAAAGTCTAATATTTTGACACCAAAATGAATAAAACCCAACAAGTCTGTGTCTGCAAATCACTGCCTTTTGGAAAACAATGGGATCTGAAAGGCCAGAATTAAACGTTAGAAAGACCGTATATGGCCCTCGAGCCGTAGTTTGCCCACCTCAGCATTAACATTTTACATTTTAAAAGCCCATGGGCAATCCTTACAAATAAATATGACCCCGTTAAAACCAAGCTGCTAACTCCCTGGCAAATCAGTGAGACGCTTTAAACTGGTAGAGACAAAACAAAATACAAAACACTCACCATAACGACAGTAGTCCCTTTAAAACTGCACCGTCACTTTAAGACTGCACTGTAACTGATTCTGTAAATAATCATCTAAAACCTCTCATGTCGTCTCACTGCTATGTGTTTGGTTTTATTTCTTTCTGTTGCGTCGTCTTCCGCTAATCCGGGGCCGGGTCACAGGGGCAACAGCCTCAGACGGGAAAACCAGGCCCCTTTCACCCCGGCTGCATTCTCCAGCTCACCCGGAAGCATCCCGAGTCGTTCCTGAGCCAGCTGTGAGACATAGTCTCTCCGGCGGGGTCCAAGTTCTGGCTCTCGGTCTCCTTCCGGTGGGACGCGTCCGAAACACCTCACCAGCGAGGTGCTCGGGAAGCATCCTGACCAGATGCCTGAACCACGCCATCTGGCTTTTCTCTCCACCTGGAGGAGGAGCGGGTTGACACCGAGCTCCTCCCGGATGGCAGAGCTCCTCACCCAATCTCTGAGTGAGGGCCCAGCCACCCTGCAGTGGCTCATTTCGGAATATTGTTCTTTCAGTTACCACCCACAGCTGGTGAACATGGTGAGGGTGGTGACCATTATCTACACTCACCGGCCACTTTATTAGGTACACCCGTCCAACTGCTGTTTAACATTTAATTTCTAATCAGCCAATCGCATGGCAGCTACTCAGTGCATTTAGGCATGTAGACATGGTCAAGACAATCTCCAGCAGTTCAAACCGAGCATCAGAATGGGGAAGGAAAGGGATTTGAGTGATTTTGAACATAGCATGATTGTTGGTGCCGAAAGGGTTGGTCTCAGTATTTTAGAAACTGCTGATCTACTGGGTATTTAACGCACAACCATTTCTAGGGTTTACAGAGAATGGTTCGAAAAATAAAAAATATTCATTGAGCAGCAGTTCTGTGGGCCTGTTATGCCTTGTTGACGCCAGAGGTCAGAGGAGAATGACCAGACTGGTTCGAGCTGATAGAAAGACAACAGTGACTCAAATAACCACCCTTTACAACCAAGGTAGGCAAAAGAGCAGCTCTGAACAAACAGTATGTTGAACTTTGAGGCAGATGGGCTATAGCAGCAGAAGACCACACCGGGTGCCACTCCTTTCAGCTAAGAACAGGAAAGCGAGGCTAAAATTTGCACAAGTTGATTGAAATTGGACAATAGAAGATTGGAAAAACGATGCCTGATCTGATGAGTCTCGATTTCTGCTGCGACATTCGGATGGTAGGGTCAGAATTTGGCCTCATCAACATGAAAGCATGGATCCATCCTGCCTTGTATCAACGGTTCAGGCTGGTGGTGTAATGGTATTTTCTTGACACTCTTTGGGCACCTTGGTACCAATTGAGTATCGTTGCAACGCCACTGCCTACCTCAGTATTGCTGCTGACTATGTCCATCCCTTTATGACCACGATGTACCCAACGTCTGATGGCTACTTTCAGCAGGATAATGTGCCATGTCATAAAACTAGAATCATTTTAGACTGGTTTCTTGAACATGACAATGAGTTCATTGTACTCAAATGGACTCCACCGTCACAAGATCTCATCCCATTAGAGCATCTTTGGGATGTGGATTCGCATCACGGATGTGCAGCCGATAAATCTACGGACACTGTGTGATGTCATCATGTCAATATAGACCTAGCTCTCTGAGGAATGCTTCCAGCACCTTGTTGAATCTGCCACGAAGAATTGAGACAGTTCTGAAGGCAAAAGGGGGTCCAACCTGTTACCAGCATGGTGTACCTAATAAAGTGGCTGGTGAGTGTAGAATCCTAAAAATAAAAGAATGGTATTTTTTGTGTTTTATATGCACATAACTTTTTTTTTGTCGTTCTAAAGAAAAAAAAAATCTAATTTACTTTGGAAAAAAGTGCAAGAAAACACAAAACAACCAACAAATTTAATGCAGTTGAAGAAAATAAGATTATTTGTCAAGTTTTATTTCCTCCGTTTCAGTTTTTCTGTCAAGATCGGTTTATTTTATTTCCTCTAATATCTTTGAAAAACAAGTTAAACTAATTTGTTCTGGTGGGGACGAGAAAATGGGATCATTTCAGTGAAAATAAAAGGAATAAAAGCAGAAAATTTAGAGAATGAAAAGAAAAGCCAGCAGTCGGTTTGACTTACCTGGACCAGGTGGATGAGTGTGGTGAGGATGGCACATCGTAGCATGTTGTGTTCTACCGACTGTTTCCACAGCAGCGGCAGATACTGAACCAGACACCCGACATATGGACGAATCTGAGGCAGGAAGAAAAAGATCAATTTATTCTTAAACCGGGATTTCAGAGGGTTGGTTCAGACGACGAGAGGACCAGTAATTTTACCCTACAAAAAAAGAATAGGTCTGGTTTTGTAGCTTCGGGATCAGATTACTTTATGGAATAAAAATGAATACTTTATTGATCCCTGAAGGTAAATTTGAGTGCTGCAGTGTAAACACCTCGATGCCCCGTTGCCCCATCCACCGGCATCCCAGTCCGGTCGGAATGTGTCCAACCTGGCAACCCAAAACCTGGAGTCCAGAACGGGTCACAAAGCCAGGCGGCAGTGAAGAACACCAAACTGGTCTCTCTGTATTTCACTGGGACCGAGTGAGCGCCTCCAGTTCCTCAAGCGAGCAACCAGACATTTCCATGGAAACCACAAAAACGCAGGGCCCGGAGCACCTCGTCTAGACTGTCTCCTTCTCTGCACCTCCTCCAGATTGTTTCCTTCACCTCATCTCCTCCAGGACCGAACCAACTCCTCCAGCCACACGGATGTGCCTCTGAGAGCCAGCAGCTGGTCGGACATATTAACGGCAGAACGGCTCCATAACCAGCTAGTCGTTGGGAGCTAGCCGGTTATTTATATATTTTTTTTTGCATACTTTATTGATCCCTCACGGGAAAATTTGTGTGCTGCATTACACCGCAGCAGGCTGCCACGACTGCACCAATAGTGGGAGAACAAAGGGTTAGGTGTCTTCACAAAGGACCGTAGATTTAAACTCAGTGGGAATCGAACCTCCGAATTTCCGGTTAACTTCTGGTCTGCGGGCGAACGCTCTACCACTGAGGTAGATTTGCAGTGACTGTTGGTGTTTGAGAACAACAAATAGTGTTGTGCCACCGCAGTGAAGGATGTGAGTTTCTGTCTACGTAGTTGTGGAGCTTTTAGTGACTGCTTAAGATCTGATTAGGATTTTTAAACAGCTTTCGAACATTGTTGCCACGGTAACCCACATTTCGCCAAGCGCAGAACCAACTGTCGTGTGTCCCACGGCCAACGACTGTTCCACCAAGATGCTGTTGGTGCTCCAACCCACCCAACCCAGCACTACGTAGCAGCTGTTCTGAAGCTGCTACGTAGTGCTACCAGACACAAGAATTTCCCCACAGGGGATCCACAAAGTGTCTGTATCTATCTGTAAAAACAATTCTGCTAAATTTCTTTGAGACTTTACTGCTGATGCAGGTGAAGTCACTGTCAGTGAAAATGATTCCTGAATCATAAGATGATACAGAACAATATTTTCTTTTGGGTGCAAAAGCTAACAGTTGTGCGCTGTTTTCACTCCCAGATTGGGTTAGAGTCTTGTTTCTGAAACAAGAGGTTTGATTCCTTAAAATTGGGTTAGAGTTCTGAATTTATCAAAGCCATGGTTTAGTGCTTTCATTTTTTTGGACTAAATACTAGAAATCATGGGGCTAAACATTTTCCTCCTTCTTACTCGTAGTTTTCGGGCTGAATTTGATGCTCTGTATTTGTCCTCCACAAACACTCAGATGTCAGAACGTTTAAGATCTCCCCACATGCCTGTGGGTGGGTCACCGTCCGGTGGACAGATAGTTTAACCAGCATTTAAGAGATTATCGTGCAAAAGGAAGGAAAGCCCTGCAGGGGGGACCTGGGAAATGACATGTGGCCCAGATTCCGGCAGAAGGGGTCGGAAGTACATTAAAGCCTCAAAGGAAGGAGAGGGAGACAAACAGCTCCCCTCCGCTCTGTGTCCAGTCCAGCTGCAGATTGGGGAGGGGTGAACAGGAGGAATCTGTCAGATCATTCACTTTTCAAGTCTTGTTTTTTGTAGATATTTTTGAACAATTTTGCAAATTTATTTTTCACACTGCATGTTTACTTCATTCTAATTATTGCAGTGTGTTCTTCATGCTGGACGGAAAGTGGCAATTTAAACTCATCCATGGAGGTAAAATAGCTTACTGGAGTCCCTATAGATGATAAAAACGACCTTCTGGCTGCCGTGTGGTTTGTAGCTCGTTTACATTTCCGTGTTTGAAAATGTATAAAAGCAACATTTTATTTCTTCATTCATTTCTATGGATTTTTCTTTATCACACGCCTGCCCAAATTTTTCCAGGCTGTAGAAAAAACATGGAGATATTTTCTAAACTTCCTGAATAAAATAATATAAAACAAGATCAAATGAAGCTGAATCTCTGATTTGATAACATTTCTAAGGAGAAATAGATGTTTTGTTTTTGTTTTTTTTTACAAGGGGAAGGCACTAGCTCGGTGGTAGAATGTTCACCGGGTCAAATCCCACTGAGCTCATGTCTAAGTGTCTTTGGAGGAGACACATAACCCCCCATTTCATGTCCATGATGGATAAAAGTTTATTCAGTGATGGAGAGGAGGTCACTGAATAAACTTTTATCCATCATGGACAACCCTGACCATCCTCTCTACCCACTTCTGGACAAGCAGCGGAACTCGTTCTCCAAGAGGCTCAGACAGCTCTGCTCAAAAACCGCCCAGTACCGGAAATCTTTTATTCCCAACACAATAACACTTTTTAATAACTCACAGAATAGCAAATAACTGGTTCATGCTCATGTAATTCATCACTGTTTGTCACTTCATGCTTCTTGTGTTACTTTTTTTTTTTTTTACCCCCTTTGCACTTCCAGTCTGTATTGACCTCAATGTTTTGTCACAATATTCCCTCTAATTTATTATTTTAATATTTTATTATTTTTTATTTATCTTCTTGTATATATACTAATAATAATAATAATGCATTGAACTTATATAGCGCTTTTCTAGACACTCAAAGACGCTTTACATTTATATATATGCATTATTCATTCACTCCATACGATCATTCACACACACAACATTCATTCCTGATGATGGGAGCTATCATGCAAGGCGCAGACTACTATCATCAGAAGCAACTGCTCAAGGACACCTCGGCATGGACTCTGGGCGGGGGATCGAACCTGCGACCTTCCGGTTACGGAGCGGTCGTCCTACCCACGGAGCCATCCTTCCCCATACTGTCTATTTCTTTCTTGTTGCTGCTGTAACGCACAAATTTCCCAAGAGTGGGATTAATAAATCTATCTATCTATTTCTCCCACCAGCCTGCTATGATGTAATGCACAAATTTCCCCATTGAGGGTGAATTAAGTATGTAAAAATGAAAAAGACATAAATTTTACACCAAAGTTTCATCATTTTTGTTTTCTTACGCACACGGAGGCGCGCACGCCATTCTAATGTCAGTGATTTAATTCCATTTTTTAGAAAACAATTGAACTTTTAGCCTATTTTTGAAATACTTAAACTATATGGAATATAAACGAGAGTGAAATTTGCAGGGCCTGGGATGTTTGTAAAGATTGTTTACGAAAAATCCGTGCGTACGTCGACTTCCAAGCAAATTGGGACATTTATATCAGTGGCTGAATGCGTGAACTTTTGCGTAACTTTAAACAAAATCAGAAGCTTGTGTGTGTAAATTACATGACGTGAGGAAAAAAAAAACGACTCAGAACTTGAAGGTAATTGAGGAAAGTAAAATGAAGCATTTGAAGCAGCAAAGAAACAATTAGAAAGCAAACATAAACCTGTCAGAATAAAAGGTTTATGTGTGCCATCCAGCAAAAGATGGTTAGTTACTGCATATGAATTTATTTTAAAACCATGCTGTCGCGTTCCTGCTTCTATGCAATATGCACGCCAGGTTGTACGCCTCCTCTCTTATCTCTAATTTACTGAAATTACGCTTTATATTGTGCATGAGTAACGACAAGCGGCATCAGTTCATTTAAAGACCACTGCATATGCATTTCCTCTTTTATAAGATCCATATTTAGGGTTCTAGAGACGCGGTTGGGGCGGGATGGAGATCAACTTGTAACAGGTGTGATATACTGTAAAAAAAATGCTTATGTTGCACTTTTATTAAAAAAAAATTTCCAGCTTAATTAAGGTGCATAGCCTGAGTAAAAACATAAGCTCAGCTTTAAAATCTGCAAAAGTGTTACTAAAAAGAGGCTCAGGTGTTTTTTTACACTTACAGGTTGATAAAAATGAAAATCTAACTGTGTGGTTTTAAGTTTAAGGAACAAACTTCTGCTACTTTTATTGCATCTACAGCAACATTTCCTGCTGAAGCCAAAAGTGGCGTCCTCCTTTCTTTTTTTTTTTTTACTTGTCACCTCAGGAGAGCGCCTCCTGTCCTATACATCTTCTCCTGTCATGTCACGCTCATCCCATCTCACCCCATCCATTAATCTCATCTTCGTCCTTCAGTCTCTGCTTCCACCTCTCATCTTTGCATCTACTAATATTCTCATTATGTACCCACAGGATGTTTTGTTTTTAGACTTTGCTGAAGAAATGTTTGTAGTTCTTCAAATTAGGGGCATCTATTTCTTCCTCAACAACTTTCACTACCTCATTATTATAGTGTGGAGGAAGGATGTGAAGCATGAGGATTATTGTAGATCAGATTATTGTTCTCTCTGCCAACCTTCTGACATGTTATTAAGCTCTTCTCTGTCACTTTTGATAACCTTTCTAAATCCCTGGAGTGGGTGCATGGCCGCCCCGTGGACCCCACGCGGGGTTTTTATGGCTCAATTACACCTTCCTTATGGAGCGGGCTGGGATAAAAACAGAAAGGTTCTGTATAACCTGGAGATGCAGCCCGGGGGGACAGAGTCGAGCTGACAGGAAAAACAACACGGGAGCTAAATCTCATTTCTATCATCATTAACATTTCTCATTGCCATTTTCAGCTGCTTCTTTGTGGTTTTAAAATGACTTGTGAGGGGAGATGGAATATTTATGTGGTGGCTGCAGGAGTCCAGCCAGGTCTGAACGGAATCCAGCAGCATGACAGCTCGCTGGGATGAAAGCCATTTCAACTCAAGACATCATTTAAAGAAATGTGCTTGAAATAAATCTGAAAATAACTCAGCGCAGGATAAGAACAAGGTCAATTCATTCAGCCGTGACAGTTAAATGGATTAGAGTTATTTAATGGTTGCTCAGTAAGAAGTAAAGGAGTCTGGGAGGCTTTGAGAAAAGTGTTTCCTGATGGTGACTGACAGACAGGAAACAGGAGCAGCCTGCGGGTCGTTTTCACAATAAAATGGTCTAAAATGCTTAAAAATAAAAAGCTTGTTCATCAGCATCTAAAGCCGTGTTGATTTAAGTCCATCTTTTTAAAACATAAGTATATCATTTCGTTCCGTCGTCTTCTGCTTATCAGGGGCTGGTCGCGGGGGCAACAGCCTCAGACGGGAAGCCCAGGCTTCTCTCACCCCGGCTGCATCCTCCAGCCCACCTGGAAGGATCCCGAGGTGTTCCCCAGCTGTGAGACATAGTTTCTCAGGGGTCTGCCTGGCATTCTGACGAGATGCCCGAATCACCCCATCTGACTTCTCTCGACTTGAAGGAGGAGCGGCTACACTGAGCTCCTACCGGATGGCAGAGCTCCTCACCCGATCTCTGAGCGCGAGGCAAGCCACCCTGCGGGGAAAGCTCATTTCGGCCGCTTGTATCCGGGATCTCGTTACTTTGGTAAACACCCACAGCTGGTGACCATAGGTGAGGGTAGGAACGTAGATTCTGGTTACCATGGTGAGGGTAGGAACGTAGATCCTGGTTACCATGGCGAGGGTAGGAACGTAGATCCTGGTTACCATGGTGAGGGTAGGAACGTAGATCCTGGTTACCATGGTGAGGGTAGGAACGTAGATCCTGGTTACCATGGTGAGGGTAGGAACGTAGATCCTGGTTACCATGGTGAAGGTAGGAACGTAGATCCTGGTTACCATGGTGAGGGTAGGAACGTAGATCCTGGTTACCATGGGGAAGGTAGGAACGTAGATCCTGGTTACCATGGTGAGGGTAGGATCGTAGATCCTGGTTACCATGGTGAGGGTAGGAACGTAGATCCTGGTTACCATGGTGAGGGTAGGAAAGTAGATCCCGGTTACCATGGTGAGGGTGTGAACGTAGATCCAGGTTACCATGGTGAGGGTAGGAAAGTAGATCCTGGTTACCATGATGAGGGTGTGAACGTAGATCCAGGTTACCATGGTGAGGGTAGGAATGTAGATCCTGGTTACCATGGTGAGGGTAGGAATGTAGATCCTGGTTACCATGGTGAGGGTAGGAACGTAGATCCTGGTTACCATGGTGAGGGTAGGAACGTAGATCCTGGTTACCATGGTGAGGGTAGGAACGTAGATCCTGGTTACCATGGTGAGGGTAGGAACGTAGATCCTGGTTACCATGGTGAAGGTAGGAACGTAGATCTTGGTTACCATGGTGAGGGTAGGAACGTAGATCCTGGTTACCATGGTGAAGGTAGGAACGTAAATCCTGGTTACCATGGTGAGGGTAGGAACGTAGATCCTGGTTACCTTGGTGAGGGTAGGAACGTAGATCCTGGTTACCATGGTGAGGGTAGGAACGTAGATCCTGGTTACCATGGTGAAGGTAGGAACGTAGATCTTGGTTACCATGGTGAGGGTAGGAATGTAGATCCTGGTTACCATGGTGAAGGTAGGAACGTAAATCCTGGTTACCATGGTGAGGGTAGGAACGTAGATCCTGGTTACCATGGTGAGGGTAGGAACGTAGATCCCGGTTACCATGGTGAGGGTGTGAACGTAGATCCAGGTTACCATGGTGAGGGTAGGAAAGTGGATCCTGGTTACCATGATGAGGGTGTGAACGTAGATCCAGGTTACCATGGTGAGGGTAGGAATGTAGATCCTGGTTACCATGGTGAGGGTAGGAATGTAAATCCTGGTTACCATGGTGAGGGTAGGAATGTAGATCCAGGTTACCATGGTGAGGGTAGGAAAGTAGATCCTGGTTACCATGATGAGGGTGTGAACGTAGATCCAGGTTACCATGGTGAGGGTAGCAATGTAGATCCTGGTTACCATGGTGAGGGTAGGAATGTAGATCCAGGTTACCATGGTGAGGGTAGGAAAGTAGATCCTGGTTACCATGATGAGGGTGTGAACGTAGATCCAGGTTACCATGGTGAGGGTAGGAATGTAGATCCAGGTTACCATGGTGAGGGTAGGAAAGTAGATCCTGGTTACCATGATGAGGGTGTGAACGTAGATCCAGGTTACCATGGTGAGGGTAGGAATGTAGATCCTGGTTACCATGGTGAGGGTAGGAATGTAGATCCTGGTTACCATGGTGAGGGTAGGAATGTAGATCCTGGTTACCATGGTGAGGGTAGATCAACCTGTAAATTGAGAGCTTTGCTTTCGGCTCAGCTCTTTTTTTACCACGACAAATCGATGTAGCGTCCTAGTTATTGTTGGCACTGGACCGATCTGTCCGTCGATCTCCCGCTCCATACTTCCCCCACTCGTGAACAAGACCCCAAGATACTTAAACTCCTCCATTTGGGGCAGAATTCATCATGTCATATGAAGTATATCATTTCAGTGTATTTTTTCAGTGCTTTCAAAGAAGGGACCTAAATTTTTCAAGCTATGGCATCAAAGTTAGAAATACCAGTTTTGTAACATCACTATTATAAAATTGACTTCTTGGCCGATAGGTCGGCTCATCTCACCTGGACGTTTACTCTCTCGATGACGCAGGAGATGACGTGAAGCACCTGCATTTTCGTGTCACACTCAGTCACCTGCTGTAACAGCTGGAAAAGCAGCCCGAAAATGGACTCCAGGTACTGAAAGAGAGAGAAAGTCACTGATAAAGAATCAACAGAAATGTAGAAATGATGTTTTTTTTTTCTGTTTTTAAATGATTGTACTCACCGGGAGGAATTGTTCTGTCCTGAATTCAAAGTCATCCACAGGTAGAAACGAGTTAAGGATAACCAAATCAGTACATCTACAGATGGTATCAAGTAGCTGAGGGCTGTAACATTAATATCTATATCTTTCTAAATCCTCCACTTTCTTCCTGTGACCACACTCTTTCTATTTGGGTTCCTCTTATTTACGCGCATGTACTCTTAAGCCTCCTGAGTGCCTCGCTGGAGAGACTATGTCTCACAGCTGGCCGGGGAACAACTCGGGGATCCTTCCAGGTGAGCTGGAGGATGCAGTCGGGGTGAGAGAAGCCTGGGCTTCCCGTTTAAGGCTGTTGCCCCTGTGACCCGGCACTGGATAAACGGAAGACGATGGAACGAAACTCTTCTTTTATTGCAATCGTCCTTTTTTCCTCTTTCTTCACACATTTTTAACTCATCATACAGTTTTAATTACAAATGAAGTTTAGCATCCCGGATGAGTCTCTTCCAGCGGAGCAAATCCACAAACACCCACACTCACTTTTTCTTTTTGCTGAGGATATATTTTTATATTTGACACTTATTTTTCGGAATCACAACTAAGCAGAAGTATGAGGTCACACAAGAATTACTACTTTCTGTTTGTGTGTTAGATTTGTACTTTTAAATGTGAAGGAATGTTTATTATCTAGAGGTTTAAGGGCTGTTTATGGGTGGTTTTTTTGCATGATAACTACACACTGTGAAGGATATTCAGTTTGAGGGTGGTAGCCGTCTCGATTCGTACCTGTAAAAGAAAAACAGGTAATTATATGAGACAAAATGACTGCGTGTCACTCTGCTATCAGCGTGCATGAGACAATAAAACTCTAGAAGAAGATGGTGGTCAGAGTCTCTGAGGACATAAAGTAGGATAAACAGGATTCTATTTAAAAACATTTTATAAAAGAGAAACACAATCACATGAAAAGAACAAAATCCAGCTTCTATGATAAAGAATTTAAATGTTTCCTGAATAACAAACCACATATATTCATAATAAATATATTATCATATAAAATATATAAAGAAGGTGGAGGATTTTAAGTACTTAGGATCAACAGTCCAGAGCAATAGAGTGTGTGGAAAAGAGGTGAAGAAGCGTGTGCAGGCAGACTGTAACGGGTGGAGAAAAGTATCAGGTGTGATGTGTGATAGAAGAGTTTCAGATAAAATGAAAGGGAAAGTGTAGAAAACCGTGGTGAGAGCGGCCATGCTGATTGGTCTAGAGACAGTGTGGTGAGAGCGGCCATGCTTATTGGTCTAGAGACAGTGTGATGAGAGCGGCCATGCTGATTGGTCTAGAGAGAGTGTGGTGAGACCGGCCATGCTGATTGGTCTAGAGACAGTGTGGTGAGAGCGGCCATGCTGATTGGTCTAGAGACAGTGTGGTGAGAGCGGCCATGCTGATTGGTCTAGAGACAGTGTGGTGAAAGCGGCCATGCTGATTGGTCTAGAGACAGTGTGGTGAGAGCGGCCATGCTGATTGGTCTAGAGACAGTGTGGTGAGACCGGCCATGCTGATTGGCCCAGAGACAGTGTGGTGAGAGCGGCCATGCTGATTGGTCTAGAGACAGTGTGGTGAGAGCGGCCATGCTGATTGGTCTAGAGACAGTGGCACTGACGAAAAGACAGGAAGCAGAGATGAAGAGGGTTGTGGACTAGCTGCATTTACATGGTTTTTGTTTTTTTTTGTTGCAGTATCAGTTCTATTTACTCTAGTTTGGTATCATTTCAGGTGAGTCATCAAAGCTACCAGACGTCAACTAAACACTGTCGGCACACCACGTTTGGAGTGAAACCAACAAGAAACATGACTACATGGGAGTTTCTTCAAGCTCTAGATGGTCACTAGCAGTAACCACACAAGAAGTTTGGGAGGGCAAACTCAATGTGGATTGATTCATGGCATCACAAATCATACACGCATTTGCACGCACTCTGGTTATAAACTGGAATAACACACTAAATAACCCATTATGCACGTAAAATAGTGTGCTTTGTGCGTGCACTCGTTGCATGCGTGACTGCTAACTTCTACTAATTATTACAGGAATATTGTGCTTTGGTGGGATAATAATTCTTGCAGCATAAAGATAAACAAGGTAGCTCAAAAAAAATGATTTTCTTTTTGGAATAAAATTGAAAAATGTTACAAAACATCAAAAAAAAAAAAAAAAAAACTTGTTCCCTCTTTAAACCCGTTTAGCTTCAGATTGAAGTGACGCCATCCACCGGAAATTTTTTTTTCTTGTTTTAAATCTTCTGAAGGTTTCTGCTTTGCTGCCAGAAAAGCAGGAGCATTTGGTTCTAAAATCCCACTTCAGATTTTTACATCCGATGAAAGGGATCATACTCGCTGAGCAGAGGAATTTAAAATGGTTAATCCGTCTATAGATGGACCTGAATCTACAGACCCTCAGGACGAGGACTTCTTCTAATATTACTACACCAAGACAAAAGAGGAATAACTCCAGAGCTGTTAAAAAAAAGAAGTATATTTTTGGAGTTTGGAGCTAAAACCTAATATTAATAAATAATGACAAAACTTGTACAGATTTAAATCTTAAAAATGATTATATGTTTGTAATAGGGTGTGTAAGTGGTGGACAGGAGGAGGAGTACAGGAGGGTGGTGGATGGATTTGTGGTGTGGGCGGGAGAGAACCACTTGCTCCTCAATGTAGACAAGACCAGGGAGATGGTGATTGACTTCCGGAAGAGGAGGACTGCTTTGCAGCCGCTCTGCATTCTGGGTAGAGATGTGGAGGTGGTGGAAGAGTACAGATACCTGGGAGTGACCATCGACAGTAGACTGAACTGGAGGAGCAACAGTACTGCTGTGTACAAGAAGACCTGGAGCCGACTTTACTTCCTAAGGAAGCTGAGGTCCTTCAATGTGTGCGGCAAGATCCTGGAGACCTTCTACCAGTCTGTGGTGGTCAGCTCCTTGTTCTTCTCTGTCATCTGCTGGAGGAGCAGCATCGCAGCCAGTGACGCCAACAGACTGAATAAACTAATCAGACTGGCTGGCTCTGTCATTGGCAGCAAACAGGACTCACTTGAGGCAGTGGTAGAGAGGAATCATGACCATCCTCTCTACCCACTCCTGGACGAACAACGGAGCTCCTTCTCCAAGAGGCTCAGACAGCTCCGCTCGAGAACATCTCGATACCGGAGGTCTTTCTTCCCGTACGTGATCGGGCTCTACAACGACTCACTTAGCAGATAGGAAGTTGTTGCTGTGACACACAAATGTCCCATGTGTGGGATCATTAAAATATATTCTGATTCTGTAATAATTGCTCTAACAAATAAGAACCAAGTAAGCATTTCACACTCGGTAGACGCATCTAAATTCATCTCAATACAAATTGTTTTGCTTACATGGTGCTAAGCTAAATGCTAAGCAAGGGCCGTTTGCTAGAGCGATTGAAAATCGGCGGTGTGACGTTTTTAAAACACCTTTGGAGACGATCTGGAGCACTGTATCCGTTTGGTTGTAATAGGAAACATCTGGTCACCCTAGCTTTCCCCTGAGTTCCATCCAGGGGGTTATAGAGGAACCCAGGAGGAGGAACCTAAGAGGGAACCCGGAAGGGAACCAGGGGGGATATAGAGAAGCCAGTTTGGTGTGCTTCACTGAAGCCTGTTTCCATGGACTCATTCTGAACTGGCAGCTGTTCAGACACCAGGTTTCACATCATTTAAGTGGACCATGAGAAACCACTGGAAGGACCAATAAAAGGACGAGGACATCGAGGTGTCTGCACTACAGCATCAAATATCCCTTCGGGCATTAGTAAAGTATTTTCAATTCAAATGTATGCTGATAACAAAGTCTCATATAAACATAGAAACCGTATAAAAACATGTTTGTAGTGAACTTAATCGATCGGATATCAGCGCATAAAATCAGTCTGACCTTCGGTCGCAGGACTATAAAAGCCATATCAGTTCATCTATAGTTTGTATTGAGTAACTGTGAACAGTTCTGAAGTTTGGGAGATGTTGTGTTCACAAAAGTGTTACAGATGCACGGATGAACGGACAGCCTGAGTGCTTAGTACCTCCGCCACATTCCATACTTCCATACGCAGTGGCATTAAAAATGTAAATAAATGCTCTTTTTTTTCTGTTAAAATAACCAATAAATAAACAATAAAGGTAAATTTATTTTTAATGGATTTTTAAAAACGAAGTAGGTCAAAATTTTCCTCTAAGTTTTACTAATTTAAAAAATCCTCCAAAATAAGCTGAAACTATGTCGGCTATAAGTAGAACTGGTTATTTTATCCCCAGCGATCACATAATTAGAAGGTCTGATGAAGAAAACAGAAATGTCTAATGATGTAGAGATGGAGAAGAGTCCCTGAAACACTGCTATTTATTTATGGTAATCTGTTTCATTTCCCTGCGGCTCCATGTTTGTTCCTCGCCGTGAGGTTTTAATCATATTTACTCCCAGCGGTGATCAGTGGTTTAAAACTGAGCTCTGGAGGGATATCGCATGCCCTGCACAGACACTACAAACACCTTATTAGAGGGGATTAGAACCATGAGACACAAATCCATACATGAATGTAGGCGGGGCTGCTGGAGTCAAACATGAGCTGGGAGTCTACCAGGATGTGAGGAGTTGAACTCACAACTCTTGAGTTTAAACAGCTTTACTCAGTCTGTCAGTAAACAAGAGGTAATATAACGATGCAGCGGCGAGATGTTTGAGTTCATCAAGAAATGAGTCATCAAACGATAAGCCTCCGCCCAACATGAACCAAAATACTCCCAATTTCTTAAAGGGCCCATCTCATGCAAAATAACTCCTTTCACATTGTATCCTCTGCACATACACACGCAAAATGTGGGGTTTGCAACATGCATTACACCATAGTTATGAAAATATATTGATTTGATGGAGTGCAGGCACAGACCTGGAACTATGAAAGGCCGGGTCTGCTCATCCCCCCGCCCGTCCTGAGAAAGTACAAGCTCCGCCCTCTTGTATGCTATCGGAGGAATAGCGTCTCTCAGTGAGACACTATTCCTCTGCCCATCTCTGAGTGGGAGGGGAAAGGCAGGCGTAAACCCGTGCGTAGCGGTTTGGTAGCGTCTGAAATAAGATTTCAAGCAAGAAAATAAAAAAGACGCAGAGCAGCGAACCAGCCTGTATATCGGACGTTGAAAGCGAGTTTGTGAGGGCGTAAGGCCGGAGTGGAGGCAGGTGAGGAGGGCGGGCGGGTGGTGAGGAGGGAGGGGGGCGTGTGCGAAGTCCGTCCTTGCGACGTCAAATGCGTCATACTTTAGACATCTGCTCATTGGTTGTTTTGTTTGAGCGTACCGGAAATCCACAGAAAAACGGGCTAAATCAATCTAGAAAGACACACACACACACACACACACACACACACACACATACAAGGCCCGGACATCACTCTTACAAGGTAGAAAACTCTGGGAAGTCACTTTTGCATGAGATGGGCAGAATTTACGAGGCACCAAAATGATTAGTTTATATGTATCCTCTTCAACAACAGAATTCCTCTGCACAAGAATACTTTTATCCATTCATTTTTCAGAAATCGTCTCGCTAGCTCCCAGGTTTTGGAGTCATTCTACAGTTGAGATGCATGTTGACACGCGCGACCAGCTGCTGGCTCTCAGAGGCACATCTGTGAGTGGCTGGAGGAGTTGGTTCGGTCCCGGGGGAGCTGAGGAGAAGGAGTCAATCTGGAGGAGGTGTGGAGAAGAAGACTGTCTAGAGGAGGTGCTTCCTGTGTTTTTTCGGTTTCCATGGAAACATATGGTTGCTCGCTTGAGGAACTGGAGGCGCTCACTCAGACCCAGTGAAATATAGAGAGACCAGTTTGGTGTTCTTCACTGAATCCTGGCTTTGTGGACCCATTCTGGACTCCAGCTTTTGGATTGCCAGATTGGCTATAGAGCGACCGGACTGGGACGCCGGTGGATATGGGCGAGGGGGCATCAAGGTGTTTATGTTGCAGCACTCAAATTTACCTTCAGAGGTTAATAAAGTATATTCTATTCAAGTTATGTACAACGGAATTCCAAATTTCTTGAGAAACAGAGTAATCTAATTAGTTACTTTCACTAAGAAGAATTTAAAGTTTCTCGTTAATTTGATTCGTTTAAATAAAACAGCTAAAGCTCATTCTTTCAGCAAAAAAAAAAATATATAATGCAGCAAATGTTGATGTGGCAGAGAAGAGAGGGTCACTAATTGGTTCAGGTTGAGTTGGAGGGTGATCTAACAATACTGTTACGTATACTTTGAATCCTCACCAGGAAAATTTGTGTGCTGCATTATACCGCAGCAGGCTGCCATGACGGCGACATGGCGGGGAAAACGGAGGGTTAGGTGTCTTCTCCAAGGACCCAAGACGTGAACTCAGTGGGGTGCAAACCCGCAAACTTATGGTTAACTTCCGGTCCGAGGACGAATGCTCTACCACTCAGCCACCGCCTCCCAGCAGCTTTGTGTAAAATCTTCTTCTCTACAACCAAGTTTTACTGGATAGAAAAGTGGATTTCTTTGTCCCTTAGTTGTGTTGTTGTTCATAGTGAACGTGTCAGCAACTATTGACCGGTTGTAAAAACATACCAGTTGTGCTAAAAAGGTACACAAGCTCCAAGGACTGCCATCCCTAAATAAGCATATCATCCAATGAAAAAGAACAAAGGAGTCAAACATTGTTCTTAAACGGGCACGTTAGTATTTAAAAGCATGGTTTTTTTAATTTTCAAAAGTCATGTGTGAAAAGTGACATTTTACTAAACAAAAAGTGCCGTACTTTAAAAAAGACAAACAAATTTTTTATGTTATGAAATTATAGTATACCTTGCCTTTTCATGGCCCTGAAAAGCCTAATCAGCTCATCTATATTTTGTACTGAGTAACTGTCAACAGCTTCTTTAAATCACTAAGTTCACTTAAAAGTTGCGGAAGCACAGAAGTGCGAACAGCCCGGGTGATTTATGAAAATAAATTAAAACATAAAAGCAAGCAAGCGATTGGTCGTTTATCTGCTTTTAAAAACGCATGTTTACAAAAAATCTATTTTCTAAGGCCTTAAAAAAGAAGAGTTGTGGGATAAAATGAGGAGTGGAGGCGGTGCCCTGATGGCTTAACAATCTTAGATAGAGGCAGCGTGATTGTCCTGGAAAACAAGCTCTGTCATCACGGAAGACAATCTCGAAGCAGGCAGAAATCAAGATGAGATTCCACCGCTGCTGGTAATCCTATTTCTTCACGCTCTGAGGCCAAACTATCCTCCAAGATGAAAAAGCTGGACCCTACGGTTTATCAGAAACTACCTCTGGACTTTGGGGTGGCCTGCATGCCTGCGGTAAAACCCACTCACCACTTGTGGGATCAGCTTGTTCACGCCAGCGTGTCCAGAGTAAAACATTCTGGCTGAAGGAGACAAAACGCTGCTGGAAGAATAAAAGTATTCTCTGAGCAGGTTAAAGGGTTAGGATGGTGACCGGGAGGTGGTGGTACCACACTGCGCTGGATCGGTTTCCTCATGCCGCAAAACACAACACTGCTAAACGGGTAAATAATTTGAAAAATAATGATGATTCTAATAAACGCCACAAAAAACTGCCAATTTTTAAAGTGGGTTTGATATAAAATCAACTTTTAGAGGTTTTTGGGATTTTTTTGTGAAGGTTATTCGCAATTCCAGAGCAATGGAGAGTGTGGAAAAGAGGTGAAGAAGTGTGTACAGGCAGGCTGGAAGAGGTGGAGAAAAATATCAGGTGTGATGTGCGACAGAAGAGTTTCAGATAAAATGAAAGAAAAAGTGTACAAAACTGTGGTGAGAGCGGCCGTGCTGATTGGTCTAGAGACAGTGTGGTGAGAGCGGCCATGCTGATTGGTCTAGAGACAGTGTGGTGAGAGCGGCCATGCTGATTGGTCTAGAGACAGTGTCACTGAGGAAAAGACAGGAAACAGAGATGTTTGTATCAGAGATGAAGATGCTGAGGATCTCTCTGGGAGTGACCAGGATGGACAGGATCAGAGGAACAGCACATGTTAGAGGTTTTAAAGTCAGAGAGGCCAGACTGAGATGGTTTGGACATGTACAGAGGAGAGAGAGAGAGTACATCAGAAGAAGGATGCTGGGTTTGGAACCACCAGGAAAGAGGATTGTTCTTTTTTTTAAAAAAAAAGAAGAAAGAAACTTCTAAGTAGATGATTTTTAAATCAACTGGAGGTAAAAGATTTTGTTACCATTTTACAGAAAACAAAATTCAACCTGCTGGAGAGACTATGTCTCACAGCTGGCCGGGGAACGACTCAGGATACTTCCAGGTGAGCTGGAGGATGCAGCCGGGGTGAGAGAAGCCTGGGCTTCCCGTTTGAGGCTGTTGCCCCCGTGACCCAGCCCTGGATGAGCGGACGACAACAGAACGGAACCAAATTCAACCATAAATTTATTGCCGATGAAACTAAATGAACCTCAAAAATATTTGGAGTGCTTTTTAACTTTTTGCAAGTGTGAAAATGAACTAAAAATAACGATAAAGCTCAAAGAGAAGTCGTTTTTTGCTGTGACTTTTTTTGTTTTGTTTTTGCTTCATCTTCTTTTATCTTTAAAATCTCTTTATTCTTTTTAATCCACAATAAAGTAAAACTCCTGCATCAGAAAACCTGGGATGCATCACTTCTTATCTACGTACTAGTGTCCGATACCTGTTACCTTGGTAACCACATCCATCCAAATACCCCCAACCACAGACACTCATAACTTCACCTGACAAAGAGACAGAAATACAATATCTGGGATTAAATAAGAGTGTATATATCTACCGCTGGGCCGCGCGCAGAGACAGACAAGCTCTCACAGCGAGAGAGAATTCAGACCAACCTGACCTGAATGTTTTAGGACGGGTGAAAAAGCTAGAAAAACCTAGAAGGTTGCTGGTTTAAAACTCAGCAGAGGAAAAAGTTGGAATGCTGATATTTCTATGTGGGGTCGACGTGTTTCATTTCAACTCATTTTTCAGCGAAAATGTGAAAAATAGATGAATTACAGCTGGTTGCAGCTAAAGAATACTTCCATGCGCTGTCGGCAGGGAACAAGATTAAAAAGGTCTGTTTCTGCTTTCTTTCTCCATGCTAGAATGTGTGATGTCACATGTGGGTGTGTTTGTTGACACTGTAATTCTCAGGATTTGACAGTAAGGCTTCTGCGAGAGTGCAACATCGATCGATTTGGTTGATCAGCCGGTGGATCAGTCTGTCCTTAATTTTAACTACTAAAGATTACTGCAGCTTAGAATCAATAGCCACAATATTTTCCCTTCACTGCCCATTTTAATCATTTTAAATAACAATTTTAATAAAGAAAAACTTTCCACCCTGCGAGTAAAACCACAATCAATGCAGTGAATCCTAAAGAGCTTTTTATCTCAATCCACTTATTGATAACTAACTGGGCTGACTGATAGCGGATAGTCTCTCCCCATTAGGAAAAGATCAATAACTCCTTCTAGCTCGGAGTTTTAAACCAACCCAAGTCTTATCGATGAGGACTCACACTGTGATTGGTGAGCTGGTTTGGTCAGTCATGGAGCAGTAGTTTTAAAGACCATAATGAGTTTATAAACCTTAGAGTGGCATCTAATTCAGTTGGTGAAACTTGTATTTATTCTGTGAAGGATGGCAGACCGCCCGGTGGTAGACCCCGAAGGACAAATAGTTACATAAATTCAGTTTGCATCCTGGACTTTTTGCTCATTGAAGACGTTTACGGATGGTTGTATGTGTGTGGCCCCGCGACAGACTGGCGACCTGTTTGGGGTGTATTCTGCCCTTCGCCTTAAATTGGCCGGGATGGGCTCCGGCACCCCCCGCAACCCCGACAGGGATAGACGGATAACAAGATTTAAAAACTATCTCAAGAACCATATGTATGTATATAAGGGATCCAACACTATGTGATGCAGTGGTTAGTAGGGGTGGGCGTATCAATCCTAATATCGATAATATCGATACCTACGCTAGTATTGATATTGATCGATACTCGCACAAAAAAATATTGATACTTTAGTTGAAGTTTTACGCCCCGCACTTTGCTTCCGTTTTTTTTTTTTTTTCCCCAAAAAGACAACCTAAGTTATCTTTCTGCAAAATATGCGTAAATGCTGTGTGTCGCGCCTGTACACTAAAGCGAGGGGGCCCCGCCCCCTGTCTTTCGCTTTGAGTTGTCACATGACTCAGCAACTAAGCACCAGGAAACGAGAAAAAAAAAAAAAAAACGCAAGTCGGTAAAAGTAGAGAGAGATGCCCGGCCTCGGGGTCCCGGGATCTGGATGGGCGTGGGCCCGGATAGCGTGTGTCTCTGCCTCCCTCGTTCCAATCTTTTGGGGATGGTGAGGATCCGTTGGTCCTAATAAGCACACGGTTCACATCGGCAGCATCCATGTACTTTCACTCACACTCGCACACTATATCACTGTGTTTACTGTCCGCTATGTTCCTTGCTTTCAACCATTATTATTATTATAACTCTAGTAACATGTGTTTGTGTTGTACATCATTTGCTATAGAAGGTTTTGTTGTGTGTGTCAGTTTTATCACTGGTTTAAACTCTTGTTTGTACTTTTTTTTTCCCCCCAATCCAGCAGGTTGGTTGTGATGCAGAATACTACAACTTCAGATTTTCTTTTTACTTTCTCCCCCTTTCTTCTTCTTCTTCTGTACCCTATCCCTCCTCTTTTTCACCCCACCTACCCCCGCCGCTCCCCTTAGTAATTCCTGTCAGGTCCAGAAGCACAGAAAGCATATATATATTTTGATTGTAAAGCATTTAAAATAAACAAATAAAGCTTGTCAGGGTCGGCACATGGTGCTGACCCTGGTAGAACAAAACTGCCCAGCAATACTTGACATACAGATCATCATTCTGCTTGTCAAAACGCCGGACAGGAGAGGTAAAAAAAAAAAAAAAAAAGTAGAGAGAGATGGAAAAAATAGAAGTAGCGTGTGGCTGTACTTTGAGGCTACCTGCACCATTTTCAGAAAGGCTGTTAAATATAGTGGTAATACTACAAATTAAAGAATCACCCCAAAGAAAAACTTCAGAAACGGCGAGTGGAGAAGAAAACCCTGACCCCTTCTGTTTCCCAGAGGCAGCGCTCATTAACAGAGACGCTCCAATTTTAATTGTGAAAGAACAACATAATCATCTTTAACATTAGTTAACATTTGTTTGCAACTGGGCACTTCTATCGATCTATCTACCAACCTGTGTATATACATAAAGTATACTTGGTCATACCATACTATACTATATATACAAAGTATGACCCTAACCCTTGATGCAGAAATAGTCATTTAAAAAATTTAAATATCGGTATCGGCGATATCGGTCTGGTGTTTACTTGGTTCCTTACAGGATGAAGGTCGGGCGTCAAGTCCTAGAGTGGGGGGGGGGCTTGAAACAGCTCATTCTGTGTGTTATTTGCATATTCTCCCTGTGTATGTGTGTGTTTTCTATGGTTTCTTCAAACTTTCCAAACAAATGCATGGTTGATTGGCTGCGATAACATTTCTCTTGAAATGAGTGTAGTTGTGGATGGTTGTCTGTGTGTGTGTGTGTGTGTGTGTGTGTGTGTGTGTGTGTGTGTGTGTGTGGCCCTGCAACAGACTGGCAACCTGTTTAAGGGGTGTAAAATAACAGCCATATATACTTTTTAAAATACAAACCAAATTCAATTACTAAAAACTTAAAATGTAGAAAATACTTAGTTTTTCTTTGATTGCTTTTAGATGAAGAAAAAAAAGTGTTTTTCAAAGGATTTGCTGACAATTTTCTTTTAAAAAAAAAAAAAAAAACAAATGTTTTCTTACCACCAGGTCTGGATCCTGCAGGAGGCTCAAGATGACCTCATAGAGCAACGGTCGCAGGTCGAATTTGAACTTGACAGAAATCCACTGTCCGATCAACCAGATGACTCGTCTGCGTATCAGCTTATAACTGCAAGAGAAAGAAGAGGTCTGGTTGGAAAAAAGCAAGTCAAAGTTGGTTTTTCAGACACAGTAGTCACTAAATTAACTAAGTCCATCTTTTTCTAGATCTTTATTAGTGTAATTTTGCTCTTATTTTACACATTTTAACATGCACAGAAAGTCTTTCAGTTTCCGGTATAAAGACCCTGAAATATCTCCTTCCAAGAGACACGCTTAAAAGTGATGAATTAATAGAACAGAACTGGAGGATGAAAGAAGACGACCTGCATCAAGTAAAGTAGACTAAACAGAATTTCTGAAGGAGCAGCAGATAGAATAGTTTCTACAGTCATTGTTCTAACGAAGACAGCGGCACTAAAACGTCACTTCTTCTTCTTTCAACATTTCCCTTTAGGGGGCGCCACAGCAAGTCAGTTTCTTCCATCTAGCCCTATCTGCTGCATCCTCTTTGGTCACACCAACTATCTTCATGTCTTCCTTCACTGTATCCATGAACCTCCTCTTTGGTCTTCCTCTAGTCCTCTTTCCTGGTGGTTCCAAACCCAGCATCCTTCTTCTGATGTACTCTCTCTCTCTCCTCTGCACATGTTCAAACCATCTCAGTCTGGCCTCTCTGACTTTAAAACCTCCAGCATGTGCTGTTCCTCTGATCCTGTCCATCCTGGTTACTCCCAGAGAGATCCTCAGCATCTTCATCTCTGCTACAAACATCTATGCTTCCTGTCTTTTTCTCAGTGTCACTGTCTCTAGACCAATCAGCATGACCACTCTCACCACACTGTCTCTAGACCAATCAGCATGGCCGCTCTCACCACACTGTCTCTAGACCAATCAGCATGGCCGCTCTCACCACACTGTCTCTAGACCAATCAGCATGGCCGCTCTCACCACACTGTCTCTAGACCAATCAGCATGGCCGCTCTCACCACACTGTCTCTAGACCAATCAGCATGGCCGCTCTCACCACACTGTCTCTAGACCAATAAGCATGGCCGCTCTCACCATGGTTTTGTACACCTTCCTTTCATTTTAGCTGAAACTCTTCTACACCCGTTCCAGCCTGCCTTACACGCTTCTTCACCTCTTTTCCACACTCTCCATTGCTCTGGTCTGTTGATCCTAAGTATTTAAAATCTTCCACCTTAAACTAATAAAACTATTCATGAAAGCAAAAAAATTTAAAACCTTACACACGACTGCTTTAACTTCGTTATCACATAGATCTCAACCATTCATTATTTGTTTTACAGTGTGTAGCTTTAGATGAAGGACGCTAAATGTTGGGAGTGTCAATGTTTTTCTTGTTTACGTTTCTCTCATTGTTAATGTGGCCTCGCCCCACTCAGACTATCAAGAGATCCCATAAGTTGAATGAGGCATTAGTGGCCGTACCAGACTGTCAATACCTGATCCCGTCAGACCTCAGTAGCTAAGCATGCTGGGCCTGGGCAGTACTTGGATGGGAGACCGCCGGAACCCCTGGTGTCACAGTGGGATGGACGTTGAGATTAAATCGTTATGTTCCTGGGCAAAACAATTAACCCACGTTGCTTAGTTCGGATGGCGTGTGAGTGATTGGCTGGTGATGGTCAGAGGGGCTGATGGTGCTAAATGGCAGCCTCGCTTCTGTCAGTCTGCTCCAGAGCAGCTGTGGATACATCAGCAGCTTACCGTTACCTGGTATGGAGTGAAGGAATAAGGACTACGTGATGTGTCTTTGAGAGTCCTGAAAAGCGCAATACAAGTACAATGCATTATTTTTATTATGAATAACCCTGCAGTACTGGAAGGGATATTCTGGCTTTGTTTTCATGGTGCGTTTTCATCTGTTTAACTGTGTGTGAAACTCTTTAGTCCAGACCAAAAAGGCTACCCAGATAGACACGTGCAGCGATTAAATTGCATTTATTTTGTTAACTATATGCACAAGAGTAAAAACCTGTGGATGAAGTCGAAGTCTTCTTTGAAAAGTAGAAGGTTCAGAGACCCCAAAGGACCAGATTGGAGTGTGATGTGAAATAAATTGCCCTGCATGTCGGGTAGCGCTGCCTCTTCAGCTTGTTTAAGGCAAGTGTCCCTAAGCATCTGGCCTTTTAGTATCTGCAGCAAAAACCGCGTTGAGGGAGCACGTCGACAGATTGGGAGGGAATTCAGTAAAGATGGAAGATAAGAGGATAAATAAACAGATAGCACTCACTGGCCTGCTATCAAGAGACCAAAAAAAAAAAAAAAACTAACCAGAAGATGATAAACAACGAATCAAAAAGTACTGAAGAAGGAAAGTTTGCTACTTTTCCCAAAGCTGGTTGGTCACAGGCTAAAAAAAAAAAGCAGGGAATTCAGAAAGGAATTAAAATGTTTCACTTCTTATGTCAGTGATCAGGATCAGTACAAATTCTTTTAATGGTAAAAAAATAAAACATAAAAGTTCATATTAGAGCTTTAAAAAAAAACAAACAACAAGAAAATAGTTTGTTTAAAGACTCAGAACATGTGAACAAACCAGCTGAATCTAGGATTTTACCTAAAATGTTTTCTAAAGACTTTGAATGCCGCTTTTTTATTTTGATTTAAGTCCTCCCCATCACCACTGTTTGTTCCTTTCGAGCCAAAGTGCTTTGTGACTTGCTGTTGGTGCACAAAAATGCTGGGGTATTATTCTTAAAAATTACTGTGGGTCAGCGTCCTGCCCCAAGTAGGTGAGTTTAAGAACCTCAGAGTCTGATTCACAAGTGGGGGAAGGATGGGGAGGGAGATCGACAGACGGATCGGTGTGGTGTAATTAGAAAGCTGCATCGCCCCGTCCTGATGAAGAAGAGAGGTGAGCCAAAAAGTGAAGGTATCGATTTACCAGTCCATCTACCTTCCTAACCTCACCATGGTAACCAACATCTACGTTCCTACCCTCACCATGGTAACCAGGATCTACGTTCCTACTCTCACCATGGTAACCAGGATCTACGTTCCTACTCTCACCATGGTAACCAGGATCTACGTTCATACCCTCACCATGGTAACCAGGATCTACGTTCATACCCTCACCATGGTAACCAGGATCTACCCTCCTACTCTCACCATGGTAACCAGGATCTAGGTTACTACCCTCACCATGGTAACCAGGATCTCCGTTCCTACACTCACCATGGTAACCAGGATCTACGTTCCTACCCTCACCATGGTAACCAGGATCTACGTTCCTACCCTCACCATGGTAACCAGGATCTACGTTCCTACTCTCACCATGGTAACCAGGATCTACGTTCATACCCTCACCATGGTAACCAGGATCTACGTTCTACTCTCACCATGGTAACCAGGATCTACGTTCCTACCCTCACCATGGTAACCAGGATCTACGTTCCTACTCTCACCATGGTAACCAGGATCTACGTTCCTACTCTCACCATGGTAACCAGGATCTACGTTCATACCCTCACCATGGTAACCAGGATCTACGTTCATACCCTCACCATGGTAACCAGGATCTACCCTCCTACTCTCACCATGGTAACCAGGATCTACGTTCCTACTCTCACCATGGTAACCAGGATCTACGTTCATACCCTCACCATGGTAACCAGGATCTACGTTCCTACCCTCACAATGGTAACCAGGATCTACGTTCCTACCCTCACCATGGTAACCAGGATCTACGTTCTACTCTCACCATTGTAACCAGGATCTACGTTCCTACCCTCACCATGGTAACCAGGATCTACGTTCCTACCCTCACCATGATAACCAGGATCTACGTTCCTACCCTCACCATGGTAACCAGGATCTACGTTCCTACCCTCACCATGGTAACCAGGATCTACGTTCCTACACTCACCATGGTAACCAGGATCTACGTTCCTACCCTCACCATGGTAACCAGGATCTACGTTCCTATCCTCTCCATGGTAACCAGGATCTACGTTCCTACCCTCTCCATGGTAACCAGGATCTACGTTCCTACCCTCACCATGGCAGCCAGTGTGGTTGGTGACTTAAAGAACAAGTTTGCAGATACCAGCGGCTGAAATGAGCTTTCTCCGCTCTCCATCAGAAAAAGAGGGAGGAGCTGCCATTCGGGAGGAGCTGCCATCCGGGAGAAGCTTGAAGTAGAGCCGTGCTCCTTTGGGTTGAGAGAAGTCAGATGGGGTGGTTTGGCCATCTGATTAGGATGCCTACCAGGCATGCCTAGAGTCAGACCCCAGATTCACTGGAGAGAATGTGTCTCACAGCTGGCGAGGGAATTCCTTGGGAACTTCCAAAGCAAGCTGGAGGACACGGCCAGGTTGAGGAAAACTGGGACGTTGTGGCTGAGACTGATGCCCCCGCAACCTAGTTCCGGATGAAAGCAGAAGATAGTGAAACAGAAAGTTCTACAACTTCGCCTGCAGAAGGTCCTGCTGATTTTAGGGAGCACTAACAAAATGGAACAAAGAATGGAAAAACAGATGGAGGTGCAACGCTGTGGAGGGTTTTTGTCTGTCAGTCAGAGGTCGGTCATGACTCATGCACACTAAACCTGTCCTCCTCCAAAGCTTCATATAGCTGTCAGGAAGCCTGCTCATCACTTCCACACAAACACGCCAGAAAAATACGAGTTAAACAGGAACTAAACATGCAGACTTCTGCTCCTCTTCAGCGATGCAGAGTTAATACATCCTGCTGTATGCACCTACATAATGATTGTTCCTGTTCTTTCTGGGATAACTAGGCTATTTATAATGCTATCTAAATGGGAACTGGATTTCTATACGTGGGCAAGAAGCTGAAAGACAGAAAATATGAAGACTCTCTAAATCGCTACCATCCTTTTCTGTGGGTAAGAGTTTGGGAAAATGTAGCAGCATCACTTCGGTGAAATATGAAAGAATAAAAGTCTTAAATAATATTTATTCAGTCCAACTCTTCACCGGGCTGGTCCGACTCATCCAGTAAATCGATCTAAAAGCTGACAAGCTGAAGTACTCCGGGAGAGCGGGGCGCTTGGCTTTTTGATCTTACCTTCAGCAAAACACAACAAAATCAATTACTTTATGTTTTAACGTCAGGAAACAAAAAATAAAGGCGGCAAAAAAAAAAAAAAATAAGCTGAATCAATGCCGTGTCAAATTACAGCAAAGCCGACCAGAACCAGAAGCTTGATCTGGACAAACTGGATTCTCACACACCTAAAGGTCAAGCTGTAAAAGACAGCATGAAAATGCCAGGGTTTGCTCATTGAAAGATTCATCTTCCTACGTTAAGGTAGTCTGTGTAGGTAAAGCTTTTCAGTGTGTGTGTGTGTGTGTGTGTGCTCCACGCCCTCAGGCATGATGATTCATTGAGGTTGTAACAGTTATGGACAAAAAAAAAAAGAGATGAAGCATGACCAACGTGTGCTGCTTTGTGTGGTCGCTGCACTAAAATGCAAACATAAATATCTACAGTATATTTCTGACCTTTGGTTGTATGAGCCTGAAAACCTAATCAGTTTGTTCAAAATAGTTTGTTCCAAATTATTAGGCCTATAAAATGTTCCGTTCCGTCATCTTCCACTTCCAGGCCTCTCTCTCCCCTATATCCTCTAGCTCACCTGGAAGGATCCCAAGTCGTTCCCCGGCCAGCTGTGAGACATATTCTCACATTCGGGCATCCTAACCAGATGCCCGAACCACCCCATCTGGCTCCTCTCGACCTGGAGGAGGAGTGGCTCGACACCGAGCTCCTCCCGGATGGCAGAACTCCTCACCCGATCTCTGAGTGAGAGCCCAGCCACCCTGCGGAGGAAGCTCATTTTGGCCGCTTGTACCCGCGATCTCATTCTTTCGGTCACCACCCACAGCTGGTTACCATGGTGAGGATAGGAACGTAGATCCTGGTTACCATGGTGAGGGTAGGAACGTAGATCCTGGTTACCATGGTGAGGGTAGGAACGTAGATCCTGGTTACCATGGTGAGGGTTGGAACGTAGATCCTGGTTACCATGGTGAGGGTAGGAACGTAGATCCTGGTTACCATGGTGAGGGTAGGAACGTAGATCCTGGTTACCATGGTGAGGGTAGGAACGTAGATCCTGGTTACCATGGTGAGGGTAGGAACGTAGATCGACTTGTAAATCCACAGCTTTGATTTTCGGCTCAGCTCTCTCTTTACCACGACGGACCGATGCAGCGTCCTAGTTATTGATGACGCCGCACCGATCCGCCTGTCGATCTCCCGCTATAAAATGTAAGCATTTTAAAGAGCATTGCGTTGGTTTATCTGAATTATTTTGCATCTCAGGGTATTTGGATTTTTTAAATGAAATTCTCGTGATAATCACTTCATCAGTTGAGCCCACTTAAAATAAAAACGACTGAAGGTTGTCACACATTCTTAAGCAGATTAATCTGGGAAAAAAATGATTTCTGCTGCTGGAAAGCAGGAAATATGTGGATGAAAACATTCCATTTTTCACAGAAACGCTTAAAAAGATTTGTATCTATGTCTTCCTCTTCCATCATTTCCCTTCGGGGGGCGCCACAGCAAGTCAGTTTCTTCCATCAAACCCTATCTCCTGCATCCTCTTCGGTCACACCAACTATCTTCATGTCTTCCTTCACTGTATCCATGAACCTCCTCTTTGGTCTTCCTCTAGTCCTCTTTCCTGGTGGTTCCAAACCCAGCACCCTTCTTCTGATGTACTCTCTCTCTCTCCTCTGCACATGTCCAAACCAGCTCAGTCTGGCCTCTCTGACTTTAAAACCTCTAACATGTGCTGTTCCTCTGATCCTGTTCATCCTGGTTACTCACATTTTGGCATTATGCTCATAAAGTGTATTTAGAAATAAAATGAGTTCCTTTTAAAGTTAAATAAACCGTTTCACAGAAAGCAGTGCTGACATGTCAGCCTTAAACTTATAATTCAATTCAATTCAATTTTATTTTTATAGCCCAAAATCACAGAATGTCCGTCTCAATGGGCTTCACAAGAAAAAGAGGAATGTATAAACACAAATACACAACAAGAAAAATAACTAACAAATGCTAACTAAACAAGACTAGCACATTAATGCACTTAGACTCTCCTTCTCGGTGAGGAAAAACTCCTAAAAAACCCATCAGTGGGGAAAAAATAAGAAACCTCATGGGGATCCACGTGAAAGAGAGATCCCTCCCCCGGGACGAGCAAACAATGTGTCAAAGATTATTGTTTAAATATTAGCTTATTCTAATCTACAGCTAAATATCTAAAGAAGTCAATAGATGTTCTTCATCCTGATGGAAACACGGGGGGCTCTGGGGAAACACTGGGGGACTCCTCAGCCCGGAGATGTCCAGAACGGGGATGAGATATAATATTTTTACATATCGTTTCTCTTAAAATACATTTTTTTCTTTATTCAGGGACTGTTTGTTATTCACAGAATGTCCAGAAAGTGGGAAAAGGAAGAAAAATATTGGCTGAGAGTGAAATCCCACTGGTGCGTTCTGCATTTAGCAGGAATGTGGAAAAAACCCTGGAAAGTCTCTTACGCTTCGTTTGCTTGGAAAGTCTGGAACCTTCGTGAAATTGTGAAGGTACAAATGAATCAAACGGTAAAAGAAAACGGTTTTTTAAGGTATTTATTTAGACCACCGATTATTTTTTTATTTAAAAAGAAAAAGACATTTAGCTTTTGAGGATTAATAAAAATGGTGCCTTTCAATAGCTCTCGATTTGCCAAACCTCTGAAAAGGCTTTTAATAAAACTTCCCAATTACTCCATGCCTACTATAAATGAACTAATCAGGTTTCCAGAGTCATACTACCAAAAGTCAAGTTCCGTTCCGTCATCTTCCGCTTGTTCCGGGGTCGGGTCGCGGGGGCAACAGCCTCAAACGGGCAGCCCAGGCCTCTCTCTCCCCGGCTGCATCCTCTAGCTCACCTGGAAGGATCCCAAGTCGTTCTAGGTCCGGGGTCTGCCCCTTGGTCTCCTCCCGGTGGGATGTGCCCAAAACACCTCGCCCGCGAGGCGCTCAGGGGGCATTTTGACCAGATGCCCGAACCACCCCATCTGGCTCCTCTCGACCTGGAGGAGGAACGGCTCGACACCGAGCTCCTCCCGGATGGCAGAGCTCCTCACCCGATCTCTGAGTGAGAGCCCAGCCACCCTGCAGAGGAAGATCATTTTGGCCGCTTGTACCCGCAATCTCGTTCTTTCGGTCACCACCCACAGCTGGTGACCATAGGTGAGGGTAGGAACGTAGATCCTGGTTACCATGGTGAGGGTAGGAACGTAGATCCTGGTTACCATGGTGAGGGTAGGAACATAGATCCTGGTTACCATGGTGAGGGTAGGAACGTAGATCGACTTGTAAATCCACAGCTTTGATTTTCGGCTCAGCTCTCTCTTTACCACGACGGACCGATGCAGCATCCTAGTTATTGCTGATGCCGCACCGATCTGCCTGTCGATCTCCCGCACTATCTTTCCCCCACTCGTGAACAAGACCCCGAGATACTTAAACTCCTCCACTTGGGGCAGGACCCTGTCCCTGACCCGCAGGGGGCATTCCACCCTTTTCCGGGCGAGGACCATGGTCTCGGATTTGGAGGCGCTAATTACAATTAATCATTTAGCGCCGAAAGTCAAGTTCACAAAGCAAACATAAAACTCCAATATAAAAGTTTAGATAATGGAGGTTTACGTTGAAAGAATGTATCATCATTTTGTCACAGATCAAATTTCTCACAATCATCACGACATGGACCATCGTGGGCCCAGCAAACACCAGATGATAGTTTGACTTTAAAATGGTTGATTTCATCTTTTCTCTTTCGTCCTACAGGGATTTTTTACTTAACGTGTTTGTACATGTGCCCGCCACACGTCAGAATGAATTCTATAGATTGAGGATTTATCAACATGATCCGTACGATAAGATGTGCAAAGCTTTTATTATTTAAACAAATTAAAATCTACATGCAGACACAGAAAATTGACCCGCACGGTTGGTCGTTAGGTGAAAAGTTCTTCGATCAATTCATACGCCAAAAATGGCTTTTTAATTGATCCAGATACGGAGAGGTGGATGGGAAGGGGAACAAAGCAAATCAATAAAACCTCCAGGTTACTGTTTTCCAAGGAGACACCGTAGTGACAGACCGACACGACGGGAGCTCAGAAAGCAGCAGAAACTCAAACAACACAATAAACTCTACAAACAGAGAGTTATTTTCTATCTTATAGATTCACGGCTGTACATCTGTGTGCATGTTTAGCATTTCATTGTTGTGCAAGAGCATGAAGATGAAAAGAAGATGCTTGTTCGACAGAAAAGCCCAAAGGATTGAGGAAGGAAGACAAGAGGAGCAGCTGCAAACGTTCTGCTAACAGCGACAAATGTGCAGCGGGCGAGTGTGTCGGCCAGGAAAGCGGCTCTGAACGAGGATCCTGGCAAACACTGCGCAGCTATTGTTCAGTTTGCCATGCGGGGGAAATATTTCAGGCTGGGTTTGCTCTGGCGTTGGTGCAGGTCCATCAAGTCAACAGAGATAAATCGCTTAGAAGCAAACATTCCGGCGTAACAGTTTGTGGAGATTCCAACATCGGCTTTCCAAAAAGAGCTGAATAAGATGGAGTTTTGAAATGTTTTATAGTGAGATCAACATCTTTATGGCAGAGGCATCATATTTCCTCACTGTATCTGGAAGAAGAACCCGGCCACGTCTCGTTTGATAATGAGAGTGTGCACTAATTCATACGGAAATTAAGCGATCTATCCAGGTGGTGGAGTGAGCAGACTTTTTGCAGAACTCTACGCAAAGTGAGGAGCTGCCTCACGCAAATCTAAGATCCTGAACAGAACTGAGAAAAATACAGGCATCTTCTTCTTTTGGCATCTCCCTTCAGGGGGCGCCACAGCAAGTCAGTTTCTTCCATCTAACCCTATCTGCTGCATCCTCTTCGGTCACACCAACTATCTTCATGTCTTCCTTCACTGTATCCATGAACCTCCTCTTTGGTCTTCCTCTAGTCCTCTTTCCTGGTGGTTCCAAACCCAGCAACCATGTGCAGTCCATACTTTTCAAAGTCAAAGTGTGAAGAAATTGAAGCGGTGAGGAACCAATTACTAAAGCACATGAAAGCTTGTCACAAGAAAAATGGACTACATAAAGGAAAAAAAAAGTCAAGATAAATGCACATTGTCGAATCACCACATTTAAACTCACTGCTTCTACGTAATATTTCACACAAAGAGATAACTATGTATTCATATGTACGATGTAATCTTTTCTACTTTCCAACATCAAGCCTCCAGTTACCGACATGATTCCCAGTGCATGATTACTTTCTTTTTGTCACTGCTCTCAGACTGGACATTTCTTTTTTCTAATTTAGTGACAGGTCGGTGCGGGCCACTCACAGAGTTACCAAGGCAACCACCTGCCACCCTGCCCGATTTTTTTTTGTGAGAGACAAACATCACCACTCCCGGTTTGGTGAAATCACACTTTCTCGCAATTGTACTTGAGTTGACAGGTAGCACTGGAGTCCTGACGAGATCTGCGACTGTTGAGATCTGCGACTTTGCGCCTCTGCGCATGCCCAGAACGCGTCATCCAACTCCTACTTCCTTCCAGATGATCTAAAGGTCGAGATCTGCGTCCTGCCGTGGCGTTAACTTATATTGGAATCAGCATTTTTTCGCACCTGCTCTACATTGTTGACTAAAAATCTATCTTAAAACGTACAAGTAAGTGTCTTTTATTTGTTCAATGTGTATTATGTTTAGGTTCTGTGACCGGTTGTTTACTTCCGGTTGTTTCTTGGTGAGGCTGCAAATCTCGTCAGAACACCGTCTCATTTGAAGATCACCCCATTTTATCACGTCAGTTGCATAATAAATAATTGGAGATCTAAAATCTCCTTTAAAACAAGAGTAAAGTTTATAAAAAGTGAGAGAAAAAAACAGGACATGTCGAATCATAGAAAATTATCCCTCAACTTAACTAAAAATGTGTGACCTTGACTTTTGAGAGTTTAAAAATTGGTTGCATGAACCTGAAAACCTAATCAGTTCATCTATAGTTGGAACCTTCAGTGCATCGGAAGCAATCACGTTCAAAAAAGTGTTACAGAAGTACAGACGGACGGACTTCCCTACATTCTGAGAGTCATTGCAGAGTCATTATAATAATTTAAAACCCCAAACTGAAAAAATAAAACCAGAAATGTCTTCATTTTAATGTTTCTGATTCAGTTGAATAAAAAAGTTATAAAGAGCAGCGTGCGCCCCGCTCCTCCTTCCACATGCTGACTCATTCAGAAACACACACACACCTGCGTCTCCTGTGAACTCCCAGGCTTATCAGTGCCTCGTCATTTTTAATTATTTATAATAATCATAACATTTATCTTTTTCTTTTGAGTTTATTAAAGTATTTTCATTTCTTTAACTTTAATTATGAGACGGCTTTTCAGCCTGAATTGAAAAACGAGAACAGAAACACACGCCGGGTGAAGAAGAAAGAGGAAATAATAAAGAACTTTTCTTTGTTTGAAACAAGAAATGCTTTCTGTTGAATTCAAATTACAACATTTATATTTGTAATAATAAAAATGATGGTGATGAACCTTTAAAAGGGGAAAAAAAAAGATGAAGGTGTGGAGGGAAGAAAGGAGGTCGTTCACACCTGCACTATGAAGAAAGAGGCCAGCGGTGACATCCGGCTCTTTGCACCCTGACGTCAACACTAACCTGAGAGGTCGACCTCTGAGTGCTGCAGCCTTTTGTTTTTATTGCGTCAAGTTCTGAGTGCGCTGGGTTTTCCTTTGTTCCTCATTTCTATTATATCAAACTCCATTTGGACACACACACACAGCCTCTCATTCTGACTGGAAATTTTAATTTTAGTCCATTTACGAGCCAAACACAAGCTTCTAAGACTGTTTTAGAAATGAGAGCCTGACTATTTACGGTTAGACAATAAAATTGGCCGAATTTGCATTTTAAAGAGACATTAGGAAAAAAAGTAGTTGATGGAATTCAGTTTGAAATAATACCCACCAAACACTGAGATTTACAGACTTCCCATGAACACACCGCTATGTGACGTCAGGCTCTGATGTGGAGGAAGAAAGCTGAAACAGAGCTTTTTTATTTTGGTCATTGGTTTGATATGACTGAACTTTTCCTCATTGGACAGTAGATTTTAGTCAAATCTGACTGTTTTGTTGCCAATAATCAGCACCTTGGATACATGTCTTCCAGATGTGCTGTATTATTATTCTTCTTTCAGCATTTCCCTTCAGGGGTCGCCACATCAAGTCAGTTTCTTCCATCTAACCCTATCTCCTGCATCCTCTTCGGTCACACCAACTATCTTCATGTCTTCCTTCACTGTATCCATGAACCTCCTCTTTGGTCTTCCTCTAGTCCTCTTTCCTGGTGGTTCCAAATCCAGCATCCTTCTTCTGATGTTCTCTCTCTCTCTCCTCTACACATGTCCAAACCATCTCAGTCTGGCCTCTCTGACTTTAAAACCTCTAACATGTGCTGTTCCTCTGATCCTGTCCATCCTGGTCACTCCCAGAGAGGTCTTCAGCATCTTCATCTCTGCTACCTCCATCTCTGTTTCCTGTCTTTTCCTCAGTGCCACTGTTTCTAGACCAATCAGCATGGCCGCTCTCACCACACTGTCTCTAGACCAATCAGCATGGCCACTCTCACCACACTGTCTCTAGACCAATCAGCATGGCCGCTCTCACCACACTGTCTCTAGACCAATCAGCATGGCCGCTGTCACCACACTGTCTCTAGACCAATCAGCATGGCCGCTGTCACCACACTGTCTCTAGACCAATCAGCATGGCCGCTGTCACCACACTGTCTCTAGACCAATCAGCATGGTCGCTCCCACCACGATGTCTCTAGACCAATCAGCATGGCCGCTCTCACCACACTGTCTCTAGACCAATCAGCATGGCCACTCTCACCACACTGTCTCTAGACCAATCAGCATGGCCGCTCTCACCACACTGTCTCTAGACCAATCAGCATGGCCACTCTCACCACACTGTCTCTAGACCAATCAGCATGGCCGCTCTCACCACACTGTCTCTAGACCAATCAGCATGGCCTCTCTCACCACACTGTCTCTAGACCAATCAGCATGGCCGCTCTCACCACACTGTCTCTAGACCAATCAGCATGGCCACTCTCACCACACTGTCTCTAGACCAATCAGCATGGCCGCTCTCACCACACTGTCTCTAGACCAATCAGCATGGCCGCTCTCACCACTTTCCCTTTGATTCTAGCTGAAACTCTTCTATCACACATCACACCTGATACTTTCCTCCACCCGTTCGAACCTGCCTGCACATGCTTCTTCACCAGATGTGCTGTATTGTATCTGTTTAAAGGTACGATACAATCACTCTGATTGGCCGGCGATCCATTTTAAGTTTTTTTTTTTGAGCATTCATGATTGGACAAATACTGAAAACATTTTTCTTCTTTATTTATATGAACAAAAATGATAAAAAAAAATTAGCCAATAAATTGGGAATCTGTCTTGTTTGGACTACTCATATCATCATCATGGAGAGTGTCCTTTTCTTTGCTTTGGCCGCCTGGGTAGGTGGTATAAAAACAAAGTTCGCCAACAGACTGAACAAGCTGGTAAAAAAAAGCTGGACGTGTGGTTGGCTCACCCCTTGCCTCCATGGAGGAGGGGGCGAGGGACAGAATGAAAGCAAAACTGTCATGAATCATGATAAATCCCTCCCACTCTCTCCATGAATCTGTGGACCATCTGAAGAGCAGCTTCCGCAACAACATCCTGCAACCCTGCTGCTCAAAGGAACGGTACAGAAAATCATTCTTACCATCCTCCATCAAAATATTCAACCTTTCACTTTCACTCACACTCAGCACTCAAATTTTTCTTAAGGAATATATAAAGTATTTTCAATTCAATTATCAGTTCCAAAAAGCCATAATTGGTGAGGCCATATCAGTGATTTAGCCGACATGTATCGCTGCAGATGTTAGGATATGTTTAGCTGTTGCTCGTAGCGTAAACATTTCAGAAAGGACTTCATGGATTAGCAGGTTACTGATGAGAGTTTAGCTTTCTATCCACGAGCCTAGGGCTCCAGAAAACGAGCAGCATGGTAAGGAACGTTAACCACCTATTAGACCCATCTGGTGTTTTACTGTCATCACATTAGAGAAAGACGCAAGTTGGGATTAATGATAATGTGATGGCGTTCAAAAATAAACGGATCTATATTTATACATGTGATTTATACTTTTTTATAAATATGGACGTAAATAAGTGTCAAGTTTATGTAAATTCAGACGTGATTTGATGGAACGACATTGTCGTTCTTGTTGCTTAGCAGCGTCTAGAGGCTAAACAGATTTCATAATTTCTGCATCATTTCAGAGCTTCAAGATCAACCGTATAGAAGACATTAGATGTTTTGTCTGCACACGGCAGCTGATTTATCATCAAAACTCAAGGGAAAGAAAGATGGATGCTGAGCTACTGAGCGATTTATCCTCATTACCCCAAAGTTAAACCGGATCTGTTGGTTTTTACTGAATTATTCAATTCTATTTGATTTGTACAGACCAACAGAAACCAAGATTGAAGTGAAACTATAACAGCATCCATTCAAAGTAGAAAAAGTTTCAAAAAAGTCTTCTGGACAGTTTAATTCTTGAACGAGACGTTTCGACTTCCATCCGGAAATCATTTTCAATCTGAATGAAATGGACTGAAAACTGGATCTATATATACTAACCTGAGTAAAAGGTAAAAAAATATAAAAAAAATAGTAAGGCAGGGCTCGACCAATGAGCCTGTGTTACCTAAGATGGCCGTGAATGGCTCCTATTGTAGCCACAGACCAGTAAACGAACCCTATTATAAAATGCTAAAAGCCTAGTGAATAGAAATTCCTGCTAACGAGAGGCGTGAAACTGTGTCACGAGGTGTCATCTTTAGTCCATGGCTTCAAAAGGCTGCTGTAAATACCAGGCAGAATGTATCTAACGCCTCCACTCCGATTCAGTGAGGGATTCTCTTTCATCACAAAAATGACTTCCTTCACCCCTCTTTCAAACCAACCTTTCTCTCTACTTAGAGAGGTTAAAAGTAGATACATTTTGCCTTTATATATAGCAGCCTTTTGAAGCCTTGGACTAAAGATGACACCTCGTGACCCAGTTTCACGCCTCTCGTTAGCAGGTATTTCTATTCACTAGGCTTTTAGCATTTTTATAATAAGGTTCGTTTACTGGTCTGTGGTTACAATAAGAGCCATTCACAGCCATCTTAGGTAACACAGGCTCATTGGTCGAGCCCTTCTTACTATTTTTTTTACCTTTTACTCAGGTTAGTACAAATAGATCCAGTTTTCTGTCCATTTCATCCAGATTGAAAATGATTTCCGGATGGAAGTCGAAACGTCTCGTTCAAGAATTAAACTGTCCAGAAGACTTTTTTGAAACTTTTTCTACTATGGATCACTCCTGGATGAATGGGGGACTACACGGATTTGTAGCATCCATTCAAATGTTTATAGCAGAGAATCAAAGATTTAATCCAAATGTTTGTGCTGCTGGTTTTTTTTTTTATGTTTACAAGAATTTTTCTAAAGATCTAATTTTATAAATTTGCTGCCAATTTGAGGATATTTTATATCTTTTACAAAGAGGGCGGCACGATGGCACAGTGGTTAGCACAGTGTCCTCACAGCAAGAAAGTTGGGGTTCGAGTCCCGGCTGGAGATGACGCTTGGATAATTGGCCTTTCTGTGTGGAGTTTGCATGTTTTCGCTGAGTACTCTGGTTTCCATCCACCCTCCAAAAACATGCCTGTTAGGTTGATTGGCCGCTACATGATTACCCCTGGGAATGAGTGTGTGGACGGATGTGTGTGTGTGTTACCCTGCAACAGACCGGCGGGCTGTTCGGGGTGTACCCTGCCAGTTGCCTAGAATCAGCCGGGAAAAGCTCCGGCCACCCTGACGGGATGGATGGTTCAGAAGACAAACTATTACCAAGGATGTGTTTTGTTTTTCCCATTAAATATTTGGTGTAAGAAACACACAAATAAATCAGTTGTAAATGGTTTTGTATTTTGTGTGAATACTGTACCGAACGCTTGAACCTCAAAACTGACACAAGCAAAACACTAAGATATCACGTTAACAAGCTGAAAGTTTATACCAAGCCATAGTAAATTTGACTGTCAATGAAATACAGAATCAAACAAAATCTTAACGATATCCTTCCTCAATAACTCGTCAAATTGTGCTTTAAAATTTTGCCCCAAAATAAAGACTCCCTTTTAATTGATCTGATTATCTGTAACAATAATCTTTCTTATCATCTACTTTCAGAACCACTGACCTAACAGGACTTGAAATATACACAGCCTTTTTATTGTTACTTTCATTACCTCTTTCTCTACACCGTCACATCTGAAAATAAAAAGCCCTGAAACTATTAAAAAGGTGTAAACACGGTACCTGTGATGGTTGACCTGCAGTTCCCCGAGGAGCTGATTCTTGAACCACTGGCCGAAATCCACATTGTCGAACAGGTCGTACGCTGCCAGTCCTACAGCATTGTAAACTACAGTAAAAAAAAAAAAAAAAAAAAAAAAGAGGAGGGTTAAAACTCAACAAAAAGTTTTCACTGTCCGATATTTGACTATGACCATGTCCACACGTAGCCGGGTATTTTTGAAAACGTACTTATATTCGCTGTCCTCCATTTTAGAAAAACTCTCGCATACACATGGGAAGGCAAGTTTATTTGTAGCACAATTCATACAAAATGTAATTCAAAGTGCTTCACAAGAAGGAGAAGAAAAAGAATGCATTAAAATCACAAAACATAGAATCAAAAAGTTTAAAAATTAAATAAATAGAATCAATAAAAAAGATAAAAAAAGAGTAATTAATCAAAAGCACAGTTAAACAGAAGTGTTTTCAGACTAGATTTAAACATGGTCACAGTAGAGGCCTGTCTCACGGCTTCAGGAAGTTTGATCCAGACTTTTGCAGCATAAAATTGAAATGCAGCTTCTCCATGTTTAGTCCTGACTCTAGACACCAGCAGGAGGCCGGTCCCAGAGGTCCTCAGAGTTCTAGATGGTTCATGTTTAGTCCTGACTCTAGACACCAGCAGGAGGCCGGTCCCAGAGGTCCTCAGAGTTCGAGATGGTTCATGTTTAGTCCTGACTCTAGACACCAGCAGGAGGCCGGTCCCAGAGGTCCTCAGAGTTCTAGATGGTTCATGTTTAGTCCTGACTCTAGACACCAGCAGGAGGCCGGTCCCAGAGGTCCTCAGAGTTCTAGATGGTTCATGTTTAGTCCTGACTCTAGACACCAGCAGGAGGCCGGTCCCAGAGGTCCTCAGAGTTCTAGATGGGCCATATTTAGTCCTGACTCTAGACACCAGCAGGAGGCCGGTCCCGGAGGTCCTCAGAGTTCTAGATGGGCCATATTTAGTCCTGACTCTAGACACCAGCAGGAGGCCGGTCCCGGAGGTCCTCAGAGTTCTAGATGGGCCATATTTAGTCCTGACTCTAGGCACCAGCAGGAGGCCGAACCCAGAGGTCCTCAGAGTTCTAGATGGTTCATGTTTAATCCTGACTCTAGGCACCAGCAGGAGGCCGAACCCAGAGGTCCTCAGAGTTCTAGATGGGCCATAAGTTACTAACATATCACAGATGTACTTTGGTGCTAGACCATGGAGAGACTTAAATACAATCAGAGCAGCTTTAAAGTCACATGTAACCGCTTTCAATATAACCGCATAAATACCCGTATACAACCCGTATAAATACACTTCCAAGTGCAGTTATAAGCATGCCACGCCAGTAGCGGGCAGTAGTTATCTAAATGTAAGCTCTGAGCTACAAAGGCTAATGTGATGATAAGAGCCGACTGTATCTTATTTCTCCTCCTTTGCTCCTCAACAAGAATCAAGAGCAGTTAGTGTGAGGGAAAAAAAGCAAGAAAAGATAAGAGAGGATCCATGCTGCCCGCTGTCTGATATTAAAAACAAGGAGGCACACAAATGACGTTTATGCATAAATTGTAGCTGGTCGTGAGGTTTAAAAACGCCGGTTAAGCATGTCCAAACGCAAAACTGGAGTTTTCCAAAATCATTTTGGTGGGAGTTTTCAAAAACGACGAGTTTGAGAGAAAAAAAAAACCTACAAGTTCGTGTGAATGAAAGACCAAAACGGATAAAAATAGATTTGTTTTACCAGATACCCGGCTACGTGTGCAGAGGGCCTAAGTCAGACCAGTTTTTTTAAAAGTTCCCATTATTTTCAGGTTTTAAACCAATTTACCACATGGTTATTTCTATTCACAAAGCCATCAAACAATCTGCCTGCGATTGAGTTCAGTTCATCTACAGTTAGTACTGAGTAACTGAGGGCGTTTGAGTTTCATCTAAATTCCTTCATTGGGTTGCAAGATGACGCATTCACAAAATTTGTGACGTTGGTTTTCAGTCGCATGTCACTGAAAACTGAGTCAGTTTATCTATAATTGGTACTGAGTACCTGGTTAATCAAAATTAGTACTCAGGTTTGGCAGGCATCACTAAAGTATTACGGAAGCACAGACGTCCAGACGGACACACACACAGCCTGAGAGCTTAATGCTGCCATTAAAAATGACTTTTCAAAACAAAAGCATATTTGTATAAAAAGATGGAAAAAGAATAAAAAATGACTTTAAACATTTATTTGAAAGAAAAAATTAAACAACGACGAAGCAAGAACGAACACATTTTGACAGAAAAAAATACGGTAAATACATGAGAGAGAAAAAATTGCCAATTATTTTTTTGTTTTAACTTGTAAAGAAGCCCGAGAGCAAGAGTGTAATTGGATGTTGGTCTGAGGGTGGATGTTATTATGGGATGTCAGGCACAAAATAATAAAACATCTAAAACAAGGAGGCAGTAAAACTGACAAAAATAAATTATTCATAAACCGTTAAAGAGCAAAAAAACAAAACCTATTTTTACTCCTCGTCTGACAGAGAGTGGAACAGGCATCCAGCAATCCGGAGCTCCGGGTGTCTGTGCTGTCGTAACACTAGTGACTATGAGATTTAATGAAACTGCTAACAGTTACTCACTACCAACTAATCGTTTGCATGGATACGATTTTACAACGGGTAACGCCAACAAAACATCAGGATAAGGACACATGAAAATTTTGTTTGGTTGGTGTGCCGGGTGGAGGAAGGATGGAGCGGGGGATCGATGCGGTGTCACCAATAACTAGGACGCTGCATTGGTCCGTGGTGGTAAAGAGAGAGCTGAGCCGAAAAGCAAAGCTCTCGATTTACAAGTCGATCTACGTTCCTACCCTCACCATGGTAACCAGGATCTACGTTCCTACCCTCACCATGGTAACCAGGATCTACGTTCCTACCCTCACCATGGTAACCAGGATCTACGTTCCTACTCTCACCATAGTAACCGGGATCTACGTTCCTACACTCACCATGGTAACCAGGATCTACGTTCCTACCCTCACCATGGTAACCAGGATCTACGTTCTTACCCTCACCATGGTAACCAGGATCTACGTTCTTACCCTCACCATGGTAACCAGCATCTACGTTCCTACCCTCACCATGGTAACCAGGATCTACATTCCCACCCTCACCATGGTAACCAGGATCTATGTTCTTACCCTCACCATGGTAACCAGCATCTACGTTCCTACCCTCACCATAGTAACCAGGATCTACATTCCCACCCTCACCATGGTAACCAGGATCTACGTTCCTACCCTCACCACGGTAACCAGGATCTACGTTCCTATCCTCACCATGGTAACCAGAATCTACGTTCCCACTCTCAGCTATGGTCACCAGCTGTGGGTGGTGACCGAAAGAATGAGATAGCGGGTACAAGCGGCCGAAATGAGCTTCCTTTGCAGGTTGGCTGGGGTCTCACTCAGAGATCGGGTGAGGAGCTCTGCCATCCGGGAGAAGCTCGGAGTCGAGCCGCTATTCCTCCAGGTCGAGAAGAGCCAGATGGGGTGATTCGGGCATCAGCTCAGGATGCCTCGCTGGTGAGGTGTTTCGGGCACGTCCCACCAGGAGGAGACCAAGAAGCAGACCTTGGACCCGCTGGAGAGACTATGTCTCAGAGCTGGCCAGGGAACGATTTGGGATCCTCCCCGGTGAGCTGGAGGATGCAGCCGGGGTGAGATAAGCCTGGGCTTACCGTCTGAGGCTGTTGCCCCCGTGACCCGTCTTCGGATGAGTGGAAGATGACGGAATGAAACATCATAAATATCAAATATTGAATCAATATCACGATATGAAACCAAACATTTTGATATGATATTTTATCCGTGGTCTTGTTTTGTTAAACATGCTGAATAGAAGGTGAAGATTTGCTTTTGCTGAACCTAATTGACGTTAAAGATGGTTATAAATAGAAACATGTGTCTGGGTTTCTCCTCAGGAAGTCTATGATGTGCTGATCCTCTTCATTAACACTTAAACCGTCACATTTGGTGTCTGTTTCACGCCGTGGCATCTTTTCTGCTCGCTGACAGTTTAACGCGCCTTTGGGACAGGATGTAATTATTATCCGTGTTGCATCAGCGCTCCGTCAATGGGACTTTCTCAATGAGATATTTAGATTGTTGCAATTATCCTCAAGTTCAAATAAACCTTCCCAAATGACTCAAATATCATTTCCTGATATTTCCGTGAGTGTTTGTCCCTGCAGCATTAAAAGTGATAAATTATGTGATGACACGAAGGTAAGAAGGGTTTAGACTCAGAATTGAACAAAACAATACAAAAACTAAACAGCAGCAGTACTCCACAGCAGCGTTTTTCAACCACTAGGGTGCCGTGAGGGATCGTCACATGTGCCGTGTTATTGATCAAAACACATTTTTTAAAACAAATGCTTCTGTTCCATTTGGTTCTGTCGTCTTCCGCCCATCCGAGGCCAGGTCACAGGGGCAACAGCCTCAGACGGGGAGCCCAGGCTTCTCTCCCTCCAGCTGCATCCTCCAGCTCACCTGGAAGGATCCCAAGTCGTTGCCCAGCCAGCTGTGAGACATAGTCTTTTCAGCAGCTCGGGGTCTGCCTCTTGGTCTCCTCCCGGTGGGATGTGCCCGAAACACCTCGCCAGCGAGGCGCTCGGGGGAACCACCTCATCTGGCTCCTGTCGACCTGGAGGAGGAGTGGCTCGACACCGAGCTCCTCCTGGATGGCAGAGCTCCTCACCTGTTCTCTGAGTGAGAGCCCAGCCACCCTGTGGAGGAAGCTCATTTTGGTCACTTGTATCTGATATTTCATTCTTTCGGTCACCACCCATAGCTGGTGACCATTGGTGAGGGTAGGAACATAGATTCTGGTTACCATGGGGAGGGTAGGAACGTAGATCCTGGTTACCATGGTGAGGGTAGGAATGTAGATCCTGGTTACCATGGTGAGGGTAGGAACGTAGATCCTGGTTACCATGGTGAGGGTAGGAACATAGATCCCGGTTACCACGGTGAGGGTAGGAACGTAGATCCTGGATACCATGGTGAGGGTAGGAATGTAGATCCTGGTTACCATGGTGAGGGTAGGAACGTAGATCCTGGTTACCATGGTGAGGGTAGGAACGTAGATCCTGGTTACCATGGTGAGGGTAGGAACGTAGATCCTGGTTACCATGGTGAGGGTAGGAATGTAGATCCTGGTTACCATGGTGAGGGTAGGAACGTAGATCCTGGTTACCATGGTGAGTGTAGGAACGTAGATCCTGGTTACCATGGTGAGTGTAGGAACGTAGATCCTGGTTACCATGGTGAGGGTAGGAACGTAGATCCTGGTTACCATGGTGAGTGTAGGAACGTGGATCAACTTGTAAATTGAGAGCTTTGCTTTTTGGCTCAGCTCTCCCTTTACCACGACAGACCGATGCAGCTTTCTAGTTATTGCTGACGCCGCACCGATTCGCTTGTTGATCTCCCGATCCATCCTTCCCCCCACTTGTGAACAAGACCCAAATTCTTGTTATGCAAATAATATGTAATTGTGAGTGTAACTCCGGGTGTGATCCTGCTATTTGGACAGGTTATCTTATGAAAAAAATATAATGAAAGTTAAATAAAAGTCAACATCAAATCCTCAAACAGTACGCCTGGTTAAAACTGGCAAAAAAGTTTTCAGTTTTTGTCCACAATGAAAAAGTTTTCTTCGGATACAACAAAGTATAAATTAATCAGTGCATGATCTCATTAAGTTCTCGGCTCTTAACTTGCACTTTCTCAGCACATCGCAGTGGCATTTGCCGTTTTATAAACACTGTCGACACACTGCTGGGATCTCAGTGGGCGTCGGATTCATAGAGACCCTGTTAGCATGCAAGGATTTACCACCTAAGTGGCAGCGCCGGCCATCCGAACCCACCTAATTACTGAGAGAATAGAAAAGGAGAAAAAACTCCAAGAAAACAAAGCCAATTCCCACGATGGGAAAGTATAGGAAGGATAAAGTCATTCAGGTGCAAATGCAAACACCGCATGCTGCTTCTTATTTTTTATAAGGTAAAAAAAAACAAGCTGAATGTTTCATGTTGTTTTGCTTTGGCTCACATCAGAGAGACGGGTTTTAATCTTTCACTGACCTGCGTCTTTGATCAGCAGCTGGACAGGGTCCTTCACGTCGGTCGGGCCTGCAAACAGAAACAGAGAAATAGGACTTGTTCTAAAGTTTTATTCGTAGGGGACGTTATGACTCATAGAGCTCAGTGGTTATCCAGATACCTCCTGATGGCTCTCTAATTAGTGGGGCAGGTAAAAATACTTTTATTCAACAACTTTATTCTGGGGCGGCACGGTGGCACAGTGGGTAGCACAGTGGCTTTGTGGGTTGGAGTCCTGGGTGGAGACGAGGCTTGGAACACTGGCCTCTCTGTGTGGGGTTTGCATGTTCTCCCTGTGTATCCCTGTGTTTTCTAAAGGTACTCCGGTTTCCTCCCACCCTCCAAAAACATGCATGTTAGGTTGATTGGCTGCTACATGACTGCCCCTAGGAATGGGTGTGTGTGTGTGGCTGTATGTGTGTGGGCCCCGCGACAGACTGGCGACCTGTTCAGGGTGTAGCTTGCCGCTTGCCTTGCATCAGCCAGGATGGGCTCCGGCACCCCCCGCAACCCATAAGTGGTGGACGGTTCAGAAAGTGACTTCTTCTTCTTCTTTCGGCTTTTCCCTTTAGGGGTCGCGACAGCAAGTCAGTTTCTTCCATCTAACCCTATCTGCTGCATCTTCTTCAGTCACACCAACTATCTTCATGTCTTCCTTCACTGTATCCATGAACCTCCTCTTTGGTTTCCTCTGGTCCTCTTTCCTGGTGGTTCCAAATCCAGCATCCTTCTTCCGATGTACTCTCTCTCCTCTGTACATGTCCAAACCATCTCAGTCTTGCCTCTCTAACTTTATCCCCAAAACCTCTAACATGTGCTGTTCCTCTGTTCCTCTGATCCTGTCCATCCTGGTCACTCCCAGAGAGATCCTCAGCATCTTCATCTCTGCTACCTCCATCTCTGCTTCCTGTCTTTTCTTCAGTGCTACTGTTTCTAGGCCAAACAGCATGGCCGGTCTCACCACGGTTCAGAAAGTGACTGACTGACTTTATTCTGGATCTTACTAACTTTAATGTGGATCTAAAATTCCAATTGTTTAACAGCTGATCCTAGAAAAATGTTGTCTTTAATCCCTGGATTACAATCATCTCAGTCTATCATGAATACAAAATTACTTTTTAAAATTTTATGTCGCGACAAAATGTTTAGTTCAATATTTTTAAAACAGCAGGCTTCTTTTATTTAATTTGACTACCTTTATGTGCAACACGGTGATGCACAAGTTGAGCCCAATTAAAGTAAAAACTCCAGATGTTTGTTCAACGTTAATAAACAGATCAATATTTTCAGCAAACTGGGGGAAAAAAAACGATTTCTGCTGCGAGAAAGCAGGAAATAGGTGGATGAAAATATTCAATTTTTACCGTTTAAAGAGATTTGTGTCTGATTCGGAATCCACACTGTGCCGTGAAAATAAAGACATGATGAGGAAGGACAGACAAATGTACAGCTGCTAAAATTACATTACAAAGCAGTAAACATGAAGTGTGGAGGATCCTCCAGGGGTTTGAAGTTCTGTAGAACATTCTACAGAAAAATCTTATCTGCACAATCATTTAGAACTCAGTGTAATTTGTTTTCAGAATCAAATTTATCACCTGTGAGCCATAATGGAACAACACAATTACAGTTTTGATGCCTCCAATTTCAAAAATAGAGGGTGGATAGAGATATTTACAACGTTTCCTGGTCATTCCTCAATAAAAATCTATAAGATTGAGGTTCTGTGCACCTCTCCTCCTCCAAGTCGAGAGGAGCCAGATGGGGTGGTTCATCTCAACGAGCGCCTCGCTGATGAGATGTTTTGGGCACGTCCCACCAGGAGGAGACCAAGAGGCAGACCCCGGACCTGCTGGAGAGACAATGTCTTACAGCTGGCAGGGGAACGACTTGGGATCCTTCTGGATGAACTGGAGGATGCAACTGGGGAGAAAGAAGCCTGGGTTTCCCGTCTGACGCTGTTGCCCCCGCGACCCAGCCCCGGATAAGCGGAAGACGACGGAATGGAAGAGGTTAGGATTACTTTGAAAAAGGAAACAACAACTTTGACATGCGTTCAAAAAATCTTAGCTGATAATAAACGGTCTTGCTTTTTTTTGGCCACACTGAACAAAGAAGGTGGTTCTGTTGGCTTCATCGAACCGTGATCTCCAGCTCTTGCTGGATCGATTTGCTGCCGAGTGTGAAGCGGCCGGGATGGGAATTAGCGCCTCCAAATCCGAGACCATGGTCCTCGCCGAGAAAACGGTAGAATGCCCCCTGCGGGTCAGGGACAGGGTCCTGCCCCAAATGGAGGAGTTTAAGTATCTCGGGGTCTTGTTCACGAGTGGGGGAAGGATGGAGCGGGAGATCGACAGGCGGATCGGTGCGGCATCAGCAATAACTAGGACGCTGCATCGGTCCATCGTGGTAAAAAGAGCAAAGCTCTCGATTCACAAGTCGATCTACGTTCCAACCCTCTCCTATGGTCACCAGCTGTGGGTGGTGACCGAAAGAATGAGATCGCGGGTACAAGCGGCCGAAATGAGTTTCCTCCGCAGGGTGACTGGGCTCTCACTCAGAGATCGGGTGAGGAGCTCTGCCATCCGGGAGGAGCTCGGTGTCGAGCCGCTGCTCCTCCTCCAGGTCGAGAGGAGCCAGATGGGGTGGTTCGGGCATCTGGTCAGAATGCCCCCAGAACGCCTTGCGGGCGAGGTGCTTCGGGCACGTCCCACCGGGAGGAGATCAAGGAGCAGACCCCGGACCCGCTGGAGAGACTATGTCTCACAGCTGGCCGGGAAACGACTTGGGATCCTTCCAGGTGAGCTGGAGGATGCAGCCGGGGAGAGAGAGGCCTGGGCTGCCCGTTTAAGGCTGTTGCCCCCGCGACCTGACCCCGAAACAAGCGGAAGATGACGGAACGGAACTGAACATAGAAGTAAAAAGTCTTCGACTGCACAAAGACTTATAGGGTCTTATAGGGTCTAGGGGATATAGGGTTCATTTGTAGCGGCTTTTACACAGAAACCCAGACTTCATTTATGCTGGACACATTTTCCAGAGGAGTTCCTCGAACAGGACTTGTGTCTCCTCCCGGTGGGATAAACCCCCTCACCGGGAAGTGTCCGGGAGGCATCTTCTGACCAGCCCGATCTTACTTCTCTCAAAGGAGGAGCAACAGCTCCACTTCAAAAAATCTCATCTGCAGAATAATCTGAAACTCAGTGTCAATATCTTCTTTTTAATCTGTTTTCTTAAAATTATCTCAGTGTTTTGGGAAACTTCACTATAGCGTTACGGAAGCACGGACAGCCCGAGTGATCAACGCCTACACCAGAGGCATGAAAAGGTTGATAAAAAATGTTCCAAATTTCTTTGAAATCCTTTTAAACTGCAAAATTAATAATAATAAAAAATATGTTTAAACTAGTGAGCGGAAGCTCGTAGGTTGTATGAACATAGGTGGTCTGGAGGGTCTCAATCAAAGCTTCACTTTGTGTGCAAAAGTCCCTCATGAATCATAATAGATGTATAAAATTCAAGACCTGCCAGACCCCTCAGGAATGCCTCAGGTGGTCAGGAAAAAAAAACACAATCTTGTGGGAATCAGAGTGAAAGAGTTGAAAGGTTCTGGACAAAAAGAAAAGATTTAAAATTCATTCTTCTGTACATTTCTACTGTATATAGTTGTATGTGTTCACGCGTGCGTGCGTGCGTGGATGTGTACACACACACACACACACACATACGGTACATACATTTTTATTACTCTTCATTGATGCTGGATAACATTTGTTGGCACATCGACGATGCAGGCAGGTTTAGATCTGGACTGGTGAATTGAATACTGTTCACTTGGAAAATGACAGTAAGACTTTAATCTTTTATTTAAGAATGTAATCTGAAGAAAAAACGTGGTTTGGTGCACGTTAGTCCTTCACAGAAACTCTGGAGTTGTTTATGTGCCTTAATAACATGGCTTTGTAGCAGCTCCTTCAATCTCATTTTATTTTAGCCAAAACCAACTGAGAACTGACTGTTGGCTCGAAACCTGGACCGAAACCAATTTGCAGTGTATATCAATCATTCCCAAATCATTCTACCTGCCTGATTTCTCATTTCTGTTAGTTCTTGTTCTGCATTGAAGCCTCACAAGTCAATAAATGATTTCTTTCAACCCCAGAATGGCTCAATCTGACCGTGTTTCTTTTATTCCCATGGGGCCAATTTCCACTCTGTCACCTGAAAAGAAAAGCAGCTTAGAGACCGACGAGAGCGGACCCCTGCACCCACGAGTCTGTGAGCAATGGTGCCAGTAATTCAACAACAGGGTGAAAATCTACCCGCCGTGTTCCCCAGGGGGGCCAATGGCAGGCTGTAAAAATGTAGTGTGGATCGTGTCTGTCGACATCACGCTACATATTAAAATTAAACCTACACATAACCGGTATCTGTGAATGAGCTGCACGATATGTACTAAATGTCCTTTTTCTCTGATTCCGCAATATCGATTTATTACCAAAATGAACGTTCCGTTTCTTTATATAAAAACTTGTTTTTATATTAAATTATTGTAACATCGTTTTCTTTTGTCTTAAATTCTTTTTTTTTTGTAATCTTTTAATTTTCTCAAACCTTTGCATCAAGTACAGAAAAAACACACCTTATTTAGTGCTGCTCTTTTTAATTTTTTTCTTTTTTTTTTTTTACTGCTTCTATTTATCCCTCTTCTTCTTCTTCTTTCGGCATTTCCCTTCAGGGGGCGCCACAGCAAGTCAGTTTCTTCCATCTAACCCTATCTGCTGCATCCTCTTCGGTCACACCAACTATCTTCATGTCTTCCTTCACTGCGTCCATGAACCTCCTCTTTGGTCTTCCTCTAGTCCTCTTTCTTGGTGGTTCCAAATCCAGCATCCTTCTTCTGATGTACTCTCTCTCTCTCTCTTCTGCACATGTCCAAACCGTCTCAGTCTGGCCTCTCTGACTTTAAAAGCTCTATATTGTGCTTCTATTCATCCCTCACCGGAGAAATTTGTTACACTGCAGCAGGCTGCCGTGACGACGCCAATGGTGTGAGAAACGGGGGGTTAGGCGTCTTCTCCAAGGACCCTAGACGTGCATTCAGTGTGATGCGAACTTGCAAACTTCCAGTTGACTTCCAGTCCGCATACGAACGCTCACTGAGCCACCGTCTCCCCGCCCTCCTTTTTTAATTCATATTATATTTATTTATATTTTATTTTCATTTATTTATATTTTATCTTTTTAAATGCAGATAAAATACTTCACACCCCTCCCTACTCCCATGTTATTGACCTGAGCGACCATAGACATAAACACACTAGACTTTGCAAATAATTTTCCAGTCAGATGTAGTGTGTACGTATTTTATATGAGACATGAATGATGTAGCAGTGTGGAGGAGTTTAAGTATCTCGGGGTCTTGTTCACGAGTGGGGGAAGGATGGAGCGGGAGATCGACAGGCGGATCGGTGCGGCATCAGCAATAACTAGGACGCTGCATCGGTCCATCGTGGTAAAGAGAGAGCCAAGCCGAAAAGCAAAGCTCTTGATTTACAAGTCGATCTACGTTCCTACCCTCACCTGTGGTAACCAGCTGTGGGTGGTGACCGAAAGAATGAGACCGCGGGTACAAGCGGCCGAAATGAGCTTCCTCCGCAGGGTGGCTGGGCTCTCACTCAGAGATCGGGTGAGGAGCTCTGCCATCCGGGAGGAGCTCGGTGTCGAGCCACTCCTCCTCCAGGTCGAGAGGAGCCAGATGAGGTGGTTAGGGCATCTGGTCAGGATGCCCCCCAAGCGCCTCGCGGGCGAGGTGTTTCAGGCACGTCCCACCGGGAGGAGACCAAGGGGCAGACCCCGGACCTGCTGGAGAGACTATGTCTCACAGGTGGCCGGGGAACGACTTGGGATCCTTCCGGGTGAGCTGGAGGATGCAGCTGGGGAGAGAGAAGCCTGGGCTGCCCGTTTGACGCTGTTGCCCCTGCGACCCGACCCCGGAACAAGCGGAAGATGACGGAACGGAACAAAAGATGTTTTATTCTGGTTTTAATCTAAGTCAGTATTATGGTTTCTATGATTTATAAAGTCTCAGTGAAAACCCTGGCAGTAAACGTGGAGCTAACATTAGCTGGAGAAGATTTCACTAGTGGACGGAAATACAGAAAAATAAAATTACATGTGAAAACTAATCCCCGAGTCCTGCTTTCAATCGTCCTCTGATTAAAACCAGAATCCACCACACAGTGCTCAGACATCGGATCTACTACTAGTTTTAGTTTGTCTGCAGGCAGGACAAACGATCCAAGATGGCGGCTGGAGCAGCCGATGTGGGATCTACTATCTATGTCTATGTGTCCCATGCCCAGTCAGCCAAAGCTCAGATAGAATCATTTATATTCCCTAATTCTGAGTTATCATGCACGTTTCCTAAAATTAAAACATATTTTAGCCAAAATACACCAATGCATTACAATGCATACTTATTTATATAAATACACAAACAAATAGATGAAGACATATAGTAGAGATAAATGTTAAACAGGTGTTAGATCGTTAGGTGTTGGATCGTTAGATAATCAGATCTAACACCAGGTTAAATGTACCAATAAATAAAATCAATTCAGAATGCATGTTTGATCTTTACTGTAGTGAGTGGGTGATCACTCCACTGAGTGAGTGATATCTGATTTACTGACCCTGTAGATTCTGAACCATTTCCAGCAGCACAGGAGTCAGGGTTTGTCCGTAGTTGTGGAAGATGTCCAGGAACAACACTTCTGTGCACGGCTAAAAAGAGAGAGAGAGAAAAAAAGATGACTTGTGAGTGATCATTAAAAATCTGTTCTGAAAAAAAGCAGATTATATTAATGCTTAAGTGATTTCACAAAAAAAAAAAAACGATCTACTCCCAATTCAACAAAGAGAACTGAGCTCCTCATGGAGAGTCGTTGTGTTTCACAGAGAAACGACACATACCAACTCTTAGCAGCCATCTGACTGTCATTTAGAGTTTAAACCAGCAGTTAGCAAACCATTTCTGTTGCTTTAACCAAGTTCAGAGACTTTTGTCTTAACTTTTGATGCTAGTTTATCATGTTAATATTAACTACAGCGGTGTGGCCGTGCGCAGACATGCTCTATGTGACAAAGGTTTCGCTCTGGCATTGCAAAGAAAAGCACTGGATGAAAATAGAATGACGCTTCATTCATTCATTTTCTGAATTGTTTATTCCCTGACGGGGTTACGGGGGTCCCAGAGCCTACCCTGGCTGATTCAAGGCGAGAGGCAGGGTTACACCCAGAGCAGTCTGTATGCCAGTTTGTCGCAGATTCATACACACACAACCATAGCCAAACGTACTTATCCCTACGGACAGTTTTATAGCGGCAAATTAACCTAACATGCATGTTTTTGGAGGGAAACCGGGGAAAACCCACAGATACACAGGGAGAGCATGCAAACCCTACACAGAAAGGCCAGTGTTTCAAAACCTTATCCCCACCTGGGATTCAAACCCAAACCTTCTTGCTGTGAGCCCACTGTGTTCCCAACTGTGCCAGTGAGAATGAAGATTTGATGCACAAAAAAAATTCTCAATTTTTTAATTTTTTTTTTTTTAATTTGAATCACTGGATTTTGTTGATGAATTGCTTCAAAATTGGGGGGAGACGGTGGCTCAGTGGTTAGAGCATTCACCCGTAGACCGAAAGTGAACCGGAAGTTCGCGGGTTGGCATCCCACTGAGTGCACGTCTAGGGTCCTTGGAGAAGACACCTAACCCTCCGTTTCTCCCACCATTGGCGCCACCAGGCGGCAGCCTGCTGCGGTGTTTAACTCTTAACTTGAATATGAGATGTTTAGTGAAAAAAAGTAAAGACTTCTTAGATTAAAAAGAAAAAGTTGAATTAAAAAACAAGTTTTAAAAATAACTTTTCTCCAGAAAATTTAAACCTATGAGACCGTTTACTACTACGAAGATCATCACCAACCATAATCTCACTTTCCGTCTGCAGGAGCTTACTTTGAATGCATAAAAACGTTAACAAAACCCTGAGGGTTGATGAAAAGATGCTTTACAGGCAGGCAGGAGCCTGTCATTTACAATGATTAAAGGAACCAAAGTGGAGCAGAACACAAAAAGGAAGGGAGAACGAAAAAAGAGTCAATATGAAAAGAAAAAACAGTGGGTGAAACCTTATGTGTGTCATCACCAGCAGCTAAAGATAAGCCTCGTCCACAAAACTGGATTCATCCAGATGAGGCTTCGAGCATACAAACTGCTTTATTACGTGTTAATGTACACTTCACTGTAAATGTCCGGAAATGAAGAAAACATTAAGGAATAATTTATGTCAGGCGACAGCAGAGTTCAAAGTACTCTCATCACTATGGATACCACATTAGACACAAAGACGATTTGCAGCAACCTATCATGTTTTTGTACGGTAATAACACTCTTTTCAAACATACCGTATTTTCTGCACTATAAGGCGCACTGCATTATAAGGCGCTACCGTAAAGGCTGTTCAACTTTGTCCTCTAACTGTGACCATCTCGCTTTGTTCCTGTGGAAACTCTGTTTTGTCTTGTTTACTTGGCGCAGCGCATCCTCTTGCTTCCTCCACTTCCTCACCATTGATTCATTGATGTTAAACTCTGTCGCTGCGGCCAGAGGTAAGATCTTAAGCCCGACCCAAAATTCGGGTCGGGTCGAAAAATGTAAATCAATACGTCGGGTCGGGCTTCTCTCTCGCTGACTTTTTTTTTTTTTTTTAAATAAATATATGTTTATAAAATGTAAACTAAAACGAGGTGTGGTACTAAACTAAGGAATACATGTTATAAAATTAATAATTTGGATAAAACAGAGAAGTAATGTTTTACTACTAAACAGGATCCACAGAGCCAGCTCATGCTCTGCGCACATGAACACCTCCTCTTATTTTGGTAATCCTCTCCTGCGCACGTCTTTATTTTATTTATTTTGAACTGGTATCCCCGATATGAAGGAGTAAGAAGTTAAGGATAAACTAAATTGCTTTCATACGACACCAAAAAGACTGGCACCTCGACGCTGAGCAGGCATTTAAACAGCTGGACTGGCAAAAGTGATGATCGCTATTTTATCATTTGTTTCAAAGACCGTCCCTCCTCTTTGCGCCAAGCAGTACATCACAGACAAGTGTGTTAGGGGTCCTGTAGTGGGATTTTTTTTTTTATTTAAAAGGCGTGTTCTTGAAAATGTTCCAATTTATCATTTTTTATAAATAATTTTTTTTTTTTTTTACCGCGAGCCCGCGGTTTTAATATCCGAGGCTTGGGTCGGTCTGGATTTTTTAAGTCCGATCTCACCACTGGCTGTGGCTCTATTCCCGTGTTCTACTGCGTGACCGATCACCTTGAGTTTAAATTCTGTGGTGTCTCTTGGTAGAAGCCATTTCCGGGTCTTTACACAAACACACAAATGGAAATGAGACGCCCTTTCATCTATCCCAGCATGCACCGCGCACTACTTCTTCTACGGGGGAAATGGAGTCGGCGGCTGCTTACCGCAGTTGCAACACCTGTCGTAGCTCAATATTAATCCATATATAAGGCGCTCCGGGTTATAAGGCGCACCGTGGACTTTAGAGAAAATTTAAGATTTTTAGGTGCGCCTTATAGTGCGGAAAATACGGTAGTTCCTTTAGTTAGCTCAGAATTTAGTGAATGGGGCACTCCTGAAGACCTTCTACGACTCTGTGGTGGCATCAGTCATCCTGTACGGTGTGGCATCACAGAAAGGGAGAGGAAGAAGCTGGACAGAATCATCAAGAAGTCCAGCTCTGTCCTGCTCCCTGGACTCAGTGCGGGAGGTGGGTGACAGAAGGGTCCTGAAGAGACTGACATCGATGCTGGACAACAAGTCCCACCCCCTGCAGGGCACTCTGTCTGCACAGCTTCAGTGGCAGGCTGCTCCACCCTCGCTGTGTGAAGGAGAGATTCAGGAGGTCTTTCCTTCCTTCTGCTGTGAGACTCCACTATGAACAACTTTAACCATGTGCTCTTTTTGTTATTTCTCACCAGAACTGTGCATTAGCTCTCTCACTTTGAATGCATGTTTTTATCCTTAGTCTATTTTGCCGTTTTTGTTTTGTTTGCGCATACTTGCCGTGACCTTTTTTTTCTTCCTGCGCCCATGCTGCTGCATACTGCATTTCCCCCATTGTGGGACAAATAAAGGTTTTCTTGATTGATTCTTGATTCTTAGAGCTAGCTTATGCAGCTGAGGATCTGACCGCCAGGGTCCCTGCCGTTGGCTGCCACCCATCTCCTCCTTCGCCCGATCCCTATGGCCCCTCCTGCAGGTGGTGAGTCCGCTGGAAGGGTGGCCCATGTCCCCTGTTCGAGCTGAGTCCGGCCGGGCCCCATGGGTTAAAGCCCAGCCACCAGGCGCTCGCACGCGTGCCCCACCCTCGCGCCTGGCTACAAGGGGGGGCCTTGGTGACCCGCGTCCGGGCATGAGCAACTTGGCCATGTTTGATTTCTTCATAGGGTTATTTTTGAGCCACGCTTTGTCTGGCACCTCACCTAGGACCTGTTCGCCTTGGGTGACCCTACCAGGGGCATATACCCCGGACAACATAACATTCTTGAAACACTTTAATTATAACCCCCGAAAAAAAGCTTATGAATACATTTAATCAGTTTCACATCTGTTTTTAGCACCGTCAAATCATCCCTCCTCTTGTTCCCTGCTACATCCCGACCCATCCTACTTAGGATATGTGCACAGCACGGTGTAAATCCCATTTGAGGCCACAAATGCAACATAGGGCGCATAAAGTTAGATGAGCTAGCATGTATTTTTTATGTTCTTATTTGATGCATGCAACATGTAAAAGTGGAACGGGCTGTTGAGAGGAAGGACTGAGCATGAGCAGAGCGCGTACACTCAAACACTACCTGCTAATAATAGAATACAAACGTGGTGGAGAACAAAATATGTGGCCAAGAAAAATCTGGCATTCAATTATTATCCCGGTATTAGATCGTAGAGCTCGCAGGCTCCCCAATTATGCATGAATGAAAAAGAAAAACACTGAAATTTTTCTTTTTTTAATTCAAACATTGAAGAAACTTCTAAAAGGTTGTGAAACAGTCTTTCTAAAGCAGCGTTATCTGCCAGTTATGGAACGGAAAGCTATGAAAAAAAAAAACTAGACCAAAAAAACTATTTTTCAATTTGTGGTTCTTAATGTGTGATGGATTACTTTCTTTGAGCAAAGTTTGGCCTTTTTCTAGAAAAACACCAGCTTGGTGCCCGCTGGCACTTTAAAACTCCAATGTTATTACAATAAAACTTCACCTCAGCAGGAATGAAAAATCTTCATCTTCTTCCATCATTTCTTCTTGGGGTCTTGTTCACGAGTGGTGGAAGGATAGAGCGAGGGATCGACAGGCGGATCGGTGCGGCATCAGCAATAACTAGGACGCTGCATCGGTCTGTCGTGGTAAAAAGAGAGCTGAGCCGAAAAGCAAAGCTCTCGATTTACAAGTCGATCTACGTTCCTACCCTCACCATGGTAACCAGGATCTACGTTCCTACACTCACCATGGTAACCAGGATCTACATTCCTACCCTCACCATGGTAACCAGGATCTTCGTTCGTACCCTCACCATGGTAACCAGGATCTACGTTCCTACCCTCACCATTGTAACCAGGATCTACGTTCCTACCCTCACCATGGTAACCAGCTGTGGGTGGTGACCGAAAGAATGAGATCGCGGGTACAAGCGGCCAAAATGAGCTTCCTCCACAGGGTGGCTGGGCTCTCACTCAGAGATTGGGTGAGGACCTCTGCCATCCAGGAGGAGCTCGGTGTCGAACCGCTCCTCCTCCAGGTCAAGAGGAGCCAGACTGGGTGGTTCGGGCATCTTCAGGATGCCCCCCGATCCAGGATGCCTCACTGGTGAGGTGTTTTCGGGTATGTCCCACCGGGAGCAGATCAAGAAGTAGACCATGTCTCAGAGCAGGCTGGGGAACAACTTGGGATCCTTCCAGGTGAACTAGAGGATGCAGCCGGAGAGAGAGAGGGCTGGGCTACCCGTTTGAGGCTGTTGCCCCCGCACCCTGCCCCGGAACAAGCGGAAGATGACGGAACGAACGGAACGGGCACCAAAGCAAGTCAGTTTCTTCCATCTAACCCTATCTGCTGCATCCTCTTCAGTCACACCAACTATCTTCATGTCTTCCTTCACTGTATCCATGAACCTCCTCTTTGGTCTTCCTCTAGTCCTCTTTCCTGGTGGTTCCAAATCCAGCATCCTTCTTCTGATGTACTCTCTCTCTCTCCTCTGCACATGTCCAAACCATCTCAGTCTGGCCTCTCTGACTTTAAAACCTCTAACATGTGCTGTTTCTCTGATCCTGTCCATCCTGGTCACTCCCAGAGAGATCCTCAGCATCTTCATCTCTGCTACAAACATCTCTGTTTCCTGTCTTTTCCTCAGTGACACTGTCTCTAGACCAATCAGCATGGCCGCTCTCACCACACTGTCTCTAGACCAATCAGCATGGCCGCTCTCACCACACTGTCTCTAGACCAATCAGCATGGCCGCTCTCACCACACTGTCTCTAGACCAATCAGCATGGCCGCTCTCACCACACTGTCTCTAGACCAATCAGCATGGCCGCTCTCACCACACTGTCTCTAGACCAATCAGCATGGCCGCTCTCACCACACTGTCTCTAGACCAATCAGCATGGCCGCTCTCACCACACTGTCTCTAGACCAATCAGCATGGCCGGTCTCACCACACTGTCTCTAGACCAATCAGCATGGCCGCTCTCACCACACTGTCTCTAGACCAATCAGCATGGCCGGTCTCACCACGGTTTTCTACACTTTCCCCCAAGATGGTTTTAAACTGGTTTCATTCTGGTAAAAAGTTTTTTGGGGGTTTATTCCCAGTTCACACGTTCTTTTTACTTTATAACAACTTCATTTATTACCCTGAAAAGTACTTTTTAATATTAGACACCCACCCATTATGTCACCCAGCTAGAGACAAAATACTTTGCAAAGCTGATGGGATGGTTTGGGAATCTGATTAGGATGCCTTCCGAGCGCCTTTGCTGTAGAGGTGTTTTAGGCACGTCCCACCAGGGGGAGACCCAGAGGCAGACCCCGGGCCCGCTGGAGATACTATGTCTCACAGTTAGCCAAGGAACACCTCGGGATGCTCCCAGCTGAGCTGGAGGATGCAGCCGGGATGAGAGAAGCCTGAGTTTCCCGTCTGAGACTGTTGCCCGCGCAACACAGTGATTTATAAGCGGAAGACGACAAAACAAAACTTTGCAAATCAAAGAAATTTAGTGACTGGTTTACTTACCCGTAAACTGTATTTCCAGGAGTCACCGCCAGTTTCTTCAACAGCTAGAAAAACATATCAGAAAAAAGCAAGAATAAGTCTAGACCAAGATGTCAAAGAACATGGCTGTTCTCTCTTCTTACACGTGTGTATCCACTCTGTGGATCGATTCTATTAAGCATATTGAAAATGAAGGGTTGTTTTTAATGATATGATAAATAAATATTACACATGATGAAAAAAGATACCGTTGAGACATTTTAAACACAATCTTTTCTGAGTAATTTTCGATTATATTCGATTGATATTCCGAATGTTACTTATTTTATTCTGAATTAAAATAACTGTTCACTTCTACTGACTGTATTCTGAATTTGTCTGACTTTACTCTTGATTTTATTAAAGCTATTCTAAATTTTCTTAATTTTAATCTGCATTTTACTCACTTTTTTTCTGGATTTTACAAACTTATTCTGGACTTTAGAAGAAGTAAAAGAATACCTTAAATAAATTAAATTAAATGAATTACTCTATTCATCCCTCACCGGGGAAATTTGTTTGCTGCACTCCTTACACCGCAGCAGGCTGCCCTTCAACGGCACCAATGGTGGGAGAAGCGGGGGTTAGGTGTCTTCTCCAAGGACCCTAGACGTGCTCTCCGTGGGACGCGAACCCGCGGACGAACGCTCTAACCACGCGGCCACCGTCTCCCCGTAAATAGTCCCACAAAAGAGAAATTACTATGCTGCATTACACTGCAGCAGGCTGCCACGACAACACCAATGGTGGGAGCAATAAGGAGGTCAGGGGTCTGCTCCACAGACACCCAGGGGACTCAGTGAGATTCGACTGGCTTCTCCCACTCTACCACTGAGCCGACGCCACCCCCGTACTAACTGTATTCTACATCTAATATCCCAGCAGTGTCTGATCAGATCCTAGAAAGATTCCCAAAGTCTCTAATCCCTAGATTACACTACTGTTAGTCCAACAAAACCATAAACAGCCTCAGAAGTCTCTTTAAAAAGGTCTGAATGTTTAGTTTAACATTTCCGTGACATCATGAGATATTAGTGACTCATACCAGATGAAAATCTCTGAATCTCTAAAACTGATCATGTGCTAAAAAAAATCCTGAAAGCTCCTACTGTTTCTTTAAACGTCAGGTTAACACATTTTCACAAGTAAAGTCGGCATGTCGTTACCAAAGCTCTCCGGGTCTTCCTCCCACATCGTCAGCTCTTCCTGTGTCAGGAGGAAGTAGTGTGAAACAAGCCGCCGTCCAATCTCTGCCAGCGTGGAATGGTTGAAAAAGGCCGTTTTTATCTTATGAGCCTCCAAACTTTCTGGTTTACTTTCTGTAGAAAAAAGGGAGGAAAAAAACAAACCTCAGATGTTTGATAATAAAATATTTAGATATTTTAGAGTGTTTGATTTTTTTAATCTACACACTGCAGATGCCTGTGAATGTAAACTAAAGTATGTTACAATGTGCGTTACTTTTTACTGAAGGTTAGTGTCGAGTCACAACATCACTTCCGTTTCCAACTCGCTGCTTTTTTGAAAACATTTTATTTAACTTATTACCAAGCAGCACTTTGCATTTATTCTTCCGTTCCGTCGTTTTCCGCTTGTCCGTGCCGGGTCAAAGGGGCAACAGCCTCAGATGGGAAACCCAGGCTTCTCTCACCACAGCTGCATCCTCCAGCTCACCCGGGAGGATCCCAAGTCGTTCCCCAGCCAGCTGTGAGATATAACCTCTCCAGTAGGTTCGGGATCTGCCTCTTGGTCTCCTCTCAGTGGGACGTGCCCGAAACACCTCCTTAGTGAGGTGCTCGGGAGGCATCCTGACCAGATGCCCGAACCACCCCATCTGGCTTCTCTCAACCTGGAGGAGGAGCGGCTCGACACCGAGCTCCTCCCGGATGGCTGAACTCCCCACCTGATCTCTGAGTGAGAGTTTAGTCACCCTGTAGAGGCAGCTCATTTCGGCTGCTTGTATCCACGATCTTGTTCTTTCAGTCACCACCCACAGCTGGTGGCGAGAGGTGAGGGTGGAACGTAGATACTGGTTACCATGGTGAGGGTGGGAACTTAGATCCTGGTTACCATAGGTGAGGGTAGGAACGTAGATCCTGGTTACCATGGTGAGGGTAGGAACGTAGATCCTGGTTACCATGATGAGGGTAGGAACGTTGATCCTGGTTACCATGGTGAGGGTAGGAACGTTGATCCTGGTTACCATGATGAGGGTAGGAACGTAGATCCCGGTTACCACGGTGAGGGTAGGAACGTAGATCCTGGTTACCATGGTGAGGGTAGGAACGTAGATCCTGGTTACCATGGTGAGGGTGGGAACGTAGATCCTGGTTATCATGGTGAGGGTAGGAACGTAGATCCTGGTTACCATGGTGAGGGTAGGAACGTAGATCCTGGTTACCATGGTGAGGGTAGGAACGTAGATCCTGGTTACCATGGTGAGGGTGGGAACGTAGATCCTGGTTACCATGGTGAGGGTGGGAACGTAAATTGTCTTGTAAATCAAGAGCTTTGCTTTTCAGCTCAGCTCTTTCTTTACCACAACAGATCGATACAGCGTACTAGTTATTGCTGACGTTGCACCGATCCCCCTGTCGATCTCCCGCTCCATCCTTCCCTGACTCGTGAACAAGACTCTGAGATACTTAAACTCCTCCACTTTGGGCAGCACCCTGTTCCTGACCTGCAGGGGGCATTCCACCCTTTTATATGCATTTATTCTGTTTTGTTAAAAAAAAAAAAAAAAAATTGAATAAACACAGAGATACACATTAACTGAACAAGTCACCTCTAAACTGAGGTATGTAGTGTACCGTGATTTTTCTAGACCATCACACCTTCATTCTTAAATCATAGTATCTCATAAAGTAAAAAGTATCAAGTTATTACTATAAAAACTTAACTCGACAGCCATGTTTGTTTAGAAAAACTTGTACATGGCTTTAAGATTAACTTCCACTTCACGCCAGTCCTTTAAAGGTTTCCAAAGTTTTTTTGCTGCAGAATTTATTTCACGACCATGAAGTATATAATCTTACGTTTGTATTTTCTCAGCTGCATTTGTAATGTTTCTCTGTAAATTTGAATTATTAAGGAGTAGGAGATATCGGTGAGTAAATCCAATAAACTATATAGTATTTCATGTATGGATGGCTCAGAGTATTTGTAGCAGAAACAGCCAACTTCTTAAAAAACTGTGACTTATTGTAGGTTCTTTCTCCTTCAAGTCTCACCTTCGATGTTCTTGGCAGGTTTGTAGGTATCGTTCTTTAAGATCATCTTGATGAGGTTCATGCATTGGACGATGAAGCGTTCAAAGGCAACGCCCTCTCCAGCTGGTGTGAACACGTAGCTTACAGCAAATTCCAGTGAGCGTTGGATTAGCGGGATGAACGCACACGGATGGCACTCCAGGAAATCTAACAACTGCACAGAAAGAAGACGATTAGACAGAAATACACCTGGTTGTTCTTTTTTTTACACATTTCTAAATGTCTGCTTACAACTTTAGTGTAGTGAATAATAGTTTTCTCCAGCTTTTCCATGCAGGTGCTCTCTGAACCAACCTGCCGACCTGAAAGAAATAGGAATAAACGTCTCATTAAAAAACTCGTTTGGAAGCATCAGCAGCATAAAAACATCTCAGAAAAACAATCTCTTTAAAAAATACTCAAGTCAGGTTGAAATACCATAAATAGATGAGCAGTGGTACCATTTATTTTAATTTACAAGTAATATTTTAAAATACTTAGTCACATTTAACTGCATTATAATTTAAAAATGTGTGCATTCTTCGCCTCAACGTGTGTCAATTAGTTTTAAAAAAATGCAGCAAATATTTCTGAGTTGATCAAACAGTTAAAAACAGTAATAAAAAAAACTTCAGTGTTAAAAAATCTCAGCGTAGTTGGATAAAAAAGGCTAAAACATTTGTGACCGTAACCCTTGGTTGCATGACCGTGTGCTTGACCAGTTCATCTACATTTGGTACAGAGTACCGTAATTTCACGACCATTAGGCGCACCGTACGAAAAGGCGCAGCCTCAGTTACACACAGCCTTACAACAACACACACGCAAGCATGCAGATGTGGGTATTAAAAAATAGATCAGGATCAAAACTGAGTTTGGTTGTGCTTTATTTAAGTAGTAATGATACTAAACAAGCACATTACCGGTAATAGTCTTTATTCAAATCCGTCAAAGTCCTCATCCTCTGTTTCAGAGCAGGTCCACTTCGCTCCTCGCTGTCAAAGTCACTGTCTGTACTGTGCGGCTCCTCAGAAAGGATACCAGCTTTTGAGAAAGCTCGGATAACAGTACCAGCAGACACGTTAGTCCAAGCATCTACAATCCATTGGCAAACTGTAGCGTAACTCGCCCGGCGCTGCCTTCCACCCTTCGTGAAACTGTGGTCTCCTTCGGTCATCCATCGCTCCCACGCCGCTCACACTTCACTCTTTACCGTTCTCATGTGTTTTCTTTCAGGTCTGCCTCGCGGGCACCGCGTTTTCTTTTAGGTCCGCCTTTTCTCACACACAAGGCGCACCTCTCATTTTGAAGAAAATCTAAGACTTTTATATGCGCCTTATAGCTGTGAAATTACGGTAATTGTGAGCAGTTTGATTAAAATCCATTGAGTGGTTTGGAAATTATTGCGTTCACTTGGAAGCACGAATGCACAGAGGAGTTGTGCTTAGAAGAAAAAAAAAAAACTTGGAAAAAATGTTGATGTTCTTCATCTTTTGTTATTTCCCTCCAAGTGGCGCCACAGCAAGTCAGTTTCTTCCATCTAACCCTATCTGCTGCATCCTCTTCAGTCACACCAACTATCTTCATGTCTTCCTTCACTGTATCCATGAACCTCCTCTTTGGTCTTCCTCTAGTCCTCTTTCTTGGTGGTTCCAAACCCAGCATCCTTCTTCTGATGTACTCTCTCTCTCCTCTGCACATGTCCAAACCATCTCAGTCTGGCCTCTCTGACTTTAAAACCTCTAACATGTGCTGTTCCTCTGATCCTGTCCATCCTGGTCACTCCTAGAGCGTGATAATGGATTACGTACATTCCTCAATAGCAGCAAAACAGAAGCCATTCTCATCGGCACGCCTCACCAAACCCAGTCCCTTTCCCTCGGTAGTATCCCCATTTTTGGACACAGCATCCCTCTGTCATCCTCTGTAAAAAACCTTGGAGTCAAAATGGATTCTAACCTCACCTTTGACTACCACATTCACCATCTCTGCAAGGTTTCCTTCCTCCATCTTAAAAATATAGCCAAGCTACGTCCATGTCTTTCCAAACCTGACGCTGAGAGGTTGAGTCACACTTTCATCTCCTCCAGGCTGGATTACTGCAATGCCCTCCTTGTAGGGATCCCATGCAGGGGCTTACAAAAGCTCCAGCACATCCAGAACTGTGCTGCCCGAATCCTGATAAGGAGGCGCAAATATGGCCATATCACTCCCATCCTCAAATCCCTCCACTGGCTACCCGTTAAATACAGAATTCAGTACAAGCTCTGCCTCCTCACCCATCAGTGCATACACGGCACTGCACCTGTTTATCTCCAAGAACTCCTAACCCTCCACACCACTGTCCGAGACCTGCACTCCTCATCCTCCTTCTACTGCCTGCACCAACCAAGGACCAAACTCTCCACTATGGGGGACAGGGCCTTCCAGGCAGCTAGCTGCTCCACAGCTCTGGAACGATCTTCCCGAGAGCTTGAGGGCTCCATAAAAAAGACTGAAGACATTTTTATTTCTAAAGGCTTTTCATCAAAGTTTTTAGTGTTTTTTTTGTGTTGTGGTTTTATTTAATTTTGCTGTTTGTTGTTCCTTTTGGTCATTGTAGCACTTTGAGATCTCCAATGGAGATAGAAAGTGCATTACAAATAAAATTTTGATTATTATTAATCTTTACATTCCGATCAGAAATCCTCGATATGTTTCACCCCTAACTGATACCCAGCCTTAGATGCACAGACAGCCCGATTACTTGATGCCTACTCTTACTATCCGTCAGTGGAGGTATTAAAAAAAAAAAAAAAACTACTTTCTTTAATAGAAAAAAGGGGCAAATTGTGTCAAGAGTTCAGCTTTTAATCAAGAAAAGTAAGAGTAGTTGTATGGGTAGAGGAAGGAGTATGTTATCTTGATTTCTTGGGGGCGTTCTTTTAGGTTAAATACCTACTTCACCTTGTAGCTCTTTAGGCTCATTATTGAATAAAATAAAGTTTAATGGAAATAAACTTAAAAAGAAATGACTCACTCCGCGCCGTATAAATTCAGTCAATAAAACCCGGCGTAGACGTCGTAAAGATGTCCCAAACGCTTTATTCTCTCATTAAACCCACAGATGAATCCAGCAGGGATTAGATCACAGATCAACGTTACCAGGCAACGCCATCGTTTCCTCACACTTTAATTTTTATTGGCAGGATCGTATTCACGAGACAATGAGGTTATGTGGCAGAAAGGTTGCTTCGTTTGCTCCTTTACAAGTCTGCATGCAGCAGGAATTATGCAAATAAAACGCAGATGAACTTTATTGATCGGTTTGTTTTTCCATTTGCATAAAAACATGCGACAGTCGGCAACGTAAGCAAGTAAAGTGGTCAACCATCTGAAAGTTTGACACACAAGACAAATGGCAAAAGACTCTTTAAAAAAAAAGAGACAGTGGTGAGCTCTCAGGTCGTTAAAGGTCTTCTCTTCCATCCCAAAACGACTCAATAAATCACACTGTTATTATGTTTTGACTTCCTTTCATTACTTTTCTGATGATTTTACTACTTTTAGACGTGCGTTAAGTCACGTTTTAAATCATCATGTTATACCTGGAAGAATCAAAGGCAAGGGAGTCTGCCTGGAGGCCTTCAATATCTGTTCGGTAGACTTAGCTTAGTTATTTTTCTTGTTGTGTATTTGTGTTAATACATTCTTCTTTTTCTTGTGAAGCCCATTGAGACAAAAATTCTGTGATTTTGGGCTATACAAATAAAATTGAATTGAACTGACTACTTTTTTAGGCTCATGCAACCAGAGGCTAAATCACAAAGTCGAGATCCTAAATCAGGAGTGTCCAACCTTTCTAATCCTAAGAACTACTTTTCAAATATCAAACCTCCTGAGATCTACCAGTTCGCCGTTACCATCACAACCCCTAGGAGATCGTTTCCAACCTGCCTCGCTCTCTTTCAAACACACAAACGACAAATTCTATTTCCTTTTCTCTAACACAGAGACACACACATGGACTTGCGCACGCAGCGCTTTGGGAGGGTGTCGGGTCACAACAGAAACAGGCGCTGCGCATTGATTTCAGACGTAACGCGTTTTCTCGTCACAGACCCCAAAATTCGGCAATAACACTAGAAAATGCTGCCAGATTGATACATTTTTTGGGGGAAAAACAAAGAGTCTGTAAATTTTAGCAACTCTAGCAACTAGAGGGTCTGAATACTCACTAAATATAGCGTCAAAGTCACCGAGTTACCGACATTATTGACTTTACCTTTTACCTTTTTCCCCGACACACCTGGCGGTTGACTTGGAACCAGTCCGCGGGCTACCGGTAGACCGTAATCTACTAGTTGTGTACTATTTATTACTAATACCTAATCAACTAAACTATTGATTATTAATAAAGTTTGTTATTTAGGACAGACGGAGGCACATTGTTTGACGTTCTTGTTGCAGAAAACAATGTATTTTTGTTTTAAATATTCCTACTTTGGTATCAGCTTATTACTGAGAGTTGGCCGATTCAGATGGAACATTACTGAAGATACAGTACAGGACTAGTTAGATGACCTGAATTAGAGGACAAACAGAGAAAGGCAGACATGTGTACTGTCCAAACCCTGCAGTTTATATAGCTGACCTTATCAGGCTGCACAGAGCTGATATCTGCAAGCCGTCCAGCCATGATCTGCTTTGCTGTTTCACACTATCTGCCAGACCCAAATACCAGCGGGGGCCTGATTCTGTCCCCGCTGCCATCAGCCCAGTGAATATTAGAAGAGATTGTTCGGGCTGATATTTCAAATGATATTTCCTTACTAGCATAAGCTGCTCCGACAGCTTCAGGAGGATTTCCCTCATTAGCTGTTTCTGTGGTTAAAGCTTATTTGTAAAATCAAACCGTACTAGTTTGGAGGAAGTTGTAGGAACTCGAAGCCATTTTCTTTCTTCATCTGTTAAAAAGCATTTTGTTTTAGATATTTTTAATTAAAATGACGCATCACAGCAGAGTAAAAACAACTCTGGGTGTAACTGTGGGGTGCTAGTTCTGTTTTTTGCCCGTGCATTTTGTAGATAAAACTTTAATTAAGAAATATAATTTCCAAGTTTTGGTGATAAATATTGATGTGTGCCAGAAAAAATCTGCTTTTTTATTGAGTTAACTGCAGCTAGAAAAGCAAATAAAATCCCAGCTGAAGTGTTGCTTTGGAACAATTAAATAAAATAATAGTTGAATTCTTTTTAGACTTTGAAGCAAAATAAATATATGAAACACTTTAAGTGAAAGTTTAGAATCAGAGGATTAAAAAAAGTACTCACAGCATTCCAAGAACTGTTTTAGCCTTTCAAACACTGCATTCAGGAAACCCTAGAAGGAGAGAAAAAGAAGAAAAACTGAGATAAGAATAGAAAACAATAGGATAACATGGTTTTGTGAGGAATTGATTCACATCATGGCAAACACAGATAAACATGGTGCCTTTAAGTAGCTTCAAAATGCATTATTTGCTGAAAATACTTCAGAATTTATTCAGTTTAACTTTCAATTTGACACTCTGAATCCCCCTCCTCTTGCTCCCCAGTTAGTCCAGCCTCCAAGGATATGAGAGGAGGGAGAGCAGTATTTCAGTGGAGGGACCGAGTGTGAACAGAGCGTCTGCACTGAAACACATCCTGCTCACATTAAAATGTAGGAGTAGCGGAAAAGGTAATTCGTGCCTGGTAATTCATGAGGTAACAACCTCCCGATCAAATACTACCTAAATCCTGCACAGGAGCGCTTGTAAATTACTTTTAAAATGTTTAAATGATCTTTTGTTTTTTAAATGACTTCGGCTACTGCTGGAAAATATGGATCAAAATGTGTCACAATATGAACTACTTTATGTTACAGTAAAGACCTTTTTTCAAACGCACCTTAAAGCCTCTAATTTTCTCATGAAATGACAGTGTGCCTTATGATCATGAAATGACAGTGTGCCTTATAGAAGGATTGATATTGGTTAATTATAGCTTCTATAGTCAGGATGCAACAGCGGTAAAGGTATTGTTGGAACTCTATTTTAAAGTCCCAAAATGTCATATTTCAATAGACACGCTTATGTGTCAGAGTTTAAACGATTGGCTATCAATCATGCACATTAGAACAAAGCAGATGCTAAAGAATTGAACATTAATTAATAAATGGTAGAGAAGTGGAGGAAGAAACAAGACGATCTGCGCCAAGTAAAGAAGACTAAACAGAGTTTCTGAAGGAACAAAGTTAGAGGACAAACTTGAACAGAGAGCAGGAAGAAGAGGAGTTACTACAGTCACTGTTCTAATGAAGACAAGAGGGCGAGCACGCCACATGAACATCAATGAATTTAGAGGCGGTCCTTCTTAGTGTTTTTGTCATGATCCCCTCACTCTGCAACCAGAGGGAGCTGTGGATCATCCCTACCTCTCCTGGACTCCAGTCTGATCTCAAACACCTGGGTGGTTAGCCTGATGCTGAGCAGCGGTGCATCATCAGCCTGGTGCCGTTTTAAAGCCAATCACTCCAGACTTCCTTGTCAGTTAATACCTTCCATTCCAGCCAGGTCTTCCTGGCTGCCTGACCAAGATATACATTCTAACATTCCATTGGTCCATGTTTGTTTTCGTTTACAGCTTCACTGGACTGCCATACCTATAAGAAACCATGTTTGCCGTCCTGTATTTGGGTTCTCCTCCTTCCACCTGCACCCTCACGTCGTGACAGTTTTAATGAAAAGACGTAATCGGATTGTCTGACTGTTTTGTTGACATTACGTTTAGCAAAGCTCCATTTTCTGGATGCGTAATGTAACTCCAGTGACTACAGGAGCTTCTATTCTATGCTGCTTATGATGCGATGTCCATTATTGGAGGTGCACCTTACGATCCGATGCATGCCATAGTGCAAAAAATACAGTACAAGCATGAATGAGTTGATGACGTTCAATCTTAGACTAGGGTTAGGGCCTAGGAGAGCAGTGTCGGAGCGGAGGAACCAAGCATGAGCAGAGACCCCCTCACGAACGCACTACCTGCTTTTGTTAGAATGTGGGTGTGGCAGAAAACAAAATCCTTGGCCAAGGACAACTTGGCGTTTGAATCAAACTTCTCAAACATGCATAAATTAAATGAAGAGCCCTTTCAGGAATGTTTGAACAGAGTAGGAAAAAAAAATAAAATTTTTCTGACAGTTCTGTAACATCATCGATGGCGACTCATTCAGGAACATGTGTGTCTTGTCTTCACTCGTACCTATGAGTTTAAACATAAAAGTATTCTGAACACAATGTGGATGGAAATCAATTTCAATTGGTTCATGCTTAGCGTGAGAAATTAGATGATAGATGGAAGTGCAATCTGTTTAAATCAGCATTAATGTTCAGCTATGAGGTCAAACGCAGCGTCAATTAATCATACATCCAGCCAACATGTTTCAACCAATAACCAGTGAAGGTAGGAGAGAGAGAGAGAGAGAGAGGAAGCACTTTGTTTTAAAATACAGCAGAGAAGGTGAGAAATGATGGACAACGCAGGTCACCACTGACTCATTAAGCTGCTGCTGGAATTTATGTGAAAGGCAGAAAGAAGGATGTGAGGGGGAAAAAAAAGATGGAAAAACTGGAAACACGGCAGGACAAACGTGGAAGGTAAAGAAGACGCTAGAAACTCATTAAAACATACACAGACAGTTGTGGAAATTCATCGACATTAAAATGTTATAACAAGCAAAAAAAATACAGTTATTTAGAATTTTAAAAAGTTAGCGAGAAGAAGACGCATCGTTAAGCATGATGTAATGAGGTCATTAAACCAGACCATGTATCACGAGATGGTGTCGTTCGATTGGTTGGCACTCATTTGTTTTACTAATAAAATAGTCTGACGATTTTGATTGTTATTTAAAAACAATCATAACGATACAAGAGGAAGCTCGTAGTAGAATCAGTTTGATTAAAAACGTGTTAATTACACTAAATTACTTTCATTTTATGTTTAAATGCTTTAACTCTATTTTAAATACAGACACATGAACATGTATCAATATGTCAACCAATGAGAGGTCTAGTTTTTATGTCAACATCCAAGTCAGACATTGTTTCTCCTTATATGGTGATTTCCTCTGAAAACATGCGACGTAACAGAGTAAAAAAATGTAACAGATCAACCGGAACCAAAACGAGGCGTCTGAGCAGAAATAAAAAAGTGACAAAGATTATATGACGAGGATTTGAGGTTCGTGACAGTCAGTAGGTGGCGGTAATGCACCCAGGTTGGTGCTTCATGCCGCAAACTAAAGAAGAAGAAGAAGAAGAAGAAGATTATATGACGATAGCTTTACTGTTACTTTGTTAATTCTTCTTCTTCTTCTTTCAGCATTTCCCTTCAGGGGGCGCCACAGCAAGTCAGTTTCTTCCATCTAACCCTATCTGCTGCATCTTCTTCAGTCACACCAATTATCTTCATGTCTTCTGTCACTGTATCCATGAACCTCCTCTTTGGTCTTCCTCTAGTCCTCTTTCCTGGTGGTTCTAAACCCAGCATTGTACTTCCTATGTACTCTCTCTCTCTCCTCTGCACATGTCCAAACCATCTCAGTCTTGCCTCTCGAACTTTATCCCCAAAACCTCTAACATGTGCTGTTCCTCTGATCCTGTCCACCCTGGTAGAGAGATCCTCAGCATCTTCATCTCTGCTACCTCCGTCTCTGCTTCTTGTGGCAGAGATGGAGGCACTGGTCTCTAGGCCAGTGCCACCAGAGGCAGTGGCACTGTCTCTAGACCAATCAGCATGGCCGGTCTCACCACGGTTTTGTACACTTTCCCTTTCATTCTAGCTGAAACTCTTCTGTCACACATCACACCTGATACTTTCCTCCACCCATTTCAGCCTGCCTGAACACGCTTCTTCACCTCTTTTCCACACTCTCCATTGCTCTGGACCAGGGGTGGGCAAATCCGGTCCTCGAGGGCCGGTGTCTTGAAGGTTTTCATTGTGTTCCTGGTTCAATACAGCTGATGCACAAAAAGTGAAATCAACAGCCAATAAAATTTGGCACAGTTACTCAATTAACAGGATCAGGTGTGAAGGTGTAAGAACATATGGAAAATGTTCAGGACACCGGCCCTCGAGGACCGGATTTGCCCACCCCTGCTCTGGACTGTTGATCCTAGATACTTAAAATTTTCCACCTTCTTTATCTCTTCTCCCTGTAATCTCACTTTTCACTGTTACGTTATTAATTGAATTAATATTTTCTGAGTTACTACGAACGTTATAGACTGACTAAAAAGATTCAAGAGATAAAAAAAAAAAAATGCATTTAACAGAATATGGACTCCTTAAAAAAAATTCAGTGAAAGAACAATTCGCTCTCCGGCCATGTCCACACGTAGTCGGGTAGTTTTGAAAATCTATATCTGCTGTTCTATGTTTTAGGAAAACGCTCGCGTCCACACAGAACCGTTTTCAAAATATCCACGTCCACACAGAGCCGTATAAATACGCTCCAAGTCAGTGCAGTTATGAGCATGCCAGACCAGTAGTCGCCAGTATTGATGTAAACGTAACTTCTGAGCTATCCAATCAGAGCACCTCTCTGGTTATTTCCGCAGCATGGATCCATGCTGCCCACTGTCTGCTTTTGTAAACAAGGACGACACACTAATGACGTATGTGCATTACTTGTCACCAGAGTTTTAAAAAACGCCGGTTTTGAGTGAAAAAAAAAAACTCTTTTTGCGTGGACGCCAGGCCAAAATGAATAAAAATATATGCGTTTTCAAAAATACCCGGCTACATGTGGACAGGAACTCAGAAGCTCAGTAAATTCCAGCATGGAACTGTGATGGTAAAATTCTAGTTAGATTGTACAGTAGAGAAAGATTGGGAACGACAACAACACCAACAGGTAGTTGTCCAGATATACCGTAATTTCACGACCATTAGGCGCACCGTACGAAAAGGCGCAGTCTCAGTCACACACCGCCTTACAACAACACACACACAAACATGCAAATGTGGGTATTAAAAAATAGATTGGGAGCAAAACTGAGTTTGGTTGTGCTTTATTTAAGTAGTAACGATACTAAACAAGCACATTACCGGTAATAGTCTTTATTCAAATCCGTCAAAGTCCTCATCCTCTGTTTCAGAGCAGGTCCACTTCGCTCCTCGCTGTCAAAGTCACTGTCTGTACTGTGCGGCTCCTCAGAAAGGATTACAGCTTTTGCGAAAGCTCGGATAACAGTAACAGCAGACACGTTAGTTCAAGCATCTACAATCCATTGGCAAACTGTAGCGTAACTCGCCCGGCGCTGCCTTCCACCCTTCCACGGTTTGATTCCCATGTTCCTCCGCGTAGCTGATTGCCTTCAGCTTAAACTGAGCGTCATAAGCGTGTCTCTTTGTCATTTTCAGGGTTAAAAACAGCAATGTTATGCATACAACACATACCTTTTTTATACACAATCCACGCCCACACTTCACTCTTTAACGTTCCCATGCCTTTTCTTTCAGGTCCGCCTCACAGGCACCGCTTTTTATTTTAGGTCCGCCTTTTCTCACACACAAGGCGCACCACATGAAAGGGAGCACCGCTCATTTTGAAGAAAATCTATGACGTTTATGTGCGCCTTGTGGCCGTGAAATTAAGGTAATTGTGTCTATTCAAATGTGTTGTTATTTTTTGGTCCAGCCCAGTCGGACCTGAACTTGAGCTAAACCTATGCTCTAAACTTGTGACCATACTTTTTCCTTAAAACCATTTTTGAATAAAAATGAGTTTCATAGATTTAAAAAGCTCTGAAAGGCTTTGGTCCATTTATTTTACCTATTCATATGATAGACCGTTTTTTTTTCGAGAATGTTTTGAATGCTGTTCTTGGTAAATATCTTTACTCAGCAAACAAAAAGGAAGCGCTTTACCTCAGTGTTTACCCATTTCCCTCCAATGGGAAAATGAGAACATTTACATGTGAACATAAAACATTAACTTCAAACAATCGCAGCGTGCTGAAAGAGAAAACAGCTACGGGCAAATGACATTTTAATGAGAGCTTTCTGACCACCGCGTAACCTTCAGCCTTCAAGCTAAAACTTTGTCTCATTAGTTTAGGAGCAGAGTGAAGTGAACCGATGTTATTCTGTCACAAAATGCCCTCGCCATCTTCCTACTCACAGAGACAAACAAATAAAGCAATAAAAAAGTATGAATAATAGAAACCGGAGCGGGGAAAGGCCAAATGGACAGTTGACCTTTCAGAACTTCTTCCGCTAATGAACAAAAATGGTTTTTATGTTTTAATGTTTCTGTATGAGCGTTAATGTCCTGATTACTGGACATGCTTAAAATATTTTAGTCCACAAAAACCACAGCAAGTCAGTTTCTTCCATCTAACCCTATCTGCTGCATCTTCTTCAGCCACACCAACTATCTTCATGTCTTCCTTCACTGTATCCATGAACCTCCTCTTTGGTCTTCCTCTAGTCCTCTTTCCTGGTGGTTCCAAACCCAGCATCCTTCTTCCAATGTACTCTCTCTCTCTTCTCTGCACATGTCCAAACCATCTCAGTCTGGCCCAGAGGTGAGATCGGGCCTTAAAATCCAGCCCGACCCGACCCGAGCCCGCGGATGTTAAAACCCGAGCCCGACTAATCAACTTGATTAGCGGGCCCGAGGCCGAAACAAGCCCGAAATGTCATATTTTATTTGTGAGGACTCGGGAGGCGGAGGGTCATTTATAATATGGAACATTTTCAAGAACATTTCTTTTAATTAAAAACGTGTTCTTGACCCGAAAGTCGGGTCGGGCTCGGGCTTAAGATCTTACCTCTGGTCTGGCCTCTCTGACTTTTAGAGATAAAGTCTCCAAAACCTCTAACATGTGCTTGTTGCTCTGATCCAGAAGGACATGGAACCAAATGAACACCAATAAATCTGTGGGAATGTTCAACTGACCCATGTGTTCAGAGATTAGTTTAACACTTTAGAAAATAAAAAGTGGATCAAGGTAAACTGATTTATTAGATTTGATTCAAATATTTGATAAAACTGTGATATTATAAACATATTTTATTCTATTTATATATTTATAAAACTGTCTTTATTTGTTGCTTCTTTTAACATCTCTATTAATTGTGCTTAAAATTGGCAGAAACAGTTGATTTTAAAAAATCACAACTTTTACTGCAACTTCTTCTTCTTCCATCATTTCCCTCCAGGAGGCGCCACAGCAAGTCAGTTTCTTCCATCTAACCCTATCTGCTGCATCTTCTTCGGTCACACCAACTATCTTCATGTCTTCTTTCACTGTATCCATGAACCTCCTCTTTGGTGTTCCTCTAGGTCTCTTTCCTGGTGGTTCCAAACCCAGCATCCTTCTTCCTATGTACTCTCTCTCTCTCCTCTGCACATGCCCAAACCATCTTAGTCTTGCATCTCAAACTTTATCCCCAAAACCTCTAACATGTGCTGTTCCCCTGATGTACTCATTTCTAATCCTGTCCATCCTGGTCACTCCCAGAGAGATCCTCAGCATCTTCATCTCTCCTACCTCCATCTCTGTTTCCTGTCTTTTCCTCAGTGCTACTGTTTCTAGACCAATCAGCATGGCCGCTCTCACCACGGTTTTGTACACTTTCCCTTTCATTCTAGCTGAAACTCTTCTGTCACAAATCACACCTGATACTTTTCTCCACCCGTTCCAGCCTGCCTGCACACGCTTCTTCACCTCTTTTCCACACTCTCCATTGATCTGGACTGTTGATCCTAGATACTTAAAATCTTCCACCTTCTTTATCTCTTCTCCCTGTAACCTCACTTTTCCATTTGGATCCCTCTCATTCACACACATGTACTCTGTTTTACTCTGACTAATCTTCAAACCTCCACCTCTCCAGCTTTTCCTCCACCTCTTCCCTCCTCTCACTACACATCACAATGTCATCTGCAAACATCATTGTCCGTGGGGATTCCTGTCTGACCTCGTCTGTCAGCCTTACCATCACCACAGCAAACAGCAAAGAACTCAGAGTAGATCCTTGGTGCAGTCCCACCCCCACACTGAACTCCTCTGTCTCACCTACAGCACACCTCACCACTGTCTTACAGTCCTCATACATGTCCTGGACCACTCTAACATACTTCTCTGTCACACCAGACTTCCTCATACAATACCAACAACTTTTACTGCAACATTTAGAGAAATTGCACAAAAAATCAGGTATTTTAGACGCAACCATCATTAAAAAAATGCCTGAGTGTGCTTGGAGGGACTTGTTTATCAGAAAGTTGGTGATCGCACATATTTACTGTTACTGAGAAAGCAAGCCTAAGCCCACCAAGAGGAGGCCGCGGGAAAGACCTAGAACACACAGAGCGTGGTCCATATGATTTAGCTTCATTTGGGTGACACCATTTCGGACGAGAACGTCTTGTTATTGGGGTTCATAATCTTACTTGGATTTAATGCCTTTCTGTTTCAACAGATGATTAAAACAAGTCTATTTTGGAACATGTTAAAACCCTTTAAGAACAGCAGCTCTGGAACCAACTTTATTTTGACTTTTAGGTGGTGAAAAGCAAATAAACGGATCTTTAATCCAAACTCTAAAATATCCAGTGGAATTATGCAATCTCTTTTTAACATTCTCCAACCAGGAGACAAGTGGACACATTCTTGCCACATTTGGGATTCGAAGGAGACAACCGGCCGACTTCATCGTGAAGTAAATTCTGGTAATCCAGCTGAAAAGTGTGGGTGGCTCAGATTACTGTCTTAAGATTTAACAAGCTTATGTCCTGCACTGAGCTTATCTGATGATCTATTTACCATCCAATTTAAACCCAAGTTAGAAACCAATGGTTTAGTGAAGCTGGTAGGAGAAGCTTTACTGGAATTCTTTACGTCATGTAGACGAGATACAGAATCTGCTGAAACTCACTGTAAATGAAATGTTAGATTAATTAGATACTTTTTGAAGCTTCACGACGTGGTGTTCAGATTATCATGCTGAAGTCTCATTTGGACATTTAACTAGGACGCTGCATCGGCCCGTCGTGGTAAAGAGAGAGCTGAGCCGAAAAGCAAAGCTCTCGATTTACAAGTCGATTTACGTTCCAACCCTCACCATGGTAACCAGCATCTACGTTCCAACCCTCACCTATGGTCACCAGCTGTCGGTGGTGACCGAAAGAATGAGATTGCGGGTACAAGCGGCCGAAATGAGCTTCCTCTGCAGGGTGGCTGGGCTCTCACTCAGAGATCGGGTGAGGAGCTCTGCCATCCGGGAGGAGCTCGGTGTCGAGCCGCTCCTCCTCCAGGTCGAGAGGAGCCAGATGGGGTGGTTCGAGCATCTGGTCAGGATGCCCCCCGAGCGCCTCGCGGGCGAGGTGTTTTGGGCACGTCCCACCAGGAGGACACCAAGGGGCAGACCCCGGACCTGCTGGAAAGACTATGTCTCACATCTGGCCGGGGAACGACTTGGGATCCTTCCAGGTGAGCTGGAGGATGCAGCTGGGGAGAGAGAGGCCTGGGCTGCCTGCTTGAGGCTGTTACCCCCGCGACCCGACCCCGGAACAAGCGGAAGATGATGGAACGGAACTTTACCCTCATGTTTTCATCTTAATTAGCCCAAGTTGTCATGGCAACCTGGTCCAACCAGGAGATCTTACGATAAAACCCAGGGTGTAAATTATCGGATCATTTCTTTGGATCAGCAAATAAAAATTACTTAATATCACATATCAAAATAAACATATCAAAATAAACACGTGCAGGAGATTATTTTAAAACCGTTTTTAAAATAAACCGAGTTGATAGTTTTATAAAGTTGGGACTTTCTTCACACCGGCAATGGGGGGGAGAAAAAAAAAAAGAGCTCGGGGCATTTTCAATCATCAGAGCAATCCATAGAGCACGGTGTGACCGAAGTCACTTTCAAGTCAAAACACAAACAAGCAGAAAGAAATAGAAAAGAAATATGGCTTTTGAAAAACATGAACGCCTCAGAGACAGAAACATAAAAATGATTTAAAACTCACCATTACTTCCATATTCTGCTGCGGCTCCTGAAATCCGTGGACAGTCAATTTGCGAAGAACTAAGAGGCAGAGAGAAGAAAGGAAAAAAGATGAATATTAAAAGGACTGTCATCAATAGTAAATTAAGTCGACTAAAGTCACCTTCGACCCATGAATAATCTAACATCAGTAATAATCCAACAAGTTAATAACCTTCTCCTTTAATTACTTTTCAAGAACTCACATTCACACAGTTTCAATGATTGGAATGCTGTCGATGTAATTCAAACTGATTCTGAAAGCTGAGATCTGTCGATTTCTTTTGATCTTTAACACATTAAACACTGGTTAAGAGGAAGATGCAATAAACAATGAACCTTATGCGGTTTGGCAGTAAGACTCCAGCCGATTGAGGTTTTATAAGACTGGATAGACTTAAATAGAGAGTAGTATAGATTTAGAAGGTGGAATTAATAATAATAAAAAAATTTTTAGGCAAGGCAAGTTTATTTGTATAGCAAAATTTATACAAAATGTAATTCAAAGTGCTTCAAAAGAATGCATTAAAATCACAAAACATAGAATCAAAAAGTTTAAAAATTAAATAAATAAAATCATTAAAACAGATAAAAAGAGTAATTAATCAAAAGCACAGTTAAACAGAAGTGTTTTCAGCCTAGATTTAAACATGGTCACAGTAGAGGCCTGTCTCACGGCCTCTGGAAGTTTGATCCAGACTTTTGCAGCATATAATTGAAATGCAGCTTCTCCATGTTTAGTCCTGACTCTAGGCTCCAGCAGGAGGCCGGTCCCAGAGGTCCTCAGAGTTCTAGATGGTTCATGTTTAGTCCTGACTCTAGACACCAGCAGGAGGCCGGTCCCAGAAGTCCTCAGAGTTCTAGATGGTCTATGTTTAGTCCTGACTCTAGGCACCAGCAGGAGGCCGGTCCCAGAGGTCCTCAGAGTTCTAGATGGTCCATGTTTAGTCCTGACTCTAGACACCAGCAGGAGGCCGGTCCCAGAGGTCCTCAGAGTTCTAGATTGTTCATGTTTAGTCCTGACTCTAGACACCAGCAGGAGGCCGGTCCCAGAGGTCCTCAGAGTTCTAGATTGTTCATGTTTAGTCCTGACTCTAGGCACCAGCAGGAGGCCGGTCCCAGAGGTCCTCAGAGTTCTAGATGGTTCATGTTTAGTCCTGACTCTAGGCACCAGCAGGATGACGGTCCCATAGGTCCTCAGAGTTCTAGATGGTCTATGTTTAGTCCTGACTCTAGGCACCAGCAGGAGGCCGGTCCCATAGGTCCTCAGAGTTCTAGATGGTCTATGTTTAGTCCTGACTCTAGACACCAGCAGGAGGCCGGTCCCAGAGGTCCTCAGAGTTCTAGATGGTTCATGTTTAGTCCTGACTCTAGACACCAGCAGGAGGCCGGTCCCAGAAGTCCTCAGAGTTCTAGATGGTCTATGTTTAGTCCTGACTCTAGGCACCAGCAGGAGGCCGGTCCCAGAGGTCCTCAGAGTTCTAGATGGTCCATGTTTAGTCCTGACTCTAGACACCAGCAGGAGGCCGGTCCCAGAGGTCCTCAGAGTTCTAGATGGTTCATGTTTAGTCCTGACTCTAGGCACCAGCAGGATGACGGTCCCATAGGTCCTCAGAGTTCTAGATGGTCTATGTTTAGTCCTGACTCTAGACACCAGCAGGAGGCCGGTCCCAGAGGTCCTCAGAGTTCTAGATGGTCTATGTTTAGTCCTGACTCTAGGCACCAGCAGGAGGCTGGTCCCAGAGGTCCTCAGAGTTCTAGATGGTTCATGTTTAGTCCTGACTCTAGACACCAGCAGGAGGCCGGTCCCAGAGGTCCTCAGAGTTCTAGATGGTCTATGTTTAGTCCTGACTCTAGGCACCATCAGGAGGCCGGTCCCAGAGGTCCTCAGAGTTCTAGATGGTTCATGTTTAGTCCTGACTCTAGACACCAGCAGGAGGCCGGTCCCAGAGGTCCTCAGAGTTCTAGATGGTCCATGTTTAGTCCTGACTCTAGGCACCAGCAGGAGGCCGGTCCCGGAGGTCCTCAGAGTTCTAGATGGTTCATAAGGTACTAACATATCACAGATGTACTTTGGTTCTAGACCATGGAGAGACTTAAACACAAGCAGAGCAGCTTTAAAGTCTATTCTCTGAGCCACAGGAAGCCAGTGCAGAGACCTGAGCACAGGACTAATGTGATCATATTTTCTAGTTCTTGTTAGGACTCGAGCCGCAGCATTTTGAATAAACTGCAGCTGTTTTAAAGCCTTTTTGTTCAGACCAGTGAGTAGACCGTTGCAATAATCTAACCTACTGGAAACAAATGCATGGATAAGAACCTCTAAGTCTGTTTTAGAAACCAAACCTTTTTAGGTTTTAACAACATTTTATTGTTTAGAAATTGTCCTAAGTTTTCTTTTATTTTGTAGTTCCACATTGTTTGTTTCTGTTGTGTCACTTCCTGTGTTTTGTTAACAACTGACAGACGAGGCAACAAGGCAGCCACAGAATCAGCAGCTTAATCTATTCACTGAATCAAGGAATCAGTGTCGTAGGATTTTTGAGTATTTAATGGAAGTTTTACCAAAGTTTATCGTTCGAAAGGTTCGAAATCTAACATATCTTTGTGAGATTGGAGGAATATAGCCGCATGGTAACGCGGCCAATCTAAAGTAAACGGCACAGGCTATTGTTTTCTTATTTTGATGTGACGCCTGTTTATTCCTGTTTAATGAAGCTGTATTTGTTTCTCTGTGTTTTTACTCCTATTTATTATGTAAAAAAATTGATAATGAACAAACAAGTTACCACACGATTCCTCACTTTGTTTTGAAAGGAGTTTATCGTGGTGTTTGGTCGACAGTCCTGCACCTTGACGAGCGCACTATAAACATAGTTGATTTTGTGTTTGTTTTTTTTTTGTAAGTCTCTATTATCAATGTTTTATTTACCTGAAATGAATAAATACATTTTTAAAACACTTTTAACAACAACAGTGAGTTAGGCCAAGATTTAAGCAAGTCGTAGAAAATAACAGAATAAATAAAATGACAGACATTCGCAGTGACCGTAGTTATTCTTTAAAAGTCTAAATAATTAGTATGAAAAGTTAAGTTTATGCAAATTAAAAAGCTTGCAGGCCTAAAATAAAAATTTAGAAAATTTGATCAGCAGTAACAGCAAAGTTTGTGTCCACCAGCTCAGTGGCCCCCAAACTTTTTCTGCACCACAAACCAGTTTAGTCTCTGAATATATTTTCAAGAACCGGTCAAAAGGTGGAGCAGAAAAAACTAAATAAGTCCCAAAAAAAAGAGTGTTGCTAAGGTCCAGTTTGCTCTGTAGCTTTGGAACATGGTCGCTCCGCTTTGCAAAGAAACTTTCTAAAAAGGTTTGTTTTTTTACTCATGTTGCTAGTTTAGGGGTTCAAATTTAACAAGATATGTCAGATATACTGTATTATAGTGTCACAGTCTTAATTAGTCAAAGGTGAGACGTTGACGGACTTGATGGAGAAAATCAGTCAGCTTTTCAAAATAAAACGTTATTAAAGCTCAGATAGTAACGCAAATGGAATAAATGGAAGCTATTTTTTCTTTCTAAGCGGCCAGTGCCAAACAACCGGTATCCTGACAAGATCTACGACCGTCAAAATCTGCGACTTTGCGTCACTGCGCATGCCCAGAACGCACCTGCCCCTCTCAGAATGCATCACCCTCCTACCACTTCCTTCCAGATGATCTAAACATCGAGATCTGCGACCTGTTGTAATTCCAATAATTCTTTTCTGAATTAGCGTTTTTTTCGCACCTGCTCTGCATTTTTTGACTAAAAAACTGTCATTTTAAAATGTACAAGTGTTTTTATTTGTTTAACGTGTATTATTTTTAGGTTCTGCGACTGGTTGTTCAGTTCCGGTTCACTTCCAGTTGTTTAGACCATGAGGCCGCAGATCTCGTCAGAACACCGGAATAGAACGTCATATTTAACACTCGAATCATGCCACATAAGAATAAATTGCTCTTATTTTTTCTTTTTGTTTGTGTCTGTTTCAGCTTTCTTCCTTTGTGTCAGAGCACAGTCATCATGTTGTCTACATTGTGATGTCATATGATGGTGCTTTTACAGGAACTCTGTAAATCTGACGGTTGCAAGTCTTTGTAAGTGAGGTCCAGATTTTTAAAGTCAAACCCACATTAAACTGTTTCAAACTAGTTTTTATCAGACGCTTCACTCCATTAATTATAAGTAAAGTGTATTTATTGGACCAGGCAGACATTTGTGTGACACCTTAAGAGTTAATTTTTTCTCGTTAAACTAGGACGATGCGACCTTGATGCAACTATTTAAATAATCCACCACGACTTTCTGAAACGAAGCCGAACTTGTGTAAACTTAAGAAAATTTAAATGTGTTTGAACTACCTTTCAGAGAAAGCAGCGCCCGCTCCAGCGAGCTGAGCGCTGCAGCTTCATCTCGAGCGTAGATTTGCTGGAGAAAGCAGTCGGTGTGATGACTCCACAGGGAGCAAGCGAAGCTGTAGATTCCAGACGCCAGCTGTAAACACACAAAGCATTACAGTAAGTAAGACAAAGAGAATTATCCCGTCCTCACCCGGCATCTGGCTCCTTGTCTTGCATGTAAAACAAAAGGGGAAAAAAAGCTCAAGTAAGCTATTTACAAGCTCATATTCAGCAAATGTAAGAGAAAAAGCACAGTCACTGATGCACTGAGATATATAAATATGTTCCTGTTGCTCACAGCTGCAGTCTGCGTTGTTTTCTTTAGAGATGCAAAAATGAGGCCGATGGCTTAGAAAATATAACAAATCGGTCACAGAGAAGAGTTCCAGGTTTTTGCTGAAAAACAGCAGGTAACAAACAGGTGGTTGCTTAATCTCTAGTACACAAACAGCAGCGCCAGAGAGGAGAGCGCCGCATCCAAAAAGCTTTAACGGGATTAACACGGCATGTTTGCCACTAGGATAACGTGAAAAAAAGGGAATTCAAACCATTTATAAGATAAACAGATAAAGGAATGGATACAAGTGGAGGAGGAGGTGCTCAGTCGAGGCAAAGCTTTAAAAAATATTTTCAGAATATGATTGGGAATGGTGGGAAACTGTTTGGAGATTTCTCTGGAGCTCGCCATTTTCTATCCCTCAGATCTCAGACTAATCCAATTTACAGACGAGCCAAGTTCAAGAAAACAATTTCAGATTTTTATATTTACCAACTTTGATGTAGGAGAGGCATAAACGGGCTTTAATGGAAATCATGGGTTCTGACTTACCTAAAATTGATCTGAAAAGCAAAGCGAATCAGTGTGACCACTAATACCAGAAACCAACAAGGAATGAACCAGGTCAACACCAAGTAACTGGACCAGTACTCGTACTCAAATCTGATTGGGCGATACCACTGGGTGATTCCACAAACAAAAAAAAAAAAAAAATCAAAGTAATTTGTTTATTTATTTATTCATTTACCACAGACATTAATATTAATAGACATATTAATATTAAAAGAATGGAATTGGCTGTAGTGAATACTTATTTCAAGAAAAGGCTGGAACACAGGGTGACTTACAAGAGTGGAGGAAGGAGTACACAGGTAGATTACATGTTGTGTAGGCGGTGTAATCTGAAAGAGATCAGTGACTGCAAAGTTGTAGCAGGAGACAGTGTAGCCAAACAGCACAGGATGGTCGTGTGTAAGATGACCATAGCAGTGAGGAAGTCTAAGAAGATGAAGGGAGTGCAGAAGACTAAATGGTGGAAACTGAAAAAGGAAGAGTGCTGCTTGAACTTTATAACGGAGTTGAGACAGGCTCTTGGTGGGCAGGAGAAGCTTCCAGATGACTGGACAACTACAGCTAATGTGATCAGGGAGACAGGCAAGAGAGTACTTGGTGTGTCATCTGGAAGGAAGATAGATAGAGAGACTTGGTGGTGGAATGAGGAGGTGCAGGATTGTATCAAAAGAAAGAGGCTGGCTAAGAAGAAGTGGGACACTGAGAGGACTGAGGAGAGTAGGCAAGGGTACAGGGAGATACAGCATAAGGTTAAAGTAGAGGTGGCAAAGGCAAAACAAGCAGCCTTCGACGACTTGTATGCTAAGCTGAACAGCAAGGAGGGAGAGATGGACCTATACAGGTTGGCAAGACAGAGAGACAAAGATGGGAAGGATGTGCAGCAAGTTAGGGTGATTAAAGACAGGAATGGATGTCTCTTGACAGATGCCAGTAATGTGATGGGAAGATGGAAAGAGTACTTTGAAGAGTTGATGAATGAAGAGAATGAAAGAGAACAAAGAGTAGAAAACGTTACCAAAGTGGACCGGAAAGTGGCTAGGATCAGTAAGGTAGAAATAAAGAGGGCACTGAAGAGGATGAAGAGTGGAAAGGCTCTCGGCCCTGACGGAATCCCTATAGAAGTATGGAAGTGTTTAGGTGAGGTGGCAGTAGAGTTTCTGACTGGGCTGTTTAACAGAATATTAGAAAGTGAGAAGATGCCTGATGAATGGAGAAGAAGTGTGCTAGTTCCTGTTTTTAAGAACAAGGGAGATGTACAGAGTTGTGGTAACTACAGAGGAATTAAACTGATCAGCCATACGATGAAGTTATGGGAAAAAGTTGTCGAAGCTAGGCTAAGGTCTGAAGTAAGAATTTGTGAGCAGCAGTATGGTTTTATGCCTAAAAAGAGCACTACAGATGCAGTATTTGCCTTGAGGATGCTGATAGAGAAGTACAGGGAAGGTCAGAGGGAGCTGCACTGTGTCTTTGTAGATCTTGAGAAAGCGTATGACAGGGTACCTAGAGAAGAACTATGGTATTGTATGAGGAAGTCTGGTGTGACAGAGAAGTATGTTAGAGTGGTTCAGGACATGTATGAGGGCTGTAAGACAGTGGTGAGGTGTGCTGTAGGTGAGACAGAGGAGTTCAGTGTGGCGGTGGGACTGCACCAAGGATCTGCTCTGAGTCCTTTGCTGTTTGCTATGGTGATGGATAGGCTGACAGACGAGGTCAGACAGGAATCTCCATGGACAATGATGTTTGCAGATGACATTGTGATCTGTAGTGAGAGGAGGGAAGAGGTGGAGGAAAAGCTGGAGAGGTGGAGGTTTGCACTAGAAAGAAGAGGAATGAAGATTAGTCAGAGTAAGACAGAGTACATGTGTGTGAATGAGAGGGATCCAAATGGAAAAGTGAGGTTACAGGGAGAAGAGATAAACAAGGTGGAAGATTTTAAGTACTTGGGATCAACAGTCCAGAGAAACGGAGAGTGTGGAAAAGAGGTGAAGAAGCGTGTTCAAGCAGGCTGGAACGGGTGGAGAAAAGTATCAGGTGTGATGTGTGACAGAAGAGTTTCAGCTAAAATGAAAGGAAAAGTGTACAAAACCGTGGTGAGACCCGCCATGCTGTTTGGTCTAGAGACAGTGCCACTGAGGAAAAGACAGGAAGCAGAGATGGAGGTAGCAGAGATGAAGATGCTGAGGATCTCTCTGGGAGTGACCAGGATGGACATGATCAGAAATGAGAATATCAGAGGAACAGCACATGTTAGAGGTTTTGGAGATAAAGTCCGGGAGGCCAGGCTGAGATGGTTTGGACATGTACAGAGGAGAGAGACCGAGTACATCGGCAGAAGGATGCTGGATTTGGAACCACCAGGAAAGAGGGCTAGAGGAAGACCAAAGAGGAGGTTCATGGATACAGTGAAGGAAGACATGAAGATAGTTGGCGTGACCGAAGAGGATGCAGCAGATAGGGTTAGATGGAAGAAACTGACTTGCTGTGGCGACCCCTGAAGGGAAATGCCGAAAGGAGAAGAAGAAGAAGAAGAAGATTAATATTAATAGACATTATCTGTGCAGCGTCAGCAATAACTAGGACGCTGCATTGGTCTGTCGTGGTAAAAAAAGAGAGCTGAGCCGAAAAGCAAAGCTCTCAATTTACAAGTCGATCTACGTTCCTACCCTCACCATGGTAACCAGGATCTACATTCCTACCCTCACCAGGGTAACCAGGATCTACATTCCTACCCTCACCATGGTAACCAGGATCTACATTCCTACCCTCACTATGGTAACCAGGATCTATGTTCCTACCCTCACTATGGTAACCAGGATTTACGTTCCTACCCTCACCATGGTAACCAGGATCTACATTCCTACCCTCACTATGGTAACCAGGATTTACGTTCCTACCCTCACTATGGTAACCGGGATCTATGTTCCTACCCTCACTATGGTAACCAGGATTTACGTTCCTACCCTCACCATGGTAACCAGGATCTACGTTCCTTCCCTCACCATGCTAACCAGGATTTACGTTCCTACCCTCACCATGGTAACCAGGATCTACGTTCTTACCCTCACCATGGTAACCAGGATCTACGTTCCTACCCTCACCATGGTAACCAGGATCTACGTTTCTTCCCTCACCATGGTAACCAGGATCTACGTTCCTAACCTCACCATGGTAACCAGGATCTACGTTCCTACCCTCACCATGGTAACCAGGATCTACATTCCTAGCCTCACCATGGTAACCAGGATCTACGTTCCTACCCTCACCATGGTAACCAGGATCTACATTCCTACCCTTATCATGGTAACCAGGATCTATGTTCCTACCCTCACCATGGTAACCAGGATCTACATTCCTACCCTTACCATGGTAACCAGGATCTATGTTCCTACCCTCACCATGGTAACCAGGATCTATGTTCCTACCCTCACCATGGTAACCGGGATCTAAGTTCCTACCCTCACCGTGGTAACCAGAAGTGGGTGGTGACCGAAAGAATGAGATTGCGGATACAAGCGGCCGAAATGAGCTTCCTCTGCAGGGTGGCTGGGCTCTTACTCATAGATCGGGTGAGGAGCTCTACTATCCGGAAGGAGCTCAGTGTCCAGCGCTCCTCCTCCAGGTTGAGAGAAGCCAGATGGGGTGGTCCGGGCATCTGGTCATGAAGCCTCACGCCCCTCCGTCCCCCCGAGCGCCTCGCTGGTGAGGTGTTTTGGGCACATCCCACCAGGAGGAGACCAAGAGGCTAACCCCGGACACGCTGGAGAGACTATGTCTCACAGCTGGCCGGTGAATGACTCGGGATCCTTCCAGGTGAGATGGAGGATGCAGCCGGGTGAAAAAAGCCTGGGCTTCCCGTCTGAGGCTGTTGCCCCTGCGACTTGGCCCCAGATGAACGGAAGACGATGGAACGGTAATTTAATTATGTTAGAAATGCCGGGTTTCGGTGAGTACTCGAATAGAAGTACTTGTACAAATTTTGAAAAAGTATTATTAATGCAATGTTAACATATACAGACCACTGTCTGTCTGACCTGTTAGACCAGTAAAAAGTCTGCATCAAGCCTCAAACCAACAAGTATTGATTCCTCTTCCTCACATCAGGCAGCCATACTTTACTTACACTGCAGAATTTATACTAAATTTTCAGTTGTTAAAACTTTAAATAGGAGGTAGAACTTTCTAGAATAATTAGCATATCCACTAGCATTGCTATCCATTTCCATTTAGCCTGGTGTCAGCACCTGCCAGGGCCTTTGTGTGCGGTTGCATTCGTCTCAAACTTTACCCACAAACAGCATTTTAAAACAGCTGAATTCCCATTAGCACCTCTCTCATTTACATACCTGTCTGTTTCTATAATCAGACATTAGAATGACTCTGGAAAAGCCCATTTGCAACAAGTTAAGGAGAAATCACCCCCGAGCTTTTTCACACCTCCTCCTCTGCATTTCTAATTTCACACATGTGACAGCGGCTGGAAACGAAAATTCACCAAACGGACTGAATAAACTCTAACCAGCAGCTACGCCGGGAATTCAGCTTTACTTGTGAGAGGGGCACATAAATTAAACAATAAAAATCCACAGGCACTTACAGACGTGCAAAAAATGTTCACATATAATCTTATGCTAATATTTTGGTCGAGCTAGTATTTCTAACGAGACCTCAGAAATGCAGTAATCGGCCAAAAAAAATATGTCAGTTTCAGTCACCTTCTTAAATGTCTATCCCTAAGAGGGTTGTGGGAGTTGCCGGATCCCGTCCCGGGTGATTCAAGGCAAGGAACAGGTCGCCAGTCTGCCGTAAAAAGGATTCTGCCCCGATCTTGTGGACGGGAAGAAAACTGATTGGGATTTTGAGCCAATCGGGACCAGCTGTGTACTGGGAATGGACCTTGTTTGGGAAGGAGTTCCAGGAAGGCAGAGAGAGATTGGCAGAAAAGGTCTAGCGGACTCCACCATGAAGACCCTGCCAGTTGTCTGCTAGCTAACTGAGCCACTAGGCGTGTTTGAGATGACACAGGCGGACGCAGTTCTGATGGGTGCAAATCTGTGTGCAATGCATGCCGGTTAGTTTTTGCGTTCGAGATGCCGCCGACTTGCTCTGATGTCACCTGTGCGCCGGTAACGAGACTCTCGCGAGAGCAAGGCGGACGCAGCTGCTTTTTACCAACTTCGCCGCCTGTATGGACTACAAAGCAAACGGCATGATGGGAAATGGAGTCTTTTCAAGATGTGTACCGACAGCTGATTGGCTCGCAGTGATGTTTTCATCAAAAATTCTTTGATTTCTTATCGATACATATCTGCTCTGTTTATATTTATTTCCACTGCTGCTTTAAGATTTTTTTTTTTACGCCGGTCGCTCACACACTCCGCTGATGATCTTTTACTGACATGTTTTTACTTTAATTCTTCAAATATGACGTAAATGATTGTAAGACATGGAAGTATAGAACTCAATTAACTTAATTTATATTAAAACAATCTACAATAACTTTTGAGTGGATTCTAAAATCATCAAAACTAAATTAACTTTCACAAGTTTTGATTTGGTGCGTTTCTTTCTACAAATAGACACATTTATTGTGTAAAAACTGGATGTAAATAAACTGTTACATCCTGTTCTCGTCTGTCTAAACTTTAAGAAAACTGGTCGACTTTATTCCAGGCGCCTTTCTCCGCCCCCCGCAGCAGCCGCCTGGTCTCATCTGAAATTCAGGCAAGGCGCAAATCTTCTCAAACACGCCTACTGTTAGCAACTAGCTTCAGACTCCTAGCTGCTTTAGAAGGATTCAGCTGGAGGAGCAAAGTGTCCAGCTCCAGCATCTGCCGCAACCGCCAGAACTCCGGAGTTGGAGGAGGAAGCTTCTGAACCGACGGTCTATGTTGACCGGCTGAAACGACCGCCGACGGTGGAGTGACGACCGCTTGGCGGACCAGCTGACGAGGGTGGGTGGCAACCCTACCCTGGACAGAATTGCCAGGTTTTGTTTGTGTTGGTCGGAGGGGCGACCAGTACAGAACTTTAATTTGTTTTAGTTTTTTCCTTCCCGCTCTCCTGCTGGAGTGGGTCATTCGGGGAGAAAAGGAGCGTCAGTCGTGACCGGGCTTCCCCGTGACATTTGCCCACTCAATGTGTGTCATGTTTTGGGTGGGTGTTATTATTAAGGTGTGGTGTGTTAAGGGTTTAAGTATGTATCTAATAAAGGAGTGTACAGCAACAGCTGCCTGTGTGTTGTTTGTGTCTCCCGAGGATTTAAAGAGCCATTTGGTCATGACATGTCTATTGCACAAACACGAACACGCAACTGTGATCAAATTGTTGCAACGCCGTTAAGAATACTGTTGAGGCTGAAAGTTTTTGGTAAAAAATTGACAACGTGGAACTGGTTTCTGTAACTCGTTCATAATCACAGGCATGTTTCTATGACTTTAAAAAAAAACATCATTCTAGTCGAGGGAACTTTTTTTTTTTTACGTTGAGAACTACTGCCTACTCCGACGGGATAAGAGTGACTATATGAAGAATAAAAGATGTTTACCAGTGTTCACAGCTGGGATGCAACTTCACAAGAACAGCCAGTTATCAAATAAACCCGCTTTGAGAGTCAACAAGCACTAGAGATACAAATTCCACTGATGTTAGAAAACAAAACTTCACTTTTTTTTTAACTTCTTAAAACAGAATAACGTTTAGAGGCCACACTGTCCGAGATGAAAAGAGGAAAACCTTGGGATATATCATGAATGAGTCCATCTGGGATCCATGTTTAGAAGGATCCCCATGGTTGGAGACTTTAAATGAGGAAAAAAAAGACACCAAAGATTTCTGATTTTTTTTAAATAAGTAGGTCTAAAAATAGAGACAAATCATCTAAATGTATTCCTTCTTTTGAAATCACTCCAAACCTCTGCTGCTAACTTCACCCTCTGATGTGATTCCACCTCTTTTCATAAGTTGGTCACATCAATCATGCATCCCACACACGGCTCCACAAACCCCCCGACTGCTAATTAATCCCATGTGTAAAGAAGGACAGATAGATGTGGAGCCTTCTCTAAGTAGGCCATTATCTCCTCTGAGTCAATGTGAGTGTTTAACCATACTGTCATCGTAATGACAAAAAGAAAAGGTCGCACGCATACGAAGACATCATTTTCAACCTTTACTGACATGCACAATTTGATCAGGGTAAATATTTTGACTCCAACGTTTCTATGACTCGTCATAATTTCTTTATGTTCAATCGGATAAAATTCTGGGCCTATTCATCGGTTGGTACGTCGTTCATCCAAACAAACGGGCAAAAAGTCAAAGTTCCCTCACTTTTTGTCAGCATTCAGGTAAAACACAGGGTTGCAGGTCCATGTATTTTGACGGCATTCAATTCTTGTTTTTAGATCAAAATTCTGAAATTAGAAAACGAACATTACACCACTTGCAACTAAAATTTTGGTTTTAAAAAATCAAATTAAAGGCCGAAAAGAGCTTCCTCCGCAGGGTGGCTGGGCTCTCACTCAGAGATCGGGTGAGGAGTTCTGCCATCCGGGAGGAGCTCGGTGTCGAGCCGCTCCTCTTCCAGGTCGAGAGGAGCCAGATGGGATGGTTCGGGCATCTGGTCAGAATGCCCCCCGAGCGCCTCGCGGGCGAAGTGTTTCGGGCACGTCCCACCGGGAGGAGACCAAGGGGCAGACCCCGGACCTGCTGGACAGACTATGTCTCACAGCTGGCCGGGGAAAGACTTGTGATCCTTCCAGGTGAGTTAGAGGATGCAGCCGGGGTGAGCGAGGCCTGAGCTGCCCGCTTGAGGCTGTTGCCCCCGCGACCCGACCCCCCGGAACAAGCGGAAGATGACGGAACGGAAAGGCCGTCTTTTATTTTCTCGCTTTTCTCAATAAAATTTTGGGAATGGAAAAATCGTCAGAAACAAAGTCGAACAAGCTTCAAAGTCGGAAGGATCAAAACATTTGACTTCTGTCCAGAAGGTCATTTTTAATCTCGTAGAAGAAAAAATGACTTCCGGATGTGAGTCGAAGTGCCTCTACCTTCAAATACACTGATAAAGACGCTGCTAGTAAATTTTCTCGTGAACACAAAATAGATTTAAGTCTATTATTATTGATTTAAAAAAAAGCCAGTTTTTCAGGCCGGTCTAATTACCTTTAGACCGAAATGTGAAAATATTGTCAGACGCTAAACTGGTCCGTGACGCAGAAAAAGTTGGGGACCCCTGATCTAGTGGATGCATTACGGAACGCCAGACTGTACGGTACGGTAGTTTCTTCCTATGCACTTTACATATGAAACAAGTTTTAAAAATGGACCATTCATTGAAGGTGCGCCTTGTAATTTGGTGCACCTTATGGTGCGGAAAATACGGTAATTGTTTCCAGTAATGAACCAGTTTTGGATCCAAAAAACAAAACCATGAACACCAAGTCTCTAAGATGGGGTAAAACCCAACCCGATTCAGATAAAGTCCTTTTAAGCGAAGGTTTTTGGAGTTTTACTGTAAAAAAATCACAACATTTTCCTGCAACTTTTTTATAAATTGCTTGGAACTGATCTTTGACTCAATAAATGTTTTGCTAAAAGTTATTGAACTACGTTTCATCATCCTGTGACGAAAAAACACAAACAATAAGTAAAATCCCCAAATACTCTTATAGTTAGCATTTATTAGTTTATTAGTTAGCGTTTGTTAGTTTTTTTTCTTGCTGTGTATTTGTGTTTATACATTCCTCTTTTTCTTGTGAAGCCCATTGAGACGGAAATTCTGTGATTTTGGGCTAAACAAATAAAATTGAATTGAATTGCTCTTCTCAAAACTGAAATATTGTTAGTAATTTTCAGTATAATATTTTGTGCACCTTTATTCTTTTATTAGTTATTTTTACTTTTATTAATAATGTGAGTCCTCAGATTTCACATAATAACAAGAACAAGTCTATGCCGAGGCGGCAAACAACATGCCCGATTTGGCATGTTGTTTCTTCTTTCGGCATTTCCCTTATGGGGTCGCCACAGCAAGTCAGTTTCTTCCATCTAACCCTATCTGCTGCATCCTTTTCGGTCACACCAACTATCTTCATGTCTTCCTTCACTGTATCCATGAACCTCCTCTTTGGTCTTACTCTAGTCCTCTTTCCTGGTGGTTCCAAACTCTCTCTCTCCTCTGCACATGTCCAAACCATCTCAGTCTGACCTCTCTGACTTTAAAACCTCTAACATGTGCTGTTCCTCTGATCCTGTCCATCCTGGTCACTCCCAGAGAGATCCTCAGCATCTTCATCTCTGTTACCTCCATCTCTGTTTCCTGTCTTTTCCTCAGTGATACTGTCTCTAGACCAATCAGCATGGCCGCTCTCATCACACTGTCTCTAGACCAGTCAGCATGGCCGCTCTCACCACACTGTCTCTAGACCAATCAGCATGGCCGCTCTCACCACACTGTCTCTAGACCAATCAGCATAGCCGCTCTCACCACACTGTCTCTAGACCAATCAGCATGGCCGCTCTCACCACACTGTCTCTAGACCAATCAGCATGGCCGCTCTCACCACACTGTCTCTAGACCAATCAGCATGGCCGCTCTCACCACACTGTCTCTAGACCAATCAGCATGGCCGCTCTCACCACACTGTCTCTAGACCAATCAGCATGGCCGCTCTCACCACACTGTCTCTAGACCAATCAGTATGGCCGCTCTCACCACACTGTCTCTAGACCAATCAGCATGGCCGCTCTCACCACACTGTCTCTAGACCAATCAGCATGGCCGCTCTCACCACACTGTCTCTAGACCAATCAGCATGGCCGCTCTCACCACACTGTCTCTAGACCAATCAGCATGGCCGCTCTCACCACGGTTTTGTACACTTTCCCTTTCATTTAAGCTGAAACTCTTCTATCACACATCACACTTTATTATGAGTCCTACATACGAGTTGCATGACCCTGAAAACCAATCAGTTCATCTACAGTTGCTACTGAGTTACTGTAGGCTGTTTCATTAATCGTGTTCACTGAGTCACATAAAAAATGGTTTGTACAGACTCCTGTTACGCCAATAACTACTGCTGATTTTTCGGAGCTACGGGGCTAGAATTTAATAAGAGAGGATGTCACGTAGTCTAACTTCAGAGCAGACATCTAAAGAGCCGTTTAGACGTGGATGTGTAGTGACAGAGATGAGAGATCAGTGCATAGGTTATTCAAAGTCAAACTGTGAGTGCATCATTTATGGAGAAATGTGCAGAACTTAATGGGGCTTAAATCAACTTTGTTTTAAGCTGCGCCTAAAGGATAAAATCTTGGCTGAAAGCTTCTGTCTGGCATCCAGTTTTTTGGTTCAAGTTGCTGTTTTTTTTTTTTTTTTCTGCGCCGTATGATTCATGTTATTCCCCTTCTCCCTTTTCTCCATCTTCTCTGTTGGGATGTTTTATCACTCTTTCTCCAGAAAATCATACGTCTCTTTTACTCAAGCTGTAGATTTTCTCTGAATTAATGACAAATGAGCAGTAAAATGTTTTTGCTGTAATTTACTTGCTCTTGTCGTGAAACATTTATTACGTTCATGTATGCCCATACACACACACACGCACACACACATACACACACACACATACAGCCAGCCAGCAGCAGAAATAAATCCACGGCTCTGCAGGATAATCATGCCTGAGTCATGCATGGAAACACATTCTCATCTTTGGAGATTTATTGAGCAGCTAAACAGCGCCATCTACAGGTTAACCATGAAACTGAAATAAAAAGTCTCAAAATACTTGGCCTAAAAATGATACAGAATATCTTGAAAAAATTCTATGCTTTTTTTTTTTTCTTTTCAGTATCGCTTTAACTCGGACGCTGCATCGATCTGTCGTGGTGAAGAAAGAGCTGAGCTGAAAAGAAAAGCTCTGGATTTACAAGTCAATCTACATTCCTACCCTCACCATGGTAACCAACTGTCGGTGGGGACTGAAAGAATGAGATCAAGGATACAAGCGGCCAAAATGAGCTTCCTCAGCAGCAGGTTGGGCTCTCATTCAGAGATCGGGGGAGGAGCTCTGCCATCCTGGAGGAGCTCGGTCTCGAGCCGCTCCTCCTCCAGGTCGAGAGAAACCAGATCAGGATGCCTCCAGAGTGCCTCGTTGGTGAGGTGTTTCGGGCACGTCCCACTGGGAAGAGACCAAGAGGCAGACCACGGACCCGCTGGAGAGACTATGTCTCACAGCTGGCCGGGGAATGAGTCGGGATCCTTCCGGGTGAGCTGGAGGATGCAGCTGGATGGAGTGAGAGAAGCACACATTCATCCCTAGGGGCAATTTCATAGCAGCCAATCAACCTAACATGAATGTTTTTGGAGGGTGGGAGGAAACCGAAGAAAAGCCACACAAACATACGAGGAACATGCAAACTTCACACAGAAAGGCCAGTATTCCAAACCCCGTCCTCATCCGGGACCCCGGCCTTCTTGCTGGTCCACCATGCTGCCCTATAAATCATCCAATTAATTGACAATTGTTTTTTTTTATTCCTACCCTTTAAAATCAATATCAGCCTAAAAAAATAGTCAGGCTTACTTTTAATTATTTTTAATTTCCAAAAGGAAAAGAAAAAACTAGAAAAAGTGAACAAAAAGAAGTGAAAAACATTCAGCCTCGGCCGGCCGAGGATCACAGACTGTTAATAATGGATGGATGGGGTCAGAGATGGAAAAAGATAGAAAAATAGAATGAAGGATGAAAGGACGGATGGATTGTTGGTGTTTGGAACTTTTTGGATTCAGTTTTGTTCCTTTTAACAAAAAAAAAGCAGAAAACAACCTGATAAATGATTTAAAAAAGGTTTTAGTTTTTTATAGTTTGAAAAAAAAAAAAAAACGCATGATGCATATTTTATAACCAAATAAAAGAAACTAGACCTGGCCTGGCCGACCCGCGGCTCCTGAGCCTCATGCGGCTCAAATATGCTTGGCTGGCGTTGCCATTCATTCCTCCTACGGCTAGATGGCACACTGACCAGGTACATAAGCCTGTTTGACGCCAAACGCACGAGAGGAGAATCTTTGGTGAAACATCATTTGCGTCGTAAACAATTGCCATCATGTTAGCTCGAAAAATAGCAGGAAAAAAGCACAACCAAACAAAAATATGGAGAAGAACACAGACTGGAAGAGTTTAGACTTTTTTGTTGAACATAATGGCAAGCCAGATGGGGTGGTTCGGGCATCTGGTCAAAACGCCCCCCGAGCGCCTCGTGGGCGAGGTGTTTTGGGCACGTCGCACCGGGAGGAGACCAAGGGGCAGACCCCGGACCCGCTGGAGAGACTATGTCTCACAGCTGGCCGGGGAACGACTTGGGATCCTTCCAGGTGAGCTGGAGGATGCAGCCGGGGTGAGAGAAGCCTGGGCTGTCCGTTTGAGGCTGTTGCCCCCGCGACCCGACCCCGGAACAAGTGGAAGATGACGGAACAAACGGAACGGTCCTTAAGGTGTGAAACCATCACCTCTTCTTACCATTTATCACAAGGTTTTCAAAAATCGTTCTCACTGTTTATTGTTTGGCTATTGTACAAATTTCCAAAAACGGGCCAGTAGTTGGAGCTAATGTAGATTTTTATAGTAAGAGTTCATGGGAATGTCCTTCATGGTAAAAAAAAATAAATAAAATCTGACAACTTGGTTGTGATTCCTTAAATTAATCTGTAGTTGATACTGATTAACTACAAGCAGTTTCATTAAAATCCTACAAAAAAGAAGACATAACCTTTGAGTTATAGAAGAGTTAACCAATAATAAAAACCAGGTCTTACATCTTGAAACAGACGTCTGTCCTGCGCCAGGCGCTTGGAAGCCAGTGTTTTGGTGACATGGTAGAAGGTCAGCAGCGCTCTGTGCTGCTGCAGGTTGTCCTGAACCTTCACAGATTCCAGCAAAATAGGAATGAGCTCCGGCCACTGCCGAGGGCAATCCAGGCGGGCAACTTTGGCTATCAGCACTGCGATCTGTGTGGCTATCTGTGGGAAAAGCAAGAGAAGGAAAAAATGAACAGACTGAGGAGATGGGCAAGGTAAAACTGGTAATGCGGGCGGTTGTACATTATTCTAAAAAGATCGTTCTTCTACCAGGGAGGGTCTTAAGCAGCTATCGTATTTTCTGGACTGTAGGTTGCATCGGATTACAAAAAGTACCTCCAATGAATGGCCTATTCTAAAAAAAAATTATATGCAGGGCACACAGCATGATATGGTGCAAAGAATAGAAGCTGTAGTGACTGTGGTTGTGATAGGTCCTGTACACACGTAGCCGGGTATTTTTGAAAACACATATCTGCTGTCCTCCGTTTTAGGAAAACACTCGCGTCCACACGTAACCGTTTTCAAAATATCCGCGTCCACACGGAGCCATATACCGTAATTTCACGGCCATTAGGCGCACCGTACAAAAAGGCGCAGTCTCAGTCACACACGGCCTTACAACAACACACACGCACACATGCAAATGTGCGTATTAAAAAATAGGTCGGGAGCAAAACTGAGTTTGGTTGTGCTTTATTTAAGTAGTAACGATACTAAACAAACACATTACCGGTAATAGTCTTTATTCAAATCCGTCAAAGTCCTCATCCTCTGTTTCGGAATTGAACAGCTGCGCAAAATCCAACAGAGCAGGTCCACTTCGCTCCTCGCTGTCAAAGTCACTGTCTGTACTGTGCGGCTCCTCAGAAAGGATACCAGCTTTTGAGAAAGCTCGGATAACAGTACCAGCAGACACGTTAGTCCAAGCATCTACAATCCATTGGCAAACTGTAGCGTAACTCGCCCGGCGCTGCCTTCCACCCTTCGTGAAACTGTGGTCTCCTTCGGTCATCCATCGCTCCCACGCCGCTCACACTTCACTCTTTAACGTTCTCATGTCTTTTCTTTCAGGTCCGCCTCGCGGGCACCGCGTTTTCTTTTAGGTCCACCTTTTCTCACACACAAGGCGCACCGCTCATTTTGAAGAAAATTTGAGACTTTTAGGTGCGCCTTATAGCCGTGAAATTACGGTAAATACGCTTCTGAGTGTGATTATCAGCATGCCAGACCAGTACACATGGTCTGGCATGTGTACTGGCAGACCATGTGTACTGCAGTATTAGATGTAAACGTAAGTTCTGAGCTATTCAATCAGAGCACCTTTCTCGTCATTTCCGCAAAAACCTAAAACATGGCGCCAGGCATCTCGTTTGTGTGGACCGACAAGGAGGTGGAATTGCTTTTAAAAGTCGTCATCGACTATAAAGTTAATAAAACACAGAAAAATATAGATTGGGTCCATGTTGCCCAAACCTTGTTTGCGATCTAAACACGAATTTCGTACGTGCATTACTTGTCGCGGGCAGTGACGCATAAAAACGCAAATCTCCGTTTTCGCACGTCCGCACGCAAACGCAAAGACGAAGTTTTCCAAAATCTCCACTTTGGCCGCAGTTTTCAAAAACTCTGTTTTCGTAAAAAAAAAAACTCAGTTTTTGTGTGGACGGCAGGCCAAAATGGATAAAAATATATGCGTTTTCAAACATTCCCGGCTACGTGTGGCCTTAAGCATCCAAAAAATATACCCAAAAAATATTTAAAGAGTCCAGACAGCAGACGGAGCCAACCTTTGGAAGTTTAATCTTTCCTTTAACTGATCAAAATGATGTTTGTTAATATGTTTACCATTTTTATTCCCAGATGGCACATTAATTATTTCTAAATGTCACCAACAGAGCCATGTTTGGGTTCAGGCAGGAAGTTTCCAGCTCTTCTGTGTGTTTTATTTACACCCACACACAGCAGCTAATCACCACTAATGGCCTAATTTACCTAAATAATCTGCGAGCAAGACGTTTTACAGGGTCAACAATCACTAAATATAATCCAGCATGGTATTTAAAGGCAGTGTTAGGTCATCCAATTAGCATTCATTTACAAACGAGCTCGGCAGCACTGGCACACAAACAGAACACACGAGCTCTTGTAGAGTTTCGATCAGACAAAAAGAGGCAGTAACTGGTGAGAGGCCAGGCGTTTAAATCGTATTCATTGCTTGCTATATAGAGCTTTCCAGAGCTGTCCCTCTGGGATATAGAACCTGTAGCAAGCAGGATGGATGGTCATCATTTAGAGCCAGTTTCTGTGCCACCTCAGACAGAGCGATTACCCTGATTCCTGAATTCCTAGATTGCTCCGTAATAGCTGGGAGCTTTAAAAAAAAAAAAACGTATTATTGGAATTTCTTTGCCATCTTGCCCCGAAATGCAAACGTAGCAACTTTAAACGTTTAACCTCCTGATTTGGTTAAAAAAAGAAAAGAACCCCATCTCATCGTTGGCAGGAACGGGTCACAAAAGGTCGAGACATTTCCAGGTCGGTTTCCCTGCCCGCTTTATCATTTTGCTCAGAATCACTTTTACTTTCATCCTTTTTCTTCCAAAGTACATTCAATTTCTCTGTACTGACCTGATTGATGGGTTCATTGAAGTTTGTGATAAGACCGGCACGCAAGGATGTCTTCTCCTCCTCTGATAGAGCGCTGCGAACAAAGCAATCAAAAACACATTCAGAGGGCATGCGAATATGGAGAGGAGTGTCCGATAAAGGATGTGTAAAGATCCATTTGTTCGGGATCAGTTTTACCTTTAGACCTTTACTCGTTAGTAATAATATCTAACGATATCTGGGATTTTTAGTCTGTGTAAATCAGTCTGTAAAAAGTTCATACAGTGAGAATCTCTGTGTCTGGGATTTGGATTAATTCATATTTTTCATACTGACCCAATTAACAAATATGTGCATTTTAACAGCCAACGTCTCTAGAACTCATTTATACCACATTATTCCCAAAAGAAGTACACCTTCTGATAGAAACATACCAGTTTTTTTTACTGAAACTTGTTCACAGCAAAGCTTAGTCCAACAAAAATAAGATTTCCATTTAATAATATTAATGATGTTGTTGTGACCAGACATAATTCACTAAAGACTGTGTTCAATGTGCCGTTGTTTCCCCTTTATGAAGGGACACGCTTTGATGACATCATATTTTAACATCTGTTGTTGTGGATTAAAAATTTTACTTGGATTTGGTGGATTCATGTGCTCACTCCTTTTATTTATCAAATACACAATGTAAAAAAAAGCATGCGATAGCACTTTATCGATCCCTCACCAGGGGAACCTGTATGCTGCATTACACCGCAGCAGGCTGCCAGGACAGTGCCAATGGTGGGAGAAACGGGGGGTTAGGTGTCTTCTCCAAGGACCCTAGACAAGAACTCAGTGGGAATCGAACCCGCGAACTTCTGATTAACTTCCAGTCCAAGGGCGAACGCTCTACCACTGAGCCACCGCCTCAGCTCAGCTGCAACTTTAGCTCAAGTCTTGTGCTCGTACCTGAACCACACTGAGCCAAATTTTTTTGCCCTGCAGATATTTCTATGCAAATAGCTCATTTATTGACCCGCACCCCGTCAATGCGGCCACATATGCGGGAGTAAATGGTAAATGGACTCGTCTTGTATAGCGCTTTTTCCACCTGTGTCGGCACTCCAAGCGCTTTACAGTGTAGCTCACATTCACCCATTCACACCTGATGGGGATGCCTCCATGCAAGGAGCAAACCACCATCAGGAGCAATTGGGGGTTCGGTGTCTTGCTCAAGGACACCTCGGCATGAACTCCTGGCGGGGGATCGAACCGGCAACCCTCCGGTTACAGGGCGGTCACCCTACTCACTGAGCCATCCTTCCCCCGCGTGTGGTTGGGAATAATACATCACATTTTTTGTTAGGTTGTTGTTTATAGTATTTTGGTAATTGTGTTCATTTATAATGAATTACAATCAATTAATTAGTTGAAGATACTCGTTTGAAAGTTTTTTGAAGATGAATCTTTTCAGAGATAAGGGTTACCCATAACGCTATCCTGACGTGGAAAGAAACAGCTACTTCAGCCTGATATCAAAAACATATTTATCTGAAAAGTAGAGTTTCTATTTTGGGGAACTTTTTATTATTTTTCATCTTAATTTACTCTCAATCCATGACTCTACAAAGATTTACACATCTAAACAAATTGCACATGTGTTTCCTTTGTTATGGCACAAAAATGATTCAAATAAATCTTGTAGATGCAGAAAAAGACACTGTTAAATTTGATTACCAAGAGGAAAATAAGGCAAGCAATTTTGTAGTTTTACCTGGAACAGGAAATCACGTAGATATAACCTCATAGTCAATTTGACCTAATCACTAATATTATTTACAACTAAATCACAGATATATCGAGGTAATGTCTTAGGATCTGACATTAAAGTTCTGTGTTACAGGATTAGAAATGAGTATATCAGAGAAACAGTACAAGAGTTTCAGCTAAAATGAAAAGGAAAGTGTAGAAAACCGTGGTGAGAGTCTAGAGATTGGTCTAGAGACAGTGTGGTGAGAGCGGCCATGCTGATTGGTCTAGAGACAGTGTGGTGAGAGCGGCCATGCTGATTGGTCTAGAGACAGTGTGGTGAGAGCGGCCATGCTGATTGGTCTAGAGACAGTGTGGTGAGAGCGGCCATGCTGATTGGTCTAGAGACAGTGGCACTGAGGAAAAGACAGGAAACAGAGATGTTTGTAGCAGAGATGAAGATGCTGAGGATTTCTATGGGAGTGACCAGGATGGACAAGATCAGAGGAACAGGACATGTTAGAGGTTTTAAAGTCAGAGAGGTCAGACTGAGATGGTTTGGACATGTGTAGAGGAGAGAGAGAGAGTACATCAGAAGAAGGATGCTGGGTTTGGAACCACCAGGAAAGAGGACTAGAGGAAGACCAAAGAGGAGGTTCATGGATACAGTGAAGGAAGACATGAAGATAGTTGGTGTGACCGAAGAGGATGCAGGAGATAGGGTTAGATGGAAGAAACTGACTTGATGGGGAGCTCCCTGAAGGGAAATGCCAAAAGAAGAAGAAGTTGTTAATCGCATGTCAATAAGGCTTAAGTTTAATTTTCCAGAAGCAAGTCAATGCGTGCCCAACACTAACAGTGCCAGAAATCAAACTCATTTTATTCATATATCAAAATATACACGGCGTACAAAGATGAATGGAGACCCACTAGAAGCAGAGATCTTCTCTCGTGATCTAACACAGTTGATGTTTTAGGACGTAACAAATGAGCTTCATCCAGCCAGGAGTGAATGGAAGGAAAATATTGCTGACTTTTTCAGGAAGAAACCCCTCTGAACTGATTTCCAATTCTAGACATGCAAACTATTTTATTATGCGACGGGTATGAAGAAGACATCAATTTGCCAGCTTGATACGGAATGGATTTATTTGATTAAACGTTGCACATCTTTAAGTGCAGAAGCACCAAAACTTTGGATGAAGTCCCTCAAACTCTGAGCGGAAAGACGAAGCAGATTCACCTTGTGCTGCGTGTGTGTGACCTGACAGTAAAGGAGGGAGGAGTGAAGATTTTATAGGAGGATTGGACGCATCAACCCTAAAGGAGGAAAGGATGTGGATAGAAGACAAATTACCCAGCAGGGAAGTGTATCAGAACGACATTATGGAACCTAGGGGAGAGATGGATGGATAGAGATAGAAATAGAATGATAGAAGGATGGATGGATGTTGGTTATTACACATTTTTTAATCAGTTTTGTGCCTTTTAGCAAAAGCAGGGAGAAAACCAACTGATCGAGTGGCAAAAAAAACAACCTTTTTGGGTTGAGTTTCATAACTTAGTTAAAGAAACTACTGTAATTTCACAGCCATAAGGCGCACCTAAAAGTCTCAAATTTTCTTCAAAATGAGCGGTGCGCCCTATCTGATTTGTGATTTGCGGACGTATTAGAGAACCATCAGGCGGACGCAGTTGAGAACATCAGAATGTTAAAGGATGAAGTGTGTGTGTGGATTATGTATAATAGAACAGGTGTGTTCTTTATGCAGAACATTGCTGTTTTTACAACACTGAAAATGGAAAAGAGACACGCTTATGAAGCTCAGTTTAAACTGATGGCGATGAGCTGCGCCGGGCGAGTCACGCCACAGTTTGCCAGTGGATTGTAGATGCTTGGGCTAACGTGTCTGCTGACACTGTTGTCCGAGCTTTCCCAAAAGCAGGCATCATTTCTGAGGAGTAAAGTGACTCTGACAGCGTGGAAAGTGAACCTGCGAGGTTGGATTTAGAGCAGCGGTTAGATTCTGAACCAGAGGATGAGGACTTGGATGGATTTGATAAATGACTTTATGACGACTGTAACTAATATTTAAACAAAACCAACCAAACTCAGTTTTACTCCCGATCTATTTTTAAATACGCACGTGTGTGTACGTATGCGCGCGTCTACCTGTATGTGTGTGTGTTGTTGTAAGGCGGACTTACATAGTAGAGGATATGTATATAAAACCCGCGCCCTATCATCAGGTCCGCCTTATGTGTGTGTTAAATACAGAGCACGCAAAATTTGGACTGCGCCTTTTAATACGGTGCACCCTATGGTCATGAACTTACGGTAGTCTTTCGTGGGATATTTGATTCACAGGAGTGATGCTCATGTTTGTTCAAGGTGTCTTTATTTGTACTGTTTTGCTAAATTTTTGCACTACAATAAATTGATGGGAGGAGGTGAAAAAAAAAAAACCTCTCCAGTATTCTACAAAATCTCTAAAAATCCTCCCAAAAAGTATAAATTGAAACCAAGGCGTTGAGCAATATGTCATTGATCACAAACTGTATTCATAATGAACGGTTGAAGTCACTGCAATAACTAGATCGAAGCAATCATTTGTGTTAATGTTTACATTTTGCTGATATCAACATTTTTATGCAACTTTATTGCATAAATTTCTAAAAAAAAAACAGGTCAGCAGATGGAGTTAATGGAGATTTTAAGAGTTTAAAGGGCTTTAGTTCTTTTCCTTTTTAGGAATAATCACCCCAAAGGTTAATATATAGTTAGTACTGAGCAACTGTCGGCAGTTTATTTTGAAAGATATTGCGTTCATAAAAGTGCTACGGAGGCATGACCAGACACACTGACAGATGCTTTAACCTGAGTGCTTGATGTCTCCTCCAAATTTTCAGTCAAAACTGAAGACATCCATCCAAGTTGAGCGAACTATAAAGGTGGCAAAACGCATGAACTATTGTGTAACAAAACAAAATCTGCATTGCTGTGTGCAAATAGTAAGACACAGGAAAAAGACGGGACCTGACGGGACAGAAAGAAGCATTTGAACCGATTAATGAAGCATTTGAAGCAGCAAATAAACAATTAAAAATCACACAGAAATGTCTGTTATAAGAAAAATAAATCACTGCTCGTCACTATATTTGAACTCATTTTGAAACCGTGCTCTTTTGTGCCCCCGCTTTTATGCAACATTTTACATCCAACATACAAAGATAACTAATGACTCATTTCATCATTAAACATCAGGCTTGTGATAATTGGACCGTCTCCAGTGACTCAAATTGCTTCCTAGTGCACGGCTAGTTTGTGTTATTACTTTAAGGTCAGACCCTTTCTTTTTTTTATTTCACTGACAGAACAGTGTGCGGCACTCATTGTTTTTGTGGTGACCCCTTCCACTCTATTTAGTCTGTGGGAGACGCCGCTATGACTGTCCAATAATGACACCTTGCTGTTGTGATGAGTCATGACAGGTGGCACTGGCTCATTACTTGGACTCCTTCCTTCTTATTTACACTTAAACAGAATGCCAGCTACAGGCTACGATCTCAGGACCACTATCTTTTGTCAGTGCCCAGAGTTCGAACTGAGATGGGAAAGAAAGCCTTTCAGTTTTGTGCCCCAAATGACTGGAACCATCTGCAAAAAGAGCTGCGTCTGCGAGAGCTGGTCTCTCTAAACTCTTTTAAATCTCAGCTGATAGACTTTGAGAATAGTCGATGTGGTTGTAAATGTTTTGATTGAATGTTTTATTGTGATATTTTTAATGTAAATGTATTTTAATTTGAAATGTTTGTTTGGTCCTGGAGGCCGGTGCCTCTTGGCCTGGTCACTCTTGTAAAAGAGATTTTTAATTTTTAAACCTGGTTAAATAAAGGACAAATAAATAAATAAAAATTTGTGGATTATCAATTATAAAATGTGTCATTTAAAAAATAAAAAGCAACTTAATGTGACTTTAAAACCAACGTCTTGTGCTGCTGTCTCTCATATTAAGACACTTCAAACAATACAAAATAAGGCAGCTCGTTGTGTTCTTAAATGTCCTTACAGAACTAATGTAAAATGGATGCATGATACGCTATTATGGCTAAAGGTTAGAGAGAGATGTGATGCCTCTTTGCTGAAATTAACAGGAAATGTTATAGAGTCTAAACTACCAAATGTGTTTTATCAAGAGCTGTCTTTTAGTTCTGATGGGCACAGCCATGAAACGAGACATGCTACAGATGGCAGATTTAAATTACCTAAAATAAAAACTAATTATGGTAAAAATACAATCAAATTCCGATCCATGTCTATGTGGAACAATTTACCAAATGACATTATTTATTCAAATAATAAACAACAATTTAAATTCTTATTAAAGAGGCATCTGCTCTCTAACTAAACCTGTTATTGTATTGTGTAAAATTGTTTGCATCGTAATTTTATAGTGATGAGGTCTCTGTTTGCCATCATGTAATGTAGGTGCGTTCGAAATAAGCCCCTACTACCTGGAACCACTGGCCAGTGTCAGTGTTGACATTGATATGATCAAAATTCGAACGCACCTACAAAAATACGGTCCAGTGTGTGTGTGTGTGTGTGTGTGTGTGTGTATGAATGTATGTGTTGTTGTTTTGTGTTTTTATTTCATATGTGTATTTCCGCCAAAGTCTCTTTATTTGTGATTACTGTATGACTCCAGGAAGAATAGCTGTTTTTACACAGCTAATGGAGATCCAAATAAATACAAAATACTGTTTTGTAAGACTTTTTAACAAATATTGGACAGAACGTCAGGTTCGTGTTTATTCGCTTTTCAAACAAGGTCATTGTTGGGCTTCCAGAAACCGTACGATCCGACTCCAATCAGCTTGTAACAGGAAGAAAAGATTCTCCAGATGAAAGATTAAAGACAAAAGATGAAGTTGCTGGTTCAAAGCCTTCAAATAAATGGAGAGGTTCCTGTATGTTAAGGCATTGGATTTGAGTTTTCATCTTTTAAACCTCACAGGGACACAATTCTTATCCTGAAGAGACTTTCTTCTTGCAGAATAACAAAGTTTTATCTCATAATAAAGGTAATGATCGACTAACTTTAATCTAGAAGGTCCGTCCTCTGAGAGGAAACCCAGTCCCAAAAGAAGTCGGTCTGTTAGATCTTTGTCTTCAATTCAACTCTTTACTATAAATACCACAAAAATTAGTTGAAATAAATAAAATACTTTTCATCACATAAAGAAAACTTTATTTATAAATAGATTTTAGAAGCCAGAGCTGTTTAATTCAATATTAGCACTTGAAGTTCTGTGCTTTGTGTGCAAAGAACAACTTGTAAATCCCGATGGAATCATGAGGAAAAACAGTCCAAAGTTTAGCTCCGTATTATCACCGAATTTTTATTAAGATTCATGAAAACGCTCCACTTTTGTTGCTTAAACTTTTTTACTGTCTGAGCCCTGGGAACAGTCTGCCTGAGGACGTTCCAGAAGCTACAAACAATATTATTCATGACTGAAACTTTTGTGAACTTTAATGCTGCGACTTTCGTTCAGTGTTTTTCAGTAAGTCAGCTCCGTCTGTGAGACAGGAGCTTCAATTGAGAGTCAAATCAAATCAAGAGAAGCAATAACAAGAGACGACAATGACTGAAACCATGCGTGTGGTCTGATTTGAACACTTGAATTGCTCTTATGAAAATATGAGATGATGAGAGGGAAGATCTCCCAGTTAGTGAGACTATAAACCTGTCACGGCTTCCCAGATAAACTCATATTGATGACTTTATTTCCCTTTAACACGAAAATAATGCAGTGACAGCAGCAAACCTGTGAAACCTGAAGGGATGAATCTGATTCTTATCAACTTATTAAACCTACACGACACGTGTCAGGAAGGGGGCATGTATGAAAGGGGGCGACATGTGTCGCCTGAGGGGGAGGCGATGGCTCAGTGGTAGATCGTTCGCCCTCAGACTGGAAGTTAACCGGAAGTTCGCAGGTTTGAATCCCACTGAGTTCATGTGTGGGATCCTTGGAGAAGACACCTAACCTGAGAAGCACAGATTCACAAATATTTCAAGTGCTTAATGCCTCCTAAACATGAGTTGTTTGATTTTATAAAGGCATTATTTTGTTCACATCAAGTTATTTGTGGTGTTTATAGAGGGTTTTTTTTTTTTTGACGAGATACTGCAAATATCTTGTAATGTTCACCTTCTCTATTTGTTACTGTAATCAATAAAAACGTCAAGCAAGTTCCAGAAAATTGCACGAATTAACATCAGTAATTCCGCAGGGTGGCTGGGCTCTCACTAAGAGATCAGGTGAGGAGCTGGGCCCTCCAGGAGGTGCTCGGTGTCGAGCTGTTGCTCTTCTAGGTCGAGAGAAGCCAGAAGGGGTGGTTCGGGCATCTGGTTAGGATGCCTCCCGAGCGCCTCGCTGGAGGTGTTTCGGGCACGTCCCACTGGGAGGAGACCAAAAGGCAAACCTCAGACCTGCTGGAGAGACTATGTCTCACAGCTGGCTGGGGAACGACTCAGGATACTTCCAGGTGAGCTGGAGGATGCAGCTTGGGTGAGAGCAGCCTGGGCTTCCCGTGTGAGGGTGTTGCCCCTGTGACCCGTCCCCGTCCACCTTCCAGATAAGTTGATGGTGATGCAATTGAACAGAACATCAAAAATATTTGCAGGATTTGGATAACTTGACAAAAAGCAAGGACAGTTATATCTGCAATGAGACTCAGACGGCTCAACGAGGAACTTACTGTGGTGCCACTCTTCTCCAGTATCTGTCAATGCCATTTTTAAAGTACAGGACAGCGAGCCATCTCACGTTCACATCCAGCATGTGATTGTTGAAGATATTCTGTAAATAAAACATAAAAAAGTTACTTTTTGAAGATTTTCCGACATCCATTTTCGGATATTTTTCAAAAGCCAGATTGTTCTTGGCCACAAGTTTTGTTCTCCACATTGTAACGTAAGCAAGAAGTGTATGCGTGCAAATGCTCTGCTCACGCTCAGTCCCTATTCAGAAAAAGAAACGCCCTAGCTTTGCTAATTTGAAGCGCTTTACACTGTATTTGCAGCTTCAAACAATAATTAGTCAAGCTTTTTTGCAAAAAATTTTTTTAAGCAATAGTGTTTTGTTTTTTTAAAGCGATCTAAAATCTTATTGTTTGTTGCCCATAAGATTAAAAAGTTTCAAACAAGTACATTTAGAAACACAAAAGTTATGAAATGGGCAACTTGTGTAGGGCAACTTTTATTTCCAATTTTTCCCCCCAAAAAAATGTACCGTTTCGTTTTGAAACATGTTGCTATTTATTGGCATGTTTTAAACTAAATGATTAAACTATTTATTTATCTGATGGAATCAAATTTAAATTAATTGCAAACAGATTAAAAGAAAGCGGCACCGGTTCTTTTAGAACAAATGTTCATGAGATGCATCATCACTTAGCAACCGTCTATCCCTTATGGTGTTGCGGGGGGTGCCGGAGCCCATCCCGGCTGATTCAAGGTGAGGGGCAGGGTACACCGCGAACAGGTCGCCAGTCTGTCGCGGGGCTACACACATGTAACCATGAATACATACACACACTCATTCCTAGGGTCAATTTGGCACCGGCCAATCAACCTGGCATGCATGTTTTTGGAGGGTGGAATGAAAACCGGAGTACCGGAAAAAACCCCAACAGACACGGGGAGAACATACAAACTCCACACAGAAAGGCCAGTGTTCCAAGCCCCGTTCCTACCCGGGACTTGAACTCAAGACTTTCTTGTTATGAGGCTGGTGTGCTAACCACTGCGCCACCGTCCCCTCACGGATGGATGCATGTGAGAGGCAGAATTAGATTTTTTTTTAAAAAGAAAAATAACAATTACAAAAACAACTGAAAAAAATAAAGTAAAATTTGCTTTTTTTTAATGATGTGCATCAATATTCGACGCAACAGTCACGTGAAAGCCGATTTGTTTTACCTGCAGGAATAAAGTGCAATTTAAGCTAAATTATTTTGATAGTAAAATATAACCTTGGTAAAAAGTTTAATTATGTTGATGTAAATTGGATGAAAATCCATCTAAAAAGAAGCTTTAAGCAACAAGTACGAGCAGAATATTTTTTCTATTTATTTAAATGAGTCAGTCTGCAGTAAATGTGGCCAGAAGCCAGGAAATATGGTGGCAGCATATTTAGTGTCTGGCCTCTGAACTGCGACTGAAGAGCTCCATAAAGAGCAGCGCTGTAATATCACAGATTGGATTCTTGGCTCCCTTATTCTCCGGTTTTACGGGGTGCGCAGTTTAAGTGACATTTTTCGCTTTTACTAGGACATAAAACATCCATCTGTTGCAGGAAAGAAACAGTTCAGACCATTAGAGGAGCTTCAGCGTGCCGCCATTTCTACCGTTTTAGGAAGAAAAAAACAAAACAGTGAGGCCACTTTTATCTGATCAATCATGAGAACTTGGATTGCATTAACTGATTAAAGAACGTGGAGGGACGAAGGTGACATGGCTGGAAACACTCAAACACTTCCACTAAATTACTGACAGAATAAGTTGTAGTAAATTTAAATTTAGATATTATTTTTTTATTAATATCCTGGAGATAGTCAGGGACCACATGAGCGTGGCCAAAACTGTTGAGGAACACTTTGTGGGGCTAAGATTCAGGATTAATTCTGGGAACAAATCCAGCCCTTCAGGAGTCCAGCCAGTCCAGTCCAGTGTTGATGTAGTTGTAGTAGTTCTGTTTGTGTGTAAATGTTTTTTTCTCTAACAGTTCAAGCACTTGGTTGCTCCGTCGACACGCACCGCCATCTAATTTAATATTGTTTACATCCCCAGCATTAATTTTGACAACATATATTTTTATCTTCTCCGTTCCGCCATCTTCCGCTTGTTCCGGGGAACAGCGTCAAACGGGCAGCCCAAGCCTCTCTCTCCCCAGCTGCATCCTCCAGCTCACCCGGAAGGATCCCAAGTCGTTCCCCGGCCAGCTGTAGAGACATGGTCTCTCCAGCTGGTCCGGGGTCTGCCTCTTGGTCTCCTCCTGGTGGGATGTGCCCAAAACACCTCACCAGCGAGGCTCTTGGGGAGCATCCTGACCAGATGCCCGAACCACCCCATCTGGATCCTCTCGACCTGGAAGAGGAGCGGCTCGACACCGAGTTCCTCCCGGATGGCAGAGCTCCTCACCCGATCTCTGAGTGAGAGCCCAGCCACCCTGCAGAGAAAACTCATTTCGACCGCTTGTACCCTTTTTATCTTCTGATGAACTCTGGGAAGCACGCAAGTCTGCGTTTTTTGCAATTCCTGATGACTTCATCAATAAATTGTATGAATTGTTGCCTAACCGCATGGACGCAGTTCTTCAGGCTCATGGAAGTCATACAAGATATTAAATATGGATCTCACAGCACCACTACTTCATTCACTGATGTTGTGCAATATTTTTTGTATTTGAAGTAAATCTTTTGTTCAGTTTTCACATTATTCTATGTAGACGACAAAACTTTTGTCTTTCCAAAATGTGACCATTCAGTGTTCAATAAAGGATAACTCTTTCTTCAGTTAATGGAATTTATTGTAGATTTTCAACATAATTTTGGAGGGTTTTAGCTTTCATATGAGCCATTTCTAAAAATAATGGATGAGTTAAAAGTCAGGTTATAAGCTGTTGTTTCTACAAAATGGATAAGCGACAAGACTTTTGTCAGGCACTGTATTTTAAAGGGTCGCAGGGGGTGCCAGAGCGTAACCTGGCTGATTTCACACGAGAGGCAGGGTACACTCAGTACAGGTCACCAGTCTGTTGCAGGACGACACACAGAGAATCATTCACACAGACATTCATTCCTAGGGGCGATTTCGTAGCAGCCAATCAACCTAACGTGCATGTTTTTTGGAAGGAGGGAGGAAACCAGAACAAACCCACATCTACACGGGAAGAACATGCAAACTCCACATAGAAAGGTCAGCGTTTGAAGCCTCACCCCCGCTTCGGGACTCAAACCTCAACCTTCTTACTGTGAGTTCACCATGCTACCCACTGCACCACCGTGCAGCCCATTGATTTCAACATCACACATGAATAAAAATTAAACATTTCAATCGTTTTATTTGAACATTAAACAAAAATTTTAAAAGACTTAGCATTTCTTGGACTCTCTAAATTGTGTCAACATTGATTTTTAAAAAAAGGCCCTAATTGTTCGTACTTTTTGTATCTTTAATTTTAAAGGTTTAATATTACTTTTACTACAATTTGGATCATTATTTTTTTCATTATTAAAGATAATAAACTCAGAAATTTATGAACATATTTGTTGATGCTTCGATGTTTTCAGAACAATTTTCTATATTTACTGTCATAAATGAACAATAATAATAATGAACAATAAAAACTACAACTAGAAATGCAATTAGAATTTGTTAAAGTAATTAAAAGAAGGTTTTGGAATCATTTTAAAGGGTTTTTTGGATGCTGAAAAGTGTCAATATTCCCTTGTTATGGACCAATTTTTGGTTCATCACTACAGGCTTCAGGATTAATGACGGAAATTTTTTTTTAAAAATGATAATATGGACATTTTCAGTTTTATTTTGTTGAATCCCATTTTTAAAATCTATTATTCATCCAACTTTTTATTTATATTTACCAACAAATTTCAATGTTCTTGAGTCTATTTTAGGAATCTCTCCAATAAAAACATTGATGCCACTATTTTTTTTTTTTAGACTTAAATAAATTGCGGTTTGGTTATTGCTTCATTTTTTCCGGAGATGCCATCTTCCTGCTGACCATCAGAAAAAAAATTTTGATTTAACACATCTCCACCCTGAGGCAATGTCCATCCATCATTTCCTGTTCAAGGTTGGAGAACCGAGCAGAAAAATGAGCCTCGAAAAAAGGCTGCACCGATACTTTTCAAAGACAATAACAAGTTCTCATTCCAACACCCAGAATATTCTAACTTAAAACAAAAGACCTTCATTAATTACCTTTGAGATTTTTTGCATATAAACAAACATGTGCTGCTTCACGCAACGCGAGTGCTAACAGCATTTTGCATGTGTATATTTTCAAATATATAATCTTTCGGGCTCGGGTCGGGCTGGATTTTTTAGGCCCGATCTCACCCCTGGTTGGAATCCCAATGGGCCAAAGCTCTCCCTGGGACTAGGGGAGAGCTTTTACTAGGACAAGTGGAAGCTCTAACTACAAAAACAAAAAAACAATATTAAAAATTATATATAATCTTTGAATAGGATTTTTTATAGAATTTTTTGTTGTTTATCAGCAACTAAATTTAAAGCCAATTAGATAACAGACAGACTGAGAGCCGGGACGAGCCGGGACGATCTAGTCTGGGAGGTTAGGGTAAGCATCTGATTCTAAATAGTAGCTCTGCCTCTGTGAGCAGAGAAGGCACCTGCTAATAAGTGACGTCACGTTCACGTGCCAAAATAAGGACGGTGCTTAGCAATGCATGATTATAGAAAGATTACCTTCATAGTTTTAGTCAACTTGAATTGAAGTGAAGCATCTCAAAGAAATGTCTTTGGGAGAATTAAGACGCACAAGTCCGTAAACGACGGCCATAAAATGACCGCAGCCTGTACATGGTTACATAAGGTGTGTCAGTATCCCACATTAAACTAAAAAAAATTGAGAATAAAATTAATTCTTCTGGCAAATAAAAAGTCTCGATTGTGAACGGTAAAATTAAAGAGTTAAATCTTGACTTTTTCCTGCATTAAAATTTTCATTTTGCTATCAGATAGGGTTTACGTAACCAGCCCAAGTCGTTTTTCGGGGGCTTATTGATCTTATATTTTATGCAGAGAGTTTGTCTGGAAGGTTTGTTCCTCTGGTTTAAATAATAGACGAGTGGAGGAAAGAAAATAACGCTGTGTTATGGTTTGCTATGCAGAGCACACACTGAACCAATTTATGTACAAATTGCAGGAGATGAAAGTGAATTTCTTCTGATCATGGACCTGACGGAGACAATAAAGAAATATTTTCCTTCAGTGTCTGAGAAAATTTCTCCCGATAGATTTGCCCGTGCACAGACTGATAAAATGTCTACAGGAAACATGAGCATGGAAGAAGGAAGACCTTTGAGACAGGAATTAATCTGTGTATACGTTAAAATATAACCACAATCTATCCATTTATCAGTAGTAATGGAGTCTGTTTGTTAGGATTCAAAAACATTAATAAAATCCAGAACATTTTATTTTGTTCGTCTTTTTATACCAACTCCAGTTTCTCGACCCGTGATCTTTCTCCCCGTCTCTTCCTTTGTGATGTCACGTTTAAAACTTTGTGACATCCTCCTCCACGTCGAGAGGAGCCAGATGGCGTGGGTTGGGCAGCTGGTCAGGATGCCCCCCGAGCGCCTCGCTGGTGAGGTGTTTCAGGCACGTCCCACCGAGAGGAGACCAAAAGGCAGACCCCTGGCCGGGGAACAACTCGGGATCCTTCCGGGTAAGCTGGAGGATGCAGCTGGGGTGAGAGAAGCCTAGGCTTCCGGTCTGAGGCTGTTGCCCCCGCGAGCCGGCCCGGATGAGTGGAAGACGACGGAAGGGACCGGAATGTGACATTTCCAAAAGGAAGCTAAAACATAGCAACTACTCAAAAATCTTAGCCTGGCTGGTGCCACCTCGTACCTCAAATTTATTTAATTTAATTCCTGCAACTAGTCTGGTATTGAAGGCATATGATAGCAGTGATCAGAAAACGTCCAGGCCAAATCAGAGAACAGAGATGACGGTATGACATGAACACAAGTGTCCGTCCTCCATGTTTGTAGTTCTGTAGATCAACCATGCTACACAGTCTATGTTGGGAGACAATTCCCCAGATTGAGAATTTACAGAGGGCATTTAGAAAGTTTAATCAGAAAGTTCGTTTTTGTTCTCCGTTAGCGGACGACACTGACTGTTCAGGTGCATTACATACGTCCCGTCCAGTCTGGAACAAACAAACAATTTGCCTCTGCCTGCTCTTCATTTCAAACTGTATTGATAAAGAATGGTTGAGGTCAGTGTGAGGTTTTAAAATCTATTGCTATCATGTCATCAAAGTTTATTACGTGTCTTTTCGTTTGTCTTCTGACCCGCTTATCGCTGACAGGGTCGCGCGGGCTGCTGGTGCCTATCCCGGCTGATTTCAGTCAAGAGGCAGGACACACCCTGAACAGGTTGCCAGTCTGCTGCGGGTCCACAGATGTAGTCAACCATACACACAGACATTCATTCCTATTTCTAGGGGCAATTTTATATCGGCCAATCAACTTATCCTTCATGTTTTTGGAGGGTGGGAAGAAATCAGAGTACCAGGAGAAAACTCCTGCACACAAAGTAGAACATGCAAACTCCATACAGAAAGGCCAGTGTTTCAAGCCTCATCCCCACCCAGGATGTCGCTGTGGGGCTAACGTGCATCCCTTTATTGTTATTGTATTTATTATTATAGTGTAAATTTTCATAGTAGATAAAAATTTACTAGCCTGGAAGTGATCCCTAAGTTCATCTATAACTGGAACTGAGTAATTACAGGAGGTTTAAGTAAAATCCATTCAGTGGTTTGGAAAATATTGAGTTTATAGAAGTGTTACAAACTCATGAGCTGGCAAAATGTTTGGTAAAAATGACGCCAACTATTTGGAGTTATTGATTCTCAAACGAACAGAGAATCAATTGTTGTCATTCAGTCACTTTTGGTTAAAGGGCCCATCTCATGCAAAATAATTCTTTTCACATTGTATCCTCTGCACATACACATGCAAAATGTGGGGTTTGCAACATGCATTACACCATAGTTATGAAAATATATTGACTTGGTGGAGCGCAGTCACAGACCCGGAACTAAGAAAGGCCGGGTATTGCTCATCCCCCCGCCCGTCCTGAGAAAGTACAAGCTCCGCCCTCTGCTCTCACTAAGCCGCTATTCCTCCGCCCATTTCTGAGCGGGAGGGGGAAGGCACTTTCTCCTTGAAGACATACGTAGCTACAAAAAGAATGTTTCAAGCAAGAAAATAAAAAAGACGCAGAGCAGCGAACCAGCCTGTATATCTGACGTTGAAAGCGAGTTTGTGAGGGCGTAAGGCCGGAGTGGAGGCGGGTGAGGAGGGCGGGTGGGTGGTGAGGAGGGAAAGTTTGCTGCAGAGGGGGGCGTGTGCGAAGTCCGTCCTGGCTACGTCAAATGCGTCATACTTTAGACATCTGCTCATTGGTTGTTTTGTCTGAGCGTACCAGAAATCCACAACAATTTGTGAAAAACGGGCTAAATCAATCTAGAAAGCCCTTTGGTGACATATACAAGGACCGGACATCACACACACACACACACACACACACACACACACACACACACACACACACACACACACACACATACAAGGCCCGGACATCACTCTTACAAGCTAGAAAACTCTGGAAAGTCCATTTTGCATGAGATGGGCCCTTTAATATTTGGACTGTTTATCCGGTTGCATTTTTACAGACCGTATGGAAAATTATTCTTTTTTAACTCAGCCGGTACACGGTGTCACCGTAACATCACCAACTCACCAGAAGGACTGAATAGAATCCTGGTTGGGTCTCCCACTGCCGGAGCTGTTCCTCAGCAGGCTTCAAGATCGCCGTGTCCTGGCTGGTCGCCTGCGTCAAAGCCTGCAGCACCACCGAGCTGGCACTGTCTATATCCATGACTGAATTTTAAAATAAAAGAAAGAATAAAGTTTATCAGTTAAAAAGTTCTGACTTAAAAAAAAAAAAGAAAAAAACTCAACAACCTCAAAATGAAATAAAAAATAAGGAAACATCAAAAGAAACCTGCGGGAGTCGATTTACATGAAGAAATATCAGAAAATCTGCACTTTCATTTTATTACTTTCATTCCATTTTATTATAGATGAATCACAGTCGGACGGAGAGAGAATTTTTTGAATAAAAACAAGAACACCTAACAGCAGATCCATTACTACCCAGATTTTATTGCTTCTCTTTCTGTTTTCACACGTCTAAAGATGTTTTTCTGTCTGGCATTTAAATTTATTCACATCTCCATTTCGTTTACGTTTACAGACAAACGAAAACTACTGAGATTATTTTAATAAAACTAATAAACAGAGCTGATAAAACATGAAGAAAACAGACGAGTGGTTTTTAAACATCCTCAAAATATTTAAAAAAAATCTTTTCAGCGTTTGAAAAATATCAATTTAGTCTTATTTTTTTTTTTTTTATTATTAAACTCTCAATCGTGTGAATCTAGAGTCACTTTAAAATTAAGTGGTAAATAAAGCAAGACTAACCCCTACAGTGCAGGAACGAGCCTGCATTAAATCTGTTAAATCACAACATTGTGACTTTCACTCGTCCAAAAAATGTGGCAAACATGCTTCACCAGATCGACGTAAATAATAAATGTCTCCAAAGAAAAAAAAACGTGTTTTCTGTAATCAGAGTAAAACTTGTTCTTTCTATAATTAATTATTAAAGACTTTAACTATTTCTAAGCATCAGAAAAAAAAACGGAGGTTCTCCTTGTGAGGATCAAGAATGTACAGGATCAGGAATTCTTTATGTCAGATACATTGTTTTTGGTCCATCGTATGAAATAAAAAAAATGTACTAAAAAATAAAAACAATTACCAGTGAGCTGAGCCGAAAAGCAAAGCTCTCGATTTACAAGTCGATCTACATTCCTACCTTCACCATGGTAACCAGGATCTACGTTCCTACCCTCACCATGGTAACCAGGATCTACGTTCCTACCCTCACCATGGTAACCAGGATCTACGTTCCTACCATCACCGTGGTAACCATGATCTACGTTCCTACTCTCACCATGGTAACCAGGATCTACGTTCCTACCATCACCGTGGTAACCATGATCTACGTTCCTACCCTCACCATGGTAACCAGGATCTACGTTCCTACCCTCACCATGGTAACCAGGATCTACGTTCCTACCATCACCGTGGTAACCATGATCTACGTTCCTACCCTCACCATGGTAACCAGGATCTACGTTCCTACCCTCACCATGGTAACCAGGATCTACGTTCCTACCCTCACCATGGTAACCAGGATCTACGCTCCTGCCTTCACCATGGTAACCAGGATCTACGTTCCTAACATCACCATGATAACCAGGATCTACGTTACTACCCTCAACATGGTAACCAGGATCTACATTCCTACCCTCACCATGGTAACCAGGATCTACGCTCCTGCCTTCACCATGGTAACCAGGATCTACGTTCCTACTATCACCATGGTAACCAGGATCTACGTTCCTAACATCACCATGATAACCAGGATCTACGTTACTACCCTCAACATGGTAACCAGGATCTACGTTCCTACCCTCACCATGGTAACCAGGATCTACGTTCCTACCCTCACCGTGGTAACCAGGATCTACGTTCCTACCCTCACCATGGTAACCAGGATCTACGGTCCTACCCTCACCACGCTAACCAGGATCTACGTTCCTACCCTCACCAGGGTAACCAGGATCTACGTTCCTACCCTCACCACGCTAACCAGGATCTACGTTCCTACCCTCACCAGGGTAACCAGGATCTACGTTCCTACGCTCACCATGGTAACCAGGATCTCCGTTCCTACCCTCACCATGGTAACCAGGATCTACGTTCCTACCGTCACCTTGGTAACCAGGATCTACGTTCCTACCCTCACCGTGGTAACCAGCTGTGGGTGGTGACCGAAAGAACGAGATTGCGGATACAAGCGGCCGAAATGAGCTTCCTCCGCAGTGTGGCTGGGCTCTCGTTCAGACATCGGGTGAGGAGCTCTGCCATCTGGGAGGAGTTTGGTGTGAAGCCGCTCCTCCTCCAGGTCGAGAGGAGCCAGATGGGGTGGTTCAGGCATCTGGTCAGGATGCCCCCTGAGCGCCTCACTGGTGAGGTGTTTCGGGCACATCCCACCAGGAGGAGACCAGCAGACCCCGGACCCGCTAGAGAGACTGTCTCACAGCTAGCTGGGGAACGACTTGGGATCCTCCCGTGTGAGATAGAGAATGCAGCCAAGAAGAAAACATATCTCTGTTGTGAGACATTTATCAAGATTTTTTTTTTTTATCATACTGTATTAATCACTTGTGAGGAAATTCCTGTGCAGCATTGGACCGAAGGAGGCAGCCAATGGAGGTGGAAGAAACTAGGGAGTTAGGTGTCTGGTCCAGGACGCCAAGCTCTCCAGGATTTGAACCGGCAATGCTTCGACACCCAGCTCTATTTGTGATATTTTTCAGATAAAGCTCCTCAGAAGCCTCATGGTCATGCTTGACCATGCCTTACAGATAAGGACCAACTCAAAACAAATGGTCAAAAACTGGTTTTAATCATCTGAGGAATGTTTGTTTTTTAACTCACTATATTGATCTCTCACCAGGGAAATTTATGTGCTACACTCCTACTGCCACGATGGCGCCAATGGTGGAAGAAATGGGGGGTTAGGTGTCTAACTTCTGTTGACCAACAGGATGCCGGTGGAAATTGGACTACCGTGGCTGATTTCTGGTACGCTCAGACAAAAACAACCAATGAGCAGATGTCTAAAGTATGACGCATTTGACATAGCCAGGACGGACTTCACACAAGCCCCCCCTCCCTCCTCACCACCCGCCCGCCCTCCTCACCCGCCACTACTCCAGCCTTACGCCCTCACAAACTCGCTTTCAACGTCCGATATACAGGCTGGTTCGCTGCTCTGCGTCTTTTTTATTTTCTTGCTTGAAATCTTATTTCAGGCGCTACCGGTATCTACGTTCCTACCCTCACCATGGTAACCAGGATCTACGTTCCTACCCTCACCATGGTAACCAGGATCTACGTTCCTACCCTCACCATGGTAACCAGGATCTACGTTCCTACCCTCACCATGGTAACCAGGATCAACGTTCCTACCCTCACCATGGTAACCACGATCTACGTTCCTACCCTCACCATGGTAACCAGGATCTACATTCCTACCCTCACCATGGTAACCAGGATCTATGTTCCTACCCTCACCATGGTAACCAGGATCTACGTTCCTACCATCACCGTGGTAACCAGGATCTACGTTCCTACACTCACCATGGTAACCAGAATCTACGGTCCTACCCTCACCATGGTAACCAGGATCTACATTCCTACCATCACCGTGGTAACCAGGATCTACGTTCCTACCCTCACCATGGTAACCAGGATCTACGTTCCTACCCTCATCATGATAACCAGGATCTACGTTCCTAGGGGGAAGCCACGGGTTTACGCCTGCCTTCCCCCTCCCGCTCAGAGATGGGCGGAGGAATAGTGGTTCAGTGAGAGCAGAGGGCGGAGCTTGTATTTTCTCAGGAGGGGCGGGGGGATGAGCAATACCCGGCCTTTCTTAGTTCCGGGTCTGTGACTGTGCTCCACCAAATCAATATATTTTCATAACTATGGTGTAATGCATGTTGCAAACCCCACATTTTGCGTGTGTATGTGCAGAGGATACAATGTGAAAGGAGTTATTTTGCATGAGATGGGCCCTTTAAATTCTCAATTTGGGAAAATGTTGCCAACACAGACCGTACAGCATCACAAAAATAACAGACATATCACTCTAAACACTGAGTGAAGCTGCCAGGATGCACAAGGCTGGCTTCACACTGCCAGAGTCTGATGGAATACAGTGACCACAGCATCTGGTTTTAGGTGGGTTTTTTGAAGCAGACTCCCATTCCCATTTCCTCCATGAGGGACGGAGCAGAAAGGTTATCAGTTCTGGGTAAAATGTTGGCTACGTAGGGACGAGGTATGACGCCAGTGAGTCCTGGTTCGTTGGATCTGCCTCGTTCACTGTTTCCTCAGCTTCTCATCTTTCAGGAATAGACATACAGAAATAAGTCTCTCCACAATGTTATCACACTGCGTCAAATACACGTTACGGTTCAGCTTAAGACTCAGTTGATCAGGAAAGTCTTTAGCTGATAAAGTATGGTTTATTTCATATTGTCGGACCTTGCAACTCTTAATTGTGTCGTATAAAAACAAATCGAACATATGTGACCCACCCTGCATGAAACCTTTTCCACCCAAGACAAGTTTAAGAAAAATCTGCCTTTTCTGGTGAACAAACTACCTTGTTGCCAGGGTGCGAGGAATTCGGTCGACACGAATTGAGCCACTTAGTTGTTCTAAGCTGGGGAGGGTGAAATTAAACACCAATGAAGATTATAATTTACCAGGTTTAGCCTTTAGTCTGATGGAGATGCATCAGAAAGATGGCGGAACGAAATATTCACAGTGGTGCTGATGATTTTGATCTGTTAACAGCGCCAAAGTGGGGTTGTAGCAGAAGAGCATTGGGACGCAGCCACAGTCCCACACTGACGACTGTAAAAAACTATTAGTTGTACAAACAGTTAAAATATTACCATGCTTTAGAAGAGTAAAACTCATCTGTTTGATAACTATGATTAATCTATGCTGGAATTTACATTTCAATTACTTCAATTCAGAGTCAATTTCAGAATCTTTGAAGCCATTTTTCTCAAAATTGGGATTTTTCTGAAATGATGAATTTGTAAACTTTTAATTCATATCTCTGTCAAATATTGTCCTATTTTCATGGATCCATTCTGTCGTCTTCCGCTTATCTGGGGCCAGATTGCAGAAGAACAGCCTCAGACGGGAAGCCCAGGCTTCTCTCACCCCAGCTGCATACTCTAGCTCACCCGGAAGGATCCCCAGTCGTTCCCCGGCCAGCTGTAAGACATAGTCCCTCCAGCGGGTCCGGGGTCTGCTTCTTGGTCTCCTCCTGGTGGGACGTGCCCAAAACACCTCACCGGTGAGGCTCTCAGGGGGCATCCTTACCAGATGCCTGAACCACACCATCTGGCTTCTCTCGACCTGGAAGAGGAGCGGCTCGACACTGAGCTCTTCCAGGATGGCAGAACTCCTCAGCTGATCTCTGAGTGAGAGCCCAGCCACCGTGTGGAGGAAGTTTACTTCGGCCGCTTGTATCCCCAATTTCATTTTTTCGGTCACCAGCTTAAAGTAGGTACGTAGATCCTGGTAACCATGGCGAGGGTAGGAACGTAGTTCCTGGTTACCATGGTGAGGGTAGGAACGTAGATCCTGGTTTCCATGGTGAGGGTAGGAACGTAGATCCTGGTTTCCATGGTGAAGGTAGGAACGTAGATCGTAGTTACAATGGTGAGGGTAAGAACGTAGATCCTGGTTACCATGGTAATAGTAGGAACGTAGATCCTGGTTACCATGGTGAAGGTAGGAACGTTGATCCTGGTTACCATGGTGAGGGTAGGAACGTAGATCCTGGTTACCATGGTGATAGTAGGAACGTAGATCCTGGTTACCAAGGTGAGGGTAGGAACGTAGATCCTGGTTACCATGGTGAGGGTAGGAACGTAGATCCTGGTTACCATGGTGAGGGTAGGAACATAGATCCTGGTTACCATGGTGAGGATAGCAACGTAGATCCTGGTTACCATGGTGATAGTAGGAACATAGATGCTGGTTACCATGGTGAGGGTAGGAACATAGATCCTGGTTACCATGGTGAGGGTAGGAACATAGATCCTGGTTACCATGGTGAGGGTAGGAACATAGATCCTGGTTACCATGGTGAGGGTAGGAACATAGATCCTGGTTACCATGGTGAGGGTAGGAACTAGATCCTGGTTACCATGGTGAGGGTAGTAACGTAGATCCTGGTTACCATGGTGAGGGTAGGAAAGTTGATCCTGGTTACCATGGTGAGGGTAGGAACATAGATCCTGGTTTCCATGGTGAGGGTAGGAATGTAGATCCTGTTTACCATGGTGATTGTAGGAACGTAGATCCTGGTTCCCATGGTGAAGGTAGGAACGTAGATCCTGGTTACCATGGTGAGGGTAGGAATGCAGATCCTGGTTACCATGGTGAGGGTAGGAACGTGGATCCTGGTTACCATGGTGAGGGTAGGAACGTAGATCCTGGTTACCATGGTGAGGGTAGGAAAGTAGATCCTGGTTACCATGGTGAGGGTAGGAACGTAGATCCTGGTTACCATGGTGAGGGTAGGAACATAGATCCTGGTGACTATGGTGAGAGTAAGAACGAAGATCAACTTGTAAATGAGAGCTTTGCTTTTAAGCTCTGCTCTTTCTTTACCAATTTATATGGTTTAAGATCATTTGAAAGTATAGTTCTTGCTCTTTTATTTGGTTTAATCTTAATATATGATTTTTGTTTTATGTGTCCTGGAGAGTCAGATATTTCAGTCAAACAAAAACAGTAAACAAACAGCTTTGATTCATAATAATTCAATAACAGTAAATCTAATTCACAGTCTCTTCATTTCTAAGACTAGATTGCTTCACACTTACATCCATTTCTAAAATAAATAAGTTAAAGACCTCTTTGTTTCCAGTTTAAACTTCAAACAGCTCAACCAACTGAAACCAGGGTTCAAACATCCACCTGGTTTGATTAAAACCAAACTTCATTAGAAACCAGTGCTATTAGATCATGTTAGTCTGTAAAAGCTTAATTTGCTGTAAAACCATCAGTCACACAGATAGAACATCTAAATCACCATCTCTTCACATGAATACCAACACATTCAAGCCAAAAACAATCCATAAAACAGCCCATTCCCTCCTAAAACTGTGTAACAGACACACAACATCCACCATCACAGCTAAGTTTACAAGCTAGCGAAATAAACCTGAGCTTTTTTAATCGCTTCCTCAAGTAAACTGGCTTTAAAATCCTGAATTAAACTGGACTTACTGACGAGCAAGTGGATAGGAAACCAGAATGTCTGTTGGTAAGCGTCTCTCTGCCTGGAGACGAACAGAAACACACGCTTTGCAGCAATGGCGCGGCTAGCACACTGACGGGCGCACACTGATGACGAAACACTGACGTCATGAACAAGGGAAGCACGTGTGTGCGGCTGTGGCAGGTGTGTACAGGTGTTTACAGGTCTGCAAAGGTGTTTACATGTGTTTACAGGTGTGTACAGATGTGTACGGTGTGCACAGGTGTGTACAGGTGTGTACAGTTTAGAAGGAAAAGGTCAGATGACATTGTGATCTGTAGTGAGAGGAGGGAAGAGGTGGAGGAAAAGCTGGAGAGGTGGATGTTTGCACTAGAAAGAAGAGGAATGAAGATTAGTCAGAGTAAGACAGAGTACATGTGTGTGAATAAGAGGAGTGAGGTTACAGGGAGAAGAAAGTACGTGGAGGATTTGAAGTACTTTGGACCAATGAAGAGTGTGGAAAAGAGGTGAAGAAGCATGTGCAGGCAGGATAGAACGGTGTAATGTGTGATAGAAGTTTCATGTTGTTTGGTCTGACAGGGTCAGTGAGGAAAAGACAGGAAACAGAGATGTTTGTAGCTGCGATGAAGATGCTGAGGATCTCTCTGGGAGTGACCAGGATGGACAGGATCAGAGGAACAGCACATGTTAGAGGTTTTAAAGTCAGAGAGGCCAGACTTTATCATCAGACAAAAATGTCTGATGATAAAAATGTACACCTTAAATAAACTGTTTGGTTAAATGAATCACAGTTTCATAATTGGTCACATTAATAACATCAATTTGGACTTTTGCAATCGAGATAAAAGTCCAGCTGCCTTCATCTTTCCTTTAGGGTAACTACTGGTAAATAAAAGAACCACAGTCACAAACATAAAAATGTGATTTTACAACTTATTATAGTGTAAAATGTTGTTTTTGTGGAAGTGGGAAATCAACAGATGGATCGGTGCAGCATCTGCAAAAATTAGGACACTCTAACAATTTGTCGTGCTGGAGAAAGGATCGATTGGATTTACAAGTTGATCTACGTTCTAACCCTCACCATGGTAACCAGGATCTACGTTCCTACCCTCACCATGGTAACCAGGATCTACATTCCTACCCTCACCATGGTAACTAGGATCTACATTCCTACCCTCACCGTGGTAACTAGTGTGGGTAGTGCCCAGGAGAACGAAATACCGGATACTTGTGGCTGAAATGAGTTTCCTCTACAGGGTGGCTGGACTCTAACTCAAAGATAGAGGGAGGAGCTCTACCATCCAGGGGGAGACTGAAGTGGAGTTGTTGCTCCTCCTGGTCAAGAGAAGCCAGATGGGATGGTTCAGGCATCTGGTCAGGATGGCTCACTTCTTGGTGAGGATTCTCATCATACTGGAAAGAAACCCGGAGCAGGCCCAGAACCTGCTTGAGAGACTATGTCTCACAGCAGGATAGGAAATGCTCCGGGTTCTTCCCGGTGAGCTGGAGGATGCTGCCAGGGTGAGGGAAACCTGGGCCTCCCATCTGTTCCACTAAGCTGCTGTTCCACCAAGCGGCTGTTCCAGCTTCATCCACCCAACTTGGCACCACCTAGCAGCTGTTCTGAAGCTGTTTTAGAGCTCTCTCATTTGGACTGCTTGGAGCAACCTGACAAATAAATTTCTCCATACGGGATTAATAATATCTGTATCTGAAAAAGTTGTGCAACGGTCCACACACTCAAACACTTTCAAGAATCATTTGACTCACTTGGAAGTAACTGTACACACACCTGATAAATGAGACGTTTTAATACCAGGCCAAAATTGTGGGCCAACATTACCATTAGTGGAAAAAAAAATTCTTTGTTTAACAATCTGTCTTTTCATACAAACCTGTTTTGCTTGACAACTTAACTTCCTGACACGCAGCGCTAGTAATAGATCACTAGAAATGAGAGATTATTGATGGTCCTGCCAATTAATGTGCTTAACTATCTAAACAGCCTTCTGGGATTTGTAGTATCAGTGCTATGTGCACTTTGCACTATAAAACCAGCCGTCCAGCTCCAATAGTTATTGGCATGGTTTTCTTCTTTGTTCGGCATTTCCCTTCAGGGGTCACCACAGCAAGTCAGTTTCTCCATTTAACCCTATCTGCTGCAACTTCTTCAGTCACATCAACTATCTTCATGTCTTCCTTCACTGTATCTATGAACCTCCTCTTTGGTCTTCCTCTAGTCCTCTTTCCTGGTGGTTCCAAACCCAGCATCCTTCTTCTGATGTACTCTCTCTCTCTCCTCTGCACATGTCCAAACCATCTCAGTCTGACCTCTCTGACTTTAAAACCACTAACATGTGCTGTTCCTCTGATCCTGTCCATCCTGGTCACTCCCAGAGAGATCCTCAGCATCTTCATCTCTGCTACCTCCATCTCTGTTTCCTGTCTTTTCCTCAGTGATACTGTCTCTAGACCAATCAGCATGGCTGCCCTCACCACACTGTCTCTAGACCAATCAGCATGGCCGCTCTCACCACGGTTTTCTACACTTTCCCTTTCATCTTATCTAAAATCTCTTCTACCACACATCGCACCTGATACTTTTCTCCACTCGTTCCAGCCTGCCTGCACACACTTCTTCACCTCTTTTCCACACTCTCCATTTCTCTGGACTGTTGATCCCAAGTACTTAAATTCTTGCAGAACAGTTTTGGTTTTGCAGAAGAAATATAATGACTCGGAACAGATTTGGACACCTATGCAGTTTCAAAATATTAAATGTTGCAAATTAGGCCAAAAAAAACAGAATAATTATGTGATATATGTAAATTTCTCACTAAAACTTGTTCAGTTATGGATTTTACAGCAAATTTATATCCTTTTAAATTTACTGTCTGAATAGTGTTTGAATGCTAATGTCAAAATTTCTTTCATAGTTTGTATTTTTCTAGTTTTTTACATCAGTACATTTACATGCACAAAAAGTCAAAGATCCGTTATTTCCTTCGATGTACAACCCTTTTAAAAATAGTTTATTAATATTTACGACACAAAAATATGCATGAGAATATCTTTAAGGAAAACAAAGTGTTAAACAAGCTCATGAGAGTCAGCAAGAAGTTGTAAAAATACAGACAATTTCAATGCTTCATTTCTTAAAGTTACTCAGTACCAGCTATTGATGAAGTTTTCCATGTAATGCAACCAAAACTCAATTATTAATAGAAATGTGATTTCTGGCCGGCTGAAGCATATCTTTCAATGTGTTTTTGTTGACTTATTCTTGTTAACAGAGTTTTTAACACTCTGATGCTCACATGAAGCACTCTTCTTTTCACACTCTCCGCATACCTTTCAATCACACACACATTAAGTAACATGTTCCTGCGTGTCGATGGCACTGCTGTGTGAAGTGTTAGTAGATCAGGATGATAGAAGAAGCTGAGGTGCACAGAGGTTTATTGGAGGAGAGGTTGGAGGTGAGATGATGAATGTCAGGTAGATCTGGGATTCTGACAGCCAGCAGGAAAAACCAGAATTAGATGCAAAGCAGTGAGTAAAATGTCAAACAAGTGTTATAACTACTGTCTAGAATCCAATGTGGAAGAAAAACCATGATGTCTGTGGTCTGAACCGCTGGGTCTAAGGTCGACCCACTAAAGTATGAAATGTGGTCACTGGTATATTTCTCTACTCCTCTTGAATAAGTCCGTGTAGTCCCTCATTCATCCAGGAGTGAACCATAGTAGAAAAAGTTTCAAAAAAGTCTTCTGGACAGTTTAATTCTTTATCGAGACATTTCGACTTCCATCCGGAAATCATTTTCAATCTGAATGAAATGGACTGAAAACTGGATCGATTTATACTAACCTGAGTAAAAGGTAAAAAAATAGTAAGGCAGGGATTGACCAATGAGCCTGTGTTACCTATGATGGCCGTGAATGGCTCCTATTGTAGCCACAGACCAGTAAACGAACCCTATTATAAAAATGCTAAAAGCCTAGTGCATAGAAATTCCTGCTAACGAGAGGCGTGAAACTGGGTCACGAGGTGTCATCTTTAATCCTTTACCAACATAGAAGAGAAGCCTCAAGTGGTCCACAGTCTGCTGTACATCTGCATCTTAAATCCACCAAACACACTTTTGAGGATAGTGAGGTGAAGATTCTAAGTAGAGAGAAAGGTTGGTTTGAAAGAGGGGTGAAAGAAGCCATCTTTGTGATGAAAGATAGTACCTCACTGAATCGGAGTGGAGGCGTTAGAAACATTCTGCCCGGTATTTACAGCAGCATTCTGAAGCCATGGACTAAAGATGACACCTCGTGACTCAGTTTCACGCCTCTCGTTAGCAGGAATTTCTATTCACTAGGCTTTTAGCATTTTTATAATAGGGTTCGTTTACTGGTCTGTGGCTACAATAGAAGCCATTCACAGCCATCATAGATAACACAGGCTCATTGGTCGAGCCCTCCTTACAATTTTTTTACCTTTTACTCAGGTTAGTATAAATAGATCCAGTTTTCTGTCCATTTCATTCAGATTGAAAAGGATTTCCGGATGGATGTCGAAACGTCTCGTTCAAGAATTAAACTGTCCAGAAGACTTTTTTGAAACTTTTTCTACTACTCCTCTTGAATGTGTTGTTTCTTTCTGTCTCCATCACGGAAGAAATTTTAATCACATAGGCCACTGCCACTCAGTACCAACTATAGATTAACTGATTAGATTACCTGTTTAATAATGAATCTTTGAGGTCTGGTGGAAACTAGTTTGAAGCAGCTGTAACTGTAAGGTTTTGAAATCTAGTCACTCTAAGATTTGATTGTGTGACCGTGGAAACCTGATCTGTTAATCTATAGTTGGTACTGAGTGTCAGTGAGAAATTTTACAGAAATCCCGTCAATGGTTTTAGAGATATTGGATTTCCAAAGGTGTTACAGAAGCACGAACAGACACGCGAACAGCCCGAGTGATTAACGAGTTCTCCACATTTTGTGAGCAAAAGTGTGAACATATCCGTCTGGATTCGACCCTTCATAAAATAAACACAGGACTCGGTCTGCTGAATGACACACTGGTAAAATGTTCAGAATGCATGCAGATTGTTTCATTTTAATCAGTAAGAACTTCAAAGTTTAGATAACAAACCTGATCATTTCCATGATCGTGGCGTCAATGTGGGACCGAGTTACTTTTACTTTAACATAATTTTCAAAACATTATACTTCATCTCATTGGAATGTTTTTAATAACTACTGCCATACTTGGAAAATTCATCATTCTCAAAAAAGTAATTTTCTAAGAAAGTTTCTAACACGTTTAGATGAAAATCTTACATTAAAAACATCCCTGAAGTGGTTTTCTGTTCCATCCTGATAATGTATACTTCATTGATCCCTCAACAGGGAAATTTGTGTGCTGCATTACGTTGCAGCAGGCTGCCAGGGTGGCGCCAATAGTGGGAGGTTAGGTGTCTACTCCAAGGACCCTAGATGTGAATTCAGTGGGATTCAAACCTGCAAAATTCCGGTCCGAGGGTCAACGCTCTACCGATGAACCACCGCCTCTGGGCCTAGTTCGCGTGGGCGACAGGCTCAGACAGGTAAGCCAGGCTTCTCTCACCTCAACTGCATCCTCCAGCTCACCCGGGAGGATCCTGAGGGGTACACTGTCCAGCTGCGAGACAGTCTCTCCAGCGGGTCGGAGGTCTACCTCTGGGTCTTCTCCCGGTAAGACAAAACACTTCACCAGTGAGGCATCCTAACCAGATGCACGAACCCATCTGGATTCTTGACCCGTAAGAGCATCGGCTCTAATCCAATCTCTTCCTAGGTGGCAGAGCTCCTCTCTCTCTCTCTGAACGAGAGCCCAGCTGCCCTGAAGAAGCTCATTTTGGCCGCTTGTATTTGTGATCTCGTTCTTTCGGTGAGAGTTAGAACGTAGATTAAAGAGGTTTTCTTTTCCTGAAAATCAATTCTCAGATTGACAACAGGTTTAGAAAGTTTATTCATGGGAAAGACATGGTTACCCTTCTTCTTCTTCTTTGGGCATTTCCCTTCAGGGGTCGCCACATCAAGTCAGTTTCTTTCATCTAACCCTATCTCCTGCATCTTCTTCGGTCACACCAACTATCTTCCTATCATGGTTACCCTGCCTATGGTTTGTTTTCACTCTCTGTTACAGTTGTTTCACTCTGTCACGTCTCTGTTGGCACTTTTTATTTATACTTTTGCCCTCGGTGTGTGGAGAGACACTAAGCACCTTGGCCCTCCTTTTCTTTTTAAATTTTGTAATTCTTGTCTGACGTTCTGACAAGCTGAACGGTAATCTTTGTGTCACGTTTAGCTGGATGGATTTGCTCACTTGGGCTGTTTGTGGCACTTCCATAGCACTTTTGTGAGGACAATATCTCCCACATTGCTGGAGACTTTTCAGTGGAACTGCCCACAGTTACTCTGTACCAACTGTGTATGAACTAAACGGAGATTTTCAGGATCATGTGGTCCAGCGGTCGAAGTCCCAAAAGTTGAGAACAATATTCTTGTGAACCAATATCTGCCAAATCAATGCAGGAATCTTATTGAAAATACCCACAGTCCACAGTACCATCTATAGATTAACTGATCAGAGTCAGTGACCAAAGATCAGGTCATAGAATTTAAAAATCTTACACATATGACTGATTTGACCTGTAAGACGGTTTATGATGAAGGGCACGTGGACGCATTTCGTTCTGCACTTGTTTTATTTAACAACCACATTTTTTGTGGTTTTAACAAGTCAACTTTGTTTGAGATTGAACGTTTTTTTTAAATCAAAATTTTTTTGTGTGAATAAAATAAGTCAATGATTCACTCATTATTTACTTTACAAAGAAGATAGGTACGGAGTGTGCCTGCATGCATGAGTGCATCCCTACGTGTGTGTGTGTGTGTGTGTGTTTGTGTGTGTGTGTGTGTGTGTGTGTGTGTGTGTGTGTGTGTGTGTGTGTGCGTTTGTATTGTGAAATGCTTCTGAATCGGGGAGTGTCCTCCAGTCCAATCATTGCGTCTGTGTTGGTCTGTTTCAGCACACTGAGACAGACACAGACAAGCAACCATGGATTTGATGGAGCTGTTTTTCATCTCTCTCGGCACGGCATTCATTCTCTACTACGGAGGAAGGTTGCTGCTTTTCAGCAGGATGCTTTTGCCACAGCTGTGGTTCCCACTGTCCAAATCCTTCTTCACCTCCATGGGAGAGTGGGCAGGTAAGCAATTCCCCCAACTTTGATGAACATTCCTGCACATCTTGATTGAATAGTTGAGCATGTAGTCATCGTTTAAATGAGAATACTAATGAAAGAGAAAGCCCTGACATGCTTGAAGTAAATAAACTTTCTTCTGCATGTTCAAACTGTTTTTCCATAAATGACTTCCTAACGGCTGTGTATAAAATATCCATTCCATTTTCTGCAAGAAGCATCACGTCCAATGTTTACCTACGACCTTCATTCAGAATTCAGTTGCCAATATTTTTCTACTCGAAGAGTGAAATCTGATCTGAAGACAACAAGTCTGACAGGAAAAGTGGGACAAAGATGTTAAAGAACAATAAACATTTTGTAGGATTTACTGAAGAAGGCTGTAATGAGGGATGAACGTTGTCCAGCGAGCACAACAGGTCCAACCACAACTTTTCTTTGTATGAAGGTGTAGTCCTGTCCCATGGCAACCTCACCAAAAGAAGAGGTTTTGGCATCTTCTGAAGAGGCTGCTGAGCCTCCCACAGAGCTAAAAGAAGCTTTATAAGAAACCTCAGAATACTTGGCTGAGGGCTTTCTTTCTAAAGTCCTCTCTAATTCTAATCCAGCTCAGAGGGAAACAGTGGAACAACATGTTCTAAATTGCCAGTGCATCCCACAGCATCCATCCACACTTCCAGTTCCAATCTTTTCTAAATTAATCTCGTTATTGTTTTGATTTTTCAGCTACATTTATTCCTTCCTAGTGGTTTCACACACTGGCATGCTCTTAGTGTGTTTTGTCTTTTTTCCAGTACAGAGTGTACATTGTGAAATTTGTTTGGAAGGTTTAACTCGGGTTTAACTGTGGTTTTAGGGACTTGTTGTGTTCAGACATGCTCCAAAGAATAATTTGAGTTTTAAAAAAATAAGCAATTTGTCAAAATAATAATAATTCAGTTTTATGTTGCAATTTCTGTCCCGGTAGTTTCAAAATGTTCACAGGAAATGATGTGGTTGAGACGAGCATGTGTAAAACCTCAACATATCTGAGGTTTTCCAGGAAAAAATTAGTTTTGTGGAAGTTTTCTATTATTCATTTTAAAATAATAGAATTTGAAATGTTACTTTTGAACAACTCTTTCTTCAAAACCAATGCTGCTCTCTGGCGTCTCATTTCCGTCCCCAGATTAATATGAAATATTCATTGTATTTTGGGCTGCAAATTTAATTTGAAACAAGATTCGAAAAGGGGATGAAGGAAACTCACACTTCTAAGACTCAATATCCTCCGTAACAGAGAGGCAAAAGAAAAAACTGATATTCAACATTTACAAGACAAAAATACAACAGGCCCTAAAACTACAAACCCACACAATATTCTCACTCTGTCGTAGAAATATGTTCACAAAGAAAGAGCAGAGCTGAAAAGCAAAGCTCTCGATTTACAAGTCGATCTACGTTCCTGTCCTCACCATGGTAACCAGGATCTATGTTCCTACCCTCGCCATGGTAACCAGGATCTATGTTCCTACCCTCACCATGGTAACCAGGATCTATGTTCCTACCCTCGCCATGGTAACCAGGATCTATGTTCCTACCCTCACCATGGTAACCAGGATCTATGTTCCTACCCTCACCATGGTAACCAGGATCTACGTTCCTACCCTCACCATGGTAACCAGGATCTACGTTCCTACCCTCACCATGGTAGCCAGGATCTACGTACCTACCCTCACCATGGTAACCAGGATCTATGTTCCTACCCTCACCATGGTAACCAGAATCTATGTTCCTACCCTCACCATGGTAACCAGAATCTATGTTCCTACCCTCACCATGGTAACCAGGATCTACGTTCCTACCCTCACAATGGTAACCAGGATCTACGTTCCTACCCTCACCATGGTAACCAGGATCTACGTTCCTACCCATACCATGGTTACCAGGATCTACGTTCCTACCCTCACCATGGTAGCCAGGATCTACGTACCTACCCTCACTATGGTAACCAGGATCTACGTTCCTACCCTCACTGTGGCAACGAGGATCCATGTTCCTACCCTCACCATGGTAACCAGAGTCTACGTTGCTACCCTCACCATGGTAATAAGGATCTACGTTCCTACCCTCACCATGGTAACAAGGATCTACGTTCCTACCCTCACCATGGTAACCAGGATCTACGTTCCTACCCTCACCATGGTCACCAGCTCTGGGTGGTGACTGAAAGAATAAGATCATGGATACAAGTGTCCAAAATGAGCTTCCTCCTCAGCGTGGCTGGGCTCTCATTCAGAACGGGTAAAGAGTTCTGCCATCCAGGAGGAGCTCGGTGTTGAGCTGCTCCACCTTCAGATTGAGAGAAGCCAGATGGGGAAGTTCGGGCATCTGGTCTGGATGCCCCCTGAGCACCTCACTGGTGAGGTGTTTCGGGCATATCCCACTAGGAGGAGACCAAGAGGCAGACCCCAGACCTGCTGGAGAGACTATGTTTTACAACTGGCCGAGAAACGACTCGGGATCCTACTCGGTCAGCTTGAGGATCCAGCCGGAGTGAGAGAAGCCTGGGCGTTCGTCTGAGGCTGTTGCCCCCACAACCTGGCCTTGGATAAACGGAAGACAACGGAACGGAGAAACAAAAATAAAAACAACCCAAAGCTCTGAAATATAATTTAACAAAACTCAGTCTTTCAGGATCGTGGTGTAAACGACATCCAAAACATTCAAATGGAAATAAACCCTCTGTTCATGCCTCACAGCATACAACAGAAACAAATTAGTATCTATCCTCATAGATCTTCTCATGTATGTGAAACATCCAAACCAGGTTCATAAACGCTCTGTGATCCAACAAATATCATCCTCTAATCTCTTTCTGATGCTTCTTACCTCCATCGAGGAGGTTATCTGATGGGGAGTGCGTGCGTGTGTCACAGTCCCCTTCTTAACCGTCCCCTTCTTGCCTCCTGATTTGAAGCGAGGGGCAGGGTACATACTGAACAGGCTGCCAGTCTGTCACGAGGCGACACACATACAACCATACACACACACACACACACACTCGTTCCTAGTGACAATCAGGTAGTGGCTAATCAACCTAACATGCATGTTTTGGAAGGTTGGGAGGAAACCTGAGTAGCTGGAGAAAATCATTGCATACACAGGCAGAACATGCAAACTCTACACAGAAAGGCCAGTGTTCCAACCCTCGTCCCCACCCAGGATTGAACCCATGATCTTCTTGCTGTGAGGCCACTGTTGTACCCACTATGTCACCGGTTCGAGGACATTTCAGCCACGGACATTTGGGCCAAAAACCTATTTTATGTAGAAAATTGTGATATTTTATGTAAAACATTGTGTCCGACTCTGTGAAGCGTGCCTTGCGTCGCATCCGGGCTGCACACCGTCCGCAGGATCCTCAGTCTCTGCAGGACCTGGCCATCACCGGTGACTGGGCATCCCACCTCCACTATGACAATGGGCAGGAAGCAGATGAGCGTGTCATCATCTTCACCACGCCACGTCATCTGCAGGAGCTAGCATCCTGTGATGAGTGGTGCATGGATGGCACCTTTTCGGTTTCTCCAAGGCTCTGGATCACGACCCGTGATCCAGGGTCGGTCCCAAGGCCTCTATCTTCCTTCCTAGTACACCATCTTCCAAGCGTAGGAAGATGGTGTACCAGGAGCTTCAGGTTCGTCTCCACAACCTGGTGCTTGACTTAAACACAGGCAAGAAGACCATCCCTGCCTTCCTTCGTGGCATCAGTCACAACATTCGTGGAGGACAACCAAACTTGTAAAATATTGTGATATTTTATGTAAAAATTTTATTGTAAATGAACAGTTGCACTACAGAAAATAATTGCTTTCAGTCATTTTTATCCCATGGCTCAAATAGCCTAGGTTGCAGTTTTTTGTCTCAAATGTCCGTGGCTGAAAAGACCGTTCACCCTGTGTCACCATGTGTTTTGGGATTTTTTTAGCTTTTTTTTTTTTTAGCCTGTTTAGCTTTTTAACCAACTTGAAGTTCTTTGATTTTCTAGCTTTTCATTGTTTTTGTTCTTTTTACTTTTTTTTATAGTTCTTGTTTTTGTTTTTTAAGTATTTTAGCTTCCCAGCTTGTTCCCTAGCTTTTCATACTTGTTTTTTTCCAACACTAAAAATATTCACAATGGTCCAATTAGCTAACTTTAGTTTGTTTTTTAGCTTTTTTTTTTCCAGCTTTGTATCTTTATTTTGCTAACTTTAGCATTTTGATCATTTGATCCAAAAAAAAAAAAAAAAAAAGAAAGAAAGAAAAAAAGGTCAATAGGTAAAAACCTTTTTAAAACTTTTTTAAAAATGTTTTCAGCATTTTTGGGAAGAGCATGCAAACTCCGCACAGAACAGACAGTGATTCAAGCCTCGTCCCCATTCCAGGCCTCAAACCCTGGCATTCTTGCTGCGAGCAAACCGTACTAACCACTGAACCACGTTCAATGATAAACCGTCTTTAAATGTGTTTGTTTTATTACTTCTTTACTTTGTATGTCAGTTGGTTTTAATTTAATCTTAATCAATCGTTTGAAAGTTGATGCACAACAAATTAGATGTCTGTGTTCAGTGAAAGTGCGATAAAATAACATGATTATGTAAACAGTGAACGTGTAAAGACCCATTTCTCAACCTGAAAATCTCCTGATTTACACGTTCCTGCAGGGATAACGTTCCTGTAAATCAACATGTTTAAGCAGTTTTTATGAGGAAGTTTGGACAGATTTTATTGGTAGAAATGATCCCTTTGAGGATGATGAATCATTCATCTCAGTCATTAAAGACGGCAGGACTGAGTTCATAAAAACCTGATTAGTAACAACGGAACACACTGCTGACGCAAACAAGACAATTTTTGGGTTTTTTTAATTGTGAAGATTAGAAACTAAATATTATCTGCAATTTATTAAATGTTTTAAATGTGGAAATTTGATCAGATTTACCACAAACACATCCGGTTTGGGAGGGGCACGGTGGCGCACAGTGGCCTCACAGCAAGAAGGTCGTGGGTTCGAGTCCTGAGTGGGGACAAGGCTTGGAACACAGTCCTTTCTGTGTGGAGTTTGCATGTTCTCCCCGTGATTGCGTGGGTTTTCTGGTACTCCGGTTTCCTCCCACCCTCCAAAGACATGCATGGTAGGTTGATTGGCTGGTGCCAAATTGCCCCTAGGTTTGAGTGTGTGTGTGTGTGTGTGTGTGTGAGGCCCCGCGACAGACTGGCGACCTGTTCGGTTTGTACCCTGCCCTCGCCTTGAATCAGCCAGGAAGTGCTCCACCACCCCCCGTAACCCATAAGGGATAGACGGATAAGATGACTGACTTTTATAAAAAATAAACCTTTTACAGTTTTCCACCATGTTTGAAACTCTTGTTCTTGGCCATGGATTTTGTTCTCCAGCATGCCCACATTCTAATGTAACCAGGAAGTGTTTTAGAGACCAGACTGCTCATTCTCGCATCTCAGATGAAATTTGCACTGTGTCGTAAGAAGAGGGGGGAATTTACAACCTCAAAAATGGAAGTGCAATTAAATAAATGGGATCAAATTCTCTTTTTTTCTTTTCATACCAATAAAAGATACTTTGTTTATCGATACAGATTAAAAATATTGCCCCAAAAAGACCATAGAACAAGACAAAGGTAAGACAGATAACTATTGAAGGAGACGATAGCTCAGTGGCAGAACGTTCGACCTTGGACCGGAAGTTCGCCCGGAAGATCAGGCTCATGTCGAGGTGTCCTTGGAGAAGACACCTAACCCCCTGTTTCTCCCACCATTGGTGCTGTTTTTCTATCGAGATCTGTGGCCTCATTAAGTCAACAGATCAAAGTTCCGAAAACTAACCCTAGCGCTAATTCCTTTTTTTTTTTTTTTTTTTTTTTTTTTACCTGTCCTGTCCGGCGTTGTGACAAGCAGAATAATGATCTGTATGTCAAGTATTGCTGGGCAGTTTTGTTCTACCAGGGTCAGCACAGTGTGCCGACCCTGACAAGCTTTATTTGTTTATTTTAAATGCTTTACAATCAAAATATATATATGCTTTCTGCGCTGGACCTGACAGGAATTACTAAGGAGAGGGGCGTGGGTAAGTGGGGTGAAAAAGAGGAGGGATAGGGAACAGAAGAAGAAGAAGAGAGGGGGAGAAAGTAAAAAGAAAATCTGAAGTTGTAGTATTCTGCATCACAACCAACCTGCTGGATTATCTGAGGGGAAAAAAAAAAAAGTACAAACAACAGTTTAAACCAGTGATAAAACTGACACACACAACAAAACCTTCTATAGCAAATGATGTACAACACAAACACATGTTACTAGAGTTATAATAATAATAATGGTTGAAAGCAAGGAACATAGCGGACAGTAAACACAGTGATATAGTGTGCGAGTGTGAGTGAAAGTACATGCATGCTGCCGATGTGAACCATGTGCTTATTAGGACCAACGGATTGTCCCCAGCCCCAAAGGATTGGAACGAGGGAGGCAGAGACACACGCCACCCGGGCCCACGCCCATCCAGATCCCGGGACCCCGAAGGCGGGCCGAGGAGCCGCCCACCCACCCAGCAAGGCGCATAGAGAAACCCCTGCCAGGGCCACTCCAGCACCAAGGAGCACGGGCCTTGGTGCTGGAGTGGCCCTGGCAGGGGCTAATTCCAGCTAGCGCTAATTCCAGCAGAAGTATGGCAGGTCGCAGATCTCGATGGTTAGATCATCTGGAAGGAAGGGGGAAGGTTCTTGGCATGTGCAGAGGCCCAAAGTCACAGATCTCGATGGTCACAGATCTCGTCAGGACACCTGGAGACCTGCTACCGTGTACTGCAGCACAGAAATTTCCCTGTTGATGGATGAATAAGTATGAAAAAAAATCTTAAAAGATAAAACGTCTTTTAATAAAAATAGTTAGATTTGAAGGAGAGTTTGTAACATAAACTAGATGAAACTACGAGGCAGAGAGGAGGTTGGTGACGTTTCCTGAAGACCCCTAGATACTTAAACTCCTCCACTTGGGGCGAGCAAACGTTTTGACAGAAAATAACCAAATATAAAATTAACCAAGAATGAATGAATTTTTGATTGTCTTGCACTGATGTGTCCATGATTATCACATAGACATAAGGACAGTACAATCAACAATAACAATCAGAATCTACGAGAATACAGTTTCCTATCTTAGTGTCGGGCCTTTGGCACAAAAGTTTGAACACAGAAAATGTTATTTTCAAAAAGCCAACATTAAATTTTGTTTTCCCATCAACCAAAACAAATCTGGAATCTGTTTCAGAACGACTTGGATTTTCGTTCAAAAGCACAATAAAACAGGAAATAAATTTCATTTTTATCAACCCTCAGGTCACAGAGACAAAAAATCAGAGTTTCTATTGTAGTGTGACAAATACAACGCAGACATTGTTTTCCATTTAGTTCATCTTCGCGTTTTTCAGGGTCAGGAACACAAATCTCAGCAGGAATATCCACATCTTTCATTTTCTAAGGGAGTATCTTGACACATGGTATCTCTAGTGGCTTCCTGAGGGTCCCTGCCAGGATTTACTCTGAAAACAAAGAACCAGCAGGTCCTCTCTGATGCTCCTCAGCCTCTCTGAGAGAAAACAAAACCGATCTGAAGAAGAAACTCATTTGGGACACAAAGAGATCTGACCTGATTCTTTATGTCACCACCCACACCTGATAGAAATAGAGATCCTGATGACGGAAGATAAGCTTATAAACTTTTAAGACATTTCAATCAAGATCTTTGCTTTTTTTCTCATCTTTCTTTTCACCCCAATGGAGCAAGGCAGCATCCTAATTACTGTGGACGCAGCACCAATCAGCCTCTCAATCTCGTGCTCTATTATTTCAATTTTTGTAAATTTTAGAAACAGATCTGATAAAGTAAAGACCTCTTCTTCTTCTTCCAGCATTCCCCTTCAGGGGTCGCCACAGCAAGTCAGTTTCTTCCATCTAACCCTATCTCCTGCATCCTCTTCGGTCACAACAACTATAATGATAATACATTGAACTTATACAGTATAGCGCTTTTCTAGACACTCAAAGACGCTTTACATATATATGTGCATTATTCATTCACTCCATACAATCATTCACACACACACACACACAACATTCATTCCTGATGATGGAAGCAACCATGCAAGGCGCAGACCACTATCATCAGAAGCAACTGGGGGTTCGGTGTCTTGCTCAAGGACATCTCGGCATGGACGCTGGGCGGGGGATCGAACCTGCGACCTTCCGGTTACGAAGCGGTCGCCCTACCCACCGAGCCATCCTCCCCCCAACTATCTTTATGTCTTCCTTCACTGTATCCATGAACCTCCTCTTTGGTCTTCCTCTAGTCCTCTTTCCTGGTGGTTCCAAACCCAGCATCCTTCTTCTGATGTACTCTCTCTCTCTCCTCTGCACATGTCCAAACCATCTCAGTCTGACCTCTCTGACTTTAAAACCTCTAACATGTGCTGTTCCTCTGATCCTGTCCATTCTGGTCTCTCTTTTGAACCACAGACGATCGCAAGTAATTGGTTGTAATCTGATCAAATATTCAATTTTAGAGAAATAACAATATTGAATTAAGCATCACTTTTTTTTTTTGAGGCACACAAAAACCTATTTTTTTAGGCCCATAGATAAAGTTCTCTTGAGTTTATTTCTTGCTTGCCACTTTGTCAGGTCACAGCAAATCATTACAAATGTCCGATTCCTGAATGGCTCTTCTGAAAAATATAATTCAAAAAGAGTTGTTTATGAGTTTGGGTTTAAAGCTGAGGGTCTGGGAGGGGGTTTAATCAGAGATGGGAGGAAATGAAAGCCTCAGAAACAAGCTGTTTCTGTCTGTTCTCAACTAATTCTTTATCAGAAGTGGGGAACATGCTGTTTTAGCACAGCGTGTAAGAACAGAATGGGTTGGGGGGTAAACAAACACAAACACAATCCTGAGAATTATCTGACTCAGCAGATACTGGTTTGATTTTAAAAAGTTCTTTGTGTGTTTCAGTGGTGACTGGAGCATCAGAGGGGATTGGGAGAGCCTACGCTCTGGCTGTAAGTGATTGTTTAAGGAGTTCAAATGTGTTTAAACGTCTTTAAAAACATCAATTAGTCTTTACTTGAAGTTTTCGGGATCGCTAATATCTTCTTCTCTGCCGTCAGCTGGCTGAACGAGGGATGAACGTCGTCATCATGAGTCGAACCAAAACCACGCTAAACTCCACAGCAAAGGAAATAAGTACAATTTGATTTTTAATCCGTCAGATTGACTTTAATTTAAACACGTACAGATTATTCAATGTATTGATGTTTTTTTTTCAGGTGAAACGACAGGACAAAAGGTGAAAGTGATAGTGGCAGACTTCACTGATGAAAACGTCTTCGGTCGAATTGAGGAGCAGCTTAAAGACCTCAATATTGGAGTCTTAGGTATTCATGAGTTTTTCTGTCATATTTTGTACATAAGTAGTGTTTTAGAATTTTTTTTCTCTGTTTTATCATCTTCATTTCTTTTCTGTCTCAGTTAATAACGTCGGAATGCTGCCCAGCTTCATTCCACATGAGTTTCTGGACACAGAGGACCTGGACACGGTCAGTCATACCCAATTAGATTCTATTAAATTGAACATTTCTCTACTTTTGTTCAGATTTTAAAAAAAACCAAACATGAATAAATTGCTTTCATAGTGTCAAACAATATGTCACCGTCTGCCCTAAATCACAAGTTTATCAGTTTATCTATAGTTGGTATTGAGTTTTAATAAAATCTATTTAGTCGTTTGGGAAATATTGCATTGATAAGAATTTGTGACGTCAACCTCTGTAACAAAAATCTAGTACCGTATTTTCCGCACTATAAGGCGCACCTAAAAACCTTAAATTATTTCTAAAGTCCACGATGCGCCTTTTAACCCGGGGCGCCTTATATTTGGATTAATATTGAGCTACAACTCCGGTAAGCAGCCGCCGACTCCATTTCCCCCGTAGAAGAAGTAGTGCGCGGTGCATGCTGGGATAGATGAAAGGGCGTCTCATTTCCATTTGTGTGTTTGTGTAAAGACCCGGAAATGGCTCCTACCAAGAGACACTGTTACACCGCAGAGTTTAAACTCAAGGCGATCGGTCACGCAGTAGAACACGGGAATAGAGCCGCAGCGAGAGAGTTTAACATTAACAAATTAATGGTGAGGAAGTGGAGGAAGCAAGAGGATGCACTGCGCCAAGTAAACAAGACTAAACAGAGTTTCCACGGGAACAAAGCGAGATGGCCACAGTTAGAGGACAAAGTTGAACAGCCTTTACTGTAGCGCCTTATAATGCAGTGCGCCTTATAGTGCGGAAAATACGGTAATTGCCTCAATGCTGCGAGGTCAGACTGTTTTCAAGAAGTGAAAGAAACAGTCAAATGAACGAGGTGAAGGCAGAAGTTTAAAAAAAAGAAAAAAACACCAAAAAAATCCATGGACAGCTAAAATTTGAAAACCTTCTGGTGATCCAGGCGTTCCACAGGGTTTACTGCTCGGCTCCTCCTCATTATAACATCTCTATCATAACGTGTAGTTCCATAATCTTTAATCTGAGTTCAGGTCATGGGGCAGCAGGCTCAGCCACCTTGCTGAGGAAAAAACTAGAGCTGCATATGAAATCACAAATTTAATATGGCTCTACCACTGAGGCGGTGGCTCAGTGGTAGAGCGTTTGCCCGTGGACCAGAGGTTAATCAGAAGTTCACATCCCACTGAGTTCACCTCTAGGGTCCTAGGAGAAGACACCTAACCCCCATCTCCCCCACCATTGGTGCCATCATGGCAGCCTGCTGCAGTGTAATGCAGCACACATTTTCCCGATAAGGGATCAATAAAGTATACATTAAAACATCAAATTTATTTTACGATATGAACACCTGCAAAAATCCTCAAGATTTTCTTTTATTTTGTGCCCCATTGTTTTTATGTTTACAAAGATTCTCTCACATAGCATCTGCGTTCATTCAGAGCAACCAACTGATTGGTCAGATTGTTCACAACAAGTTTGCCTTTCAGCATCAAAACAATAAAACGTTAAAACGGGTGAAGAGAAGAAGTCGGCAGTGATAAAGAGACGGATTTGGAATTTAAACACGGAGGAAGCACAATTATTTGGAACTACTGAGGTGAGGGTGCAGAGGGAGGAGGAGGAGGAGCCACATGCAGGACAACAAACATCAGTAAGATCTCTTGGTCAGGCAGCCAGGAAGAACCTGGCTGGAAGGGGTGGTAGGCAAGGGAACCATGACAGTAACCCTCACACCCTCAACGACCACCTCCAGGTAGAGGATCCATGGGCAGACTTGACATGGCTTGACACGGGCAGGGCTCTCGCTGACCTGGGCAGGGCTTTAGCCATCCTGGGCAGGGCTTTAGCCATCCTGGGCAGGGCTTTAGCCATCCTGGGCAGGGCTTTAGCCATCCTGGGCAGGACATTACCCATCCTGGGCAGGGTTTTAGCCATCCTGAGGAGGTTTGAGGCAAACTAGACTTGGTGACTTGTGCCCGCTGGGTCCATTCCTGGTCGCGTCATTCTATCACAGTGAGGATGCAGAGGGAGGAGGAGCCAGGTGCAGGATGACAAACGGGATTTATTTAGTAAAGAAGTCCAGTAAAGAAAAACACATGGTTCAGATGAATGTCTTATCAAAAGGGATCTCTTGACCAGGCAGTCTGTCTGGAAGAGGTGGTAAGCGAAGCAACCATGACAACTACGGTATTCGTCCATTTATCCCTCTCACCAACCAATGAATCCGACTCTTTATCCTTCTATTTATCGTTTACACGTCCATCAGGTTACCCATCCACCTGCCCACTCCACGAACAATCGTTATTTTAAATCCTTCTCTGTTTTTTCTGTTTTCAGACCATAACGAAGGTGATAAACTGTAATGTGAAAACTATGGTGAAGGTGAGAACACGTCACCCACTGAAAGACACTTCAGATTAGGCCTGAAACGATTCCTCAAGTAAATTAAGTGATTTGTTTCGTCATCTTCCGCTTGTTTCGGGGTCGGGTCGCGGGGGCAACAGCCTCAAACGGGCAGCCCAGGCCTCTCTCACCCCGGCTGCATCCTCTAGCTCACCCAGAAGGATCCCGAGTCGTTCCCCGGCCAGCTGTGAGACATAGTCTCTCCAGCGGGTGCGGGGTCTGCCCCTTGGTCTCCTCCCGGTGGGACGTGCCCGAAACACCCCGCCCACGAGGCGCTCGGAGGGCATCCTGACCAGATGCCCAAACCACCCCATCTGGCTCCTCTCGACCTGGAGGAGGAGCGGCTCGACACCGAGCTCCTCCCGGATGGCAGAGCTCCTCACCCGATTTCTGAATGAGAGCCCGGCCACCCTGTGTAGGAAGCTCATTTCAGCCGCTTGTACCCGCGATCTCATTCTTTCGGTCACCACCCACAGCTGGTTACCATGGTGAGGGTTGGAACATAGATCCTGGTTACCATGGTGAGGGTAGGAACATAGATAATGGTTACCATGGTGAGGGTAGGAACGTAGATCGACTTGTAAATCGAGAGCTCTGCTTTTCGGCTCAGCTCTCTCTTTACCACGATGGACCGATGCAGCGTCCTAGTTATTGCTGATGCCGCACCGATCCGCCTGTCGATCTCCCGCTCCATCCTTCCCCCACTCGTGAACAAGACCCCGAGATACTTAAACTCCTCCACTTGGGTCCTGCCCCAAGTGGAGGGTCCTGTGATTCGATTTAAGTGATTCGATTAAAAAAAAAGAAAAGAATCCATTGATTAATTTTTGTGCCTGAAAGCTTCAGTTTGTCTTGTCCGGTTACTCCATTAATCAAACAAAAGCATCTATAGATGAATCAATAGCTGCTGTCTTTGTTTGAACAGAGATGTTTGTTTCACATCTTTCTTTTGTTCTGCAGATGTGCAGAATGATCCTGCCGGGCATGGAAAACAGGTTTCCTTCCCATGTTTTCCTCATTAGATGTAATGTTTGCTGTAGTTCAGTCTGACCGTCCTGATGGGACTGACGTGTTTACATACCAAACCACAGTGGTTTTATTCTGGCTTTCCAGGAGAAAAGGGGTGATTGTGAATGTTTCTTCTGGAATCGCCTCCATCCCGTTTCCCATGTACACCCTGTACGCTGCATCAAAAGTAAGATCAACTTACAACAAACATGGCTTCCTTTTTAATGATAAAAAATGTTTCTCACTCCTTACAGGTGTTTGTGGAGAGATTTTCTCAGGGTCTGCATACTGAGTATAAAGATAAAGGGGTTCTGATCCAGGTGAGACTTCAAACATCATCCAGGAGTACACTGGTAATGAAGACAAATCACAGAGTGACCACTAAACGGACTGTGAGAATGAGGTGGAGTTTATTTTTACCTCCTTCAGCTTACTTTAACTCTCCATTTTCCAGGTCGTAGCTCCGTTTGGGGTCTCCACTCGCATGGCAGGTTTCCAGCAAACCAACATAGTGACATTGTCACCAGAAAACTTTGTGAACATCTCTCTTCAGTACCTTCGAGCTGGGGCTAAAACATACGGCAGCGTCGCCCACATAATTTTGGTAAACAAACACGTGAAACATGAAAGTCGATTTATCCAACAGGAGGAAATAACACGTACTGTAGTTCCTGTATTTACAACACAGAGAAAGACAGACTCTGAACACATTCAAAGCCTTTAAGCTGGACTGAAAAATATCTGAATCACTAATTAGTTCATTATATTTCAGGTGTTATTATTTTTCAAATACTTAGGATCAACAGTCCAGAGCAATGGAGAGTATGGAAAAGAGGTGAAGAAGCATGTGCAGACAGGTTGGAACGGGTGGAGGAAAGTAACAGGTGTGATGTGTGATAGAAGAGTTTCAGATGAAATGAAAGGGAAAGTGTATAAAACCGTGGTGAGAGCGGCCATGCTGATTGGTCTAGAGACAGTGGCACTGAGGAAAAGACAGGAAACAGAGATGGAGGTAGCAGAGATGAAGATGCTTGGTCCCAGGTGGTGTAGCCAGTGATTGAGATTTGAGCTATCGACCGGGTGAACCAGGTTCGATTCCCAGTGAATGCAAAGTTTTCCTGGGACCACTGAAAGAAATTTCCACAGAGAAAGATAGAAAAACAAACAAAAAAAAGAGATGAAGATGCTGAGGATCTCTCTGGGAGTGACCAGGATGGACAGGATCAGAGGAACAGTACATGTTAGAGGTTTTAAAGTCAGAGAGGTCAGACTGAGATGGTTTGGACATGTGCAGAGGAGAGAGAGAGAGTACATCAGAAGAAGGATGCTGGGTTTGGAACCACCAGGAAAGAGGACTAGAGGAAGACCAAAGAGGAGGTTCATGGATACAGTGAAGGAAGACATGAAGATAGTTGGTGTGACCGAAGAGGATGCAGGAGATAGGGTTAGATGGAAGAAACTGACTTGCTGTGGCGCCCCCTGAAGGGAAATGATGAAAGGAGAAAAAGAAAGATTATTTTTCAAATCTTTCCATTTGGTCGGTTTGTTTTCTTTGACGACTTTTCCGATCACTGTTCTTTTGACCAATCACATTTCAGCCAGCATCTGTTGCCATGTAGACTAAAATCAGCCGAGCTTCTGTGGAAGTCTGTTCTAATGGATCTCTCTACACGATCATACTTTTCATTCATTCCATCAGGACTCTTGTTGCTATGGTAATTGGCAGGTTGACAGATGAGATTAAGCAGGAATTCCATGGACTATGATGTTTGCAGATGACATTGTGTGGCGAAGTGGGCCATTGACAGTCTGACTTATTCACACTATGGGACGTTTTGACCCGCCATATCTGACCCAAATTGATAAAATTGTTTGCCATGTTGGTAACCAGTGTGTGTGTTTGACAGGCTTGGATTCTCCTGTCGATCCCCCTGAAGCTCCTCCAGGCAGACTGCGTCCTACATGGACTACAGGACTATGTGAAAAAAAACACTATACAAATGAACTCGGCTTCTTCTCAGAAAGCGACGTCTCAGAACGGCACGAGCAGGAAACAGAGAAAATTATGAAGATTTTTTACTGAGCTGTAAATAAAATGATAAACTGCTTGAAGGTGTGTGTGCCTGTGTGTGTTGAATCAGATTGGTATGATTTTATCATCAGACCAGAGGGATAGTTTACCTTTTGGACTGAGTCCAGCTGGTCCAATGGTTACAGGTCTGGCTGTCCTCGTGCTCCACTTTCAAAGCAGGGTTGGGATACGAAGAAAAAATGTTTTAAAGCTGCAGGTTGATTAAAAAACAGATTTAATGTAGAAATGGAAAAAAAAAGTATTAAATAGACTGATTGATGAGGTTAATTTTTTCATGCATTTTCCACAAACATCAACTTCTTAGAAACATTGAAAATTTCACACATCCTCACATTCACAGCTTCTTCTTCTGGCATTTCCCTCCAGGGGGCGCCACAGCAAGTCAGTTTCTTCCATCTAACCCAACTGCTGCATCCTCTTCAGTCACACCAACTATCTTCATGTCTTCCTTCACTGTATCCATGAACCTCCTCTTTGGTCTTCCGCTAGTCCTCTTTCCTGGTGGTTCCAAACCCAGCATCCTTCTTCTGATGTCCTCTCTCTCTCTCCTCTGTACATGTCCAAACCATCTCAGTCTGGCCTCTCTGACTTTAAAACCTCTAACATGTGCTGTTCCTCTGATCCTGTCCATCCTGGTCACTCCCAGAGAGAACCTCAGCATCTTCATCTCTGCTACCTCCATCTCTGTTTCCTTTCTTTTCCTCAGTGCTACTGTCTCTAGACCAATCAGCATGGCCGCTCCCACCACACTGTCTCTAGACCAATCAGCATGGCCGCTCTCACCACACTGTTTCTAGACCAATCAGCATGGCCGCTCTCACCACGGTTTTCTACACTTTCCTTTTCATTTTATCTGAAACTCTTCTATCACACATCGCACCTGATTCTTTTCTCCACCCGTTCCAGCCTGCCTGAACATGCTTCTTCACCTCTTTTCCACACTCTCCATTGCTCTGGACTGTTGATCCTAGATACTTAAAATCTTCCACCTTCTTTATCTCTTCTCCCTGTGTCCTCACTTTTCCATTTGGATCCCTCTCATTCACACACATGTACTCTGTCTTGCTCTGACTAATCTTCATTCCTCTTCTTTCTAGTGTAAACCTCCACCTCTTCTCTCCTCTCACTACAGATCACAATGGCAACCAATTTTTTCTCATTTGAAATTTTGTAAGTACATGTAATTGTTGCTGTTGGCAACTGATGACAGAAGAAAGTCCAGATTTGGCAAAAGCAGTTTTGCTTAGTGTGTGACTCAATCTGTCTTTTCTAAGGTCAGTGAAACGAAAACCCCTCATCGAAGTGAAGAATTCTGAATAACTGACAATTTTCTAAATGTGGTAGTTACATTTTGCTCTCTCTGGGAGTGACCAGGATGGACAGGATCAGAGGAACAGCACATGTTAGAGGTTTTGGAGATAAAGTCAGAGAGGCCAGACTGAGATGGTTTGGACATGTGCAGAGGAGAGAGAGAGAGTACATCAGAAGAAGGATGCTGGATTTGGAACCACCAGGAAAGAGGACTAGAGGAAGACCAAAGAGGAGGTTCATGGATACAGTGAAGGAAGACATGAACCTTCACCACATTAATATACAGAGATTCCACATGTTTCAGAAGGTTTTTAAATAGCGACCAGCGAGTCATACGGAGAGGAAAATTGTTGTGATGTGGAAGGAGGAGGACTCAAAATGCAGGACAACAAAACAGGATTTACTAACCATAAGTCCAGCAAGTCTGTAAGGCAGGGGGTACACAGGTTTAACTCAGGATCAAAAGTTCAACTAATGCAACAGAGTTTAGGAATGCAACTTATGGTCAGACAGCCAGGAAGGAAGCCTTGGCTGGAAGGGATGAAGATGGTGATTATGACCCGACAAAGACGTCTGGAGTGATTGCCTTTAAATAGGCATCAGGATCCACAGGTGTGTAGCATCAGGATGACGAATGCAGGTGTTTGAAATCTGAGAGAGAGAGGGGAAGGTTCAGGGCTCCCTCTGGTGCCAGGGAAGGGGATCATGACAAAAATATAGTGACATAGAATTCAAATACACGTATGAAGCTTCTTTGGTCTGTCGTCCTCCTACGAGTCAAAAAAGGGCCAAATTGAACTTGAGCTTTTTAAGAAGTTTTTGAAAAGTAAGAATCTTGTTTGTGATGTGAACTCATTAACAATTAAAACCCAATTATTTACCACCAGGAACAAAATAACATTCACAGTAATTTAATAATTGGCTCATATTTCAGACATAAAACCATAAAAAGAGGGATCAACCCACAGTGGGTGGTTTTATTAGCACTCGTTACATCATGAGTCATCACACTCTCATCACCAATATTCAAGAAGTACATGAGTGATTACAGACTCATCACCCAGCCACACACACACACACACACACACACACATCCTCATCTCATCCGAGAGGCAGAAAATGTTTGATAACATTGACGTCTGATCCACAGAAGCCATCACACCGATGACCTTGTGGCTGGTTGCTGATGAAAAGATCCCAGCATGACGACCTGACTCTGAATGATGCACGATGTTGTCCAAACAAACATCTGCAGGAGCTGCACATGAAGACTCAGGAGAGTCACTAATCATGACTGGACTGGCAAGTTTGGACAGGCAGGATGAATGATCCTCCTCTGTGAGAGATAGAGGACAGAAGAAATCAAAGAAATGAGGGATTGGTGGTCAAACTGGCCCTGAAATCTGATGATTCACACTTTAGATCAAAATATAACTCCAGTGGGATGAATTTCATCTAGAACCAAATAAACGATCCGATTAGTTCTCTTATAATGTGACAACAAACCAGAATTAAAAAAGTTTTTTGTGAGATTTTTTTCATGAACTCTAGTCTGTAGTGACACATTTTAATTCCTCTGATTTTATAAACAGAGTGTTAATAATCTATGAATAATAAAAATTAATTATTCATCTTTGCTTCAACAGGTAGAGGTGAGATTGTAGTTACAGTGCTGGCCATAAGAGGGCAGAAAATACAAAGAGTTGTAAAAACCTGTTTGAATTTTTAAAGTCAGAGAAATAAATGAATGATTTTTTTTATAAATAAATATCCATCACTCTTCTGCCTAAAAAAAAAAAAAAAATTACAAGTCTTTTGGAAAACTTAAATTTCCAGAGCCTCCTTTACCAAGAATTGCACACAGGGGCGAATCCAGGATTTTCTAAAGGGGGAAAGACGGGGCATGAGGTCTTGGACAAAACGAGCACCTGTATAGAGGTGTCTGGGGGCAATACGATATTTGGCTGAGCAGCATTTTTGGACACAAAGTTGGAGTATTTTGGCAGCACGGAGGTGCAGTGAGTAGCACAGTGACCTCACATCAAGAGGGTTATGTGTTCGAGTCCCGGGTGGGGACGAGGCTTGGCCCACTGGCCTGGAGTTTGCATGTTCTCCCTGTGTTGGTGTGGGTTTCCTCCGTGTACTCGGTTTTGTCCGTTCCAAAAACATCCATGCTAGGTTGATTGGCCACTACATGATTGCCCCTAGGAATGAGTGTGTGTGTGTATGGTTGTACTGTATGTGTGTAGCCCCTCGACAGACTGGTGACCTGTTCGGGGTGTACCCTGCCTCTCACCTTGAGTCAGTCGGGATGGGCTCTGGCACCCCCTGCAACCCCTATATGGAGAGACGTGAAGAAGGTGACTGACTGACTTGGGGATTTGTCTGAACCACTGTAACTCTCTTTGTGCAACATAAACTTCATAAATCTCACAGACAATATACACTTTGATCTCCATCCCGCCCCAGGAGAGCCTCCAGAACTCCATATACGGACCATGCAAATGGTGTAATTCATGTGCGTTGGTCTATACATGAGCTGACGGCACCTGAAAGTAGCCATGATTCATGAATAATAGTGAGATGTCATCATTGTGTAACTGATATGAAATCGCAGACAGCGAAGAGATTGGAAAGCGGTCACCATGGCAACTCTGTGATGAACACACACTGATTGGTCAGTTAATTAGAAAAAATGGTCCGAGCAGCTGCTGCTGCTTCAAATGCTTCATTTCATTGTCCTCATTTCACTTCAGGTTTTGTCCACAAGTGTCGTCTTTTTTCCACATTGACAGCAGTTCCTGACTTGAGGGTGCACGGTGGTGCAGTGGTTAAGACAGTGGCCTCACAGCAAGAACGTCAGGGATTCGAGTCCCAGCCTGGGGATGAGACTTGGACCACTTTCTGTGTAGAGTTTGCATGTTCTCTCTATGTATGTGTGGGTTTTCTCCAGTTTCCTCCCACCCTTCAAAAACATGCATGTTAGGTTGATGGGCTGCAACAAAATTGCCCCAAAGAATGTGTGTGTATGTGGCACCGCGACAGACTGGCGACCCATTCAGGGTGTACCCTGCCTAAACTGAAAGAAATATTCATAAATAAAAAGTTATGTGATAGGGGAGCGTGTGTGTAAACAAGATTACTCAAAAAGTTCTGGGTAGATCAGTCAGTCACGTTCTTAACCATCTATCCCTTATGGGGTAACGAGGGGTGCCGGAGCCCATCCCAGCTGATGAGGGATGGGCTCAAGGCGAGGGGCAGGGTACACCCCGAACAGGTCACCAGTCTGTCATGGGGCCACACACATACAACCATACACACTCAATCCTACGGGCAATCTGGCACTGGCCAATCAACCTAGCATGCATGTCTTATGAGGGTGGGAGAAAACTGGAGTACACGAAGGAAACCCACACAGACACGGGGAGAACATGCAAACTCCACACAGAAAGGACAGCGTTCCAAGCCTCGTCCCCACCTGGGACTCAAACCCACAACTTTCTTGCTGTGAGCTCACTGTGCTACCCGCTGCACCACCGTGCCGCAGTTCTAGGTGTATTTTCATAAAATTTTTCAGGATTGATCCACAATGGAAAGTAAAATTTTGGGGACGATCTGATCTCTGTTTGAATGTTTTAAAGGTTCCGTTTAGCTTTTTAACTTTTTTAATTACTCACTGATGTTCCTCTTAAATAACTTTTCTCAATAAATGAGATTTAATTCTACTTTCAACTATTTAAATTGAACTTTTTAGAAGATTCTGTTAAGTTTTTAACGTGTTGTGCAGAAGGTCAGAAAATCATCTGACTTTATTTTCATCTAATCCATGGAATCAGATCTCTTTAAAAACAGCAGATTAAACATTTAACAGAGAAACAGGAACAAAAAAAAAACTTTAGAAATGTGATTGATAGAAAAACTCGACTTCTCTGACGACCGAGCTTTGCTTTTGCAGCCAAACTTCAAGAGAAAGGCTTTGCAAACATAAACAGTGCAGGAGCAGATGGAGCTAAACAAAGGATCAGATGACATGCAGGGCATCAGAAAACTTTCATTTACACACAGCTTCAGGATGATTAGAGAGCAGAAAGTAGAGAACCATCATTGTTGCCATGCCGTTCATCAGGGCTCTGATCCATGGGCACAGATGAAGATAAAAAAATAACAGGGACATTTAAAAACTTCAGTATGCATGTTACTTTTTATTTCTAAACGATAGTTTGATGGGTTGTATGATGGTTACCAAGGTTACCTCACTGTAAGAGGGTTGATCGTGAACCACTGATGGTATGAACAAGAAATAATGTGGTGTTTCCATGGCAACGGAGGAGATAGAATAACTACAGCAGACAGGAAACAGTGTTTAGATCATGGGTGGGCAAACTTTTTGATTCGTAGACCACATAGAGTTCTAACATTTGACCAGAGGGCCGGTACAGGATCAGATGGATGGCATGCTTTGGTAACCTCTAGATTAGACCGATAGAATGACGCTAGATTTTAAACAAGCGCTAAATGTTACATCAAATTAAATTAAATTTCAAATCTAGGTTTGAAATCTAAGCGCTTGATGTAACATTTTGCTTGTTTTAACATCGAACACGCTTGTTTATGTGTGTGTATTGGGCCTGATGACTTTCTATATCTGTGCACACTGTTTATTTTGACAGCGTGGCATCACGGAGACACACTCATTTTAATGGGAGCAGTGTTGTTGTTTTCTCAACAAAGCCAACAAAGTGCTCCATCTAGTGAGGAAACATTAGAATCGCAGAGAAAATAAAACATAAACAAGGTTTATTTAATTTTTTTCACGTTCGGCGGGCCGGATTAAAACGTTTAACAGGCCACATATGGCCCGCGGGCCGTACTTTGCCCATGCCTGGTTTAGATGGACTGGTTCCGATTGGACTGAAACGAAAATACTAATTTTGAGATTTCAAACAACTACAAAAAAATGTCTCTTTATCTGCTTGATAAATAATTTATTCTCCTTTTGTCGCATCGTAAAATAAAATGAAAGCATCCAAACTTACAGCAAATCCACAAACGATGTGCAAACCGAAAAAAAACATGATGCACACTCGACTTTAAAAGACAAAACCATAGGAGACAACTGAACGGAGATCCAGATTCATCCACAAAGCGTGAGTCTTTCTAATTGCTCATTATTTTCTGGTTGAGCTAAAATAACCTCCAACACAGATGTGAGGAATAAAGGAGATGGGAGGAGGCTGCAGAGTCCGGTCTTTTCTAAACGGAGCAGTGACCATGACCACACTGATCAGCTTTTGTGTTCTTCAGGAAGGAGACGCAGAGAAAACAGAGGTGTGGGGTCAGAGTTGAGGCTTGCAGCTGGTGGTTAGCACCAGATAGACCCCACCTTGTGTATCCACTCTCATTTAGACTTAAAATATTTCTAATTCGACTCAAAACTTTATAAAACACAGAGGAGATGGTTAAACAACTCCCTGCAGGTGGTTGTAAGGTTTAGGGGGTTCTTGTCCAGCATGCAGAGAGGTCATGGCAGCTCAGAGACGTAGACAACATGACGCTCTGGTGCAGACATGGTGGCGCTGGAGAGAAGACGACATGTTGCATGGCATTGGGGTGGTGACCTCTGGGTCAAACTGGGAAAACAGGGGTCTCATTTATCAAGCCCGAATCTGCGCATATGCGAGCAAATTGCTTTTGCGCAAGTTGTGTGATTTATAAACTTTTCTGCAACTCAGGAGCTGCTGTATGCAAATCCCAAGACGCGGGAAAAGAAGAGACTAAGAGAGAAGCTTAACGTTGCTATTTACAAACTGCTAACCCAGACTAGATTAGAGCAGGTTACAGAATACAAGTACCACAATTCACTATCCTTCCGTCATCACATCGTTATGTTTCAAACTAAAGTCAAAGCAGAAACCGGTCTGCGTTTATATCCTCAGCAAAAAGATTGTCGTTCAATGTGTTTCCTTTCTTTTGATTCTGGGGACATAATTATCGCCATGCTTTCACAGCCATTTGTTTGGCTACGAAAGCCTCCAACAGGATTCACCACTGTCTACTTTCCTCTCAGGTTGCGGCACAGTGTCCTTTGCTTGTGTGCAACACCGTTAGGCGGCACTATGGCAGTGGCGGTTTTAGGGCTTAGCTCCTCCTCAGGGTCAGGACAACACTCAAGTTAGTTCATATACGCTCAGTATCAGATTGCTTCTATCAGATTAAAAATGACTTCTGGATGAAAGTTGAATCGACTTAATCTTCAAACATAGTCCAGAAAAGAACTGTGAAGCCTTTACTACGATCATTTGCATGATCTATATTTGGAATTCTAGAGGCGTGGTTGGGTCGGGATGGATGATGGTTGAGACGGCTTACGCCTGAGATTTGTTGTAGGTGAGATTTTTAAGGCTTACTTTGCATAAAGAGAATTTTATAGTCGTTCTAATGAATCTCAAGTTTGCATGACGTTAAAGCTTGAGTAAAAACGCCTTTTCAAACAGATTCTAGCAAATAAGGCCATTCCATTCTGTCGTCTTCCGCTTATCCGGGACCGGGTTGCAAGGGCAACAGCCTCAGACAGGAAGCCTGGTGAGGGTAGGAACATAGATTCTGGTTACTATGGTGAGGGTAGGAACGTAGATCCTGGTTACCATGGTGAGGGTAGGAATGTAGATCCCGGTTACCATGGTGTGAGGGTAGGAACGTAGATCCTGGTTACCATGGTGAGGGTAGGAACGTAGATCCTGGTTACTATGGTGAGGGTAGGAACGTAGATCCTGGTTACCATGGTGAGGGTAGGAATGTAGATCCCGGTTACCATGGTGTGAGGGTAGGAACGTAGATCCTGGTTACCATGGTGAGGGTAGGAACGTAGATCCTGGTTACCATGGTGAGGGTAGGAACGTAGATCCTGGTTACCATGGTGAGGGTAGGAATGTAGATCCTGGTTACCATGGTGAGGGTAGGAATGTAGATCCCGGTTACCATGGTGTGAGGGTAGGAACGTAGATCCTGGTTACCATGGTGAGGGTAGGAACGTAGATCCTGGTTACCATGGTGAGGGTAGGAACGTAGATCCTGGTTACCATGGTGAGGGTAGGAACATACAGTGGTGGTCAAAAGTTTACATACACTTGTAAAGAACATAATGTCATGGCTGTCTTGAGTTTCCAGTTATTTCAACAACTCGGATTTTTCTCTGATATAGTGATTGGAACAGATCCTTCTTTGTCACAAAAAACATTCATGAAGTTTGATTCTTTTATGACTTTATTATGGGTAAACTGAAAATGTGACGAAATCAGCTGGGTCAAAACTATACATACAGCAATGCTAATATTTGGTTACATGTCCTTTGGCCATTTTTACTTCAATTAGGCGCTTTTGGTAGCCATCCACAAGCTTCTGGCAAGTTTCTGGTTGAATCTTTGACCACTCCTCTTGACAGAATTGGTGCAGTTCAGTTAAATTTGTTGGCTTTCTGACATGGACTTGTTTCTTCAGCATTATCCACATGTTCTCAATGGGATTTAAGTCAGGACTTTGGGAAGGCCATTCTAAAACCTTAATTCTAGCCTAATTTAGCCATTCCATTACCACTTTTGATGTGTGTTTGGGGTCATTGTCCTGTTGGAACACCCAACTGCGCCCAAGACCCAACCTTCGGGCTGATGACTTCAGGTTTTCTTGAAGAATTCATTGTCCCATTGACTCTCTGTAAAGCACCAGTTCCATTGGCAGCAAAACAGGCCCACAGCATAATACTACCACCACCGTGCTTGATGGTAGGCATGGTGTTCTTGGGGTTAAAGGCCTCACCTTTTCTCCTCCAAACATATTGCTGGGCATTGTGGCAAAACAGCTCAATTTTTGTTTCATCTGACCACAGAACTTTCCTCCAGAAGGTCTTATCTTTGTCCATGTGATCAGCAGCAAACTTTAGTCGAGCCTTAAGGTGCCGCTTTTGGAGCAAGGGCTTCCTTCTTGCACGGCAACCTCTCAGTCCATGGCGATGCAAAACACGCTTGACTGTGGACACTGACACCTGTGTTCCAGCAGCTTCTAATTCTTGGCAGATCTGCTTTTTGGTGCTCCTGGGTTGACTCTTCACGCTCCTGACCAGTTTTCTCCCAGCAGCAGGTGACAGCTTGCGTTTTCTTCCTGATCGTGGCAGTGACAAAACAGTGCCATGCACTTTATACTTACAAACAATTGTTTGCACTGTTGCTCTTGGAACCTGCAGCTGCTTTGAAATGGGTCCAAGTGACTTTCCTGACTTGTTCAAGTCAATGATTCTCTTTTTCAAATCTGTGCTGAGCTCCTTTGACTTTCCCATTGTAGCGTTTGTGGGTGTTTTTATCCAATGAGCCCTTTTTAAATGGCCTCAGAGAAGTCACCAGCTGTAGTCACTCTTAATCACTCACAAGAAGTTAAGAGGTCATGCTATGAAGCTCATGTCATTGAAACAACTTTCTAAGTCTCCAAAATTGCTCATTCATGTTGCTGTATGTATATTTTTGACCCAGCTGATTTTGTCACATTTTCAGTTTACCCATAATAAAGTCATAAAAGAATCAAACTTCATGAATGTTTTTTGTGACAAAGAAGGATCTGTTCCAATCACTATATCAGAGAAAAATCAGAGTTGTTGAAATAACTGGAAACTCAAGACAGCCATGACATTATGTTCTTTACAAGTGTATGTAAACTTTTGACCACCACTGTAGATCCTGGTTACCGTGGTGAGCGTAGGAACGTAGATCCTGGTTACCGTGGTGAGGGTAGGAACGTAGATCCTGGTTACCATGGTGAGGGTAGGAACGTAGATCTTGGTTACCATTTTGAGGGTAGGAACGTAGATCTTGGTTACCATGGTGAGGGTAGGAATGTAGATCCTGGTTACCATGGTGAGCGTAGGAATGTAGATCCTGGTTCTTGGTTCTCACCTGAACCAAGGTGAGAGGTTCAGGTGAGAGGCGCCACACCCAGCATTCGAACATTCCCACATCATAATACCCTCTCCACCATGTTTTATGCTTGGTACACTGCAGTCAGCATGTTACTAGTCCCTCTGTGGTCTGTTGGGTTTCTCTCTGGGGGGACTTATAGCTCAGCGTTGTTCCTGCCTTGATGACAGAATCGACCTCTTTAATTTGCTTTTCTTTTCCTCACGCACTCCAGCTGGTTTTCTGACTGATTTCCTTTTCTAATGGCCTGACCAGCACATTAAAGCAGTTGGGGCAACAATGAGAGCATTGTCCAGGATAACCTACATCTCAAGCTTGACTTGCCACTTATAGTCTGCAAAGGCACACGCAACCCTATTACTGGTCATTTGGCACGCATGTTGGGAGCCGTTCATCTAAAATAACATACATATTTACAAAAATCAAAGAACGCACATGTGTTTAGACCTCATTACTAAAAAAATAAATAATCAAATACCAAAATTTTTTAGCTGATATTCTATTTTTGTTCATTTAGATTTCAAATTGCATTTTAGTCACTTGATTATCCAACTTAGAAACATGCTTACAGTTAGACAGACAGACGAGATAGACGTTCATCTAAAAATATATAGATATTAATTAGATTAGATTTAGTTTATTGATCCCACACTTGGGAAATTTATGATAATAAGATATAAGATAATATTTGTGATAATAAGAACATCAGTATGTTTACATTTATTTCTATTAATATTAATCAATAAACTTCAATTAATTTGCTTTAATAAAGTTTAAATGTTTAACTCAGACTGTATTTTTTCACAACACAGATTTATTCAGCAGATAAAATCTTTGAATTCCAAATTACAGATACATTCGTATCTCAGATATTGTATTTTATGGGCCTCTGAATGGAAACCCCCGGCCGTAGCTGATCATAACTAAATTCAGCTCCATTCAAATGAATATTATGTTTGATCAGATATGGATGGGAACCCCCTTCCTCACACGTCTCCCCTCGGCCAGCCCCTCTTTTGTCCCACCACCCTTTTCCTCGTTCCCTTCTTTCCATTTATCATTACAGGTCCTGGACTCCTGGACTGCTCCTAGGACCAACTCATTTACTGAATCAGTCAAACTTCACCTGCATATTTGGGCTTAAAATTTCTTTTTTTAAAATCTATCCAGACTGGATTTAGTCTGAATTAGGTTTTTTAAAATCTTTATTTTCTAACTGTAATAACATGGGAACAGTATTTTGGATTTTCTTTCTTCATGCTCTTACGTCGCTGGAGTCTGTAAAGATCCTCACTATATGTTTGATCGGTGAGTAGAGACGTAGTCCTAGAAGAAAGACTTAGATTAGAACATCTATTTGGGAGTGAGAGTCAATTTGAACTCATTGAATGAGCTGGCTTCAGGTGCCATCACGCTGACCTATGGCCTCATTTATAAAGCCTGCTTCTATCCAAATATGTCCGTACGCCAACTTCTACACAGATTGACTGATTTCTGAAGGTCGTGGAGTGTGTGGAACTTTAATGCAACTAAAAAATAAAAACCTCCTGTGCAACACTGAGTTAAATGTCTCGTGGTTTCAACTCATATTGAAACTGTGTGCTTTAGTCCGACCGCTTCTCCTAAATATTTCACATCCCTCACACAAAAATAATATTAAAAATTAAAGCTGAGAATTACCTGGACCACCTCCCGGAGTTGACAGGGATTCCTGGCATGCGGCTACTGTTCTGTGAGGTTGGGCTCTGGAGGAGAAGGAGACCCCAAAAACAGGACTCAATAGAGTTTATTTCCAAAAGGTATCTGCAGCAATGCTGGTAGGAAAAAAAAAAATTGGAAGTAATCCAGAAAATCTGAAATTTTAAAAACAATAAATCCAGGGAATGAGGGAGGGAGCCAGAAGGTCAGACAAGGTGGCACACGATGTGTGAAGACCCAGTAAGGGGGCATAGAGGGAGTCGTCCTTTATTGGCAGTGGCTAATGAGGGTGTCCAGGTGTGCTGGGGGGTCAGGTGGTGCACATCAGGAGGTGATCTCAGAGAGAGGGGTGGGTCCACGGCTCCCTCCATTGAGAGGAGAATGGGACCACTCACCATTCTTTTTCGTTACCACTTTTAGTTCTGGACATTTCTTTTTTCTTTCACTGACAGATTGGTTTGTGTCAATCCCAGATTTGCCGTGTTAACTGCCTCTCACTCTTTTTCGCTCGTGGGTGACACCACCACAGCTGGACACAGTTTGAGGGTCATTTCAAATCATCATCTACACAATCCATAGCAGTTGTTCTTGAGGCGTGGTTGGGGAGGGAAGGATTTCAAGTTGGCCTACACCTGAGTTTTGATGAACCTCAGGTTTGTGTGGTGTAAACAATGCTCGTGAGGTGATCGTCCAAAGAGCTACACTATTTTTGGTTCCAGGTCGACACACAAATTCTAAACCAACCATATACAGTATGCCACAGATGAGGAAGCTGAGGTCTTTGTAACTTTGGTACTCAGCCATTTTTGTTTGAAAAAGGTGGATTTTTCAAAGCATGTTTGTGTCAGGGTGTGGGTGCAGAAGAAGGAGAGGGACCCATACGCAGGATGACAACCATTATTTATTAACTTGGGCGGACCAGCAACCTGTGGAAAAAGACATGGTTCAAAAAAGGAATGTCTGTCTCATGGTAAACGTTCAAAATCGGGCAGCCAGGAACACCTGGCTGGAAGGGGTGATGACCTGACAAGGAAGTCAGGGAAGGCTGCCTTTAAATAGGCAGCATGTCAATGATCAACAGGTGTCCTGAATCAGGGAGCGGGAGGAAGGTCCCGGCTCCCTCTGGTGGTAGGGGACTTATCACATATCACAGTACCCCTCTCTTAATGACTCCCTCTAGGTGGCCATGGATCGTTAGAATTGGAAGCATGGAAATCAATGGGCAGGCTTTAGGCATCCTGCACAAGTGGATGACATGCATACACTGGGTCCATCATGGTTGGGTCATTCTGTCAGGGTGTGAGCGCAGAAGAAGGAGAGGGATCCATTTGCAGGACGACAAACAATATTTATTAACTCAGGCAGACCAGCAACACCGTGGGAAAAAAATATGGTCCAAAAAGCAATGTCTCATGGTAAATGTTCAGAATCATCTCTGTTCAGGAGGCCAGGAAGACCTGGCCGGAAGGGGTGACGACCTGACAAGGAAGTCAGGGAAGACTGCCTTTAAATAGGCAGCATGTCAATGATCAACAGGTGTCCTGAATCAGGGAGAGGGACGAATGTCTCCAGCTCCCTCTGGTGGTAGGTGAGGGAATCCTCACAGTTTGGAAGTTATAAGTATTCTATTTTCTCTTTTTAAAACAGGAGGAAGCCACTACATGCTGCTGGATGAAGTATCTCACAACTTACACCAACATGGACACGATGTCCGCATGCTGTTACAGCTCGGGAACCCGATCATCACAGGTATCTTTTATCTTCTCATATCGGCTTTGGGCACCACAGCAGGTCAGTATGTCTGCATCCTCTTCTATGACACCAGCTTCCTTCGTATCCTCCGTAAACCTCACACACATGTACTTTATCTGACTGCGGCTGAGCTTCATTCAATGGAAAACTTCTCCAGCTTAAAAAACATGGAAACTATCATCTTGTATTCTGAACAAATTGTTATTTTTGTTTGTCTCCGTCAGGTTTTTCCTATCCAGCACGTGCACACAGCTACAAGAGAAGCACATGGTCCCTAGGAGAGGAGTACATCAAAGAATACAACAGCTGGTTTCTACAAGAGCAAACCCAGTTTTTACTGGGAAGGTATCTCAGATAAACCATCTGGACCACTTCAGGAATGTTTTTGATGATAGAATGATGTTCAAACATGTTAAAATTCTCTAAAAAATCATCTTTAGGTTGTATTTAAACTCCTCTCGTCTTTCAGGGAGAACTTTGGTGGGTTTTTAAAGTTCATGGGTCACTTATCCTACCAGTGTGATAAACTATTAGAGGATAAATGGCTGATGGACTTCATCCAGAAAGAAAACTATGACATCATCGTCCTCGATGCGTTCAACCCTTGTAGTTTCATCCTGGCACGCAGGCTTGGTATCTTTACTTCTACCGTTGGCACAGTTCTTTACTGTTTTGTTAATGTAAATAAACCAGAGTTTTTTTTTCCTGTGTTTACTCCAGGGGTGCAGTATGTGGCCTTCTACCCGGGTTCACTCAACGGCCCTCTGTCCATCGATCTTCCCAGTCCGGTGTCTTACATTCCTGTTTCCAGCTCCCGTCTGTCCGACCACATGAACTTCTGGGATCGAACAAAAAACCTCTTCTACTCTCTCGTTTCTCCTTTTTGTAAGAACTTTTATAATCTTAAAAAATTGAAGTGCAGAAAAAAAATCTATTATTTACCTTTAAATGTTAAAAAAATAACAAACAAGGCAGCATGGTGGCGCAGTGGGTAGCACAGTGGCCTCAAATCAAGAAGGTCAGAGGTTCAAGTCCTGGGTGGGGACGAGGCTTAGAACACTGGCCTTTGTGTGTGGAGTTTGCATGTTCTTCCTGTCTATGTGTGGGTTATCTTTGGGTAACCAGGTTTCCTCCCACCCTCCAAAAACATACATGTGAGGTTGATTGAACACTATGAAACTGGCACTAAGACTGAGTGTGTGGCCCTGCAACAGACTGGCGACCTGTTCAGAATGTACCCCGACTCTCGCCTTGAATCAGCTGAGATAGGCTCCGTCACCCCTTGAAAATCTAATAGGGATGGACGGTTCAGAAGATGAATGAATATTAAAACCTCATATGACGGCGGCAACAATATGTATGAACTATAATTGTGTGTGGGGGGTTTTTTGTCATTGAATCGTCAAAAATGATGCAAAGGGCCATTTTCTTAGTAAAACTTTCTAAAATGGGTCTGTATCACATTTTAATAAAAAAATATTAGGATTTTATAACATGTTAAACATGTTTTTTTATTTTGTAACATTGTGTCTTCTGGTCCTAATTTTTCATTATTATGGGATTTGTTATTATCTGTAACCTCTGAAAACCCCCCCCAGACTCCTCCCCTGTTCTCATCTTTTTATTCTGAGCCACCATAGACATAAACACACTAGACTGTATGTATGAAAACCAGATAAAGCATCATGCGACCAAAGCTAAATGTGACTAAGGTCAAGAAAACAAATACTTGTGAAATTTACCCACATTTGCTCAGTACCAACTACAGATGAACTGCTGTGGTTTGTAGGCAGAGACTATTAATCTCTCCATCACTGTTTTGTCTCTGTACAAAGCTGCCTTGTTTTTCGCTGTTTTTTCTGCTAAAGGTCAGAAACTCGTGTGGTCAGTCTTTGAGGAAGTAGCTGAGCGCCATCTTGATTCTCCACCTGGTGATCTGAATGAGCTCCATCAAGCCGCAGAGCTTTGGGCCTTCAACACTGACTTTTCTCTGGAGTTCCCGCAGCCCCTCCTGCCGAACATGGTGCTGGTGGGAGGTCTGCTGAACAGACCCGCACAGCCTCTGGAACAGGTCTACCAATATCATACCAAACCCTTCTTCTTCAGCACCCTGCTTCTTCCAAATGATACATTTCCTTCTTTACTTGGATTAAAACTGCTTTAAACAATGTGGGGGTTTTTTTCAGGACCTTGACTTGTGGATCGAAGGATTTAAAAAGTTTGGTTTTATCGTTGTGACTCTTGGATCCATGGTGTCTTCAGTGTCTCTGGATCCTCTGCTTGTGGAACTAGTGGCTGGCTTTTCTCAGATCCCACAGGGTGTGCTGTGGAGGTAAAACAAGGACTAGAGTCGAGCAGGGGTCTCAAACTCCAGTGCTTGTGGGCCGGTGTCCTGAAGATGTTCCATTTGTTCCTGGCTCAATACAAAGTGAAATCAACAGCCAATCAAATTTGGCACATTGACTCAATAGCCTGTATCAAGTGTGTAGATCCAAAAACACATTGAGAACCTTCAGGACACCGTCCCTTCTGGACTGGAGTTTGAGACCCCTAGAGGGCATCAATGTATCATCTTTTGTTTTAATACGTTGGGGTATTTTCACACAGGTATGACCCCCAGCAGTGGCCGGCTCACCTGGATAAACCTCCGAATGTCCGACTGATAAGTTGGCTGCCTGTGAACGACCTCCTGGGTAAGAACATCACGTTATTATAAACGGAACACGTCAGTAGAGTCCATGTACCCGACACACTGTCATAGTGTTTCCTGTCTGCTATATCCTCTGCTCACAATCCATGGTGTTGCTACAGTGTTGTCACATAATCTGCTTTATAATCATAACCTTATATATCGGATTATTTGAAGCAAAGTTATTTCCCCATTAAGGGATCAATGAAATACGGTGGACAAAAAAGGGTAGTCGCACGTCCCCCCACCCTTTTTAGTCCACAAAAAAACAAAAGAAAAAAAAAGAAGAGAGGAAAGGGGACTAGTCAAGCTATCCCCTTGCAGGCCCAGCGAATGAGCCACCACAATGCAGGAGAATTACTCTTATTTTTCAAAATGTTCTGGAGGGGAAATGCCCCCAGCACCACTATACTGGCTTTGTCAATGATCTCAAAACCCCCACCCGCTTTTAGAAATTCCTGGATCCGCCCCTGGTTTTAGTGTCTCAATTTTAATTCTGATTTAAACATTTCCTTCCATAGTTAGATGATGTTTACTTATTTTTCTTATTTCACTTTAAACCAGGCCATAAAAATGTGCGTCTCTTCATCACTCATGGAGGTCAGAACAGTCTTCTCCAGGCAGTGTACCACGCTGTTCTGGTCCTAGGAATTCCTCTGTTTGGAGATCAGTTTGATAACATGATCAGGGCTGAAAGAAAAGGCTTTGGTCTCACCATAAAACCCACTGATGTGACCAGAGAGAGACTGAGCAGCTCGATCCAAACACTCCTGCAGGACGACAGGTGGGTGAACATTATTTAAATCAATATCAGGGGTTTGTGTTCTGAAGCCTGTAAAAACCCTCACAATGCACTTTAAAGAAAGACTTCTCTACATTACTACCCTCACCATGGTAACCAGGATCTACGTTCCTACCCTCACCATGGTAACCAGGATCAACGTTCCTACCCTCACCATGGTAACCAGGATCTACGTTCCTACCTTCACCATGGTAACCAGGATCTACGTTCCTACCCTCACCATGGTAACCAGGATCTACGTTCCTACCCTCACCATGGTAACCAGGATCAACGTTCCTACCCTCACCATGGTAACCAGGATCTACGTTCCTACCCTCACCATGGTAACCAGGATCTACGTTCCTACCCTCACCATGGTAACCAGGATCTACGTTCCTACCCTCATCATGGTAACCAGGATCTACGTTCCTACCTTCACCATGGTAACCAGGATCTACATTCCTACCCTCACCATGGTAACCAGGATCTACGTTCCTACCCTCACCATGGTAACCAGGGTCTACGTTCCTACCCTCACCATGGTAACCAGGGTCTACGTTCCTACCCTCACCATGGTAACCAGGATCTACGTTCCTACCCTCACCATGGTAACCAGGATCAACGTTCCTACCCTCACCATGGTAACCAGGATCTACGTTCCTACCCTCATCATGGTAACCAGGATCTACGTTCCTACCTTCACCATGGTAACCAGGATCTACATTCCTACCCTCACCATGGTAACCAGGATCTACGTTCCTACCCTCACCATGGTAACCAGGGTCTACGTTCCTACCCTCACCATGGTAACCAGGATCTATGTTCCTACCCTCACCATGGTAACCAGAATCTACGTTCCTACCCTCATCATGGTAACCAGGATCTACGTTCCTACCTTCACCATGGTAACCAGGATCTACATTCCTACCCTCACCATGGTAACCAGGATCTACATTCGTACCCTCACCATGGTAACCAGGATCAACGTTCCTACCCTCATCATGGTAACCAGGATCTACGTTCCTACCTTCACCATGGTAACCAGGATCTACATTCCTACCCTCACCATGGTAACCAGGATCTACGTTCCTACCTTACCCATGGTAACCAGGATCAACGTTCCTACCCTCATCATGGTAACCAGGATCTACGTTCCTACCCTCATCATGGTAACCAGGATCTACGTTCCTACCCTCACCATGGTAACCAGGATCTACGTTCCTACCCTCACCATGGTAACCAGGATCTACGTTCCTACCCTCACCATGGTAACCAGGATCAACGTTCCTACCCTCACCATGGTAACCAGGATCTACGTTCCTACCCTCATCATGGTAACCAGGATCTACGTTCCTACCTTCACCATGGTAACCAGGATCTACATTCCTACCCTCACCATGGTAACCAGGATCTACGTTCCTACCCTCACCATGGTAACCAGGATCTACGTTCCTACCCTCACCATGGTAACCAGGATCTACGTTCCTACCCTCATCATGGTAACCAGGATCTACGTTCCTACCCTCATCATGGTAACCAGGATCTACGTTCCTACCCTCACCATGGTAACCAGGATCTACGTTCCTACATCACCATGGTAACCAGGATCTACGTTCCTACCCTCACCATGGTAACCAGGATCTACGTTCCTACCCTCACAATGGTAACCAGGATCAACGTTCATACCCTCACCATGGTAACCAGGATCTACGTTCCTACCCTCACCATGGTAACCAGGATCTACGTTCCTACCCTCATCATGGTAACCAGGATCTACGTTCCTACCTTCACCATGGTAACCAGGATCTACATTCCTACCCTCACCATGGTAACCAGGATCTACATTCCTACCCTCACCATGGTAACCAGGATCAACGTTCCTACCCTCATCATGGTAACCAGGATCTACGTTCCTACCTTCACCATGGTAACCAGGATCTACATTCCTACCCTCACCATGGTAACCAGGATCTACGTTCCTACCTTACCCATGGTAACCAGGATCTACGTTCCTACCCTCATCATGGTAACCAGGATCTACGTTCCTACCCTCACCATGGCAACCAGGATCTATGTTCCTACCCTCACCATGGTAACCAGGATCAACGTTCCGACGCTCACCGTGGTAACCAGGATCTACGTTTCTACCCTCATCATGGTAACCAGGATCTACGTTCCTACCCTCATCATGGTAACCAGGATCTACGTTCCTACCCTCATCATGGTAACCAGGATCTACATTCCTACCCTCACCATGGCAACCAGGATCTACGTTCCTACCCTCACCATGGTAACCAGGATCAACGTTCCGACGCTCACCGTGGTAACCAGGATCTACGTTTCTACCCTCATCATGGTAACCAGGATCTACGTTCCTACCCTCATCATGGTAACCAGGATCTACGTTTCTACCCTCTCCATGGTAACCAGGATCTACATTCCTACCCTCACCATGGTAACCAGGATCTATGTTCCAACTCCATGGTAAGTTCTGGAAGGTGACCAAAAGAACAAGGTCACAGATACAAGCGTCTGAAATAAGCTTCCTCCACAGGGTGGCTCCACAGCGTGAGGAGCTTTCCTGCTATCTGGGAAGAGCTCGAAGTCGAGCTGTTGCTCCAACGGATCGAGAGAAGCCAGATGGGGTGGTCGGGCATTTGGTTAGGATGCCCATCAAACGCCTTACCGGTGAGATGTCCCAGGAACTTTCCACCAGGAGGAGACTCAGAGGCAGACCCGGATCTTTCGGGTGAGCTCGAGGATGTAGTCGGGTGGACAGATGCCTCGGGTTCCTGTCTGAGGCTGTTGCCCTCGCGAGCCAGCCCTGGATAAGAAGATGAGGAAATAGAACCGCAAACAGTTTGTCATTTCCAACTATAGATGAATTGATTAGGTTTTCAAGGTTTGTGTTTTTGTGTTAAAAACATTTTTCTAAAAATAAGTTGATGTAAAAAATGAAGCTGAAAAATTGCAGTAAAAACGTGAAAACAGTGAGGCTGTGAAAGATGACGAGGATCCACCGTTCTTCATCTTATGTTTGTGTTTCAGGTTCAGGTCTTCAGTTCAGACCCTCAGCAAGATCCACAGATCCCATCCTGTGTCTCCAGTCCTGAGACTCACCCAGTGGGTGGAGCACATTGTGAACAGTGGTGGTGGAGCTCACCTTAAACCAGCTTCATTAGATCAATCCTGGTACCAGAGATGCCTGCTGGACTTGTTCCTCCTTCTGAGTCTGGGACTTCTTGGACCTGGGATTCTTTACTGGGTTTTATGTACAAAGAAAAATCAAAAGAATGAACACAGAAAAATGCATTGAGATTAAATATTGTTTTCTGAGACTGTTCTGGTTTATTTCTGAGTTTTGTAAATCACAGAACTAAAAAAAAACATTAAAGAAATGAATCCCCTTTAAAGTTTGGGCAGATTTTTTATCAACAAACTTTGGTAACTTGATGTAAAGCTATTGACTACCTAGGAACCAGGCTTGCTTTCCGCCTCCACGCCCTGGTGCTGATGTTGGACTGTAGTATCTACTGATAGGAGGACTGGACTGATTAGGCTCACCTGCATCCAATTACTTCATGCCATAACAGATCAGATCTCACCTCCAATCTTCATCAGTTCATTAATATGATGGGCCATTTGGGGGATGTTTGTGTTTTTCACTTACCTCTGCCACCCAGGCTTCCAAGCTTCCCCACCTGTTGGCATTTAAAGATGATTGCTAGTTGGCTGAATAAAAAGGACTGGTGCCAAGCTGAGAGAGGACCCGCCTGCAGCAATCCCTAAAGAAGCTTTTCAGTTGTTAAGATTGATTGTAAATAAATAGTTAATTTTTTTCAACATCCTACTCTTCCTCATTCTTCAGTTGTTGCTTCACACCTGGGGATTAATTATAATACAGCTTACCCGGAAGGATCCCTAGTGTCGGCCTAACCCTAGACCATACGAGTCGTAACAATTGATAACCGATACGGTTACTGATCACTGACCCATTTTAAACCTTGCTTTTATTTTTGGAACTTGCACAGCCCTGGTCCTCCTGGTTTCCTCTCCAAATCCGATGTGGCTGCTTTTTATTATTAAAACATACTGTTTTTTTCTATATGTATTTTGATGTTCCTTGAGTTCATAAGTTATCATTTTTTTTTTGTTGGTATTTGCGTCACAGTGCAAGTGATTCAAGATAATAACTGGCCAATGAGATGGCCCAATTTAAATATGTATTGGCTTTCTCTCCATATGGTGAGATATGACAGATTTGACTTACCATAGAGACATAGGAGGTCTTGGAGCTTTGCATATCCACATTCCCAATGCAGGAATTCTGCTGGTGGTCTTCATCTGATCCCTGGTTCCTCAGACCTGTGCCTGCAGATGCCAGATTAAACCAATCTGACGATTTCTTCAAATTTATATTTGTAATAGCTCATTTTTAATTACCAGCCCATAGTAATTAAGTCTGTCCATCTTGGAGTGGATCCCTCTTTCATGTGGATCTCCAATATGTCGCTTCTTTTTCCATTTCGTCGTCTTCCGCTTGTCTGGGGACAGGTCGCGGCGGCAACAACCTCAGATGGGAAGCCCAGGCTTCTCTCACCCCAGCTGCAGACTACAGCTTACCCGGAAAGTTCCCGAGTCATTACCCGGCCAGCTGTGAGACATAGTCTCTCCAGCAGGTCCGCGGTTTGCCTCTTGGTCTCCTCCTGGTGGGACGTGCCTGAAACACCTCGCCAGCAAGACACTCGGAAGGCATCCTGACCAGATGCCCGAACCACCCCATATGGCTTCTCTCGACTTGGAGGAGTGACTCGACACCTAGCACCTCCCCTTTTCTGTCTCAATGAGAGCCCAGCTACCAAGCGGAGGAAGCTCATTTTGGCTGCTTGTATCCATGATCTCATTCTTTTGGTCACCACTCACAGCTTTAGGAGTTTTTCTCCTGAGGAGTCAAGAGTCTAATTAACAAAATATTTAGTTTTGAATTGAGAACTTGCTTTGATTTAAAAGATTTTTAGTGAAAACGTTTAAGTTAAGACACTATTTTGCAGACAAAACTTTAAGGTCTCAAATTTTAAAAAAATGAATCTGTGATCAAGTATAAACATTATTATAGGATTTCATGACGACACATGTTTGATTAAATGGAACTCAGCCACAGTTTTGAAGTATTAATAGTGTAAAATAAATATTTAACATCTTTAAATGCTGCAGATATGAACCAGTTCGTGAACAATTTAGAACTGCTTCTTTTTTTTCCAACATTACTGTTTTGTCTCCATCTGCTGGTTTGATAAAAATCTAAAGGATGTGTGGAACCAGTTCATCACCACACAAGAACTAATGGTTTTTAATGTATTATTATGATCAGAAAGAAGGTTTCAAATAATAAAACTGAAGATGAAGACATAACAGGGATGATAGTGTCACCACTAGAGGAGCAAGGTGTGTGACATCCAAGTGTTACACAAAAAAACAAGTTACTGTAAAACACTGGACAATGTTACTCAGAATGATCTCACAATCACACACACATTAGAATGTTGTTAACATATAGATCTACTGTATGTATGTGGTATTTATTCACATCAGTTCGCTCCAGGCCTCTTCAAAATTGATTTAAATTTTAATATTTGTGATGGGTAATGTGTGTTTGTATTTGTGTGTGTGATCAAGAAAGTTCTGGGGTGATTCTTTTGAAATTTTCAGGATCTATCCACAATAACTGAATCAGAAAGACTTTTATTTTGATGGTCGGAATACAAGATTGGTCGGTGAACAAGAAGGCTCCTCCTCCAAGTCGAGAGGAGCCAGATGGGGTAGTTCGGGCATCCCGAGCGCCTCGCGGGCGAGGTGTTGCAGGCACGTCCCACCGGGAGGCGACCAAGAGGCAGACCCCGGACCCGCTGGAGAGACTATGTCTCCGGCTGGGGAACGACTTGGGATCCTTTCGGGTGAGCTGGAGGATGCAGCTAGGGTGAGAGAGGCTGGGGTTACCCGTTTGAGGCTGTTGCCCCCGAACCCCTACCCCCGGAAGATGACGGTACGGAACGGTGAACAAGATTCACTAGGAACTTGCTGAGGTTCTAATGTGTAAAAATTAATAATAAGAGATGTAATCTATGTAAACAAGATGAAGAAGTGATTAAAATTTGGGGTAATCCTGGTCATCGTTTAGGTCCAGAAGAGTTTTAAAGATTCTGTTTAGAGGTTGTGAAAAAAAAAAACAAGACTAAATTGTATCTCCATCATCAACCAAAATATCCATTCCATTTATTCTCTTTATAATTTTAAATAAAAGTTTTACTCATGAATACAAAAAAGGAGTGGGTAGAAGCAATGCTTACCCGCTCCCCAAACAGTCAATCAAAACTTAAAGTTCATTCTGCTTCTAACACAAATAATTATTAAATAATAACCTACTTTCATTCAAGAAAAAAAACCCTCTCTTTAAAAATCCAGACTTTCCAAAATTAATAAGATTTGATTTGAATAAAATAAAAGCTTCTAAAGGTTAAAAATGTATTTATTTTTCTTCCATTTTGCACAAAAAACATAATATGAGACAATAAATAAGCGATGTGTTGGTTTTTTTTCAAACATAATTATTTCAGAATCAGAATCTACCTTAATGATCCCACACATGGGAAGTTTGTGTGTCACAGCAAGAACTTCCTATCTGCTAAGTGAGTCGTTGTAGAGCCCGATCACGTACGGGAAGAAAGACCTCCGGTAACGAGATGTTCTCGAGCGGAGCTGTCTGAGCCTCTTGGAGAAGGAGCTCCACTGTTCGTCCAGGAGTGGGTAGAGAGGATGGTCATGATTCCTCTCTACCACTGCCTCAAGTGAGTCCTGTTTGCTGCCAATGACAGAGCCAGCCAGTCTGATTGGTTTATTCAGTCTGTTGGCGTCACTGGCTGCGATGCTGCTCCCCAGCAGATGACAGGGAAGAACAAGGAGCTGGCCACCACAGACTGGTAGAAGTATTTTTAGGGTGTAAGATTTTTGCACTCAGGTTTCAAACACAAAGACAATGTACCGTATTTTTGGGACTATAAGTCGCACTTGAGTATAAGTCGCATTTTGGGGGAAATTTAAATGGTCTCTACTTATGCAGCGCTTTTCCACCTGTGTCGGCACTTAAAGCGCTTTACATCGTAGCTCACGCTCACCCATTCACACACGATGGGGATGCTGCCATGCAAACCACCATCAGGAGCAATTGGGGTTTCGGTGTCTTTCTCAGGAACACCTCAGCATGAACTCCAGGCAGAGGATTGAACACCTGTAATATAGCAGCAACAGGTTCCAGTGAATATTTCTCAGGCATGAAGTTGCCATCAGGGCGACCCAAATGGCTCATCAGCACTACGAACTTAGCTCCGTTGTCCATACAATGTGTGATGGCCACTCTCCTGTTACAGGGCGGTCACCTTACTCACTGAGCCATCCTTCCCAACTTATTTGATTAAATTCAGACATGTTTCTTTGGAAGGCATTTTAAAATGTAAATAAAATGGAGAACAACAGGCAGTACGGTATACTACCGTTACAGGGTTAGGCCTAACCCTAACCCTAACCCATAAACAGACTGAGAACGGGCATTTGTCGATCCAGGAAAGTTCTACGGCGCATTCTCCTGATTACCGTTTCATCCATGGCCCTCACAGGTCACACTAGACTTCCTTAAAGCTCTTATTTCTGTAAATATCAAATGGCTGGAGTGCTTTGGTTAAGCTTCCAGGAATGATGGCAGGTATGGAGTTGAAAACTTTGAATTTAGTTTTGAACTGTGGCGTGATGTGTGCTCTCTGCGCATGCTGGCCGTCACAAACAGAGGTTTGTGTGCCTTTAAGAAACCATCCTAACGCTTAGCACTTTGTAAGCCATGAGTTCAGGATGTCTTGATCCGTCAGCAACTACTGTCCCTGCAACACGTTGCTCAAACACCCATGTATGAACTCGTTCCTTTGACTGTAGCCACTAAGCTTTCAACCCGCGATTAGCTTTAGTTAGAGTAACCTCCGCTTTTCTCCAGTCCCTTACAAGTTTCTCACTAACTAAAAACTTTCTTTCTCCTGCTCGCTCACCATTTTTAGCTGCATATTTCACTATTTTCAGCTTGTAATCTGCAGAAAAGGATGTTCTTTTCAGTCCCATTTTTGTTCTTCAGTTGTTTTTATGTTGAAACTATAGCGTCATCTGGCGGTAAAGTGAAAATGACGTGTGAAATGATCGTAAAAATGTTTTAATAATTCCTCATACAAGTCGCTCCGGATTTTAAGTCGCACTCCGGACTAACCTACGAAGAAACTGCAACTTATAGTCGGAAAAATACGGTATGTGTTCAAACAGGAAGAGTTAAAAAGGCTCAGTTGTCTTCGATACTGTTTTTTTTTTTGTTTTATCTCCACAGAAACTTTTCATTCTTTTTCCACAGACTCTTGGTCTTTGTGGGCGTGGCCACACCAGCGAGCTGCGCCGTGCAAGCTCTCTGCACCTCTTTTGGATCCGTTAACTTGTTGATGCTCTCCTCGTTCCCTTCATACAGGATGTCCCAGATGTCTTTTCGAGCCTTCTTTGCTGAGTTAACTGTGTGTGTGGTGGGCGTCGGAGAGCTGGAACTGGCATCTATCGGTGTGTTTGGGGGGTTAGATGATACGCAGACACTCCTTTGCTTTTCAGGCTTGTGCTTCGGTTTTAACAGATCGTCTAAAATGGAAGTATCTCCGATCAGATCGGTTAAAGAACAGCTTGTGGACGGAGTCTGGGAAGGTGAGGTTTCAGTTGAACTTGTCTTTGGTTGTCTTTGTGCATCAGGCTTTGATAAGTTGGTGAACTCAGAGGAGGAAGACGGAGAGGAAAAGGAGGGAGAGTCTATGTGATTTATCCCAAAACCCTGATTAATATCAAGTCCACCACTAGAGACACGAGCCCTCTGCATCCAGGGGACAAACTCCTCGTGATCCTCTGACATGTCACATACAAAGTCTGCTTCATTCTTCTGGGAGATCTTCTGCTTTTTGGGGAGTTCTACATCATCATTCTGTGGGATGCTCCATGAAATTTCATCATTACTTTTATTTCTGGATTCTCTTTGATTTCGACCAGATTTGTCGGCATTTTTTGGTGTCTTTTGACATTCGTGGGATTTTAGATTCACTGTTTTTGCCGGAGAGATCTGATTTGTAGAAGTTTGTGGAGAAACCGGTTCTGAGAAACACGCCGAAGCTGTTTCAGCCAGGTCGGGATTATTCGCCGAGGTGTAATACTGTCGCAGCCAAGCGACTCGCTGAGCCGAGCTGCTCCTCAGAATCTCACTGGCGAATTCACGGACGGAAGAGAAACCACATTTTTCAGCCATTTCAGCCAGTTGCTGCCTGAAGAAAGAAAAATAAAGACACAATTAAAGCACTTTTAAATCTTATAAAACACAATGATGTTAAAAACTAATCCTAAGATTCAAGTTTCATCAGATTAAATTTCTTATTTTTGATCGACCTATTTTAACAATAGTTCACTTTAACACAAAACCAGCTGCAGTAAATTTATGGCGCTCGATGAGCCTCTAGTTTGATGCCGTGCGATCATATGAATGAATTGACCAGGTGGTAGTTTGATGGTGAGCTGAATCTAGAAGCTACATCCTAATGCTTCACCCTTCAGGCCCAGTGGGAGGCTGACACAGCCCGCTGCCCGACATTCTCTTTTATGCCTGGAGAATTTTAGGTTTCAATTATTTGATCAGGAACTTGGATGTGACGTCACACACTGGTTCTCTTCTGCAGATTAAAAACGGTTGGGGTTTTTTGTTGTGGTTTATTTTGTAAATATGTAAAAAATTTATATCACTCTAATTCTCGGTCCGAGCACCAACTATACCTCCTGAGTCGGCCTGTTTTCTAAATTCCTCTCACCAGCTTCAGCGGATGATCTACAGACTTCTGATTTTAACCCAAACCAAACCTTTCAGTTAGCACCATCATACGATAGGCTGAAGTGCAAATCCCACAGGTCTGCTGGGCATAAAAATGAATAATATTCCACATATGCAGTCTGCAATGCAGAGTGAGTTTTTTTTCCTGAGCTCGCATTAAAAAACTGTTCCAACCAGAAACTGTGACAGAAAAATATTTGAAAGTGACTCCTGCTACGGCGGCATTTTTCTCTTCTGGAAAAACAATAAATAAAAGTGAGGGCTGTAAAAAAAGTAAATCATTAAATCGTTTTGGTTAAATGAGGCGATATCAATATGAGTAGTGTTTGTTTCACTCCCTGGTGAGCCCCCGGGCAGAGATACAGACCCCCCAAATACCCTCTGGGAGGGGGACTGGAGCCATAAAGGTGTCTGTGTGTGAAGGTTAGGAGAAGGGGGGCGATGGGGATGCAGAAAGACAGAGCTGTGTGTAAACACCAGGTATCTGTGGGTGCATGTAAATGCAGGTTAGGAGGTGTGTGTGTGTGTGTAAGTCCTAAGGCATCATTTTGGTTGGTCTCAGGAGGGCTGCGGTCGCGTAGGGGAAAATTCCTGCACTGTTCAGCCTGATCCTAAAGCGGGTAATCTTTGGCAGGATGCTGGGAAATAGGTGGAAGGGAAAAATTTAGAGGTGGTCTCTCAGTGAAAATACAGACGTGCACGCACACGGCAGCAGTTATCAGGCCCCAGGCGGGGGTATTCTACACCATGTGAATGCAGGGTTTAGTTTAGGCCCCCAGACTGCTAGAAATTAAGAGTTGTACCAATACCACTTTTTTAATGCGAGTACTTTTATTTGAGAACTCACTGATACGGAAATCCTTACTATTCTAACTTAAAACTAAAGACTTTATTACATTATCTTTCTTCCATTTTGAGAATAAACAAGCAGCAGGTACCCAAGTAGATGACATTGTGATCTGTAGTGAGAGGAGGGAAGAGGTGGAGGAAAAGCTGGAGAGGTGGAGGTTTGCACTAGAAAGAATCAGAATGAAGATTAGTCAGAGTAAAACAGAGTACATGTGTGTGAATGAGAGGGATCCAAATGGAAAAGTGAAGTTACAGGGAGAAGAGATAAAGAAGGAGGAAGATTTTAAGTATCTAGGATCAACAGTCCAGAGCAATGGAGAGTGTGGAAAAGAAGTGAAGAAGCGTGTTCAGGCAGGCTGGAACGGGTGGAGGAAAGTATCAGGTATGATGTGTGATAGAAGAGTTTCAGCTAGAATGAAAGGAAAAGTATACAAAACCGTGATGAGAGCGGCCATGCTGATTGGTCTAGAGACAGTGTGGTGAGAGCGGCCATGCTGATTGGTCTAGAGACAGTGTGGTGAGAGCGGCCATGCTGATTGGTCTAGAGACAGTAGCACTGAAGAAAACACAGGAAGCAGAGATGGAGGTAGCAGAGATGAAGATGCTGAGGATCTCTCTGGGAGTGACCAGGATGGACAGGATTAGAAATGAGTACATCAGAGGAACAGCACATGTTAGAGGTTTTGGGGATAAAGTTCGAGAGGCAAGACTGAGATGGTTTGGGCACGTACAGAGGAGAGAGAGTACATCAGAAGAAGGATGCTGGGTTTGGAACCACCAGGAAAGAGGACTAGAGGAAGACCAAAGAGGAGGTTCATGGATACAGTGAAGGAAGACATGAAGATAGTTGGTGTGACTGAAGAGGATGCAGCAGATAGGATTAGATAGAAGAAACTGACTTGCTGTGGCGCCCCCTAAAGGGAAAAGCCAAAAGAAGAAGAAGGTACCCAAGTGGAAAAACGCCTGACATTATGACATCATTGTTATCTGAAATTAATAGACGTCGCGTGAGACTGTTGCTTACACGAAGCCCGTTCATTTCAGATAAAAAACACCCCATTTATAACATGGTTATTTAAGAAAGAAAGAAATATTTCACCAATTATAAGTACTTTATTTAATTTATTTACCATTTAAATGATAGTTTTTTATGTTTTGATTTTGCTTCAATGTCAGTGATTATAAAGAATAGACTGATCTTCAAATTATAATCTTCATCTTCAAAATAAAGATGAATCAGAGGGTCGATCTGATTCACGTGTTCTGATTTTGTCCCAAATTGAAAATGTTTTGGAGCAAAGTCTGTGAAACACTGACTGATGTATTTGGACTTAAAGATTCCTAAACTTTAGAGTCAGGGACAAAAACTTAAACCTGCCGGCTGGGGATCTGAAACTAGATGAATCATCTGCTCAATTATTTATTTTTTATTTAATAAGGTGTATGACTTACAGCAGGCATGGGGTTCATCATATTTTTAATTTTTTTCTTTTGAATGTGCCCTATACCTTTAAATCCATTAACTTATTAAATAAACAAAAAGGTTTTTTTTTCATAAGACGTAACGGGAGACTTTTTGTTGAGGATTATTGCCTCACCAACGGAAGCTGGTCCATGATTTAATGTTACGTAAGTGAAGTAAAGAATCGTTTTGAAATCAAAAGGTCTATTTTTTATGCAAAATTTAGCTTAAAGACATAAAGTCTGTAGGTTAGAAATATTCAAAAGTGTAAAATGAAACAAAAAAATAAATGGCCCTTGTTTTCTTTGATCTTTTCGATCTCTTCCCTCAACTCTAAATACTAATATCGCTATGGTATTGGATAGGTAACAGGTTCGTGGTTCACAATCATTTTTTGGCTAGGAATCCGGTTACCTACACATGAAGGACCAATCTAACACTGTCAATTTTGAAGAAAAAAAAAATGTTTTTGATAAGTTTGTGTTTTACGGGTTTGGCTGAAATTCCACAAAATCTACAAATTTCTGTCCCTCTTCAAAATCTTGGTCCTCCATGTTGGTTTAAAAATGGCAGCTTGTGTTGTTGTATTATTACTGAAGTCGCCCAAGATTTCTGGTTCCCCAGAAACATAATGTTAGGATCCAGTGACTGGTTCCCTAGCCAGTGTGAATCATCACAGTGGCTTTGTGTCTGCCCCAAACTTGATACAGGTAACCCTAATTGTCATATCCATTTGAAGATATCCCTTAAAAACATCACCTCATAGTTTGTTATTTTATCATAGCTGCTTATTTATTACCTGCAGATGGCTTTGGGAGTTTCTCCAATAATAACAGTGGTGTGTTCTTTGTGATGCACGCTCTTGCTTCTCAGGATGACCGGATGATCTACCATTAGATGTTGACGCTGGACGGGCGTGGGAACAGGCAGAACCTCCGGTAGGGTCGCCGGGAGACTCTGTCCAATCAAAAGAAAGCAACATTAATGAAATAAAACTAGACGTAAGAGTCAGAAAATTGATTACCTGGAACCCCAGCTAAGTCTTGTGAGCATAAACACAAGTCTCACTGGAGGGTGCTAGAGCTCCTAAATTTGACATTATTTCTATCCATTATGGACCATTTCATGTTTGCAAAACAAATCTGTTAATTGGTTTTATTCCCTTCGACATAGAATCTATAAACGAGAGCATGTAGTAAATTAAGATTCAGTATGAATGTTTATCTAAACTTTTAAAGAAAAATGTAATTTACGAGTGTTTTTCTTTTACATTCATGCATATTTGAGAAATTTGCAAACTCTCCCGTCAAATTTTCAGGGGTTATTCGAACTACAAGTTCTTGGCCAAGGATTTTGTTCTCTAATTGTCCACATTCTAATGTAAGTGGGAAGTGTTTTAGGGTACGATTCTGCTCATGCTTAGTCCCTTCCCTCAGCAGGGAGTGACATTTTCATGTAAATGAACAGACAGATTCGTGCAGCATCAGTAATAACTAGGACGCTGCATCGATCCGTCCTGGTAAAGAAAGAGCTGAGCCAAAAAGCAAAGCTCTCGATTTACAAGTCGATCTAAGTTCCTACCCTCACCATGGTAACCAGGATCTACATTCCTACCCTCACCATGGTAACCATGATCTACGTTCCTACCCTCACCATGGTAACCAGGATCTACATTCCTACCCTCACCATGGTAACCATGATCTACATTCTTACCCTCACCATGGTAACCAGGATCTACGTTCCTACCCTCACCATGGTAACCAGTATCTATGTTCTTACCCTCACCGTGGTAACCAGGATCTACGTTCCTACCGTCACCATGGTAACCAGGATCTATGTTCCTACCCTCACCCATGGTAACCAGGATCTACGTTCCTACCCTCACCATGGTAACCAGATCTACGTTCTCACCCTCACCATGGTAACCAGAATCTACATTCCTACCCTCACCATGGTAACCAGCTGCAGATGGTGACAGAAAGAATGAGATCGCGGATACAAGCAGCCGAATTGATCTTCCTCCGCAGGGTGGCTGGGCTCTCATTCAGAGATTGGGTAAGGAGTTCTGCCATCCGGGAGAAGCTCCTCCTCCAGGTCGAGAGAAGCCAGATGGGGTGGTTCGAGCATCTAGTCAGGATGCCTCCCGAGCACCTCGCTGGTGAGGTATTTTGGGCACGTCCCACCGGCAGGAGACCAAGAGGCAGACCCCAGAGCCGCTGGAGAGACTATGTCTCACAGCTGGCTGGAGAACGACTCAGGATCCTTCCGGATGAGCTGGAGGATGCAGCTGGGGTAAGAGAAGCCTGAGCTTCCCGTCTAAGGTTGTTGCCTCTGCGACCCAGCCCCGGATAGGCAGAAGACGACGGAACGAACGGAAATGAACAAAGAGAAGAATTTAAAATACACGCCAGCTTTGCTAATTTAATGCACTTATCAGATTCATCAGAAATCTGCCTTTTTCAGTTCAATAGGTGTGACCTTGGTCTAAAAAAAACAATAATCAGTTGGGCTCTAAAATCTACAACAGTCAGTTTTACTTTTTGTTGTAGAGTGTCATTCATACCAAATTTAAGAGCCACACTAATTTTAATAAGTCATATTAAAGAGAAGGCAGAAAAAATGTCCTCTTGAGGATCGCTTTGGCTGTAAATCTAAGACCACTGGGTTAGCATTGTGGTGCGATGAACGTACTTCCAGGGTACCCAGCAGATCATTGGCTGGAAACTGGGAGTACATCTTGCGCTGGAACACATCACGTGCAGCTGCTCTGCTGATCAGTTCCTCCGCTTTGCTTCCACCCACCACACGTTGGTTGGAGTGTGTGTACGCCACTTCCTGCACAGACCCTGGATAAAAAATAAAAGATCCATTAGTAACAATAAGGAGTGTAACAACACATGTATTTGTGTTTTGATCAGGGACAAACCGTGCACGACTGAGCAGGAATGATTTCACGCTATCCATGTGTTTACAGCCTGCCACTTCATGTATGCCTCAATACGGAAGGCTTAGCTCATGGTGAACCGATCATGGAGAAGTTTCCTCATTGACAAGAGTCCTCCTTCCAAAACTATCCAGCTGAGTCTGGTCACATTGCTGGGCGCTATGCAACGAGTAGCATCTTACATGAGCATAATTTACCAAAAAAAACAAATACAAAGACTATTTATTGCTCACCAGCTTCTAAATTTAGAGTTTTTTACATAATCGCAGACTGAGAGCGAGGACGACATAGTCTGGAAGGTTAGGGTCTAGATCTGATTCTAGCAGCTAGCAGCTCTGGCCGTGAGTTTTCACTTTAGCAGCTTTTAGTTTCTTATCTATTTTTCAGTTGCAATCTATAATTTTTCTTGGATATCATTGTTATTATCAGACTGTTGGCCGTGTTACTGCTTATGTAACGATTGTGTCAAAAACGGCAGTGAAACGGGAGTAACTAACGGAAAGGGAGGTGAATAATTAAACAAGAGCAGTTAGAAACCTGGCTAAACCAATCCAATGGCTGCATTTCACTTTTTTCTAAAGTTTTATTGACTGTAAAAAGTGAGAATATTTAATTAAACTTATTACCAAGCAGCACATTTATTTTTCCGACTGATAATATTATTTTTTCTGTCTTTTCTTTGATTTTGTGTCTTTTCTGTGGCCCCAGGGACGGCTTGGGCCTAGTGGGAATCGAACCAGGTTCTCTTGGTCGAAAGACGGGATCCCTACCACTAGACCAACGCCCCTTGAGACCCCAACTGGATAATATTAAAACAAATAAACAAACTTTTTTGCAGTTTGTTCCAATGCTGCACCAAAAATGAACTGAACCGTGACCTCATAACCGAGGTGCGTACCAAACTGTGATTTTTGTACCGTTAAACCAGCAGTAATGTTACATGAATGAATCATTCCTAACAGGATAGTTATGGTTTGGATCGTACCTAGCACATGATCGATGCTCCCCTCTTTTCCTTTGAACTTTGGAGACGGTCGACTTTTCAGAATTGAAAACAAGACTCGTTTGGACTTTCCTGCTTTTCTTCTGCTGCTTGGAGACGTTTCCTGTTCATCTTCAGAGGATGTGTTTGTTATCATATTGTTTGTATCACTGAACCTTCGTTTCTCAGTTTGTTTCTTCGTCCTCAGTGAGACGTCTCTATCCAAGCAGGATTTTGCCTCTAAATCTAAATCCTCGGATTCGTCCAAGTAATTGAAGGAGCGTTGTTTACTAGCAGCGGCATTTTGGAGCTTATGGGTTTTTTTTCCCTCTAAAAAAGTCTTTTCATCTCTTTCTTTGTGCTTCATTATTTGTTTAAAACCTTGTTTCCATGCAGGACAATCACCTGTAAACATCTTTTCTACATTACTGCCATGTTTTCTGTCTGATCCAGTGGTTTTAGATTTAAAAGCAGACACAGTGTCACTATAAAAACATCCTTCAGCATCTGAATTACTGTCCTCTGAATCTTGTCTCTCTGGAACACTTTCGAGTAGTCTGGAGAATCCATGTTGTAAGAGACTGATTTGACCAGAACAAGAGGAAGCTTTTCCACCGCCGCGGACATTATCAGCTGATGAGATTTTATTTTTGAGGTTTTGCACCGGTTCGTCGGCTTCGCTCCCACTGCTGAAGTCTAACACATCTCTTGGGATAGTTCCTGCCTCGTTGTTTGGTTTCGGTTCAGCTGTAAGCGAATCTCCAGAATCCTTAAATAAATAAAAAAAAGAATTAAAAATAAATTATATTTTAATGCCAACTGCTGTGAATCAGTGCTTTAATTTCATCTCATTTTATTCTAGCTATTTGCTTTGAATCCAGCATCTGTGGTGTGTGTTTGTGTTTGAACATTTTGCTCTGGGGTGCGTGCACGACATCCCGTAAAGCTCGTTCATGACTGTAAATAAAGTTTACCGCATAACATTTAAATTCCTATTTGAATATTTTTACATAAAAATGGCACTGAGCATGAGCAGAGCACACACACTAGCGCACATCCTGCTTTCGTTAGAATGTGGGTATGGCGGCCAAAAACAACTGGGCGTTTGAATAGTATCCGAATGGTCGTCCACAAATGATCCATCAAATTCCTGTAACTAATACGTCGTCTTCCGCTTATCCAGGGCCGGGTCACGGGGTGAACAGCCTCAGACGGGAAGCCCAGGCTTCTCTCATCCCGGCTGCATCCTCCAGCTCACCCAGAAGGATCCCAAGTCGTTCCCCAATCAGCTGTGAGACATAGTCTCTCCAGCAGGACAGGGGTCTCCCCTTTTGGTCTCCTACCGGTTGGACGTGCCCGAAACACCTCACCAATGGGAGGCATCCTAATCAGATACCCCAAAGAGCCCATTTGGCTTCACTCGACCTGGAGGAGGAGCGGCTCTATTCCGAACTCCTTCCAGATGGCAGAACTCCTCACCCAGGATCTCTAACTAATACTCATAATGTAATTATTACCATAGAATTATCTATATGTTAACTCTAACAATGAATTACTGAATTGAACATATGAGCTTTAAAGATGGGAAACGAACAAGTAACAACTCAGAAACTCTTTGAAGAAAAATAAAAAACATTATATATTTAAACTTCGAAGTGTAAGAACATTGAAAAGTTTTTTCCTACAAGGTTTTCTATCATAAACAGGTTTCCGCTGATGGAAACGTAATCCTGATAGTTGGTACTCACATCCTCTCTGTTTGTCTCTTCCTTCTCATCACATCTGTGAGTTTTTGTTGTCATCACGCCGGCCTCCACTCGTCCTTCTCGCTAAACACACAAAAAAAATCCATTTATGGCTCAGCAACATTTATAGTATCTTTCATCTGCTAGTACCAGATGCTAACCCCAGACTCCTGGACCGGGTCATACTCACTCTCAGTCTGGTGCCGTCTGTTATGTAAGAAGGCCTAAATTTAGTGGGTGATAAGCAATAAAAGTTTTTTTTTCCTCAAAAGAGACTCAAGATGGGTATAGATTTGGCAAAACATAAAAAAAATAAGGAAATAAATTTGTTTGTTAATTTGTCTTCTGTGCCATTTATCCTTAAAGGGCCCATTTCATGCAAAATTAACTTTCTAGAGTTGTCTACCTTGTAAGAGTGATGTCCGGGCCTTATATATGCCACCAAAGGGGTTTCTAGATTGATTCAGCCCGTTTTTCATAAATTGCTGTGGATTTCTGGTACGCTCAGACAAAACAACCAATGAGCAGATGTCTAAAGTATGACGCATTTGACGTAGCCAGGACGGACTTCACACACGCCCCCCTCCGCAGCAAACCCTCCCTCCTCACCACCCGCCCGCCCTCCTCACCCGCCTCCACTCCGGCCTTACGCCCTCACAAACTCGCTTTCAACGTCCGATATACAGGCTGGTTCGCTGCTCTGCCTCTTTTTTATTTTCTTGCTTGAAACACGCTTTTTGTACCTACGCATGGGTTTACGCCTGCCTTCCCCCTCCCGCTCAGAGATGGACGGAGGAATAGCGGCTCAGTGAGAGCAGAGGGCGGAGCTTGTACTTTCTCAGGACGGACGGGGGGATGAGCGATACCCGGCCTTTCATAGTTACGGGTCTGTGACTGCGCTCCACCAAATCAATATATTTTCATAACTATGATGTAATGCATGTTGCAAACCCCACATTTTGTGTGTGTATGTGCAGAGGATACAATGTGAAAGAGTTATTTTGCATGAGATGGGCCCTTTAATTGGGTCGCTGAGGTGCTGCAGCCTATCCCAAGTGATTTCAAGCAGGAGGTTGGATACACCCCAAACAGGTCGCCTGTCTTGTTGCAGGGGCACACACACAGACAGACATTCACTCATATTCACACTCACTCCCAGGGTGTGCACATTTTTAGTGGCCAATAAACCTGACATGAATGTTTTCTGTTATTTGTTTTAAGTTTGAAAAACAAGAGAATTAGTGTCGGTGAGTCCGCAACAAAAAAATACTTGTACCATTTTGGAAAAAGTGGGATCAGAGCGACCCTCTTTAAAATAAAGTAATTTTATGCCTTTAATTTTTTCTACAGTGAGCCAAATAAGTCTTAAATTTTATGTCACGATCTTTTCTGTTTTCTTTGGAAACGCTTTGATCATGATGGTCGTTGAAGTCTTACTGATGGTAAAGAATTTGTGTTTTTATGTAGCTAACAACCTCCAACAAGTGATAAAAGTGGACGTGATATGAAGGCTTTTAACAAACCACATTATATTTCTTACCAATGGGACTCCAAAGAGAAAGACTAACGTTTAAATTCAAACTCATAATGAATAATAAATTATTTCTAACCTCTAGAATCTCGCGGGTGAGACATGTTCCTTGGGTTTCGAGTCTGAAGAGGTTCTTAATCCCAAAGAGTTCCCCCTTATGCACATCGTGGCCTTGTACTGCTTCAAAATACCTCCGGGCACTTTCCTTCCCAAAAACGGAGCACTGCAGTTGCTGATGTGACAAAAAAAAAAAAACAAAAAAAAAAAACAGATTATTTCAGTTGAGACAAGTTTTACAATCAGTCTAAAAAAAATAAATTAAAATGCACAGACTCCCCATTGTAGATTAGAAGCTACACTAGCTTTGCAATTCATGACAGATATTATTAAAGAGAGATTCGGCAGCTTTCCTTTCATGGCTTTGGCCATACAACGACCAATCACATTTCAGCCATATTTGTTTGCCAGGTAGGCTGTGTTTTAAATACTTCTCAGACGATTTTCTGGACTAGTTTAGAGTTGGGTTGGTTTATCTGGTACCTGTTTGTAAATCTGTCGGAGGTAGATAACTTCCTCAATGGTTCCCAGTGAGATCAGTCGGAGGACAGTTACATCTCTACGCTGGCCGATTCGATAAGCCCTAAGGGAGAAAGCAACGAAGGGTAGGGATAATTAGAAGATTGTTTCTCACATTGAACAGGAAAAAACAAAACACCATACCCCCTAAAAATAAAATTCCCCTTTATGACTATACACTGTGTATATTTATATCCACAACACATACAGTAGACACCTTCTTCATCATTTCCCTTTAGGGGTCGCCACAGCAAGTCAGTTTCTTTCATCTAACCCTATCTGCTGTATCCTCTTTGGTCACACCAACTACCTTCATGTCTTCCTTCACTGTATCCATGAACCTCCTCTTTGGTCTTCCTCTAGTCCTCTTTCCTGGTGGTTCCAAACCCAGCATCCTTCTTCTGATGTACTCTCTCTCTCTCCTCTGCACATGTCCAAACCATCTCAGTCTGGCCTCTCGAACTTTATCCCCAAAACCTCTAACATGTGCTTTTCTCCTGATGTACTCATTTCTAATCCTGTCCATCGTGGTCACTCCTAGAGAGATCCTCAGCATCTTCATCTCTGCTACCTCCGTCTCTGTTTCCTGTCTTTTCTTCAGTGACACTGTCTCTAGACCAATCAGCATGGCCGCTCTCACCACGGTTTTGTACACTTTCCCTTTCATTTTAGCTGAAACTCTTCTGTCACACATCACACCTGATACTTTCCTCCACCCGTTCCAGCCTGCCTGAAAACGCTTTTTCACCTCTTTTCCACACTCTCCATTGCTCTGGACTGTTGATCCTAAGTACTTAAAATCTTCCACCTTCTTTATCTCTTTATTCTCCCTGTAACCTCACTTTCTCACATAGACCAGTGGTGTCAATCTTGGATACCAAGCAAGTCTATGTGAGAACTAGTTTGAAGCAGTAATATATGTAAGGGGTTAAAATTTTAAATACGACATTTACGAACTGATTCCTTAAGTTCATGTACAGTCCAAACTATTATGCAAATTAAAATCAATCATTATCAAGTTCATTGCTTTGGTTTATCTGGATTGAATCGTATCTCAGGGCTTCTGTTTTCCCTAAATAAGATTTTTGTGATAATCAGTTCTCAGGTGAGCTGAATTACAGAAAAAAAAACAAACAAAACCTCCTAATGACTGTTCTACATTATTAAGCAGATCCATATTTCCAGCAATCTGGGAAAGAAAAATGACCTTTGCTGCTGGAAAGCAGGAAATAAGGTGGATGAAAACATTCTTTTTTTCACAGAAACGTTTGAAACAAAGTGACCTAATCCTGACCTGTCGATAGCCTGGAGATCATTAGCCGGATTCCACGTGGGATCAAATAGCACCACCACATTTGCACCGATGAAGTTTAAACCCAGACCCCCGGCCCTAAAGGGAAAAAAATGGTTTAAATTCACCACATGCTAAAAACAGATATAGTTTTTTGTTATTTCCAACTAACATGGTGGAAACCAAGCAGATGTTTATGTGAGTAGAGCTGTTGAAGTCTTTAACAATCTGGACTCTCTCTTTAGATTTGGTGGATCCATCCAACCTGCTGAAGTCCAGTCCTTCCGCCATGCAGTAGCTCTCCAAAACATCCAACAGCTGCCAAGTCAGACACACATTAAACTATTAATAAGTCCAGGCACATCATATAACCAGAGGTGTCAAGTAACGAAGTAAGACTACTTCGTTACCTTTCTCAAGTAGAAAATCTCGTTATCTTTACTTTAACGAAGTAATTATTTTTTTGTCTACTTTTTACTTTTACTCACTACTTTTTTATGCAATTATCTGTACTTTTACTTCGTTCATTTTATAAAAAGTAGTCGCTACTTTCGCCATTTTGTCACCGTTAAAATGCCGCGACTGTTTGTCGGAGTTTTTTTTTTTTTTATGAACCCTGAATGCATCAAACAAAGGAACAGATGAATGATTGGCTGAAAGGTCCAGTCAATCATTACTTTGGGGCGAGTAGCCCCGCCCACAAACTTTTAAAGAGCAGGGACGTCAATTTCCGTGTTTGAGACTCGGGCTCGGAAATCAAAGTGTTTCTGATGCTGCAACACTGAACTTTGATTGAATTATCAGTTTTTTAAAAAAAAACAACAGCAAAGAAATATTTTTTTTATTATTATTTTCAGTCTACGGTTATTGTAAACGTCTTTGCTGAAAATGTTGTAGATGGTATTTTTATAAAAATAACTTTGATCTGTGACGCACTATTTTATCTTTAGAAACAAAGCTAATTGAACTGATTCATCCATAAATAGTAGTGGATGAAGTATTTGTGCTTAAAAGCATCCAAAATGTTATTGATTAGTTTATAAAGACTGACTGAGGAGATTAAAACTACACATTGCTTAGATTTTGTATAATGCAGATGTTTGGGTTAACATAAAAAAAACCTTATATGTACACATATATTTAGATATGTATATATATAAATTTATATATACCGTCTCCTAAGTCCCGCCCCTACTGGTTTTTTAAAATCTTGTTTCCCTGGTTATTTTTTCATTTTTACAGTTCTTAAAATTTTAGAAAAAGAATCCAAGGATTTTTCCTCCTGTGTGTTTCCTTCACTCTCACTGCCTTACGAGTGCATGTAAAGGGTGTTATTTTGTCAATGGGCGTGGTTTTACTGGGTGTACGATATTTTTTGTAAAATACAATAATTTTACGTCATTAGTACGATAATCCAGCACCTCCCACCTGGCAACGCTGGTTCCAGGTGTCACGCAGGCATTATGTGGCACTCCCAACCTTATCAACTATTCAGTATTGCCTCAAAGAACTTTGAAAACTAGCTGCCTTCAAGGCTTGAAAAAGCCTTTTGGTCATTTTTTTTTCATTTATTTATTTATTTTTTAACATTGAGTGTGTTTGTGTCTTGAAGTTGGTTAAATTAGGTGATGCAGAGTGAAGCTTGATAGCTGAAGGGACGTTACATAATGCCCTGCTTATGATAATACATTTGATTGTGTTAATTAATCGATTTTCAATAAAGATTATTAAGAAATAAATGTTTCTGATTCATAAAGTTTAACACCAAAACACTTTAATTTATTATCATATTTTCTGCTCCTTAAAGCATGTGATAATAGTTAAAAAATATGTTCATACGCTTTTGTTAACAATATTCCTTTTTTTCTGAAAATTACTTTTACTTTTTTTACTTGAAGTAGTTTTAAAATCGGTTACTTTTTACTTTTACTTAAGTAGAAAACTTGAGTTGATACTTCTACTTTTACTAAAGTAGTTTTTTAACTCGGTATTTATACTTCTACTTGAGTAGAAAATGTTGGTACTTTTGACACCTCTGCATATAACACAAGATAAACACTGCTGATTATCAAGATCCATTACATGAATGCACTCATTGAAAAGATAAAATACGATCACTGCATCAACAGAAATATATCCCCTGGATAATAACCGCCCTTCAAACTGTATATTTATACACATGCTATGGGGGTAATCCTAACCCGTGCCCATTATTAAATTAATTTCCAAAAAAAAGCAAAACAAAGGGCATGAAAACAGGACCTCACAGCAGCCGCAAATATTATCACACGGTATCAAGTGGCAGCATTTATTAGACTCTGCAGACTCCAATTATCTCTAACACTCCAATTGCTCTTTCAAAATCTTTAAAACTAACCTAAAACATACAGTCTCTCTCCGGAAAACAAAGTCTGCTGCTACTGTTTTCTCTGTAAACCAGTTTGGTCCTTTAAGCGGTAAAAATTCAGACGTTCGATTTGTTCAAAGAGCATCAATTAACTCCAATAGTTTACATCCAAGAAACAGATGTGAGGTTTGAACAGAATCACAAATTTCTTTTAAAGATGAAATTACTTTCAAAGAATTTCAAACAAAATCATCTTTTTGGACGTTTTCTACAATGTTTGACAATTACTTTTCCCAAAGTTTGTTCCGTCATCTTCTGCTTGTTCCGGGGATGGGTCATGGGGGCAACAGCCTCAAACGGGCAGCCCAGTCCTCTCTCTCCCCGGCTGCATCCTCTAGCTCACCCGGAAGGATCCAGAGTTGTTCCCCGGCCAGCTGTGAGACATAGTCTCTCCAGCAGGTCTGGGGTCTCCTCCCGGTGGGACGTGCCCGAAACACCTCGCCCGCGAGGCGCACCCCATCTGGCTCCTCTAGACCTGGAGGAGGAGCGGCCCGACACCGAGCTCCTCCCGGATGGCAGAGCTCCTCACCCGATCTCTGAGTGAGAGCACAGCCACCCTGCGGAGGAAGCTCATTTCGGCCGCTTGTACCCGCAATCTCATTCTTTCGGTCACCACCCACAGCTGGTTACCATGGTAGGGTTGGAACGTAGATCCTGGTTACCATGGTGAGGGTAGGAACGTAGATCCTGGTTACCACGATGAGGGTAGTAACGTAGATCCTGGTTACCATGGTGAGGGTAGGAACGTAGATCCTGGTTACCATGGTGAGGGTAGGAACGTAGATCCTGGTTACCATAGTGAGGGTAGGAACGTAGATCCTGGTTACCATGGTGAGGGTAGGAACGTAGATCCTGGTTACCATGGTGAGGGTAGGAACATAGATCCTGGTTACCATGGTGAGCGTAGGAACATAGATCCTGGTTACCATGGTGAGGGTAGGAACGTAGATCCTGGTTACTATGGTGAGGGTTGGAATATAGATCCTGGTTACCATGGTGAGCGTAGGAACATAGATCCTGGTTACTATGGTGAGGGTAGGAACGTAGATCCTGGTTACTATGGTGAGGGTTGGAACGTAGATCCTGGTTACCACGGTGAGGGTAGGAACGTAGATCCTGGTTACCATGGTGAGCGTAGGAACATAGATCCTGGTTACTATGGTGAGGGTAGGAACGTAGATCCTGGTTACTATGGTGAGGGTTGGAACGTAGATCCTGGTTACCACGGTGAGGGTAGGAACGTAGATCCTGGTTACCACGGTGAGGGTGGGAACGTAGATCGACTTGTGAATCGAGAGCTTTGCTTTCCGGCTCAGCTCTCTCTTTACCACGACGGACCGATGCAGCGTCCTAGTTATTGCTGATGCCACACCGATCCGCCTGTCGATCTCCCACTCCATCCTTCCCCCACTCGTGAACAAGACCCCGAGATACTTAAACTCCTCCACTTGGGGCAGGAGCCTGTCCCTGACCTGCAGGGTGCATTTCACCCTTTTCCGGGCGAGGACCATGGTCTCAGATTTTCGGATTTTGGAAAAATCTTCGGATTTTCCCAAAGTCATCTTTTATTCTTATTCATGTATGTTTGGGCCATTTGCAATCTTTCCCGTCCTGTAATTGAATACTACAGTATTTAAACTGCAGGCTGTTCTTGGCCATAGATGTTGTTTTCTGCCACGCCCGCATTCTAGCACTCTAAACAGATAGTTTTCTCTTTCATCCATGCATCTTTGTAGCCAGGCTTGCACAACAGAGTGCCTCCACTCAATTTAATTCTACTTCAACAGGGATTGTGGGGATTAGTTTACAAAAAATATTCTACCTAATATTTGGTCCCACCCTTCACCTGCCCAGGTGGCAGTACTAAACGGGGAGTGAGAGGAAGGCCATTTAACTAGAGAAAGCATTTTTTGTAACAAAAATCCCGTGTTTATTTATGAGATAAGAATCGTTACCCCACAAAAATTATTCAAATGAATTCATCATTTATTCTTACCTTAGTTGACAGAGAAAAAACGAGGACTTTATTCTTCTTTTGAAGATAAAATTTAAGCAGTTTCTGCAAGACCTTCAAAAAAATAAAAGCATGTAAATAAGTGAGAAAGGATACAGCTTACGGACAAAATAACTAATAATTTACCTTCATTTTTCCACTGTACATCGGGTCTGAAAGAGCTTCAAAAGCTTCAGTTTTACATCGCTGAACAAAGTCTGGAAACTTCTCAAAGACTTTTGCACAAATGGAACCCACGTACTTCTCCTGTAGAAAATAAAAAAGAAGTCTTTTATTCCTTTTAATATTTGCTCATAAACAGTGAATTACAACAACGATCTACGTTCCAACCCTCACCTATGGTCACCAGCTGTGGGTGGTGACCGAAAGAATCAGATTGCGGGTACAAGCGGCCGAAATGAGCTTCCTCCGCAGGGTGGCTGGGCTCTCACTCAGAGATCGGGTGAGGAGCTCTGCCATCCGGGAGGAGCTCGGTGTCGAGCCGCTCCTCCTCCAGGTCGAGAGGAGCCAGATGGGGTGGTTCGGGCATCTGGTCAGGATGATCCCCGAGCGCCTCGCGGGCGAGGTGTTTCGGGCACGTCCCACCGGGAGGAGACCAAGGGGCAGACCCCAGGCCCCCTGGAGAGACTATGTCTCACAGCTGGCCGGGGAACAACTTGGGATCCTTCCAGGTGAGCTAGAGGATGCAGCCGGGGAGAGAGAGGCCTCGGCTGCCCGTTTGAGGCTGTTGCCCCCGCGACCTGACCCCGGAACAAGCGGAAGATGACGGAACGGAATGGAACAGTGAATTTGTTCACAAAACAGTATACACATATCGTACGAGATTAATTAGCATATTAGAATAGATGTAATGAAGCAAATTAGATACATATATACATATAATTACCGTATTTTCACGACCATAAGGCGCATGCAAAAGTCTAAGATTTTCTTCCAAATGGGCTGCGCGCCCTATCGTGCAGTGTGCCCTATGTGTGTTGTGGGGACCGGATGGTTTTTTCCATGCATCAACCATCGCTTCTGATTTATGACTCTATGCGTGCTCATCTCACCGCTGACGTGAAGAAACAAGTGAAGTAGATGAACACTACGCTACACTTGCTGTGATTCCGGGAGGTCTGACAACCGAACTCAACCGCTGAACATCGGCGAGAACCAACCGTTCAAGGTAAGGCTGCGAGCGGCGTGGGAACGATGGATAACCAGAGGAGACCACAGCTTAACGAAGAGTGGAAGCCAGCGCCAGGCGAGTTATGCCACAGTTTGCCAGTGGATTGTAGATGCTTGGGCAAACGTGTCTGCTGGTACTGTTGTCCGAGCTTTGCCAAAAGCAGGCATCATTTCCGAGGAGCTGCACGGTACAGAAAGTGACTCTGACAGCAAGAAAAGTGAACCTGCTATGTTGGATTTAGAGCAGCTGTTATATTCTGAAACAGAGGATGAGGACTTGTATGGATTTAATAAATGACTTTATGACGACTGTGACTAATATTTAAATAAAACCAACCAAACTCAGTTTTAATCCCAATCTATTTATAAATACACACACTTGTCTGCTTGTGTGTGTGTTGTTGTTAGGCGGGCGTACAAAGTAGAGAATATGTATTTATAACCAGCGCCCTATCATCAGGTGCTCCTTATGTGTGTATTAAATACAGAGCACACGAAACTGGGACTGCACCTTTTAATACAGTGCGCCTTTTAATACGGTACACCTTTTGGTCGTGAAAATACGATAAAGTCTCAAAAAATTTTGGTAACATTAAAGAATTTTTTAAAACTTTATACATATATTTGGTTAAACTTTTATCACAAAGACTTCAACTATTAATGTGCTTTATGGCAGGCGGAGGAATATTGCTTGACTTATTGTTGTTTTTACTTGTTTTGTACTGGTGCCCGGTGTTGGCTGAAGCAGCGCCGCATGGTTAGCGACCTTCCTTAAAATAGCCAAGTAGCTAAAGTACAGCTCCATGATTCGAACGCCTTCTGAATTAGTCTGTATGAGAAAAAAAAAAACATTCATGGCAGAAGAAGTAGACTTTATATTTCTTTGTAGTTTATCTTTTAAGCAGACCGTATCACTTTTACAGAAGAAAAGAAGACAGAAGAACGTTGCCAGCTATGAGGGATGACATCTACATCAAGTACAACTATGCAATTCAAAATAACTGCATCAATAAAGTGGCCAATACACACAACTAAATTAGGCAAGATCAACAATGAAGCCATCATGGACTGTACCTTATAGCAGCAACCCCTACGAGAGCGCCCACTTTGACAGTCACATTTCTCTGAAGATCTCAGCAGCAAAGTCACATCTTCAGTCTCGAGCACTGCCTGATACACACGCTGCTGGAAGTCTGTCAGAGTGCAGTACACCACCTGAGAGCAAGGTGTGAAAAGACACAACATCATTTCTCTGCTTTAGGTCACAACCAGAGTCTTTAAGCTGCGTTCATACTGCACATGCCAAAACAGCCAATTTGTTCATTCCGTTCTGTTCCGTCATCTTCCGCTTGCTCTGGGGTCGAGTCGCGGGGGCAACAGCCTCAAACGGGCAGCCCAGGCCTCTCTCTCCCCGGCTGCATCCTCTAGCTCACCTGGAAGGATCCCAAGTCGTTCCCCGGCCAGCTGTAAGACATAGTCTCTCCAGCATGTCCGGGGTCTGCCCCCTGGTCTCCTCCCAATTTGTTCATTTTGATGTTAATTCCACAGAGGCAAACATCATATCAAATTATGTGGCAAACAAAACCACGCAATGCGATTGCATTGATTTTGCGAATGCATCAATGTGTCAGACCTGCGACTCGGATGCATTGACATTGTGTTTTGTTAACAATTTTTTCCAACTGACAGATTCGTCAACCAATCAGAAACGTCTGTATCGCAAACATGCGATACATGCCAAATTTGAACTCTGTGACTCTCAGAGACAGATAAATGAAATGCATGGCAACGTACAGATCCAGCAAGACCATGTAATGTATACGTAGAGGACAGGTCTCCATCAGTTAATGTGAAATTGGTAACACACGTTTAGACGTGTGCGGTATAAATGCAGCTTTAGTTCTTTTCGTACCCTGTCATCTTTCTTTGGTAGTTGCTCTTTGATGAGTGTTTTTGTTCTCCTGAAGAACCAGGGGGATATTTTCTTTACCAAAGCTCTGACTGTTTCCCTCCGGGTGGCCAGAGCCCGCTTGGTTGCACTGTGTCTCTGACCTTGTTCAATGGGATCTGAAAACTTGTTCTTGAAATGTCCCGGGCTGCCCAAAAAACCTGGAATGACCCTTAAGACAAAAATGTACACATATAGAACATCAGTACAGAACCACTGTTAAAGAGGGGTTTCATCTAAAACAAACTGGACGTTATTCCCACATCAAAAACATATTTAAGGTGAATTTCTGTTTTATTCATGCATGTTTCAGTACCGTATTTTCTGTAGCATAAGCCGCTACTGTTTCCCTAGGTCTTGAATCGTGAGGTTTATACAAAGGTGTGGCTATTTGGTGAATTTTTCTTCCACCGCTAGGGCTGCTTTAACCAGACTTAGAAAAATAAAAAATATATATATACTGTATATAGACTATACCCACCAATCCATGACACACCACAACTCTTCCAGGTTGTTTTGCAAGATGGTTCCAGTGAGTCCAATTCTGATCTAATAGAGACATGAATGGAAACATCAGAAACTTAAACTGAACGAAAACTCAAAGACTCTCAATATTGAAGTTGTGCACAAAATTTAAATTTTGGAAGCTCATAGAACATACACTAGAGCGAGCTTGGCATTTGTGAGGAGCTGCGTATCCGTCCCTTTAACACGTCACTAAAACGTGATATTGATAAATTTGCCGGGTAAATAAAGTAAGTCTGATGAACGGACACACATATATTCAGATCCAAACTCAGTCACAATCTTATTTTCCAACATGATTGGAAAGAAATGTGAACGTAAACCAGGAAAAGGGACTTGCTGCCAAAAAACAATTTGGCTATAAACCAGTGTCAATTTGTCTGTTTTATCAACCCCTAAACCTGCTATTAAAGTTTTGAAAAATGTTTTGTAAATACATTCAATGTTGGTGTTTTCATTAAAAGGTCTTCAGTGATTCATTGTTGTTTTTGGCAGCCATCTAAGTTTTCGTTTTAGTCTTCGCCTTTGTACAAATTTTAATTGAAGTTTTAGTCACGTTTTTGTCACAAAAACCCAAGAGTTTTTGTCTAGTTTTCGTCAGGGAAGACTAGACTAGTTTTTAGTCTAGTTTTAGTATAAAAAAAAAAAAAAAAAAAACTTTAACAGTCGTGTCTTTATTACTGAGAATAATGCAGGTTGTTTGTTTTTTAAAAAAAAACTGCAGAGCTTTAACTTGCGCAAAACAGCAAACATTTTAAAACAACGGTAGAAAAAGTTTCAAAAAAGTCTTCTGGACAGTTTAATTCTTGATCGAGACGTTTCGACTTCTATCCAGAAATCATTTTCAATCTGAATGAAATGGACTGAAACCTGGATCCATTTATACTAACCTGAGTAAAAGGTAAAAAAAAAATAGTAAGAAGGGCTCGACCAATGAGCCTGTGTTACCTATGATGGCCATGAATGGCTCCTATTGTAGCCACAGACCAGTAAACGAACCCTATTATAAAAATGCTAAAAGCCTAGTGAAAGAAATATGCTAACGAGAGGCGTGAAACTGGGTCACGAGGTCTCATCTTTAGTCCATGGCTTCAAAAGGCTGCTGTAAATCCCGGGCAAAACGTATCTAACGCCTCCACTCCGATTCAGTGAGGGATTTTCTTTCATCACAAAGATGGCTTCTTTCACCCCTCTTTCAAACCAACCTTTCTCTCTACTTAGAATCTTCACCTCACTGTCCTCAAAAGTGTGTTTGGTGGATTTAAGATGCAGATGTACGGCAGACTGTGGACCACTAGAGGCTTCTCTTCTGTGTTGGTAAAGTCTTTTGTGGAGTGGTTGCTTCGTTTCCCCAATGTAGTGTTCTTTGCAGCTCCCTTCACTGCACCGGATTGAATAAACTACATTACTCTGTTTTTCCGTAGGCATCTTGTCTTTAGGATGTACTAGTTTCTGACGTAATGTGTTGACCGGTTTAAAGAAAACCGGGATGTCATGTTGTCTGAAGATTCTCTGTACCTTCTCGGACAATCCTGACACGTAGAGAATAGAGACTCCATTTTTTCTCTTTTCAGTTTCTGTTTCCCTCTTCTCACGTTTCTTGGACGCTCTCACCCTATTCAGGACCCATTTGGGGTATCCACAGACCGAGAGGGCTTTTTGTGTCTCCTTAGCCTCTGTGCTCGTGGGTACCTCGAGCACGAGGAGAAGGAGACACAGCATGTCCATAAAGCCCTCTCGGTCTGTGGATGCCGTACATTTTAAAACAACGTAAATAAATATAATTTTTTCAGTGAGTGAGGAACGTTGTAACTTATTCAGACTTAAAAATGACACTTCTTAATAACCTTGTAAACAAAGTAAACATTGGAATGCATTTAAAGCAGTCGTTAGTGCAACTAAACTAACTAGGAAGTTAGCAGCGCCGACAAGCTCGCATTAGCTTGAAGTTAACATGCTGTTTGTGCAAAAAATGTGGAAAACTTTAAGTTTCTGACCACCAAGCCTCTTTGTTACTGTTTTCACCATGGTTTGTTACTTCTCGGGGCTGCAGGTGTGTTGTGTAGATGGTGTGAACGTGCAGCATTGTGGGGGGCGTGCCGCCGTGAGAGACAGAATGCAGCCGCTGTGTTTTTTTTCTTTTCACAGACAGAAATGTGAAAGTCTGACGCCTATTTTGTTACGTTTTCGTCTCGTCAGCAGAAACTTGCAAACGTCTCGTCTCGTTTTCGTCACCAAAAAGTCGCATTTATTTCGTTATCGTTACGTCATCGTCATAAAAAAAAATGCTTCGTCAACAAAATCATTACGTTTTTGTCATCGTTGACGAAAACAACACTGCAGTGATTTGGGAGATATTGCATTTACAAAAATGTTACAGAAGCCTGTTCTTTAAGCCTGATTGCTTAAAGAACATGCAAACAGGCAAAAGCCCACAAAAAAAACCTCTCTTACTTTACATCTCAACTTCTTCATCGTCTGAGTGATCTGAGAGTTTGGATTTTTTATCTTGTGTGCCTCGTCAACCACCACAGCAGACCAGTCAATCCTATCGGAACAGCAAAGATCATTTAGCATCAGATTGGCACAAAACAGAAACAATCTGTGATCTTACTCATTAAATTGGTCCAGGTGGAGGCGAACAGTCTCGTATGTAGTTAGAGCGACCTCAAAGCGGCCGTTCCTAATACGAGTCAGCTCTTCCTCTTTCTTTATCCCGTGCACTACAACACAGCGAAAGTGACCCCATGTGTCCAGCTCGTCTTTCCAGTTATAAAGCACTGACAGCGGAGCTACGATAAGGAACACCTAGAAAACATTACAGACACACCATAGTAAAGATGCCAAAACAATTGGTTCTTCACCAACATTACTGATACCCACTTTACTGATGTTATTTTGCTCGCTCTGGGGTATCTGAGACTGCAGAAACTGTGGTCTATTCTTCTCAATGTCCTCCCGAGTTCCTGTTTTGTGCAACAAAGCTGCAAGTAAAGCAATGACCTGTGACAAGAGTGAAAAAAAACATTTAAATGATCAAGTCCGTGTAGTCCCTCATTCATCCAGGAGTGATCCATAGTAGAAAAAGTTTAAAAAAAGTCTTCTGGACAGTTTAATTCTTGATCGAGACGTTCCGCCAAACACACCAAACACACTTTTGATGACAGTGAGGTGAAGATTCTAAGTAGAGAGAAAGGATGGTTTGAAAGAGGGGTGAAAGAAGCCATCTTTGTGATGAAAGAGAGTCCCTTTCTGAATCGGAGTGGAGGCGTTAGAAACATTCTGCCCGGTATTTACAGCAGCCTTTTGAAGCCATGGACTAAAGATGACACCTCGTGACCCAGTTTCACGCCTCTCGTTAGCAGGAATTTGTATTCACTAGGCTTTTAGCATTTTTATAATAGGGTTCGTTTACTGGTCTGTGGTTTGGTAAGTATGGTACATTGGGGTTCTGTCCTCTAATTCTATCTACTATTCTCTGCCAGACTGCCTTGGCTCTTTCCCCGCACTCCCTACTCTAACCCTCTACCCTAAACCCCTGGCTTTCTATCTCATTCATTGTTCTCAATTGTCTGTTTATTTAGAATTACACTGCTAGTTGGTACAATACAATTCACATGTTGTCCACTTCTCTCCCTCCTCTCTGGGAGAGAGCCCCATTCAGGACTCTGCGTTCCTGTCCTGGGCATGGCCACACCAAGGAGACCTCCGCGCTTCTTCAAGGTTTGAAAGAAGGGTGAAGGAAGCCATCTTTGTGATGAAAGAGAGTCCCTCACTGAATCGAAGTGGAGGCGTTAGATACATTCTGCCCGGTATTTACAGCAGCCTTTTGAAGCCATGGACTAAAGATGACACCTCGTGACCCCGTTTCACGCCTCTCGTTAGCAGGAATTTCTATTCACTAGGCTTTTAGCATTTTTATAATAAGGTTCGTTTACGGGTCTGTGGCTACAATAGGAGCCATTCACGGCCATCATAGGTAACACAGGCTCATTGGTCGAGCCCTTCTTACTATTTTTTTTACCTTTTACTCAGGTTAGTATAAATAAATCCAGGTTTCAGTCCATTTCATTCAGATTGAAAATGATTTCCGGATGGAAGTCGAAACGTCTCGATCAAGAATTAAACTGTCCAGAAGACTTTTTTGAAACTTTTTCTACTATCTAAATGATCAAATTTTCCAAAATTTTTCTTTTGATTTTTTGAAGCTTGGTATTCGTACCTGCACTGTTTTTCCGAGACCCATGTCATCTCCAAGAATACAACCAGTGGATTGGATATAATTTTTATAAATAAACAGGATTCCTTCTCTCTGGTAATCCCTGAGGTATCTGTTGATGGTGTATGGGACTTTGTCTCCATTGCCCAAATGAAAGGGTATGCTGACATTAGGATCAATAAAAACACTAGGAAATAAAGGTTTCTCCTGATCACAAGAATTCAATCTTGTTTTGGAGAGTTTATCCATATGCATGTCTTCTTCGTCTTCTTCTGCATCTTTAGTGAATGTCACCAACACTGCGTCGTTATAGGTGGTTGGTTTCCAGCTAATTTCTTCCCGCAGGGCGCCATTGCTTAAGTTAGAAGTTGAACAGGAGTCGCCTTCATGCCGTAAAACTGTAAAAGACATTTATACACAATCATGAATTCAATATGAGATCTTCTTCTTCTTCTCCTTTCGGCATTTCCCTTCAGGGGTCGCCACAGCAAGTCAGTTTCTTCCATCTAACCCTATCTGCTGCATCCTCTTCGGTCACGCCAACTATCTTCATGTCTTCCTTCACTGTATCCATGAACCTCCTCTTTGGTCTTCCTCTAGCCCTCTTTCCTGGTGGTTCCAAATCCAGCATCCTTCTGCCGATGTACTCGGTCTCTCTCCTCTGTACATGTCCAAACCATCTCAGTCTGGCCTCCCGGACTTTATCTCCAAAACCTCTAACATGTGCTGTTCCTCTGATATACTCATTTCTGATTCTGTCCATCCTGGTCACTCCCAGAGAGATCCTCAGCATCTTCATCTCTGCTACCTCCATCTCTGCTTCCTGTCTTTTCCTCAGTGGCACTGTCTCTAGACCAAACAGCATGGCGGGTCTCACCACGGTTTTGTACACTTTTCCTTTCATTTTAGCTGAAACTCTTCTGTCACACATCACACCTGATACTTTTCTCCACCCGTTCCAGCCTGCTTGAACACGCTTCTTCACCTCTTTTCCACACTCTCCGTTGCTCTGGACTGTTGATCCCAAGTACTTAAAATCTTCCACCTTGTTTATCTCTTCTCCCTGTAACCTCACTTTTCCATTTGGATCCCTCTCATTCACACACATGTACTCTGTCTTACTCTGACTAATCTTCATTCCTCTTCTTTCTAGTGCAAACCTCCACCTCTCCAGCTTTTCCTCCACCTCTTCCCTCCTCTCACTACAGATCACAATGTCATCTGCAAACATCATTGTCCATGGAGATTCCTGTCTGACCTCGTCTGTCAGCCTATCCATCACCATAGCAAACAGCAAAGGACTCAGAGCAGATCCTTGGTGCAGTCCCACCCCCACACTGAACTCCTCTGTCTCACCTACAGCACACCTCACCACTGTCTTACAGCCCTCATACATGTCCTGAACCGCTCTAACATACTTCTCTGTCACACCAGACTTCCTCATACAATACCATAGTTCTTCTCTAGGTACCCTGTCATACGCTTTCTCAAGATCTACAAAGACACAGTGCAGCTCCCTCTGACCTTCCCTGTACTTCTCTATCAGCATCCTCAAGGCAAATACTGCATCTGTAGTGCTCTTTTTAGGCATAAAACCATACTGCTGCTCACAAATTCTTACTTCAGACCTTAGCCTAGCTTCGACAACTTTTTCCCATAACTTCATCGTATGGCTGATCAGTTTAATTCCTCTGTAGTTACCACAACTCTGTACATCTCCCTTGTTCTTAAAAACAGGAACTAGCACACTTCTTCTCCATTCATCAGGCATCTTCTCACTTTCTAATATTCTGTTAAACAGCCCAGTCAGAAACTCTACTGCCACCTCACCTAAACACTTCCATACTTCTATAGGGATTCCGTCAGGGCCGAGAGCCTTTCCACTCTTCATCCTCTTCAGTGCCCTCTTTATTTCTACCTTACTGATCCTAGCCACTTTCCGGTCCACTTTGGTAACGTTTTCTACTCTTTGTTCTCTTTCATTCTCTTCATTCATCAACTCTTCAAAGTACTCTTTCCATCTTCCCATCACATTACTGGCATCTGTCAAGAGACATCCATTCCTGTCTTTAATCACCCTAACTTGCTGCACATCCTTCCCATCTTTGTCTCTCTGTCTTGCCAACCTGTATAGGTCCATCTCTCCCTCCTTGCTGTTCAGCTTAGCATACAAGTCGTCGAAGGCTGCTTGTTTTGCCTTGAATTCAATATGAGATGCACAGTTGAAATCAAACATTTACATTCAACACATAAAAACACAATTTTTTTCTCACTATCTGACATAAAATAAAAAAACTTTTCCTGTTTTATGACAATTACAATTATTTCTATTTGGTAAATGTCAGAATTAAGATACTAGGATTATTTTAGACAAATTTTTATTAAATTTATCAAAGTCAAAAGTTCAAACATTTTATTAGTATTTAGTACTACGCCCTTAATCTGCCGTACTTTGGTCAAACGTGTTAGATTTCCTTCCAAAACTTTCTCAAAAGAGTTGGAAGGAATTTTGGCCCATTCCTCTTGACAGAACTGGTATAACTGAGCCAAGTTCGTAAGCCGCCTTGCATGTACACGCCTTTTCAGCTGTGACCAAAAATGTTCAAAAGGATTTCGATCTGGGCTCTGGGATGGCCTCTCAAAAACCTTGACTTTATAACCCTTAAGCCACTTTGTAACCAGTTTGATGGTATGGTTCGAGTCATTGTCCATCTGGAAGGCCTTTTGCGACTAAGGTATCTTGCTGATGTCTTCAGATGTTGCTTCAATATTTAAACATACTATTCTTTTCTCATAATGTCGTCTCATTTGTGAAGTGCAGTAGTCCCTCCAGCAGCAAAAACAAACCCACAACATGATGCCGCCACCCCCATGTTTTACAGTTAGAGTGGCGTTCTAAGGCCAGCAGGTTTCCTTCTTTTTCCTCCAAACATAACAATGGTCATTGTGGCCAAAACAGCTCGGTTTTAGTTTCATCAGACATCAGGAAATGTCTCCAAAAATAAAAGTCGTTCTCATTGTGTACATTAGTAAACTTTAATTTATATTAATTTCTATGTTTCTTTTGGAGGAACGTCTTCTTTCTGGCAGAGTAACCGTACAGCTCGTGTCTGTACAGAACTCCTTTCACATTTGTACCATTTTCAGCCACCATTTATAAAACTTCTTTTTCTTCATCCTTGGAATGTTCTGAACATTTCGGATCTTAGAATGTCCATTTCTGGGATACAAAACTTATCTCCTTCCTGAGTGATCTGATGGCAAAACTTTCCCCTGAAGTTTAATCTTGCCAACAATTGTCTGAACAGATGAAAGTAGTACCTTCAAGAATCTAGAAATCACACCCAAGGATGAACCACGTCTATGAATGTCTTCTTCATCCGTTCCGTTCCGTCATCTTCCGCTTGTTCCGGGGTCGGGTCGCGGGGGCAACAGCCTCAAACGGGAAGCCCAGGTCTCTCTCTCCCCGGCTATATCTTCCAGCTCACGCGGAAGGATCCCAAGTCGTTCCCCGGCCAGCTGTGAGACATAGTCTCTCCTGCAGGTCCGGGGTCTGCCCCTTGGTCTCCTCCCGGTGGAACGTGCCCGGAACACCTTGCCCACGAGGCGCTCGGGGGGCATCTTGACCACATCTTGACCAGAACCACCCCATCTGGCTCCTCTCGACCTGGAGGAGGAGCGGCTCGACACCGAGCTCCTCCCGGATGGCAGAGCTCCTCACCCAATCTCTGAGTGAGAGCCCAGCCACCCTGCGGAGGAAGCTCATTTCGGCCGCTTGTACCCGCAATCTCATTCTTTCGGTCACCATCCACAGCTGGTGACCATAGGTGAAGGTTGGAACGTAGGTCCTGTTTACCATGGTGAGGGTAGGAACGTAGATCCTGGTTACCATAGTGAGGGTTGGAACATAGATCCTGGTTACCATGGTGAGGGTAGGAACGTAGATACTGTTTACCATGGTGAGGGTAGGAACGTAGATCCTGGTTACCATGGTGAGGGTTGGAACGTACAGTAGATCCTGGTTACCATGGTGAGGGTAGGAACATAGATCCTGGTTACCATGGTGAGGGGAGGAACGTAGATCCTGTTTACCACGGTGAGGGTAGGAACGTAGATCCTGGTTACCATGGTGAGGGTAGGAACATAGATCCTGGTTACCACGGTGAGGGTAGGAACGTAGATCCTGGTTACCTTGGTGAGGGTTGGAACGTACAGTAGATCCTGGTTACCATGGTGAGGGTAGGAACATAGATCCTGGTTACCATGGTGAGGGGAGGAACGTAGATCCTGGTTACCATGGTGAGGGTGGGAACGTAGATCCTGGTTACTATGGTGAGGGGAGGAACATAGAACTTGTGAACTTGTCCACCACCTCCAAGGTGTGATCGCCAATGGAGATTGTGGGAAACAGGAGTTCCGTTCCGTCATCTTCCACTCATCCGGGGGCGGGTCACGGGGGCAACAGCCTCAGACAAGAAGCCCAGGCTTCTCCCACCCTGGCTGCATCCTCCAGCTCACCCGGAAGGATCCCAAGTCTTTCTCCGGCCAGCTGTGAGACATAGTCTCTCCAGTAGGTCCGGGGTCTGCCCCTTGGTCTCCTCCCGGTGGGACGTGCCCGAAACACCTCGCCGGCGAGGCGCTCCACCCCATTTGGCTCCTCTCGACCTGGAGGAGGAGCGGCTCGACACCAAGCTCTTCCCGTATGGCAGAGCTCCTCACCCGATCTCTGAGTGAGAGCACAGCCACCCTGCGGAGGAAGCTCATTTCGGCCGCTTGTACCCGCGACCTCATTCTTTCGGTCACCACCCACAGCTGGTTACCATGGTGAGGGTAGGAACGTAGATGCTGGTTACCATGGTGAGGGTAGGAACATAGATCGACTTGTAAATCAAGAGCTTTGCTTTTCGGCTCAGCTCTCTCTTTACCACGAAGGACCGATGCAGCGTCCTAGTTACTGCTGATGCCGCACCGATCCGCCTGTCGATCTCCCGCTCCAACCTTCCCCACTAGTGAACAAGACCCCGAGATACTTAAACTCCTCCACTTGGGGCAGGACCCTGTAACTGACTCGCAGGGGGCATTCCACCCTTTTCCGGGCGAGGATCTCTATTTCTAATTAAGTTAATTAGACACTGGTGTGAATCTAATTAACATAAATGCTGTAAATGAACCAATCAGAAGCTTTTAAGAATTTCTCAAATCTACTTTAAATCATTTGAAGATTTTATGTGAACTTTACAAATATTTTTGCTTGCATTAAAATAAAAAAAATTCAAATAATATCATGTGAATAAAATTAAGCCAAATATTTTTTTTTTTTTAAGTAATTAAGTTAAATCTGCATTAAAAAATGAAAACATAAATGAATGTAGTTAAAAATGTATCTTTTAAATGTAATTTTAATGATCTTATATTTACACATTATTTAAATAACTCTTAGCATTTTTAGCCACCAAAACTAACTTTAATAAAAAGTATACCAAATATTAAAAAGCTGTAAATTATAAGTATTTTATAAGCTTATAAAAACAGAGAAAAATAAAGAATTTAAAAAAATATCAAACCTTTTTCAGCATCAGAGCTTGAAGCCATCAGGCTAGGCTAGTTAGCACAGTTAGCTTTCAGGTTAAAATCTACTAAAATAAAAAAGTTAAGGAATTAAAAATTAAACTATAAAATGCGTTTGTAAGTTTTATGTTTCACAAGTCAATCGGTTAAACTTTTTTCGCAGCTTTGCTTCATTTTAACTCATAAAAACGCAAAAACAGAGAAACGCGTCAAGCGAGCTGGCAGGATGTTTATGTATCTTAACAATGACCAACGCACTTTTCACAATAAATGTTTTAAGTTTGTTTTTATAAAATAAAAGCTCTATTAATTTTTCACACTAACTTAAAAAAAATAATTTTAAAAATAATTTCTTGTCACATTCTTAAAAAGTCTTCTTCTTCTCCTTCCTCCATTCCCCTCCAGGGGGCGCCACATCAAGTCAGTTTCTTCCATCTAACCCTGTCTCCTGCATCCTCTTTGGTCACACCAACTATCTTCATGTCTTCCTTCACTGTATCCATGAACCTCCTCTTTGGTCTTCCTCTAGTCCTCTTTCCTGGTGGCTCCAAATCCAGCATCCTTCTTCTGATGTACTCTCTCTCTCTCCTCTGCACATGTCCAAACCATCTCAGTCTGACCTCTCTGACTTTAAAACCTCTAACATGTGCTGTTCCTCTGATCCTGTTCATCCTGGTCACTCCCAGAGAGATCCTCAGCATCTTCATCTCTGCTACAAACATCTCTGTTTCCTGTCTTTTCCTCAGTGCCACTGTCTCTAGACCAATCAGCATGGCCGCTCTCGCCACACTGTCTCTAGACCAATCAGCATGGCCGCTCTCGCCACACTGTCTCTAGACCAATCAGCATGGCCGCTCTCGCCACACTGTCTCTAGACCAATCAGCATGGCCGCTCTCCCAACACTGTCTCTAGACCAATCAGCATGGCCGCTCTCATCACACTGTCTCTAGACCAATCAGCATGGCCGCTCTCACCACACTGTCTCTAGACCAATCAGCATGGCCGCTCTCACCACACTGTCTCTAGACCAATCAGCATGGCCGCTCTAACCATGGTTTTGTACACTTTTCCTTTCATTTTAGCTGAAACTCTTCAGTCACACATCAAACCTGATACTTTTCTCCACCCATTCCAGCCTTGCCTGCACACGCTTCTTCACCTTTTCTCCACACTCTCCATTGCTCTGGACTGTTGATCCTAGATACTTAAAATCTTCCACCTTCTTTATCTCTTCTCCCTGTAACCTCACTTTTCCATTTGGATCCCTCTCATTCACACACATGTAACTCTGTTTTACTCTGACTAATCTTCATTCCTCTTCTTTCTAGTGCAAACCTCCACCTCTCCAGCTTTTCCTCCACCTCTTCCCTCCTCTCACTACAGATCACAATGTCATCTGCAAACATCATTGTCCATGGAGATTACTGTCTGACCTCGTCTGTCAGCCTGTCCATCACCATAGCAACCAGCAAAGGGCTCAGAGCAGATCCTTGGTGCAGTCCCACCACCACACTGAACTCCTCTGTCTCACCTACAGCACACCTCACCACTGTCTTACAGCCCTCATACATGTCCTGGACCACTCTAACATACTTCTCTGTCACACCAGACTTCCTCATACAATACCATAGTTCTGCTTTAGGTACCCTGTCATACGCTTTCTCAAGATCTACGAAGACACAGTACAGCTCCCTCTGACCTTCCCTGTACTTCTCTATCAGCATCCTCAAGGCAAATACTGCATCTGTAGTGCTCTTTTTAGGTATAAAACCATACTGCTGCTCGCAAATTCGTACTTCAGACCTTAGCCTTGCTTCGACAACTTTTTCCCCAACTTTTATTTTCTTTTCAACAACTTTTTACATTTTTTCTCATTAAATTATTTACAAGAAAACTTTTATTTCCTTTGATAGAATAAAAATTCTTTTGATGTTATTTTTACTTAATAAATCATGTGCTGTTTCTAAAAAGACTTCAGTTTTTTCTTTAGTTATGTCATGCTTTTTTAAACTTTGTGAACATTTCACTAAAACTAAAGTCAAAGAAAAGAATACATCCCAAGTTAATTTTAAAAATCAGTTTAAATCCATTACGTTGGTCCCAGAGGCGTTGGCCTTGTGGTAGAGATGGTGAACAGTCTTTTCAGCCACGGAGATTTCAGACAAAAAACTGCAACCTAGGCTATTTGAGCCATGGGATAAAAATGACTAAAAGCAATTATTTTCTGTAGTGCAACTGTTCATTTACAATAAAATTTTTACATAAAATATCACAATATTTTCCAAGTTTGGTTGTCCTCCACGAATGTTGTGACTGATGCCACGAAGGAAGGCAGGGATGGTCTTCTTGCCTGTGTTTAAGTCAAGCACAAGGTTGTGTAGACGAACCTGAAGCTCCTGGTACACCATCTTCCTACGCTTGGAAGATGGTGTACTAGGAAGGAAGATAGAGGCCTTGGGACCGACCCTGGATCACGTAGAGCTGGGTGAAGAGCCTTTGAGAAACCGAAAAGGTGCCATCCATGCACCACTCATCACAGGCTGCTAGCTCCTGCAGATGACGTGGGGTGAGGAATATGATGACACGCTCATCTGCTTCCTCCCCATTGTCATAGTGGAGGTGGGATGCCCAGTCACCGGTGATGGCCAGGTCCTGCAGAGACTGAGGATCCGGCCAAGAAACTGCAACCTAGGCTATTTACAAAATATCACAATGTTTTACATAAAATATCACAATTTTCTGCATAAATTAGGTTTTTGGCCCAAATGTCTGAGGCTGAAATGTCCTAAATTTGTGGCCCACATGGCTCAAATATCCTAGGTTGCAGGTTTTTGGCCCTAATGTCCGAGGCTGAAATCTCCGAGGCTGAAATGTCCTAGAACTGGTAGAGATACGTCTTTCGACCGGGGTAACCTGGTTCGATTCCCACTGGGCCTATGACCTCCTTGGGACTACTGGAGATAAGAGAAAAAAAACATCAATTAAAAAAACAATCCATTTCTAGGTTGCCTTGTTTCATTGCATGGTGGTGCAGTGGTTAGCACAGTCACCTCACAGCAAGAAGGTCAGGGTTACAATCCCGGAGTGGGCACGAGGCTTGAAACACTGGCCTTTCTGTGCGGAGTTTACATGTTCGCCTCGTATATGCGTGAATTTTCTCCAGGTACTCCTGTTTCCGCTGGATTGATTTGCTGCCGAGTGTGAAGCAGCCGGGATGGAATTAGCGCCTCCAAATCCGCGACCATGGTCCTCGCCCGGAAAAGGGTGGAATGCCCCTTGCGGGTCAGGGACAGGGTCCTGCCCCAAGTGGAGGAGTTTAAGTATCTCAGGGTCTTGTTCACAAATGGGGGAAGGACGGAACGGGAGATCGACAGGTGGATCGGTGCGGCATCAGCAATAACTAGGACGCTGCATCGGTCCTTCGTGGTAAAGAGAGAGCTGAGCCGAAAAGCAAAGCTCTTGATTTACAAGTCGATCTATGTTCCTACCCTCACCATGGTAACCAGTATCTACGTTCCTACCCTCACCATGGTAACCAGCTGTGGGTGGTGACCGAAAGAATGAGGTCGCGGGTACAAGCGGCCGAAATGAGCTTCCTCCGCAGGGTGGCTGTGCTCTCACTCAGAGATCGGGTGAGGAGCTCTGCCATACGGGAAGAGCTCGGTGTCGAGCCGCTCCTCCTCCAGGTCGAGAGGAGCCAAATGGGGTGGTTTGGGCATCTGGTCAGGATGCCCCCCGAGCGCCTCGCAGGCGAGGTGTTTCGGGCACGTCCCACCGGGAGGAGACCAAGGGGCAGACCCCGGACCTACTGGAGAGACTATGTCTCACAGCTGGCCGGAGAAAGACTTGGGATCCTTCCGGGTGAGCTGGAGGATGCAGCCAGGGTGAGAGAAGCCTGGGCTTCTTGTCTGAGGCTGTTGCCCCCGTGACCCGCCCCCGGATGAGTGGAACATGACGGAACGGAACTCCTGTTTCCCACAATCTCCATTGGCGATCACACCTTGGAGGTGGTGGACAAGTTCACTTACCTTGGCTCCACAATCTCCAAAAACCAATCCCTGGACATCGAGTTAAACGTCAGGACAGGCAAAGTAAAAACCGCCATGGCCTGACTGACTGACTCTCAGCACAAAAAATGAAGGCCCAGCGAATGTGCATGCTGAGGATGGTCGAGCACCTTTCTGTACGGCAATGAAACTTGGAAATGTTTGCCAAGAGCGGAGACTAAACACTTTCCACTGCGTAAGCTCAGACGTCTCCTAGGCATCGCCTGGCAAGATTGAGTATCCAACACGGACATCCTGACCCAGATTAGCATGTCCAGTATGTTCGCCATCCTCTCCCAGAGGCGCCTGCACTGGCTAGGCCATGTAGGCAGGATGGACGATGGCCGCATTCCAAAAGACATTCTTTATGGGGAGCTGGCCACTGGAAAGCGGCCATCTGGACGACCTGCCCTCCGCTTCAAAGATGCCTGGGATCTGAAGTCTTGCAACATCAACGCAGCAGATCTCGAGTCAGGGAACTCTGACTACTAAAGGTGGCATGCAACTGACAAATTTGGTATCAAACAGGCCGAGGAGAACAGGGAGATCGAGCACAAAGCCATTAAGACCCGGAAACAGCAAAAAAAAAAAAAAAAAATTCAGTCTGCCACTGCTCCCCCCACGACTCATTCGGCCTATCACATTGGCAGCAAGTGTTATAGGAGCTGCAGCTCCCCCATTGGCTTATTCAGCCAGAACCGACTCTTCAAAAACACCCAGGTGCAAAGTAGTACCCAGGTCCAAAGTCCATTGTCTCTAGGGACAGAAGGATGCCAACAACTCTGGCTTCCTCCCACTCTCCAAAAACACACACCTATGTTAATTGGCTGCAACGAAATTGCCCCTATATGTGCATGGATGGTTGTCTGTGTGTGGTCCCGACTCCCGCAACATACTGGTGACCTGTTCAGGATGTATCCTGCCTCTTGCCTGAATTTAGCTAGGATAGGCTTTGGCAACCCCAGCACCCCATTAGGGTCATATGGTTTAGAAGATGAAACAAAAACATTGTTGCATTGTATTATTTTCAAAAGACCAGAGAAAGAGATTTTTGGCCAAAAAAATGTAATTCTAACATTGGAATTATCTTAAAAAGTAAGTTTTTTGAGATTTTAAATATTCTCATCTGCAGTTTCAGACTCAGTTTTTTCCTGTACTCCTCTTAGTGGTTAGCATGAGAATTGAAAAAAATGGAAATCCCACACTTCTTTTCACAAATGAAAACCAAAACTGATCATGGCCCACTTGAAACAATCTCTCAACAAAGTCATCAAGTCATCTGTGAAAACGTCTGTTTATGAAAACTTCTTATCTGAGGCCAGTGATCTATTTATCCCAACTTTCCCGCTTCAGCGGTGATGTATTATTGAAAACGAGGCCAGAAAAGACTCTCGTGGTTCAGTGAGAGAACAAGTGTGTGAGAGATCTAGTGTAATATGTAAACTGTTTGACATCAGTGTTTGGGCTTTCTTTATGAGAACATCTGCAGCAGCTGCCCAATAAATTCCCGGTGTTGAGAAAGCGGGGAGGGAAAGTTCCATTTTTGTTAGGCAGTGTACCATGGTGAGACGTGGACCTCATCTGTAGCTCCATGGATAGAGTTTAGGGAAAGTCAAATCATGGATGGAGAACAGACACAGTTTCACTTTATTCATGCCAACGTGTTTGTTATCGTTCACTCCACATGCAAAGTATTTGGTCAGATGTGTGTGGTAGTTTTGATCCCTCTGCACATAGAATGTGGGCAAGGCATTAAGCACTCGTGGTGCCTGTGCGTGAATCCGTAACACTTTTTGTGAATACAATATTTCTAAAACCACTGAAGGGATTTTAAATGGACTGTAATTATTCACCACCAACTATTGATGAACTGATTTGGTTATCAGGCTGATGCGATTAAAAGTCAAGGTCACAAAGCTGAAAGTCACAGATTTTTGTGAATATGAAACCTTCCAGAGCATTAAAGGTACAGTAATGAAACTGCCTACAGTTACTAAGTACCAACCATAGATTACCTGAGTTCTTGTGAACGCAATATACCCCAGACCAGTAAAGAATTTTTGATAAAACTACCAAAAAGAGCTCAGTACCGAGTATAGACTTAGTCATTTAGTTTGCAAATGTTAAATGTGTGCAAGAAAGTCCAATGTCTGATTGGTCAATCTCCCAAAAAATTGTGTAGTCTTTGTAAATAATAATAACCATAAAAATTTTTTTATCATTATCAAAAGTAAAGCGCAGACAACAAACAACATTAAGTTGGGTGCCCTGGCAGTGAGAATCTGTCCTTATTTACCCATCTATATGGACTAATGTATCAACTTTAAATGATATTATTTAGAGGATTTTTTAAAATAAGAATTCATATTGTAAGATTGGGGCTGCAAGGTGGAGCAGTGAGGTGCACTGTGGCCTCACAGCAAGAAGGTTATGGGTTGAAAAGCTGGCCTTTCTGTGTGGCATTTGCATTTGACGGGTGACCTGTTTGGATCGTACCCCGACTCTCCGTCATTACCAGCTTGGATAGGCATCGATGTGACCCTGACAAGGATAAGAAGTTCAGACTTGCTATAATATCACACAGTAAAAGGATTTCTCTAACTTCTCTTTGGTCACACCAACTATCTTCATGTCTTCCTTCACTGTATCCATGAACCTCCTCTTTGGTCTTCCTCTAGTCCTCTTTCCTGGTGGTTCCAAACCCAGCATCCTTCTTCTGATGTACTCTCTCTCTCTCCTCTGTACATGTCCAAACCATCTCAGTCTTGCCTCTCTGACTTTAAAACCTCTAACATGTGCTGTTCCTCTGATCCTGTCCATCCTGGTCACTCCCAGAGAGATCCTCAGCATCTTCATCTCTGCTACCTCCATCTCTGCTTCCTGTCTTTTCCTCAGTGTCACTGTCTCTAGACCAATGAGCATGGCCGGTCTCACTACGGTTTTGTACACTTTCCTTTTCATTCTAGCTGAAACTCTTCTGTCCCACATCATACCTGATACTTTCCTCCACCCGTTCCATCTTACCTGCACACGCTTCTTCACCTCTTTTCCACACTCTCCATTGCTCTGGACTGTTGATCCATAGGGATCGATGTGACCCTGACAAGGATAAGAAGTTCAGAATGGCTATAATATCACACAGTAAAATGATTTCTCTAATTTGTCTTAAAAACATGATTAGGTTTATAATTTTTCTGCTATCGTCTCATGATTTAATTTGTTCAAATTCTAACATTAAAATGATGCAGTGTCGTATTGAAACTCAAGCGGCACGGTGGCGCAGTGGGTGGCACAGAGGCCTCACAGCAAGAAGGTCGTGGGTTCGAGTCCCAGGTGGGGACGAGACTTGGAACACTGTTCTTTCTGTGTGGAGTTTGCATGTTCTCCCTGTGTCTGCGTGGGTCTCCTCCAGGTACTCCGGTTTCCTTCCACCCTCCAAAGACATGCATGTTCGGTTGATTATCCGGTGCCAAATTGGCCGTAGGAATGAGTTTGTGTGTGTATGGTTGTATGTGTGTGGCCCCGTGACAGACAGGCGACCTGTTCGAGGTGTACCCTACCCCTCGTCTTGAATCAGCCAGAATGGGCCCCGGCAACCCCGAAAGGGATATGCAGATAAGAAGGTGAATGAAACTCTGAAATCTTCATTTCACAGAGAAAAGAAACAAGATGAAAATAGTCTGTTTCTGCTTTCTTCCTCAACAGTGCATTCTTCATAATCTCATGGCATAGGAATAAAACTTATTTTTTCATCCCCTGAATGAATAATTTGGGGATCTTCATGTAACACATCTACCCAGTTCATAAAATTTCTCCCCTTCTTTCTACAACCTACTTCATCCTTTAAAAAATCCCTCCGCAGTTCGTCCCTAGAATTATACTTTTCATTTCAATATGATCATTGTGGCTAAATTAAAATGAGCTTTGAATAAAACATGAATGGTGTTCATAATTAGTGGTTGAAGGAAGAGGACCTGAATAGGAGTCTTGTCTTTTACTCAAGACCTTTGGAAACACTCTTTACTTTCATGAGTCAGAGGATCCACGGCAGGCCAAGAGCAACAACAAGCGTGCCAAACCTGACAGTTTCAGCTTCATAAGCACTGATTGCAAAGACGGAGAAAGCCTTTGATTGTTTGAATGTTTTTTTTTTTGCTACTCTCCCACTTGATCATTAATTTAACTTCTTTTTGGTTGAATTTATTCATGTTGTGGTTCAAAACACACAAACAAACTCCCCCAAAAATTGGAACTATTTGAAATCAAAAGCAATATCAGGCAGCACGGTGGCACAGTGGTTAGCACAGTGGAATCACAGCCAGAAGGTCTGGGGGCGTGAGTCCCGGAGTGGAGGCTTACAACACTGGTCTTTCTGTGTGGAGTGTGCATGTTCACCCTGTGTATGCGTGGTCTTCCTCCAGGTACACAGGTTTGCTCCAACCCTCCAAAAACATGCATGTTAGGTTAATTGGCTGCTGTAAAATTTTCCCTAGGAATGAGTGTGTGTGTGTGTGTTTGTGTGTGTGTGTGTGTGTGTGTGTGTGGATGGTTGTCTGTGTGTGTGACTCTGCAACAGACTGGTGACCTGTTTTAATATCCATCAAAACAAGTACGTAGTAAGTACTTACTGTAAGTATTTAGGATCAACAGTCCAGAGCAATGGAGAGTGTGGAAAAGAGGCGAAGAAGCGTGTGCAGGCAGGCTGGAACGGGTGGAGAAAAGTATCAGGTGTGATGTGTGATAAAAGAGTTTCAGATAAAATGAAAGAAAAAGTGTAGAAAACCATGGTCCGGGGACCGGCCATGCTGATTGGTCTAGAGAAAGTGTCACTGAGGAAAAGACAGGAAACAGAGATGGAGGTAGCAGAGATGAAGATGCTGAGGATCTCTGGGAGTGACCAGGATGGACAGGATCAGAGGAACAGCACATGTTAGAGGTTTTAAAGTCAGAGAGGTCAGACTGAGATGGTTTGGACATGTACAGAGGAGAGAGAGAGAGTACATCGGAAGAAGGATGCTGGATTTGGAACCACCAGGAAAGATGACTAGAGGAAGATCCATGAATCCATTGTTCATGAACACAGTGAAGGAAGACATGAAGATAGTTGGTGTGACTGAAGAGGATGCAGCTTATAGGGTTAGATGGAAGAAACTGACTTGCTGTGGAGACCCCTGAAGGGAAATGCCAAAAGAAGAAGAAGAAAAGAACTGGAATGTAAAAAATTAATATTAATTACAACAAAGTTAATCGATGGAGATATTTTATCTTTTTTACGGAGCGTCTTTCTGATCTGATAAATCAGATGAATCAGATCAGAAAGATCTGATTCATTTTATTGGAATCAGATCTTTCAGCCGTGCCCGCCTCTGAACGTCCTAACAGCTACGTTAAAAAACCCAAATGACCTGAATTTGATGGCTGGTCTCTTTTGTCCTGCAGTGAAATGGAAAACACTGCAGTTCAGTGTATTTACAATCAAACTGCCTCTCATCACGCTGCAGAGCCACACAGGAGCCTTTTGTTTGTCCTCTAAGCACATCAAGCAGAAAGCATAACTGACAATGGCAACTGTGCATGTTTGTGCATGAGTATACAATGTGTCCACTCTTGATTTTGTGTAGTTTCTGTTGTACTATCAAAGAGCTCTGCAGCCCCTTTAAGACAGCTGATTAGTTGGCTGTCAACAAGAATGTTGAATTATGATGAAGCGGAAAAGAAGAGCCTCTGATTTTTGTGGCGTTAACCACTGTTCTGCAGCCAGACATGTGAACGGACACAAAACCTTTTTATTTTACAATAAAATACTTGGCCGGGCAGTCTAAAATTCCCCCTCTTCTGCTCTCCTGAACCACCTCTAACCCAATGTGATCTCTGACTGGGATTCAAAGAGCTGCATGACTGCACGTCTCAACAATGAGGCCACACAAAAAGCACCAGCTCAGCAGAACTGGATGTCCATTTCTGAAGCATTTAAGCATGCAATTATATTCCCCTTCACTCAGTAATTCGTGGTTGGGATCAGGGAGTACAACGTGGTGTCTGTAGTAGTTCGTTTTTCAGCTCAATGTGTGGACACAAGGCCTCATTGCTGTTGTGACTGGCAGAATTTAATTGCCGTACGTTTGTGTATAATTTGCATCCATGCGGTTTTTAAATGTCTTGCAAACAAAAAGCACATAATGCACATAATTTTTTGTATAGTTTCCCTCATGTGAATATGTTTGGATTTTCGTGTTGATGTTTATGTTCCTAGCCAACGGGACGTAGTCAGGTTGTCCGTGTGTCTGTCTTTAAAACCTTGCATATTTGACTGCGTCAGCCCTTCATTATGAATACTGCAGACAGAGGCCTTATTCTCTTTTCTGGGATGTTCTCCTTCCTGCTGAGAGCGAGGCCATGCGTCCATGCATGTAGAGCTCACCCGTTCCCCCATATGGGGTGCAAAAGGATTCCTGGGCCGGGCCAGGCCTTTCTTATGGACCATTTATCCCACATTGCTTTCTGCTTCATGGCTGTGCTCCACCCCTCCGTCCTGGAAAACCGGCCCCACAAAGTAAATAAGAACAACCTCAGCGGGTTCACAAATCTGTATATATTGGCTTTATTTTATACTAATTTATAATATTTTCTTAGTGAGATGTCGTGTGTCTCGATATATCGATGCTGCTGATGGATTTGGTGAATTTTCACAACTAAGAATGTGGTTGATTTTGTTTATTGGAAAAGTTTTTCTCCTCAGTGTCCGGATTCTGTACCTTGTGTGTAAGTGTCTGAGTTGGTTGTGCTGTAACTTTAATATTGTTTTTACCTTTTGGTTCATCGATAATGAAAAGCTTTCTGATTCCATTTGCAGATAAAAAAACGACATAATAAACATCTATACTCGATAAAAAATCCAGTGGGGATGAACTCTTCTAATGTGTAAACAACCACACACACACATCCATCCATAAAGATCTCAGAAACTTCAATAATATATAAGAATATAATTTGGATTATTCATTCATCATCGTAACCGTCCATCCCTAACGAGGTAGTGAGAGGTGCCGGAGCCTATCCCAGCTGATTCAAGGCAAGAAGCAGTGTAGACTACATCAGGTACACACACACCTAGGGGCATTTCCATAATGGCCAATCAACCTAACACACTTTTTGGAGGGTGGGCGGAAACCAGAGTACCCCGAAAAAACCCACACATACAGAAAACACGAATCATGAGAACATGCAAATTCCACACAGAAAGGCCCGTGTTTCAAACTTTGTCTCACCCGGGACGCGAACCCTCGACCTTCTTCCTACTGCCCAACTTGGATTATTTGTAGACAAAATTTATCTTTCTCTCCCCTCTGCAATGCTGAAAGTCCAGCCTATTCTTTACTTTGTTCAACGTCTTTTGAAAGACATCTAAAAGTCAAATTTCTATTCAGCATTTTAAAAAAAAATTCTTTAAAAAAATACTTATAAAGGTATTCATACAGGAGGATGTGGAAGAGGCAATGGCTTAGTGGTGAGAAGCCAGTTTGAATCCTACTGACCTCTTGACGAGGTGTCCTTGGGAAATACACCTAACCCACCATTGGTGCTGTCCTGGCTGCGAATATTTTTTCCCAATTCGTTCATCCAATGCCAGACTGAGATGGTTTGGTACAGAGGAGAGAGAGAGAGGACATCAGAAGAAGGATGCTGGGTTTTGAACCACCAGGAAAGAGGACTAGAGGAAGACCAAAGAGGAGGTTCATGGATACAGTGAAGGAAGACATGAAGATAGTTGGTGTGACTGAAGAGGATGCAGCAGATAGGGTTAGATGGAATAAACTGACTTGCTGTGGCGCCCCCTCAAGGGAAATGGAGGAAGAAGAAGAGGTTCATCCATTGCACGATCTAATCAGTTCCTGATTGGCTGTAGGGAATACGCCCACTTAAATCCATCGACGTCCACTTCGGCTAGCCATTGCAACAGGAAGGGTGGTCGCCATTGTCATTCTGGCAAGCCGAAGTGGGCGTCAATGGATTTAATTGGGCGTATTCCCTACAACCAATCAAGAACTGAATAAATTGTGTAATGGATAAACAGATTGGGAAAAAAAAAATTGTGTGCTGGCAGCCTGCTAGCACACAAATTTTCCAATTGAGGGATGAATCCAGTACGTACATTAAAAAGTTGTTTTTCTCTAGCTTTTTTATTGTAATTCTGGTCTTGTTAGCTGGTAGTAGGAAGATGGTCCTTTACCAAACAAGATGTGCCAACATTGATACATCATTCTAGAAAAATAGTGGCTTCCATTTGGTTGTTTCCCATTTTGACTTCATCAATACATATAATGAACTCTGTTTAAGTTTCTTTTTCTCACTGCGATGGCTGTCTTTTCTACCTAATCCACTTTTGCCACTTAAACATGCCACCCCACATCTCCTCCTCTTTGTTATCCATCCTTCTGTGTGTGGTCTGGAGAAAATCCTCTGGTGCCACCCAACGCGATGCCGAGGCCTCTTTATCCACAGTATCAACTATCATGTCAGCCAACCAGGTCGAGGCCATTTGTATCTCTTTACTTCCTCTAAGAGACCTCAATGAACTCTGCCAGCCTGAGGGGGAAAAAAACAGAACTGGACCATTTAGATGAGGCGTAGCGAAAAATCTGTTTGAAAGAGAAAACAAAGATGTTCTTATTGTTTGCACCAGTTTATGAGCAAATGGACACTTTTTATTCACATTTAACTTGTTCTTATTGACAAAATGTGATTTTTTTTTTATATTACAAGCTGTCAAAAGTACGTCCTGACCAATTGTGATTATTTGAAGTCCTGGTGCTGATTTTTAAAACGCACCCCCAAAAAAAAAGCTATTTCTTTTTTGTCAAATAGTTTTTTAAATGCTTATAAAGAATACCGTTCTGTTCCGTCGTCATCCGCTCATCTGGGGCCGGGTTGCGGGGCCAACAGCCTCAGACAAGAAGCCCAGGCCTCTCTCTCCCCGGCTGCATCCTCCAGCTCACCTGGAAGGATCCCAAGTCGTTCCCCGGCCAGCTGTGAGACATAGTCTCTCCAGCAGGTCCGGGGTCTGCCTCTTGGTCTCCTCCCAGTGAGACGTGCCCGAAACACCTCACCAGCGAGGCGCTCGGGGGGGCATCCTAACCAGATGCCCGAAACACTCCATCTGGCTCTTCTCGACATGGAGGAGGAGCAGCTTGACACCGAGTTCCTCCCGGATGGCAGAGCTCCTCACCCGATCTCTGAGTGAGAGCCCAGACACCCTGCGAACAAATCTCATTTCAGCCGCTTGTATCCGCGATCTCATTCTTTTGGTCACCACCCACAGCTGGTGACCATGGGTGAGGGTATAAACGTAGATCGACTTGCAAATCGGCTCCTCCTTGAGCCGCCACCTTATGGTGGTGGAGGGGTTTGCGTGCCCCAATGATCCGAAGAGCTATGTTGTCCAGGGCTTAATGCCCCTGGTAGGGTCACCCAAGGCAAACAGGTCCTAGGTGAGGGGCTAGACAAAACGTGCCTCAAACACCCCTATGATACTATCAAACACGGCCAAGTTGCCCTTGCCCGGACGAGGGTTATCAAGGCCCCATCTTGGAGCCAGGCCCAAGGATGGGGCACGAGAGCGAGCGCCTGGTGGCCGGGCTTTTACTCATGGGGCCCGGCCGGGCTCAGCCCGAACAGGAGACATGCAGGTGGTGAGTTCCCATGGACTCAGCACCTGCAGGAGGAGCCATAGGGGTCGGTTGAAGTAGGAGATGGGTGGCATCCAACGACGGCGACCCTGGCGGTCAGATCCTTGGCTGCAGAAGCTAGATCCGTATATGATCATATAATGCAATAATATCAACGAACAAAATAAAAAATGGTCTGTTTCTGCTTTCCTTCTCCCTGTGGGATCCAGTCAGCTGCACCGTGCAGTGATGTCACATGGCGGTGTCTTTATGACACGTGTTAAATCTCAGCGTTTAGTAAATAGGTGAAGACAGAAACACACGGGTGCCAATTGGCAACTTTTTTCAACCGGCCAACCAATAAATCGGTTAGGCCCGAGTCCAAACACTCCCTGAACACATAAAGCCCTAGTGTTTTACTCTGTCAGCCTAAGAGAAACATTTTGTTTACTTTTGCCTGTTTAACCTGGATGTTCTGATCCGGACCGTGAACGTTCACACCGGTGACAGAAAGGGATTAATGTCATTCTGCTCTCGGGTTCTGGGAACAGCGGAGGCGTTGAAAAATAAAGCCTAAACTCAGTGTGTCTCTGCTTGCAGGCTGGGTGGTCTCTCAGGCACAAATATCACTCCAAGTGACCATCCTCTCTGGAGTTCACTGCAGCATTCAAACAAACAGAGAAGAGATAGAGACGTGCAATGAGGAGAACGTGAGACCTCCTCCGCTTCCACTAAACTGGGGTGATGCTGAACGGAGTGTATAAAAACAGAGCCCGAGCTAGGAAATAGGAAATAAGGGGAGAAAGGCAGCCAAAGAGAGCGACCAGAGAGAAATACTGCTCTGCGGGTGGTCCAAGGACCTCCAGGCTCTTTCTGTGGCAACTGTGTCTTCCTGCTGGGTTCAGAAAGAAGCAGAAATATTAACAGAAAGATATTAATCTCCATAAAATAAGGAATATTTAGGCTTTCCTAAACAGGACACCATCAAAACTGATGCTTGTTAGGGTGGAGACGGCAGCTCAGTGGTTAGAGCTGATGCTTGTTGGTCCCAGGGGGCGTTGGCCTAGTGGTAGACATACTATCTTTTGACTGGGAGAACCTGGTTCGATTCCCACCAGGCCCGAGCCGTCCCTGAGACCACAGAAAAAAAAAGACACGAAAGAACAGAAAATAAAAACCCTGAAGAAAAAAACCAAAAAAAACCTGATACTTGTTACCAAGCATGTGCCCTTGATTTTCATCTCATTTTCAGGATATATCCACAACGGGAAGATGAGGAATTACGGGGGTGTTCGGGACCCGGTTTGGGCCCAGGAGTGTTTTACAGACACCTGTCTGTGTGTTTCTCCAGGTAGTCCGGTTTCCTACCACCCTTGTGGAGGGTGTTGATTGGCTGGGACCAAATTGCCCCTAGGAATGTGTGTGTGTGGTTGTATTTGTGTGGCCTGTTCGGGGTGTACCCTGTCCCTCGCCTTGAATCAGCCGGGATGGGCTCCGGCACCCCTGTAACCCTGCAAAGGATAGACGGTTAAGAAGATGACTGACTGTATTAAAAATTCATTTTTCTTGTAGAATTAAAAATACATAAAAATACAAACTTTAATGTTTGTTTTTGCATAATTTTTTTTTTATTATGCATTTGTATTCTTTTTAGTTTGCTTTGCTTTTTTGGATTTTAAATGGTTTCAACCAACATGGGGTTTTTTTTCCATCAAAACTTTTTCATTTCTTTATTTTGACAAGGTTTTTATTTGTTTTTTTTCTGTCAAAATTTCCCAGGAATCCATTTTTTTTCCTCTTTCTCTGGTTTCCTCAAATAATCCTGTTTCATTCTAACTTAAAACCTCCCTAAAAATATGGAAGGTCTTCAAAATCCTCTAGATTTAGATCCAGAAAGATTTGTTTTGTTTCTGAGAATGAAGACGAAGTCCCTTCCAGCTCATTATTATCGGTCCATGTTGGTACAGAAGGTGGTGATTCCGGTGACGTCTGGATGGTGAAACTTTTGTTGTCTAAAGTCTCAATGCAAAGCGGAGTTTCCACAGTGTTCGCTCCTTTCCCGGTGTCGCTCGAGTCCATGTTAATGGCAAGCTTCTCGGGGGTGTGCGGGGCAAAAAATTTGCCAAAATTGGTCAACATTTCCTGTGTTTTTGTGACCATACTATCAAGGTCTTTAAAGGTGTAGCGATGAGCTCCTCCCGTGTCCATATTAATTTTGTTTGCCACTTCTCTTGCAATCATGTTGGACAATAAGTTTGCTGTTTCTGCTCCAATGTCTCTTTCTATTCCCAAAGCTTCCGTGAAAATATTTGGCACTGCATTCCCCATCATGGCAGAAATGTCTTCTTTGGAAATTCCAATTTGTTTGGAAACTTTCATTTGGGCCAAGCGAGCGATGTCAATGACGAGATCAAGCATTAATTGTTTTAGTTTGAACAGAGTTCCATCGTCTGGTTCTCCTGATAACAGTTTGAGAAACTGGACCGGATTTGTTCTTTTGAGGAAGCATTTAATCCAAGGTTTAACCAAGTCTTTAAATTCAGCTTCAAATATTATGTTACTGTTATTTTCCATGACGTTGTCCCTTTTCGTTGAGCTAAACTTGACTTTAAAATCCTTCTTTGGAATCGATGCCTTTGCATCTTTCTGGACCAGCGCTACATTCTTCTTTGTCTTTTGTAGATTTTGAGGAGGTAAATCTTCAGAAAAAGAAACAGATTTTGTTTCACCTATACAACAGATAAAAAGTCCTCTCTGCTTTTTGGGTTTGTTAGTTTGCTTTTTTGTTTCAGTCAGTTTATTCGGGTGAGATTTTTGACAACTTTCCACATAAAGAAAATTCTCTGTGGTGGTCTCTTCGTCTGAATCTTCTTCCGATTCCAGCTCGTCGATGCTGATCATGTCCGTTGTGTTAGCCTGGTCACATGTCATGTGTGAATATTGAAATTCAAAAAAACTTTTCAGCATTTTGCAGGTTTTCGAAACAATTGCGCGAATATCTGCAATAGATGACTCAAGTTCTTCAAATCCAAAATTAAATCGATCTGTCACGACTACAGTAATCTGTTTCGTCACCGGATGAGCCGCGTTGTTTTCAAACTTTTCTGTTACGTCCAAAACATTAGCAAAAGTGTTTGGAACGATGTTTCCGATCGTGGCAAAAACTTCTCCTCTGGAAATTCTGCTTTTGTTTTGATGTTTTGTTTTGATGAACTTGGTGATATCTTCAACCAGTTGGATCATCAATTCTTTTAGAAAGAACATAGTTTCATTGTCTGGTTCTCCAGATATCACGTTTAAGAACTGAGATAAAGTCACATTCTGAATAAAAGCAGAAAAACGTAGACTAATTAAATCTTTCAAATCAGCCTCAACATTCAGACAATTTTCCAAACTTCTCGTTCTTTCTGAGATATTGTTCATTTCTGACACGTATGATGTCGTTGGTGTGACGTTGAGCTCCTCTTGAGAACATGCACCCGTTAGCCATGAGGTTGTTGCTTCAGTTTCGGGATCTGATTTTTGTTTGGTCTGCAGATTAGAAATGACTGAAATGGAATTGACCGTTTCACAACTTTGAGAAGCGATTTCATCTACTTCTCCGACTGTTTCCTCTTCTTCTATGGTGGCCATTATCCCACGAAACCCTTGGATGATTGACTCAGTCCTTCTATATGAGGCGTATTTAACCAGCGGGGTGTAGCTGTAAGTCTGTAACTTATGAATCGGATCTTCATCAAAAACCTCTTCTATGACAACCGAGGATTTTTTTGAAGCAAAGTCCAGTGATTTTTGTGAAAAAGCCATGAATTAAACCCTTTTAAAACCTTTTTTTTTGTATGCGAGTCTTCTAAATTTAGTTGTGTTTGTAAATGCACGGCTGTGGATTGAAACTGGCACTTTTTGATACTTCTATTGACCAAAAAAGTTTCCGCAAATGTTTGATCTAAAGCTTTTGGTGCTTGTCTGCTCCACAATCTGCTGCTTCTTTCCAGAACGTTCTTTTTACTTCACAATGTGTAAACTCACATAAAAAGGGTGTGTCAATGCTTCAGCTTCAATCTGTAAGTGAGAGAATGTCTGAGAAGATGGAATACTTCTAACCCTCGGGTATGACATCAAGGACATTAAAGGATTAAAGAAAAGATTCCTCAGTTGCCGGGAGACGGAACTCCATCTGTCAGGGTTTTTTGGGGATGTGGAAGGAGGAGGACCCTGTTGGAGGACTTCAAACGAGGTTTATTAACACACTTCAGGAAAGTCTGTAAAGCAAGAAGCACAGGGTTAACTCAAGGTTCCAAAAGTCCAAATAAAAACAAAGTTCAAACAAGGTCAGACACCCAGGGTGACCTGGCTGGAAGGGGTAGTAAGACCCGACAGGGAAGTCTGGGGTGATTCCCCTTAAATAGATGGCAGGGGAATTAGGAATCATCCTCAGGTGATCCCAATCAGGTTGATTAGGAATATTCAGGGCTTCCTCTGGGGGCAGGTGAGGGATCCTGACACAATCAAACGATATTAAAAAATCAAATAGGCTAAACGTCTTTGAAGATTTGTAAAAATGAGCAGAAACCTGCCCGTGATTTAGAAAACTAAACTAAAACTTTTTGTATCATTCAAATCAGTCAAACGCAAAATTTCTGGTTTTCAAACGTCATTTTTGGGCACATATTTTTTTTTTTATTGATTGTGTCTATTTACTGCGGCAACTGTTCAGACATGACACCAGTGTTCGTAAATGCCTAGTGATTCATGAGCCGAATACTCGGAGAGCTTTCTGGAGAACAGATCTTGGTGACTAAGTACACACTGAAGTGATTTACGTTGCCCATCTGATGTCAGTTTTTGGTGATTCTTTTTTAACATCTGGTTTGAGGCGTTACGGAGCCCATCTGGCGCTCGTGTCACACCCAAAGTCGGCTCCTTTTTGGATGTTCTCTAAAACAAGACACCAATGAAATGAGGATATTTTCAATAAGCGGGTTTCATCACCGAACAAAGAGACTGAACATGAGAAAAACACCCTGGTGTGCCCACTCTGAGGGCACACCTACACACTGACATGTATGCAGAATGGTTTGGGTTGAAGAACATGCAGGAGTGTATCTTTAAGACTGCAGAGTATACAACCATACAAACATACACACACACATTAATTTCTAGGGGCAATCACGTAGTGGCCAATCAACCTAACATGCATGTTTCTGGAGGGTGGGAGCAAACCGGAGCACCCGGAGAAAACCCACGTATACATGAGGAGAACATGCAAACTCCACACATAAAGGTCAGTGTTCCAAGGCTCATCCCCACTCAGGACTTGAACCCACAATCTTCTTGCCGTGAAGCCACTGTGCTGCCATTATCACGACGCAAGCAAAAGAAAATTTGGACAGGTATTACTATAGGAAATATAGAAAAAGTAGAACAAAAAAAGTTAATGAACTAGTATAAATAGACACTTTACAGTGAGACAGTCCAGAACAGTCGAGAGTGTGGAAAAGAGATGAAGAAGCGTGTGCAGACAGGCTTGAACGGGTGGAGAAAAGTGTCAGGTGTGATGTGTGATAGAAGAGTTTCAGCTAAAATGAAAGGGAAAGTGTACAAAACCGTGGTGAGACCGGCCATGCTGATTGGTCTAGAGACAGTGTCACTGAGGAAAAGACATGAAACAAAGAAGGAGGTAGCAGAGATGAAGATGCTGAGGATCTCTCTGGGAGTGACCAGGATGGACAGGATCAGAGGAACAGCACATGTTAGAGGTTTTAAAGTCAGAGAGGCCAGACTGAGATGGTTTGGACATGTGCAGAGGACAGAGAGAGAGTACATCGGAAGAAGGATGCTGGGTTTGGAACCACCAGGAAAGAGGACTAGAGGAAGACCAAAGAGGAGGTTCATGGATACAGTGAAGGAAGACATGAGGATAGTTGGTGTGACCGAAGAGGATGCAGCAGATAGGGTTAGATGGAGGAAACTGACTTGATGTGGCGACCCCTGAAGGGAAATGATGGAAGGAGAAGAAAATGACAGTGAGACAAAATCAGAGGTATTAGATGATTATTTACAGAACCATTTAGAGTGCAGAGTTGTGAGGGATTTTTTTCTTAGTGACGATCCGTTAGGTACTGAAGGAGAATGGAAGGCATAGGACGTGTCACGGTTAAAACGTGACCGGTTAAAATAGTTCATTGGTTTAATTAATTAGGGAGGCGATAGCTCAGTGGTAGAACGTTCGCCCTTGGACCGGAAGTTCGTAGGATTGAATCCCACTGAGCTCATGTGTAGGTGTCCTTGGAGAAGACACCTAAACCCCAGTTTCCCTGTTGAGGGATGAATGAAGTATTTTTTCTTCATCTTCTTAAAGTCTTCTGCAAAAAAAAAGCTAATTGAAACTATTTTTTTAGAAAACTTTGGCTTTTTCTACTTTTCTGCTGCATAAATAAAAAGAAAATTTGCATTGTATTTATAATAAAAATGTATCGTCCATCTATGAATTCAATAGAAAAAACCTTTTACTGACAAAAATATGTGGAAGAATATCTTATACAAATAAAGATAAGTAGACACACCATATGGAACAGTCTGTCTGCATCTGGCATATGTCTCAAATCTCATAGGTTCATGTATAGTTGGTACTGAGAGCAGTTTCATTGTAATATCTTCCCTGTTTTTATGAGATATTGTGTTCACATTATGGAAGCATGGCTGAATGGATGGAATGGACGGATGGATCAATGGATGGATGGACGGACGGATGGATGCTCTTCATACTTCCTCTGCATTGTGTGTGTCTGAATGGTGTGTATGTAAACGTTTGGACGGCATACGTTCCTCCCTTCAGCTGTGAGGCTATCATTTATGTGTTTGTTTCTGTCTGACTGACGGCATATTTTACTGATCATGTAAAGCAAACATGGGTATTTTTTTAAAATAATATCCATTTTGATGGTAATTAGAGTGTAATGAATCGATCATGTGGTTTTTTTTTTCTGTTTGCTTTAATACTTTTAGTGTTTTTCTCAATCTCAGTTATTTTCTTTAACTTAGTAACCCGTAGCGGACGATTACCCAGAGGCCCGAAACGATACAGATGTGTCTCATTGGAAGATCCATTGTGTGTGCTGCTTGGTCAGATTACTGTATTTATTCATCTAACGAGACATATTTACCATTTCCATCCTGCATGGAAGATTGTTTATGGATCTCTGTAAACCATAATGACGGCTTGGCTTGTCTCTATGAATTAGGGTCTTTCCTATAAAGAGGAGAAGAGGAGGTTCCCTCGGGGCATGTTGGAGGCTCTCTCCTTGCAGCACAATGCTTTTACACACAGTTGGGAAGAGCTTTAACTGCGCTCCGTGTACACGCCGTTACTTCACTACGTCTGCGAAACACAAACCAGAAACTCTATCTGATATCCACTGGAGAGGCTTTTTTATTGTGCGATGTTTCACTGACGTTCTGTTCTGTGTCATTGCTCTTTACAGGGCACCGCTGTCTGTTTTTTTCTGCAACTAACTCAAAAAATTTGGGAATCCCCCACAAAACATTCTGTCTTGCATGAGAAATTGAACAAATAGGATATTTGTGACATCAGCTTTTCTAAAAGCTCATCTAAGAAGCTCCACATGCTCCCGACATTTGATGATTGATAGTGTGACTTCTCTTCATTTCAACCTCAAAACGCAGCAAACCGTTTGAATAAAAGAGAGACTTCTCAGCTGATCCTTCAACGTGACATCAGAACCAACATCTGCTCATCGGTGATTGGAGCACAAACACCAATCATCCTTCATCAATCATGATTTCTCATTTGGGTCTCACATCCCTCCATGACTCAGGACAGAACGTCTGATAACATGAGTAACGAGAATAAGTCAACACGAAGACCTGTCCCTGCCCTTTAACGATGAATGGTTAAGATCCAAGTAATAACGAGGTTGAAATAGTCATTCGTAGAAGGCTTGTAATCTTTAACTTTAGATGCATGACTATGAAAACCTAATCAGTTAATCTATAGTTAGTACTGAGTAATTATTGGCAGTTTCATTGAAATCCATTAGGTGGTTTGGGTGATATAGCTTTCCTAAAGTTTTGTTACCCTGCGGTACCCTACCCTAACCTAATCTGTTCATCTATAGTTGGTACTTAGTTTTTTCACTTCTCCATAAGAACATACCGTATGTTTTAATAAAAACAAGATTCATGTTTAATTCATATCTTTCCGTTTCGTCGTCTTCCGGTCATCCGGGGCCAGGTCGGGGGGGCAACAGCATCAGACGGGAAACCCAGGCTGCATCCTCCAGATCATCCGGAAAGATCCCGAGTCGTTCCCCAGTCAGCTGAGAGACATAGTCTCTCCAGCAGGTCCGGTGTCTACCTCTTGGTCTCCTCCTGGTGGGACATGCCTGAAACACCTCACCAGCGAGGCACTCGGAAGGCATCCTGACCAGATGCCCTAACCACCCCATCTGGCTTCTCTCAACCTAGAGGAGGAGCAGATCAACACCGTGCTCCTTCCGGATGGCAGAGCTCCTCACCCGATCTCTGAGTGAGAGCCCAGCCACCCTGCGGAGGACGCTCATTTAGATAAATGTTTTGTCTGTTTTTAATTTAGCCGTATTTGTCTTGTTAATGAAAACTTTGATTCATTCATCTTCTGAACCGTCTTTCCCTATCAGGGTTGTGCGGGATGCAGTAGCAAATCACAACTGGTTTAAGGCAAGGGGCAGGGTACACCCCAAACAGGTTGCCAGTCTGTAGCGGAGCCACACACACTCATTCCTTGGGGAAATTTTACAGCGGCCAGTCAACCTAACACACATGTTTTTAAAGGGTGGGCAGTAACTGGAGCAAACTCTCGCATACACAGGGAGAACACGCAAACTCTACACAGAAAGGCCAGTTTTCCAAGCCTCTTCCCCACCCGGGACTCAAACTCTTGACCTTCTTGCTGTGAGGCCACTGTGCTAACCACTGCGCCACCGTGCCACATAATAAAATCTTGTTTGGGAAATTATGACACCAATTTGTATCGAGCTGAAATGTGCATGTAAACGTGCATGAGTGAAAACAATATGTGAACTCCTGTAAGATCAAATTTTATTACTTCAAAATAAAATATCCCCTCTCAGATGATTTGAACTGCTCTCTTCAACCTGAAAATGACTATCTTATTTTTCATTGTTCCAGAAAAGTTCCAGCATTTCACGGCAGCGGTGGTCTTCCTGCTAGACTCTGGTGGTCTTTTCTTTCTGCCCCCATGAAATGGATCTCTCATGGTTTCATAAAAAGGACCTAATCAAATCATCACACATGTGGTTTGTATTGAACGGCTGATGAGAACTATTATTATTATTATGGGTAATGCCAACAAATGTTCATCCATCCCTGTTCTTCTTGTTCTATTTAAAAACTAGAGGCCTCTTTTAGAAAGACTTGCATAGATATTTGGCTTAGCGAGCGTTTCTGCCGGGCAAACTCAAGATCTGTGAAAACCCCTCAGTAACTGCACCCCTCAGAAACAGCTCACACCTGTAACACGTCTAAAGTGTAAGGGCATGGTGTCATCTTTGTGCAACCATGGTGATGTCTCCCACAAGCAGGAGACAGCGGAAGAGAAGGCAGTCACCTCGCCAACTCTGTGTGGCACACACCGCTCTGTCACAATAAACAGAAAGAAATGGTCCGAGCTCAATAATGACAAAAAGAAATTAGCCGCGGAGCAGAAATCCATGTCAGGGGCTGCAGGGGTCCGAGTAATTTCCAGCTTCATGTTCTAACAAATACGCTCCGTGGTTTTTTGCGAATCTGGGGCAGGGTCACGAAAGCAACAACCTTAGCTGTAAAGCCCAGGCTTCTCTCATCTCGTCTGCATCCTCCAGTTAACCGGGAAGGATCCTGAAGCGTTCCCTATCCAACTATTAGGGAACGCTAACAGTTGGATAGGGACCTACCTGAGACACAGATTGTCTCAAGTAGGTCCCTATCCTACCTGAGACACTCTACCTGAGACACTCTCAGGTAGGTTCCTACCCGGGACCTACAGGAAGGTCACAGGTGTCACCTAAGGCTAAATGCAAAGGTCATCATGTGTCACTACACATGGTGACCTTTGCATTTAGCCTTAGATGGAGTTTACCACCCGCTTTGGTAGACATGCTTCACCATGTCTCACCTACCTGAGGACCTACCTGAGACACCATGTCAAACATGGTGGTTCCACCATGTCAAACATGGTGGAACATGGTATCTCAGGTAGGTCCCGAGTCTGCCTCTGGGTCTCCTCCTGGTGGGGCATGTCCAGAACACCTTACTAGCAACGCATCCCAATCAAACGCCCAAATTATTCCAGAGCCGTTGCCCCCCGCTCCTGCTAAGTATTCTAACTCCAGTTCGCCGTCTCTCAGCATGGGCAACTCCAGAATACAACAGGGTCCAGCCCCGTCAAGAAGACTGGTTCTAGAGACCAAACTGATACTAGATATATTAAGAATAATGATGTGATTATCAAATTTTTTTGTGTGGGATGTAATATTTTGTATAGAAGGGACAATTTCAAACTATGTTTAAATCTGAGGAGTGATAACGTGGATATGACAATCTTAACAATCTTACATAATGTGCCCAAATTTTCTTGACAGGCATTTACAGTGTCTTTTTCTTGTTCTTCCATCATTCTCCTCCAGGGGGCGCCACAGCAAGTCAGTTCTTCCATCTAACCCTATCTGCTGCATCCTCTTCGGTCACACCAACTATCTTCATGTCTTCCTTCACTGTATCCATGAACCTCCTCTTTGGTCTTCCTCTAGTCCTCTTTCCTGGTGGTTCCAAACCCAGCATCCTTCTTCCGATGTACTCTCGCTCTCTCCTCTGCACATGTTCAAACCATCTCAGTCTGGCCTCTCTGACTTTAAAACCTCTAACATGTGCTGTTCCTCTGATCCTGTCCATCCCGGTCACTCCCAGAGAGATCCTCAGCATCTTCATCTCTGCTACAAACATCTCTGCTTCCTGTCTTTTTCTCAGTGACACTGTCTCTAGACCAATCAGCATGGTCGGTCTCACCACGGTTTTGTACACTTACCCTTTCATTTTAGCTGAAACTCTTCTATCACACATCACACCTGATACTTTTCTCCATCCGTTCCAGCCTGCCTGCACATGCTTCTTCACCTCTTTTCCACACTGTCCATTGTCCTAAGTACTTAAAATCTTCCACCTTTTTTGTGTGCTTCAAATGCTTCATTCCACTGTCCTCATCTCTTTTCGGGTTCTGTCCACAATTGACATCTTTCTTCCACATCTTACTATTTACTTACTGCAGCTTCTGATTTGATCGGCGTTACACAACATTTCAAGGTCGGCAGCACCTTTATGGATCGCTCCGTTTGCATAGAAGTTGGCGTACGCGCTAATTTGGGCGTAAGCAAGCTCTATAAAAGAGGCCACAATATCTCTCTGGAGAACGATAGTAGAACCACATGAAAAGCATCAATTTAACACAAATATTTCCAACCTTGAAATGAAAGTTCCATGTGGTACCACAGCCACATCATGTTATTACTCACCACCTGTGGAATTTGCTTAAATCCAAAAGGATCAGCCGTTCTATACAATTCTATCCTCAAAATGCCAGGCTTTTACTCAGCATCTTGTTGTTTTCATTATGTGGTGTACAACAAAATAACCAAGCCTGGCAGGTCCCTCAATCAGAGTTCGGGGTTGACTCGACAAGACCCAGATGTGGCCCTAGTGATCCTGATTATGTTTGTCTTGTTTACGAATGCGGCTTAGAGCAAATTCCTCCTTTTCCCTTTCCTTCTGATCTGCACACAAAGACTCATTCTGACGCGAACTGTGAACAAAGAGGATTTTGGAAGTCATTTGACAGATTCTGACAGGAAGCGGTCCTCAGTGCCACAGAGATGTTGTGAGAGCGAGCTTGTTTACTCCAGATGGAAACATGGCAACATTTCTCTGCTAACGCTTTGGTTGTCGTGCCATCGTCTGACTGGATGTTATGAAGACACCACATGTTGTGTTTGATAAAGACCTAACACTGTGCTGCATCCAGATGTCTCCTCAGGGTTATGCCTCCATCTATCTGTTCTCCTACCATTAGATTTATTCAAAGGTCTGTCAGTTCTTTCTTGTTGATTCTTCGCAGCCACATGACATAATTTTCTTTCTTTTTTTATTCTAACTGAACAGTCAGTGTCATTTTAAAAGTACAGCATGGGAGGAGGCATTGGCTTAGTGGTTAAAATATCAGCCTGATGACTGTGAGACCCGGGTTCGAATCAACCATGACCCAAGCTGAGGAATCCCGCAGACAAAAAGAAACACAGAAATCTGAAAACAAAAAAAACCTCAAAAAAAAAAGAAAAAGTACAGCAGTAACATCAAACCTTTCCTGAATCCCACCAGCAGCAGGACAATTCATTTTTTCTCTGAATAAAAACCTCTAAACATTTTTCTCACTTTAAACACTCAGTTTTGGGAATTGTTGCTAAACCAGATTGGTTTGGTTGATCTTCACAATCAGGTCGTGAACAAAACACTGGACATTCTTCATGGTCTTGTTAGTTGATGCCTGACCTAGCAGCTGGCGGGAATAAAATTGAATGGAAGCACAAGGTGGCGTAACGGCAGAGCCTGAACACTGAAACATTTTCTGCTGGCTTGAAATTTACTGAATAAGAAACACAGCGTCGTTTAAATGAAAATATTTTGTTGCTGCTAGAGCCTGAGCCCCTTTTTTTTCGTCCAAAGCAAATGAAGGAGGAGAACAAAAAGATATGGTAGACAATGAGTGTGAGGGGGCGGTAGCTCAGTGGTAGAATGTTCGCCCTTGAACCACCAGAAATTTGTGGGATCGAATCCCAATGAGCTTACATCTAGATGTCCTCGGGGAAGACACCTTACCCCCCGTTTCTCCCAACATTGCCGCTGTTGTGGCAGCCTGCTGTGGTGTAATGCAGGACAAATTTTCCCACTGAGGGATGAGTTAAGAATATATAAAAAAAAGATGTAACAGAACAAGTGTCCTGTTATTTTTCAAGACAGGAAACAGAGATGGAGGTAGCAGAGATGAAGATGCTGAGGATCTCTCTGGGAGTGACCAGGATGGACAGGATTCAATTCAATTCAATTCAATTTTATTTGTATAGCCCAAAATCACAGAATGTCCGTCTCAATGGGCTTCACAAGAAAAAGAGGAATGTATTAACACAAATACACAACAAGAAAAATAACTAACAAATGCTAACTAAACAAGACTAGCACATTAATGCACTTAGACTCTCCTTCTCGGTGAGGAAAAACTCCTAAAAAACCCATCAGTGGGGAAAAAATAAGAAACCTCATGGGGATCCACGTGAAAGAGAGATCCCTCCCCCGGGACGAGCAAACAATGTGTCAAAGATTATTGTTTAAATATTAGCTTATTCTAATCTACAGCTAAATATCTAAAGAAGTCAATAAATGTTCTTCATCCTGATGGAAACACGGGGGGCTCTTCAGCCCGGAGATGTCAAGTACGGGGATGAGTAGATGTTCTTCATCCTGATGGAAACACGGGGGACTCCTCAGCCCAGCGATGCCCACGGCAGAGATGAGTAGATGGATTTCGTCCTGATGGAGCGGGGATGAAGAAGCGCGGAGGTCTCCTCGGTGTGGCCATGCCCAGGACAGGAACGCAGAGTCCTGGATGGGGCTCTCTCCCAGAGAGGAGGGAGAGAGGTGGACAACATGTGAATTGTATTGTACCAACTAGCAGTGTAATTCTAAATAATCAGACAATTTAGAACAATGAATGAGATAGCAAGCCAGGGGTTTAGGGTAGAGGGTTAGAGTAGGGGGTAGGGGGAAAGAGCCAAGACAGTCTGGCAGAGAATAGTAATCAGAGGATCAGAGGATCAGAGGAACAGCACATGTTAGAGGTTTTAAAGTCAGAGAGGCCAGACTGAGATGGTTTGGACATGTGCAGAGGAGAGAGTACATCAGAAGAAGGATGCTGGGTTTGGAACCACCAGGAAAGAGGACCAGAGGAAGACCAAAGAGGAGGTTCATGGATACAGTGAAGGAAGACATGAAGATAGTTGGTGTGACTGAAGAGGATGCAGCAGATAGGGTTAGATGAAAGAAACTGACTTTCTGTGGCGACCCCTGAAGGGAGATGATGGAAGGAGAAGAAGAACAGGACAGGTGTCCACATTTGTAGAAAACTTCAACAAACATGGAACCTAACAGGCTGGACTTTCAGCGTGACTGAGAGAAAGATGGATTTTATCTACAAATAATCCATGTTTTGGGGAGAAACTCATTACATTTTTTATGAGGTGTTTATTGATGGTTTTGTGTGTGGTTGTGTTCTTATTCTTAATGAATTTTTTTTACCACTAGATTGTTTATTGGATAAAGGAGTTTTTCATTTGTGATGCCTGAGCAATTTTTTTTACATTAATTCAGTTTAGTAAAATGATTTTAAAACAATTAAATAGTTTTTGAGGAGCTGAAAGATGCAAAAGGAGCACTATTTAAGGTCCAGGTGGGATATGGATGGTCTTCTATTCAGGTGGGGACAGCCTGTCTGCAATTCTCTGTTACTTGTTGTGATACCAGAGAAAGAAGAGGACCCAATCACAGGACTTATTTTAGTGTTTATTCACAAAAAGGGACTTAAGGTGTCCGCAGCAATACTGGTAGAAAAAAAACTGATGATGAAGTCCACAAAAAAATCTGTAGGTACAAAAAAGGGGGATGGGGATATTTTCAAGAAGCAAATGATGAAGCCAAGCAGGAAAGAAAGTGATAAGGAGACCTAGTGTGGGAGCATGGGGGAGACAGCCATTTAAGGCAATTCAATTTTATTTGTATGGCTCAAAATCACAAAATTTTTCTCTCAACGGGCTTCACATTGCCAATTTAAAAAGTACAAAAAGAAGAATGTGTAATAAACACAATACACAGCTAACCAGTGACCCTCCGGTTACAGGACGGTCGCCCTTCCCATTGAGCCATCCTTCCCCCTCACAACCCCATTTGAATATGTTTTAATTTTTCAGTAGGTATGACTCCTCATCAACAAAGATCCCGTGTAGTTTGTATGTTTTTATGTCTTAAATGTAAAGCTTTACTCTTCTGTGTTCGTGTCGAAGATAAAATCAAGACCAATTTCATTCCAACATTTATCACAGAGCACAGACCTTTTCTAAACAAATCTCTCTGTGTATGCGTACGTGTTGACTTTGTTTTTCATTGTTTGACATTTCTCCGTGACACACTGGCTCGGCGGCGAGAGGACGCATGAATGTGTGTTTACTGCACATCCATGGAGACCAGTCTCCCCCCCAAACACACACAAAATAAAACTCTGGAGCTATTTTCACTTGTGTGAATTTTTACTTCATCTTTTAGTTCTATGTTTTGCCCAACATGTGCACAAACCTGCACAGTGCTGAGACTTCTTTACCTTCCAGTTTAGAATAAAATCCATAAAACGTCCATTTTGAAATGAATCCTGTTTTTTTGAAGTTTCAAATCTTTTCAGTTCACACCTTTTTCTACAGAAAAGCTGTCAGCAGCACATTTGGTGAGTTCATGCCCTTTCTGGCAGTGTGTGGGAGGGCAAAGCAATAATTACTGAAGAATTAATAAATACTTTGATCCAGCTGTGTTTACATTCAATCCAAGTCATGTTCCTTCTTTACCAGCTTTCAGACTCACCACTTCTATCCTCTTTCATCCTCTCCTTTTGGTATTTACCTCCAGGGGGCACCACGGCAAGTAAGTTTCCTCTATCCAACCATCTTCTATCACACCTACGACATTTATGTCCTTGTGATCAGAGCACTAGGGATCTGCTCTAAGTCCTTTGTTGTTTGCTATGGCGATGGACAGGCTGACAGACAAGGTTAGACAGGAATCCCCATGGACAATGATGTTTGCAGATGACATTGTGATCTGTGGTGAGAGGAGGGAAGAGTTGGAGGAAAAGCTGGAGAGGTGGAGGTTTGCACTAGAAAGAAGAGGAATGAAGATTAGTCAGAGTAAGACAGAGTACATGTGTGTGAATGAGAGGGATCCAAATGGAAAAGTGAGGTTACAGGGAGAAGAGATAAAGAAGGTGGAAGATTTTAAGTACTTAGGATGAACAGGCCAGAGCAATGGAGAGTGTGGAAAAAAGGTGAAGAAGCGTGTTCAAGCAGGCTGCAACTGGTGGAGAAAAGTATCAGCTGTGTTGTGTGACAGAAGAGTTTCAGCTAAAATGAAAGAGAAAGTGTAGAAATCCGTGGTGAGAGCGGCCATGCTGATTGGTCTAGAGACAGTGTGGTGAGAGCGGCCATGCTGATTGGTCTAGAGACAGTGTGGTGAAAGCGGCCATGCTGATTGGTCTAGAGACAGTGTGGTGAGACAGGCCATGCTGATTGGTCTAGAGACAGTGTGGTGAAAGCAGCAATGCTGATTGGTCTAGAGACAGTGTGGTGAGAGCGGCCATGCTGATTGGTCTAGAGACAGTGTCACTGAGGAAAAGACAGGAAACAGAGATGGAGTAGCAGAGATGAAGATGCTGAGGATCTCTCTGGGAGTGACCAGGATGGACAGGATCAGAGGAACAGCACATATTAGAGGTTTTAAAGTCAGAGAGGTCAGACTGAGATGGTTTGGACATGTACAGAGGAGAGAGAGTACATCAGAAGAAGGATGCTGGGTTTGGAACCACCAGGAAAGAGGCCTAGAGGAAGACCAAAGAGGAGGTTCATGGATACAGTGAAGGAAGACATGAAGATAGTTGGTGTGACCAAAGAAGATGCAAGAGATAGGGTTAGATGGAAGAAACTGACTTGCTGTGGCGCCCCGTGAAGGGAGATGATGGAAGAAGAAGAAGTTTTTGGTGAACGAATGGGAAAAGTCGGACATCCGGGAACTTTGGTTGTGAGCCGCAAAACAAAGCGTGAACAAGCAGTACAGGGGTGTAAACCTGGTAGTAATGCTGCTTTCTCATGTTTTGAATGGTTTGTTTTTACGCCAACTGTCGGTGAACAACTGCCGGTGTTGTCCATTGGCGGTTTTAACATCATTTCCTAGCCCCTCCTCCTTTTTGGTCCCGCCTCAAAATCTCCCTTTTTGTGAAGCCAAAATCTTGTCATCCCTGCAAACTCAGAATTATCCCATGTGAAATGCAGTAAAGTCCTCATGTGAGAGCAACCCAGATGGAGACAGATGTCCACAGACACAGAAATCTTTAACAACCTTTTGTCTTGACAGGAGATGTCCTGGTTTAAACTATGTTTTGCTTAATTGGCCACTTAAGCTATGACCTCATGCTACTTTGAGGAAAACAAGCAGATGATGAGATGGCACATTGATCACACTAAAGCTGCTTCAGCTGCAGATGGCGGAGATGTGTTCTGCTTCTGGAGCTTTGATTGAAACGGTATTAAAAATATTATTAAGATGGAAGGTTGGGATGATCATCTACTAACAGGAATTCACCAAATTTCATCGCTGATGTCTTTATTTTGAACATTTTGCTGATGAATGAATTATTGACATGTTGTCAAAAAGCCAAAATTCCATCCTAATTTAATTAAATATTTAAAAAGGTTTCAGACAGCTAAATGAGGTGGCATCAATATCAGAAGAAATTTTAATCTAGCGCTGTCTAACTTGGCTCATCTGTCTCACATCAGTGTCTGTTTGTGATTAAATACCACTTATCAGAATGAATTCAGTCTTGAAGCCAAAACTGTGAACATCTAACCACAAAAAGAAGACGTACCTGACACGCCGTAGCCTCCGGCTAAAAGAAACTCATGATGAATCACACGATTATTGTGGAAATATTAAGGTTAAAAGGGAGATGTTTATCTGAGGAAGAGGAAAGTGAATCTTTTTATGTGCTGTTTGTGTAAAGCCTCCTTATGTCGCTGTTTGTTTATGAGTAGAAATACCTCGAAGAAGGTTCCTGTTGTCGGGACTTGACTGAACACGAGGTCTGAATGACTCGTGGGTTTTATCGGGAAATGTGTCATGTTTTCCAGCGGCCCTCCCACGTAGACGTACCCAGACTCAAACAGAAGTGTGCAAAATTTCCTTTCTTATGGGGTGGGAATCAAAATTGAGCAATCGGGCGGTCCATGTTTATTTTTGCTTCTCTTAACACTTTTATGAAGGCATTATACCTGAAACTATTGAAGGTTTTTAATGAAACTACCCACAGTTCCTCAGAACCAACTGTAGATAGCCTGAATTCATCTTCTTCTTTCGGCATTTCCCGTCAGGGGACGCCACAGCAAGTCAGTTTCTTCCATCTAACCCTATCTGCTGCATCCTCTTTGGTCACACCAACTATCTTCATGTATTCTTCACTGTATCCATTAACCTCCTCTTTGGTCTTCCTCTAGTCCTCTTTCCTGGTGGTTCCAAATCCAGCATCCTTCTTCTGATGTACTCTCTCTCTCTCCTCTGCACATGTCCAAACCATCTCAGTCTGGCCTCTCTGACTTTAAAACCTCTAACATGTGCTGTTCCTCTGATCCTGTCCATCCTGGTCACTCCCAGAGAGATCCTCAGCATCTTCATCTCTGCTACCTCCATCTCTGCTTCCTGTCTTTTTCTTAGTGACACTGTCTCTAGACCAATCAGCATGGCCGCTCTTACCACGCTGTCTCTAGACCAATCAGCATGGCCGCTCTCACCACACTGTCTCTAGACCAATCAGCATGGCCTGTCTCACCACGGGTTTGTACACATTCCCTTTCATTTTAGCTGCAACTCTTCTGTCACACATCACACCTGATACTTTTCTCCACCCGTTCCAGCCTACCTGCACACGCTTCTTCACCTCTTTTCCACACTCTCCATTGCTCTGGACTGTTGATCCTAAGTACTCAAAATCTTCCACCTTCATCAGACCAAAAAGCAAGGTCTCATTTCATAGGCCAGCCAGAGACATATTGGGTCAGGAGATCTTTGTGGTAAACTGGCCATCTGAAGACCTGAAAGTCTCTCATTTGATTCCCACCTTGACGTCATGCAGAAAGATCCCTGAACAAGGCACTCAACCCCTATCTGCGCTCACCATTGACGATGTCACAGCTGCCTTCTTCTGTGTTAAAAGCAGCATATGGGGGTAAATAAAGTATGCAATTGTTGTTATTATATTCTTAAACCCATTGGCGTCAACTTATTTTTGATTCTTGTCCTTTCAGAACAGATGAATGAGTTTGCTGAGAGGTGAAGTCCATCTGTGGGACGACTCCCTCTGCCTATTTTTGGGCAGACTTGGTTTCCTGCTTATTTCATACCTCATATTTCTATGGAGCCACAGCGCTGATATTGTATTATAGTGCTTATTTGTTGAGGCCGTGTATATACATTCAGGGCTGCACATGCTTCCTGTTAACATTGGAGAGGGAACTTGCTTCGAAAAATTATAGCTTCTGAGACCAGTTCCACAGAACAGACCTCAGGCTTGTCTAAATACCTGCCAGCACCAACAACATCCAACCAGATTCTCCAACAATCAAAAGATTCCTCATACTGCTCGCTTTCCAGTTTAAATCAGTGTTTTTAATCAAAATCTTTTTTTTGAAGGTACCAAGAATTAAAATTCTTCAAATTTGTCTAATTTATTGCATAAAAGACAAACTTTAGATTTTCTTTCCATTCCGTTTCATCGTCTTCCGGTTATCCAGGGCCCGGGTCATGGGGGCAACAGCCTCAGACGGGAAGCCCAGGATTCTCTCACCCCAGCTGCATCCTCCAGCTCACCCGGAAGGATCCCGAGTCGTTCCCCGGCCAACTGTGAGACATAGTCTCTCCAGCGGGTCCGGGGTCTGCCTCTTGGTCTCCTCCCGGTGGGACGTGCCCAAAACACCTCACCAGCAAGGGAAGCATCCTGACTAGATGCCCGAACCACCCCAGCTTCGATTTTCTTGTTACTCCCAAATTGGTATGTAGAATCCTGATAATTGGTAATCCAAACATATCTGGGTCTTCCATGTCCTCAACGAACAGCACCTTGAGGAACAGCAGCTTCCTCTACTTATCAAAGGAGGAAACGTGTCATGACCCCCTCTCTTGCCGCCAGAGGGAGCTCTGGATGTTTCTCATCAACCTGATTAGAGTCACCTGAGGATGATTACAGATTCCACACATCTGTGCACCCTGCCTGCAATCACCCTTGGACTTCCCGGTCGGGTCATAGAATCCCTTCCAGCCAGGTCTCCCTGGCTGCCTGACCAAATACACATTCTTGCAATAATCTTTTACCATGCCACCGAAACTTTGTGTTTTTTTCTTTCCACAGTATTAATGAACTGCCAACTTCAAATAAACCACGTTTTCTGTCTGCAATTGGCTCCTCCTTTTTCCACCTGCACTCCACTTCATGACAAAACGGAGTGGGAAGTGGGAATTATCCGTCTCCTGCAGCCAATCTAACTTTATCTGCTTTACACTACAACTGGTAATGAGATTTACGCTGTGTCATGCATGTGGCTGCCGGGCAGGACTTAACAGTGAGCGAGAGGAGGAGGAAACTCATACCATTAAAAATGGATGTGAAAGTGAATAAATGTATATGTAAACTTTGGTTCAGCAGGTTTTGCCTTTTTGCATGAAAAAGGTGAAACAAGTATTAGTGCTATGAGGTAAGAATTGTTACCCCTCAAAAGGACGAAATCACCTTTTGAAATTGAAAAGAAACTAAATAGATGTGATGCACGAGAAGAAACACACCTCAGATAAGTGGGAAACTTTTATCTAACTTTGATGACTCACATTGTCATTTTAAAGGCACTAAATGAGACCCTTCGTAGACCTCCCTATAAACAGATGTTTTCCGCTGTTTAAACCCAAAAGTACCTGGCTGATCAAATCCTTTGATGATCCACAGTGTGATCGTTAGATCTCTGCTTACGTTTTCTACAAAGTTTACCTTATTTTGATTAACCCGTCTAAAAACAAGCTTGTTCTTTGAGTTCGGTCTGGATGTGGAGGCGGTGGGTTCGCCCTCTCAGACCCCTCCAAGAGCCTCTGATTGCGCACATAAAGCCTTCCAGAAATTAGGAGAGGTAAACAGAGGCCAGGAAGTGCTGCAACCTGTCAAACAGCCGCGTGGATGATTGAAGACAATCATGAGCTCAAACATAAACATCCCTGAAGGCTCTCGCATGCTCTCGGGCCGGTGTGCCTCACAAGCAGAGGACTGCGAGCCAGGAGCTGAGATGATTGAGGAGGAGGGAATAGTTTTATGACTGCCTAAAACTGAATGCAGAGCATTAATGAGGAGAATTTTTGTCTTTTGTTGACTGCATTAATCCCAAAAACTAAAATGTGAACATATTGCTGAGAATATGGTTCCATTTCACTCACGAAGAAATGTTAATGAGTTTTGAGAAGAACTTATTCCAGTCTGGATGAGGAGCATCACATGTCTGGTTATGGATAGACAGATTCAGGACTTCATGGATGGATTGATGGATGAAACGTTGAATCAATGGATGGATGAATTGGTGGATTTAACCAATTTAGTTGAGAATTATTTATACTTTTAAAACAAACTTTGCACAAAAGACTCAAACTGATTGTAGATTTGAATATAAAAGTTTTATTTGAGTAAATTGTTTGAGCAGTTTGCATTTTTAAACTTAGCAGATGCTCATTTCTACGACTTTTCTACAACTTTTCCTAATCGTCATATATGGGCATCTTAAGGAGGGGGATACCTACATAAAGCAAATAGCTTCGTTAAACACCTTTAACCCTGCGACGCCCATATAAGGCTACCGCCTTGGTAAACCACATCCATCCAACTAAGCAGAGGCCATGAGTGGAAAAGGCCCTTTTAAGGCAATTCACTTAAAAAAACATGGTGAATTCTCCATTTCCAATTGGCTGCAGATTGATTATCATTTTTTAATGATATACAGTACAACTCTGAAAGATGTTCTGGTTAAATAGTATCAGCGTTCTATACTGTGGCGCTTGCTTAAGGGCTGGTAATCATAACAGCCCAAAACCAACTGCTTAATCGAACAAAAAATGACTGATTTTTTTTTCTTTTAAATACTTTTCAGATCTCTCCATAGAGGTTCATGCACGAATATTGAGTTGTACTGAAGCCACTCCTGCGATATCTTGGTGGTGTGCTTTGGATCATTATTGTACTGAAGGTGAACCGTCACCCCGATCTGAGGTTTATTCAGGTGCCTTTGGCAAATTCTATTTGTTTCTATTTTTTTAAAAAAGAAAATGAACCATCTAAACAGAGCAGAGACCCTGGTCCAGGAGGTGACCAATAACCCAATCGTCACACTCCAGTCTTTCGTTGACTGGAGTCTTCCGTTGCATGTTTTATTGCATTAAAAAAATTTCTCACACACTTGCTGCAAACTTTATTTTTTTGATGCAAAATTTTGCATTATTCTTTAGACAAAACCCAGTAGTAAGAGGAGCCCATTCATCTTAAAATGATTCTTTTACGTAGCGTTACATATGTCACGTTCTTCAGCTGGTAAATTGTGGACTACCTCTAGGTTCTGTGACTATGGTTCACCATCATCTCTTCTGATAATTATTTACAATTTAAATTATTAAAAACCAAGATAAAGTACTTGTGTTGCCAGGTTGGCACCACACAGTGCTTCCACTTGATTTTAGCTTACTCCAGCATCAAGGTCAGGGATTGCAGGCATCAGCTTACAATAGCAGCAATCAGAAAATGTGTTACCCAATCAGGGAACATAACCACAAGTGAAATTTGAGAATGAGATTGCAGATACAAGCGGACAAAATGAGCTTCCACCACAGGGTGGCTGGGCTCTCACTCAGAAATCTGGTGAAGAGGAGGAGGAGGAGGTCGTTTTTGAGCTGCTCCTCCTCCAGACTAAAAAATAACGGGTTAATTTACAGAACTGGACAGGAAGCTGTTTTTTTTACATCTTATTTGTCAAGTCTGTTACCGGGCAGCACAGTGGCACAGTGGGTAGCACAGTGGCCTCATAGCAAGAAGGTCGTGGGTTCAAGTCCCGGGTAGGAACGAGGCTTGGAACACTGTCCTTTCTGTGTGGAGTTTGCATGTTCTCCCCGTGTTTGCGTGGGTTTCCTCCGGGTACTCCGGTTTCCTCCCACCCTCCAAAGACATGCATGCTAAGGCGATTGGCCGGTGCAAAATTGCCCCTAGGAATGAGTGTGTGTGTGGATGGTTGTATGTGTGTGGCCCCACGACAGACTGGCGACCTGTTCGGGGTGTACCCTGCCCTTTGCCTTAAATCAGCCGGGCTGGGCTCTGGCACCCTCCGCAACCCTGAAAGAGACAGACGGATGAGAAGATGACTGACTGAAGTCTGTTACCCAAGAGAAAACTCTAAGATGTTGACAGTTAGAGATTTAACCATGAACACCTAAAACTACTTATTACTTACGTTTTATAATGATGTTTATGATGCATTGATGATGAAATAGGGTGAAAATTAAATTAATGAAAACAGCTGATTGATTCTCTCTAAAGACCAACATGTCTGAGTGGACTTGTTGACAAAAATCTGAAATGGCCTCCAGCTATGAAATAAACCCCAAGTGATTTGGATCCGCGTCGTTCCAATAAATGAACAATTAGTTGATTTGATCCATGTTAGCTCATACTGGTAAATGAAAAAGCCCTCGTGTTTAGTCGGGGGGTGTTTTGGCATCGTATGTGCATACGTGTTTCATTAGACCACGCAGATGCTTGCAGTATAATTTCCCAGAACATTTTTACTGGCATATCTTTACAGGCTCTACACTACAGTACAGGAAGACGTGAAGCATTTTCCACAATCACCCACGGCACTTTAATGGAGCGGGACATGACAGCATGAACACGTCTGGCATAAAGAAATGTTCAGGAGTCCTAGCCTGTTCCACCCAGGCACGCTCGCTTCTATCCAGAGGCATTAGGGGGCATCGCTGCGTAACGAAGGCTTTCTCACACACCACAGCAGAACGAGCTGATATTACTGAGATGATAAACTGAGTAATCCTAGATGTGGTTTCACTTTGGTAAGCCCATGAAACTATATACCCCTTGGAAAAAAATCAAAATCCAAACTGTCTAATTCATCACTGATTTGCAGAAGGAATCTAGAACTTCTTCCGCTCCGTTCCGTCATCTTCCGCTTGTTCCGGGGTCGGGTCGCGGGGGCAACAGCCTCAAACAGGCAGCCCAGGCCTCTCTCTCCCCGGCTGCATCCTCCAGCTCACCCAGAAGGATCCCAAGTCGTTCCCCGGCCAGCCGTGAGACATAGTCTCTCCAGCGGGTCCGAGGTCTGCCCCTTGGTCTCCTCCCGGTGGGACATGTCCAAAACACCTCGCCCGCGAGGCGCTCGGGGGGCATCCTGACCAAATGCTCGAACCACCCCATCTGGCTCCTCTCGACCTGGAGGAGGAGGAGCGGCTCGACACCGAGCTCCTCCCGGATGGCAGAGCTCCTCACCTGATCTCTGAGTGACAGCCCAGCCACCCTGCGGAGGAAGCTCATTTCGGCCGCTTGTACCTGCGATCTCATTCTTTCGGTCACCACCCACAGCTGGTGACCATAGGTGAGGGTAGGAACGTAGATCGACAATCGAGAGCTTTGCTTTTCGGCTCAGCTCTCTCTTTACCACGACGGACCTATGCAGCGTCCTAGTTATTGCACGCCACACCGATCCGCCTGTCGACTGTACACTGCCCTCAGCTCACCAATCTGCCACAGCAGGCAAAAACTAAACAAACAAAAGTATAATTATGTTTTTGATTTTTTTTTTTTTTTTAATCATTCTTAGGCAATATTTAGCAAACATTTGCCGCGTCAGCACGGCATCTTTTAAGTCCTTAAGTCACCTTAACTTTTTTGAACTGGTGAAAATCACATATCAGTGCAAGTCCCAGTTCCATTTCACAAGTTTCAAAATATAGTCCAAATCAAAAATAAATCAAAGGTTCTTTTACCCGAAGGTAAATTTGCTTGCCGAACAAAATTGTGACATGTTACATCTCTCCACTCAAACAACAAAATCTTAAATTACAAAATCTTAAATTACACTAAAAAGCCTTCTACTTTTAGCATGCCCAAATTCAACGAAGAGCACCATTATTTTGCTTCCTCTTCTTCTTTCATCATTTCCCTTCAGGGGGCGCCACAGCAAGTCAGTTTCTTCCATCTAACCCTATCTGCTGCATCCTCTTCAGTCACACCAACTATCTTCATGTCTTCCTTCACTGTATCCATGAACCTCCTCTTTGGTCTTCCTCTAGTCCTCTTTCCTGGTGGTTCCAAATCCAGCATCCTTCTTCCGATGTACTCTCTCTCTCTCCTCTGTACATGTCCAAACCATCTCAGTCTGGCCTCTCTGACTTTATCCCCAAAATCTCTAACATGTGCTGTTCCTCTGATCCTGTCCATCCTGGTCACTCCCAGAGAGATTCTCAGCATCTTCATCTCTGCTACCTCCATCTCTGCTTCCTGTCTTTTCTTCAGTGCTACTGTTTCTAGACCAAACAGTAGGCCGGTCTCACCACGATTTGGGGCGTGTCTATAAGACCTTACTGGAGGCATCCTATCCAGGTACCCAAACCACCCCATCTGGATCCTCTCGACTTGGAGACGTAATGGATTTCTGAGCTCCTCCCCCTGCTACCCTGCAGAGGAAACTCATTTCAGCCGCTTGTATCGGTGATCTCGTTCTTTCAGTTACCATCCACAGCTGGTGACCATGATGACGTCATACAGTCCTTATCACACTTTAAAAATAATGATTTTTTTTTTGGTTCATAGACTTCCTGGTCTCCTTGAAGGACCTCCTCTGCTGCTGTAATCTGAATCTTAGTCACCATGATGGTGATTTAGAAGAAAAAAAATCTCAAAGTTTCAAACTTTTCCAAACATCCTAAGCATGTGGATGCAGTCCTCCTGGATCCCCTCTTCCTTCCATCCTTCTTTGACCCCCATGTGGTGGAAGATGTGCACACATGAGGTCTGGGTCCTCCTGGGTGGTCTCTTTCCTTTAGTGAGCTGTTGCTAAGCAGCTAATAATAGTCTGTTTGCTGAGTAATTTTTGCCCTTCTGGAACCAATCAGATGGAAGAAACAGCCTCAGAGGCGGGATTTGTAGTTTTTTTTTTTCTTTTTCTCTCTCCTCCCCCTCCTCAGCCCAAATGGAGAGGGGTCTTTTTCCTCCCCTTCTATTGAATGTGAGAGTTGGCCCTGGGGAAGACCACAGAGATCTCAGCAGAATGCTGCGAACACACACATTTCTCCTGTCTGGGAAAAAATCCACGCAGGGAACTTTTTAAGAGGAACTCAAAGAGAAGCTGAAAAAGCGGTGGAGTGTTTTGGTGGAGACCCTCCGGAACGCGAAATGTTGGGATGGAAGCCGCAGACTTTGACTCTCCGTCTCCAACAGGAATATGAGGTTCTGCTGGCCTGGCACACCGCTGCACGCTTTCGGGGAAATCCTATAAAGTGGAAAAGAGAGAGCAGAACGCAGACCCTGCAACATGGCCGCGGCTGCTAGTGCCTTCTCCGAGCGGCGGGACGGAGAGCCGGAGCGGCGGAACAGAGAGCCGGAGCGGCGGAACGGAGAGCCAGAGCGGCGGAATAGAGAGCCAGAGCGGCGGAACGGAGAGCCAGAGCGGCCGAGGGTAACGCGCAGGGGGGGCTTTTCCCGCAGCACACCGCTGGATCCAGACTATCTACAGCGGCCAAGTTACTGCGATGCGGGATTTGCCTTGGACCAGATCTCTGAGGTGCTTATTTCATTGGGTTTTTTTCTCTTTTTGGGACCAGTGGCTGCAGGAAGGGGGACGCATGAGGGTCAGAGGAGGCTTTTTATTGGTTGTTGTTTTTGGGGTGAGCATCCTCCTCCAGATCGAGAGGAGCCAGATGGGGTAGTTTGGGCATCTGGTCAGGATGGCCCCCCGAGCGCCTCGCAGGCGAGGTGTTTCGGGCACGTCCCACCGGGAGGAGACCAAGTAGCAGACCCCGGACCCGCTGGAGAGACTATGTCTCACAGCTGGCCGGGGAACGACTTGGGATCCTTCCGGGTGAGCTGGAGGATGCAGCCGCGGTGAGAGAAGCCGAGGCTGCCTGTTTGAGGCTGATGCCCCTGCGACCCGACCCCGGAACAAGCGGAAGATGACGGAACGGAATGTGGGAAAAGTTTCATCTCTTGTCCAGGTTTCTGGATCAGAGAGAGAAGGGAGTTAAACCTCCATGTGGCTGGACATGCTGGGACACCCCTCAACACCCAGGAAAGTTCTGGAAGACAGAGAGGGGTTCTCTCCTTTCCACAACTGCCAAACTTTCCTGGAGATGTTTGGCTTTCTTTTTAAAGCTCTGAGCAGATGAGTTTCTAAGGACTTCCATCCACTTGGAGACCACTCTGTCCCCTCGGTGGATGGAAGTTGGGGATACCCTACATAGGGTTCAAAGTCTCTTCTGGACAGATGGAGACGTTTCAAAACATCTCAATCATCAGATCCACTGTCCTGGAGACACTTTGAAGCCTGTCTAGGATGGCTCACTCCTGGACTATGGATGAGGATTCCATGGAATAATGTGGGAAACTTGAGGTGATCTTCAAGGATGGAGTTTTTCCCTCTTCCTCTTGCTTTCTGTGTCTCAGTGACAGAACGCTGAAGCTCGATGTTCTGCAGCCAGCTGCCAAAACACGTGCACGTCTTCAGCAATCCATGTTTCAGGTTAAAAGTGGTTTGGAAATTCTTTTCTTTTTTTTTGGTTGTAATTTGACAGTTTGATTTTGTGGGACATCGAAAACATCAGCCAACGAAGACCATCGGTCCAGAGTCTGTCGATCCCAAAAACCTAGAAAACATCAAGACGAGTCGTAACTTTATGGAAGATTTTTTAAGGTTGACCTCCTCCAGGTCGAGAGGAGCCAGATGGGGTGGTTTGGGCCCTGAGCGCCTCGTGGGCGAGGTGTTTCGGGCATGTCTCATTGGGAGGAGACCAAGGGGCAGACCCCGGACCCGCTGCAGAGATTATGTCTCACAGCTGGCCGGGGAACGACTCGGGATCTTTCCGGGTGAGCTAGAGGATGCAGCCGGGGTGAGAGAGGCCTGGGCTGCCTGTTTGAGGCTGTTGCCCCCGCGACCCAACCCTGGAACAAGCGGAAGATGACGGAACGGAACGGACAACTGAACAACTCTGTAAATCCCAAGCATGCGTTAAGCATCAACAACCAATAGAAAGATGTTCCCGTCACCGAAACAGGAAGTCAGCGGGACTGATGTTCGACTGATTGGTCGTGTAGAGTCTACGTTTTTTAAGAACGAGTCCAACCAATATGATGTAAGGCGTATTAGTACCAGATCGCCATGGCCCTTGATTTAAATTTGATTTCCCTCCGATCTTCACGAAGACAACTCAAACCAAACATCCATCTTTCCAGTTTCCTTTTGGATCAAACATATTTTCCGGTCGTTTGTTTGCCTGACCGACAAATAAACAGTCTTCTCCTCCATCCTTTCCCGCTCAGGTAAGCATCATCTTTGGTCTTCCAGAAGGGTAACATGGGGTTTCTTGTCTTCCAGGGGAAGGCGACCGGGAGGAAAGCCCCTCTGTGGCTCAGAGCGAAGTTCCAGAGACTTTTATTCAGGCTTGGCTGTTACATACAAAAGAACTGCGGAAAATTTTTGTTTGTGGGCCTCCTGATTTTTGGAGCTTGTGCCGTGGGCTTAAAGGCAGCTAATTTGGAAACGGATGTAGAGAAACTCTGGGTTGAAGGTAAGACTAACTTCTTCCTGTCTCATGCTGTTGGGCGTCTCTTCCAGTTTGAAACGTTGGTGGATGTTTGGGGCGTCAGATGGAGCCGTTAGGTGCGACTAAACTCTTATTGTGTGCGGTTAAAGAGGAGGAACGTAATCCCTGCTTCTCCAAGACTAGAACATCTTCCATAGAGGCTGCAATTAAGCTCATAAGCAGCTCTTGGGGTAGAGGAAATTTTTGTCAAAGCCGCCATTTTGTGCGAGAGTGTGTGTGTGTAAGAGAGAGTGTGTGTCTGCCCCCCAGCAGTTTAAGGCTCAGACTGTGTGTGGTCCAGGTTTGGACAGCTCTCAACTTTCCAGAAAGATTTGTCTCCGGCTGCAGGGGAAAAGCAGAGTGAAGACAGGAGCTTGTGTTTTTGCACCACTTCAGACTTTCTCCTTCTTTCTCACATTATTTTCCTTTTTTTTTCTTTACCTGAAAAACTTCCAAAGACTGAGAAGTTGGTGTAAGGATCCAGGCAGCGTATGGGTGGTGCTTTGGGGGGGCATGAGAAGGGGCCAGCCCCCCTTCTCTCTCCTTTGATCCACATTCCTGTACTTATGGCTCCACTAGGCAGCAGCAGGCATGAATGGAGAAGCAGATTTTACCCCTGAGAAATAAAAAATGAATAAATCTGTTGGATTCTCCTAAACTTATCCATTTACAGGCTGCACGTCATTTATTTTTTTTTTTTTGGACCACCTGGAGACATTAGTTGGTACTCATTGAGCAACATGTGATACACACTCATATTACATTCAGCAAAAATATTTATTCAGTTGAAGATCAATCAGTAAAATGTTTCTTACAATCATTTTTTTTTTTCTGTTCCGTCGTCTTTCGCTCATCCGGGGCCGGGTCGCGGGGGCAACCACCTCAGATGAGAAGCCCGGGCTTCTCTCACCCCGGCTGCATCCTAGGTTGTTCCCCAGCCAGCTGTGAGACAGTCTCTCCAGCAGGTCCGGGGTCTGCCTCTTGGTCTCCTCCCCATGGACCGGGCCCGAAACACCTCAGGAGGCATCCTGACCAGATGCCCGAAACACCCCTTCTGGCTTCTCTCATGGAGGAGGAGGGGCTTGACACAGAGCTCCTCCCTCTAACTAACTCTGAGTGAGAGGACAGCCACCCTGTGGAGGAAGATCATTTCAGCCTCTTGTATCCGCGGCTGTATTATTTTTTTTTAACAAACATAATTTTATCTCATCTTCGGAGGAAGTTTGACTTCATCTCAGTGACTTTATTTTTAATTTTTTCTAAAGTCAGTTTGATACTTGAAAAAAAAATCTGTTATTGCTCCTAAAATAATCTTTGATATCAGTGAGAGAGCTTTAAACCATGGATCAGCTGTCGTGAAAGATTTAATCTGTTACACGAGCGATCCATGATGACGTTGGTTGATTAGTGGTTCTGATGGGGGTCTGACTTACACGGTCAGGTTCACTGACGCTGTCATCCTTCCACACATTGGGTCACAGTAGGAGAAAGGAATGGTATTAAAAAACCCTTCTGATTGGCCGGCATTTGGTTTCTGTTGAACAAGTGAATCTAAGTGATGGTGCAGCAGTTTGAAGAAGTGTGTTGGATAAACTATAAGCACACACGATAGATTTACACCTTCTCTGGAACAAAACGTGTCAGAAATGGAAGGAACATGAAGGATTCTCATTGAGCTTTAAAAGGTTCATGTTTGGTTTGAGAACTAAATGTATCAAAGTTTCACATCAGTTCCCCAGCCAGCTGTGAGACATAGTCATTCCAGCGGGTCCAGGCTCTGCCTCTTGGTCTCCTCCGGGTGGGACGTGTCTGAAACACCTCACCAGCGAGGCGCTCGGGAGGCATCCTGACCAGATGCCAGAACCACCCCATCTGGCTTTTCTCGACCTGGAGGAGGAGCGGCTCGACACCGAGCTCCTCCCGGATGGCAGAGCTCCTCACCCGATCTCTGAGTGAGAGCCCAGCCACCCCACAGAAAAAGCTCATTTGGGCCACTTGTATCCGCAATCGCATTCTTTCGGTCACACCCACAGCTGGTGACCATGGTGAGGGTAGAAACGTAGATCCTAGTTACCATAGTGAGGGTAGGAACGTAGATCCTGGTTGCCATGGTGAGGGTAGAAACGTAGATCCTTGTTACCATGGTGAGGGTAGGAACGTAGATCCTGGTTACCATGGTGAGGGTAGGAACGTAGATCCTGGTTACCATGGTGAGGGTAGGAACATAGATCCTGGTCACCATGGTGAGGGTAGGAACATAGATCCTGGTTGCCATGGTGAGGGTAGGAATGTAGATCCTGGTTACCATGGTGAGGGTAGGAACATAGATCCTGGTTACCATGGTGAGGGTAGGAACATAGATGGACTTGTAAATCGAGAGCTTTGCTTTTCGGCTCAGCTCTCTCTTTACCACGACGGACCGATGCAGCGTCCTACTTGTTGCTGACACTGCACCAATCTCCCACTCCATCCTTCCCCAACTTGTGAACAAGACCCTGAGATACTTAAACTCCCCCACTTAGGGCAGGACTCTGTCCCTGACCTACAGGGAGCATTCCATCCTTTTCCGAGCGAGCACCATGGTCTCGGATTTGGAGACCTTCTTCATAACACATCTATTTATGAGCATGAGTTTAACCACTGATTGGTCGAAACCGATCCCTTTAAACTGTATAACGATGTATGCCGGCTTGTTGTAGCTGTAGAAGAGACCCCGGTGGGGCTCCCGCAGTTTGTTCTAATATCTTCTTATTGTGATAAACAGAAACTCTGCTCCTCACGCCGACCCCGTGCTGCGGTGGTTCCCTCGGTCCCGGTACGTGAGGGCTTCCAGATGCTGGTAGAGAGAGATCTGTTTGTTTAGATTAGCCTGCACAGCTGAGGGATAGATTAGTTCTGCCCAGACCGTGGAGCACTGTGCATGGGCGTGCACGGGGACTAGCCCGTCGTCCAGAGAGAGGACACTGTGACTGTTTATGTTTCATTTGGAGCTCCGGCGACCTGCCCACGACCCTGCTCGGAGCCTGTGTGGCCCCGTTCCGTCCAACCGACTCCTGGTTCCTTCTCCACTGATACATCTCGTTTTTTTCTCTCCATTGTCGTCTTCTTTGTGGTTTTGCCAGAGAGCCGCGGCCTACAGCGGAGCTCCATTAGCTGCATACCAGAGTGTGTTTATTGCCACAGCTTTCACAGAGATCCTCTCCTCACTCTGGCTTCACTCAGCTCTGTTTATTAAGACCCAAACACAGGAAGTTCTGTTTATTAGACAAAGAGACAGAGAGGGATTGGGAATGAGGTGCATGTCTGTGGAAGGTGGAAAATCTGTGCCATATTCTTTTTTTTCTGTTTTGTAATTAGAACTTAAATCTTTCTTCACTGGTTGAACGCATGCTTAGAAATAGTTTGACTGAAAATGAACAATCGATATCAATAAATTGTTGACTTTGCGAGGGAGCGTAATGGCAAGGATGTCACAGGGTGTGTTGTTACACTTCTGCCCACTTCATGTGGAGGAGACAGCCCGAGTCCTTCCAGATCACTTTTTGTGAACAGGATATCTGCCAATCCAGTCAAAGGTCTTGTTCTTCAATACCAGCTATGAATAAACTGATGAATTTTGTGAAATAAGGCAGGTGGAGACACATTGTTTGGCAACTCTCCGTTGACTTGTTCTTGTTAGACTTCCAACAGTGGGTTCGGTAGTGAGGCTGGTGTTCACATGCTGGTCTGTTTGTGTTTGAAGATTTTCCAAACTGACTTTGAACGTCTGAGCATGCAGAAAAACAAAGGGAGGTATTTCTTTCCAAAGCAACCACCTCTTATTTGGAGACGACCAAGTGCGATGTGGAGATCTCTGCATCCACACAGAGATTGGCTCGAGGTGGAAGCAGTGGTCTTAATTGTAGCGCAACATCTTCATCTGTGTCTGAATAAGAGTGTGTTCAAGAGTTTATGTGAGTTTGAGAGATATTCTTGTGAGTTTTTTTTTCATAAAGATGAACGTGAGGAAAATGAAATGTTTGCATGTGGAAAACGAAGTCGTCCTCTCAGTGATTGGGTTAAAACAAACACGGGCCAAATTGTTAAGAAAATAAGAGCAGAGTCTGCCTCTAATTAAAACAGTATCGCATAAACACGGCCTTCCTGGAGGACAACCCCTCCACCCCACACACACACACACACACACCCTACACCTCCTTCTCTGCACATGGAGATGAATGTCTGAGACAGGGGTGGGTAAACTGGGGCCCGAGGACCACTTACTGCCCATCAACCCTTTCAATCCGGCCCGCTAACATGCAGACATTACAACAAACCACACAAAAATATATTCTTATGTTTCTGCCATAAATCTGTGCTTCTGTAACATGTTTGTGAATGCGATACCTCCCAAAACCACTAGAGGGGTTTTAATTAAACTGCCCACAGTTACCCAGTACCAACTATGTATGAACTGAGAAAGTTTGTGAAATAAGAACGGGATATTGTTCGACAACTTGGCTTCATTTTTTTCATCCTGCAGGTCCAGTATTTTCCACTAGATAGCAGACACAGAGACTGGTGTTGGATTTCCTGTCTTGTCGTGTTTTTGACGTTTTTGTGAAATTTTTCCGTGTCGGAAACTAATGTTTTGCTCTGCTGTCGACAGGAACAGTTTGTTTTTACACTCTGCTTTTATACTAAACACACGCCCGATCCTCGCCAGATAATAGTGATTGATTTAAGCAAAAAAAGAACCACCCTCAGTGTAGAAAACAAGCTCTAAATGCTGAGAGGTCAGACTGTTTCTAGAAAGAGAAACAATCTGATTTTATAAGCCTACATTAATTGTGCATTACGAAAAAAAAACTATGAGAAAAAAGATGAGAAAGTAAGAGTAAAATAGTTGTTTATCGAGCGGAGCGAAAAAATAAAAATAAAAAAAATGCAAGCTGTATTTCCTCCATATTGGTGGTGGGTTTCGCTGCAGGGTCTCATGATTGAACCCTTTTAAGTCTGGTCTCAGATGATCTGAAGTTGTTAGCATTCAGTTTCCATCCTTTACTTTCAGACATGATGCACGATGAAGAACAGAAGCTGAAATGAATTTATGTTTCCCAGATTTATGAGCCACACTGGGGGGGCACGGAGCAATGGATTGTAGTCCTGAAGCTCAGAGTCCGGGGGCACTTTCTTGAGGTGCATAAGTGCAGAGGCCAGAGGCCACGGCGTAGACCCCGGGGACCCTGAGGTCATCTTGTGGAGGCCCCGCTATTTAAAACCTCACCTGATACTCACCCTGTGGCTTGGGTGTAGAGTGAGGACTAGCAGCAGAGATGGTGGGGGTTTGTGGTAGATGGTGGGGGGGGGGCAGAAAAAGTGGCAGCTGCCGCCGGCTGCTGTTTACCGCATGCGTTTGTTCATGTGTTTGCATCTACTGTACATAAATCCCTCCCACACACCCCCACCCAGGTGGAACGTGTGAACCTCTTAATGGAGCTTCTGTACTTCTCCAACAGGGGGCAGTTTGAAGGATCTTTATCTTAAATCGTTGGGGAAGCTTTTCTAGCGGGCCAGCGCCTCGTGGTGAAAACTGGACAAGCATCCTTGGTCTTTTATGGTTTCTTCTAGGTTTTTGTTTTCAACCAATTAAAATGCTCCCTTGTTGCTGAAAACAAAAAATCTTGGGGTTTGAAAGGCTGTCGGCCAATAAGAAAAGACCAAATCGGGTCTTAATGCTTGTACAGTGTTCACAAAAAGTTGTGAGCTTGTCGACCTTAGAAAATCTTTTCTACTGACTTTAAAAAAGTTTTATTTAACATCATCTGGTTGGAAGTTTTGACCACGTTTAAATGTTATTCCTACATCAAAAACGTCCCTGAAGAGGTTTTTTATTTCATTCACGCATGTTTGAGAAATGTATGACTTCTCCTGTCTGGTAATTGGATACTATTCATATGCTAGGTTGTTCTTGGCCATGGATTTTGTTCTCTGTCACGCCAACATTCTTTCCCTCACATTCATGTCTTCCCCTCAACAGGGATGTAAATGCACCTGAATGAGTCTGGTTACACCCGTACCACTTTTACAATCCAATACTCTTACTATTCTAACTTGAAAATAAAGATATTTAACTTCCGTTCTGTCATCTTCCGCTTGTTCCGGGGTCAGGTCGCGGGGGCAACAGTCTCTAATGGGTAGCCCAGGCCTCTCTCACCCCGGCTGCATCCTCTAGCTCACCCGGAAGGATCCCAAGTCGCTCCCCGGACAGCTGTGAAACATAGTCTCTCCAGCGGGTCCGGGGTCTGTCCCTTGGTCTCTTCCCGGTAGGACGTGCCCAAAACACCTCGCTCGCGAGGCGCTCTGGGGGCATCCTGACCAGATGCCCGAACCACCCAATCTGGCTCCTCTCAACCTGGAGGAGGAGCGGCTCGACACCGAGCTCCTCCCGGATGGCAGAACTCCTCACCCGATCTCCAAGTGAGAGCCCAGCCACCCTGCGGAGGAAGCTCATTTCGTCCGCTTGTACCCGCGATGTCATTCTTTCGGTCACCACCTCCAGCTGGTGATCATATTTAACTTCATTATGTTATTTTTAAACCAAGTTTTTCTTCCATTCTGATATTCGGTAAGAACATTTCCCTACATTAGGGAGTCTTGAATCTTAAAGAACAGTCTTTGTGAGACTTAAGACACCGCTTGGCTGAGGTTAGAACGTGACAATAGAACTATGTGTTCACACTGCTGTTAAATATCGTACAAGACTGTCGTAAAGGGGAGACGGTAGCTCAGTGGTTAGAGCGTTCGCGCATAGACTGGAAGTTCGCGGGTTTGCATCCCACAGAGAGCACGTCTAGGGTCATTGGAGAAGACACTTGACCTCCGTTTCTCCCACCATTGGCGTTGTCAAAAGGCAGCCTGCTGCGGTGTAAGGAGTGCAGCACACAAATTTCTCCGGTGAGGGATCAATAGAGTAATTCTTTATCTTTAAAACGAGACCAGCTGATAAATGGTTGAATGAATAAATAAATCCAATTGATCTACTGTGGTACTGATGAGGGGTTCCCCTCTCTGAATGGCAGGGTCTGAATGCTAGCTTTGCTAACTGGATGTGCTTTACACTTGAAAATACTTTATTTATCCCTGAAGGAAAATTTGAGTGCTGCAGTGTTACAATACAATGTCTATAACAACATGATTTTTGTTGTTTTGAGTGAAAGTTTAAAGGTTTGAAAGTCAGTCATCTTCTTATCCGTCTGTCTCTTTCGGGGTTGCGGTGGGTGCCGGAGCCCATCCCGGCTAATTTAAGGCGAAGGGCAGGTTACACCCCGAACAGGTCGCCAGTCTGTCGCGGGGCCACATACATACAACCATCCACACACTCATTCATTCCTAGGGGCAATTTGGAACCGGCCTATCAACCTACCATGCATGTTTTTGGGGGGTGGGAGGAAACCGGAGTACCCGGAGGAAACCCACGCACACACGGGGAGAACATGCAAACTCCACACAGAAAGGACAGTGTTCCAAGCCTCGTCCCCACCCGGGACTCGAACCCACGACCTTCTTGCTGTGAGGCCACTGTGCTATCCACTGCGCCACCGTGCCGCCAGGTTTGAAAGTGAACGGTTAAATATTTTGATGGAGGACGGCAGAAATGATTTTCTGTACTGTTCCTTGGAGCAGTGGGGTTGCAGGAGTTTGTTGCTGAAGCTGCTTTTCAGATGGTCCACAGATTCATGGACAGGGTGGGAGGAATTTAGCATGTTGATGACAATCCTCATTCTGGATTTATGCTGTCGTTCATGTGCACAAAGGGTGGGGACCAAGCATGGCAGCGTCCGCCATCATGTAAGACTGTGCGTGTCACTGACTGAATGTGAGAGTTGTAGAGTCATCTGTGGATCCAATCAGGTACGACGATAAATAATTCCAGTCTGCCATCATAACCAAGCAGGGACGCTGTTTTCTATTTCATTTGTAGAAGTTTGATTAGCGAACTCTCTCGTCCAGAGTTTTGATTTGAAGTCGGAGGTTGTTGTTTTGTTGGACTGTGAGCGAGCTAGCTGACTGTTACGTTTCATCGTCTAACGCTTATCGCGGGGGCAACAGCCTCAGAAGAGAAGCCCAGGCTTCTCTCACCCCGGCTGCATCCTCCAGCTCACCCGAAAGGATCCCGAGTCGTTCCTGACTGGCCGAGTCGGCCAGCTGTGAGACAGTCTCTCCAGCGGGTCCGGGATCTCCTCCCAGGAGCTAGCTGACTGTTCTGATCTGTCTTTTGGAGGAAGATGAGGAGGAGAGTCGTGAGACTGAGGAAGAGGAGTGTGGTGCGTATGATTTGATTTGCGATTGATTTTTGCACACAAACACAAACAGATACACACACACCCATCAATTTGCACAGATTTCTGCATTTGTGTTTTTTGTGTGTGTCTGTGAATTGTTTGTATACATGTTTAATAATGTCTGTGAAATGTGTGTGTGTGTGTGTACAAAGTGTTCAATGTGTTTCTGTAAATGTGTGTATTAAGCAATCGTAAATGTGTGTGTTCACAATGTGTTTTTATGTGTGTGAGTATGTAAGTGTAAAACTGTGTGTGTAAATCTGTCCATGTACATGTGTACAATATGTGTGCATCATTTTTATGTGTGTATACCTTGTCCATGTGTGTATGTACACTCTGTGTGTGTGTGTACTCTCATTCACAAACAGCTTCCTGAGATTCCTCTCTCTCTTTTTCAGTCTCTTTTTCTCTCTCTCTCTTTCTGTTTACATTTTGCATTCTTTCAGTCGCACTTTATTCAAAAACCAGAGACCCTCCCCCTCCTTTCTCACTTCTATCCCTTTCCCCCTCTCTCTCTTTTTACCCCCCCCTACACACACACACACACACACACACACACACACACACACACACCAGTCCACAGCTAGAGAGGAAGAGAGAGAGTGGCCTCAGAATGCCAGATGTATTACAGAGTGAGCCACGGCAATGTAAACACTCAGCCCTGCCATGAGAGCAGGGTGGTCTGCACCCCCCCTTTTTTTCCTCTCCTCCCTCCCTCACAGCAATGCTTTGCCAGAAGGGTGGAGAAAGTACAAAACAGCAGAGGGAGACTCGATGTGTGTGTGTGTTTTTGGAGAGGAGTATAGTAGCAGCAGTGTGTTTGTGTTTTCCAGCCGTACATCCGGGTGTGGATGGATTAATCTCAGGCTTTAGATAGAAAACTTTTACTGACAAACAATCCATAATTTATATATGTGTGTGTGTGTGTAAGATTCCTCCGTCCCTCCTCTTACCATAGTTACATATGTAGCTGTATAGTTCATTGCAATTCCTGCTGCACGTCGTCATAGAATCTGGCAGAGCGAGCGAGTACCACACATGCTCATGCCAGATATGAAACATTTTCCTTCACAGATGATTGACTTTGCTTCACTTTGACTCATGCAGCCAAAAAAACTGCATTTATTTATTGATTTCTTTTTTCCAGAGCTGGATGTAGCAGGATGGTGGCACGCACACTCGGTACAAAAACAAATCAGACTTATTCGGTTGGGGTTCCTTGGATTGTGAAATATTTCATCCATGGCTAGATAGATCATGTAATAAATTATTCTCAAATGAATTGCATTCATTATTTTTAAGCTCATCACGTCATGATGTGATTTATTGAAATGAGTTCATGTAATTCCTCATTCGCTCCAGAGTGATCCATCATAGAAAAGCTTCAAAGTGTTTTCTGGACAGTGTGTTTGATGATCGAGACGTTTCAACTTCCATCCAGAAATCATTTTCAATCTGTGTAATCGAAATGTCTCGCTCAGCCTACTCTGTTCACTATTTATTCAAGTTTGCACACTGCGTTTCTTATTTATATAAAACTTTATTTACTTCAATAGATCAAACCGAGCGCCTCAATGGTAAGGTGTTTCGGGCACGTCCCACCGGGAGGAGACCAAGAGGCAGACCCTGTACCCGCTGGAGAGACTATGTCTCACAGCTGGCCGGGAAATAACTCGAGATCCTTCCGGTTGAGCTGGAGGATGCAGCCGGGATGAGAGAAGCCTGGGCTTCTTGTCTGAGGCTGTTGCCCCTGCGACCTGGCCCCGGATGAGCGCAAGACGATGGAACGGAACGAAGGAACAGATCAAATAAATGACGATTAAGCGGTTATCGTCATAGTAACTGTACCTCTCTCTTAAACATAGAATTTAACAAATGGAAACTTCTAATATTCATTCATTTTCTAAACTGCTTGTCCTTGTCGGATTCACGAGAGGAGCTGGAACCTATCCAAGAGGCGGGGTACACCCTGGATAAGTCACCAGTCTGTTGCAGGGCCACACATAGAAACAGACAACCATCCACACACAATCACTCATATGGGCAATTTCTCAGCAGCCAATTAGCCTAACATTCATGTTTTTGGAACCGGAATTCTTGGAGATAAACAAGAAGAACATGCACACTCCACACAGAAAAGCCAGTGATTCAAGCCTCGTTCAACCTGTGACTAGAATCCTCATTCCTCTTGCTCTTCTTCCTCTTTCAGCATTTCCCTTCAGGGGTCGCCACACAGCAAGTCAGTTTCTCCAGTCTAACCCTATCTCCTGCATCCTCTTCAGTCACACCAACTATCTTCATGTCTTCCTTCACTGTATCCATGAACCTCCTCTTTGGTCTTCCTCTAGTCCTCTTTCCTGGTGGTTCAAAATCCAGCATCCTTCTTCTGATGTACTCTCTCTCTCTCCTCTGCACATGTCCAAACCTGATTACGAGCGTCTTGCAAAAGTGCAATAGCGGCCAATTTAATTAGCCATCTGATAAATTTAAATCTTTAGATGTTCTAACATGGGTAAAGGATTCTTATCATGTCTTTAAAACGCTCATTCTGCACAACCGAAGACGGGCTCACTTATACACCTACAGATTGCTCAGCAAAAATATGTATAAATGCCGCGGTGAAAGGCTGTTTGTTCCAAATCTGGAACAAGTTTTGCCAGATTTGGCCTCAAATGCTGTAAATTTTTGTCCACTAGCCTTTTTCTTTCATCAATAAATTTTGTGTGTAAGCCAAAACCTTCCGTACGGGCAATTTAAATAATGGAGGAAATTCAAGTTCTTCCATTTCTCTGCTTGCTGTGATTGGACTGTGTGTAAACGGAATTTTTGCGCAAATTTTCTTCAACAAAATCAGTTTGCAGATCATATGCATCCCGAACGGGTGAACCCCATGCATGTGACGTTACGCGTGGCGCTTGGGTCACATGAATTAAAGCCAAGTCAGTTGTCATATTTGCCTAATTTTTACTGTTATCAGCTTCTTAATGCAGACACATTTAAAGGGAGAACAGTTAGCCGCAAGGTGGCACGGTGGTACAGTGGGTAGCACAGTGGTCTCACAGCAAGAAGGTCATGGGTTCAAATTCCCAGTGGGGACGAGGCTTGAAACACTGGCCTTTGGGGGAGACGGCAGCTCAGTGGTTAGAGCGTTCGCGCGCAGACCGGAAGTTCGCGGGTTTTAGGGTCCTTGGAGAAGACACCTAACCCCTGCTTCTGCCACCATTGGTACCGTCGAAGAGCAGCCTGCAGCGGTGTAAGGAGTGCAGCATACAAATTTCCCCGGTGAGGGATGAATAGAGTAATCCTTTTTGTTTTTTTTTCTGTGTGGAGTCTACATGTTCTCCCCGTGCATGCATGGGATTTCTTCGGATACTCCGGTTTCCTCCCACCTTCCAAAAACATGCATGTTAGGTTGATTGGCCGGTGCCAAATTGCCCCTAGGAGTGTGTATGGTTGTGTTTGGTACCGCGACAGACTGGCCACCTGTTCGGGTTTACCCTGCCATTGCCTCAAATCAGCCGGGACGGACATCCTCTGCAACCCTGAAAGGGATAGACGGTTAAGAAGATTACTGTCAGTAAGGCCACAGATTGAGAGCAGGGATGACCTAGTTCGGGAGGTTAGGGTTACCATCTGTTGCTAGCTATCAGTTCTGGTTGTGAGGTTTAGCTTTAGCGGCTTTCCGTTCATCAGTAGTTTGTATTTCAATGCTAACGCCAGATCGTTGCCATGGTTACTGCTTATTTAACGTTTTTGAACAGCAGTAAAAAAAAAAAAAGAAAGAGGAACCAATAAAAAAGAAATCAAAAGGCACATTTTATCCACAATTATTCCGGGTTTATTTATAAGTCACCAGAAACAATTCCACTCTTTTTTTTTTTTCTGAACTCTCTGTGTGTTTCTGCCTCTGCGGCCAGTTAGGAATGTGTGATTTTGGGATACCTGGAATCACAGGCCATCTTTACAGGAAATGACGGAGAGATGGCTCCCTGAGATTGGCCGCTCAGGCTCATGTCACGGTGTGTTTACGGCCGGGCAGCGAGCCAATAGGACGGTTATAAATCCATCAGGTTTTTTTTTTTCTGTTTCACCCCCACTGCTGTCTTTTAATTGATAGCTTTATGTTGTGTTTTATTCTGACATGCATTCCTCTTCTTCTAAAGATTTCACAACAACTGGTTTTATTAACGTTAATCTAGATTTTATCGACTTAATTCCAGATTTTAAAAACAATATATTGGATTAACAAAGTTTATTCCTAATTTTAGTAACTTTATTCCAAAGTCAACAAACTTTATTCTAGATTATTTAAACTTTATTCTAGATTATTTAACTTTATTTTGAAATTTACAAGCTTTATTTAGGATTTTACTGACTTTATTTGAGATTTAATCACTTTATTCTAAATTTGACTTCTAGATTATTTTAACTTTATTCTGGATTATTTTACTTTATTCTCAATTTTTTTTTTACTTTGTTCAAGATTATTTGATTTTTTTCTAGTTTATTTAAACTTTTTTTTAATTTACAAGCTTTATTTAGGATTTTTCCAACATTTTTTCCAGATTTTACTGACTTCATTTGAGATTCCATCAGCTTTAATCTGGATTTCACTTCATTTATTCCAAATTGTACCAACTTTTTCCTGCATTTTTCCATCTTTGTATAAAATTTTACCAACTTTCTTCCACTTTTCTGGATTAATGCGTCTTTAATCTCCATATGCCACCAACTCCACCGTCAGTGTTTTTCTCTCCACTCCTGTGAATCCAGTGGCATTGAAAAGGATTTTCTTTAAGGATGGAGGTGAGGGGGAACGGGGGGTTGGATAGAGATGGGGGGCCGGGCGGTTTGAATGAAATCAGCAACGTGGAAGAATCTGCCCATTGAGGAGTGTGTGAATGTACACCTCGGGCTGCATTGGGAGCCAGCCGACTGCTAAATACACCCATTTTAGGGTCTGCAGGGGCCGGACAGGTGATTAGCATAATCGGGGTGAGGGGATCCATACATATGCTAATTTTGTATCGGTGGTGGGGGGGATTGAGCAAGGCAGCGGTTTGGCAGCTGTGCTGTAAACACGTTTGTAGAAGAACTCCTCTCACACCTCAGCATTTCCTCTCTGTTGGTCCCGCTCTCCTGCATCTCCCCTCTCTTGTTTTATCCTCCCACTGCACCCCTCCTCTCTCACGGTGGGTCAGATGGGGTCTCGTCTCTCACTGAGTTCTTTCATCACATATTTGTGGCTGTGTGCACACCTGCACTGCAGAGGCAGCTCAGATTTACACAAATTCATTCTCAATGTCTTTATGAGATTATTTTATTTATTATGAACTTTATTCTGGATTTTATTGATTTTACTTTAGACACGTTTTTGTTCTGTTTTTCTTTTTTTAGATTCCAGTAACTTTATTTTGGATTTTTCAATTAAAAAAAAATAGATAAATAAAAATTCTGGATTTTACAAACTTTTCTTTAGATTTTAATCATTTTTTAAATAAATGTGTTTTTCTCAAATTGCTTTCTGGATTTTATACTCCGTTTTGTCGTCTTCCGCTCATCTGGGGCCGGGTCGCCGGGGCAACAGCCTCAGACGGGGAGCTTAGGCTTCTCTCACCCCGGCTGCATCCTTCAGCTCAGCCAGAAGGATCCCGAGTCATTCCCCAGCCATCTATGAGACATAGTCTCTCCAGCGGGTCCGAGGTCTGCCTCTTGGTCTCCTCCTGGTGGGACGTGTCCGAAACACCTCACCAGCGAGGCGCTCGGGAGACCAGATACCTGAATCACCTCATCTGGTTTCTCTCGACCTGGAGGAGGAGCGGCTTGACACTAAGCTCCTCCCGGATGGCAGAGCTCCTCACCCAATCTCTGAGTGAGAGCCCAGCCACCCTGTGGAGGAACGAATCCCCATCACATACACAGGGAGAACATGCAAACTCCACAGAAAAAGGCCAGTGTTCTAAGCCTCATCCCTCACCCAGGACTCGAATCCCGACCTTATACTGTACCACCGTGCGCCCTGTGATAAACAATGAGAAGCTCAAAGATTAAAAAAAGTGCTGATAAATATCTTAAATTTATCTAAAACTCATCTGAACTTTACTGGTTCACGATCCAGCTCACAGATCTTCCAGTTTATCTGCTTTCTGTGTGGAGTTTGCATGTTCCACACACAACATCCAGCAAGTCCCACTGAGTCAAATCAATAAATTTTTCTCTCACATTTGAGTCAAACTTTCCTTTTGTCAGATTATTTTTTATTTAGAGTTTTAAATGGTTCAGTATCATGTAAAAAAAATCCACCCCAGGATGATCTGGTTGGAGACATGATCACAGCAGATGCTAAAGAGGAGGTGGGACATAAAGAGGAAGAGAACAGGTGGGTTTTTTTGTTGATCAAAGCAGTTAGGGGATTGACAGGAGCAGCCGGCAGAGACAAAAGTTCACTGGAGGAAGTTTGGGCTCTTTTTATTGGGACATGTGGCTTTACAAGATATTCTAAAGGTGATTCAAACTTTACACCGTTCACAACCAAATGATTCTGTCATGTGGATTTAACTTGTTACCATATTAAAGCCATCTTCAAGTTGAAAAAACTGTGATAATTTGGAGGCTTGACTTGCAGAGGCTTCACAAAGAGGGAGATTTTGAGGCGGGGCCAAAAAGAGGAGGGGCTATATCATGACATGATGTCACATCCGCCCATGGACAACACCCGCCATAAGAGTTGGTGTAAAACAAACCGTTCAAAACATGAGAAATCAGCTGAAAAATTGTGCGTCTTCCGTGTGTTACCTCCTAGTGTTATGTATCAGTACAAAGAGGAATTACCACCAGGAATACACCCCTGTACTGCTTGTTCACGCTTTGTTTTGCGGCTCACGCACATAAGCACATAACATGACCAAAGTTCCCTGATATCCGACTTCTTCCATACGTTCACCAAAAACAATATTGGCAATAAACCATGCACTTTAGATGCACGGCTGCAGCAGCAGGAGATGCCATGTACCTCATTATACCTAATCATGTTCATGGAATTCACTAGAGTGTTCATCATGCAGGAGTTTTATTAGCCTTGGCGGGTGAGCGGGAGATAGGTCCTAATTGCGGGTGTCCCCTGCCCAATGCGGGAGCCTTGGCATGTCTTGACTTGCTGAGGAGACAAGTTGAACGTACCCAAGGTTGTAAACGACATCAACCTCGGGTACTTCTTGTCATCCAGACAGGAAGTGCATCATGATGTGGGGGTGTTTTAACAAGTTTTCAAAGCAACAATTCTTGAGACAGTGTTTAGGAAGTTTAATCAGGGAAAGACGCTACTCTGCTTCCACCAGGAAAAGTTTGTTTTTACGTTCCTTTTTTTCTGAACTAAACTGGGTGCGTTTAACACGCCATGGCCAATTCTGATCAAAAGCAATGATTGGTGCTGTCAGGTTTGAGTGTTTCCACGGAGTGAAAGAAACAATCCGATGTATCAGACTATCTAAACTCTTTACAGAAACTTGTTTGCTGCAAAAGCAGTTCGTAATCAATCAACCAATCAGGTCCTCCATGAAGCAGGTCCCTCTTAAAAAAAATATATAAACAAAAAAATATGTCAATTGTTTGTGCTGTAAAAATGTTTGTTTGTGCTTTTTCAGTTTTTTTTTTTCATTTTAAGAAATACGATTTGGAGGATGACGTCATTCAGACCTTCATTTATTTCTGGGCGTCGCCATCTTTGATGACGTGATGACCAATCGTATTTCTGAAAATAAAAGAAACTAAAACAGCTGAAACAAAATTTTTACAGCACATAACAGCTCAAACATAGCACAAACGATTTAGGAGTTTTCTCGCATTTTTTTTTAGCAAAATGAGGGACTGAATGACCACAGATTGACCTATAAAAAAATTGTAAGTATCTAAAAAACATAAAACAGCACAAACAAAAAATTTTACAGCTCAAACAATTGACATATTTTTGTTTATTTTTGTTCATATTTTTTTTAAGAGGGGCCATTTTTACGAAGGTATAAAAGTGCCTTAATTTTTGCTGAGTTTGCTCTAATCTGACATAGCCAAGCTGTACACCTGTGCCCTTTCTAGTTTACCAATGTCAGGGCAGGTCAAAAGATTTTGCTGCAAAAATTTAACTCGACTTTAAAGCAGCTTTACTTTATGATGTGGCTTTTTTCAAAACAGCAAAACTTTTTTTTTCTTTCATCTCCTCTACTTTCTCACTCTAAGTCGTGTCCAGGTTCTTGCACTTGTCATGTTATTTCGTTTTATAACGTCGTTTAAAATTGTACTTCTTACCTAAAATACATGTGTACTCTACAAACAAGCCCCTGCGTCATACTGTATATGTAAACCAGGAGTGTCAAACTCCGGTCCAATGGGCCGATGGAAGTGTTCCATGTGTTCTTGGTTCAATACAGCTGATGTACATAAAGTGAAATCAACAGCCAATCAAATTTGGCATATTGACTCAATAACTGGATCAGATGTGAAGATGCAAGAACACATAGAAAACCTTCACGACCCGAGTTTGACTCCCATGATGTAAACGGTCTAATCCGTGTAATCCCGCATTCGTCCAGGAGTGATGCATCGTCGAAGAGGCTTCAAAGTGTCTTCTGGACAGTGGATCCTGTCCTGAGAACTGGTTCTAGATAAACTAACCTGAGTTTGCCCCACCCCTAAGGAGGGGCACCCAACAAACCGTTCAAAACCACATTGCAAACAGGTTCATAATTCACAACTGAGTGTACCAAGTGTGGAACAGGTGGTGAAAACAAAAAGTGGGAGGGGCCAAGGCTTTGTGCAAGATGGTTTGAACTGCAGCAGACAAAGTTCCATTCCGTCGTCTTCCGCTTATCCGGGGCCAGGTCACGGGGGCAACAGCCTAAGACGGGAAGCCCAGGCTTCTCTCACCCTAGCTGCATCCTCCAGCTCACCCGGAAGGATCCCGAGTCGTTCCCCAGCCAGCTGTGGGACATAGTCTTTCCAGCGGGTCCGGAGTCCGCCTCTTCGTTTCCTCCCAGTGGGACGTGCCCAAAACACCTCACCAGCGAGGCATTCGGGGGGCATTCTGACCAGATGCCCGAACCACCCCATCTGGCTTCTCTTGACCTGGAGGAGGAGCGGCTCGACACCGAGCTCCTCCCGAGTGGCAGAACTCCTCACCCGATCTCTGAGTGAGAGCCCAGCCGCTCTGCAGTGGAAGCACCCACAGTGTGACCATAGGTGTTTGCAGTGGAGAAAGTGTTTAATATATCGAAGTGAGGAGATGTGGGTTACACTTTGGGACGCTCATGAGTGGGCAGCCTTGGTTCCTTGGCATGCGTTGAACAAACAGACCCAATGCTGCAAGGTCAAGTTAAATTATTATTGCGCCACTTACAGGTGAGATGATTGTAACTGCGGTAGATGAAGTGTTTTATATTGGACGGAGGTGTTACACTTGGTCCTGGTGTACGCTTGGTTCACAGGAAGGCTCAGCAGGACCAGACGTGGACTAAACAACAGACAACCTGACGAATGAGTGAAAGTCACCACGGCTGGTATCTGTTTACTAGATGGGTGAACACGCACAAATGTTTTTGTGTGGAAATAATGTTAAAACATGGTAGAAACTCTGGATGTCCTGGTCTGATCATATGACTGGAAACTGAGCTTGACTTTGTGGTTTCAGACTCTAACGTAATCAGACGTAACGTCCCGAGCAGGACTTGGAAAAATCAGATGTAATTAGACGGAAGCACAGAATGAGAACCTTCAATTCCACAGAAAAAAATGAGTAATGCAGAATGACAACGAGACAGACTCTGACGATTAGGAAAGAGAATCGAGGATGTTTGATAGAAATCTAGCCCAGACGTTCTTTTTAGACACACAAGATGTGACCTTAATAAATACTTTAATAAATCACTACCAAACTTTTTAAACACACACACTAGCATTCGCCCGGAAAAGGGTGGAATGCCCCCTGCGGGTCAGGGACAGGGTCCTGCTCCAAGTGGAGGAGTTTAAGTATCTCGGGGTCTTGTTCACGAGTGGTGGAAGGATGGAGCGGGAGATCGACAGGCGAATCGGTGCGGCATCAGCAATAACTAGGACGCTGCATCGGTCCGTCGTGGTAAAGAGAGAGCTGATCCAAAAAGCAAAGCTCTCGATTTACAAGTAGATCTATGTTCCAACCCTCACCATGGTAACCAGCTGTGGGTGGTGACCGAAAGAATGAGATCGCGGGTACAAGCGGCCGAAATGAGCTTCCTCCGCAGGGTGACTGGGCTCTCACTCAGAGATCGGGTGAGGAGCTCTGCCATCCGGGAGGAGCTCGGTGTCGAGCCGCTCCTCCTCCAGGTCGAGAGGAGCCAGATGGGGTGGTTCGGGCATCTGGTCAGGATGCCCCCCGAGCGCCTCGCAGGCAAGGTGTTTCGGGCACGTCCCACCGGGAGGAGACCAGGGGGCAGACCCAGGACCCGCTGGAGAGACTATGTCTCACAGCTGGCCGGGGAACGACTCGGGATCCTTCCAGGTGAGCTAGAGGATGCAGCCGGGTAGAGAGACGCCTGGGCTACCCGTTTGAGGCTGTTGCCCCCGCGACCCGACCCCGGAACAAGCGGAAGATGACGGAACAGAATGAACTAGCATTCACATTTTACTGTTCCATGTACGGTATGTCGTGTCCGCCTGCTGTGCTGCAATGCAACACAAAAATCTTCCCATTAAGGGATGAATATTGTACGTTTAAAAAAAAAAAAGTAACGGCTTAAACCTTAAGACCTGGTGCATCTTCTGTGTTTGTTAAATACATTTTTTTAAAAAAACCCGCAGCTGAAGCTGTGCTCTATAAATCCAATATGGTCATCTCAGATTAAAACGGGATTATTTTATCTTAAAGGCTTTAAAAGCAAAATTATTGTCAACAGAAACTTATTCTTTTTTTTGTTTACTATATTCATCCCTCTCCGGGAAAATTTGTGCACTGCATCACACTGCAGCAGACTGCCACGACGGACCAAGAATCTGAGACGTGAGCTCAGTGGGAACCAAACCTACGAACTACCACTTAAATTCCGGTCCGCGGGCGAATGCTTTACCACTGAGCCACCGCCTCCCTGTCCTTATATTCACTTTGGTTGGATAGGTATGCTTTTTCCAGCTATCTTTCCAGCCTTTGCTCAGCTTTGAGGGTCTGTTGCAAAAAAGGAGGTATCTCGGTTTGTTTACTTTGATATTTAATGTACTCTTATTATAAAATATCGGATCCAAGTTGGAATCAGCAGATATTCCTAATTAAACACCAGGGACTTGGATTGATCAGGACCTCTCCTTTAAAAAGTTAAGTGTGCATAAAACTCTTTGATACATCAGACTGTTTTTTTCACTCTAGGGAAACAGTCTGACCTTGCTGTATTGTAGTTTGTGTGCTCCATGGGGGCAGGTTCGTTTTCGCTTCAACCAAATGCTGCTTTCTAATCAGGACTAGACGTAAAGTCTGGAGAGCAAAGCGTAAAACAAACATTTCCAGTTGTCAGCAGGGTAACAACATCTCTCTCCTAAATATAACGCTGTATTTGTCTTGGTTTGAAATTATCAATCTCTGGAGTCATTGCAGCACAGACGTCCATGTTTAGCCTCCAAACTATCAACATTACCCGGATGGACGTATGCGTTCATGTCATGGCGTCATCTCTTGATAGCTGGACGTTTTCCCATCACTGCAATTGGAAGCAAATGCCTGCAATCCCTGATCTAGTTAATGGAGAAAATTGAATTGAGGAACTGAGTTGAGGAACTATGTGGTATCAGCCTGGCTGTAAAACTCCTTTAACTATTAAAACTTGTGAATTATCTTGGCGTCACTAAGTACTTAGGATCAACAGTCCAGAGCAATGGAGAGTGTGGAAAAGAGGTGAAGAAGCATGTTCAAGCAGGCTGGAATGGGTGGAGAAAAGTATCAGGTGTGATGTGTGATAGAAGAGTTTCAGCTAAAATGAAAGGGAAAGTGTACAAAACCGTGGAGAGAGCGGCCACGCTGATTGGTCTAGAGACAGTGTCACTGAGGAAAAGACAGGAAACAGAGATGGAGGTAGCAGAGATGAAGATGCTGAGGATCTCTCTGGGAGTGACCAGGATGGACAGGATCAGAGGAACAGCACATGTTAGAGGTTTTAAAGTCAGAGAGGTCAGACTGAGATGGTTTGGACATGTGCAGAGGAGAGAGAGAGAGTACATCAGAAGAAGGATGCTGGGTTTGGAACCACCAGGAAAGAGGACTAGAGGAAGACCAAAGAGGAGGTTCATGGATACAGTGAAGGAAGACATGAAGATAGTTGGTGTGACCGAAGAGGATGCAGCAGATAGGGTTAGACTTGAAGTGGCGACCCCTGAAGGGAAATGCCGAAAGGAGAAGACTTTCTTTAAAGTTCCATTAGTGGTTCAAACATTTTTTTTCTCCTGGATCAGAGTGGATTTATCAACTAACCAAAAACAATCCTCTTCAGCTTCTCAATGATTATTTTTTGGTTAAAAGTTATCATCTTTGCACATTTTAATGTAAAAATCACACATTAATTGTGTGATTTTTAAATAACGTTTTAAATGTTATTAATTTTGTTTTTAAATCAAGTCTTTGGACACAGATAGACACTTCATTCCCTGGGTGGTATGATGTGGGGGTAGCACAGAGGTGACCAGGTTTTGAAGGCCTTCCTCCTCACCATAGGGGGTCCATGCTGCGATGAGGCCTAATCCAGCTAATCCATTCTCACACACATATGGACACGCGTGTACATTCATACATGCATGATGTGTTAGGGATGGATCACGTAGTATGCTGATGATGCATTGCTGTGAACAGATAAATAAAGTTTAGGGGTCTTTGGTGTTATTTCTTTAGATTTGATACATGGACCATGTGTCGTAGGACTTATCTTGATGATGAGGATGTACCGGTCTTCTGGTTGCTTCTGTTTGCATAGGGTGGGGCTTCTGTGTTGTGTGGGCTGTGAGTAAAAGGAGTAACGTTGGCCAGGAGATAGGGGGGTGGGCTGGCTTTGACAGAGGGGCCGGGCTGATCGCCATCATGATCTGGCCAATCAGACAGAAGAGCTGAATGGAGCAAAGGGAGAGAAAATGAGAGCACAAAGAGTTTGGGGGTGGGAAGGTGCGGGGAGCTGTGGACTGAAAGGAGGAAAGGGGTGATGTCAGTTCCTTAGAAACGTACTTTCACTTATTTCGTGCCCCCCTATCCCTTCATTCTTCTACTTGGAGAATAGGGGGGACTAGGGGTTAATGTTATGCAACACGTTGAATACCCACACAGAAGGCTCCGCTACGGGGACACAAACAGGCCTCTTCTCTTCGTAGTACTACTACTACTTCTACTTCTATCTGCACAGAGTCTTCAGACATGGAAATTTGGAGCCAGAAAAGCCTCAGAATTACACTTCCAGTTTCCAACTTGTTGGGAGAAGTGCGGCGAAATAATCCAAACTATGTTATGTTCATTAGTACAGCAGCACAGAGGGACACATGGAAAGCCTGAGCTGGAGCTGCTGAGCTTTCACAAAACTACAGTCTGTAATACTGGAGGTTTATTTTATATGGGGTTGCACCATTGCATTTTATTTTTCTTCCATTCTGATATAAAGCAATCAGCAGTTACATAAGGGTTAATGTTTGACAAGGCGTCCATAGTTGGTTCTGTGAAGTTCTTTCATTTCGGATAATAGTCACTTCAGAGTGTATCACCCCACTCATACCAAAAAAAAAACCCATCTGACTTTGATTACAAGTACTGTACAATGGTGAGGTGTGCTGTAGGTGAGACAAAGGAGTTCAGTGTGGGGGTGGGACTGCAACAGGGTCCTGCTCTGAGCCCTTTTTTGTTTGCTATGGTGGTGGACAGGCTGACAGACGAGGTCAGACTGGAATCTCTGTGGACAATGATGTTTGCAGATGACATTGTGATCTATGGTGAGAGGAGGAAAGAGGTGGAGGAAAAGCTGGAGAGGTGGAGGTTTGCACTAAAAAGAAGAGGAATGAAGATTAGTCAGAGTAAAACAGAGTACATGTGTGTGAATGTATAGGATATCATAGTAATATACAGTTACTACATACTTACAGTAGGACATGGGATGGGTGCTTAGATACTTCGTGGGCTGAGATTAGCACGCTCATGTCTCCATTGCTGTAAAATGCTTCCCATAAAATAACTGCAAGCGGTTAAATGCAAAATGCATAGCTATGAATTTTTACTCTACATCTTCTAATTTAGATCTAAAGGCTAGCTTCCAGCCCTCTTTGAGCAAAGTTCAAATGAAGTTTGATGTACTGTACACTACCCACCAACAACTACCGTTTTGAAGAGTTAGGTTCAATAGATTAGTAAAGTGTTACAAGATGCACCAGCTGACCCAAACCAATGCTTCGTTTACCTCTTCAGTCACACCAACTATCTTCATGTCTTCCTTCACTGTATGCATGAACCTCCTCTTTGGTCTTCCTCTAGTCCTCTTTCCTGGTGGTTCCAAATCCAGGAACCTTCTTCTGATGTACTCTCTCTCTCTCCTCTGCACATGTCCAAACCATCTCAGTCTGGCCTCTCTGACTTCAAAACCTCTAACATGTGCTGTTCCTCTGATGCTGTCCATCCTGGTCACTCCCAGAGATCCTCAGCATCTTCATCTCTGCTACCTCCATCTCTGTTTCCTGTCTTTTACTCAGTGACACTGTCTCTAGACCAATCAGCATGGCCGCTCTCACCACGGTTTTGGACACATTTCCTTTCATTTTATCTGAAACTCTTCTATCACACATCACACCTGATACTTTTCTCCACCCATCCCAGCCTGCCTGCACAGGCTTCTTCACCTCTTTTCCACACTCTCCATTGCTCTGGACTGTTATATAGCACTTAAACAAATAACTTTAAGATGGATTTGTCTGTCTAATGTTGAAAAAGTTCAATGAACTATTTGGGTTTGAGGCTGGGATTTTTGTGTTTTTCGTCAGAGGCTGTATTTTATGAATAACATGCTGTGACGGAGCATGCATTTCAAAATGATTTTACAGCTACAAAACAATATTTCCATTTACGCAGCCTACTACTGACACCGATTGGCTGTTTAGTTAATAATTTTTTTGTGACTTTCTAATCAGCAAGTTTGAAAACAGTGACATTTTAAATGCCTAGACAAACCGACTAAAAAATTGCTCGAGATGCAAACATTTCATTGCTGTTCTTTTTGTGCAGAGAGCTAACAAAACAGACTTTACAGGCCTTCGTTTTAGCCTACCTGGCAACAAATTCTGTCTGAAATCTGATTGGTCAAATGCTGTCATATAAAAACAATGATTAGAAAGCAGCACATCTTTCAGAAAAGCCATGAAAGAAAACAAACAGATTATTTGGAGATATTTTATTAATACTAGTAGCTAGAATATTATTAACCGCAGTTTGTGATGCAGATATTTTTAGGCTTGCAGAAAAGGTTTTGAAGACATTCAGCATGTGGTGCGAAAAAAAAAAAACAGGGAAGGAGAAAGTTTGCTGCTCTGAAAAATTGAAAGCAAGTGACAGTTTGTTTTGGTTGCAGCAGCTGAGGCTGAAGCGAGACACCTTCGAGTTATCAACACATGCTGGGGTCAGCCGGTTTCCTTAGCAGGAGGAATATGGGAACAAGTGCCATTGAAGAAACACAGCTGTGTGTACACACTCATACGTACACACTTGCAAAAAGTGTGCAACACCGAGGCATTTTTTTGGTCCAGCTGGGGTGTTAATTTCACCCCGAGGCTGCGTGAGTGTTGACCCCAAAACGCTGTAACCTCGTGAAGTGTGGAATTCTCTGAGCCTGAGGCTGTAATGTGCCGTTTTCTGTAGAGGAAGAGTGCATTCCTTCGACTTGTCCCAGGCCTCGCTGCTTTGCTGTAAACCTGCAGTCTTTGGGTGGCTGTGCGGCTCGGACGGACACAGCCGGACCCTCCCAGCTTTACTCAGGCTGAAAATGGATGCACCACTTGCTCTCTCTCTCTCTGTCTAGACCTACTTCCCTTTTCTCCTCCTGACACTGCATCAGACCTCGGGCTAGTTTTGCCTTCAGCTCTGAGTGCATCGAACAAGTCGACTTGTTAGTGTTCTGTCAGGTCTTAATCAGTTCCATGCAGGCTCCTTTGAAGGCCAAGCTGGTGTAACGTAGATGCGTAGCCGGCTGAGCAATGAAAAGCATGTCGCTCCGGTTAGCCAGGGCCTGCTATTAATGATGAGTATTATAAACATGCCTTCAGACGGGATCAGATGGGAATGCTGTTTGGGTTCAGAAAAAAAGAAATCAAGTGTGTTTTCCTAATGCCCCAAGACATGGCCCCCTCCCTGCCTGTTCCATTGGTCTGACTGGGTGGTCCAGCTCAGCAGAACAGGCTTGCTTATGTTCAACTTTAATGCCATTACAATGGAGTAAAAACATTCAGTTCGTGCCTGCTGTTGCACCAATTGTGCCGAATTGTTAAATCGGATTAAGGCATAATAAAATGTTACAGATTTTTCACACAGTCAATTCGCTCACTGGATATTTTTCATGTCGGTCGTGCACGTATGTGTGTGTGTGTGTGTGTGTGTGTGAGTGTATGTGTGTGTGAGAGAGAGAGAGAAGCCAAGGGAAAGTAGATGACTATAAATTGCTGGAGCTTTCAGTGAGCGTTTAGTCTGTGATGATGGAAGGGCTCAAATCCTCTGCTCGTAAATCAGACACACCGAACGGAGAGATGCTGCAGACACACACTCACACAGGGAAAGAAAACCAGTGTGTGCAGCTTTATAGAAGTTGTTTTTTTTCTGTTTGTTTTTATCTTCAAATGGGATGATCTGAAATTCACTAGAAAAAGTTCACATTTGTCTTCTTCTTTCGGCTTTTCCCTTTAAGGGGCCCCACAGCAAGTCAGTTTCTTCCATCTAACCCTATCTGCTGCATCTTCTTCGGTCACACCAACTATCTTCATGTCTTCCTTCACTGTATCCATGAACCTCCTCTTTGGTCTTCCTCTAGTCCTCTTTCCTGGTGGTTCCAAACCCAGCATCCTTCTTCTGATGTACTCTCTCTCCTCTGTACGTGCCAAACCATCTCAGTCTGGCCTCTCGAACTTTATCCCCAAAACCTCTAACATGAGCTGTTCCCCTGATGTATTCATTTCTAATCCTGTCCATTGAAGATGCTGAGGATCTCCTCAGCATCTTCATCTCTGCTACCTCCAACTCTGCTTCCTGTCTTTTCTTCAGTGCTACTGTTTCTAGGCCAATCAGCATGGCCGCTCTCACCACGGTTTTGTACACTTTTCCTTTCATTCTAGCTGAAACTCTTCTGTCACACATCACACCTGATATTTTCCTCCACCCGTTCCAGCCTGCCTGAACACGCTTCTTCACCTCTTTTCCACACTCTCCATTGCTCTGGACTGTTGATCCTAGATACTTAAAATCTCTTCTCCCTGTAACCTCACTTTTCCATTTGGATCCCTCTCATTCACACACATGTACTCTGTCTTACTCTGACTAATCTTCATTCCTCTTCTTTTTTCTTCTTGATTTGTCTTGATCTTTTCTAAATCACTGCTTTTCTAGACTGTCATTTCTCTGGCTTGCTGACGCTAGCGCCAACTTCTACCTTCACAGAGTGACCTATCTTATTCTCCTTCCATCATTTCCCTTCAGGGGTCGCCACAGCAAGTCAGTTTCTTCCATCTAACCCTATCTGCTGTATCCTCTTTGGTCACACCAACTATCTTCATGTCTTCCTTCACTGTATCCATGAACCTCCTCTTTGGTCTTCCTCTAGTCCTCTTTCCTGGTGGTTCCAAATCCAGGATCCTTCTTCTGATGTACTCTCTCTCTCTCCTCTACACATGTCCAAACCATCTCAGTCTGGCCTCTCTGACTTTAAAACCTCTAACATGTGCTGTTCCTCTGGTATGACCGAGTGACCTATAAAAGTGTCAGAATGTGTAAACTTTTGCATGACTCGAAGCAAAGTTAAGATCTCCCTCATGCAAATGAGAAGACATGGGGAAAGAGTTGACTTGTGGTCAGAAGCTGAAGTGAACTTAGGACAGTGAGATGAAGCATTTGAAGCATTGAAGAAACAATTAGAAAACACACATAAAAGCCCGTCAGTGTATGACCATACATAAGAGAATTGGAGCACAATATTCATGAGTAAAGTTGTATTGTTGTTTTTCTAGAATGAGTAAAAATGTAAGAAACCGTGTTCAGACATTTAAATGTGTTCCTTTACTTTTCCAGTCGGTGGGCGTGTCAACCAGGAACTGAAGTACACGCGGCAGAAGATAGGCGAAGAGGCCATGTTTAACCCCCAGCTGATGATCCAGACGCCGCGGGAGGAGGGAGCTAACGTGCTAACGGTGGATGCGCTCCTTCAGCATCTGGAGTCGGCTCTTCAAGCCAGCAGAGTGGATGTTTACCTTTATAAGAGGTTCGTTCTCCTTCTTCACTGTTTGAAAGTTTGATTCTCAGAGCGAACAGGTAGTCGAGTTTGTCCTGAGAAATGTTGAATGAAAATAAATAAAAAAAATTGGGGTTCTCTTTAGAGATGCTCAAAATCTACTTCAATTGATTTGGACCTACAAATGATGTTTTTTCCGTTCCGTCGTCTTCCGCTTAAGCAGGGTCGAGTTGTGGGGGCAACAGCCTCAGACGAGAAGCCCAGGCTTCTCTCACCCCGGCTGAATCCTCGGCTCACCTAGGAGGATCCAGAGGTGTTCCCTGTCCAGCTGTGACATATAGTCTCTCCAGCCGGTCCGGGGTCTGCCTTTTGGTCTCCTCCTGGTCAGACGTACCCAAATCCCTCCGCCATGAGGCGCTCGGGAGGCATCCTAACCAGATCCCCGAACCATCCGAGCTCCTCCCTGATGGTAGAGCTCCTCCCTCTACCTCTGAGTGAGAGCCCAAGCTACCTTGTGGAGGAAGCTCATTTCGGCTGCTTGAATCCACGATGTCGTTCTTTTTGTCACCACCCACATCGTCCAGCTCTTATTCTTTTTTTTTTTTTTTTTTCACAGAACGTGGAAAATGGAAGATTTATGCTTCAAATCAGGAGAAATGGTGTCCGAAATCCAATGGATGGAACAGGTGGGGTGTAATGTTTGGATGACGTTAATGTTGGATTAAATCCATGCCTCTTATGAATGAAATGATTTGTTTAGATAATGGAAAGGCTTCACCCGTGTCTCGTCATCACACCTTTGGATTGTTTCTGGGAAGGAGCCAAGCTGCATTCAGGAACTATTTACTTTCCGTAAGTACGACGACTCAGCACAAATCCCAATAGACAGTACATGTGAACAGCCAACTGATTAGTCAGGCATTTTCAGCTTGTTAATGAACTCAATTGGGTTAAATTCAAGGGACAGGACTACGCAACCCCGTAAGGAGGTAGTTTCTGCTATTGACAGTGATCGGATTTTAAATTTTTTTTTTTATAATGTTAATATTTCACATTTGTTTAAAAAAAAGTCGTTCCCCAGCCAGCTGTGAGACATAGTCTCTCCAGCAGGTCCGGGGTCTGCCTATTGGTCTCCTCACAGTGGGACGTGCACGAAACACCTTGCCAGCGAGGCGCTCGGGGGCATCCTGACCAGATGCCCGAACCATCCCATCTGGTTCCTCTCTACCTGGAGGAGGAGCGGCTCGACACCGAGCTCCTCCCGGATGGCAGAGCTCCTCACCCGATCTTTGAGTGAGCGCTCATCCACCCTACGGAGGAAGCTCATTTCGGCCACTTGTATCCGCAATCTCCTTCTTTCATTCATCACCCACAGCTGGTGACCATAGGTGAGAGTGGAAACATAGATCCTGGTTACCATGGTGATGGTAGAAACGTAGATCCTGGTTACCATGGTGAGGGTAGGAACGGAAGTCCTGGTTACCATGGTGAGGGTAGGAACGTAGATCTTGGTTACCATGGTGAGGGTGGGAACGTAGATCCTGGTTGCCATGGTGAGGGTAGGGAACGTAGATCCTGGTTACCATGGTGAGGGTGGGAACGTAGATCCTGGTTATCATGGTGAGTGTAGGAACGTAGATCCTGGTTACCATGGTGAGGGTAGGAACGTAGATCCTGGTTACCATGGTGAAGGTAGGAACGTAGATCTTGGTTACCATGGTGAGGGTAGGAACGTAGATCCTGGTTACCATGGTGAGGGTAGGAACGTAGATCTTGGTTACCATGGTGAGGGTAGGAACGTAGATCCTGGTTACCATGGTGAGGGTAGGAACGTAGATCCTGGTTACCATGGTGAGGGTAGGAATGTAGATCCTGGTTACCATGGTGAGGGTAGGAACGTAGATCCTGGTTACCATGGTGAGGGTAGGAATGTAGATAGACTCATAAATCGAGAGCTTTTCTTTTTGGCTCAGCTTTTACTTTATCACGACGGACCGATGCAGCATCCTAGTTATTGCTGACGCCGCACTGATCCGCCTGTCGATCTCCCGCTCCATCCTTTTCCCCACTCATGAACAAGACCCCGAGATACTTAAACTCCTCCACTTGGGGCAGGACCCTGTCCCTGACCTGCAGGGGGCGTTCCTCTCTTTTCCGGGCGAGGACCATGGTCTCGGATTTGGAGGCGCTAATTCCCAATACGCACCTGGGAATCCCAATTTTTTGTCAAAGCTGAATTCACCTGTCCATTCCTCCCTGTACACAGGAGTTTGATTGGTTTCTAAAAATTCAAAAATCCACAAGCAAAGACCCTCTGACTGTATTATTAAACACTAGGTTTTGTTCAGAACACGACAGGCTATGAAAGGCTCTGCAACTTGTTTGTACCTTTTTAACCGAAACAACTCTGGCTCACTAATTCCATCCAAAGAGACACCGCAGAGGAGCAAGTGTGTGCATGTGTGTGTGTTGTCCTAAACTTGTCCCTTCTGAAGGCTCTATTGTGGGAGTTGCTGGCATGCGTATCGCTGGCGGTGGTTCCTCTCCAGTACGGGGCCTCAGCGTATTGTCTGGCCGTTCTGTTGCTAATGGCCTGCTGCTGCAGTATTACCCAGCAGACCTTTACCTCTGCACGGGCTTGTGCATGCACATAGTCCCTTTGCCGTGGGTGCACATATGCGTTTTGTTGATGTGCGAAAGCGTATCAAGGTTGAGTCGCTGTCAACAGAGGAGGAGTGCATGTGTGGCTGTCCCACTGTTGGTTTAGGATGGCAAATAAGGGTTTTTACTATGTTCTGGTTGGAAGGCTGGGAATAATAACCCAAGCCTGGTTAGGCACGTACAATGTTTGAATGACGAAGAGAAAAAGAGATTGGAATGTGTGAGGAATACAGAACATAGAGACGAGTTCTGAGTTAGAGCAGGAATTCACCAGTTGCATGACGAGATATGGTCGCTAAATAAGAGAAGAGATTAGTTGCTGCTCTCAGAGGTTCATTTGCAGTTTCTGAGATGGCATTTGGAGTTAAAGTATGACTTTGCAGGTTGTTTTGAGTCCATTTTTTAGAGTTTTAAAAGCATGAGTTTTCCAAAGTTCAAATTATTGGGAATATCAAAGCAAACCGTGTAAAAATACATACGGATACTGTGTAAACACAATTTTAAGAAAGTCTTTTATAGACTGAAGTGGATGTTGTTTGAATTTAGCTTTGATCTCAACTTCATCTAGTGGATTGAGCCAGGGTTGCATTTCCGCCGGTGGAAACCTGTTTCTGACGAGACGGTGGAAACCAGGCAACCCTGGATTAAGCTTTACAATTGAACTCAGAATTGTGGGAACTATGTTTAGTTTTGAGGAATACTCAGAGATTGCCTTCATCTTTTCTGTAGGGAACAGAAATGATCCTTCTACGCAAACGATCCTTTGTTTTACTTCTAAGAGTTCTTGGTTACAAATTAAACTCAAGTAAAAGTGAATGTAACAGTGTTAAGAATTCAATTCTCTAAGTTCATCATTATACAATCAAAATGGTTTAGGTTGCATTACCTTGCAAACTCAATCAGTCCCTCTGTAGTTGGTACTGAGTGATTGTATTCAGTTTGATTAAAATCTCTGCAGTAGTAATGAAGGTATTGCATGCTACTGAAGCACGGATGCACGGACACTTTAACATCTTCTAAATACTCTAAAGTTTAAGAGTTTTAAAAACGCCTGAAACTTACTTTTAATTGATTTTTTTTTTTACAGAGGACATAGACCTATGCAGTGGTCAAACTTTGACCCGAAGGAATTTCTGGATGGCATAAAAAGGGAAGGCTTTCCAGTGGAAACCTTTGAGGAAATGTTGGAAAAAGCAGGTGTAGGACACGGCTACATGGATCGACCCTGTCTGAATCCTTCTGACCCTGACTGCCCTCTCACTGCACCCAATAAGAACTCAACCAAGGTGAGTGGACAACTAGACTCACACTTTTAGGGAGATATATCCCCTCAATTTGGTCTCCTTTCAAGTTAAAGACTGAGATCGCTAGATTTCACATTGAAGCTGAGAGTAGAGATGGAGGTAGCAGAGATTAAGATGCTGAGGATCTCTCTGGGAGTGACCAGGATGGACAGGATCAGAGGAACAGCACATGTTAGAGGTTTTAAAGTCAGAGAGACCAGACTGAGATGGTTTGGACATGTACAGAGGAAAGAGAGAGTACATCAGAAGAAGGATGCTTGGCCTGGAACCACCGGGAAAGAGGACTAGAGGAAGACCAAAGAGGAGGTTCATAGATACAGTGAAGGAAGACATGAAGATAGTTGGTGTGACTGAAGAAGATGCAGCAGATAGGGGTACATCAGGTATGGGCAAACTATGGACTGCGGGCCACATGCGGCCCTTTAAACGGTTTAATCTGGCCTGCAGAGCACAAAAAGTTTAAATAAATAAACCTTGTTAAGGTTTTATTTTCCCTAAAATTCTGATGTTTTCTCACTAGATGGCGCACTCTGGATACATTGGCTTTGTTCCGAAAACAACAATACTGCTCCCATTAAAATGTGTGTGTCTCCGTGACACACGGTCAAAATAAACTGTGTGCACAGATATGGAAAGCCATCGGGGCCAATACGCGCACGTAAACAAGTGTGTTAGATGTTAAAAACAAGCAAAATGTTGCATCAAACGCTCAGATTTAAAACCTGGCGCCAATAAATGCACGTTTTTAAGCACTAGGTTTCAGACTTAGCGCTGCTTGATTTGAAATTTAATGCTCTTGATGTAACATTTAGCGCGCTCGTTTAAAATCTAGGGCACCATTCCATCGGTCTAATCTAGAAGTTACCAAAGCATGTCCTTCATCTGATCCTGTTCCGGCTCCTCAATGTGGCCCACGAACCAAAAAGTTTACCCACCTTTGAGTTAGATAGAAGAAACTGACTTGCTGTGGCGCCCCCTGAAGGGAAATGATGAAAGAAGAAGATTTACGTACATCAGAGAAAACAATGCTTCCATACACGTTGTTGATCCACTTGCCGTGACTACGCCGTGTGAACTGAACCACGCACAAAATTTCTTCTCCTTAAATCAGTCCAAGGATTCATGTGCGTCCTGAACCAAAATAATGGATCATCAAGAATCCGCTGAATCTTTACATTATACAGACTGAGGTGAGCTCAGTTACCGTATTTTCCGCACTATAAGGCGCAATGCATTATAAGACGCTACAGTAAAGGCTGGGGTTACGTTATGCATTCACTAAATGATGCTGCGCTAAAGGGAATGTAAAAAAAAACACAAAAACAGTCAGATAGGTCAGTCAAACTTTATTAACAATTACAAAACAGCTTTCTGTTTTTATTCCCAAAATGAATAAACAGCTGTTTTATTATTTTCTAAAGTATTAGTATTTTCGTGACACTGTTTGTCTTCCATTGGAGATAAACTCTGTTTAGTCTTACTTACTTGGCACAGCGCATCCTCTTGCTTCCTCCACTTCCTCACCATTGATTCATTGATGTTAAACTCTTTTCCTGCGGCTACTGCGTGACCGATCGCCTTGAGTTTAAACTCTGCGGTGTAACAGTGTCTCTTGGTAGGAGCCACTTCCGGGTCTTTACACAAGGTGTATTCGAGATGACACAGGCGGACGCAGTTCTGATCGGCGCAGATCGGTGTGCAAAACCTAACCGGTATGCATTGTGCACTGATCTGCGCTGATCAGAACTGTGTCCGTGTGTGTCATCTCGAACACACCTATAAACACACAAATGGAAATGAGACGCACTTTCATATATCCCAGCATGCACCGCGCATTACTTCTTCTACGGGGGAAATGGAGTCGGCGGCTGCTTACCGCAGTTGTATCTTAATATTAATCCATATATAAGGCGCTCCGGGTTAAAAGGCGCATCGTGGACTTTAGAGAAAATTTAAGGTTTTTAGGTGCAGAAAATACGGTACTTTCTAGGGAGAAATAAAGGAATCTTTCTAGAGACTGAAGTCAGATAAGCAACACATTTAATCTTCGCAAATTAATTTGTCTCATTTATTTGAATTTTGTCAATGTTTGAACTCAGTGAGGCCTTATTTATTTTTTTTATATAACATCACCAGCCTTTCGATGTGGCGCGGGCATTGAGCGGTGGCTGCCACGGCCTGTCCAGGAAGTACATGCATTGGCAGGAGGAACTGATCGTTGGAGGGACCACCAAGAATGGCAGCGGACCCCTGCTCAGGTAACACAGCCACCAACACACTTCCATAAACACTGCGGGTGATTCTGGAGACACTGTGTGTTTTTTGTTCTCCTACGTGTGCACATGCGCCTCGCACTATAAATCTTCCAGTCATTAGCGGATTCCAGTGAAATCTTAAGAGCTCCAGCTGTTCCTGCTCAGCTCTCCGTTTGGACACTGCCCACTCTTTCTCCCTCTCGCACACGCACACACTCGTGCACGTAGTGATCTATTGCCAAGCTAGTTTGTTCAAATATACAGCGATTTGAGTTCCACGGATTTAACTCCAACACAAGCAGCGGGTCAGAGCTCACAGAACAAGTCGGCTGATTCGCATTTGATCTCCTCGCTGAGAACGCGGATTATACGAGGAAACATTAGAGGAAAAAATGCACTGGATTTAAAAAGTTTCCTCTACAACTTAAAGAAAAGTTGTCCCACATGTTCTTGAACGCTAATGGTAGTGTGTGTGGCACGTGCACATTTACACACATACAGGGTTTTTCGTTGAGCATTTTCCTGGCAAGGTGGGATCATTAGAGCGTCTCTGCATGCCTGCCCTGTCTGCATGTGTATGTGTGTGTGTGTGTGTGTGTGTGTGTGTGTGTGTGTATAGGCCCCTTGGCACTTACTTTCTACATCTTGTTTACTAACTGCCACCATTACCACGATTAGCAGCATATTACAGAGATGGTATTCATTAACAGAATGACAAACGAACGTCGGGTAACGTACACAGAACGGGCCAAAACTCTGCGTCCTCCACTCTGGCCTCATTTGTAAAAAAAAAAATCCCCAAAAAGACTAATGAGTTATATTACTTTATTGCTTCGGTAATGTGCTCATTAAGACGCTATGCTGCTCATGACACCCGATATAACTGCCCTTGTAAAGAAGGGCTTTGTAGAAGGAGTTAGAGACGAACCAGACTTGTAGAAATATAAGAACGAGTTTTATTTGGCTTAATTATTGCAGAGGCGGAGCCAAACTGTAGTTTGTTGGAGATTAGGGACCAGAAAAACGCAGATGGTAAAGTTTCCATGATGGAGTTAAAGTCTCTCAGTCTGTATCTACAGATCATACAGATCAATAAATATTTACATCATCATTTTTGTCCCATTTAGACACCAATTTAACCTAATTTGATGCTCAGGGCGAGACCATGGTCCTCGCCCAGAAAAGGGTGGAATGTCCCTTGCAGGTCAGGGATAGGCTCCTTCCCCAAGTGAAGGAGTTTAAGTATTTCAGGGTCTTGTTCATGAGGGGGGGAAGGATGGAGCGGGAGATCAATAGAAGGATCGGTGTAGCGTCAGCAATAACTAGGACGCTGCATTGAGCCTAAAAGCGAAGCTCTCAATTTACAAGTCCATTCCTACCCTCATCATGGTAACCAGGATCTACGCTCCTACCCTCACCATGGTAACCAGGATCTACGTTCTACCCTCACCATGGTAACCAGGATCTACGTTCCTACCTTCACCATGGAAACCAGGATCTACGTTCCTACCCTCACCATGGTAACCAGGATCTACGGTCCTACCCTCACCATGGTAACCAGGATCTACGTTCCTACCCTCACCATGGTAACCAGGATCTACGATCCTATTGTCACCATGGTAACCAGGATCTACATTCCTATATTCACCATGGTAACCAGGATCTACGTTCCTACCCTCACCATGGTAACCAGAATCTACGTTCCCACCCTCACCATGGTAACCAGGATCTATGTTCCTACCCTCACCATGGTAACCAGGAGCTACGTTCCTACCCTCACCATGATAACCAGGATCTACGTTCCTACTCTCCCCATAGTAACCAGAATCTACGTTCCTACCCTCACCATGGTAACCAGGATCTATGTTCCTACACTCACAATGGTAACCAGGATCTACATTCCTACCCTCACCATGGTAACCAGGATCTATGTTCCTACCCTCACCGTGGTAACCAGGATCTACGTTCCAACCCTCACCATGGTAACCAGGATCTACGTTTCAACCCTCACCATGGTAACCAGGATCTATGTTCCTACACTCACCATGGTAACCAGGATCTATGTTCCTACACTCACCTATACAAGCGGCCGAAATGTGCTTCCTCCGCTGGGTGGCTGGGCTTTCACTCAGAGATTGGGTGAAGAGCTCTGCCATCCAGGAGGAGCTCGGAGTAGAGACCCTCCTCCTCCAAGTCGAGAGAAGCCAGATAGGGTGGTTCGGGCATCCGGTCAGGATATCTCCTAAGCGCCTCGCTGGTGAGGTGTCTTAGGCACGTCCCACCGGGGGGAGACCAAAAGGCAGACTCGGACCCACTAGGGAGACTATGTCTCACAGCTGGACAGGGAAGACTTCAGGATCCTCCTGGGTGGGCTGGAGGATTTTAAAGTGACTCATTTGACTGGAACCACATCGTAAGGCATTAATCAGATGCAGATAGATTTTAGCCGTCTACATACGCCTATGCAGTTTTCACTTTCACACTTTGAGATTACATGGAATAAAAAATGTTTTTTGTATAAATCGTACCATATAAATAAACTTGCGTTGCTTTCTGCAGTGCCCAGGCTCTACAGACCATGTTCCAGCTGATGACTCCTAAGCAAATGTTCGAGCACTTTCGAGGCTACTATGAAGTTACCAACATAAACTGGAACGAGGAAAAAGCTGCAGCCATCCTGGAAGCCTGGCAGAGACGTTACTCGGAGGTAAGAACTACGCAACGACCGATTGGATCGATTTAAAAGGTCCAGGAAAAGTCGATTTCCTATTAATTAGACAGTTTAAAAAAAGTTGAAGAGTAAAGGAGTCCATCTCCATCAATCGGTAACATTTTTGCCGTTTACGATCCTGATGTTTTGTGAGAGTGCAAAACTGATCAGTTTAATGAACCAATCGATAAATCAGTCGGGCTCTCGTAAGGACCAACACGCCATAATGATCCTCGGAGAGAGAGAGAAACGCAGAGAGAGAGGTTCAGAAAAAAAAGGAAAGAAATCTTTCCAAATCCTCCACAACCAGGTTGTAAATCAGCAAACGGAAACAGGGAGAACACGTAAAGGCCTCGTCTAAAGCCCGGGCCCCTGATAGATAGTGGAACCAGAGTTAGTGTGTGGTAGAGCGCTTCCTCACCGCTCGGTGCACATGGGCGATCCAGCAGGTCTGGAAAACATTAGGAAAAGCGCTATCTCTCGCACACAAGCAAACACACAATCACTTTTCCAGCTGTGGCCCCATTGGTGGCTCATGTGTGACATCATCTGGACTTTGTTTTTGGGGCCCAAGCCTCAGTTCCACATGGAGTGACCCCGTGTATGTGTGTGTGTATGAGACACTGTGTGTCACTGTGTGTGTGTGTCTCAGTGTATATGTGACAGAGGACTAACTGAGGAGCGAGAAAGGGGGTGGGGGTTTCACAGTGTCCAAAACAGAAGTGAAACTAAATAAAAAGTATTTATGAGCTTTTTTAAAAGGTTGTTTTTGGCCATTGATTTTGTTCACTGGACTCTGCTCATGCTCAGTTCCTTCCTTCAACAGGAAGTGACGTTTTTATTTAAGGACATCAAAATAAGAATATAAATAAATATGCATCAACTTCCACAACAGACTGGTAACCTATAAGGGGTGTACCCTGCCCATAGCCTTGAATCACCCAGGATTGGCTCCGGCAACCCCGCAACCCTGTAAAGGATGGACGGTTAATACGGTGACTGACTGAGCAGGATGCATCAGCTTGGTTAACTTGATTCGCTTTACACTGTATTTGTGGCTTTAAACTAAATTTACAATGTGTCGTGCACACGCCCAGGGTGTGGGACTAAACAAAGAGCAAGAGGAGGGAGGAATTCAGTGTAAAAAAAGAAGCTTTTTATTCTGTTAAATTTCTAAACCAGCTAAATTAACCATATTTATGTCGTTATTTTTAATGATCAGGATTATTACTCAATAAAAACACAATATACTTTTTATTTTTTATGCATCGGCCCAAAGAATGTGGCCACTTTGAGCATTTGGGCTGTTACTGCATCTGTGTTTCTGTAACTGGAGAGATTTTGATGAAACTTCCCACAATTACTCAGTACCAACTATGGTTAAACGCATTTGGTTCAAGCAGGGTCATGCACCCAAACCACAAAAAGGTGTTACAGGACAGGTGGAGGATCGTGACTCAATAAAATTGAACTGAGCAGAAAATGACGTGTTTAATTTGTCTGACTTTTTTTTTTTTTCAGGTGGTGCTTCAGAGCGTTGCAGCCAACTCGTCTCAGAAGGTTTTATCTTTCACCTCCACCACTCTGGAGGACATTCTCAAGTCATTCTCTAACATCAGTGTGATTCGAGTCGTCAGCGGATACCTGCTAATGGTGAGAGAGAATTCACACACACTCACCGGGATGTGTCTGGGTTTGAGGAACAGAAAAGATCAGAATGTTTGATTTATAAAGTCGGCTAATGAACGCATTTAAGCCCCTCAAATCAAACTTTTCAAAAACGATAAAAAAAATGTTCAAGTAAGCAATAAAAGGAGCGGGAGATCGACAGGGGGATTGGTGCGGCATCAGCAATAACTAGGACGCTGCATCGGTCCGTCGTGGTAAAGAGAAGAGCTGAGCCGAAAAGCAAAGCTCTCGATTTACAAGTCGATCTACGTTCTTACCCTCGCCATGGTCACCAGCTGTGGGTGGTGACCGAAAGAATGAGATCGCAGATACAAGCGGCCGAAATGAGCTTCCTCCGCAGGGTGGCTGGGCTCACACTCAGAGATCGGGTGAGGAGCTCTGGCATCCGGGAGGAGCTTGGTGTCGAGCCGCTCCTCCTCCAGGTCGAGAGGAGCCAGATGGGGTCGTTCGGGCATCTGGTCAGAATGCCCCCCGAGCGCCTCGCGGGTGAGGTGTTTCGGGCACGTCCCACCGGGAGGAGACCAAGGGGCAGACCCCGGACCCGCTGGAGAGACTATGTCTCACAGCTGGCCGGGGAGCGACTTGGGATCCTTCTAGGTGAGCTAGAGGATGCAGCCGAGGTGAGAGAAGCCTGGGCTACCTGTTTAAGGCTGTTGCCCCCGCGACCCGACCCCGGAACAAGCGGAAGATGACTGAACGAACGAAGCAATAAAAGTATTACTGCTTCTTCTTCTGGTATTCACCTTCAGGGGGCGCCACAGCAAGTCAGTTTCTTCCATCTAGCCCTATCTCCTGCATCCTCTTTGGTCACACCAACTATCTTCATGTCTTCCTTCACTGTATCCATGAACCTCCTCTTTGGTCTTCCTCTAGTCCTCTTTCCTGGTGGTTCCAAACCCAGCATTCTTCTTCTGATGTACTCTCTCTCCTCTGCACATGTCCAAACCATCTCAGTCTGGCCTCTCTGACTTTAAAACCTCTAACATGTGCTGTTCCTCTGATCCTGTCCATCCTGGTCACTCCCAGAGAGATCCTCAGCATCTTCATCTCTGCTACAAACATCTCTGTTTCCTGTCTGTTTCTCAGTGCCACCGTCTCTCGACCAATCAGCATGAAACTCTTCTGTCACACATCACACCTGATACTTTTCTCCACCCGTTCCAGCCTGCCTGCAATAATTGGACTGAATCTGGTCTTAGATTCTCTGCTCTGGACACTCTAATAGTTGTCAAGATTCTAACTGCTTTTGGTTAATTATTTACTTCAGTTAATTATTTATTCAGGCAAAAAAGTTAAATAACCCGTTACCGAGGTAACGATGTGATAATGACACGGAAATCCCAGAAAGTTATCAGTGGCTACTGAGAAATGAAAACTTGAAAAGCTAAATGCTGCTAAAACCAAACTTCACAGCCAGGGATGATCTTTAGCATCAGATGCTAACCCCAGCCTCCCAGACTAGGTCGTCCCAGCTCTCAGTCTGCAGCTGTTTGTTATATAAATGGATCTAAACTTTTTTTTTTTTGTTTTAACAAAATAAACTCATGGAAGATTTAACGTGTTACCATGGCAACACATGTCAATACAGTAGAAGGAGATGGAGCACTTTATTTGTGCATGATTGTTTACCTGTAAGCAAGCCTTCCGCAAAACTCCGGATCGTAAACACACTCAAATTGTGGCGAATCATTCGTGCATTGTGCACTGACCCGAACACTGCGTACCAAAACGGTTCGTCACAAATACATGTTACGTTTTATTAGCATTTTTTAAAAATGTTTTCTGATCCTTTTTCAGCGTGTTTTGTTTACGTCTATTTGTGTTCATAATCATTTAACGTGTTAAAATGATCACATTTGAAGTTGTTTGTTTGATTTTAAACATTCAATGTTGTGTGTGCGCAGCTGGCTTATGCGTGTCTGACCATGCTGCGCTGGGACTGTGCCAAGTCCCAAGGAGCCGTTGGACTGGCGGGGGTCCTCCTGATGACGTTGTCTGTAGCAGCTGGTTTGGGGCTCTGCTCTCTCCTGGGCATCTCTTTCAACGCTGCCACCACACAGGTACTTCACACGATCCCTGAACAATGTATTGATATCAAATCGATATATTTAAAGATAGTGGTTTGATGTAAACACAACTTTTTGGAGGTTTTTACTTTGTTATTTTATGATTATGAACGTTGCTTAATTCATCCCGCAACGGGGAAATTTGTGTGCTGCATTACACCGTAGCAGGCTGCCAGGACGGTGCCAATGGTAGGAGAAACGGAGGGTTAGGTGTCTTCCCTAATGACACAGACATGAGCTCAATAGGGTTCGATCCCACGAATTTCCAGAGAACTTCCGGTTCAAGAGCGAACGTTCTACCACTGAGCTACTGCCTCCCCAAATATAAGCCTGCCTGAAGTGGTTTTCTATTTCATTCATGCACGTTTGAGAAGCCATCTGGCTTCTCTTGAACCAAATGAGCAACGGCTCTACTCTGAGCTCCTTCCAGATGGCAGAGCTCCTCCCTCTGTCTCTGAGTGAGAGCCCAGCCGCCCTGCAGAGGAAGATCATTTCGGCCGTTTACATCTATGATCTTGTTCTTTCGGTCACCATCCACAGCTGGTGACCATGATGAGGGTAGGAATGTAGACTCGTAAATCGATACAGCATCCTAATTATTGCAGACACGGCCCGATACATCTTTTGATGTCTTGCTTCTTTCTTCCCCTATTTGTGAACAAGACCCCAAGATACTTAAAAACCTCTCCTTGGGTCAAGGGCTTTGCCGTTAAAGATTCATGATCATGAGTTTGGGTGCTCTGATTCCCATCCCAGCCACTTCACACTCTGTAAAAAAATCGATCCAGTATCAGTTGGTGATCATGCCAGGCTGAAGCCAACAGAACCACATTGTCAGCAAAAGCAAAGATCCAATCTTGAGCAACCAATTGGCTTGGCTGCACCTAGAAATTCTGCGGTAAAGTAATTACCAGAATGGTGTCAAAGGACAGCTCTGGTAGAGTCTCCCTCTCACCAGCAACACAGACCAAACTCCAGCAGTGGTCATACAGAAACAGGACAGCCTGTAACAAGGACTCAGAGATTCCTTTCTCCTGAAACATTCCCAATGGGAGCCCCAGAGAGACATACTCAAATATCATATCAATTTTTTGGACAAAAAAATTGTGATTAAATCTATTCTTTTGCAGCCCTACCTCACACACACACACACGGCTGCAGCAACTCAGAGCTTCTAAAAACAGGAAGATGTAATACATCAACACTCTCTGCAGCCCTTTCCTCATGTTTGTGCCGCTCCACTGAAACCACAGAGCGATGTCATCGGTTTAATCTGAGAGGATTTAGTGATTGTTTTAGGTCGGAGAAGGAAATTGGGCCCAGGAGAATGAGCACATGGGCTTGCTTTTAAGTCTTTCAAAGTCCAGGTGAGCTGGATTATCTGACAGTCCTCTCATGTTCCCTCTCAAAGTGGCTTATTACGACTATCTCTTGAACATTGAGGAGGGGGTCGGTTACAGCTGTGGGAGCTTCAGACTCTGTGTTTTCCTCCAAACTAGAATTTAAACCGATTGAAATCATTATTAACAAGAAAATGTTGACCATAAAGCACCAAATAATATGCTTTAACTTGTCCTATATCACAAACTGCATTCATAATGAACGGTTGAGAGCTGGGATGTCTTTTTATTATTGTTTTTTTTTTTTAAGTCGTCCTTCCAGTTTTCAGTCTCGTAGTCCCAGGGAGAGCTTTGGCCCTATGATAATCGAACCTGGTTCTCCTAGTCGAAAGACGGTAATTCTACCACTAGGACAACGCCCCCTGGGACCAAGATCCGTGATGTCTAAATTGAAGCGGTCATATGTGTAAGTAGCTTATGAAATTCTTGACAGAGGAAACCCTGATGTTTGCAGGTTCTTCCATTCTTGGCTCTGGGTGTGGGAGTGGATGATGTCTTCCTTCTTGCACATGCTTTTAGTGAAACTGGACAGAACAAGAGGATCCCATTTGAGGTGAGTCAGATAGATCAAACACCTTTCATGTCTTATCTCCTGCGTGGGTGGAAGAACTCGGATGCCACACACTTAGAATGCAAAGAAACACTTTCATCCTCAAATATGTTTTTTCCCCCGAATGCATTTGTTTATCATTAAAAAAAATTTAGTTTTCAGAGTTTCTAAGCCTCAGATGAATGTCAAACATGAGGCTCAGGGAATAAAGATGAGATTTTTCTTGTATGAGATGCAAATGTAACGGTTTATAGTTCTTCTTCTTCTTTCGGCATTTCCCTTCAGTGGGCGCCACAGCAAGTTAGTTTCTTCCATCTAACCCTATCTGCTGCATCCTCTTCAGTCACACCAACTATCTTCATGTCTTCCTTCACTGTATCCATGAACCTCCTCTTTGGTCTTCCTCTAGTCCTCTTTCCTGGTGGTTCCAAACCCAGCATCCTTCTTCTGATGTACTCTCTCTCTCTCCTCTGTACATGTCCAAACCATCTCAGTCTGGCCTCTCTGACTTTAAAACCTCTAACATGTACTGTTCCTCTGATCCTGTCCATCCTGGTCACTCCCAGAGAGATCCTCAGCATCTTCATCTCTGCTACAAACATCTCTGTTTCCTGTCTTTTCCTGTTCCACTGTCTCTCGACCAATCAGCATGGCCGCTCTCACCACACTGTCTCTAGACCAATCAGCATGGCCGCTCTCACCACACTGTCTCTAGACCAATCAGCATGGCCGGTCTCACCACGGTTTTGTACACTTTCCCTTTAATTTTATCTGAAACTCTTCTATCTCACATCACACCTGATACTTTTCTCCACCCGTTCCATCCTGCACATGCTTCTTCACCTCTTTTCCACACTCTCCATTGCTCTGGACTGTTTCCTAAGTACTTAAAATCTTCAACCTTCTTTATCTCTTTTCCCTGTAACCTCACTTTTTCATTTGGATCTCTCTCATTCACAATTTATAATTCAATCCAAAGAATAAAATCTAGCGTAAATCCAAAGTTTTAAAGTGTGCGAATAAAAAAAAAAAAAAATGGAACGACATGTGAGTTATGAGTTTGTAGAATATGGTCACATTTCATCTCCAGAGGGGTAACAAAACAGGCATGTCGTCGCTTGTTTTTGTTTTCTCGTCTCTCCGCCTCCCTGATCTTTTAGCTTCCTTTGTGTGGCTGAGATGAAAACTAAACAGAGCTGAACTTGATCTCTCCTGTCTGACACACAAACACACACAACAATGTAAACGCCTGCAGACACTTCGTGTGTGGTCCTGCGTGTCTCTGAAATCTTCACACAGATTCTGCCAAACCTCCTCCAGCTGCCTGCGTCGCTCCTCATTCCTGCGAGCAGAAAAGTTTCGTTAGTTTGTCTTCTGTGTTTTTACTCTTCAAAGTAAAATATGTCAACCTGGATGATTTATGTCTGAAAAATAATCTGCTGAACACTGAGATTAACAGAGTTCCTGTAAACGCATCACTCTGTGACATCACATAATGCAGCCAACTCTGCTCCCACATGGAGGAAGAAAGCAGAAACAGACCTTTTATTCTAGTTTTCTTATTTTGATGTGTGGGTATTGGAATACAGTAAATTTGTAAAAAAAAAATGCTTTATCATAGAAAAGGTTTCAAAGAGTCTTCTGGACAGCGGCTTCACAGTAAGAAGGTTGTGGGTTCAAGTCCCAGGTGGGGGCGTGGCTCGAAACACTCACCTTTCTGTGTGGAGTTTGCATGTTCTCCCTGTGTCTGCGTGGGTTTCCTCCAGGTACTCCGTTTCCTCCCACCCTCCAAAAACATGCTTGTTAGGTTGATTAGCTGGTTCCAAATTGCCCCTAGGAATGGTTGTATGTGTGTGGCCCCGTGTTTGCCCCTCGCCTTGAATCAGCCGGGATGGGCTCCGGCACTGCCTGTAACCCCATAAGGGATAGACAGCTAAGAAGGTGACTGACTGACTTGAAGGAACCTAACCAGAGTTTGTCCAATCCCCGAAGGAGGAGTTAACCCCGACAAACCGGTGGTTATGTAACTTGTAAACAACGCGAGAGTGGGTCTTTACTAATACTTACAATGAACCTCGATTTTTTTTTGCCTAAATGTCACCATTTACATGACTTTGTCATGATAATATGAATACATTAAACTGAATTAAAAAGGAAACATGTACACTTGGGGTCAGAACGGTGTGTAAAATTGACGTTCCAACTGAAAAAAAAATCACAAACACGCTGGAAAAAAGAACTCAAAATCTAATCTTTAGACAAAAAATGAATGAACCTCAACAAGTTACTGCATCTCCTGAAAAATTCTAAAACTACATGAAAAAAAAACAATTAGTTATTTCTTCATGTTTGGTGGACCAAATCAAAGCCGTCAAGAGGCCACATTCAGTCCCCAGACCATAGTTTGCTCACCTCTGTTTTAGTTGCAAAGTAAAGACTTCTGTGAAAGTATTGTTTCTTTTTTGTGTGTGTGTGTCAGGACCGTACGGGGGAGTGTTTGAAGAGGACAGGAGCCAGCGTGCTCCTCACTTCCATCAGTAACGTCACAGCATTCTTCATGGCGGCCCTCATCCCTATCCCAGCTCTCAGAGCCTTTTCACTGCAGGTAGGTTCTTTTACGTTCTGTTCATCCAAAGCTAAGAACAACGGAGCAGCAGAGCTATCAAATCTCTCAGACATGCATGGATAAAATAGAAAAAAAAAAACACTTCTGAGATGTTTTAGATGCGGAAACAACATTTAAACATATAGAAACTTCATGAAAGTTGGTTTTGCATGAAAACACGCTTTAAAAAGTCACCTTTCTACGTTCCGTTCCGTTGTCTTCTGCTCATCCGGGGCCGCGTCGGCCTCTTAGTCTCCTCCCAGTGGGACGTGCCCAAAACACCTCACCAGCGAGGCGCTCGGGGGTTATCCTGACCAGATGCTTGAACCACCCCATCTGGCTCCTCTCGACCTGGAGGAGGAGCGGCTCGATACCAAGCTCCTCCCGGATGGGAGAGCTCTTCACCCGATCTCTGAGTGAGAGCCCGGCCACCCTGCGGAAGACGCTCATTTAGGCCGCTTGTATCCGCGATCTCATTCTTTTCGTCACCACCTACAGCTGGTGACCATAGGTGAGGGTGGGAACGTAGATCCTGGTTACCATGGTGTGGGTGGGAACGTAGATCCTGGTTACCATGGTGTGGGTGGGAACGTACATCCTGGTTACCGTGGTGAGGGTAGGAACGTAGATCCTGGTTACCATGGTGAGGGTAGGAACGTAGATCCTGGTTACCATGGTGAGGGTAGGAACATAGACCCTTGTTACCATGGTGAGGGTAGGAACATAGACCCTTGTTACCAAGGTGAGGGTTGGGACGTAGATCCTGGTTACCATGGTAAAGGGTAGGAACGTAGATGCTGGTTACCATGGTGAGGGTAGGAACGTAGATCCTGGTTACCATGGTGAGGGTAGGAACATAGATCCTGGTTACTATGGTGAGGGTAGGAAGGTAGATCCTGGTCACCATGGTGAGGGTAGGAACGTAGATCCTGGTTACCATGGTGAGGGTAGGAACGTAGATCCTGGTTACCATGGTGAGGGTAGGAACGTGGATCGACTTGTAAATCGAGAGCTTTGCTTTTCGGCTCAGCTCTCTCTTTATCATGACAGACCGATGCAGCGTCCTGGTTATTGCTGACGCCGCACCGATCCGCCTGTCAATTTGCTGCTCCATCCTTCCCCCACTCGTGAACAAGACCCCGAGATACTTAAACTCCTCCACCTTTCTACATTTTAAACTAGACAGTGTGGGAATCAAGTTCAGCCATGTTGGATTTAATTCTATTGCTTCTGTTCTGATCGGCTCCAGATTTAACTCCACTATTTACTGATTTCATTTATGGAGCTCAAAGTGCACACATTTGTGTGTTTTATTAAAAGCACACACCTTCCTGTTTCTTCTGGGATGTATGGTGGTGGGCTCAGTCTGTCCAGATTGTGGCTGAGGTCCATGTAACTTAATCCAACTGCATGAGTGTACTTGGATATCCTCATGTTCACGAGTTTGTGTGAGCACGGAGGGTTGTAGTGTCTGTGTGGGAGGTTTGGAAAGCAGTGATCAAATGTGTGTGTGTATGTGTGTGTGTATGCAGCGTAGAGCTTTGACTTGTCTCACATCTGTCAGTAATTATAGACGTCACCAAAACAGTGTCTGACAAAAAAAAAAAACACCCTCCAATAACAACAGCTTTCATGTGAATTCATTTTAAACACAGTCGTTATGACATGGATTCTTGATTCTCTGAGTTTTTTTTTTTGGTGTGTGTGTTTCATTTTTATTGATTTGGTGTGTGAGTAGCCCTAGGGGGAATCGAACCAGGTTCTCCCGTTAGAAAGACGGCAACGCTACCACTAGGCCAACGCCTCCTGGGGCCCTATTCTCTGAGTTTATATATATCTCCAAGTTTATATAAAACTTGTTTTTATATACAATGAGAAAAGTAAAAAATTTTAAGCAGGTTGCACATCAAAAAAAAGTTGTTGCACTAAAAATATAAACAAATAAAAACCAAGAATCAGAAAGTCTCTCCATGAATTTACGATCTTAACTTTTACAAAATACCGTCAAAATCACAATAATTCACAACTTTCTCAAATCACAGCAACGTTTTCACAACAACGAGGTCTTAAAATGCACACAACACAACGTCTGACGGCAGAATTATAGGCAAAGTCTTGTGTGTTGTTGTCTATGGTTGCTCAGGTAGACACACACAGGAGCAGGGAGGGGTATTTAAAAGGAGCAGCCCAAAACAAGATGAGGTGTAGTTTTTCAATACAGTGGTGTAAACCAGGGGCGCCCAATTTTTTTTTGTCCCAGGAGCTACTTTTCAAATATCAAACCTCCTGAGATCTACCAGCCTGGCGCTACCGTTGCAAACCCCAGGAGATAGTTTCCAGCCTGCAGTAAAACCACCCTCACAAGACGTTTTGTTGTTGTTACACAACCATTAGACATCACATCAGAAACACACAGCCTCTCAAACACATACACAGACGGATAAATTCCTCTCTCTCTTAAATACAAACACACAGACAAGTTCCTTTCCCACAAACACACACTGATTAAACCTGTCTCTCTCCCAAACACACACACTCTGACAAATTCCTCTCTCTCTCTCTTGCTCGCTCTCTTTCCTCTCTCAAACACACAGAGCTTTGGAAGGGGAGTGGCCACAACAGCAACAGGCGCTGCTTATTGATTTTAGGCTTAACAACTAGATTTTACGTGACAGACTCCAAAAATTTTCTATAACACCAGAAAAAGACGCCAGATTGATGCTTTTTTGGGAAACAAAAGAGGAGCCAAATTTTAGTCACGTTAGTGGGTCTGAATACTCGCTAAATATAGCGTCAAAGACGCTGAGTTGACAACACTGACTTCATTTTTTTTTCTCCCTACTCACCTCGCGGTCAACTTGAAATCAGTCCACGGGCCACCAGTAGATCGACTGCTTGGGCCCCCCGGACTATAGTGACCTTAATGTTTAGTTACATGACCTTGAAACTCTAATCAGCTCATTTATTGTATGTACTAAGTAACCAGTGGTGGCATCATTGTCCCTTTAATTGCCAGCTCAACCATATGATCGAGGTGATTTTGAGCTTCTATATCTCAATGAGAGGTGGGGTAGTTAAAGGGTTAAGGTTGCTTCATTGGTTTGGGAGATATCAGAATATACTTTAATGATCCCACACATGGGAAATTTGTGTGTCACAGCAACAACTTCCTATCTGCTAAGTGAGTCGTTGTAGAGCCCGATCACGTACGGAAAGAAAGATCTCTGGTAACGAGATGTTCTCGAGCGGAGCTGTCTGAGCCTCTTGGAGAAGGAGTTCTGTTCGTCCAGGAGTGGGTAGAGAGGATGGTCATGATTGTCCTTGATGGACAAAAGATGGACAAATGATGCCGATTCAATCCCTATTTTCTACCTTGGGGTCAGCGCAACGTTGAATTTTTGGATCTGAAAATATGCAGTCATGAGTCCAACCACCTTGCCAACCAGGAGTGAGCTTTTTGAAGGTACATGCTCCCTGCCACTGGGGAATGGCAAGGGTATGGCACTCACTTATCTGCTAAGTGAGTCGTTGTAGAGCCTGATCCCGTACGGAAAAAAAGACCTCCGGTATCGAGATGTTCTCGAGCGGAGCTGTCTGAGCCTCTTGGAGAAGGAGCTCCGCTGTTCGTCCAGGAGTGGGTAGAGAGGATGGTCATGATTGTCCATGATGGACAAAAGTTTGTTCAGTGACCTCCTCTCTACCACTGCCTCAAGTGAGTATTCAAATATCGCATTCAAAAGCACAGATGGATGCGCGGATAGCCTGAGTTTTTAAAGCTTAAAGTGATTCAGTTTAATTACAAGCTGAATCTTTTCAATCACTTTTATGAATATTAAAAATACTGTCACCCTGTTTAAAACACCTCCAAACCGAAAATTCAAGAATTATTATCACCGTTGTTCTTCCGTCAGACCGTCTTCTCGTGGTCTCTTCCTTACAAACACAGACTGAGATAAAAACGGACGATATTAGCATGTGTGGATAGATGGCTGTAGTACAGCAAGCCTGTCAAACATGATCCATTTATCCCATGGGTCTAATACACGCTGTCTCGTTTTATACACATGCATACACATGCCATGCATTCTTTGCACTTGTGGTTTTGTGACTGATGGAGGGCAGATTTTACAGAGAAAAAATGCGATAGCCATCTTTGATTTTAGGGAGAACATTCACGTAGAACAGTCAGGAGGACTGAGGTCACTTGTCTCTGTTTCAAACTAAAATGCAAATGAATTTTAGTCTGATGATTTTTCAAATTTCAGATATGATTCATTAATTTTTGTGACTGAAAACGTAATCAGTTCATCTACAGTTGGTCCTGACGTATCAGTTTCATTGAAATCCCCATGTCGTGTTTGTGAGAATTTATGAGCGTCCACAACAACATCTTAATTTGAATTTGTCAGGATTTTTAAAATGATTTCAGTTAGTGTGACGGGCCAATTAAAAGCCCTGGCAGGTCCACAAATGGCCCTCTGACCATAGTTTGACCACCGTTGTATCTAATGGTGCATTAATGAGCTTGACAAAATTCACAGATGGATATTTAAGTTCAATTGTTGGCTGAAGGGGTTCTTGTCTGTGTGCTTCTACACAGTCATACTGCACGTTACACTGTGTTCCAAATGATTGCAGCTGCTAAAATGACATTTCAAAGCTGCAAACATGAAGTGTGCAGGATCAGATAGTATGCAATGTAGCTGATTTTTATTCCCATATAGACCCTGTTTGACATCATTTCTTTCTGTGACTGAAAAAAGAAGCTGAGAAAAGGAAATCTAAGAGTATCTCCTCGGTGTGAAAGTGTGCTTTGAATTAGGGGTCTGTACGGTAGGGTCTTTTTTTCAAACATGTGTGTGTTTACGTACATTTTTGTGTGTGAATATGAGGGGCTGTATATGTGGGGGGTTTTCTGAAGAGCCACAGTGCCTGCTCATCACCTCAGACCCTTCGGGCCTCCGGCTCCTTGGGTGGTCTGGCATACATGTGCAATTGTGTGTGTGTGTGTGTGTGTGTGTGTGTGTGTGTGTGTGTGTGTGTGTGTGTGTGTGTAGTGGTCTGGCGACTACGCAATATCCAGATTGTACTCTGGGCTGGGCCCCAACCTAACCCCAAACCCCCCACCCTATGCTCCAGTGCACCACCTTCTAATACTTAACCACAACATTATACTGGCTTTCATTACACACACACACACACACACACACACACACACACACACACACACACACACTTCCCTGCACAGCCAGTGTTTCTATCTTAGAAGTACTTTTATGTGTTGAAAGGCATCTTATGGATACTTTTTTTTTTTTGAAAGGTTTCTTTTTGTAAACATTGTTTTTATTACACCACTGAAGAGATACAGTTAGTCAGTACCTACTGTAGATAAATTTAAGGATGCTGCGAACTAGCTATCACATACACCAGGAGCCCAACCTGTTTTGTCCCAAAATCTACTTTACAAATATCAAACCTCATGAGATCTACCAGTTCCATGTTACCATCGCAAACCCCAACAGATCGTTTGCAGCCTGCTGTAACTATCCCTACAACACGATTTGTTACACACACACACACACACACACACGCACACTCACAGAGCTTTGCGAGGGGCAGTGGCCACAGCAGCACTGCAGGCTGCTTATTGATTACAGGCTTAACAATGTGACTTCACGTCACAGACTCCAAAAATCTCCAGTAACAACAGAGATTCCCCAAAAAAAAGCTTTTTGGGGAGAAAAAAAAGAAAAAGAGTCCCTAAATTTTAGCAACTCTAGCAGCTGACTTCAGGGCAGATGTCATTGGGAGGCTGATGATTGGCTGGCGCCAACTTTTATTTTTTTCAATGCCATGCGATCGACCAGTTGATTACAATCGACCAGTTGATAGCGATTGACCAGTTGATTGCAATCGACCAGTTGATTGCGATCGACCTAACGGGCACCCCTGACATAGACCATTCATGATTAAGACAGCTTGTAATTTCGAACGTTTGGTATCGATGTTTCGGTTTGGTTTTTACTGGTAACTGTTTTTTCTTCCAGGCTGCTGTGGTGGTGGTGTTTAACTTCGCCATGGTGCTGCTGATCTTTCCTGCCATCCTCAGCATGGATCTCTATCGACGAGAAGACCGCCGGTTTGACATTTTCTGCTGCTTCTACAGGTGTGAATGCACATCCGAGCAATTTCCTGATCAAGAAATTTTTTTTAAATTTTATTCTTATAGTCCAATAAAACAACAAAGTGGTCTTGATGGGCTTCACTTTATGGTTGCACTCTGGTTGTTTCTGAGTAGCCAACTGATTGGTCAGGTTGCTCGCACTTGCCGAGATTGCTGCAGGTTCAAAGTAATCCCTCCAGGAAGTAGCTTGGTCTGCTAAAAAAAATAATTCTGAGATTTTAAAACCTTAAAAAGTTGAAAAACAACAGAAAAGTTATTCTGCGAGAGGAAAAAGTTTTGGGCTCAAAAAAGTTTGCTCATTGTTGTGGAAAAAACTACGTTAGCTGGAGAAATACATGATGTCAGATGGCTTTGTTTGTTTTCAGGATAGCTGTATCGTACCTACATGTGACTCTTGTTACGTCACGGCTGATGAGTGGGTTTGAGGGTTAAATTTTACAGCAGAAATCATGAACGTCCCGGCTGATTCAAGGCGAGGGGCAGGGTACACCCTGAACAGGTCGCCAGTCTGTTGCAGGGCCACACACATACATCCACACTCACTCATTCCTAGGGGCAATCATGTTGTGACTAATCAGCCTAGCATGCATGTTTTTTGGAGGCTGGGAGGAAACCAGGGTACCTGGAGAAAACCCACGCATACATAGGAGAACATGCAAACTCCACACTGAAAGGTGCTACCCACTGCGCCACCATGCCACCTGTGTTTACATTAGCACTATTAAATATCTTCATATGTTCTACGTATAGTTTTCACACACGTTAAGAATCCTAGTTAAATAACGTAAACACACTCTTCCGTGTGTCTGTTTGGTTAATTCGTTGTGTTTACTCGTCTGTAGTTATTAAAACTTTACCAGCCTGCCTGCCGGCCCGGACCTGCTTGTTGGCTCGACATCCGTACAGATGTGTAAACACATTATTAAATTCCATCGTTGGGTTTTAGCTGTATGTTTATGTTGTCAGAAGAGACTGAGCAGGGATTAGGAGAAACAGGGGTGCATGCATTGCAGAGATTTTGCAAGCCAACATTGAAAGCAGATTAGCACAGAAAGAGTGGAATAAAAAAAAAAATCTAAGAGCATCTTTTTTTTCTCCCACTAAAAACTCTGTTTCTCAATATGTATAAAAGTGAAGTTCAATCACAGCCTGTAGTGAACAGTGCATTTTTTGTTTGTTCCGTTCCATCGTCTTCTGCTCATACGGGGCCGGTCGCGGGGGCAACAGCCTCAGACGGGAAGCCCAGGCTTCTTTCACCCCGGAAGGATCCCGAGTCGTTCCCCTGTTGAGCTGTGTGACATAGTCTTTTTACAGGGAGTCCGGGGTCTCCCTCTTGGTCTCCTCCCGATGAGACGTGCCCGAAACACCTCACCAGCGAGGCATTTGGGAGGCATCCTGACCAGATGCCCGAACCACCCCATCTGGCTCCTCTCAACCTGGAGGAGGAGCGGCTCGACACCGAGCTCCTCCCGGATGGCAGAGCTCCTCACCCGATCTCTGAGTGAGAGCCCAGCCACCCTGCAGAGGAAACTCATTTCGGCTGCTTTTATCTGCGATCCCAGTCTTTCGGTCACCACCCACAGCTGGTGACCATAGGTGAGGGTAGGATTGTAGATCCTGGTTACCATGGTGAGGGTAGGAACGTAGATCCTGGTTACCATGGTGAGGGTAGGAATGTAGATCCTGGTTACCACAGTGAGGGTAGGAACGTCTACCTGGTTACCATGGTGAGGGTAGGAACGTAGATCCTGGTTACCATGGTCAGGGTAGAAACGTAGATCCTGGTTACCATGGTCAGGGTAGGAACATAGATCCTGGTTACCATGGTGAGGGTAGGAATGTAGATCCTGGTTACCATGGTGACTGTAGGAACGTAGATCCTGGTTACCATGGTGAGGGTAGGAACATAGATCCTGGTTACCATGGTCAGGGTAGGAATGTAGATCCTGGTTACCATGGTGAGGGTAGGAATGTAGATCCTGGTTACCATGGTGACTGTAGGAACGTAAATCCTGGTTACCATGGTGAGGGTAGGAACGTAGATCCTGGTTACCATGGTGAGGGTAGGATTGTAGATCCTGGTTACCATGGTGAGGGTAGGAAAGTAGATCCTGGTGACCATGGTGAGGGTAGGAACGTAGATTCTGGTTACCATGGTGAGGGTAAGAACGTAGATCCTAGTGACCATGGTGAGGGTAGGAACGTAGATCCTGGTTACCATGGTGAGGGTAGGAACGTAGATCCTGGTTACCATGGTCAGGGTAGGGGCGTAGATCCTGGTTACCATGGTAAGGGTAGGAACGTAGATCCTGGTTACCATGGTGAGGGTAGGAACGTAGATCCTGGTTACCATGGTGAAGGTAGGAACGTAGATTCTGGTTACCATGGTGAGGGTAGGAATGTAGATCTTGTTTACCATGGTGAATACTTAATATTCAAAAGATTATTGTTATAAAAAAATGTTCGTTAATCTTGAATTAAATAAATGTTGTTCGAAGTTTTTTGACCACACGTCCCTCCTCTCTTTCTCTCTTCAGCCCATATGCCAATCGGGTGATCCAGATTGAGCCTCAAGCTTACCTGGAAGGACCAGATGCCAGTCGCTATAGCCCCCCACCATCCTATCGTACCCCACCTCCTTCATACCACACCCCTCCTCCGTCTTATCACACCCCTCCACCTAACTTCGGCAGCTCGCCCCCCTCCTACAGCAGTCATAGCTTCGCACAGCAGACCCAGATCACCATGCAGTCCACAGTGCAGCTCCGTACTGAATATGATCCCCGGACTCAGGCTTTCTACACCACAGCAGAGCCCAGATCGCAGATTTCCGTGCAGCCCATGAACCCTGCGCCAACCAGGGGGAACCCCAACAGCGAGTTTTACAGCCGAGGCAATGGAGAACCGCGATGCTCCGCCCACGTGCCCAATCATTACCCTCAATCTGCTGCCCACACCTCAAATTCCTGCTCGGCTCCTCAGGGAGATGCAGCTTCATCAAGCGGCCAAAGTCAAGAAAACAGTAGTTCCACGCGGGACCTCTTGTCCCAAAATGGAGAGGCCTCTCTGGGTCTGCGTTGTCTGGAGCCTCCCTGTACCCGCTGGACCCTTGCCTCGTTCGCTGAGAAACACTATGCTCCATTTCTCCTGCAGCCCACCACCAAGGTGAGTGAAGCTTCCTGTTTCTTTATTCATTTCCAACCCATCAAAATTATTGCATGTTTGAAGAGGCTCAATTAGGATTGGAATTCTTACTTAAACCCCAGGTTTGTCATTGCCATGGATTTTGTTCACCATGTGTTTTGGTTATTGGACTCTGCTTATCCTCAGGTTTTTTTTCTCGAAAGGGAAATGCCATTTGAATGTAAACACGCCAAAATAAAAATACAAAAATAATCTGCGCTAACTTCGCGAACATGAATATTTTACACTGTATTTGTGGTATAAAAAGAGATTTACGATGTGTAATGCACACACCCAAGTGGAGGGACTAAGCAGGAATAGATCCTGGTTACCATGTTAAGGGTAAGAACGTGGATACTGGTTACCACGGTGAGGGTAGGAATGTAGATCCTGGTTACCATGGTGAGGGTAGGAACATAGATCCTGGTTACCATGGTGAGGGTAGGAATGTAGATCCTGGTTACCATGGTGAGGGCAGGAACGTAGATCCTGGTTACCATGGTGAGGGTAGGAACGTAGATCCTGGTTACCACGGTGAGGGTAGGAACATAGATCCTGGTTACCATGGTGAGAGTAGGAACGTAGATTCTGGTTACCATGGTGAGGGTAGGAACGTAGATCCTGGTTACCATGGTGAGGGTAGGAACGTAGATCCTGGTTACCATGGTGAGAGTAGGAACGTAGATTCTGGTTACCACGGTGAGGGTAGGAACGTAGATCCTGGTTACCATGGTGAGGGTAGGAACGTAGATCCTGGTTACCACGGTGAGGGTAGGAACATAGATCCTGGTTACCACGGTGAGGGTAGGAACGTAGATTCTGGTTACCACGGTGAAGGTAGGAACGTAGATCCTGGTTACCACGGTGAGGGTAGGAACGTAGATCCTGGTTACCATGGTGAGGGTAGGAACGTAGATCCTGGTTACCATGGTGAGGGTAGGAACATAGATCTGGTTACCATGGTGAGGGTAGGAACGTAGATTGATGATTGTAGATCGTAGATTTGTATTATTTCTCTATGTCATGGTGTGCAACTAAATTTTTTAAGTTTGGGATTAAAAGTCATTCTGATTCAAATGAACTTATTGCACGTGTTTGTTTTTTTATCGCAATATTGAATCGATAGCGATGGATCCTGCATCCCTAATTTCAGAAGTTTTTTTGGGGTAAATCTCACATTTCTGAGCTAACAAAAGGTGACATGTTTATCTTTATTTGCTATGAGATCGAAATTATTTCCCCAAAAACCACAATAACCCTTCTTTAATAGTTTAAGAGAAAGAAACGAGGGGTCTGTGCTTGCTTCTGTGTGGGGTGAGTCACTCTGGTGTTAATTTGATGGGAGAGTTAGTCAGCGGGGCGACGGAGGAGGAAATGTGAGGGGGAGTTGTGGTCATCTATCTGAGTCACGCAGAAACCCACACGGGGTGACCTCAGTCTTCTGGGTGGTCCTGCTTCTCACTGCCTTCCAGGAGTGAAATCATTCGGTGGCCTCTGCTTGACATTACAAAGTGTTTCTCAATTTCACTCCTTTTTTTTTTTTTAACTTCGGGTTACAGATTGCCTCATCCAGTCTGCTAACACTTAATCTCACAGCCACATCGTAGAGTTTATTCTAGCTTTTATTTATTTATTGTTAAAGTCACCTTACGTCCGGCCAGATTTATGCACAGATGGGGTCCCTCGTGTTTTACAAAAGTTCTAAAAATAAAAAGCAGTCGGTTAAATCTGCAGCAGACTTTAGACGTTTTAAGGCTGTGAAACTCCTCACGACACATTTTAGAGACACTTCTTTATCTTTATGTTCAAAAGACATGACAACTTGGAGGGGATTTCTTAAGTTTATCTACAATCGGTACTGAGTAACTCCGGTGCTTTGGGAGATATCACGTTGACAGACGGCCCGAGAACCTCCTCCACATTCTGTAAAGGATCAAATTCATCTGGAGTTTAAACAATGACGGCTTCCATTGCTTTACGTTGACGTGCGGGCGTCTCCACGTCTGTTTAACGAAATCACATGAACATTCTAAAACTGTAGAGGTTAAAAAAATAAAAAACTAATTCCAAGTAATTGAAAATCAGCCTTTCTTAGAACCTTTAAATCGGCCTCAAAAGAACATAATCATAGTTTTTTTTTCTCTAGCAATGACATCAAAATAGAGATTCAGTACAAATGATTCTGGTTTTTTTTTCTAAAAATGGAAAATTATGCAGGCCTGGAAAAATTTTATGTGGGCCTTAAAGCAGGTCCATAGAAATAATTTTTCCGATCCGTCGTCATCTGCTTATCTGGGGCCAGGTCGAAGAGGCAACAGTCTCAGACCAGAAGCCCAGGCATCTCTCACCCTGTCTGCATCCTCCAGCTCACCCGGGGAAGATCCTGAGGTGTTCCCTGTCAAGCTGTGAGACATAGTCTCTCCAGCAGGTCCAGGGTCTGCCTCTTGCTGTCCTCATAGTGGGACGTGCCCAAAACACCTCACCAGCGAGGCGCTCAGGAGGCATCCTGACGTGATGCCCGAACCACCCCATCTGGCTTCTCTCCACCTGGGGGAGGAGCAGGTCGACGCCGAGCTCCTTCCGGATGGCAGAACTCCTCACCCGATTTCTGAGTGAGAGCCCAGCCACCCTGCGGAGGAAGCTCATTTCAGCTGCTTGTATCCGGGATATCATTCTTTCGGTCACCACCCACAGCTGGTTACCATGGTGAGGGTAGGAATGTAGATCCTGGTTACCATGGTGAGGGTAGGAACATAGATCCTGGTTACCATGGTGAGGGTAGGAGCCTAGATCTTGGTTACCATGGTGAGGGTAGGAACGTAGATCCTGGTTACCATGGTGAGGGTAGGAACGTAGATCCTGGTTACCATGGTGAGTGTAGGAACATAGATCCTGGTTACCATGGTGAGGGTAAGAATGTAGATCCTGGTTACCATGGTGAGGGTAGGAACATAGATCCTGGTTACCATGGTGAGGGTAGTAACGTAGATCCTGGTTACCATGGTGAGGGTAGGAACGTAGATCCTGGTTACCATGGTGAGGTCAGGAACGTAGAACGACTTGTAAATCGAGAGCTTTTCTTTTCGGCCCAGCTCTTTCTTTACCATGATGGAGCGATGCAGCGTCCTAGTTATTGCTGACGCCGCACTGATCTGCCTGTCGATCTCCCGCCCCATCCTTCCCCCACTCCTCCACTTGGGACATTGTCACTATTCTTGTTGTAAAATTTAGACAGACTTCAGGCTAAAAAACAGATATAGTATATAAATAAGAAGTAGAGATAAAAAGACACAAAAAAAGGCAACTGGATGATTTTAACAAAAATATTATGTTGTTAACAATGTTGTTATAGTTAAGTGTTTCCATAAAGTGTCCTTAGTACTAGTCAGATGAGTGTGCACGAGGATGGAGGTTGGAGGGGTGATTACTTTCACAGCTCTGAGACATGAGGTGGTGGTTTTTATGGTCCTGTACTGTTTCCCTGATGGGAGAGGTACAAATAGTCCATAACCTGGGTGGGTGGGTCCATCGCTATCCGTCTTGCCTTCTGCTGAATTCAGGAGCTGTAGACCGAATCCAGATCCAGCAGCCGGCACGCTACGATCCCCTGTGCAGTCTTCACCACTCGGGCCAAGTCCTTTTTATCCCATGTGGTGCAGCTGCCGTACCACATAGTCATGCTGAGATGTACAGAAACATTTATCTTTAATTATGACCAATTAATGGTTAGGTCGTTACATATTATTTATGAATTTACAGCATGATTTTTAACAGTTTCTATGGTTATTGTTTCACACGAGTTGTAAGTTTGTTAAAAAAACATTAAATATTGAATTGATTTCACAAAATCAAACAAAAAAATTACAATATTTTGTTAGAATTTTGCACCAAAGTTTCACAACAACCAATCAGAATTAACGTGCATCTTTGTATAAAACCTGTTAACGAATTAAAACTCTAACCAGGTTCATTTTAATGAACTTTTCTGTTTGTCACTGCTGATCTGTGTCTGATTGCTGTGATTTCAGGTGGTTGTTATTGTGCTGTTCTTCTGCCTGTTGGGGGTCAGCCTGTATGGGACCACCCAGGTGAGGGACGGCCTGGAGCTCACCGACATCGTCCCCAGAGAAACCAGCGAGTACGACTTCCTCGGAGCCCAGTTCAAGTTTTTTTCCTTCTACAACATGTACGTGGTGACGCAGCGTGCGGATTACGCCCACAATCAGCCGCTTCTGCACCAGCTTCATCAGAGGTTTCACAGCGTCCGCTACGTTCTGAAGGAGGACAACGGTCAGCTGCCCTGCATGTGGCTGCACTACTTCAGAGACTGGCTGAGAGGTAATGATCCGGCATCGCACTGAAACACAGAAAATCAGAGGTGTATGTAAACATTCTGGTTCAGTCGTCATAGGAACACCTAGAGATGTAATTTTGCAACCTGCAACACGGGATCTAAATCAAGGGCGGGTCCAGAGAGGGCGTAGGGGCGCACACCACCCTTTAGGTCCACAAAAAAAAAAAAGGGAAGAAAGAAAAGGGGACTAGTCAAGCTATCCCCTTGCAGGGCCAGCGAATGAGCCACCAAAATGCTGGAAAATGACTCTTATTTTTCAAAATGTTCTATGGGATGCCTCCAGCGCTCCCTATTCTGACTTTGTCAATGACCTCACGCTCTGCCCCTTTAGAAAATTCTGGATCCGCTCCTGCTAATGATTCCTTTATCTCTTATCTGCTTCACGAGTTCACATCAACAAGAAAAATGCTGAATGAGTGGAAAGCCTGAAGCAGGTTCCCACATCATCATGATTGGTCAGAGTTGATCAGGATCGTTACTGTTGCTTTTATTGATACAGAATAAAACAGAACTAGTTTCCTGTTCTGTTCCTGGTGTGTATCGATCCCCAGTTATTGTTTCCTCGCAGCATCAGGCCAGGTGTTTATTTTTCTTCTTCTTCTTTCATCATCTCCCTTTAGGGGTCGCCACAGCAAGTCAGTTCTTCCATCTAACCCTATCTGCTGCATCCTCTTCAGTCACACCAACTATCTTCATGTCTTCCTTCACTGTATCCATGAACCTCCTCTTTGGTCTTCCTCTAGTCCTCTTTCCTGGTGGTTCCAAATCCAGCATCCTTCTTCTGATGTACTCTCTCTCTCTCCTCTGCACATGTCCAAACCATCTCAGTCTGGTCTCTCTGACTTTAAAACCTCTAACATGTGCTGTTCCTCTGATCCTGTCCATCCTGGTCACTCCCAGAGAGATCCTCAGCATCTTCATCTCTGCTACAAACATCTCTGTTTCCTGTCTTTTCCTCAATGCCACTGTCTCTAGACCAATCAGCATGGCCGCTCTCACCACACTGTCTCTAGACCAATCAGCATGGCCGCTCTCACCACACTGTCTCTAGACCAATCAGCATGGCCGCTCTCACCACACTGTCTCTAGACCAATCAGCATGGCCGCTCTCACCACACTGTCTCTAGACCAATCAGCATGGCCGCTCTCACCACACTGTCTCTAGACCAATCAGCATGGCCGCTCTCACCACACTGTCTCTAGACCAATCAGCATGGCTGCTCTCACCACACTGTTTCTAGACCAATCAGCATGGCCGCTCTCACCACACTGTCTCTAGACCAATCAGCATGGCCGCTCTCACCACACTGTCTCTAGACCAATCAGCATGGCTGCTCTCACCACACTGTCTCTAGACCAATCAGCATGGCCGCTCTCACCACACTGTCTCTAGACCAATCAGCATGGCCGCTCTCACCACACTGTCTCTAGACCAATCAGCATGGCCGCTCTCACCACACTGTCTCTAGACCAATCAGCATGGCCGCTCTCACCACACTGTCTCTAGACCAATCAGCATGGCCGTTCTCACCACGGTTTTGGACACTTTTCATTTTGGCTGAAACTCTTCTATCACACATCACACCTGATACTTTCCTCCACCCGTTCCAGCCTGCCTGCACATGCTTCTTCACCTCTTTTCCACACTCTTTATTGCTCTGGACTTTTCAGTGTTTTGTATGTGTGTGATTTTTTTTTTCATGTGTGCTTGTTTTTGACCTACTGATTTTTATTTAATGATCTAGATTTTAATCTTATTTGAGTTTTTATTTGTTTTTTCAGCATTTTGTGTAATTTTGTTTTAGAAAAGTGCTTCGCAAATAAAATTTGATTTGATTTTACGAGGGCTGAAAACATGCAACAAGAATTAAGAATGTTTGGGAACTCGTTATTACATTCTAGGATTTTATGCAAATCTCATGGTGACAAAATGTTTTTCACCGTGGTTTTTAAACCTTGTTTTTAAACTTGCTTTTAAGTCACAGAAAAAGATGTTTTTTAACCCTCGTCTTTTAAATGTCACGTTTTATGTAGTTTTGACGATGAATGTTTTTTTTGTTAAAGTACGACATGGTTTGTCGTGTTGCTGCGAAAACAACACGTTTGATGTGCGATGCAGCGTTCGGTTTGACAACGCTCGCACCGCAGCTCTGCAAACAATCATTTTGTTTTTCCAAAACCTACAAAAACAAGGATTTAGAGAAATAAAAAAGAAGAAAAATTGACCGTTAAAGTGCCTCAAATTATTATTGTATGCAATAAAAAACACAGAGCAGCTTGTTTTAATGCCTCCACTCAGAAAATACCAGGGAGACGTTACGCACTCGGCCTGTCTGTGCTTCGGAAACACTTTAGGATATCCTCCAAACCACTAGAAGGATTTTAATTAGATTATCCATAATTACTGAGTACCAACTATTGATTAACTGATTAGGTTTTTAGGTGTATGCAAGGTTTTAAGATAAAATTCTTACGAACGAAAAAATCTCCCAAACCAGTGAGGAGAGTTTAATGAAATTGAAATGAAACGGTTACTCAGTACCGACTGTAGATGATCTGATAAGATTTGCAAACAGAGGCATATCGAGCCTTTTTCTTCTATGTTTTTTCCCGTCTTTTCGCTCCATTTCAGATTAAAACACTGTCTGAAGTAACTGTTGTAAAACTGTTACTGGTTCCTTCTCCGTCTTTCCAGCTGTCAGTGCTCCCCTCCTGCTGGGAAGGAACATTTTCTGGGAAAAAAAAAATCCTCAAACCAACTTGTCCGCACGTTTTTCTGAGTTTCTCTGTTCCGCACCTCTGATTTCAGATCAGAGAGAATTTGCAGTTTCGTTTTTTTTTTTTTTTTTTTGCTGCTGCTTCTCCGACTCGCTCTGAAACAGATTGTGTGCGAGCCGGTCGGGAACCACACAGAGACTGCGTCTGAGAGGAAAACTGTGTCTGATATTGCTCTCTGGCATGGTGGGACAAATTGGAGCCAGACAGGCCGAGGAACAACATCTCCCACAGACGGACCACAGCGTGAGCCTTTGAGGGGGTGATGCACATATGGATTGAAGAGCGGTATAGAAACGACACATGTTCCTGATAATAGTCTCTAACGATTAGTCTGGATTAAAAGCAGCAGATTTCAAGCTTTTGAAGTCTTTCTCGGTGGTTAAAACAGAGTTGTATGAAATCACTGAGGCTTATTACAGGGTCAGGCTTGTGTTGCAGTGATATGTTATGTTATGATCGGTTGCAAAGTTCCATTGCGTCCAAGGATGTGCATGATTTTCTACTACAGTGCTAAACTGATCAGCTGGAGATGGTACTTGGTGTTGATCAAGCATCTGAGTTCCAACCTGCTGACTCATGGTCAATTGACTCATAGCATAAATGATTCTAATTTGACCAGAGCCGGGTACACACTGTCCCATTTTGGCCTAAATTCAGCCCAAATTCAAGTCGTAGGGCAATTCAAAGATCGAGCTAAATTTTATTTTAATAGTGTGTCACGGTGGCTCCGTGAAGAGTAGGTTACAGGTTGCGATTTGTTATGACTTACTAGATTCTGGCATGTCTGAAGTATTGTCGTAACTCATGGAAACATGGCACTGTAGAAGCAGCACAATTGGTCGGTTCTCAGGATATGCCCAGCTTAACTGGAATGTTGACAAAATTTGTTAGGCAAAAACACGTTGGGATTCATGACTCTACAAGTGACAAACAAAATGCTGGATCTTCACAGCAAGTCAGTTTCTTCCATCTAACCCTATCTGCTGCATCCTCTTCAGTCACACCAACTATCTTCATGTCTTCCTTCACTGTATCCATTAACCTCCTCTTTGGTCTTCCTCTAGGCCTCTTTCCTGGTGGTTCCAAACCCAGCATCCTTCTTCTGATGTACTCTCTCTCTCTCCTCTGTACATGTCCAAACCATCTCAGTCTGGCCTCTCTGACTTTAAAACCTCTAACATGTGCTGTTCCTCTGATCCTGTCCATCCTGGTCACTCCCAGAGAGATCCTCAGCATCTTCATCTCTGCTACAAACATCTCTGTTTCCTGTCTTTTCCTCAGTGCCACTGTCTCTAGACCAATCAGCATGGCCGCTCTCACCACACTGTCTCTAGACCAATCAGCATGGCCGCTCTCACCACACTGTCTCGCGACCAATCAGCATGGCCTCTCTCACCACACTGTCTCGCGACCAATCAGCATGGCCTCTCTAACCACACTGTCTCTAGACCAATCAGCATGGCCGCTCTCACCACACTGTCTCTAGACCAATCAGCATGGCCGCTCTCACCACACTGTCTCTAGACCAATCAGCATGGCCGCTCTCACCACACTGTCTCTAGACCAATCAGCATGGCCGCTCTCACCACACTGTCTCTAGACCAATCAGCATGGCCGCTCTCACCACACTGTCTCTAGACCAATCAGCATGGCCGCTCTCACCACACTGTCTCTAGACCAATCAGCATGGCCGCTCTCACCACACTGTCTCTAGACCAATCAGCATGGCCGCTCTCACCACGGTTTTGAACACTTTTCCTTTCATTTTATCTGAAACTCTTCTATCACACATCACACCTGATACTTTTCTCCACTCGTTCCAGCCTGCCTGCACACGCTTTTTCACCTCTTTTCCACACTCTCCATTGCTCTGGACTGTTGATCCTGGTTGTTGGATGAGAAAACAAAAACAAAGCAGGTTCACACATCATCACGGGACAGCAGTAGTCATCATAATGTGACCGGAATTCATTTGAAAATCTAAAACCACTTTTTTTTCCAAACCTCCATAAATAAGGTTTTAAGAGATAAAAAGACTGAAAGATTGAAAAAAAAAAACTTCATCAAACTGTCTTTAATTATATTTGTATGAATAAATTATGAGGAAATAACGTTTTTACTTTTATGTCTCTGCACATCGATCAACGAGGAGACACATAACACTCAGGTCGTCTGTGCTTCTGTAACACTTTTGTGGTCACAATATTACTCCACAGTTACTCAGTACCAACTGTAGATGAACGAATCAGGTTTTCAGGGTCATGCAACCAAAGGTTATGGTCATAAATGTTGAGGTGACAAATTTATGTGAACGCAACATCGACCGAACCACTGAGGGTTTAAACGGTTATAAAAAGTTCTTTTTATGAAGGTGACTTTTTAGAACTACCGATCACAACGTGATCGATTCCTTTGAGTTGCCATGTCGGTGCGTATTATTCATGTTACTGCCGCTCTGCACGTATGTTAGGACATACGCTAACTGTATGTCCTGTTGTTTTTTTCTGTCAGGACTCCAGCAGGCGTTCGACAGCGACTGGGAGGCCGGCCGCATCACGCAGGACAACTACAGGAACTCCTCCGATGACGCCGTCCTGGCTTATAAACTTTTAATCCAAACAGGACGGAGAGAAAGACCCATCAGTTTTAAACAGGTAGGACACACCCAGTCCGTTCTGAGCGTCTCTTCATTTCTTTCTTGGGACGATGAGTTCAGAATTTAAAGCTCTCGCAATTAAATCAATAAATTACACACTGCGCTGACGCGTTAATTTTCTCAGCCCTTGTTTATGTATGGGGGGAGGCAATAGCTCACCCTTGGACCGGGATTTCGTCAGTTCGAATCCCACTGAGCTTTTGTCTAGGGTCCTTGGGGAAGACACCTAACCCCCCATTTCTTAATCCATTGGTGCCGTCATGGCAGCCTGCTGCGGTGTAATGCAGCACACAAATTTACCCATTGAGGGATGAATAAAGTATATTTATCTATTCTATTATGTATATTTGTGTCAGTGTGTGTGATCCCATGCTTGTGCATGCAAATGTGTGTGTATGTGTGATTTTTATCAACCTCGTTTAAATGAAGACACAGGATACTAGATTTACGTTTGTGCACAAACCTTTTGCAAAAAGAAGAACCGTAACCCAAAAACTTTGTTCATGGGAACGTGAGAGACTCTTAATTTGTAGTAGCGAGAGTCGGCTTTTATTTTGCAATTATTTTCCATCATAGACAAACGAAGACGATGGAGAAGTGAGGTTACAGGGAGAAGAGATAAAGAAGGTGGAAGATTTTAAGTATCTAGGATCAACAGTACAGAGCAATGAAGAGTGTGGAAAAGAGGTGAAGAAGCGTGTGCAGGCAGGCTGGAACGGGTGGAGGAAAGTATCATGTGTGATGTGCGACAGAAGAGTTTCAGCTAGAATGAAAGGGAAAGTGTAGAAAACCGTGATGAGACCAACCATGCTGATTGGTCTAGAGACAGTGTGGTGAGAGCGGCCATGCTGATTGGTCTAAAGACAGTGTCACTGAAGAAAAGACAGAAAACAGAGATGTTTGTAGCAGAGATGAAGATGCTGAGGATCTCTCTGGGAGTGACCAGGATGGACAGGATCAGAGGAACAGCACATGTTAGAGGTTTTAAAGTCAGAGAGGTCAGACTGAGATGGTTTGGACATGTGCAGAGGAGAGAGAGAGAGTACATCAGTAGAAGGATGCTGGGTTTGGAACCACCAGGAAAGAGGACTAGAGGAAGACCAAAGAGGAGGTTCATGGATACAGTGAAGGAAGACATGAAAGATAGTTGGTGTGACTAAAGAAGATGCAGCAGATAGGGTTAGATGGAAGAAACTGACTTCCTGTGATGACCCCTGAAGGGAAATGCCGAAAGAAGAAGAAGATAGACGAACGAAGACGGACCCCATCAGGACCTGTGTTCCTGCTTGCTGAGACAATTGTGTGGGGACTTTAGGCTTTAGATATAAACTTGAATCACCCTGTCTTCAGTTGAATTTCAGAATGTGTGTGTGTATGTACATCCATCTGTGTGTGTGTCTACACATCAGTCTAACATCAATCTTCACATTGAATTTTTTTCATGCAGACACTGAAATTTCTGTAGTTTTCTACTTTTCTTCAGGAAAAAAAAACCTGTTAATTACGTGAGACCTTTCATTTGGGTATTTTGGGGACACAGGAGGAGGTCCAGAGAGGAAATTTGCAGAAGATCTAATCAAATGATTTATAAATCAGCTGAAAGACGCTGATTAGTGAGATAAAGCAGAGGGGCAGGAAATGAGAGTTAGGGGCTGTTATGGTTTGGTTTAAACATTCTACACCACATATGTCAACGTCAAGGTCGGTGAAACGCCAAGGAACGGTTTGTAACAATCAGATTTTGAGCTGGTTTGGTGTCGTTACAAAATGACCGTGAGTGTTTACTGACTATTTACTGGGCCGGTGTTTCTTGTGTGAATTTAGAATTTTTGTCTTTGCACTTATTTGAGTGAAAACGTGTGTTAAAAACATCTAAAATTTATGTTTTTGCTGATTTAAGATGCAAAACAATCCAAATCTTCTCTGTTTCTCAGTCTTGTTTTCCCTCCACGCTTTGCTCTGTTTACATGGCTGATAGGAAGCAGAGGCCGGCCCCGTGTGCGGCCCTCTGACATCACTTCCTGTGCCTGTGAGGGAAGTGTACTCGCTGTGAGTTGTGGGGGCCGCCGGCAGAGCTGCCCGGGCTTCCCGTGACAGCTTGAAGACATACAGTTGTTTCGTATCCCGCTGTTAAATTCAATCCAGATCCTCTGGAATCCAGCTCCGGCCCTCTGTGCACGTGGTTCCTCTGTGTGCAGTAGCTGTTTTTATGTCGCACAATGAGGACCAGATCTTTATTGACCCGGGCAAATTGCAGGGCTAGATGTTTTGTTTTGATATGCCACTCTGCAGATCTGGGATTAATCTGGCCTGCTGTGTCTGACTGATGCAATGGAAAGGTGACTGAATTCAGGAGGAAGTCCAACATTTGTGGCGCCAGGCATTCTGGGTACCCATAGGGGTCAGGAGAACCGAGTGTGAGCAACATTTGTACAGATGTTGTGTTATTTTTATAGCTCTCCTTCATTTGCTGGGTGGCATTTCCTTCAGTGTTAACAACCAGGTTAACTGCACACAGGCGCGCCCAGGGACCCCGGCCAATTCTTTTATTATTACGCTAACTCAAGCAATTTTTCTCTCACCACCCCCTTTCCCCATCAGCCTAACCCCACGGGTCCGGCTTCACCCCTGAAAGCTCTCCCTGCCTCCACAAATGAGGGATTTATGGTTTTTCGAAGGGAGAGTGGCGAAGCGATACAGTAATGGCTTTACCTCTCAGAAAGCAGCACAACTTCACTTTCACATGGGACGACTCAAGTAGCAGCTCTGATTAAGCCCGACGTTCATGCTCTACCTGCAGCCATTAAATTAAAGACCATATTAAATTAGCTTTTAAAAAGACGGGCAAATCCCAGCGACCTCGGCTTCCTGCTAATAGAAATAAATACATCACGACCGACGACCGACCCGCCGATCCAGTCTGTAATTCCACTTCTCATTATTGATTTTATTACATGTTTGAGCCTTTTTGTGGATAAAACTGCAGATTCTTACTGGATCAAGTTGTAAATTTACTTGCATGTGAACTTGTGTGGGCCTGGAAGGTGAGCAGACTATGGGGAGAGGGTCACATGCAGCCTGGCCCACCAAGCATTAATAAGTTTCAGGAGTTCCTCATCATACCACTGTTTCGCTTTCCCTGCCTCGTTGTTGCAGATTTCTTTCAGTAAAATTCATTACAGGTCTTTTTTTTGCAACTCAATTGGTCCACTGTGCTCTACATGCTGATTGGCTATAAATACAGTTGCTCAAGAAGAGGCAACAATAGCAAAGACAGAGAAATAAGAATAAAGTAGCAATTCAATGTAAAGACGAGTGGAGCAGAAAAGAGGAGAAGTGCATGGAAAACTGTTGAAATTGTCATTTTAGTTCTGGTTGATGAGGTTCCGTTTCGTCGTCTTCCGCTTATCTGGGGCTGGGTCGCGGGGCAACAGTCTCAGACATGAAGCCCAGGCTTCTCTCACCCCAGCTGCATCCTCCAGCTCACCCAGAAGGATCCTGAGTCATTCCCTAGCCAGCTGTGAGACATAGTCTCTCCACTAGGTCCGGGAACTGCCTCTTGGTCTCCTCCTGGTGGGACGTTCACAAAACCCCTCACCAGCGAGGCGATCAGGGGCATCCTGACCAGATGCCCCAACATCCTCATCTGGCTTCTTTTGAACTGGAGGAGTTGATGAGGTTTCCTTTAGAAATGTCTGCACACTGCTGGATGTAAACAGATCATGTTCCAGAAAGGCGGTCAGTGTTTGACGTGTTGATCCTTCTTCGGTCAGCCGAATATTTGACTCTGTTTCTGAAAGCTGCTCCTTTTTCGTGTGTTTAAAGAAACATTTCTGTGGTCAGCTCACCTGCAGAGCCTCCCGGTCAGACGGACCTTGTTTCCACAATCATTCTCGTTACGTTTCCGGCTCTTGAAGGTTTTAGAGTAAAACTGTTATAATTTTGATCTTAACGCCACGCTCTACGATCAGCTAACGAGTCTCCTCTTGCTTTTCTAGCTGACTTATCAGAGGCTGGTGGATGCAGATGGGATCATCAACCCCGAAGCGTTCTACATTTACCTGACCGCCTGGGTCAGCAATGACCCAGTGGCCTACGCGGCCTCACAGGCCAACATCCGTCCTCACCCTCCCGAGTGGTTACACGACCGCACCGACTCCATGCCCGAGACACGCTTCAGCAGTAAGTAGCACACAGGAATACAAGCAGCTTTATGAGGGAGAGTGTTTGTAAGTTGTGTCCTTCCTGTTCTGTGTGGGTTGGGTTTGCCTCTTGTGGTCTGTTATTATTCCTTGTCTGGCTCAGCCGACGGGTTTTACTGTATTAGGCCAGAGTGTGTGTGTGTGTGTCTGCATATTAAACCTAAACACACTGAGGACTGTGGTGATCCTGGCTACTCCCTGGCTTTGCCATCACACGTGCACTTATAAAGACTTTGTTAAAACTCGGTGCCTTCTGGTTAGAAAAGAATATCCAAGACATACCGTACTGACTACTAACCAATCAAAGCATTCCTGACGACACCCATAACGTTTGGCTCCATCAAAATGAAGCCAATTCAGTCGTTATTTTCCGCTCATTTCAATGGCGCCATGTTGAATCGATGTACCTTCCATGTTTATAAATCAAAAACTGTTAGAAAAGAACTTGTTAAAAAAGTACATATTGAATTGATGTCATCATATCAATCAGAAAAATCACAATTGAATATTCTGTAGCCCCACACGTCATCACTGGAGACCCCAACGACTACATTTTTTAAATGGTGAATCTGATTGGCTAGCTTATACAGCCGAGGATCTTGTTCACAAGTGGGGGGAGGATAGTGCGGGAGATCGACAGGCGGATCGGTGCAGCGTCAGCAATAACTAGGACGCTGCATCGGTCCGTCGTGGTAAAGAGAGCCGAAAAGCAAAGCTCTCAATTTACAAGTCGATCTACGTTCCGACCCTCACCATGGTAACCAGGATCTACGTTCCTACCCTCACCATGGTAACCAGGATCTACGTTCCTAGCCTCACCTATGCTGGTGACCGAAAGAATGAGATTGCAGATACAAGCGGCATAAATGAGCTTCCTCCGAAGGGTGGCTGGGCTCTCACTCAGAGATCGGTTGAGGAGTTCTGCCATCCGGGAGGAGCTCAGTGTCAAGCTGCTCCTCCTTCAGGTCGTGAGGAGCCAGATGGGGTGGTTCGGGCATCTGGTCAAGATGCTCCCCGAGCACCTCGCTGGTGAGGTGTTTCGGGCACGTCCCACCAGGACGAGACCAAGAGGCAGACGCAGCTGGAACGACTTGGGATCCTTTCGGGTGAGCTGGAGGATGCAGCCACGGTGAGAGAAGCCTGGGCTTCCCATCTGAAGCTGTTGCCCCCGTGACCCAGCCCCAGATGAGCGGAAGATGACGGAACAGAACAAATGCATCTGATTGGCCAATTATTGATGTGATTGTGTGTCTAAGGAAGCCAGAATGGCTCCGGTGACGAGAATAGTGACTGATCAAGGAGGTGAGATTTTTTTGGAGCGAGGTGGGTACTTCCTATTTGGCATGCAGAGGATAATTCTAATGTTCTGTTCCTACATTCAGCGATCGATCGGGTCGACGTTTTCTTTTAATCTGACTCTAAGAATAGAAATTTGTCTTTGTGATTAGACGTAGTTATCTTAGCAACGCTCTGACTGAGCATCGCGCGTACGTCACCACACACCTCCCTTATAAAATATCATTTTATGGGATAAACAAGAGGAGGAATCTTCAGAGATGCAGACTAATCCTAAACTAAATATCTTGAATTAAAAGCCATTTGACTGCAGTGAGGAGGCCGGGATGCGTGTTTATGAAACTTTATGTGCTGGTGCTAAGTTTAGGGTGTGGTAATGGCCGCCGTTCTGACAGTGTAATTACTGAGAATCAACGTTAGCTCTGACAGTCTGCTGTGTCTGGAACTGATAGGCCCTCATTAGCTACAGACTGGCAGACCCTGAGTGAATGGAGCTCTGTTTAGTGCACACACCCCCACACATATACACACGTAGCTTCCTCTGGAACCAGGCTGGATTAGGGAGGGAAACACCAGATCGGTGGACCGGCTGAAATGTAACCTGTGTGGCCCAAAGTGAAGCTCTGCATCAAATGTCAGGTTTGCTTTATTGGTTTTATGATGCTTTTCCAGAGAACATGGAGGAGATCTTAAGCACGTCCACACGTTCATGCTTCAGTAACACTTTTGTGATTGCACAGCCTGGTCCGTCGTCTTCTGCTTATCCAGTCGGGGTCGCCGGGGCAGCAGTCCCAGATGGGAAACCCAGGCTTCTAGATTTTTATTTTGACACATTAAAATCAAAATAAATAGACTTTGCATTACATTCCAGTCACATGTGGCAACTGTTGAAACATTTTTGGAGAAAACAGAGTGTCGCTAGTATTGATACTTTGGAAAATTTGTATCGGTCTTGTTCAGATATTTCAGTATCAATAATTAATGCTGTATCGATATTTTTGAGAACAGAAGTACAAAACCCTCCTCAAAGTTGATTTTGAATCCGACCACATCTTTAAAAAAATCTTTGTCTTTTCTTTCTGTTCAGTTCCTGCTGCTGAGCCCATTGAATACGCACAGTTTCCCTTCTACCTCAACGGGCTCCGGGAGACGCCGCAGTTTGTGGAGGCCATCGAGAGCGTGCGGGCAATCTGCAACAACTACACCCGCCACGGCTTGCCCTCTTACCCTAACGGCTACCCCTTCCTGTTCTGGGAGCAATACGTCAGCCTTCGCCACTGGCTCCTGCTCTCCATCAGCGTGGTGCTCGCCTGCACCTTCCTGGTCTGCGCACTTTTCCTGCTCAACCCCTGGACGGCCGGAATCATAGTAAGAGCCAAACACACCACAAATGCAACAGACTCTGACACCTAGGTTTATGGATGAAGCAATATTTTAAGAGCATGCACAGTCGCAGCGCATCAGAGCAGAACTAGCAAACAGCTGCAGTGGTGAGCTACGTGATGGTAATACTGTTTTGTTGCTGAAAATCTTTTAAAATTGAAGGAAAACAAATAGATTTAGTGACTCATTTACTTTCAGTGTCATTTTCAAGATGAACTTTTAAAAGAAGCTGAACAAAGTAAAGAACTCCGAGAAGCATAAGACAATACAGGTCTTCACATGTGTGTAAGACTTCATCAGAAATATCAATTGTAAATTTGGCTTTACAAAGAGGGAGATTTTGCGGCAGGGCCAAAAGGAGGAGGGGCTATGACATGACATTATGTCACATCTGCCAATGGGCAACAGCCGCCATGACAGTTGGCATAAAACAAACTGCTCAAAACATAAAAAAGCAGCTGGTAAATTGTGCGTCTCACGTGTGTTACCACCTAGCGTTATCAGTACGAAAGGAATTACCACCAGGAATACACCCTTGTACTGCTTGATCACGCTTTGTTTTGCGGCTCACGCACATAAGCTGTCACATTACCGAAGTTCACGGATGTCCGACTTCTTTTATACGTTCAGCAAAAACAATACCGGCAATAGTCCATGCAGATCGCTACTAGCAGCTTTCAGATGCACAGCTGCAGCAGCAGGAAATGCCATGTGCTTAGCCTCACTATACCTAATCATGTTCATGGAATGCATTAGAGGGTTCATCATGAGGAAGTTTTATTAGCCTCGGCGGGTGAGCGTGAGAGAGGTCCTAATTGCGGGTGTCTCCAGTCCAATGCGGGAGGCTTTGCATGTCTGCAACAGACAGGCTATATTTTTAGTATGGTTGAGAGAAAGATGGGATTTATCTAGAAGAAGAATTCCTTTCTTGGTCCATCAATGGGGGAATTACTTTGCTGCATTGCACCTCAGCAGGCAGCCATGATGGCACCAATGGTGGTAGCAAATAGGCGGTTAGGTGTTTGCTCCAGGTACACCTAGGGCGCTCAGTGTGATTCAAACCAGCTTCTCCCGGTCCAAGGACATACACTCTATCACTCAGCCAATGCCTCCTTCTAAAATCTACAATTAATCCAAGCTTATTGTGAGTAAATTTTTAACATTTTTATTGCCATGATTTTCAAGCTACTTTTTTATTGTACTGAGAGACGTTTACCCATTGGTCAAGAGTTGGTCAACCACTCCAACTTCCTGGTTTTAGTAACACGTTGTTTACGTGTTGCTTCATGACACAAACGCAGAAGATTCCAGAAAAATCTCTTCCCACTTTTCTGGGTGTCGGTGCGTTCAGACTGCCTTTAAAGTCATTCAGACTGAGAATGCCTTGCTTTGTGTGGTCCAGGGTGCATGTGAAGGTTGTGTTTCAGGCTCCGTCGGAGCGACCGAGTGTTTATCTTGTGCTGTTTTGTTAAGACCAGTGTGTTTAGTCTGGTCCATCTCTCCCAGACGTGATGGCTGAAGTAAACGTGGAGAGGACACATGCTCCCTCTCCGAACCTATAAAAGTCAGGATTACTTTTTAAACTCTGAGGACCAACTCATTCACACGCTGGGTGCTCTTTGACTGTTTATACTTGCACACATTTTGCATGGACGTGTAAATAAACGAGTGGAACACAGACACACACATACAAAGCATTCTGGTTTTTCTCTCTGGTGGGATGAACTTTATGCTCCGCCCACAGAGTCGGAAAGAAACATGAAGCACTTTGATAAACGCAACTTCCCCAAAGCTATGGGATTTGAATTAAACTGCACAAAGTTACTCAGCACCAACTATAGATGAACTGATTAGATTTTCATAGACATGCAACCGAAGGCCAAGGTCACAAATTTAAAGGGCAAGCAGAGGCATATAGTTTGACGCCTTGGTGATGACTTATTCTTGTTTAGCAGTCACCAACCAGGCCACCTGAGGCCCTCCAAAGGGGGAGTGGTGATGTTCATCCTTCAGGCTTTACTAGCAAGATCAAAAGGCCAGTTTTAGAAAGGCGTCAAAGAGCAGACCCCAGCAGAACCCAGAGGTATCCAACCTCTGCAAATAGTTCCTCCAAAATAAGCTTTTCTGTGTTTAAAGTACAAATAGTTTCTATTCAATGTGATATTTTTTTTCTACAGATGGATTTATGATGCGTTTATTATGATGATCTTATTTAAATGCAAGAATGTGACCAAAAATATGTGCATGGTGGGGTTTATCCAGTTTAATCTGCAGCAGGATTATAATCTGATTGCTTTGATTTACTTGAGAATAAAGTGTAGACAGTGTCACGTTCAAATGCCCCACAACCCTACAGAACAACCTCCTTGGCCCACATCGGTCCTCTTCAAAGGATTTGGGCCCCTTGTAACCCGACACCTGTCAGCTGATAATGGTATTTACTCCCAGCTCCCGTACGGCTCTGTTCTGGAACCACAGCACACTTTCAAACATCCCCTAGTTACAAAAAACTCCCTCTAGTTCCAAAACATCACACATATACACAAATACTGCCTCTACTCCCAAGTATGTGCTATACTCCCAAAAAATCCCAAATATCCACCTCCTGATGTGTGATAGAAGAGTTTCAGCTAAAATCAAAGGAAAAGTGTCCAAAACCGTGGTGAGAGCGGCCATGCTGATTGGTCTAGAGACAGTGTGGTGAGAGCGGCCATGCTGATTGGTCTAGAGACAGTGTGGTGAGAGCGGCCATGCTGATTGGTCTAGAGACAGTGTGGTGAGAGCGGCCATGGTGATTGGTCTAGAGACAGCGTGGTGAGAGCGGCCGTGCTGATTGGTCTAGAGACAGTGTGGTGACAGCGGTTGTGCTGATTGGTCTAGAGACAGTGTGGTGAGAGCGGCCGTGCTGATTGGTCTAGAGACAGTGTGGTGAGAGCGGCCGTGCTGATTGGTCTAGAGACAGTGTGGTGAGAGCGGCCGTGCTGATTGGTCTAGAGACAGTGTGGTGAGAGCGGCCATGCTGATTGGTCTAGAGACAGTGTGGTGAGACCGGCCATGTTGATTGGTTTAGAGACAGTGGCACTAAGGAAAAGACAGGAAACAGAGATGGCGGTAGCAGAGATGAAGATGCTGAGGATCTCTGGGAGAGACCAGGATGGACAAGATCAGAGGAACAGCAGATGTTAGAGGTTTTAAAGTCAGAGAGGTCAGACTGAGATGGTTTGGACATGTGCAGAGGAGAGAGAGAGTACATCGGGTTTGGAACCACCAGGAAAGAGGACTAGAGGAAGACCAAAGAGGAGGTTCATGGATACAGTGAAGGAAGACATGAAGATAGTTGGTATGACTGAAGAAGATTTGGGCCTCACAGGATGCACACAGTACAATCCGATAGTCGGCTGTGAGTGAACCACTCACACTGTAACCTGCAAAATTAAACAAAGCTTCTTCTACAAGTTTTGTCTCTATTTGCTTGTTGCCATGGCAACCTGGTTTTAAAGCACAGTTTTTTTACGCAAAAGTATCAGTTAATGACGGGATTTATACAGTAAACCCAATTTTATTCCCAAATATTTGTATTTCTTTAAAATTTAGAGGTCATTTATGAAATTTTTAATCTCCATGTGTGTTCGGTAATCTAACAGAACGTCTCTTCTCTGCAGGTGTTGGTGCTCTCTCTCATGACTGTGGAGCTGTTTGGCTTCATGGGCTTGATGGGAATCAAGCTGAGTGCTGTGCCCGTCGTCATCCTCATCGCCTCCGTGGGCATCGGCGTGGAATTTACTGTCCATGTCGCTCTGGTAAGCATGCAAACTCCTGAAAAAACCTGGAAAAATGAATAAATTAATGGGTCAAACTCATTTTGGCCCTGCGCCACATGCACATAGCCTCACTTCCACCAACTATACATGAACTGATAAGGTTTGTGGTTCAGGGCAGGCGGTGTTTTAAATGTCTGCTGATAAAAGCATTTTAATTAACATTCATGCAATTAAAAGCCACTCAATTATTGATCATTTTGATGTTGTTACTTTTTAAGACTGGGTTTAAAACGTTTGGGAACCACCGCTCTGCTGTATTTTCAAATTTAAAATCGGGGCCCGTGTTAAACGCTCTGACGCGCTGTTTTTGGCACCCGGGCCTTATCATTGACACCTATGATCCAAGAGTGTAGAGCTTGTTTTGAGCATGGTGGAGGCCCTTGAGGTGGGATTGATGTGTGTTTGTGTGTTCCAGGCATTCCTGACAGCCATAGGGGACCGTCACAAGCGGGCAGTGCTGGCATTGGAGCACATGTTCGCTCCAGTACTCGACGGGGCCTTTTCAACCTTATTAGGGGTCCTAATGCTTGCCGGCTCAGAGTTTGACTTCATCGTCAGGTGAGTGAAACCAAGCTGTAGGAGATCCTTTCACAGGCTCGCTTTTAGAGGTGATTATGTTGCATCGACGTGGCATCCAGGACTGTGCCTCGACCTGCATGTCACAGGAATCTATCTAAGACGGCAGCCACGCATGAAGGACTCTGTCTTCCTCTGTTTCCTCCATCAATCTCTGTATTCCACCCGCATCTCCGCTGCTACGTGAACCCCATCCTTTTCCCAGCTTGACATAACTGTTTTTATTTCCATTTCTGGAAGGTGAGCTCCAGATAGCGTCATGAAAAGAAGTTCTATTGTTTGTAACTTTCTTTTGCTCTCCTTTCATCCCGTCCTGCTTGATGTCTCTCATGCCTGACAGTTCAGAGAAAACCAGGGAAAGGAAAGAGGGTTCAAGGTCAGGAGGAGGAGGAAAAAAAAAAGAAGGAAAATCTCTGGCTTTTGTAATCTCTTTCAACTATTTTAACTGCGCTCACCTGACATTTATAGGCATGGGGAGGCGTAACGGGGTGGGGGGCCGGAGAGTAGTTATGGAGGAATAGGGGATTAAAACAGACATGCTGTGTTGGTGGCTTCTTCTCAACCAGGGGCGAGTCTAGACCTTTTTTAGGGGCACAAAAAAAACTTTAAATTATTTCTAGGACCCCTACAAAATGTTTTTATTGTTATGACTCCACCGACAGAATGTGGGAGACACTAATCACTCGGATTGGCTGTTAATCCGTACGTCTGTAATGTACGTCTCATGTCTCCCCAACCACTGAAAAGTATGTTAATGAAGCTGCAGACACTTACTCAGAGCCAACTATAGATTAACTGGTTTGGTTTTCAGGTTCAAGTCACAAAGGTGGAGAGCACTGATATATCAGGCAGACAAAGGCATATTTGGGGGGAGGCAGTGGCTCAGTGGTAGAGCGTTCACACACGGACCAGAAGTTAACCGGAAGTTCGCGAGTTCGATTCCCACTGAGTTCACGTGAAGTCTAGGGTTCTTGAGAAGACATCTAACCCCCCGTTCGCCCACCATTGGCGCTGTCATAGGTGGCACCTTGGCGTTGACTTATTTTTGTTTTTTATACCCATATTACCTGGTGACACATTACGATGGTCAAAAACGTTTTCTGTGGCATGAATTTGTCGTCCACGATAGAAACCGCTAAGAAAATTCTTTTACGGTAATAACACCTGTGGAAAACTATAGAGGAGAAGGTAGGTGGTGCAGTGTGAACTTTATTTGGATCCGAGGCTCTCGGTCTGTTATGTGGAGATTTCTATTTTTCGTTTTAGTGGCAGGTTTAAAGTAAAAAAGTTTAGGCTGAACGACCCCCTTTCCAACTGACGCCATTATACTTGGCCTCAAAGGCTTCTCGCTGCAGAGCACACAAACTGAAACAGGTTTGATTTAAAGGTACAAACTCTAAACCGCTTTCTGAGGCAAGATTTAGTGTGAAATAATAAGTCAATGATTTCTCTGCGATTCTGATGTTTCCTCACTAGAGGGCACATTGTATGATATGGAAAGCAATCGAAGCCAATACACACACGTAAACAAGTATGTTAGATGTTAAAACGAGCAAAATGTTACATTAAGCACTTAGATTTCAAACCTAGCGCCACTAGATTTGAAATTTAATGCTCTTGATGTAACATTTACCGCTTGTTAAAATCTAGCACCATTCTATTGGTCTACTCTAGCGGTTACCACAGCATGCCATCCATCTGATCCTGTTCCGCCCTTCTGGTCAAATGTTAGAACTCAATGTGGCCCACGAATCAAAAGGTTTGCCCACCCTTGGGTTAGATGGGAGAAACTGACTTGCTGTGGCGCCCCCTGGAGGGAAATGCTGCTGAGATTTAAGAAAAGTTCAGTTTTCCGATCTGTTTTCCAGATTTCTCTGACTATTCGGACGTACGGCACAGGTGACGTCTTTTTAGTCCATGTCGTCCATCTCTGGTTTATGTTTCTAGTTTCCAAAATTCTAACCTATAGAATCACCCCTTTTCTCCACGTCTCTGTTCTTCACACATGTTTTACCTTCACTGACTTCCCTGGAGCTCTGTGTGTGATAAAAACTACACACACGCGTTCCTGGTAGGCTTTCTTACTTGGTTGGTCTGCCTCTTTAAGAGCTGAATGTTTTGAACTCTGTGTGATCTATATGTACGCTGAAACAATTACACACACTCTACCACATATGGACGCACACAGGCCAACCTGCTCCCCGACCCTGCAATCATTGGGGTCAATGATGGCATGCCTGCTAGTGAGAGGACACACATGCAAACACACAGACTGCCTACAGACTTTCACTCCGCACCTCCCTGGTCTGTTGTGCTCTGGTTTCTGGCTCAGTCTGGGGCCTCCATTTTAGAGGTTCTGCTGTTGTCTGAGCAAACAAAGCGGCGCCCCAAGACGGAGTAATAACAACAGGCCCGCTTGTATTTTCTGCTCGCATCGGAGGAAATGTTTCCCTGACTTTCCCTGTGAATGTTTTCAGTCTAAACAGCCCGGCGGCCACTCGGCCCGGCATGTCTGCACGCGTGCATGTGGACAGTCCATGTGTGTCAGGATGATCGTAAAGGTGACATCGACCGGAGGGTGACACGGTCTCACAGAAGCACCACTGCATTTTTCTTTGCAGAAAAAGAAGGAGAAATTAATTCAAAAGGTTCAATTTGACTTTCCGTGCAGATATATTTTGGGCTCATTTGACTTGCCATATCAGGACGCAGCGGCACGTCAATGCATTTGATTTGCAGCATGCATGAACTTATGTTCGTTTTGGGGTTTTTTTTATGATGATGATCTTTGTCGCTACAACAGTGTGCGATGAGATGAAAATAAAGTTCCCAACACTCAGTTCAATACATTTAATAAGTTAAATAGTTTAAATCAACATAAAATTCTCACTGGATCGATTTTGGTGAGAAGCAGCCGGGAAGGGAATCAGAGTCTCCAAATCTGAGACCATGGTCCTCGCCCGGAAAAGGGTGGAATGCCCCCTGCAGGTCAGGACAGGGTCCTGCTCCAAGTGGAGGAGTTTAAGTATCTTGGGGTCTTGTTCACGAGTGGGGGAAGGATGGAGCGGGAGATCGATAAGCGGATTGGTGCAACGTCAGCAATAACTAGGACGCTGCATCGGTCCGTCGTGGTAAAGAGACAGCTGAGCTGAATAGTTAAGGTCTAGATTTACAAGTCAATCTACGTTCCTACCCTCACCATGGTAACCAGCTGTGGGTGGTGACCGAAAGAATGAGATTGGGGATACAAGCGGCTGTAATGAGCTTCCTCCGCAAGGTGGCTGGGCTCTCACTCAGAGATCGGGTGAAGAGTGCTGTTTTCCGGAAGGAGCTCGGTGTCGAGCCGCTCCTCCTCCAAGTCAAGAGGAGCCAGATGAGGTGGTTAGGGCATCTGGTCAGGATGCCTCTCGACCACCTCGCTGGTGAGGTGTTTCAGGAACGTCCCACCGGGAGGAGACCAAGGGGCAGACCCCGGATCCGCTGGAGAGACTGTGTCTCACAGCTGGCTGGGGAACGACTCGGGATCCTTCCAGGTGAGCTGGAGGATACAGCCGGGATGAGAGAAGCCTGGGCTTCTCGTCTGAGACTGTTGCTCCTGCGACCCGGCCCCAGATAACCGGAAGATGATGGAACGAAACGGAAATAAAACAAGAAAGAAACATCAAGTAAACAGACCAAACAAAATTAAATACTTCTAATCAATTTAATATTCATTTCTTTCTTGAATGACGAGGACGTACTGTGACACTATGCTGAGAGTAAGAACCGAGTTTTCCTCCAGATTATGAAATCCATGTACTTGTAGATATATTTGATAAGATATGTAACTTTATGTTGTAGTTGTCCTGGTTTCAGTCGGTGTTCCTCATCTCTGGATCGTTTCTTCTTAAACCTTCATGCTACCATTAAGCTTCCACATTAAAAGTCTTGTTCGGAGCCCCTCAAACGTCAGGTTGATGTAGAAGGGTTAACGGGGATCACCTGAGAGAGCTTTCACCGAGGAGGAGAAACCTCCAATAATGAAGGAAAGAGGGAGAGATTTAGAGTGGAGATCTGGGAGGTGAGGGGGGTCTTACCTGATACGTTGGAGATTTAATTAGAGCGAGGGGATTGTGGAGTGGCCGGGAATTTCACAGGGGCTTAGCTGGAAGGGAGAGAGAGAGAGAAATCAGAGGGAGAAGATCGAGGAAGAAATAAAAGAATGAAAAAGAGAGGCCAGAGAGAGGTGGTCCCCTTCTTCTCAAACCAAATTGTTTAAATTCTGTACCCTTCAGTTGTTTTCTTCTTGTTTTTTTCTACTCAAGAGAAGAAAAAGAGACCCCCTCATCTCCCATACACACACACACTGAGTGTCCCACTCTTTACCCTTCCTTCCCCCCTTCTTTCACATTCCTCTCTGCTTTGTTTTCCCATGTTTGCTTATACGCCACACACCCAGGAGAGAGTACCCTCACCCCGTAAGCCCCCACCTCCGGCTTTTCTTTCCTCCTGCTTTTGAATTAACCAGGCCCGGCTAATTATGCTCACACTCTCTCTTCTTCTCTCTGCCTTCCTAAAGACTAACCCTCTTTGGAGAGACTTAAACACAGACAAGGTACTACTCTGTCCCGTGGTGTATTGCTACCTGTCTGTGTGTGTGTGTCTGAGTGTGTGTTTCTGTCTGTTCTGTCTATGTATGTGTGTGTTTGTATGTCCTGTCGTTAAGGGTTTCTATGCATCTGTTTGTTTGGGGCGTGGCTTAGTGGGTGTATGTCTAACCCTCTGTGGTCTGAAAGTAGGTTTTTTGTTTTGTTTCTGCCCCATGAGTGTTTCTGTCTGTTTTTGTTTGTGTGTGTGCGTGTCTGTGCGTGTCTTTTGGTTTCTGTGTGTGTGTCTGTATGTGTCTGTGAGTTTCTGTCGGTGTGTTTCTGTGTATGTTTCTGACTGTGCGTGTCTGTGTTTCTACGTATGTGTGTGTCCGTCTGTGTGTTTCTTTGTGTCTGTGTGTGTGTGTGTCTGCATGTCTGTTGGTTTCTGTGTGTGTGTGTTTCTGTGTGTATGTGTGTGTGTGTCTGTCTGTCTGTGTGTTTCTGTGTGTGTGTCTGTGTGTCTGCATGTCTGTTGGTTTCTGTGTGTGTGTGTGTTTCTGTGTGTATGTGTGTGTGTGTGTGTCTGTCTGTCTGTCTGTCTGTTTCTGTGTGTGTGTCTATGTGTCTCTGCATGTCTGTTGGTTTCTGTCTGTGTGTGTGTTTCTGTGTGTATGTGTCTGTCTGTCTGCCTGTGTGTGTGTGTGTGTGTCTGTGTGTTTGTGTCTGTGTGTGTCTTAGAATCTCCCATACGTCCCATTGGATGTTTTTTTCGGGGGCCGACCGATAAACTTTTTAGGTTTAAAGATCCAACAAAAGACGATTCATAATTAATCGGACAATTTAAACAAACAAAAAAGTTTTTTGTTCATGAAAGATGGAAAAAAAAGTTCATTGTTGATGCTTCACAAATCCTCCTGATTTTTAGTCAATTTTATCATGTATCTGTAAGAATTTTGTAAAATAGGAGCACGATGTCCCACCAGAAGGACCCCACTCTGTTTCTATTTGAAGGGGTTTTCTGGACTCCTCTTATCATGTGATTGACTCTGTGTGTGTGTGTGTGTGTGTGTCTGTGTGTGTGTTTTGCAGGTATTTCTTTGCAGTGTTAGCCATCCTAACAGTTCTTGGAGTTCTGAACGGATTGGTTCTTCTTCCTGTCCTGTTGTCCTACTTTGGACCCTATCCAGAGGTAAGACCCCCCCCTTTTCCACCCGCCTCGCCGAGTCACAGTTCTATAAAAAAAATTGACTCCGCCCACAAAATGTGAAGGAGGCATTGAGCTCTCGGGTTGTCTGTGCGTCTGTAACGCTTTTGTAGACTCGATATCCCACAAATCACTGAAAGGCTTTTAATAAAACTACCCACAATTGCTCAGTACCAACTATAGATGAACTTAAGATGGCCCGTTTAAGTTGACGTATCGTTCTATTACTAATACAAAGTGAACTGAAGTCCTTTAAACTACCATAAAAATGGAAATTTTTACAATAAGGTTCCGTTCCGTCATCTTCCGTTCATCAGCCGTTACTATGGTCGTTTAATAAATTTTGACAACATGCTGACGTCACACATACGACTGCGTCAATTGTTCATTATCGATACGGTTTGGGACGTAGAGAAGGCGGAGTCATTTTGTGTGATGGTTTGGTGTCGACTTATTCTTACTTCTGATGAAACTTCATCCAAGTTCTTTTTATTTTCTTATCCTGCAGGTTTCACCAGCCGATGGGCGGAGTCGCCTGCCCACTCCGTCTCCAGAGGCCCCTCCTCACACGGTCCACTTCTCCATCCGTCCTCCTCACACCTCCACAGGCCCTCCCACCTCTAGTGCAGCTTCAGACTCATCAGACTCTGAGTACAGTTCCAACACCACGGTGTCTGGGATCTGCCAGGAGGGGCAGAATTACAACCTGCACGCGTACCGAGGACAAACTCGTGCAGAGGAATATCAGCAGCACCCCCAGACTTCCAGGGGGAGAGCAGCAAGAGCAGAGGAGGAGAGGAAAGCAGGGGCCCGGCGCTCAGCCCGGCAGCCTCCGGCCTACACTGTGTCCTCAGTAAGAAAATATTTCCTAACTCACAAACATTTCTTTTGACATTATTTACCAGGTTGGCACCACGTAGTTCCTCCGCTCGGTTTAACGTGCTACCAGGTCAGGGATCACTTCAGTTGATTTCACACAACGTGCCATTTCAACTATTTATCCAACACAAAAATCCTGATGGAGAACATGGACACCGTTTGAAGCACAAGCTTGTTACCTGTGGTCCAACATTTTAACCCCTCATCAAACATCAGTGACGAGAAAGAAAAAGAGGATAGAAAGAAAGAATAGTGGGGGGTGTTGGTCTCTAAGACAACCGTACGTATCCATACACACGTTAGAGACAAATAGAGACATGAGGTACCAGCAATAAGTGGGTAAAAAAAAAAAAAAAAAAAAGAATTACTCTATTCATCCATCACCGGGAAAATTTTGTGTGCTGCACTCCTTACACCGCAGCAGGCTGCCCTTCAACGGCGCCAATGGTGGGAGAAGCGGGGGTTAGGTGTCTTCTCCAAGGACCCTAGATGTGCTCTCTGTGGGACGTGAACGCACGACCTTCCAGTCCGCGCGCCAACGCTCTAACCACTGAGCTGCCATCTCCACATTAAACCGGAAAAGTTTCCAATAATTGAAACTTAAGTTTCCGCATGAAGATAAATATTAAAGCAGGTTGACGTCGTTTTCTGACAGACAGTACAGCTAGTGTTTTGTTCCATTCCATCGTCTTCCGCTTATCCGGGGCAAGATTGCGCAGACAACAACCTCAGACGGGAAGCCCAGGCTTCTCTCATCCCGGCTGCATCCTCCAGCTCACCCGGAAGGATCCCGAGTCGTTCCCCAGCCAGCTGGGAGACATAGTTATCGCAGATAAAAACGGCCGAAATGAGCTTCCCCCGCATGGTGGCTAGGCTCTCACTCAGAGGTCGGGTGAGGAGCTCTGCCATTCGAGAGGAGCTAGTTGTCGAGCCGCTTCTCCTCCAAGCCGAGAGAAGCCAGATGGGGTGGTTCGGGCATCTGATCAGGATGCCTCCCAAGCACCTCGCTGGTGAGGTGTTTCGGGCACGTCCCATCAGGAGGAGCTAGTGTTTTGTAATTTTCTATTTTGTCCTGTTGATGAGAGGACGTGTTGTGAGGTCACACGTCACTGGAAAAGGGTTAGGGTTACATACAACACTAGCCTATATCTCAGGCTAGGGTTAGGATTAGTTCTAAAAGACTAGAATTACTATAAAGTTTTAGTGGTGGAATTTTTCTTTTTACTGGTATGGCACAACCATCTGTTGGTAAGATTCCTCTTCACCATCTCCATTTTTTTTCCATTTCAGAGGTTCAAAGTGAACAAAATCTAAATATGTAACATTAAACTGTGTGTAATCTAAAAGCATCACTGTGGGGTTTTAAAACGTCTCTTCTTCTCTTGCTCTGCAGCCTGTTTCCTCTCAGGGTTGTGAGTCTGGGATCCAGAACGGGTCCAGTCAGCGGAACACTAGCAGGGACCCCAGGAGCCACATTCACCGGCAATCCGCCCCCACGGCCCGCCCGCGCACGGACGCTTTTGAAACTGCTACTGAGGCGGGCAGCAACCACGGCCCAAGCGGCCAACCTCCCCGATGCCGTTCCCACAACCCACAGCCTCACCATCACCTCCCGCCCGACCCCGCCGCTTTCCGACAACCCATCACCACAGTGACGGCATCGGCTTCGGTCACCGTCGCCGTTCACCCGCCCCCTCTGTCCAACCAGAGCCCACCTTACCCGGAATACACTGCAACAGACAGTCAGTGCCCCTCGGAGCCGGAAGAAGCGGGGTGCACCTTCCAGGACCCACACGTGCCTCTGTATACCCACACGGGGGTTAGAAGGGTCAAAGTGGAGGCGATGGAGCTCCAGGATTTGGAGTTTGAGGCAGCTGATGGCGATGGTGCCAGACGGGGGAGCTGAGGTGAGTCATCAGCACTTCTTCAGCTGATAAAGAAGTTTTGGCAACCCTTTTTTTTCCCCCTCCTCACTTATTTTTACACACCAGTAACTTCTCTTCATACTACTAGAAAAAAAAAATCTTCTATTTCTATTTCCAGATCTGGAGAACAGAAGCACTACGGCCAAAGATGGACTTCTCTGTCTCACTGAGCAGCCCGGCCTGGCCCGTCTAGCCTGGCCTGTTCCGGCCTTGACCGTCCGGCCTGGCCCATCCAGCCTGGTCCAACCTCTCCGTCTCCACGCACGCCAATGCTGCCAGAATGGTGCTCATCGTTACTGTAACCCAGTGGATTATGTTCTTAGATAATTCTATCTATATTTAAAAGATGTATACATAATGTAAATACGAACAAAAAGTAGATATAATTTTTAGGAGCTGTACAACTCCTCTTCTTAACAGACTGGGGCTGCCATTTTTCTGTGTGTGTGTGTGTGTGTGTGTGTGTGTGTGAGTGACTGAGTGTGATGGATGGAAGTCTGATTACTCATTCAGCTGTTTATGGATCCGTGAAAACTAAATTAAGGTAACTCACTCGTCAGCATTAACTGGTGCTGCTTTAAAAACATTTCTAATTCTATGCAAAAGAAAGTTAAGAAAAAAAACACCCATATTTTCTAATCGATTCATCTGAACAGACCGGTTTACACTCATACAGGACATGGAGATGTAGAGTAATTCAGTGAAGCCATGGCATGCATGTGTGTGTGTGTTATTATTGTATAAAGGTACGCTTGTAAGACTATTAATTTTTATCACAGACTTGTGGTAGTATTGAAACATTACTGTTTTAACTCGACACGCCATGCGTGCTATTTAAGATGAGCTGATATGAAGAAAAAAAACTGTTCAAGCTGTTTTATTTCTTTCCTGTTTTTTTTTTATTATTATTATTTTATCATCTAGGAATCTGTTTCTGCACTCAGCTTTACTCAAACTGTCCACCAGGCTGCTTGTTGTTTTACTGTAACCTTTGACTGCAGGTTAAAAACAGCTAGCATCCGCTCTCCTCACAGCCAGATGTTAAACTTCCCTCCACAGACCTCCCCCGTTCAGGGTCCACACGCTGTGCTACACGTACTGATAAGCTAAAAATCTCAGACTGTCATTTCAACCTGAATCTACACGGCACTTCACTGGGTTTTATTAAAGGTAGTTTGGGAGATCTTCTAGCGCTGACGGCCCAGAAACTGTAAATATAGGACAAGCATATAAACCATTTACTGTAAGAACAGGTGGACATACTGTATTCAATACAGTATGACCTCACTCAAAGACAATTCATTCTCCATTTTCTGTTAATATATTTTGTCATTGGTCCAGTTTGGATTACCATGGCAACCACCTTACCAACCAGAATGTACACGCTTCAGTCCGTCTGACTCAGGTTCTGGCTTCTTGTTGTCATTGGTTAAGTACAGTGTGTTCCAAATTAATATGCAAATGGAATTTAAACATCGTTTCATTCTGTCGTCTTCCGCTTATCTGGGGCCGGGTCGAGGGGGCAACAGCCTTAAATGGGAAGCCCAAGCTTCTCCCACCTCGGCTGCATCCTCCAGCTCACCTGGAAGGATCCCGAGTCGTTCGCCAGCCAGCTGTGAGACATAGTGTCTCCAGCGGGTCTGTGGTCTGTCGCTTGGTCTCCTCCCTGTGTGACGTGCCCAAAACACCTCACCAGCGAGGCACTCGCCACCCCATCTGGCTCCTCTCGACCTGGAGTAGGAGCGGCTCAACACCGAGCTCCTCCCGGATGGCAGAACTCCTCAACCGATCTTTGAGTGAGAGCCCAGCCACCCTGCGGAGGAAGCTCGTTTCGGTATTCCCGAGCTCGTTCTTTTGGTCACCACCCACAGTGAGCATAGAAGATCATAGACCATAGAGATCAATGTAGATCTTGGTTACCATGGTGAGGGTAGGAACATAGATCCTGGTTACCATGGTGAGGGTAGAAATATAGATCCTGATTACCATGGTGAGGGTAAGAACGTAGATCCTGGTTACCATGGTGAGGGTAGGAATGTAGATCTTGGTTACCATGGTGAGGGTAGGAACATAGATCCTGGTTACCATGGTGAGGGTAGAAATATAGATCCTGATTACCATGGTGAGGGTAAGAACGTAGATCCTGGTTACCATGGTGAGGGTAGAAACATAGATCCTGGTTACCATGGTGAGGGTAGAAACATAGATCCTGGTTACCATGGTGAGGGTAGGAACGTAGATCCTGGTTACCATGGTGAGGGTAGAAACATAGATCCTGGTTACCATGGTGAGGGTAGGAACGTAGATCCTGATTACCATGGAGAGGGTTGGAACGTTGATCGACTTGTAAATTTCCATCAATCTGGGAAAGAATAACCATTTCTGCTGCTGGAAATCAGGACGAATGTGGATGAAAAAATTCCATTATTCAGTTTGAAAAGATTTGTGTCTGGTTCAGAGCCCACTGTGTGCCGTGGTGATGAAGACATGATGAGGACGAATTCTACCAGATAAATATGCAGCTGCTAAAATGATACTAGAAAGCAGCAACAGAAAATATATCATCTGCGTAATCATTTGGAACTCAGTGTAAAATCTGTCCCACTTCACATCAATGACAGACCTGCTTGGTCTTGAATAACTGAGTCTTTCAATATTCATTATTATTTATATGGGTTTTTTATTTTGTCAATTTATGTTTCATTTTTCTTGAGTTGGAGTATGAGCAGTCCAAGGGTGAATCAACCCAGGTTCTCCCGGTCGAAAGTCGGAAACTCTGCCACTAGGCCAACGCCCTATGTGACTGATTTTGTTTATTTGCATGAGTCCAACCTGTGAAGAAACATTTCTAAAGATCTTCCAAACCACCTTCAATAGAAACCCTTCTAAACTATCTCTTCCTGACCATCCCATAAGCTAATCACGCTAGGTGTAACACAGCCTAGCAGCGTGCTCGTTTCATTCTCTCTGTGTTTAGCCTGTTTTTAGTGATAATAAAGACAACTGTTCCTTGTTTGGCCACAGCTGTCCCCACTGACCTCAGACCATAAAAATTCTCTCCATAATGCCATGACACTAATTGGACATCTCCCCTCAGCTGCTAAATTGCACAGACCAGAGCCTCGGTGGGGGGAGGCGTTGTTTTCCCCCTCTTTCACACCGTCTTCTTGCAATGTTTATAACACTGCTTATTAGGGCCACACAGCGAAAAAAAAATTGTAAAAAGAGTTGAGAATTAGGTTAAAATGTGAAAATGTCGACATGTTCACAAACACACGAACAGACGTTCCGTTCCGTCATCTTCCGTTTGTTCCGGGGTCGGGTCGCGGGGGCAACAGCCTCAAACGGGAAGCCCAGGCCTCTCTCTCCCCAGCTGCATCCTATAGCTCAACCAGAAGGATCCCAAGTCGTTCCCTGACCAGCTGTGAGACATAGTCTCTCCAGCGGGTCCGGGGTCTGCCCCTTGGTCTCCTCCCGGTGGGACGTGCCCAAAACACCCCGCCTGCGAGGCGCTCGGGAGGCATCCTGACCAGATGCCCGAACCACCCCATCTGGCTCCTCTCGACCTGGAGGAAGAGTGGCTCGACACCGAGCTCTCTCTACACGGACGTGACTCAGTAAAAACAAACGTCTTCTCAAATCCATTTACGCTCACCTCATTTCGCCTGAGTGGCGCCACAACGGTTACTAGGCAACAGTAAACGCGCCACTGTCAGGCGCGGGAAAAAGTTACAATGTATTTTATAGAGGCGTTAAAATGACGAGTGTGGGTGTTAGAGGAAGAATTATTCAGAACTCGTTTTTAGTGTTTTATTTCAGTTAAATTACAATAATATACAAAAAATGATCGACATTTTTGCTAAAACTTTGGCTTAAAATTTTTTTACTAAAATTGCGACATTTTTGCTTAAAAGTATTCTTTTTCAAATTTACAAGAATAATTTTTTCTATTTATATAAAACATAAATGAGTTCAAACTATTTGATATTTATTATTAAGACACCGATGGGTTGGGGTTTATTTTTTTATTTTTTATGTTATAAATATTAGTTTAATTCGTCAAAAGCTCGAAACAACATGACAACAATTTCATAATTTATATATTTTAGGAAATCACTATGTGGCTCTAATAAGAAGAAAGAAACACACCGCCATTTTTAATATGACCAAATGTTAATCCCTCAGTTTAGATGAACAAGCAGGATAGATCTGCTTCTAGAAACATTCTGGAGAGTCTGATCTCAGAAAAATGAGCTGTGTGAGACCATTACTAGCACATTTTTAGGTGTCCGTCCACACGATGTGCAGGAGGCATCCGGAAAGTCAGATTACCAAATATAGATGAGCTGATGTGGTTTTCAGGGTCATGCAAATGAAAGTTCAGGTCACCATTTCCTAGCCTCGCTGGTGAGGTGTTTTGGGTACGTCCCACTGGGAGGAGACCAAGAGGCAGACCCCAGACCTGCTGGAGAGACTATGTCTCACAGCTGGTTGGGGAACGACTCAGGATCCTTCCGGGTGAGCTGGATGTGATGTGTGACCTCACAACACGTCCTCTCATCAGCAGGACAAAATAGAAAACTACAAAACACTAGCTCCTCCCGGTGGGACGTGCCCAAGACACCTCACCAGCGAGGTGCTTGGGAGGCATCCTGTTCAGATGCCCGAACCACCCCATCTGGCTTCTCTCAACTTGGAGGAGAAGCGGCTTGACAATTAGCTCCTCTCGAATGGCAGAGCTCCTCACCCGATCTCTGAGTGAGAGCCTAGCCACCCACCTAGCGGAGGAAGCTCATTTTGGCCGCTTATATCCACAATCTCGTTCCCCAGACCTGCTGGGGAGACTATGACTCACAGCTGGCTGGGGAACGACTCAGGATCCTTCTGGGTGAGCTGGAGGATGCAGCAGGGGTGAGAGAAGCCTGGGCTTCCCGTCTGAGGCTGTTGCCCCTGCGACCTGGCCCCAGATAAGCGGTAGATGACAGAATGGAACATATGACTGTCTGTTATCACTTACAAAGTTTGTGATCCGGGCAAAGACGTTCAAAACATTGGCGTCGACGTTTTCTGTTAAAAATTAATTTACAACCACAGCTAGTAAACTCCTTCTTAAAGTTGAAAACTATTTTTTCCCACGTCACATGAAGGCAGCAGCTTTTTATTTAAATTGAGGGAATAATGTTTGAATATTTAAGAAAAAATGGTGGTATGTTCCTTTAAATGAAACTGCACACAGTTCCTCAGTATCAACTACATCCATTCATACGCACACCTGTCTCACTTTCACTTCCTGTTGAGCACTTGGACCCCATTTCAGAGGGTTTTCTTTTTTATTTTGTTTTTTTCTTAAAGTAAAATCAGCTGCTTGCATGAAATCAGTTGTTGTCTTTGTTTGGTTTGGGTTTTCTCTTCTTGTCACATTGGCAGAAGTAGAAAAACTCTTAGAGCTGGCAACTATTTTATTTTTTTTTTGTTGCGATATTTATATTTTTGTAAAATAAAATCTTTCATCGATGTGATGCCAGTCGATAACAAATGCAGGGATTTTTATGTCTATTGAAAAAAAAAAGAACACTATTACAGTTTAATGTTTTTTACATTAATAATGGAGTCTGATTTGTATAAAGTGCTTACTAATGTTAAATAGGATAAAAAAAAAGAGTATATAACATGTTACACTACAGGTCTCATCATAGCTCTTAGAGGATTTTAAAAGGAAATCAAATCAGTGGTTCATCCAGGCTGCCAGTTGGTGGAATTGACTGTTTTCAGTTACAAAGATAAATGTATGCCATATAATTTATTTATATGAAAATTTATTTTTGTAGTGTACATAGTAGTTGTCAAGGTATTTGACAGAAGTATATTTCTAAAGAGTTTATATGTATTGATATACCATACCAGGAGGAGGTGTGAGACAACACCTCCCTTCAGTATTACCATCCCAGGAGAGACACGGCTGTTTTTATGGGTTTGTTAAAAACTCTACTAAATATTAATGTTCAAACACTGATAGAATTCTAACAAATAAAAAAAATATAACTTATTTGTCTCTTTGTTCATAACTTTAATAAATAAAAACATTTTGAAAATAAAAGTTGGTTTTGTCTGAGTTTTTTTTTTTTGTTACGCCTCTGCCGACTGAATGTAGAGGAGGTGTCAAATATTCGAGTTGTCTTTGCTTCCTGAACATGGGATTTCAATCAAGTACTCAATACCAACTATAGGTGAGCTAATTAGGTTTTCTGTATCACAACAGTAAAGGTGGAGGTGGTGCAGTGGGTAGCACAGTGACCTCACAGCAAGAAGGTCATGGGTTTGAGTCCTGGGTAGGGATGAGCCTTGAGACACTGGTCTTTCTGTGTAGAGTTTGCATGTTCTCCCCTTGTTTGAGTGGGTTTTTTTCCAGGTACTCCAGTTTCCTCCCACCCTCTAAAAACATTGAAAGAATCCGGGGTTTTTTCTTCTTAAACTATCTTTTGATTAAATCTAATATTCACTTAAACTATCATTCATTAATTAATAATCTCGCCACCCGGTCTTTCTTGCGTGTGCAGACTGAAGAGCGAAGGCTGGTGATCATACTACAAAATACCTAAATATTAAAGCATACCAAGCATTTCAAAAACTACCAGGATTCAACAAGTTTCCCAATTTCAATATTTATTCCTCAACATAAAATCTAAAACAGATGCATCTGGGTTTTATTGTCCTCACAGAGCACACCTATGTCTCTCTGTGAGGCTTCAACAAAGACAAAGAAAAATCTCAGGTTGTCATTTTTTATACCAAAGTACAGTTCATGAATATTAAGACTTTTTTTCTGTCTTCTCATTGGTCCTTCTGCGTCCTCCTCCCATCTTGTTGTCTTGCATAGAGTCTTCTTCTTATCACCCAAATTAAAGACAGTTCCACACCCACATGCTCCACAGGAACCACCCTCAGGATGTACCACCCTCTGTTTCACACTGGCTTATCCGGTCACCTATACAATGTCGGTGCCAATGTCTGACCGGTTTCTATTCAAACAGTCTCCTAGAACACAACAGGAGGCATTTATTCAAATAACTGCATTAGCAAAATAAAACACTCAAAAACAATGGAAAAGTAAAACAGGCACTCCCAAACTATCTCTATCGAGTAACAAGTTAAATGATAAACTTCTTAAAATGTAAAAAGATAAAAATAAAATATCAACTTCCTTCATTCCCCCTTCTGAGATCTCCTTTGAGATCTCACCAAATCACATGACCAGGAAAAGATACTGATATTGCCCCCTTCTGACAGATCCTACAGGGGTGTGTCCTCGTTCTCCTCTGCTGGGTTTGCAGCTGCTTTAAGGAGAGCATCCATCTGCTCGGGAGAAAGATCAGTAGATGGATAATTAACCTGCCCCACCTGAATGTTGCGCATAGACACAGATCTCTGTATGAACATGCCAACAGACAGCCTTGACACGGATCTAGAAATCAATTTTATCACACATGGCAAAACACATCCAAAAATACTAATAAAAAGCAATCAATGAGGATACAAATCCTTTGGAGTACCGTAATCCAGCTTCCAGGGAAACTCTGTGCCGGTTTGTCATACATGCTACAGCCTCAAGCTCTGAATTATCAGCCAATTGTGATGTAATGTCATAGAGGATGAGCGGTGTACAGAGTGATGTGGTTAAAAAGAGTAGTGATATTTGTAATGTTGGCCGTATATTATGCTAGTTTCACCCTCATGGTGTTCGTATTGTATTACAGCTCGCTGGTGTCTGGATGGTAGGATGGACTCCTCCGGATCTGCTTCCAGTGTATTAAACCATAGGCCTCCTAAAAATACAGGCAAAAATATTAAAAGAATAAAAAGAGCAAACAACACAAGATGTTACTTGTCACTGTCCCCATCTCCCCCTTCAGTGGGAACGGAGGTCCCACTCTCCTCAGTAGGCGTCTGCTACGAGATTTAGTGTAGACAAGCTCTCAGTAATGCATGAAGTTCTGAAAATTGTGCTAAACAGTTCTAAGTCCAATTACTTCTGTTTCTGTGGTGCTTCCCAAATTTATTTATTTTTCTTATAGGATTAAAACATCTGTTTAACATCAGTTTGTCATTCTACAGGCAATCTACAGTTTAGATTCCAAACATCTTCTCTTTAAGCACCTCCTTTTATGTAATCTTTCAGAAATAAAGTAATCTACAGAGAGTAAAAAAGGCATTATCTTTGTAATGGAAATGATATATTAAACAGTAATATCTTGCAAACATTAGCAGTTGATTGTTAAAATCTGAACATTTTAGTTTTTCATTATAGTGTAACAATGATCCTGTGTTCTGCTGGGATTTTCTATTATGAGTAGGAACAGACTGGTACCATCCCTCGGTGTCTTATCTGACTCCAATGCTAATATGACTTTAAACTTTAGTTGTGGGGGAGGTTAAACCTTTAAAGGTGGTATGGCCAGAAACTTAGGGAGAAATTTCTCCAGCTTTTCACATATACACGTTTGATCTATAAAATAAACTTGTAAAGAAATCAGTTGACTTTTTCTTCCACCGAGGCTGTTTTCCACTGCAACCTATCACAACTTATCACAGCAAGCTTATTCTAAAAACACAAAAGAGTTTTAATAAAACCACTGCTAATCTAAAAATTAAGTATGTACACTTTTAAAGCAAAAAATTAGTAGTCACGTCTGATTCACAATAAACACTTATCCGCAGATTTAAACAAAACAAAATATTTTCTCAAGAAAAAATATTATTCATCCTGTACAATTCTCACATGTGACCATATCTAAACTACTATACTGAAATATGGGGTTCCAATTACAAAAATCAACTCTGATAATTATTCGATTAGAGAAAAACATAAGTGTTGCTAAGGCTGGAGTCTTGGATCAAACTAATGCTCTGATCTCTAAAGATAGAATTTAAAATTGTTCAAATTATGTTTCAAGTTCATCAAAAAGCATCTGTCTCAGTATCCAACAACATTTTATCTACCACCACAGTAATCTCAGAGGCAGCAATACTAACTTCCCTTCACCAGGAGCATAGATAAAGGGTTCTAAAATCTTGTGTGAAATTATGGACAAACCTGAGTTCAAAACTAACACAATGCTCCAATCTGATGATGTTTATAAAGAATTGATCTTCACTAAATATAAAGACAATTAATGTTAATCTGTTTCTCTCCTTTTTTTTTTTTTTTTTTTCCAAGACAAACAAACAAACTGCAGAACAATCATCTCACGTCACACAGAAACACACTCCCGCACAGGTTTACACACTTACACACACGTTTACACACGCTCCCAACTGCAGCGGAACAGAGACACACAAAGATCCATCTTTTTCACAATCACAAACTTTAGTGAAAAACTAGCATTTTTTGATGATGTAATAATTTTACAAACTTTTTTTTTTTTTTTTTTGATCTCAAAAACTGGCATCATAAACCGGCTTTCTGAGTCCCAAAAATTAACCTGGCCAGGGTCAATTTTATAAACACTGTGGACAGTCATTCAGCGAGATGATGTGCCAGTCTTACAGATCTCTTTTTTCCCTTACTTTATCCCTTCTTTCTGTAACCTCACTTCTCCATTCGGATCCCTCTCTCTCACAAACACGTACTCTGTCTTCCTCTGACTAATCTTTTTTCCTATTCTTCCTAGTGCAAACCTCCAGCTCTCCAGCTTTTCATCCACGTCTTACCTCCTCTCACTACAGATCACACTGTCAGGTTGAGTGCGAAGCATACCCCCCTGCGTGTTTGCGTGATCGTTACCTGTTTTGGTGAATGAACCAACCTTGGAGTGTCCCGCCACCTTTACCACAGCCACAGCTTGCGGAACCATCAGAAGCTCGACAATTTCCCTGCAAACAGTCTTAAGTGCCACAGGCTCACCTTTAACAGTCAGGAAGCCAGATTTCTGCCAAGCCGCCAGCTCTCATACCTGTTTCACGAATTCTATGAGAGTGTCCATCAGTAAAAAGATGTAATGAGTCTGGGAGTGGTGTTTTCAATAGGTTACCTCTGAGTGTCAGTGTCCTATCCGCTTCAGCGCAAATGTTCGTGACTGAATGTAAGCAATGATACTATGTGATGTATGAATCACTAGCTGGTGGCCCATGACAACATGAGCACACTTAGTTCAGTCAATGCTGATTCTACACCTAGCTTCTGCTCGGTCGGCCTAAATGGTCATTGTGGAACCCAGATCCTAGCTCCTTCCACTACTTCTAGTGTAACAAGTTCCACATGGAGACAATGTCCTATGTCAGAGGGTCCTTTTGACCACAATTGTTGTGGGAATACTGTCAACATCGTCTCTGCATGGTCATAGTCAGTTTGTTCTCTATCGTGTGTTCTAGAAATGTGTTGTGATTCTAGAATGATGTCATCTTTGGTGTCTGTAAGTAAAATTTTTAAGCTTCTTGTGATGCACTAAAATGTAGATTAGGTGTAGGGGTTACCTCCCAATCAGAAATCTCATTGAGCAGTCCACAGAGTGGTCCAAGCTCTCAGGCCTCAAAGACAGAGATATGTGTGGTGCAGTACAGGTATCACGTCTGAAAAACTCAAGCACAGGTTCAGGTAAATTCACAGATGCAACAACACCTTTTTCATGTACATATATGCAGTTTGTATCATGTAAATTTTCCCCATATGTTATTCAAATATTAACTCATAGTGTGTGTCATGGTCCCTGTCATAATTTAAGGTGACGTGATAGGGATCAGAGGGAGAGGAGTTAGGATATACAGTGGTAAATTACGGTTTCCATAGTAACGTCTGTGACAACAGTCCAGTGTCAATGGCAGCTGCAGGTTGCAAAAGTCCGCAGTATATGGTGGCAAAGTCCAAAAATTCAGTGTCTGTCACCCCTGCCAGCCAACACCCTCCATATGTTCATTTCACAATATGTCCATTTGACAAGTGCACCTCAATGCCATCTGGGTTGCATTATGGTGGCTCTTGTTGCAATCAATAAATCTCTGCTTAACAGATTCACAGGTGTTTTTGGTGAACACACCAGTGATGCTTGGAGTTTCTGTCCCGCCAGCTTAACAGGTAGCATTTTAGTCTTTTGTAGAGGTGTGAGTTTTCCCGTGAGACCTGTCATGCAGACTTTTTCTGGACTTAAATTTGATATCTTTGTGCCCCTGATATTTGAAAGTGAGGCACCTGTGTCCACAAGCATAGAATAAGTCTTTCCAGCCACCTCTACATCCACCAGGGGCTCCGGGCTGGGATCAGGACTCACTGGGCACCCCTACGGGCAGGAATTGTCGCAGCCATCACACGGGAGGCAGCCAGCTCCACCGTAATACTGGCCATGCCAGGGTGCCGGGCCTGGTCCTTCTGCATGTCTGCTGCGATCACCTCGGCCTCTGCAGGATAGTGTAGGAGGTCCCACTGGTATTCCGTTCTGAACATGTCGGCAATCCCTGGCCTAGTGGCTGGGGTCTCCACAGTTAAAACAGCATTGAAAGTTCGTTGGTCCAACTGATGACCCTCGTCCTCTGCCTCTGATACCCCCCGCGCTATAAATCTTCCCTCATGAAATCCCCTCACGTTTCCCCGATTACCCTGTCCCCAGCTAGGCCTCTGTTGCTGCTAATATACGTTGTGTCATGTATAGGGGAGGTGTTGCGTATAATACGCTTGCGGGTGATGGGCCAGGTGCTGGTGTCTGAGTCTGTGGTGCAGCTGTGAACACAGCAACTAAGTCACCTGGTGTGTTGCTTCTGTCTTTACCTTCTTTCCTGTTTTGCCTGGCTGGTGTAGCTTTCTCTCGGACCTCGTTCAATTGCAATCTAACCAGCTTTGTTTGAAGTTCAATAATTTTTTGAGCCTCTTCTACATGTTTCTTGTTAAAAATTTCAAGGTGGTGTTTCAGGTAAATTCCAAATTGTGTATGATCATTTGTAATACCAGGTATGGCCTCTAAGGCCTGTTTTACTGGTATTGGTAGTTTATCTAAGACTGTCTGCAGAAACAAAGTGATTGTAGGAGGTGTTTTAAATGAGTGTGCATGCATGACTTCTGAATATGTATCAATGCATGAGTCCATGTAATCAGTCACAGTCTGTCCTCGTTTATACTGAGACAATGTTGGGTTAGTCGGGTTTGGTCGTAGAAACATTTCCGTCAGTACCAGTAAAAATCTACCTGTGTATGCCTCAAAAGGTTCGTCATTTAACAGTCGTCTAAGTCCAGTTCTTCTCATAAAAGTCTCATATCTATCTAACATGTTGGATGCCGCCACTAATCCTCTAATATCACCTACACAAAGTTCTGTGTGTGTAGTGTGTGAGTTTGAACGTGTGTGTGCTACAGCGTTGCTGCTGCGGTACCGTAAAACTTCTAAAACCGGTGCGCCTGCGTGCAAAGCTGTGGCGCACATTAAAACAACAGCTTGCTGGTGAGAGGTATCTCTCTGTATGTATGTGTGTGTGTGTGTGTGTGTGTGCGCAGACCCTTTGTCTCCTCCTCCTTGGGTCTGGTCAAAAATTCTTGTTTTCTCTAACCCAGATGGAGTTAGCTGCTGTCCGAATAGGACGTAACAACTCCATCCTGTGCTTAGTCTCTTTCACATCTCTCTTAGTGGTTGCTTTTCTCACTTTTCTTACTTTCTTTGTCCTCCATTACCTGTTTATACAACTCCAACCTCATCTCTGCTGTCCTTATTCCATCATCCAATGCTTTCACCACTGCGTGTATCATACAAACTTTACTCGTTGCCACACCCAATTCACTCATCACACTGAAAAACATGCTTTGTCTCTCTTTCAACTTACTTTTACTTTCTGTAACATTTTCAATCAATAAACTCCACCATTCACTCAACAGCATTTTCTCCGATGCACTCATGCTGTAAGATTTCTCAGGTCTAAAAATAAAATAAAAATGGTTTGTCCTCTGTGTCCAGTAATTTCCCTATTCTAAAAATTTTTGGAATTTCGTCGCGCTGCGACGGGGACTCTAACCCGGGTATTTCTTTTTCGAAACCACGCAGAGGCTAATTATACCCATAACCTTTTAAGGGTTTTAGTCAGGCCCTCAGTCTGACAACGGCCCCCCAGTAACGCTTTTGTTTGTTTCGGACGTCTCCTACCGCAAGGGAGTCCCACCTAGATAGCCGAGAATACGACTTTTACGGGCTACTTTTTGCCCACCTGTGGTCTCTATCTTTTTCTTTTAAAAATTTTTGGAATTTCGTCGCGCTGCGACGGGGACTCTAACCCGGGTATTTCTTTTTCGAAACCACGCAGAGGCTAATTATACCCATAACCTTTTAAGGGTTTTAGTCAGGCCCTCAGTCTGACAACGGCCCCCCAGTAACGCTTTTGTTTGTTTCGGACGTCTCCTACCGCAAGGGAGTCCCACCTAGATAGCCGAGAATACGACTTTTACGGGCTACTTTTTGCCCACCTGTGGTCTCTATCTTTTTCTTTTAATATCTCTTTATTTCAATTCTTTTTCATTATTTCTCTTATCTTATCTCTTATTTCTCTATTATTTCTCTTGTTTTATCTCTTATTTCATCTCTTTTCTTTTTCCTATCCTGGATTTCTAAATTTGGACTCTATGACTTGTCAGCCTTTAAATGTGTTTAAGACACCTGATCTATGGAACAGAGGACTTTTAAAACGCGGTGTCCCTAACATCCTGATTCCACCATCAATTTTCAGATTTTCAACAAAACGTGTTTCTCCAAAATTTAGATTATTCAATGGAACATCCTTCGACCTTTTCTTAAAGGTAACAGGCGATGTTCTTACCTTTTAGTCATGAAGGCGCCTTCAGAAGATTCACGATCCGTTGTTGGAACCAGGAAACTTGGTATGATAATCGCGAACGGTTTAACGGATCACCATCACATTCCCTCCTCCTTCAGGCACGTCGGGGTCTCCATTTGAAAGAATCCGGGGTTTTTTCTTCTTAAACTATCTTTTGATTAAATCTAATATTCACTTAAACTATCATTCATTAATTAATAATCTCGCCACCCGGTCTTTCTTGCGTGTGCAGACTGAAGAGCGAAGGCTGGTGATCATACTACAAAATACCTAAATATTAAAGCATACCAAGCATTTCAAAAACTACCAGGATTCAACAAGTTTCCCAATTTCAATATTTATTCCTCAACATAAAATCTAAAACAGATGCATCTGGGTTTTATTGTCCTCACAGAGCACACCTATGTCTCTCTGTGAGGCTTCAACAAAGACAAAGAAAAATCTCAGGTTGTCATTTTTTATACCAAAGTACAGTTCATGAATATTAAGACTTTTTTTCTGTCTTCTCATTGGTCCTTCTGCGTCCTCCTCCCATCTTGTTGTCTTGCATAGAGTCTTCTTCTTATCACCCAAATTAAAGACAGTTCCACACCCACATGCTCCACAGGAACCACCCTCAGGATGTACCACCCTCTGTTTCACACTGGCTTATCCGGTCACCTATACAATGTCGGTGCCAATGTCTGACCGGTTTCTATTCAAACAGTCTCCTAGAACACAACAGGAGGCATTTATTCAAATAACTGCATTAGCAAAATAAAACACTCAAAAACAATGGAAAAGTAAAACAGGCACTCCCAAACTATCTCTATCGAGTAACAAGTTAAATGATAAACTTCTTAAAATGTAAAAAGATAAAAATAAAATATCAACTTCCTTCAACATGCATGCTAGGTTGATTGGGCATTACATGATTGCCCAATGATTGAGTGTGTGTGTGGCCCCGCAACAAACTGGCAACCTGTTCTGGGTGAATCAGTCCGGATGGGCTCCAGCACCCCCTGCAACTCCATAAGGGATACACGGATAAGAAAGTGACTGATTGGCTAAAGATTAAGGTCACAGACTCTTGTGAATGTGATGCTACCACTAAACGGATCTAAATTAAACTGCTTACAGTTACTCTTAACTGGGCTTAAACTATGCAATTTTCTACCCAAATCCAACCTAATTTCAGGTCACATGACAACCTTAAGTTAAATTTCAGCTTAAATGTGCATCTTAATTTGTTTGTGTTTAGGTCACGAGAATAGGGTTTTTTTTTTTTAACAAACTTCCCTAAAATTGAACACAAAGAAGACAAAAATGACCTTTTCTTTTAAAAGAGAGAACTACAATCCAATAACTCCAATCATGGGAGCATGAGAGACATTCCTAACTTTGTCTCAACTTTTTACAAGCAATAAGTTTGCTCTGCAAGTGGGAACTTTCTGAATGTTCTGTTACATTCTGTTGTCCTATCTGGCCTCCAGTTCCAGGAGGTTCCCAAGGTGTTCCCTGTCCAGCAGTGAAACATGGTCTCTCCACCAGGTATGGGGTCTGCTTTTGGGTCTCCTTCAACAGAAACATGTCCAAAACACCTCACCAGCGAGGCGTTTGGGAGGCCCAAACCAACCCATCTGGCTTCTCTCGACCCGGAGAAGCAACGGGTCTATTCCGAGCTCCTCCCGGATGGCAGAGCTCCTCCCTCTGTCTCGTGTTATAGAACACGCTAATATTTAAGAGAATTCTAAACCTCGTCAGTTTGTTAGTCTTTAATATTAATAAGATGGTTGGATGGTTTTTTGTGAAATTTTGTCACTGTTTTTGGAAACATGGCACCGTAGAAGCAGCACTACAGACCAATCCGCCTGATGGGCGGGGTGTGACCTGATTCCACGTATATCCAAGAAAATAACTGTAATCAATCCATGCAATTTAATACAGAGTCTGGGTTCAGTTCAACAACAGTACTATAAAAAAAAGATCGAGTATTTTGATTCGTCAAAATTGTTAGATTAGAAAAAACTTAGAAAAACCAAAAAACATTATTTTAATGTCCACGACTAAAACAAAAACCTTCCAAAGTGACACAATTCTTTTCTTCCTGCCAATCCTAAGAGTCAAACGTAGTTTCAAAGTTTAAACTGTGATACAGGACACTAACGGGGAACACGCCCGGTCATTTCTAACATGTCAGTGGTTGGACAGCCAGTTGAAGAACTGGCTGCTTTTATTGGCTTTAAAAGATAATTACATGCCTACTGCCTGCCTCTTCCTGCTGATCCAGGGTCACAGAGTTTGCTCGTCTCACTGAGGCCCGACTTAAAATAGAAGCTCGGTAAAACCGCTCTTTTACTCAAAATTAGGAAACAAAAAAAGGAACGTTCCTGTTTTTTAAGGTTCTTTTTTTTTTTTTTTACCAAAAATAAATATTTGCCACCCAAGCAGCTGCCACGGCCCTCTCCCTCGTTCAGTGCCACATGCCCTCTTTCATTACTCCAAACAGAGCAGCTGTATTTCTAACTACAACCAATTTCCTTCCAGTCTATAAAGCTGTCAATCAAAATCATACTGGGATAGGGAGTGGGGGGGTTGGGGGGGTCGGGGTGGAGTTGGGTGGGCTTTTCAGTGGGGTGGGCCTCAGACCAGATGTCAAGGTTTTAACAGAGAAGGGGACACGGTGGAGGAAGGAGTTCATAGGAGGGTGTGACGGATGGTGTGAACGGTTACCTGTTTATAAACTTTAATTCAGGTTATTTTAATCCCACCCCCCAAAAAACATCAGATCGTGGACAAAAAACAAACTTTTTAGTGCTTTTTTACCCCCTTTAGATTCCAGAGTTTCTAAAAGATGACGGATACTTTGTTGTTTTTGAGACACATTTGATTAATATTTGACTTTATAAGTTCTTCTCAACAACATTTACGAGTTTTTTTTTAAAGAACGTTCTCAGTCAAAAAGTCATTTTTCTAGTTTTATGACTTGAACATATTCGGTTTATTCTGGGCCAGAATTTAAACTTATGTAACGCACTTGAAAAGAGGATGGGCTTCATCCAGACAGTGAAATGTGCAGAAAGGTAGATGGAAAATTTTTCATTTTCTGTTCATTCCGTCGTTCCGTTCTGTTCCATCATCTTCCGCTCATCTGGGGCCGGGTCACGGGGGCAACAGCCTCAGACAGGAAGCCCAGGCTTCTCTCACCCCGGCTGCATCCTCCAGCTCACCCTGAACGATCCCGAGTCGTTCCAGAGGTCAGCTGTGAGACATAGTCTCTCCAGCGGGTCTGGGTTCTGTCCCTTGGTCTCCTCCCGGTGGTACGTGCTCGAAACACCTCGCCTGCGAGGTGCTCGGTGGGCATCCTGACCAGATGCCCGAACCACACCATCTGGCTCCTCTCAACCTGGTGGAGGAGCGACAAGACACAGAGCTCCTCCCGGATGGCAGAGCTCCTCACCCGATCTCTGAGTGAGAGCCCAGCCACCCTTCGGAGGAAGCTCATTTCGGCCGCTTATACCCGCGACCTCATTCTTTCGGTCACCACCCACAGCTGGTTACCATGGTGAGGGTAGGGACGTAGATCCTTGTTACCACGGTGAGGGTAGGAACGTAGATCCTGGTTACCACGGTGAAGGTAGGAACGTAGATCCTGGTTACCATGGTGAGGGTAGGAACGTAGATCCTGGTTACCATGGTGAAGGTAGGAACGTAGATCCTGGTTACCATGGTGAAGGTAGGAACGTAGATCCTGGTTACCATGGGGAAGGTAGGAACGTAGATCCTGGTTACCATGGTGAAGGTAGGAACGTAGATCCTGGTTACCATGGTGAAGGTAGGAACGTAGATCCTGGTTACCATGGTGAGGGTAGGAACGTAGATCGACTTGTAAATCGAGAGCTTTACTTTTTGGCTCGGCTCTCTCTTTATCGTGATAAAGAGATTTATCTAGCTCTCGATTTAAAAGAGAGCTAAAGAGAGAGATTTATCTTTACTTTTATTTATGTCATTTAATATTTTATCATCTCCAGTGTTTCCTCTGGGGGGCCTCTGTAGCGGGAGCCTGCGGTCATCGGTGGCTGCTGGTCCTTGGCTCCTGGGCCCTGGTGGGGATCTGGCTCCGGCCTCATCTCTTACCCGGGGCCTTGGATCATGGCCGGTGATCGCAGGTGTGCCTCGGCTCCTGCTGCGGTGGCTCCTCAGATACCGTTTTTTCAGGTGTTCCATCTGCATCCAGCCTATCGCATTTTTAAGTGAGTGTGTATGTGTGCCTGTGTACATGCATGAGGGTGTGCTCTGTGTGTATTTTTACTTGTATGGATGTGTGTGTGTGTGTGTGTGTGTGTGTGTGTGTGTGTGTGCGTGTGTGTGTGTGGGTAAATGCACTTTATAAATAAAGTTTGACTTGATTTGACTTTTATTAACAATAAAAACTTTATTTTTTTTAATGAATGATTGATCACTATTGCAAGTGATTTGATTTTGAAAGTTTTCCACCAGGTTTTTTAAAGTGACGTAAAAAAAACTGCAATTAAAAGTGGTTTTAAATAGAATTTTAAGCGTTCATTGTCTGTTCGGAAGAAAAGAAAAATGTGCTCACGTAATGCTTGTTTGTAGGTGACATGGTTCATTGAGTCCTCCAGCACTCCTCTCATCTGCTGGAGGACCCCAAGGTCACCAAAGCACCCCGCCCCCTCAGGCTCTGGCCCTGCCTTACCCTTTCGTCCCCCTCAACTCTTCACAAACACACACAGGCTTACCCTAAAATCCTGAAGTGTTTCTCTGAAGCTAACAAGCTCCAGGTTGTTAATGAATAAGTGTTTCCGGTACCTGTCGTCTCAGCCAACACAGAGCAGGAGAAAAAAATGAAGGAAGGATGAAAGAAAAGGTCGTTAAAGAGCTTTATTCTCTTCATGAGTCGCCATGGCTTTCTGCCCGGTCTGGGTAACAATGGATCCGACCCACAGCCAAACACATCTTCATTCTTTCCTCTTTTTGTATATTTTTTACGTTCTTTTTTACACCACCTTCCACTTCTCCAGTCCGTGTTTATAAAAACGATCCCACAAAAGGATTTCCTAAGGTTTCTGTTCCCGTTCTTTTTTTCCCTCCCTCACTTATTCCCTGAAAGGCTTGTCCATCGTCACCTGCCGGCAGAGCTAAACCCTCTAAGTGTATACACTCCTCTACATGAATGATCGCTCTGTTGACATGACGGCATGGGACACACACACACTATCAGATCCAAGCCCTGATTTGCACATTCTTTATAAAAAAAAGAGGGAGTTTGAGAATAAATTTGCAGGAAACATCCCACGGTGTGCTGATACGAATCCAGATCCAGACAAATGAAGCTTTTACCTCTCAGCGTCTGATACACCTTGGAAATCATTTAACCATTAACCATGATTGTGTGTATGAATATGTGAACAGATATTAACCAGAACGGTTTGCCAGATTGACGAAGAGGCCAATAGAGGTTCCTAAATGTGAAAGAAAATCACATCATATACTAATTTAATCCCATCCTGACAAACAGGCCTTTAATTTAATCTCCTATGACGAAAGTGAATCCATCGTTTTTATAGATGGCTTTTCTGATAGGTGCATATTTCAGTCAGTATTTGTTGCCAAGTTGTCAGGAGAGTAGTCTGTTCTCCCTCTGTGTCCTGTTTCCCCCCTCCCTCTTCTCTGTGTGTGTGCACAAGTCACACCTGAAACTCATCTACTCATCTGCTGGAGCATAAATGGATCAGTTTTTCACTCACTCTTTGCCAGATCGTTTGTTTACCATGCTTGACCTGTTATCCAGTTTTTGGCTCCAGCACCTACATCAGAACCTGCCTAATTCATCTGTTTTTGTCTTCTTTATGGACTATTTTGTTATCAGTCTAATAAATCTGCTTGTGATTTTTTTCATCTGAGCCTGTCTGTTGTGTCAAGGTTATATTTTTGATCTTAGCTCCACATTATGACACTAAAATCAGTTTGACTTTCTGCTGGTTTTCACTACATAAAGTGCAATCAAACTTTTTGCTTCAAGCATTAAGATTTTGAGCTGGTTTCCACAGGGATTGTGGGTAATTTGCTGTTTTAAAACTTGCCTTTTGTAAAAAACATAGCAGCTAAAAACAGCATATGTGACGCAACCTGTGAATGTAAATATTGTTTTATTGCTGCAAACCCTTTTTATCTGCAAATAACAAGTAAACAAGAAAAAACAAAGATTTATTGTAGGCATAATTTTTGAGACAGACCTTCCAAAAGCAGTTGAACAAAGTAAAGAACTCAAAGTAGCAGGGAACAGTATAGGTGCTCCCATTTTTTAAAATATATGACAGGGTTTTTAATGAATAGAGAAAAAAAATATTTGTCTACAAAAATCTAAGTATTTGGTCAACAAATGTTATATTCTTTAAAATGATTTAGGTTTATGGGGTTTTTATGGGTGGGTTTTATGTCTTGCAGTATGTTTGACAGAAGAGTTTCAACTAAAATGAAAGGGAAAGTGTACAAAACCGTGGTGAGAGCGGCCATGCTGATTGGTCTAGAGACAGTGTGGTGAGAACGGCAATGCTGATTGGTCTAGAGACAGTGTGGTGAGAACGGCCATGCTGATTGGTCTAGAAACAGTGTCACTGAAGAAAAGACAGGAAGCAGAGAAGGAGGTAGCAGAGATGAAGATGCTGAGGATCTCTCTGGGAGCGACCAGGATGGACAGGATCAGAGGAACAGCACATGTTAGAGGTTTTAAAGTCAGAGAGGCCAGACTGAGATGGTTTGGACATGTACAGAGGAGAGAGAGAGAGGACATCAGAAGAAGGATGCTGGGTTTGGAACCACCAGGAAAGAGGACTAGAGGAAGACCAAAGAGGAGGTTCATGGATACAGTGAAGGAAGACATGAAGATAGTTGGTGTGACCGAAGAGGATGCAGGAGATAGGGTTAGATGGAAGGAACTGACTTGCTGTGGCGCCCCCTGGAGAGAAATGATGGAAGAAGAAGAAGACTGTTACTATGGAGTTGTCTAAATTGAGTCTACGTTGCACAACGATGTGGCGAGACAAAAGAACAAATACTTACTTTTAAACTGGTTTGGTTTTATGAAAGATCCTAAAAGTGTTTCTATTTGTTTTATTTTGAAACACAATTTTTTCATTAAGGCCATCTTAAAAAGTGGTGTTTAAAAGACACACATTAAAAAACAGCACTTTCCTTCTTATGATGTGAAACGTTGAATTTCAAAGCCATCCTTTTGTTTACAAAAAACAGCTGCAATCATGCTGGTTTTTTGCTTCTAGCAGCATTTTAGTCACTGTTGGGACTGTTGCACCTGTGTCTCCTCTTCCCCCGTGTCTGTTCAATATTTGAAAAAGTATGAACAACACAAGCTGGTGTGTTTCACTCTGTTGACAGGTCGTTTGTTCATCCCTCCCTCGCCCAGTCCCTCCCGGCTCAGCCTGCCCACCCTTCTTTCTCACCCCGTCTGTCCTCAATGAACTGGTTAAAGTTGGCTGTGCATTTGCGACCCACACCTCCAACCCACTTGTGTCATGTGTATTATTATAACTTTAAGAGCCTCATGACGAGGAATAGAATACCAAAATTGACACTGTCTTGCGCCGGTCAGTGTCCTTAACATTTCAGCATTAGCAGTATTCTTCACAGTACTGGCATGGCAACAGTATGAACACAGCGTTGGGTACTTTGTTTAGATTCAGCCTTTAAAAGACAAGGCATCTGTCCTTTTTTGCTTTCCTGCTGCACTGCAAAGGGAGGAGGCTGCTCACGCTCTCTCACTCTGATTCAATCAGACACCACAAACATAAAGATCTAAAGTGTGTTTATATTTGATCCAAATAGATCCAGACAAATAATAATAAAAACATATCTTACAAGGGGGTAACACCAGTAACCCTTCATCGTCAACACTGGACTTTAAGAGAATCAACCTTTTTACTCTCAGACTATGGGATGTTTAGAAACCCCAAGGTGTAGCAAGTCATCGAAAAGTAGGGAAGTGAAAAGACTTGAAGTAGAGACAGATGGAAATTTGAGGGTGAAAGTGGGGGCTGACGAGTCGCCGTATGAGAGTAATTAGAATGAGTGATGTTGTTTACTCCCATTTCCCCTCGCATCATTTATTCTATGGAGGTGGAAAACCCGCATTCTCCAAGAAGAGGGACGTGGTGCCAAACCTCCTTTTCATCCACTAGATGTGGAAAATGTTTCCACTGACTTTGTACATATTTTAACTTATTATAAAACTCAGTCTGAATCCATCCATCCAACCATCTATCTATCCATCCATCATCCATCCATCTATCTAACTATCCATCCATTCATCCATCAATCTATCCATCCATCTATCTGTCCGTATCCATCCATTCATTTATCTATCTATCCATCCATGCATCCATCCATCTATCCATCCATCCATCCATCCAACCAACCATCCAACCATCCAACCATCCATCCATCCATCCATCTATCCATCCATGCATCCAACCATCCATCCATCCATCCATCCATCTATCCATCTGTATCCATCCATTCATTTATCTATCCATCATCCATCCATCTATCCAACCATCCAACCATGCATCTATGCATCCATCTATCCATCCATCCATTCATCCATCCATCTCCGTCCTTCCATTCCTTGCTGCTGTGTGACTGCATGACGTACACGTGTTTACACTGAGAATGACAAACTGAAGCTGGATGCTGTCATGCTTCTTCCTTTTGTTTAATGTAGTCCTGGTGGCACACACACACACACACACACACTCACACACACACTACACACCCATACCAGATGCACGCTGTTTAAACATTGCGGTTCGTCTTTGCCAGCAAACATGCAACAACGTATGGAAACAGATGCGTCATCCAGAGATGGGGGGAGAACATGGGGAAAATGAGAGCCGTAGTGAAACCCACAAGTAAATATTCTCCTCTGTGATTGTGCAGAGTTAATCTGTAATTTTGGAACATATGACTGAGTGTGTCTGTGCTAATGATCAGCATATTTGAATTGATGATCATAAAGGAAACAATAAGTGGACAAATTACAAAATGTACAATTAATGTGAAAGTCCTTCCTGGGTGATGATGGTATTCACTTTGGAATTTGCTAATGATCTGCCCATTCACAAAGAGGCGAGAGATATTTTTCTCTTCCATCTGCACCTATTGATTCTGGCACCAGTACAGATGCCTAATGAGGAACAGGGCTTGAGAACAGCTCTGAGGGAGAATCAGTCCGTACAAATGCATGGACACATGCATGGAGAATCCACCATGCTGATGTGAGAGCGTCAATACAGAAAGATGAGTTTTAATAGGATTTACAGACGGAGAGAAAAGATCAGCTCAGTTTTTAGGCTGTAATTTGACAGAATGTGGTGTACATCTTTCCTTTTGGTTCGGCCCTCAGAGAAGCACTCTGACATTTTACTGCTCATCGACCTGGCTGCAAGTTATGGCAAACAAGTCAAATTACATCTGACAAAAACATTTATTCAGTTAAAAATGAAAAACAAAATACGTTTTGTTCCGTTCCGTCATCTTCTGCTCATCTGGGGCCGGGTTACAGGGGCAACAGCCTCACACAAGAAGCCCAGGCTTCTCTCACCCCAGCTGGAACCTCCAGCTCACCCAGAAGGATCCCGAGTCGTTCCCCTGCCAGCCAGCAGTGAGACATAGTCTCTCCAACAGGTCCAGAATCTGCCTCTGGGTCTCCATCCGGTAGGACGTGCTCAAAACACCTCACCAGCGAGGCGCTCGGGGGACATCCTGACCAGATGCCCAAACCACCCCATCTGACTTCTCTCGAACTGGAGGAGGAGCGGCTCGACACTAAGCTCCTCCTGGATGGCAGAATTCCTCACCCGATCTCTGAGTGAGAGCCCAGCCACCCTGCGGAGGAAGCTCATTTCGGTTGATCGTATTCTTTCGGTCACCACCCACAGCTGGTTACCATGGTGAAAGTAGGAACGTAGATATTTTTTGTGATCATCCTTTTTTTAAAACTACTTTAGTTGATCCAGGGGTTGGTTTGACTCCATCATGGTGACTTTATGCTCTTGTTTTTATTTGTATTGGGTCTTTTAAAGCTGGTTCCACTCTGGAAACAATACTATAGTTCCTAAGGTGAGTTTAATCCTAGTATAATTTCAATACTTTATGTTTAAGATGTAAACACCATAGATGAGTTGTTATGAAAGACTCGTCCACAGAGTAGATGTTTATTATCAGAGGAAGGTTGGAAAAAGTTGAGCTCGTCTGTTCATCTCGTCTGTTAATGGAGTCAATAAAACACAGACACATCATGGCAAGCCAGGCCGGCGAGATCAACCATGTGTTCTCCACCACGCCCACTTTCTATTTAGTGTTTTAGTGCACACGCTCTGCTCACCTTTGGCCCCCTGCCTTCAACCAATGTGTCCTTTTATGCCCAGGTCGGTGCCATTTGGTGTCTCCGCTCAATTTAATTTGACTCAAGCAACAGGGTCAGATATTCCAGCGTTTAGTTTACAATTGCAGCAATCGGAAAATGTCGGGCCAATCAGAGATCAGAGATGATGGAGTGGTATGATCACAAGCGTTTGTCCACCATGTTTGTAGTTCTGTAGCTGAAAAAGGAGATCAACCATGCTGTACAGTCCGTTGGGGATTATTCACCAGATTGAGAATTTAAAGAAAGTTTTGAAAGTTTATTCCAAAAAGTTTGTTTTTACACTGTTTGCTGGGTGAATTTGGGTGAATTTCATACGCGACGTTCAGTACCGACTGTCATGAAGCGGTGTGCAGGTGGAAGGAGGAGGACCCACTTGCAAGAAAGAAAATGTGGTTTATTTGAGAATGGCAGTCCAGAAATGCTGTGAAAGAAAAACTAAGTTTTAGTGGCATGGCATGAGGTTATTGTTCAGAATGGTTTTCTTGGTCAGGCAACCAGGGAGACCTGGCTGAACGGGATGGTATGACCCAACGTAGAGGTCCAGCGTGATTGCCCTCATTTAGGCAGCGGGGTCCCCAGGTGTGCGGCAACACAATAATCATCCTCAGGTGTCTCAATCAGGGTGATTAGGGAAGGTCCAGGGCTCCCTCTGGTGGCAGGTGAGGGGATCATGATAGTACCCCCACCCGTCTACATCCAGGACTCCTTCTGGTGGCACGTGAAGGGATCATGACACCGACCAGAAAGACATGATTGAATAAAAAAAGTACCCACCCACTGTGGAGTGTACGAACCCCAATGCTGCAAGGTCGGACTGTTTTTACAGAGCGAAAGAAACAGAGTGTGATGCATCAGCTAAAAATTTGTCAGCTTAAAATTTGTTTGGAGCATCGAGATCATCACTGATTGGTGAAGAAGTTCTGAATCAATGGAAATAAATAGAATTTGAAGTAAACTGAATAATCTAGAGTCTTCCTGATGAAACTATTTACACTAAAAATGATAACCTCTCCGAATGCCCGTGCTGAGCTGTTGATCCGAATTTTCCTAAGAATCATGAACACACACCGTTGAACACCTCCATATGGAAACAGAGCAGTGATTGGAAGTTATTGGAGAAGGATTTTCGTGCAGGAAGTGCATCATTACTGCAGACAGAGCGGTAGATAGATGGATGTGTTTGTGTTTGACACTCCCACTCATTTCGCCTGTAATCTAGCAGACTAATCGAAGACAGGTGGGCTTGAAAGAAAAAGGGTGTGGGTAATATTTAGAGTCACCAGAGCATGACCGTAAAACTCTGTTGGTAGTTGATCCTTTTGCATGAACTGTTTGGTCTCTCACTGTATGAAGATTTTTATTTTAGGAAAACCAATCGTTTTTAAGTTTGATCAGTATTCTAACATAACCAGATGGGAGATGAGAGGGAGGCATGTTGTAGAAAGAAAATCAATGGAAAATACTGTATGTCCATGGTGGCACGGTGGCGGAGTGGGTACCACAGTGGCCTCACAGCAAGAAGGTTGTGGGTTCAAGTCCTGGTTGGGGACGAGGCTTGGAGCACTGTCCTTTCTGTGTGGAGTTTGCATGTTCTCCCCGTGTTAGTGTGGGTTTCCTCCCACTCTGCAAAGACATGCATGCTAGGTTGCTTGGCCGGTGCCAAAAATTGCCTCTAGGAATGAGTGTGTGTGTGTGGATGGTTGTATGTGTGACCCCACGACAGACTAGCGACCTGTTCGGGGTGTACCCTGCCTTTCGCCTTAAATCAGCCGGGATGGGCTTCGGCACCCCCCGCAACCCTCCAAGGGATAGACGGATAAGAAGACGACTCTGGTTTCCTCCCACCATCCAAAAACATGCATGCTGGGTTGATTGACCACGACATGATGGCCCCTATGAATGTGTATGTGTGTGGTCCTATGACAGACTGGCGACCTGTTTGGGGTGTACCCTGCTTCTCGCCTCGTATCACCCGGGATGGGTGGTTAGTAAGGTGAAATATATCCGTTCCGTCATCTTCCGCTTATCAGGGGCCGGGTCGCAGGGGCAACAGCCTCAGACGGAAATCCCAGGCTTCTCTCACCCTGGCTGCATCCTCCTGCTCATCCGGAAGATCCTAAGTCGTTCCCCGGCCAGCTGTGAGACATAGTCTCTCCAGTGAAAATGGAAAATATAAAGTTTTCATTTTAAATTTTAATTAAAGCCCAAGAGTGAAAAAGTTTGCCCATGAAATTGATGTTATTCTCAAAAGTAAAATGACACTTTTAAAAAGCTGAAATGTGACAACTGGTTTCCTAATTTCAAGATTTAACCAACAACCGTCATGGTTCTCTCGCCCACCATCAGAGGAACCAGGGGCTTTCTCTCATTTGCCTGATTTTAGACACCTGAAGGTCTTTGTGCAGCTGCCTTGAAATAGGCAGCCTGTCTTCCCTTCAGGTGTCGGGTCATATCTTCCATCTGTCATGATTCCCTCACTTGCCATCAGAGAGAGCCCAAACCTTCCCTCATCACCCTGATTGAGACGTCTGAGGGCGATTATCCTGATGCCACCCATCTGTGCGTGCACCTTGCTGCCTATTTAAGGGCAATCACCCCACACATTCTCATTGGGTCATATACCATCCCTTCCAGCCAGGTCTCCCTGGTTGCCTGACCATGAAACACATTCAGAACAATACCCTCTTGCCATGCCACTAAAACATTCACAAATAAACCACGTTTTCTGTTCTGAAGTTGGGCCCTCTTCTTCCACCTGCATTCCACATCATGACAACAACTAGTCTTTTTCTAAGTAACTGTCCCATCAGACTCACACACACACAGATGCAAACCGACCCAGAGTGAGTGTGTATGAGTGTGAACAGGCTGTTTCACATTGGTCACAGAATCTTTCCTTCTCTCAGCCAATCCCCAGCTTCCTCCCTCAGCAATAAAACATCTTTGAGAAATGCCAGGAATTGTTTTAACAAGTGCATCTAAAACTACACCGGGTTATTAACCGGATTTATTAGATAATTCTATCTGGTGTTTAGTCTTTTTTTAATAGAAACTGTAAGACAATGACATGAGGAAGATTATGAGGAAGGTCCTGTTCCTTCAGGCGGAATTATATCCACATTTTCAGCCATTCTTCATACTGGATGTTATAAAACACTAAGGTCTGGATTTCCTTTTAAGGATCTTTCCTTTTCCCACTTATTTAAAGTGTTCGAACAGAGACAAAATAAAAAGAAATGTTAAAATCATTCAAATGACTGGCATCAAATAATTGATTAAAATCATATGAAACTGTATGTTTACGTTTAGTGCATGTCACATGGATGCTTTTAGAAGTGCTCCAATAGCATCAAACAGCAATTATTGTATGGTTATTAAACTGTCTGACATAATCCCCTCACCTGCCTCTAGAGGGAGCCCTGAACATTCCCTCATCACCCTGATTGAGACACCTGAGGGTGATTATTCTGATGCCACACATCTGTGGACCCTGCTGTCTAATTAAGGGCAATCACCCTGGGCCTCCATGTTGGGTCATACCATCCCTTCCAGGACCACAAAACACATTCTGAACAATAACCATGTTTTCTGTCCTGCAATTGGGTCCTCCTCCTTCCACCTGCACACTGCTTCGTCACACCATCTTAATTCTCTGAATTAATGCAGAATTTTTTTTTTATCTTAAGTCTTTACTTTATAAAAGATCCAGTTGTGAAAAAGTGTCCTAACGTTTTACTAGTTAAAAACTTGGATTATTTGTTGGGAAAATATCTCGAAAGTTCAGCCCTTTCTGTCAAAATTCTGTTTCTGCTGAAGGTTTATACACATGTGGACACCTGTGCTGTCCCATGCTACTCAGAGTTCTTTACTTTGTTCAATTTCTTTTCAAAAGTCAGTCTCAGAAAGTTCCTTGAACAAAAATCAGCCACGATTCAATTTATTTTCCTTTTTCAATTGCTGTTTGCTGATTTAAAAAGGAAAAAAAATACAGCAACTACGGGATATTTTCGCTCAGCTCAAACAAGGGATGAGTGGTCAAATTGCAGTAGACTCACCATCTTAAAGCAGGGTCAAAAGGGGCTGGGTGGTTAGGAGATAAGGATGAGGATCCCTGGTAATCTGACCCAATTTAATACAAGATAGATAGAAAGATAGACAACAGTTCATCTACCCTTTTATCCATCAACTGCATTTTTCAATTTTGGGCCATGCGAAGTGTTGTGGACTCTCCCAGCGAGATGTGACAGGTGGGGTAAACCCTAAATAGAAAACGACTGACACTCACTTGCATAGAGACAACATAATGATGACCACTGAGTCTAAGTTGCATTTTTTTTCCAGAGAAACCATGCATACATGGAGTAAACATGCAAATTCCTCTTGGAAAAATGGGGAAGGATGGCTGTTTTCTATTTTAGAAAACCACATAAGACAAAACACAGATGCACCAAGACGCCAGATCTCCAAACAGCTCATCTAAAATCTGGTACAATGAAAGCAGCATCTGAGCATGTAGCATCACAGAACATGGCTACCACAGCTTTGGGTCAAATCAAAAGTGGGAGACTCCAAGCAGCTGTGCAGAACTGGATCTCAGTGAGCATAGACCACAATCCAGAGCCTGATTTTAAACTTTTCCAGCCAAACCACAAGGTAAGAAAAGGCCACACTTAAAGCATTTGTAATCATGTCATTTTCCTTTTCCACAAAATCTATTTAAATTTTGCAATAAATCACAGGACAAATGATTCATAACTGAATCAATGGAAACATTGGAGTGAAGCTTTTATTTAACGTATAACTTTAAAGCAGGTCTGTCCGGCTAATTTTAGAGGTCACATTTTTGGAAGATAAATAACAACAAATATATTTGTTTCATTTTCTGAAATGCTTATTGCTAAAGAAGCCTACCTCAGCTGATTTCAGACAAGAGGCAGGATACACACTGAACAGGTCAGGTCGCCAGTCTGTTGCTGGCCCACACACACAACGATCCACACATACACTCATTCCTAAGGGCAATTTCCTACAGGTGAATTAACCTGACATGCATGTTTTTGGAGGGCGAGAGGAAATAGTCAGTCAATCACCTTCTTATCTGTTTATCCCTTACGGGGTTCCGGGGGATGCCGGAGCCCGCCCTGGCTGATTCAAGGCGACGGGCAGGTCGCCCAAATAGGTCACCACTCTGTTATGAGGCCACAAACAAACAACCCTACACACACACTCTCATTCCTATGGACAATGATTAATCCAATCAACCTAGTATACATGTTTTTGAAGGGTGGCAGGAAACCAGAGCAAACCCACGCATACGCGGGGAGAACATGCAAACTCCACACAGAAAGGACAGTGTTCCAAGCCTCATCCCCACCCGGGACTCTAACCCACGACCTTCTTGCTGTGAGGCCACTGTGCTACCCACTGCACCACCGTGCCATCCTGAGAGGAAATAAAAATATCCCTATTCAGATCCATTTTTGTGCGTTCGATTACACATTGTGGAGGAGGCGTTGAGCGATCTGGCTGTCCGTATGTTTGTGCTTCTGTAACACTTTTCTGAATGCGATAACTTCCAAAAAACTGAAGAACTTTCAATGGAACTCTTTACAGTTAGGAAGTACCGTCTGATTAGCTTTTTGGGATCATGCATCCAAATGTCAAGGTCAAAAAAAGTTGAGGTCAACAAATTGAAAACGCCTACATACTGTATATTCGATTACTTCAAACTTGTAAACATGTGATCCCCAGTGTTCATTGAGATGGGTCAATCAATACCATTTGGACATGTACATTTCTTCTTGGGGGACCATTTTACCCCTTGGCCTTCAGTTTGCAACGTCTTCTAAAGAGACACAGAGAGTCTGACCTGGGATCTCTGACTTTGCACCTGTGAATGCAAGAAAAGAGGTGTTCATTCATTTAAATGTTTGACTTTTATTCAACGTGTCAGTTTCTATTTATTTATTCTAATCAAAAAGTGTGACTGGACTTTGAATCCTCAACCCGTCAATGCAGCTGGCCAACTGTAAAGTCAAATATCTGGCCGGGATCAGACACACAAAAACACGGATGAGTTGCTCCTCTACTGCATGACAACCCTTCCCTCAGCTCTGGAATGATCCCAGAGGAGTCCCACAGTAAAAACTACACGGCTAGGATCCATGTGTGCACCTAATCGAGCAGAAACAGAACACACATGAGCAAATACACATAAATAATTGCCCATACACTCACACAAAAATATCAGTGTGTGGGTTTCCACTTCGGGCATCGAACCACAATCTCTACCAGTTTTTTTCTTTCCGTCTCTTACTTTTTTTAAAGCACTGCCAAGGACCCGGTTCCAAACCCATATGCTGATGTTTTTACAAGACTTTTACACATACACATACACACACACACACACACACACACACACACACACACACACACACACACACACACACACACACACACACACACACACACACACACACACACACACACACACACACACACACACACACACACACACACACAGCACATGGAGAGAGCTAGCCCTGGTTGACCTAGAGATGCTGGCCCAGGCAGGATACCAGGGTGGAGCTGGTGGTTAACCCTCTTCCACCTTTATGGTTTAAACAGCTGTTTACATCCACATCGATGTAAACATTCTACATTATGGTGCTTCATGCAGGGGCGGATCTAGAGGGGAGGGGCTGTGGGGGTTGCCCCCCTCCTTTTTAGTCCACAAAAAAAAAAAGAAGAAAAAAAAGAAAGAGGACTAGTTAAGCAATCTCCTTACAAGGGCAGCGAATGGGTCACCAAAATGCAGGAAAATGACTCTTATTTTTCAAACTGTTCTGGTGGGCCGGCCCGCTCCATACTGGCTTTGTCAATGACCTCACGCTCCCCCTTTACAAAATCTTGGATCCGCCCCTGCTATGGTTCTCTATAACACATAACGTTGACTGTTTTTGAAATTTTTAAAAATGTCATGAAATTCTCCACAATGTGTTTTTATAACTCCGCCCACGGAATATGGGACGAAGCAATAGGCACAGAGCAATCCATGGATGTCTCCGTCCGAGCTTCCATAACCCCTTTGCAATTGCAATGTCTCCCAAACCGCTGAACGACTGCTAAGAAATCTGCACACCGCTACTCAGTACCAAATATAGATGAACTTGTTAGGTTTTCAGAATCATGCAGCCAATGTTTATGGTTAAAAAGGTCTGAAATCATTCATTATGATTAATAAAGTTTGTGTTGCCTTGGCGTCAAAGCAATACCACGATTATAATCTATGTGTGAAAAACACTTTAACCCAACCTGTGTGCACACCTGTGCCCAAACTCCCCTGTTATTCATGCACTAATCCACAGCTCCTGGGATTTCCCAACCACAGACTTATGGTTTAATCTAGACCCACAAAACCACTTCAAACACATTCTCTGACTACACAACTATCATTCCAAATGTACACACGTCGTGCATTTCAAACATTCACATGTGTGCAAGTGGTGAAGCATGTTACCACTACCCAACCAAATAGTGCGCCCACACGCCCTCTGCATGTATGTACGTACGTGCACAGTTACACAAACACATAAACAACCAAAACACAAAAAATTGTTCTAAATTTTGTCTGAAGAGTTCTTATTGTCATAAACGACTTTCGGCTAGTTTTGAACATTCTTTCAGTCATTTTTAATGACAGTGCAGAATGAAATTAATGTGCATTTTGCAGTAAATTATTTCATAAGAAACATGCAGTGTTCGAGAAACTTTTAAATTGTTGAAAAGAATTTCAATCTTAAATAGGTTTTTTAAAAAATGGAAGGAGGCATTGGCGCAGTGGTAGGATTTCCGTCTGACCACTGGGAGAACCCGGTTTGAATTCAACTTGGCCCAAGCCTAGGAATCCCATGGAGAAATAGAAAACAAAAAAAGTAATCAAGGACAGGATCCAAATCCCCTCTGACTGTCCATCCAAGTGCTTTTTATGGTTAAAACCACATTTTTCAGACTGAGAGCAAACAATACCATTTATTTCGTGAAGGTCATTGAAGGAGTTCCGCAAGGATCGATCCTGGGGCCCTTGTTCAGTTTTTTTTGTGATTCACACACCATATGAGAAAATGTACATATCACCCCCTGGTATGGCTCTAATCTAGCCTGATACAACACACTGTTTCTTTCCCTCAATTTTTGAGCTAATGCCTGCAATCTTTGACAATTTGCCACAGAAACATTGAGTTGAGGGGATGCACGGTGGTGTAGTGGTTAGCATAGCGGGCCCCCAGCAAAAAGGTCAGGGTTTGAGTCCCGAAGTGGGGGCGAGGCTTGAATTATTGACCTTTCTGTATGGAGTTTGCATGTTCTCCTCGTGTCTGCGTGGGTTTCCTCCAGGTACTCCGGTTTCCTCCCACCCTCCAAAGACATGCATGCTAGGTTGATTGGTCGGTGCCAAATTGCCCCTAGCAATGAGTGTGTGTGTGTGGATGGTTGTATGTGTGTGGCCCCGCGACAGACTGGCGACCTGTTTGGGGTGTACCCTGCCCTTTGCCTTAAATCAACCGGGATGGGCTCCGGCACCCCCCGCAACCCTGAAAGGGACAGACGGATAAGAAGGTGACTGACTGACATTGAATCGAGGGGCTGCATGGCGGTGCAGTGGTTAGCATGACGGACTCCCAGCAAGAAGGTCAGGGTTTGAGTCCCGAAGTGGGGGCGAGGCTTGAATTATTGACCTTTCTGTATGGAGTTTGCATGTTCTTCCCGTGTCTGTGTGGGTTTTCTACGGTTTCTTCCCACTGTCTAAAAACATGCATGTTTGGTTGATTGGCCCATAGGTATGAATGTGTGTGGCCCTGCAACAGACTGGCAACCTGTTCAGGATATACCCGGCTTCTCACCTGAAATCAGCCGAAATAAGCCTCAGCACCACCTGCAACCCCATTACAAATAAGTGGCTGAGAAAATGAAACATTAAATTGGGCAAAGTTAGATCTAATCTTGAATTGGTTTCAATATTTCTGTTTATTACTAAATAATAAGTAAACTGTCTGCTTTTTGTTTGATAGCACAAATAAAATGAAAGATCTACCAAACAGCTTCAGCAGCAGACTCAACCCTGAACCTAGTCCTGCAACCCTACTGCTCGAAAGAACTGTACAGTAGATATTTACCTTCATCCTCTGTTAAAGATTCAATAGCAGGTGGATGATAAACCAATTTATTTAAATAACAAAAGGTGTCCACATGGAACCGTTTCGCTGAGGGAATTGGGAGGACCAGGGCTGAGCGGTCCCATATGGGTCATTGAAGAACTGACAGAGATTAGAGGTGAGGTCAGATCTTTTATGACATAGAAGAAGTGGATGTAGAAGAACCCCATTAGTCCAGTCCTCCATCAGTTGTCACCACTGTCCAATGAAGCACCTGTGGGAAAAAGGGAGGAAAAACAGACTCTAGAAGGCCTCACACCACATAAACAGTTAAACCAATCATCTACCAGAGAATACCTACTTATTAATGGACCTGTAGATTACAATATGATGCTGCTTTCTTTCTGAGTTTTAACATAAAGATTTTTTTAATAATTAGAGACTATAACGTTGTTATGTGATAAGATTTGTATTTATAATAATTTAATATTTAATTGTCTGAGGACTACATACTAAATTTATAAAAATATAATGCAGATCATTTTTTTTTATATCAATATTTATGAAAATCTTTTATGAATAATAAATAAGCAACAAATAATACATTTCTGAAAAATTTCTACAAATTTTTAAAGTATTAATTCAAAATAAAAGAAAAAAAAAAGAAAAAACTACATATTTTTAGATGACTACATTTCCCAGAATGCAAAGCTCCACTGACGTCATTTCAAACCGCCAAAATAAGGAAGTTCAGTTGGATTCTTTTGCAGAAAGAAATGAACAGTTTTTTAATAACTGTAGTTTAATGAGTTAATTAAACTAACTAATGTTCATCCTGAGGATGTTTTACTTTAAAACTAACACTTATTAACTTATTTAAAGGTGAGTTTATGTTAAAACGTGTCGCTGAAAGTGATGTTTTTTAAGTGGTTTGATAAAGTATAAAAGAAATGCATGTCTTTCTTTTTTTTAAAAATAAGTTCGCTGCTGTATTTTGCTTGTAAATAAAGTTATTTATTGTTTTTCTAATAAAGTTACAGATATTTGAAAAGATTGTTTTGACATATTTTAATAAGCACGTGTTTCTGCAGATTGGAGCTAACAGCGACCCCGTGTGGAAGAAAACCATTACAGCAGGTAAAACACATTCTGATAAATTCTACCTCTTATTAAAATAAACTTTTTATCCATGTTATCTTTTATATTTTATGCTGTTTTTCTTTGTTTGTTGTTCATTTAAAGCTAGTATGATGTCATAAAGTGTGTGTTAAATTAAGGGACTAGGATTTGAAAACATTTTATTTAATCCCCTCTTTGGAAATAAATTTTTGGATCGAACATCAACTTTTTATACCGTTTGATTGTCTTCCACTTATCTGGTGCCGGGTTGCGAGCGCAACAGCCTCAGACTGGAAGCCCAGGCTTCTCTCACCCCTGTACCATCCTCCAGCTCAGCCGGGAGTCCAGCTGTGAGACCTAGAGGCAGACCTCCAGCAGGTCTGGGGTCTGCCTCTGGGTCTCCTCTCGATGGGATGTGCCTGAAACACCTCAGCAGCGAGGCATCCTAACCAGATGCCCGAACCTAACCTTCTAGCGTCTGTCGCCTGGAGGAGCAACGGTTCTACTCCGAGCTCCTCCCTGATAGCAGAGCTCCTCACTCTGTACTCTCTCTGAGTGAGAGCGAAACCACCCTGCAGAGGAAGCTCATTTCGGCCGCTTGTATTCACAATCTCACTCTTTCAGTCACCACCCACAGCTGGTGGCCATGGGTGAGGGTAGGATCGTAGATCCTGGTTGCCATGGTGAGGGTAGGAACGTAGATTCTGGTTACCATGGTGAGGGTGGAAACGTAGATCCTGGTTACCATGGTGAGGGTAGGAACGTAGATCCTGGTTACCATGGTGATGGTAGGAATGTAGATCCTGGTTACCATGGTGAGGGTAGGAATGTAGATCCTGGTTACCATGGTGAGAGTGGGAATGTATATTCTGGTTACCATGGTGAGGGTAGGAATGTAGATCCTGGTTACCATGGTGAGAGTAGGAATGTATATTCTGGTTACCATGGTGAGGGTAGGACCTCTGGTATATCCAGAGCTCTCTCTTCACAGCTCTGCTTTTTCTTCATCACGATGCAGCATCCTGATCGCAGACCCAGCATCGATACCGTTATTGACTTTTTAATATGAACACTAATGTTTAAAATCAGATCCGGATATGAACTCATTTTAAAAGAAAGTCAAACTAATTAACATCAGTAACTTTCTTCTTGTAATAACACTAAAAACATTTAGAGTTAAAATAGTCGAAAGTGATACTTAAATGATCTGATTTTATTAAAATAATGTCAACAAACTTTTAATTAGAACAGCAAACTCAGTGAAATCCAAAGTCCACAAGCTGAGTTTAGTAAATCTTGAAAAGGATAATATTTGACCAGTCACATCTTGTTCCTACTCTGAAATGTGTTCAGCTTACTTTGGGGCCGCTGATGGGTTTATATTCTGCATATTTTCTGTCTGGACGACATACATTTCAGCTGTAATTATGTGGTACTAAACCCAATTTAGATGTGTGCACAAGAGGGACAGACTTTATGGGATCGCTGTAGTTCTGATTAATTTTCTCTGAATATTTGGTTCCTCAGAGGCAGCTCAAAGTGTTTGTTCTTAATTTAGCTTAGCTTTTTTCCTTCCTAAAATGACTATTTGTATATTCATTGGGGTTTTCCAGCAGAGATGATGGCAAGACATTAAAGAAATGGTGTATAACAAGGTGATCATAAAATCCAACCCTGTGGTGTCCCACACAGACCTGTCATTACTGCAGAAAGACAACACACACTGTTCTCAGGCTATATACGGACATGAAACGCATCCAGACACACACCCGTTTGGGATCTGCCCCCCACGTTTTTCTCTCCATCTTCATAAAAGTGGAAGAATGTACTGTTTATTTCTCAGTAGGCTTTTATGAATGTGTGGGAGAGGGGTTTGTTTGCCCGGAGCTTTGGAGTTTGATCATTAAATTGTGCTAATGAGAGGTTAGAATCACTAGATTAGCACAGTTTGGTTTATTTCAATCTTTTTTTTTTAAATTCTACTAATTACCCTCAACTTCTGATGAAAGCATAAGTGATGTATTGAAGTAATGATTACTAGTTACAAGGGGTGTAACTGTACACAGGAACCTTGGTTTGGCACATACTCGGTTTTTTAGTTCATTATTCAGTTCACTTACAGCACAGTATTAGAACGAAACCATTTATCTTTGTGTTTTTTAAATCAACTCCTTGATTCAACACTATACGATCAGAAAAAATGCTGCTTTGTAATCTTCTTCTTTCCTCATTTCCCGTCAGGGGGCACCACAGCAAGTCAGTTTCTTCCATCTAACCCTGTCTCCAGCATCCTCTTCAGTCACACAAACTATCTTCATGTCTTCCTTCACTGTATCCATGAACCTCCTCTTTGGTCTTCCTCTAGTCCTCTTTCCTGGTGGTTCCAAACCCAGCATCCTTCTTCTGATGTACTCTCTCTCTCTCCTCTGTGGTCTTCCTCTAGACCTCTTTAGAGGTCTACGCCAGTTTGGAACAGGCATCCCTCAGCCGACGTACTCTCTCTCCTCTGCACATGTCCAAACCTTCTCAGTCCGGCCTCTCTGACTTTTTTACCTATGACGGCGCCAATGGTGGGAGAAACGAGGGGTTAGGTGTTTTCCCCAAGGTCCCTAGACGTGCACTCAGTGGGATGCAAACCCGTGAACTTCCGGTGTCCACGGGCGAACGCTCTAACCACTGAGCCACAATCTCCCAAGACTTTATCTCCAAAATCTCTAACATGTGATGTTCCTCTGATCCTGTCCATCCTGGTCACTCCCAGAGAGATCTTCAGCATCTTCATCTCTGCTACCTCCATCTCTGCTTCCTGTCTTTTCCTCAGTGCCACTGTCTCTAGACCAATCAGCATGGCCGCTCTCACCATGGGTTTTGTACACTTTCTCTTTCCCTGCTCTGTAATAAAAAATATTTATAAAATACAAAATAAAAAAAAAAGGTACAAAATATAATTTCAAATATTCTTTTGAACATTTGTTAACCCCTACCTCCCTGATTAGGTCGTCCAAGCTCTGTCTGCAGCCACCTGGTATTTAAATAATGAGCAATAAAACTTCCATTTTTTTAAACTAAATATACTCATCCTGGCCAACACAGTGGTTGAGTGGTTAGAATGGTGGCCTCTCAGCTAGAAGGTCAGGTAACGGAATGTGTGCGGGGCTTAAAACTCTAGCCTTTCTGGGTGGGGTTTGCATGTTTTCTTGTGTATGCATGTGTTTTCTCCGGGTACTCCGGTTTCCTCCCACACTCCAAAAACATACATGTTGGTTGATTTGCTACTAAGAAATTGCCCCTAGGAATGAGTGTGTGTAGATGGTTTTCTGTATGTGGCCCTGCAATGTACTGGCGACCTGTTCAGGGTGTATCCTGCCTTCTTGCCTGTAATCTAAAACTGTGGTAAAAGCTGCCATGTTGTTTGGTCTAGACGGCAATAGACAGTGTGGAAAAGAGGTAAAGAAGTGTGTGCAGCCAGTCGGAAAAACTGTTTTTTCTTCTGCTTTTAGTGAAGCCAAATGACTGAGGAGGAACTAGTGAGGCCGCTCCCACCACCTGCTGCCCAGGAGATGGAGTTCTGGCTGCACAAAGCAGTGGCTTGGGACTGTCCAAATAAGGACTTTTCAAATCTTCAGAGAGACACCCACCTTCACTTGAACGGACTAGTAAATTTCCTCCAACGACTCTTGGTGTTCATCAGCGGAATGGTACGAACATAACATAACCACCTCTCCTCTGAGTTGTTTTGTTTGTTTTAAAATGATACTATTATAAAAGTTACATGACTTTTTTTTTTTTCCCATAATAAAATAAATTACACCAGTAATGTATTGGGTGATTTGATCAATCAGAATTTAAATGAATTAATACACACACTTCAAACATACACAAAGGCAGAGTCTTATTGGTTCTTGGAGCAACGGTACAGTTCTCCAAACAGAAGCGTTTCTGTCGAATCCTGAGTCTGCCTGTGTTCCGCTGACAGCACTGCAATGTTGAGTTAGCCGGGTAACAGCCTCACTGCGACCCTGAGCGCTAACGTAGTGTATTCCCATATCAAACCCTGCAAATTTGAGAAGTGGGTGAGAACATGTTGGTGCAGTAGTGTGAGATCTGTTGGTTCCACGGTACCGTAATATTGTTTGTGATGAAAATCAAACATAGATCGTTGCGTTCGGGTTGGCAGTTCAATTAAATTGAAGGGAAACAGTTTCCTGACTGTATTATTTGTCTTGAGACAAACAGAAAATGAAAAAATGAAAAAAGAAATGAAATGAATTACTCTATTCTTCGAAATTTGTGTGCTGCACTCCTTACACCGCTGCAGACTGCCCTTTGACGGCGCCAATGATGGGAGAAGTGGGGGTTAGGTGTCTTCTCCAAGGACCTTAGACGTGCTCTCTGTGGGACGCAAACCTGCGAACTCCCGGTTTGCGCGCGAACGCTCTAACCACTGAGCTACCGTCTCCACCATATAATCTATGTTATATAAAACAGTGTTGGTGTAATCATGATGACTTTAAATCTTGAGTTGAGAAAATAGCCAAGCGCCCATATTTAAAAACTGAATCAATGGAAAAAGAAGGAACGAAGCTCCAGGGCTTTTAAAAAGCCTCAGACTGTCAAGTAAGCAGACCTCCTTGATTCATTTAAGGCGATGAGATCACCATTAATGAGAAGCATGATGGTAAATATCCAAGAAGAATCTCACTAAATGCCCCAGAAAAGGCCCACATCGACATCGCTGTCTGACACAGTCCTCACACTTACCCTTCCCATTAGTCCAACAGACCATAATAAGTGGCTTGTGTGTTTGTTTGTGTGCTGCTGATGTACCAGAATAGGAATGTTCATTTACAATAGAAGCTGTTTAATGCTCTTTGATTACAGGAATGCTCATAAGAATGTCCCATCACAAAGCAAAGTAATTATGAGCGACTACCAGGACATAATCAGCATCAAAGACTCACCCACATTGTCCGCAATTATCAATGAGTTTTCAGGCCGTGGATCTTGTTTTGATTAAAGACAAACATCTAAGACAGAAGTGACTGATTATTTACAAATTGAGGAGCCTAATTGGACAAGTTTATCGACAACATTAAAGGCAACAGTTGTGGCTGAAAAAACAGTAAACAACCGTACTGCAAAAGTATTGCCGCCCTATAACTTTTTGACAATTTGCCACATGATTTCAGGCTTCAAACGAATATTTCTCAAGAATCAACACCATGTGAGACACAATCCTGAAGTGGAACCAAATTTACACAACATTTAACACTAGTCGGAAAAATACAAACCTGAAAAGTATGATGTGCAAAAATATTGGTCCCCTGTTCTCTCAGTGTTCCCGATGATTTGTGAATGATCCAATGTTGAGCTCACCTGTACCTCACCTATGGTACCTCACCTATGGTACCTCACCTATGGTACCTCACCTATGGTACCTCACCTATGGTCACCAGCTGTGGGTGGTGACTGAAAGAATGAGATTGCGGGTACAAGCGGCCGAAATGAGCTTCCTCCGCAGGGTGGCTGGGCTCTCACTCAGAGATCGGGTGAGGAGCTCTGCCATCTGGGAGGAGCTCGATGTCGAGCCGCTCCTCCTCCAGGTCGATAGGATCCAGATGGGGTGGTTCAGGCATCTGGTCAGGATGCCACCCGAGCATGGGGCGAAGTTTTTTCGGGCACGTCCCACCAGGAGGAGACCAAGGGGACCCGCTGGAGAGACTATGTCTCACAGCTGGCTGGGGAACAACTTGGGATCCTTCCGGGTGAGCTGGAGCATGCAGCCGGGGAGAGAGAGGCCTGGGCTACCCGTTTGAGGCTGTTGCCCCTGCGACCCGACCCTGGAACAAGCGGAAGATGACGGAACAGAATGTTGAGCTAAATGACAAATGGAGTTCAACAGTGTTATTTGGTCTCATGATAGAAGCACCTGCTCTGTGTGGGTCTCAGAGTCCGTTAAAAGAACACAGAGAGACCGATCAGGATCACGAAGACCAAAGAACACGCCAAACAGATCTGGGATAAAGTTGTGAAAAAGTGGAAAGCAAGAATGGGATATAAAAATATTTTACAAGCTTCGAACATCTCCCACAGCAATAATGTCAAAACGAAAAGAGCATCAAACCACTACAAACCACTACAAACTGACCAGGAGAGGTTACTCCACCGTACTCCAGTTGAGTATCATGGCGGATCAGTCCAGTGAGAGTTGGAACCCAACCTTGAGGTTATCAAACCAGATCCACCCCACTACCTAAGCTGTGTTTAGAAATGATGGCGCAGACTCTCGGAATGGATCCAACTTAGTACTAGCAATGTAAACTAAGCTCTAGGACGACTCAAATAAAGACTGGAGAGTCCTTGACAAGGGCTACAATACTCTGTACTCCAAGAGCGCCCCGCAGGCGTCCCCTAGGGATACATGTGGACCAATGCACTGGACATAGCTAGTCGATTTTTGCCTCTGTGCCTGACAGGTTTCAAAACATCTCAGACTTCTATTGAAAATGTACTCAGTCACAGTAGAAATTATTTGTACTTCACAATTTTTGCTAAAAAATAAACCCGATAGTTGAGCGTTTGTGTCTCAAAAGTGACACGATTACCCTTTCTGCTATTTGGGAAAATGTCTAAGATGAAAAATACGCTCCACTGTCCTCGCAAACCAGAAACTTGGAAATTAACAATGGGATTTCTCATCTTGGATTATAACCCACAGGAAAGTTGTAAAGTCATCAAAGGACGCAACATTCTGCCAAGAAGTCGGCAATTCTCAGCTGGTCTTATACAAGCCCACTGCCAGTAAAAAGGAGCTCAACCCAATTAAGCTATACCATTTGCTTTCTTTATATCTGCTACATCATTTAACACACGGACACCTCCGCATGACGTAGTCCTGCAGAAATGTTAACATAAAAGAATAACCACCGGTCAATACTGAAAATATGAAAATATACAGATAGATGACCTGGTCAAACAAAAATACTAAGACTGATAATAAAACAGTTAACTATCACAAAGTAGGGCTACCTAATACAGTTCAAAGCGAACTAAGTTTGCAAAGCTTGGACATATTCTTTAATTGTCTTATTTTGAAAGTGTACAAAACCGTGGTGAGACCGGCCATGCTGTTTGGTCTAGAAACAGTGGCACTGAGGAAAAGACAGGAAGCAGAGATGGAGGTAGCAGAGATGAAGATGCTGAGGATCTCTCTGGGAGTGACCAGGATGGGCAGAATCAGAGGAACGGCACATGTTAGAGGTTTTGGAGATAAAGTCTTGGGAGATTGTGGCTCAGTGGTTAGAGCGTTCGCCCGTGGACCAGAAGTCAACCGGAAGTTCGCGGGTTTGCATCCCACTGAGTGCACGTCTAGGGACCTTGGAGAAAACACCTAACCCCTCGTTTCTCCCACCATTGGCGCCGTCATAGGTAAAAAAGTCAGAGAGGCCGGACTGAGATGGTTTGGACATGTGCAGAGGAGAGAGAGAGAGTACGTCGGCTGAGGGATGCCTGTTCCAAACTGGCGTAGACCTCTAAAGAGGTCCTCTAAAAGGTCTAGAGGAAGACCACAGAGGAGGTTCATAGATACAGTTGGATTATTTACAAGAAGTAAATAGAATATACTTTATGTCCGAAGGGAAATTTGAGTGCAGCTGTGCAAACACCTCGATGCCCCCTCGCTCCTATCCACCTGCGTCCTAGTCCGGTCGCACTGTCTCCAATCTGGCAACCCAAAAGCAAAATTCAACCCTAAATCAGAGGCTAAGAACAACCTCACATTCAAACGGTTTCTCAATACTGGATGGAAGAGCGTGCAAATTACTCAAACATCCATGAATGAAATTGAATCCCCATTTTTAAGCATGTTTTTGATGTGGAAAAACATTCAAACATGGTAAAAGTCACCAAAAAATAATTTTTGCTTAAAGCAATAAGTAATTGTTAAACTAAACAAAACAGACCCAGGACATTCCTGTCCGTAGACATTGAGGCTTAGGTAACTAATTACGCATCACAGCTATCCATAAAGACAGTGGCTCACATGTACAGTACGGTGCCAGGTAGAACAAATGGAACACTTGTCTCTGCAACTTTCTGATTTCTTCAAGAATTGTTGGTACTGGCTAACTTTTTAGAGGGTTTTGGCGTTTCTTCAGTTAGTCGTTATGATCTCTCGCATACCATCCTGATCTCGACTCTTTAGAGTCTAAAATTAAACCCTGAGAGGTCAGATAAAATAAAGAAAAGGATTTGGTTTTTTTTTTACCTCTTTAAAGCTAATAGATTTATTTAACTTTTTTCTCATCTGTAGAAATCAACAATGGAAACTATAAAGAGTCTGCCAACGTTGTGCACGGTTTTGGATCGATTGTGCTTAAACCCTGTTGTCACTGCTATGGGTAAGTGCATCTCCTAAACGTCCCAATAAAAGTTCTTCTTTTACACAGTGTGTGATATGTTTTTTTTTTTTCTTTTCAGATAAAAGCAAACCAATTTTTCTTCAGTGTTTGTTTGCGCTGTATTCTGACGACCCAAACTCTGACGCAGAGTTAAAAGTCAACAAATGGATTCAGGTACGAAAGTTTTCTATTGATTTTAAAAGTGACTTATTGTTTTACAATTTTACTCCACACAACTTTACAGTAACAGTAATTTAGTCATTTTCTAAACCTTAAAAGCAAATTATTACTTTGAATAAACCTGCTTACTGAAAAGGTTATCTTCCGCTTGTTCCGGGGTCGGGTCGCGGGGGCAATTCAATTCAATTTTATTTGTATAGCCCAAAATCACAGAATTTCTGTCTCAATGGGCTTCACAAGAAGAAGAGGAATGTATTAACACAAATACACAGCAAGAAAAATAACTAACAAATGCTAACTAAACAAGACTAGCACATTTATGCACTTAGACTCTCCTTCTCGGTGAGGAAAAACTCCTAAAAAAAAAACCATCAGGGGGAAAAAATAAGAAACCTCGTGGGGATCCACATAAAAGATCCCCGCAACAGCCTCAAGCGGGCAGCCCAGGCCTCTCTCTCCCTGGCTGCATCCTCCAGCTCACCCGGAAGGATCCCAAGTCGTTCCCCGGCCAGCTGTGAGACATAGTCTCTCCAGCGGGTCCGGGGTTTGCCCCTTGGTCTCCTCCCAAAACCGCCCAAAACATCTCGCCTGCGAGGCGCTCGGGGGGCATCCTGACCAGATGCCCGAACCACCCCATCTGGCTCCTCTCGACCTGGAGGAGGAGTGGCTCGACACCGAGCTCCTCCCGGATGGCAGAGCTCCTCACCCGATCTCTGAGTGAGAGCCCAGCCACTCTGAGGAGGAAGCTCATTTCGGCCGCTTGTACCCGCGATCTCATTCTTTGGGTTACCACCCACAGCTGGTGACCATAGGTGAGGGTTGGAACGTAGATCGTCGTGGTAAAGAGAGAGCTTTGCTTTTCGGCTCAGCTCTCTCTTTACCACGACGGACCGATGCAGCGTCCTAGTTATTGCTGATGCCGCACCGATCCGCCTGTCAATCTCCCGCTCCATCTTTCCCCAACTCATGAACAAGACACCGAGATACTTAAACTCCTCCACTTGGGGCAGGACGCTGTCCCTGACCCACAGGGGGCATTCCACCCTTTTCCGGGCGAGGACCAGGGTCTCGGATTTGGAGGCGCTAATTCCCATCCCGGCCGCTTCACACTCGGCAGCAAATCGATCCAGTGAGAGCTGGAGATCACGGTCCGATGAAGCCAACAGAACCACATCATCCGCAAAAAGCTTACTTGTATACTTACTGTATACGACATAAATGCTTTTTAATGTTTGGCCTATAGTTGAAAATCTAAACTGATGAGATTTGACCAGAACATAACTTTAAATGTCGTTCCCATGTCTAAAGTGAAATACATTTGTGTTTCAAGTCTCTGTATTTTATATCACACACATCTTTTTATACCTTCGGCCTCAAAATATAGAAGAGGCATAAAGCTCTCGGCCTGTATGTGCGTCTGTGTGTCTGTTCGGGCTTCCGTAACCCTTTGGTGAACAACTTATCACCCAAACCAGGAAAGAGTTATTTACAAAACTGCCCTGTGAGCACCAGACTACGCTCACTGAGATGCTCCACAAACAGACTCAAGAATTCTTTTGTGCCATCGGACTGTTTAATGCAGCCACGTCGGGCAGGAGCAGTAGAGAGCTGCTGTGATTTTACTGATAGACCTTTGCATTCATTTAAATCCACTTTACCCTTTTTAGTCTTTTTAATTGTTTTATTCTTTCTTATCTGTATTTTATCTTTTATCTACTGTTGTAATTGTCGGTCCTGATGTGTGAATGGGAGCAACAGATGCCATAATAATTTCCCTCGGGATCAATAAGGTATCTATCGATCTATCTTAGTCTGGAAAATACGGTAGTATTGTGATGTAGGGCAGGAGCACAGACATTGTTTGACAACTTGACGCAAACTTATTCTTGTTTTTTATGGGAAGAAAAGTTTTACAAATTTTTATTAGAAGAAAATTTCTAGCATTAAATTTTGGTGAAATTTTAGACCAATAAGGCAAGACGGACACATTTAATTTAACATATCGCATTTATTCATCCCAAAATTGTTGTGGTGGATGACCTCAGCTTTGTGCTGTTTTAATGATTCTAATTTATTTTCTCATCATGTCAGATTTTTACAATCCCACAGTTTTTTTGGAGGTCCTAAAGGAAATCTTTAAGATGATTTAGTCTTTAATAGCGCTTCAGAAAAGTCCGTAAACTCCCTGACGTCCTTTTTGAGGTAAAGATGACAGAATTACACAACATGTAATCAATGCTATGATTCAGTTTGATTTTTATTGCACAAAATCACAACAACAACAACAACAACTGTCTCCAGAGGCTTAAAGCATACTTAATCCATCACAATTTACACTTACGTCATCAGAACCATGACGTTCCCGTCCGAAGACATTCCTTCTCGTGGAGGAAAAACTACTAAGAAGAGTTTCTCTATCTGCCCTGTGGAACAAAACTTTATCTGTTCATCTATAGTTGGTGTTGAGTATCTGAGCGGTTTTATTAAAATCTCCACAGAAGTTTGGGAAATATTTTTCTTTATAGAAATTTGGGGCCGTGACCTCAAAACCTAATCAGTTAATCTATAGTTGGTACTAAGCAATGTTGTATGTCTGACTTAAGAAATATTTTTAGTGACGTTACAAATTACCTTTTCTCTTCGTAAAAGTTATTAGTTTCAAATTAAAGTAACTAATTGTAAAATCTCAAAGATAATTGACGGTAAAAATTTAACGGAAGATATTTTAAATGTTTCCATTTTTAAAATCCATAGTAGAAAAAGTTTCAAAAAAGTCTTCTGGACAGTTTAATTCTTCAACGAGACGTTTCGACTTCCATCCGGAAATCATTTTCAATCTGAATGAAATGGACTGAAACCTGGATCCATTTATACTAACCTGAGTAAAAGGTAAAAAATAGTAAGAAGGGCTCGACCAATGAGCCTGTGTTACTTAAAATGGCCGTGAATGGCTCCTATTGTAACCACAACCCAGTAAACAAACCTATTATAAAAATGCTAAAAGCCTAGTGAATAGAAATACCTGCTAACGAGAGGTGTGAAACTGGGTCACGAGGTGTCATCTTTAGTCCATGGCTTCAAAAGGCTGCTATAGATACCGGGCAAAACGTATCTAACGCCTCCACTCCGATTCAGTGAGGGATTTTCTTTCATCACAAAGATGGCTTCTTTCACCCCTCTTTCAAACCAACCTTTCTCTCTACTTAGAATCTTCACCTCGCTGTCCTCAAAAGTGTGTTTGGTGGATTTAAGATGCAGATGTACGGCAGACTGTGGACCACTTGAGGCTTCTCTTCTGTGTTGGTAAAGTCTTTTGTGGAGTGGCTGCTTTGTTTCCCCAATGTAGTGTTCTTTGCAGCTCCCTTCACTGCACCGGATCGAATAAACTACATTGCTCTGTTTTTCTGTAGGCATCTTGTCTTTAGGATGTACTAGTTTTTGACGTAATGTGTTGACCGGTTTAAAGAAAACCGGGATGTCATGTTGTCTGAAGATTCTCTGTAACTTCTCGGACAGTCCTGACACGTAGGGAATAGAGACTCCATTTTTCCTCTTCTCAGTTTCTGTTTCCCTCTTCTCACGTTTCTTGGACGCTCTCACCCTATTCAGGGCCCATTTGGGGTATCCACAGACCGAGAGGGCTTTTTGGACATGCTGTGTCTCTTTCTCCTTAGCCTCTGTGCTCGTGGGTACCTCCTCCGCCCTGTGTTGTAAAGTTCTGATGACACCCAGTTTGTGTTGCAATGGATGATTAGAGTCAAACTGTAGGTATTGGTCTGTGTGCGTGGGTTTCCTGTATACTTCCAGTTGCAATATTTTTATTGTAAATATTGTATAATATAGACTGTCCAAGAACTGGCAGTGAAGCTCTTTCAAAACTAAGCTGAATAAGGGTAAGCATTTTAAATGATACCTGTATTACTTTAAAGGCAATCGAACTGGTTGATACAGAAAGGAACAGAAAGGAACAGAGCCGTAAACTCAGTTTACTCAGTTTAGGAATGAACTAAGAGTGGGCTTCCAGTAAGCCCTGGTTTGTTGGACCTGCCTCGTCCACTGTTTCCTCAGTTTCTCGTCTTTTGAAAATAGAAATACCTGCACATACCTTCCACATTGGAACAGCCTGCTGCCACACAACAACGAGGCCTTTTGGCAAAATTCTACCAGAAGTCAATGAACGGACAGATGCACAGATCGACCTCAGTCTACCTTAACAGGCATTAAAACAAGAAATCCGATAGAGACTTGGTTGGAAGAGAGATCCTATTTAGGTTCCTTGGACTGGGATTACAAATGACCTCATCTATATTCACAATAACATAATTTCCATAATGCTGCAGATGGTCTTCGTTCAGGCAGTGAATGAAGAAGAAACACAACTGTGAAAAAATAATTTAGCCTAAAACTACAAACTTACTTCTATCAGGAACATATAAATGATATTGTTCCGTTCCGTCATCTTCCGCTTGTTCCGGGGCCGGGTCGCGGGGACAACAGCCTCAAATGGGTAGCCCAGGCCTCTCTCTCCCCAGCTGCATCCTCCAGCTCACCTGGAAGGATCCCAAGTCTTTCCCCAGCCAGCTGTGAGACATAGTCTCTCCAGCGGGTCCGGGGTCTGCCCCCTTGGTCTCCTCCCGGTGGGACGTACCGAAAACACCCCGCCTGCGAGGCGCTCGGGGGGCATTTTGACCAGATGCCTGAACCACCCCATGTGGCTCCTCTTGACCTGGAGGAGCCAGAAAATGATATTGTCCTAATTTCATTCAAATGCCCACTGCTTTTTTTTTTTTTTTTTTTTTTGGACAGTCTTGTGACACGGATTATTTTGCAATTAGCCTCCTTCTTGAAAGAATCTTTCTTTGACTCTTTTAAGGCTGTTGAAAGGATTTTCTCTCTGATTTACTTTTAACAGAAGTTTGCTCTCCAGCTCTCTGTCTTTGGACATGGATGATGAATGAAGTACATCGTGTCTCTGCTTCGAGTCGTTTTCCCTCAAACTGTATAACATATTTCAAAATCAAATAATTAAAAGGGACTGTTTCACCGCGTCTTGTCACCAGAGGAGGATCAGCTTTACTGCAGAGGCTGCTTACTGTGTGTTCTCACTCACATAAAAAGAGCAGAGCATAGAAAGAATAAACTCTGGAAGGGTTCACACAGATGGCTGAGGATAAACAATATGGAACTGCACATTTTTGCCAGATTAACTATGTGTTTGTATTCTTTTGATTAATTTTTCATCTAACGAAACCTCTCGCTAATTGAAACGGTGCCTTGAAAGTAAACCTTGCACTTGCCAGATGGTCTTTGACCTGTTTGAGGGGAAGTGGAGTGCATGCACGCTCAACTGTGAGTTTTAGGCATCAATATATGTTTTGTAAGTGATGTGCGGGAGTTTCTTTGTTATGAGAAAATGGAAATATTATTTTATGTTGCCTTTTAATCAAAAAAGTAATAAAAAGGGGGATACGTGGTTGCCAAAAACTTCTTATTAAGTTTATTCAGTTTCACTTCCATTTTTGCATCTAGGAATTCTCCCTCCCTTTGCTTTTCGACCCCTAGGCGTGTGCACGACACATTGTAAATCTTGTCTGAGGCTTCAGATAACAGCATAAAGTCCACCAAGTTGGCAAAGCTCATACATGTTTTTATGTTTATATTCTTATTCCGTTTCGTTCTGTCGTCTTCCGCTCATCCGAGGCCGGGTCACGGAGGCAACAGTCTCAGACGGGAAGCCCAAGCTTCTCTCACCCCAGCTGCATCCTCCAGCTCACCTGGAAGGATCCAGAGTCGTTACCCAGCCAGCTTAGAGACATAGTCTCTCCAGCGGGCCCTTTTGGTCTCCTCCCGGTGGGACGTGCCCAAAACATCTCACCAGCTTGGCGCTCGGGGGTATTCTTATTTTGGTAGATTATTCTAAAAATGGCACTCCCTTTTGAGGAAAGGACTGACCATGTGTAGAGCGTGAAGAACAAAATTTGTGGCCAAGGACGACCAGGCACACTAATAGTGTTCAAATACTAACCCTAGACGGAAGAGTTCACAAATGAATTTTTTCATTCCCGAATAAAATAGAAATGAAAACACTGACACGACAAATCTTCTTTGAGACCACAAATACAGAGTAAGGAGCTCATGCTTTTATATCCTTATTTTGGTACATTTGATATAAAAAATGGCACTTCCTGTCGTACGACCGTACAGGTATAATCCACAGAATTGAACTTTTCAGGGCCTGAGGGCGAGCAGAGTGCCGTTAAAACACATCCTGCTTACTAGGGGTGTGCGATACCGCAAGTTTTGGTATCGATCCGATTTTTTAGAAATTTTTTAAATGACTATTTTTGCATCAAGGGTTAGGGTCATATATATAATACGACCAAGTATATGTATATACACAGGTTGGTAGGTAGATCGATATAAGTGCCCAGTTGCACGCAAACAAATGTTACCTAATGTTAAAGATGATTATGTTGTACTTTTACAATCAGTATCTACCTGGGTGTTCTCTGGAAAATGGACTGTCGCTGTTAATGAGCGCTGCCTCTGGGTAACAGAAGGGCTCAGGGTTTTCTTCTCCGTTTCTGAAGTTTTTCTTTGGGGTGATTCTTTAATTTGTAGTGTTACCACTTTATTTAACAGCCTTTCTTTAAATGGTGCAGGTAGCCTCAAAGTACAGCCACACGCTACCTCTCTTTTTTCCATCTCTCTCCACTTTTACCGACTTGCGTTTTGTTTTTTTTTGTTTCTTGGACCCGAGTCGCTGAGTCATGTGACAAGTCAAAGCGAAAGAGAGGAGGGAGGGGGCGGGGCCGCCTCGCTTTAGCATTCAGGGGCTACACACAGCATTTACGCATATTTTGCTGACAGATAAGTTAGGTTAGTTTAAAAAAAAAAGAGAAAAAACGGAAGCAAAGTGCGAGGGGTAAAACTTCAATCCCAGTATCGATATTGTAGTTGGAGTATCGATCGATATCGATACTAGCGTTGGTATCGATATTATCGATATTAGGATCGATCCGCCCACCCCTACTGCTTACGTTAAAATGTCAGCAAGGCCGAGACTAAAATTTTGGCAATGAATAACCTATGTGAACACACTGATATGCCAGGTGTAGTTACACTACAATGAAATCATCAGACAGCACGGTCACAAAACGGATTTTACCGGTGCGTTTTCATTTGTATTGATTCTTTCTTTTCAACACATGACATTGTATATTTTAGGGGATTTACACTTTATTAAAAGTGTTACTGCTTGCGCTAGCCCTCATTTGTTAAAATCTATTAAGTAACGTATTTTTTCTGGACGATAATGCGCATTGCATTATAAGGCGCACCTTCAATAAATTACATTTTTTAAAACTTTTTCCATATATAAGGCACACTGCATTATAAGGTGCTACAGTAAAGGCTGGGGTTACGTTATGCATCCGCTAAATGATGCTGCGCTAAAGGGAATGTAAAAAACAAAAAACAGTCAGATAGGTCAGTCAAACTTTATTAACAATTACAAAACAGCTTTCTGTTTCTACTCCCAAAATGAATAAACAGCTGTTTTCTTATTTTCTCCGAGATAAAGTATTAGTATTTTCGTGACACAGTTTATCTTCCATTGGAGATAAACTGTTTAGTCTTGTTTACTTGGCGCAGCACATCCTCTTGCTTCCTCCACTTCCTCAACATTGATTCATTGATGTTAAACTCTCTTCCTGCGGCTCTATTCCCGTGTTCTACTGTGTGACCAATCGCCTCGAGTTTAAACTCTGTGGTGTAACAGTGTCTCTTGGTAGAAGCCATTTCTGGGTCTTTACACAAACACACAAATGGAAATGAGACGCCCTTTCATATATCCCAGCATGCACCGCGCACTACTTCTTCTACGGGGGAAATGGAGTCGGCGGCTGCTTACTGCAGTTGCGACACCTGTTGTAGCTCAATATTAATCCATATATAAGGCGCTCCGGGTTAAAAGTCGCATCGTGGACTTTAGAGAAAATTTAAGGTTTTTAGGTGCACCTTATAGTGCGGAAAATACGGTAGTTATCTTCATTATTTTTTTCAACTAATGTAGATGTTTTAAGTTTGTTAAACTCTCACTATACACTCAGATAGGGATGAACGTTTTCAAGACTTTGACTCATAGACTTGCGAACTATCCACGTGTTTTGACCATTAAAATATATTTTCAATTGCTATCCCAAGAAGTTTGGTCAACTGTTGTTTTTTTATTTTATTCGTGGTTCATTCATCAGCATGCTTTTTGTTTCACACACAAATGTCTTTTTTCTGCAATATTAAGATTCATTTTATTATTTGTGACCCAAATACTAATTGAAATTCCTCCAGAAATACAGGCTTTAGAAATTTAGTTTAGAAATTGCAGAATCATCATCAGCATACATAAAAATACTTGTATTTTTTTTTTAAAAACTAAACGCAAATCAGCGGGAGAAGCCGGTTCGATTCCCACTGAGCCCACCCTTAAGAACAGATAACTAAGCCCTGAGTTGCTCCCACCATTGGCACCCTGGGATCGTCATAGCTGCCCGCTGTAGTGCAATGCAGCAAAAGTTATATCCTCATTAAAGATGAATATTGTACGATTAAAAAAAGAAGTGGATATCGGTAACTACCTTGTGAAATGCAAGAGTGGTCTTTCATTTTAAAAATGTAATTTGCACTAAAATGGCTAAAAACTAAAATTGCAATTAAAATCTGCACAAGAGAGAGTCTGCAAAAGGTAAACAGCGTTAAATTGAGGAACTATTTATTTGATTCTGTTGCTGGTGAAACAATGGGCTAGTGGTTGATTGATTTTTTTTTTCCCTGAAATGGTGTGTCACTGTTTTTTTTTTTTAAAGCCTGAAATCTGGTTGCTGTTTTCTTTTAGCTCCGTCTGATCTTGCATTGTTTTCTTTTTGCATCAATATCAAACTGAATGTCATTATATGGGAACTAAATCTTGTGTATTTAAATGTTTGTGCATGTGCATCAATGGGTTTGTCTGCCATGTGTGCAGCTCGCAGTATTTTTCCCATCAGAAATGAAGAAACTGTTACACATTTGCTTTTTTTTTTCTTCCTCTCTTGCGTGTTTGTTGGAGCGTTCTGTCTCTCTCCCTCTCCACATCTAAGTTTTTGCAGGGTTTGATGAATTCTGGGGAGAGCCTGACATAGCTGCAGGGTATGTGAGATAGTCATTAACTCAATTGGTCTGTTTCTCAACATCCTGTACTAACACAGGGACCACACAGTGCTGCAGTAACATGGCGAGTTCTTTTTGGAGATGACAGATAACTAACGCATGAGATTGTAATTTTAGAGGCCCGGAGGGTAGAACCGAATGAGAGCTTTATCTTTAGTGACTCAAACATGGTGAACACTAGGTATCGCTGCGAGGCATTTTTACTGGTTTATAATTTTGAGATTTGTTTTTGATGGGCTGTTTTTTCTGTTGGGAGTTTTCTAGTTTAAAACAGCTTTGTCCGTCTTTCTGATTCTCCATATTTATATAATGTGCAACTGAAAATATCTAAGGGTGTTCAAGCTAGCTGCAGTAGAGTGTGTGTGAAATGCAGTAGCTTCAAAATCAAACTCTGTACACTGAAATTCACGGTGAAAACAATTACATGCCGCTGTGTTCTCCAAACAAACTGATTATTACTGTTTGAATCTGACCGGTGAAGCGTATAAATTCATCTTAACGTGTGATTAGAAGCCCGACTCCATGGACTCATTATGGACTGTTTTTTCAACTGCTCAGATGCCAGCTTTCACACCGTGTAAGTGGACAGGGAAGGCATCGAGGTGTTGGCACTGCAGCATCAAATTTCCCTTCGGAGATTTATAAAGTATTTTCAATTCAAATCAATTAAAGCATGAATGCACTTTTAGAGGGTGATGAACATCCTGGGGTAGATCAGAGCAGAGTTGTAGCTCCTCCTCATTCAGACGAGGCCTAGAGGTGCCTCTGGAATCTGTTTAGAACTTCTCAACACCTCTTTGGAAATATCAGTGGTTCCCGTTGTCCCTGACTGGAAAGAGACAACAAGGAAGACCCAGAACACTCTGAAGGGACTCCTAGCTGCTCTATGAACACTTCGTTATTCCTCAGTAGCTTGAAGAAGTGGAGCAGTTGCATAAATCGGGACATCTCTGTTTATGCCAATGCCCCATTTGACTGAACTGTTAACGATACCTTCCGTATTTTTGCAATCACTTTTTAAAAGTGGAAAATAAAACTGTTACAATTGCTTTCACTGTTGCTTTCTAAGAGTCCTTTTTCTGATGCTGGTATGCCTCGTTTTCATCTTTCATTTTTATGTCTCTGCTGTTTTGACCTTGTTAAATATTCCATTGGTTTTGGGAGAATTCAATCGTGGCTTTGTAATTGTTAGCAGACACCCATCAAAAACAACCCGAGTTTTTGCCTTTTGCATCCTCTGCTTAATGTTAGATTTATGAAGGGATCATTTCCAAAGCAGCAGCCTCTCCCCAAACCCAACTCAGATGCTTTTTTTTCTCTGAAAGAAAGATGTCTTTTTAGTGAAAGAATTTGCCAACCCTTCCATCCATCTGCCCTCCATCTCATTCCTCTGGCCACCACACCCTTTTTTCCTGCACCGACCCAGCCATTGTTGAGGAGTCTTCAAATCCTCCCTCCTTCCCTCTCTTCCCCACATATACCCACTCCCAACCAACAGTTTAGAGCGATTGGTTTTTTTATGCACTAAATAGGCCGGATTTTAGAGCTTTCAGATGGTAGTAATTGGGTTGTTTTGTAAGATTATGTGGATGGTGAGCATCCTAGCGTGCTGTAGAGCCTGGCCAAAGAAACCACACATTTCCAGCACTAGTTCTGCAGCTCTCCTTTTTTCTTGCATCGAGTTTTCCCTCTATAATTCATGTCTAACTGTGTTTTTCTCCTGTAGATGGTCTATGCTTTGGACTTTTATGAGTTTCCTGGTTTTTCTTTTGTCTGTTTTTTCTGAACATGCAAAGCCTTGACAACTTCTTTGAGTCTCAATTTCCTAAATTGTTCTTGCAGTGAGATCTTCATGATGGTTTGTCGGAATCAAGCCTTTGGCTGATTTTGAAGTTCTTTTTTTTTTTGTTGTTGTTTTTTTTTTTGTTTTAGTTTCTGTCAAACACTATTTATTAGGCGGCACAGTGGCGCAGTGGGTAGCACAGTGGTCTCACAGCAAGAAGGTCGTGGGTTCGAGTCCCGGGTGGGGACGAGGCTTGGAACACCATCCTTTCTGTGTGGAGTTTGCATGTTCTCCCCGTGTTTGCGAGGGTTTCCTCCGGGTACTCCAGTTTCTTCCCACCCTCCAAAAACATGCATGCTCGGCTGATTGGCCGGTGACAAATGCCCCTAGAAATGAGTATGTGTGTGTGTGGATGGTTGTATGCGTGTGGCCCCGCGACAGACTGGCAACCTGCTCGGGTTGGACCCTGCCCCTCGGCACCCTGCGCAACCCTGTAAGGGATAGACGGATAAGAAGGTGACTGACTGACAGTATTTATTAAACCACCAAGTCCCGCGTCTTATTTAAACCAAGTCCCTTGTTATCCACCATTTATTGATGTGAAAACCCATATTTCCTTTTTTTTAGGTTAAGTCTCACAAAAGTCATTTTTGTCACATTAAAATGTGCTTTTGTGGGAACATAAGTCTCATCTCATGACATACCGTAATTTCCGGCTTATGGAGCGCACCTGATTATAAGCCGCACCCACCACATTTTAAGAGGAAAACCGATTTTGTACATACACAAGCCGCACCTGTATATAAGCCGCATGTGCCCACATTAAAACATGTAACACAAAATTAACCCAAACCCGACTTCAAGTCCCGCGAATGAAACTAAATGTCCTTCATTAAAGTCCACAGTCCAAAAATCACAGCCGGCAAAATGAACGGAAAATGATACTTAAGGTTTGATGCAGGCCTGCAGAGTCCGGGTCCCGTTGAAAGTAATCCAAGGAAAAAAAAGTGTATATTTCCAAAGGTAAGTGAGGGAAAAATATATATCCACTATTGTCCGCTGCGTCCACAAACAGGTGGGTTTTTCTTTAACCAACTTTTTACCCCCTCTTCACCTTTTTTTTGTCTGTCCCTCACCTTTACCGGTCCCCACTTAAACCCGTCACCCCGCGTTTGTTCCGCCCCTCCTTTTTCATTCACCCGTGCAAAACATATCAGAATAAGTGTCTAAAATAAATACAAATAAATACATTACAAAAATATACAGTTACAAATACATATTATACATGACTTACACATATTTACAAAGAAAGACTGTACACCGAGAGAGTTTTCAAAGTTTTAATAATAATAATATAACTTTCATCCCAAACGGTGCCTGTGACAGGGCAGTTAATGGTAGCAACACGCTCGCAACACAGTAAACAGGTCTGGTAAAAGAACATACCGTACTTGTAAAAATCACGGTAAGCCGTCCTCATCTACGTGCAGCAGCTTTGTTTCCTTCTTTATCGGACTGCTCGATTGCTTTTAGCTTGAAAGCTGCGTCATATGCCTTTCTTTTTGCATTTTCCATGATAAGGGTATGTTCACGCTAATTTAATTTATGCACAAGACAAGAAGTTGCAGTCTTCCTCGACTCATATATTCCACCGGTCTAAATCTCACCTTTTCTACTCGAGCGCCGCTGGCGGCCGTTAGAAAAATTACATAAATTGGCCGCATCACTGAATAAGCCGCAGGGTTGAAAGTTTGGGAAAAAAAGTAGCGGCTTATAGTCCGGAATTTACGGTACTTACAAAATACGGTTCCCTGTGTTTGCTCAGAAAAGCAACATTTTCTTAAATAAATTTATTCAGTTTACTGCCATTTTTGACACCGTGAATCCTGCCCCTCTTTTCACTCTCTGCTTAGTCCGACCCCCAGGGTGCATGCACAACACAGTGTAAACCTTATTTGAGGCTGAAAATACAGAATAACACACATCAAGTTAGCAAAGCAAACGTTAGACCTTGGTCCCGTCTGGAAAAGTGTTATTACGTCATGATGTCGTCTCAGTTCGCTGATTGGCCTATCATTTTCCGACCGCTGTAGTTGTAAGTTATGGCTGTAATGCTTGACCTATTTGCTGGAGTAAAATTAAATTGAGCGGAGGCACCAAATGGCACCGGCCTGGCTAAAAAAATGACTCATCGGTTGAAGGAAAAGACCAAGTATGAGCAGAGCATGTGCACTAAAACACTAAAATAGAATTTGGAGAAAAAAACCCCCTACAACTTGGCTTTTGAATAGTATTTAAAGAGGTTTTCTGTGGATAATCTTAGACACATTGGATGCTCATCCTGCAGGAGGGATCTCTCCTTCGTCTGCATCCCCATGAAGTTTCTTATTTTTTTCCCCACTAATGTTCTTTTTTGGAGTTTTTCCTCTCCATGAAGGAGAGTCTAAGGGCAGGAATGTATTAATATTGTCCAGCTAGCATTTGTTGGTTCATTTATGGTTAATTGTGAAGCCCATTGAGACAGAAATTCTGTGATTTTGGGCTAAAGAAATAAAATTGAATTGAATAGAAGAGCTTGAGCGTGCATGAATGTAATTTAAAACCACTCTGACATGTTTTTGATGAAGGAATAATGTTTAAACATGGCAGAATGTTTTTCTTCAAAAAGTTGATTCTGCATGAAACCCTTCTTTGAAGATGGTGAAAATATTTTCCTCCTCTTTGTTCCTTCGTCATCATGACTAACTTTTTTCACACATGGGAATTGACTAAGTTTATTAGTCTGTTTTATCAGTCTATGATGAGGCCCACTTTCAGAAAAAAAAACTTGTAAAAGAAAAAAACGAAGCCCCTCCGCTGCTCATATGCTGTCCATACATTTGAACTTACTGGAATACCTTTTCTTCATTCATGTGTTTCAAATGACATGACGCCTGCAGAATCATCTCAGGTTTCAGTAACTAATTAGCTTTGAAGTAACGAATCTGGAAGTTTGCATTAGTCTTATTCACGGTGCACGCTGCGTGATGTGTTGCTCCCACAGAAAGTTTTACAAAGACTCGCTACACAAGAAGATGGCGCTGCCGCCCAATTTCTCCTCGACAAGTTTGTTATACCATCAGCTAAAAAATACCATCTCCGGGTAGTACAAAAGGTATTTACCACTTTTTTTTCATTTTTCTCTCACTATTTCAGGCTCTATATTAAAGGCTTTATATTTTGTCTGGATTTTAGATCATGGAAGGCCTGGGGAACAACATCGGACCCACTCAAAGGTGCTTAGACGGAAGGTAAGCAAAAAGAAACTGTACTACAGCTTCACTATGTACTACCTCAGGCGATTGATGTATCCTCATGTACTGTAGATTTTTTTGCTTCTGCCCTCAGAATGTTGAGCGGCACTTGGGCTGTTCGTTTATCCATGCCTCTTTAAACACTTTTGTTCCGTTCCGTTATCTTCCGCTTGTTCCGGGGTCGGGTCGCGGGGGCAACAGCCTCAAACGGGCAGCCCAGGCCTCTCTCTCCCCGGCTGCCTCCTCCAGCTCACCTGGAAGGATCCCAAGTCGTTCCCCGACCAGCTGTGAGACATAGTCTCTCCAGCGGATCCGGGGTCGGCCCGTTGGTCTCTTCCCGGAGGGACGTGCCCAAAACACCTCGCCTGCGAGGCGCTCGGGGGGCATCCTGACCAGATACCTGAACCACCCCATCTGGCTCCTCTCAACCTGGAGGAAGAGCGGCTCGACACCGAGCTCCTCCCGGATGGCAGAGCTCCTGTTGAGCCGCATTTTGTAATAACGGTGCATTTTGTAATAAACGTCTGTCACTCAGCCAGGGAGGGGAGGGCGGGCTGTAATCTGATTGGCTGCTGCATCAGTTCTACAAAGATCATGCGCTGCTTGCATGCTTAATTGAGACAGCCAACAGAGTTCAACATGATGCCAGGTATGAAAAAACTGTGCCAAATATTATCTGTGTAATTGAATATATGGAAGTATAAAGACATTTTGCAGTTGATCTAAAGTTATGTAGATGTTTTGCCCTTGATAAGAAATTATATAACTGAATTTAAACCTGCATTGTCCAAGTTATGCTCACTGCATTAAAAACAGTTTGTAAAGTAAAACTGAAATCTATGCCTCTAAGTACATATTAAAAGTTAATAACTTAAATTACTTAAGTTAATAACTTAAAGCATTTTGGACATTTATTACAAAATGCACCGTTATTACAAAATGCGGCTCAACAGCTCCTCACCCGATCTCTGAGTGAGAGCCCAGCCACCCTGCAGAGGAAGCTCATTTCGGCCGCTTGTACCCGCGATCTCATTCTTTCGGTCACCACCCACAGCTGGTGGGTGTGACTTTTGTGAATGCGATATCTCCCAAACCAGTGAGGGAATTTTAACAAAACTTACAATAATTGCTTAGTACTAACTATAGATGAATTGATAAGGTTTTCAAAGGTCAAGGTCACAAAAATCTGGGTCACAAATTTGAAAACTTTACATACTGCATATGAAACTTTAGATATATTTACATCCCTGATCTGCAGGGGGGAGGGACAGTATCTTGCCCCCAGTGGAGGAATTCCAGTATCTCGGGGTCTTGTTCACGAGTGGGGGAAAGATGGAGCGGACGATTGACAGACAGATCGGTGCGGCATCAGCAATAACTAGGACGCTGCATCGGTCCGTTGTGGTAAAGAGAGAGCTGAACCGAAAAGCAAAGCTCTCGATTTACAAGTCGATTTACGTTCCTACACTCACCTATGGTCGCCAGCTGTGGGTGGTGACCGAAAGAATGAGATCGCGGGTACAAGCGGCCGAAATGAGCTTCCTCCGCAGGGTTGCTGGGCTCTCATTCAGAGATCGGGTGAGGAGCTCTGCCATCCGGGAGGAGCTCGGTGTCGAGCCGCTCCTCCTCCAGGTCGAGAGGAGCCAGATGGGGTGGTTCGGGCATCTGGTCAGGATGCCTCCCGAGCGCCTCGCATATGTTTTGGGCATATCCCACCGGGAGGAGACCATGGGCAGACCCGGACCCGCTGGAGAGACTATGTCTCCAGCTGGCCGAGGAACGACTTGGGATCCTTCCAGGTGAGCTAGAGGATGCAGCCGGGGAGAGAGAGAGGCCTGGGCTGCCCGCTTGAGGCTGTTGCCCCCGCGACCCGACCTCGGAACAAGCGGAAGATGACGAAACGGAACGGAATTAGCTTGAAGTCCTTCTTTTCCCTGGGAATCTGAAAGACAAAATCTATTTAAGATCCATGTCTAAAATACAATCCAAACATTCCTAAACAAGAATAAGCTAGCGGTCAAATAGTATTCTAATACAGGACGGGAGGGTTCGCAAATTACTCCAAACATGTATGAATGAAACTGTAAACCACTTCAGGTTTGCATTTGATGAGTGAAAAATGTTTCAATAGAGCAACGACTTCCGAAAAAGAGGAGGTAAAGCTCAGTGGTAAAATTGCAAAAGTTGCCGGTTTTAATCCTGCTGAGCTCATGCCTAGGTGTCCCTGGAGAAGACACCTAATCCTCAGTTTCTCCCACCATTGGCGCCGTCATTGGCTGCGGTGCAAGGCAGCACAGGAATTTTACCATAAGAGTCTAATACAGTGTGATAAATAAAAAAAAGTGGATTTTATAACACTAATAATAAATATCAGAGTAGATCCCAACACGACTGGTTTCTGTAAATATTAATGTGATGGACCAAGCAGTGCAAATAGACATGCACAAGGTTTTAAGTAAAAAAGGGGTCTTTTTATTGAACCCAAAAAATGTCAAATGTTTAACAATTATAAAAGAGGTCAAAATAACTAACTCAACTCAAGATAAGGTTTAACAAAAGAGAATTAACTCAAACAAACAGACCTAACTGACTGAGAACAGCATGACCTTAAATGAAAGAATACTAAACCACTGCCAACACAAAGAAGGGGGTTAACAAAACAGCTTAACTAAATCTAAGCTAACAAAACCAATTTCACCCCTAAAGAAAATAAATGGTTCAGTCCAATTAGGTGACTCCAGCCCAGGACAGCAGGTGATCATTCCTCCCAGGAACTGGAGCACCTGCAAAACTCAAGAAAATCAAATTAATGTGTATCAACAACATAAATCAAACATGTGCACTAATCGAAACTTGTATTAAGTCCAAAGTAAAGAAAAGTGGTTTAACAAACAAAATATCTAAATTATATTCATAAAGTGAATAAATTATAAAGTTTACAAACTAAATGGTTGTGTGGCTGTAGCCATCACAATTAACTATATACTTTATTTGAACATATTCTTTGTTTTTCTCACACAGGTGTTCTTGTGACCGTATCCTGGCGGTATCAGAAGTCTGTGTCCCTGTCGTTTCCTGTCCGGAGGTCGCTCCTTTAATCAACAATTTACTGCAAAAATCACCGATTTGCATCCGAGAAACTCTGAGTGAAAACTTCCTCAGTGCAGTGAACTCTGCTCATTCCAGGTAGCAAATCAGAATCAGAATGCTTTTATTGCCATGTCAATGAAGAATATCAGAGACTAGGAACTTACTTTGATACAGGTGTGCAAAAATATTTAATTAAAAATAATTTTAACAAAACTAAGAGTGCTCAGAAAGAAAAAGAAAAGTAGTGCAAAGTCATAGAAAATAATAAAGATAGTAAAGTGACAAGAGGGAAGTGACTAAGAAATGTGGGGATCCAGGTTATAAAGTGACTAAGAGATGTGGGGATCCAGGTTATAGAGGACTAAGAGATGTGGGGATCCAGGTTATAAAGTGATTAAGAGATGTGGGGATCCAGGTTATAAAGTGACTAAGAGATGTGGGGATCCAGGTTATAAAGTGACTAAGAGATGTGGGGATCCAGGTTATAAAGTGACTAAGAGATGTGGGGATCCAGGTTATAAAGTGACTAAGAGATGTGGGGATCCAGGTTTTAAAGTGACTAAGAGATGTGGGGATCCAGGTTATAAAGTGACTAAGAGATGTGGGGATCCAGGTTATAGAGGACTAGGAGATGTAGGGATCCAGGTTATAAAGTGATTAAGAGATGTGGGGATCCAGGTTATAAAGTGACTAAGAGATGTGGGGATCCAGGTTATAAAGTGATTAAGAGATGTGGGGATCCAGGTTATAAAGTGACTAAGAGATGTGGGGATCCAGGTTATAAAGTGACTAAGAGATGTGGGGATCCAGGTTATAAAGTGACTAAGAGATGTGGGGATCCAGGTTATAAAGTGTCTAAGAGATGTGGGGATCCAGGTTATAAAGTGACTAAGAGATGTGGGGATCCAGGTTATAAAGTGACTAAGAGATGTGGGGATCCAGGTTATAACGTGACTAAGAGATGTGGGGATCCAGGTTATAAAGTGTCTTAAGAGATGTGGGGATCCAGGTTATAAAGTGACTAAGAGATGTGGGGATCCAGGTTATAAAGTGACTAAGAGATGTGGGGATCCAGGTTATAAAGTGACTAAGAGATGTGGGGATCCAGGTTATAAAGAGTTCATAAGTCCAACGGCAGAAGGGAAGAAGCTGTTTTTGTGGCGGGACGTTCTGGTCCAAATGGACCGGAGCCTCCTGCCCGAGGGGAGTCGCTCAAAAAGTCCATGTCCAGGGTGGGATCTGCTGTTTCTAAAATCATCTGCATCCCCATGACGTTTCTTTTTCTCTGAAGTCAACTATTTCTTCATCTTTGTTAAAGATGAAGTTTTATCGATGTCGATATTGTTTTGTCTTCTCACAAAAGCAATGGATTAAATATAATTTTGTAAAGTCAGAATTTGGAACAGGATTTGAATCATTCATCTGGAAACAAACAGTATTTTGGTGCAACGTGGACTCGTTTAGAAAGTTTGGCGACTTTTTGTGGTCGGGTTAGATCGAGAGGCTCATAATTCTGGGATTAGCGACTTTGTGACCAAATCTTACTGAAAATAGTAGCCGAGATCTAGAGTAAAGTTTTATTGGATCTACTGGATTTTAAAAGGAAAAGCCAGTATTATAAAGTTAAAATTGAGATAAACTTAGAAAATTAGTAAAGTAAGAAAAGTAAAATTTCAAATAAAGTTAATAAAATCTAGAAAAAAAAGGGTAAAATTAAAAATTAAATTAATAAAATATAGGAAACAACCTTAAAAAAAAGTTGGTAAATCTTAAATAAAATTACTTAAATCTTTATAAATTAATCTTTTTGAAACAAAAAGAATAAAATTCTATATAAAAGTAGTAAATTATTGATAAAATTCTGAATAAAGTTAATAAACCTTAAATAAAATGAATAAAATTTTAGAATTAAATGTATATTTATTAAATAAAATTACATCAATTTAAGAAAAAATATTCTGAAGTAAAACCCTCAATAAAATGAGCAAGTTTTAAATAAAACCAAAAATGATTTTGCTGGTGTTGGTTGTTCCACCACAGTGAAGGGTGTGATTTGCTGTCGAGCTTTTAGTGACAGTTTAACATCTTGTTATGATTCACTGGTACTTCAAACATCGTTGCCACGGTAACGCTCATTCTGCCCAGCGTAGAGCCAATTGTCACGTGTTCCACCAACGGCTGTTCTATCTCTGTTCCACTAAGCTACTGTTCCAGCTCCCCCCTACCGTGGTCAGCACCACCTAGCAGCTGTTCTGAAGCTGTTTGGAGCTCTCTCTTGGACTGTTTGGAGTTATTGGACATATGAATTTCCTCATAGGGGATTAATAACGTATACTGAATCTGAATATACACTATATTGCCAAAAGTATTGTCTCACCTGCCTTTACTCACTCTATGAACTGAAGTACCATCTCATTCCTAACTCATAGAATTCAATATGATGTCGGTCCACCTTTTGCAGCTATTAGAGCTTCAACTCTTCTGGGAAGACTGTCCACAATGTTGAGGAGAGTGTTTATAGGAATTTTTGACCATTCTTCCAAAAGCGCATTGGTGAGGTCACACACTGATGCTGGTCGAGAAGGCCTGGCTCTCAGTCTCCGCTCTAATTCATCCCAAAGGTGTTCTATCTGGTTCAGGTCAGGACTCTGTGCAGGCCAGTCAAGTTCATCCACACCAGACTCTGTCATCCACGTCTTTATGGACCTTGCTTTGTGCACTGATGCACAGTCATGTTGGAAGAGGAAGGGGCCCGCTCCAAACTGTTCCTACAAGGTTGGGAGCATGGAATTGTCCAAAATGTTTTGGTATCCTGAAGCTTTAAATGTTCCTTTCACTGGAACTGAGGGGCCAAGCCCAGCTCCTGAAAAACAACCCCATACCATAATTCCTCATCCACCAAATTTCACAGTTGGCACAATGCAATCTGAAATGTACCGTTCTCCTGGCAACCTCCAAACCCAGACTCGTCCATCAGATTGCCAGATGGAAAAGCGTGATTCATCACTTCAGAGAACGCGTCTCCACTGCTCTAGAGGCCAGTGGCGGCGTGCTTTACACCATTGCATCCGATGCCTTGCATTGCACTTGGTGATGTGTGGCTTGGCTGCAGCTGCGCGGTCATGGAAACCCGTTCCATGAAGCTCTCTGCGTACTGTACTTGGGCTAATCTGAAGGTCACATGAAGTTTGTAGATCTGTAGCAATTGACTGTGCAGAAAGTCGGCGACCTCTTTGCACTATGCGCTTCAGCATCCGCTGACCCCTCTCCGTCACTTTACGTGGCCTACCACTTCGTGGCCGAGTTGCTGTTGTTCCCAAACGCTTCCATTTTGTTATAATAGAGCTGACAGTTGACTGTGGAATATTTAGGAGCGAGGAAATTTCACGACTGGATTTGTTGCACAAGTGGCATCCTATGACAGTTCCACGTTGGAATTCACTGAGCTCCTGAGAGCGGCCCATTCTTTCACAAATGTCTTGTTTCACAGTCTGCATGCCTGAGTGCTTGAATTTATATACCTGGGGCCAGAACACCTGATTCTGATCATTTGAATGGGTGAGCGAATACTTTTGGCAATATAGTGTAGCTTGGAGGAGACGGCAGCTCAGTGGTTAGAGCGTTCGCGCCCGGACCGGCAGTTCACAGGTTTGCGTCCCACATAGAGCACGTCTAGGGTCCTTGGAGAAGACACCTAACTCCCGCTTCTCCCACCATTGGTGCCGTCATGGCAGCCTGCTGCGGTGTAAGGAGTGCAGCACACAAATTTCCCCGATGAGGGATGAATAGAGTAATTCATTTTTTATTTTTTTTTATTCCAGAGTAAAATCCAAAACATTGATAGGAAATCATTAGTAAAGTGGTTCAAATCCAGCATAAAGTTAGTAAATCTTAAATAAAATGAGTGAAACCCAGAATAAAGTTAGTAAAATTGCTCATATTTTCCGTTGTGAGAGATTCAGTAAAAATGTTTTCCATTGAGGAGGTCATTCCTTCCCTCTGCCCGCCCCCCCTTCCCGAAAGCTGCTCTAAATAAGCTTGAAAAATGTATGAATGCATCAAAAGTTAGTTAATTAGTTGGTTTATTTTGTTTTCTGCAGGCATGAGTTGCTGTTGGAGGATCAGGCTGTGATCTCTCTGTGGTACCGCAGCCTGTCCAGTCTGGAACACGCTGTTCTCAGACTGCTGGGTGCTGTGACCATCACAGGGCTCACACTATCGACGATCCAACAGAAAATCAAGAAATCACTGCTGGTGAGTAAGAAAAAAACCCCCAAAGATTATTAACATACAGTATGTTAATTTAATATGGAATAAATGTTAAATCAGCATCAAAACATATGAGAGTGAGAAGCAACAGGATTGTTTTTTTTTGGGTCGATTTCTTTTAGTTCAGATTTGCACTAAAAACTTTTTTCTGAGTTTTTAGAAACTTAGTTTTATGTTAAACATAAATTAAAAGCACATTGTTTTCATCATGTGCTGCAAATACTGATATTATGGAGTTTATTAAACCATCAGAGGGAACATAAATTCCCAAACAGTATGGGTTTAAGAAAAATATAGATGAGTATTATCTTGTGACAGTGAGTAATGGTGGGCGGTTTCTTTTTGTTGGTATTTTTTTCACAGCTCCGAAATGTGTTTACGTTAAGTTTGAAGTAATGAAAAATAAACACATTAGGGAACGTCAATTTTTGAGGAAAAATTAGAACGTCCATCTATTTATTTTTAACTTTTTTTTTTAATCAAAACTCTTATTTTCTGGCCAAATTAGTTTCTGTAAAAACTTGTAGATTTTATAAATTAGAAGTAGGTGTGATGCCAAGCCGTCGTAAAAATCAATGCTGTTCTCTGGACTGAAAATTGGGTGTTGAAATAAAAGCTTCTTTTTCCCCCCCAAACTGAAACCCAATCAGAGAGCGCGCTTCGCGTCCACAGTTAGTCAGTCAGAGTTTATACATTTATTCTTTTTGTTCTTTGCTTTTGTACTTTTTTCAATCTACGATGTGACGCCCGTTGATACAATCGTTTTGTGATATTGGGTTGTTCAAATATAATCAAATTGAATTGTTATGTAAAAATCTTGCTTTTTAAAAAACATCCATTCATCATTTTTTTGTCGTAATTCCTTCTTGTCAAAACGTTGCTCTTATAAGATTAGAACCTTTGGTGGGAATGAAAAAAGTTTATTTCATCTTTCCCAAAAATGGTCTCAAACTGGCGGCACGGTGGCGCAGTGGTTAGCACAGTGGCCTCACAACAAGAAGGTTGTGGGTTCGAGTCCCAGGTGGGGACAAGGCTTGAAACACTGACCTTTCTGTGTGTAATTTGAATGCACACAGAAGGATGACTCAGTGAGTAGGGTGACCGCCCTGTAACCGGAGGGTTGCCGGTTCGATCCCCTGCCAGGAGTTCATGCCGAGGTGTCCTTGAGCAAGACACCGAACCCCCAATTGCTCCTGATGGTGGTTTGCTCCTGGTTTGCTCGGAGGCATCCCCATCAGGTATGAATGTGTGTGTGAATGGGTGAATGTGAGCTTCACTGTAAAGCGCTTTGAGTGCCGATGCAGGTAGAAAAGCGCTATATAAGTAGAGTCCATTTACCATTAGTTTGCATGTTCTCCCTGTGTATGCATGGGTTTTCTTTGGTTTCCTCCCACCCTCCAAAAACATGCATGTTAGGATGATTGTCCACTACATGATCGCCCCTCGGAATGAGTGGGTGTCTGTGTATGTGTGTATTTATATATATGGTTGTATGTGTGTGGTCCAGCGACACACTGGTGACCTGTTCGGCATGTCACCCTGCGCCTCACCTCGAATCAGCTGGCATGGGTTCTGGCACCCCCCCACAATCCTGTGAGGGATAGACGGTTAAGAAGGTGACTGACTGATGGTCTCAAACTGGTCTTAAACTTTATCTAATGAACCAAAGCTTAAAGACCGGCTGTATTTACTCTGAAAACGTTTCACTTCAGTAATTATCAGCAGATTTTTATCATCATTAGCATCATCTGTAAGCTCAACGGCATGACAAGATTTGATATTAAAAAACGTCAATAATAACAAAACATACTCCATATCTCTGAAGAGAGAGAAACATACTAAAAAAACTTCTGTAAAAGTCCAAGTGAAAGGGCGATGGGGTGTTTAGAGAGGCTGGTAATGTTTTGTGGGGGCGTCATGCTTTTGTTTCATTAGATGAAAGTGTTTTGTGGGTGTTGAACATCAAGTGTTTAGTAGTTTGGGAGATTTTGTGTTCACAAAACTTTCACAGACGCACAGACAGCCACCGTACTTAATGTCTTCTCCACATTCTGTGGGCGAAGACATAAAACTGCAGCTTTAATCAAAGATCTTAAAGTGAAAGCTAATGTGTTTCTAGCCGGTCTGACAGATATTAAAAGTCCACATCGTCGAGGAGTCACTAATAATAACTTAAGAGAATTTGTTTTGTTGTTGGCAAACTTTGAAAACAGTGTGCAGGAGATTTTCTGCGGCTTTTCTTTTCGACTTTTACTGCCGCACGATTTGACATCTGAAGATAAAAAAAGATGATTTATCGCTGCGTTTAAATGACTTTATGTACAAAGCATGACTCATCTGACTTTAATTATGAACCCATCATTCATCCATCTGTGTTTAACTCTGCTTTGTAAAGTGCAAAACCAAACCAGATTAATATTTTAGTTTTTTAAGCTCATAAAAAAACAAAGCAAACGTTCTTTCTCTCTGTCTCTACATAGAGGGAGGGGGCATCAAATTCCATGCTGCACATCCATTGCGTTGTTTTACGCTACAACATGGCAGGCCACATCAGCACCAAAACCGGAAGAAAAAACATGTTTTACTCACTAAAAACGTGTAAAAGTTGGCGTCTGAAGTGTCTTCTTCTTTTGTGGTAAATGTTATAAAAGGCTGTTCAAATTCCCAGTAAAAAACAGTTTATCCCATTTGTTTCAAGAAACAATCAAGGATTTATTGTTGGCAGGTTTTCAGTTCTCATGTGAACTTGTTTTGTTTTATTTTGTGCCACCAAAAGCAGCAGTAATGATCCTGATGTGATCCTGATGTGGGAAAACGACTCTGTGTTTCTACTCATCCAGCATTTTGTTTGCACTAACGTCAAAGCTCAAAATTTTGTTCCCAGTGTCAAATCAGCGTTTGAAAAAAAAACAAAAAAACCTATATAACAACATTAGAATTAAGTCACTGAGATAAAGTCAAACAACTCTTGGGCCCGATTGGAGCTGCAATCCAAACCAATCCAATATTTACCGCTTCATGGGTGCCTCTTCTACTCAGTAGAGTGGAGGAGTTTAAGTATCTCGGGGTCTTGTTCACAAGTGGGGGAAGGATGAAGCAGGAGATCAACTGACGGATCGGTGCACGGTTGGCAATAACTAGGACACTGCATTGATCCAACATGGTAAAGAAAGAGCTCAACCAAAAAGCAAAGTTCTCGATTTACAAGTCTACGTTCCTACCCTCACCATGGTAACCAGGATCTACGTTCCTACCCTCACCATGGTAACCAGGATCTACGTTCCTACCCTCACCATGGTAACCAGGATCTACATTCCTACCCTCACCATGGTAACCAGGATCTACATTCCTACCCTCACCATGGTAACCAGGATCTACGTTCCTACCCTCACCATGGTAACCAGGATCTACGTTCCTACCCTCACCATGGTAACCAGGATCTACATTCCTACCCTCACCATGGTAACTAGGATCTACCTTCCTACCCTCACCATGGTAACCAGGATCTACATTCCTACCCTCACCATGGTAACCAGGATCTACGTTCCTACCCTCACCGTGGTAACCAGGATCTACGTTCCTACCCTCACCGTGGTAACCAGGATCTACATTCCTACCCTCACCATGGTAACCAGGATCTACGTTCTTACCTTCACCATGGTAACCAGCTGTGAGTGGTGACCGAAAGAATGAGATTGCAAATACAAGCGGCCTTAATGAGCTTCTTCCGCAGAATGGCTGGGCTCTCACTAAGAGATTGGGTGAGGAGTTCTGCCATCCGGAAGGAGCTCGGAGTAAAGCCGCTCCTCCTCCAGGTTGAGAAAACACCTCACCAGCCAGGTGTTTTGGCGACGTTCCACCGGGGGGAGACAAAGAGGCAGAACCTGAACCTGCTGGAGAGACTGTGTCTCACAGCTGGCCGGGAAAGACTCAGGATCTTTTCGGGTTAGCTGGAGGATGCGGCTGGTGTTGCCCCCATGACTCGGCCCCAGATAAGCGGAAGACGACAGAACGGCAAGACAATAAAAACATTCTCTAGAAACAGAATCCAAAATTATATACAACACAATCTACAATCCCATTTACACACTCACATCCATCACCCAGTGGTCATCTACGCCACCCAAAAAAACATATTCTAGTTTTGTCTGACACTAATAAAATACAGATACATAAATGATCTTTCTATATTTTTCTCATCTCTTTCTGGGTTGTCATTGATATCTAAGGTTTGGCTCCATGCTGTCACCTCTACTCAACCAGGTAGCGCTAAGTCTTTGGAATTTTTTGTTTTAATTACCTGAAGCCATTCAAAGGTTGGAGGTAAGCTTTTGGGAGTAATTACGAAGAAAGTTTTAACTGTTACAGACAAACAATCAGAGTAGCTCCAGACATTTGGACGTGAAAATCTACCTTCTCATGTGTTTATTTGATCAGTTTTGTCTGTTCGAGAAGTTGGATAACTGTGAAGTCAATGTAAACAGAAAAAACTCACAAATAAATGAAGCTTGAATGCAGCACACCCTAGAATGTGAAATAGATGTGTTATTGTTGTATTTGATTGCCAAACATCTGTACCATAAATCTCCTTGCATGCACATTATAAATGGCATCCTGTTTACCCAAGTTATTGCTTTTACTCCCTTTAGTAGCTATAAATGTCAGAGAAACTTCAGCAGGAAACAGTTTTGCTCCAATTGACTTGAGTTACGTTTGTCAGTTGTGTCTCTCTTGTTTTCCCAGAGTGATGGTCCAGTTGGTCTGTGGAACTATAGGATGGTAATCCAGATTTTCAGAGTGTTTTATTACAAATGGAACACACTGTTCTGGAGATATTTAAGTTACTAACACCACATGTAGAAATATACACTCCGCCTTTGACTAATTGTATTGAGGTTAGTCAGAAAACTGCATGTTTATGAAGGTTTATTTCTAGTTTTTTATTTTATTATACAGTATTTGCTGGAGGACGATCATTTATCAATTTTTTTAGACCGATGTTGACTTAAAAAAAAAAAAGACAGGAGACAGAGATGTAGGTAGCAGAGATGAAGATGCTGAGGATCTCTCTGGGAGTGACCAGGATGGACAGGATCAGAGGAACAGCACATGTTAGAGGTTTTAAAGTCAGAGAGGCCAGACTGAGATGGTTTGGACATGTGCAGAGGAGAGAGAGAGAGTACATCAGAAGAAGGATGCTGGGTTTGGAACCACCAGGAAAGAGGACTAGAGGAAGACCAAAGAGGAGGTTCATGGATACAGTGAAGGAAGACATGAAGATGGTTGATGTGACTGAAGAGAATGCAGCAGATAGGGTTAAATGGAGAAACTGACTTGCTGTGGCGACCCCTGAAGGGAAATGCCGAAAGAAGAAGGATGTTGATTTAAAGGTTCTAACAGATCGATTTCCGATCATATAAGTTGATATATTCTAAAGAAAAATTTTGTTTAGAATAATGATTATAAAATTATAGTAAACTATTTAATCTTCAGCTATAAAATCACACCATGAATTGATTTCTCTCGTTTGTCTTTAGCAAATGTGCGAATTCATTTTGATCGTTTCTCTTCTTTAAACACGTAAATTTGTACAAATCTAAACTCAAATATTCTAACATTTATATCCTACAACATAAGAACAAACTTACTTGTACTTGTTTGTTTAGACAACCCCAAAAGAACAATGAATCAAATAAAAAAGTGTCCGTTTCTTCTTTCTTCCTCCATTTCGGATCACAGTCTAGTTCGGGTTACTAAATAACCACATAAGAACAAACCGGAGTGGGAAATATTCTATCTCACTCACTGTTTTTTAACTTGGTTAGTTACCATCAATCTAACAAAGGTGATCGGGGAGCAGAGAAAAGATTCTTGCAGAGTACATAGCATGCAGGGATGGCTGCTGTAATCTGATCTTCCCTTACACACATGTCTAACATATAGCCTGAAAGAGGAAGTAGTGCATTCTGCAGAGCAAATGGCCAAACTGCACATTAGTGTGGATTAAAAATAACTTTAAAAAATACCTTGTAAATCACTTTAGTACAATGAAATCCATTCATTCTTTTTCTACAGAACTTCAAGCCTCTGGAGGAGGAACTTCCACACTTCTTGTTTGCACTTTGTAATGTCATTTGGTATGGTGCATGGTATAGTGTGGGTTCTGAATCAGACACTGATCTCCTTAAACCGTAAAAAAATGAAATGTTTTCATCCACATAATTTCTGCTTTCCAGCAGCAGAGGTTATTTTTCTTGCCCATATCGCCCAAAAATTTAATCTGCTTTCTAATGTGGAACACCCTTCAGGAGTTAATTGGGCTCAAGTGATTAACTGGTTTTCACAAAAATCAAAAGATCCAATTCCAAAAACCCTGAGATTACAAAACAATCCAGACAAACCAGAGCAATGATCTTAATAACGTCCAAATTCAGATCAACACAGGTCTTAAAACTTTTAAAAACACTGTGGATTGAATTAATTCTTTATTTCATTCACATATTTACACACATTCACCGGCTGCGGTGTAAGGAGTGCAGCAAACAAATTTCCCCGGTGAGGGATGACTAGAATAATTCAAATTCAAAATATTTTTGAGTAAATTGCGCCTTTAGCAACTGGTTAAATTTCTGTTCTCCATTTTTTCAGGTCTGACTTTAAGCCAAGTTTTTCACGTTCCTCAGCTCAGCAAAATATAATTTTATGTCTTTGCACCACCCAAGTCTTAGGAATCCACTAGCTTATTGTTTCAAATTTGTCCCTCTAATAAATTTAGTTGGAGTCAGATTTAACAGCTGAAGGATGTTTGTTCTGATGAGGCAAATGGTTCGCAATTTAAACGTTTTGGTCCTTCAACGTCTGGGGTGGTATCCTCACATTCTTCCCCTGCACCAAATGGGACTAGAACCCGTAACCTGTGGCTCGAGAGGCCAGTGACTTAGTCTAAGGGGACCAGACGAGGTAATATTATGCAGGCATTTTGGAGCCGACCTACTCTTTTTTTTTTTTTTTTTTTTAAATACAACCTAATGAAAAGTTGATCCAGTAAAACTGAATTTTCTTGTAGTTTCACATCAGAGATTTCTGAAGTCAAACAGGACCCGAGCCAGCATCACATGTCATGGTTCATTGGATGAAAACAGCTGGATTTTTTTTTTTTTTTTTGCATCCTCTTCCATAGCTTACCAGCAACACTTCAAGGAGAGTCGATTACAGAATGCAACAAACATCCTGTTTTTTTGGCAGCCAAGCCAGGAAGTGAGTGTTTACTGGTACGGGGCCAGCATTTCTAGTTGAATCTTAGGGGGGAGTGAGGAATGTGGACCTAATTTCACGTTTCCCATTTTTGATTGTAGTTTAAACAAGTGAGTGAAAGGGACAGCTCAGTCTGCTCGTAATTACACGCTGGTGTGTCCTCGTCTACGCAGACACGTGAAACTAAATCATAATGAAGCAAATGGAATAACATAAACAAAATTTTGGCAAGTATGTGTGAGGTAATGCATGACTAAAAGTGTGTGTGACACAATAAAGTGATAAAATCATAAGGCCAGTCAGAGATAGGTGGAAAAGGAAAGCGTTTAAACATGTCTGATCTGAGCTTCCACACTGATCAATATAAAGATTATACTTAGTGGTGATAGACAAGAGCCCTGGGGAACACCACCAGATGTGTGCACAACTTTAGAGCTAGACTTATTTCTCCAGACATACTGAAATCTGGCTGTCAAAAAACCCCCAAAAAAGAACTAGAATTTGTTGCCTCAATCTGTGTGACTTTGACCTTCGGCCACAATAACCCTGTAAACTTCAGTTCATCTATAGTTTAAAATACAGAATGAAGTTAGTAGATTTTTAAAGGCTGTAAACTTTGTGGATCTTAAATAAAATGATCAAAATCCACAGTAGAGCAGTGGTTAGAATGGTGGCCTCACAAAAAGAAAGTTGGGGTTTGAGTCCTGAAGTAAGGCTGAGGCTTGGAACACTGGCCTTTCTGTGTGGAGTTTGCATGTTCTCCCAGTGTTCTGTTTCGTTGTCTTCTGCTTATCCGGGGCTGGGTCGCAGGGGCAACAGCCTCAGACGGGAAGCCCAGGGTTCTCACGCCTTCTGCATCCTCCAGATCACCCAGAAAGATCCCGAGTCGTTCCCCGGCCAACTGTGAAACATAGTCTCTCCAGCGGGTCCGGGGTCTACCTCTTGGTCTCCTCCCGGTGGGACGTGCCCAAAACACCTCACCAGCGAGGCACTCGGGGGCATACCCACCAGATGCCCGAATCCCCCCATCTGACTTCTATTGACCTGGAGGAGGAACGGCTCAACACCGAGCTCCTCCTGGATGGCAGAACTCCACCCGATCTGAGAGCCCAGCCACCCTGTGGAGGAAGCTCATTTGGAATTTGTATCCACGATCTCGTTCTTTCAGTCACCACGCACAGCTGATGACCATGGTGAGGGTAGGAACGTAGATCCTGGTTACCATGGTGAGGGTAGGAACTTAGATCCTTGTTACCATGGTGAGGGTAGGAATGTACGTAGATCCTGGTTACCATGGTGAGGGTAGGAACGTAGATCCTGGTTACCATGGTGAGGGTAGGAACGTAGATCCTGGTTACCATGGTGAGTGTAGGAAAGTAGATCCTGGTTACCATGGTGAGGGTAGGAACGTAGATCCTGGTTACCATGGTGAGGGTGGGAACGTAGATCCTGGTTACCATGGTGAGGGTAGGAACGTAGATCCTGGTTACCATGGTAAGGGTAGGAACGTAGATCCTGGTTACCATGGTGAGGGTAGGAACGTAGATCCTGGTTACCATGGTAAGGGTAGAAACGTAGATCCTGGTTACCATGGTGAGGGTAGGAACGTAGATCCTGGTTACCACGGTGAGGGTAGGAACGTAGATCCTGGTTACCACGGTGAGGGTAGGAACGTAGATCCTGGTTACCACGGTGAGGGTAGGAACGTAGATCCTGGTTACCATGGTGAGGGTAGGAACGTAGATCCTGGTTACCATGGTGAGGGTAGGAACGTAGATCCTGGTTACCATGGTGAGGGTAGGAACATAGATCCTGGTTACCATGGTGAGGGTAGGAACGTAGATCCTGCTTACCACGGTGAGGGTAGGAACGTAGATCCTGGTTACCATGGTGAGGGTAGGAACGTAGATCCTGGTTACCATGGTGAGGGTAGGAACATAGATCCTGGTTACCATGGTGAGGGTAGGAACGTAGATCCTGGTTGCCATGCTGAGGGTAGGAATGTAGATCCTGGTTACCATGGTGAGGGTAGGAATGTAGATCCTGGTTACCATGGTGAGGGTAGGAACGTAGATCCTGGTTACCATGGTGAGGGTAGGAACGTAGATCAACTTGTAAATCGAGAGCTTTGCTTTTCGGCTCAGCTCTTTCTTTACCACGACGGATCGATGCAGCGTCCTAGTTAATACTGACCCTGCATCGATCCGCCTGTCGATCTCTCGCTCCATCCTTCCCCCACTCGTTAACAAGTCCCCGAGATACTTAAACTCCTCCCCTTGTGGCAGGGAATAAAGTTAGTAATTCTTAAAAATATAATAATATTCATAGTGATGAAATAAAACGAGTATAGTCAGTAAATCCTGAATAAATCCAGAAAAAAGTTTGCTAGTTCAAACCAAATTAAGTGAAATATAGAGTAAAGTTGGTGAATCTTAACTTTTATGAATTAAATTCTGAGGTTAGTGAATCTTATAAAACAGATCTTTATGTAGTAACCATGACAAAAAAAAGCATCACAAACTCAGTATTTGTTCAATGCCAGCATCCACTTTGAGTTTTTATTCCTGTGGTAAAACTTGCTTTCTGTTAATGTTTCCACAGTGTTTCTCTGCAAGAGGAAAAGCCTGTGAGGTAGACGACATGTGGTCCTTCCTATAGGAGAGCACATGGCCGTATATGAATGCTGCATTAAGGAGAGATAATTAGGGATGCAAAGAAATACACACTGCAGCTGTTAAATGATTTTAGAATGTGTTAAATCTAAAACACATGACGCGTGCACTTTTAGGAGGAGAAGAGAAAGTCGATTAACGATGCGGAAAGAGGGAATGATCTAAGACAGAGTTTGTAGATGATCCAACATCGCCACCAAGTGTACAAATGATCCAAAGCGTTTGAAAGGAAGATTCTTTTTTGGAGGCTTAGAGGTGTGTTAATCTCAAAGTGAGATGAGACGCTAAACATGAGATAGACTTGATTTTAAATGATTAATCATGTTCCTCACGTTTTTTATGTTATTTTAACAATTTGTCTGGAATAGCACATGTTAGAGGTTTTGGAGATAAAGTCCGAGAGGCCAGACTGAGATGGTTTGGACATGTGCAGAGGAGAGAGAGAGAGAGAGAGAGAGTACACCGGAAGAGGGATGCTGGGTTTGGAACCACCAGGAAAGAGGACTAGAGGAAGACCAAAGAGGAGGTTCATGGATACAGTGAAGGAAGACATGAAGATAGTTGGTGTGACCAAAGAGGATGCAGCAGATAGGGTTAGATGGAAGAAACTGACTTGCTGTGGAGACCTCTGAAGTGAAATGCAGAAGGTGTTGTACACTTTGCACAGCTGTAATCTTAGACCCTCTGGTGCAAACTGTATTTATTCTTCCACAGTCTAAGCTGGAGCATCAACAACCTTAAAATCCAAAGAGCATTTTTAACCCTACAAAACCACAATATTAACTCGTTAAATGAAAAAAAAACCCCACTTGTAATTTTTCCTGCGACATGGATGAGTTTCAGGGTGAGTATGAAAGAGTTGTATGTGGCTCCAGAGTTTTGTGATGCTGATCCAAAATCTAAGCCCAAATAGATGAAACTTTCTGGAGTATTCACCCAGAGGGTTAGGTCTTCAGAACCCCCATCCGCTCCGCTCTTATGGACACGTTTTCTGAAGCATTGTGTCAGTGGGTTTAAGTAAACCTGGAAAATATGGCCTTTATGCCCTTTTCTTTTTGTGATCAATAAACTGCGCACTTCGGATGTTTAGACTTCAATGTCTTTACAGATTTTATTGATAACCATGTTACTCTTTCTTGGTGACATGATTTATCTTGTTTTACCCTACACTAATTTGTGAAACGTAATTTTTACACTTTCTAAGCTGCTTTTTAAAATTATAATGATAGCTTTTTATCTAAAATTTGGAAAAATTTGTTGTGGGTTGATTAAACTTTAATTTTTCCTCTTTCTGAATTCTGAGTTCTGAATACGTAATGTTTTCAAAGCGGATTCTGAAGGCCTTTTCTGATTTTAATCTACCTGGCAACAAATACTGTCTGAAATGTCTTAAAGCATAAATAGACATTTGGAAGCAGCGCGGCTCTCCAAAAAGCCATAAAAGAAAACAGATCTTCTGGAAATATTTTATAAATAAAGAAATGCTTTTTTTTCTCTTTTTTTTATCTAAAAAAATGATATTGTCGTTCTTAATGTTTCAAACAGTCATTGGGCTCATTTTGGTCCGACGTCTGATCTTTGTTTGTCAGCTTTAAAGCTCTTTATGTTGCAGAGTTTGAGTTTGTATTATTTGTGTGTTTCAGCCTAAAGCCTGTGCACAGCACCACTCCATATTTCTGGTTACAAATGACATCTTCAGGTGAGATGGAACTGCTTTGGGATGTTTGAGGCTCCATTACATGTTATCTCTGCTTCATATCGACACATAAAACTCTGCTCGGGTGTGTCTAGCTACTGTTTGATGACTACATCGTGTTGTTCAATAATCCTGCAGGTTTTCTGTTTGAGCAGACTTGACTTTAACATGATAAAAGTGATCTGATGATGTCTGACCTGCTGTGTGTCTGATGTTTAACAGGTCACTCATCAAACAATCTGAAAACAGCTACAGAGTGAAAACTGCCATCCACACGTTCACCAGGTGTTTCTTAAAACAACAAGCTCTGCTGCAGCTTCAGGTTCGTCTCCTGATCTTTGTTTCTATGTTAAATCATCCAGCCACACGTCCTGTGATGTCTGGTATTTAAATGGTCAAATTTGAGGATATAATGTGACGTTTAAAACAGTAGATGGCAGTGCCTCGTGTGTCTGGTGTGGCCTCCGTTATCGTGTGTGTTGTCACGCTAACCGTTTCCTATTACACGCTACATTAGACATCCTCACCGACTGTATCGCTGAAGCACAGCCTCCCATTCGGAATTCCTCCTTTACACCCTTTAGATTTATTCCGTTTTCATATCTATGTTGACTTTGTGCTCTTTGATGTTTCAGACGGCTGCTTCTCTGAAGGACTTTTTCCCACAATCACCACAGAATCTCCTGGCCCCCCTCCTGACCACACCGTCAGGTCAGTCTAATCCAGATGTTTCCCTTTGGCATCAAACACAAAAAACAGATAGGTTTGCCCTGCAAATGGCTGCTTGTCCTCAAACTTCCGGCTTCGTAATGTTGTGTGCAATCGGTACTTTAATTCCATTTCAATGCCCGTCCATCGAAAATTCAGGTTTACATTGTTTCCTTAAACGCACCACTATGTGATATATGGTGGAGGAAAGCAGAAACAGAGCTTTTTCATTTTCTTCACTGTTCTGAGGGCAACATGTAAATAAAAAGTTTTTTTTTTTATTTGAATGTTAAACTATTACCGTTTCGATTTGAATAAATGTTAGTGTTTTTAAAAAAAAGATATGACCACTACAACTTAGCATGTTTTCTAACATTAACAACTTTATCATCATTTGTTTTCATATTTAAGTAAATAAAGTTTTATCTGAATTAGAAATGGAATAAAAAGACAACAGTACAGGACAATAAGTTACTGGTAAACTCGTGATTCATTTTAACCGCTTTAAAATGACCATCTTATAAATAGATTATTCCAGGGGTGCCCAACTAGTCCATCGTGGTCCACTGGTAGCCCACAAACTAATCGCAAGTCGACCGCCAGGTGTGTAGGTGTGATCGGATTGCCGGTTCAGGACCGGGCGGAGAGCGCCAGGGAAGCAGAGGCACAGACCATAAAAACAGTTAAAACATTATTTATTGAAATATACTAAAATGGCAGCCTTAAAATAGAGTTCACGTGTGGGGTTTAGCCCACCGGCACCTTCTTGTCCCGGGTCCGCCCTTTAAGGGCTCACATATCGTCCCGGGTCCGCCCTCTACGGACCCACTTTTCGTCCCAGGTCCACCCTCCATGGATCTTCTCATCATCCTTGGCCCGCCCTCTGCAGGCCCACTCTTCTCATATATACGTAGCAATTAGGGACTGCACCACTTCTTAGTGGCAGGTGAAGTAATTAAAATAATTAAGATAATTAAAAGATGTTAAAAACACAAGACATTTAAAACATGCTGAATAAAACTATAAAAAAAACAGGCAATAAAATACTCAACCTACCACATAGGGAAAAAAATGAACCAGGAGGTCAGTTTTGCCAACTCAGCGACTTGGATACTTTTTTAGCGAGTATTCAGACCCTCTGTCAAGTCTTTTTTTTTTTTTTTAAAGCGAAATTTAGTGGCTTTTTCCAGTGCTATAAGGAGATTTTTAGAGTCTGTGACGTGAAAGCATGTTGTTAAGCTTGTTCTCAATGAACAGCACCTGCTGCTTTGGTCTCTTCCAAGGCACTGCGCGGGTGAAGAATTTGTGTGTGTATTTGAGAGTGTGGGTTTGTGATGTTTATTGGTTGTGTGTTCTTTAAGACAAACTAGAGAAATGTGACATTAAGGCTCCAGACAAAATAGTTTATTGTATGTTGACAACAATTTCAATTTTAATCCAGATTTTCTTCTAAATGACAATTTTTTTTGAGAATAAACAGTTTAAACATTACAGATTTTTAATGCCGAGTTATCATTTGAGCATTGATTCTGACAACTGTAACACATGAATAAAAATACTCCCCTACACCCACCCTAAAAAAACACTTTGCACTACAAATAGAAATCAACCAAAAATGTTAAATCAGTATCAACAGTGGTCTCCAAAACCCACAAGTGATCTGGTCAAACTCAGAATAACCGGCCTCTTTGTGTCTCGTTCTTAATAATCAATACAGTTAAAAACTCCATAAATAATTAACTTAAGCTCAAGATTTTCCAAGAATCACCTAGAAAGTCTGAGTTGTTTGCTTCCTTCATCATGTTGCAGAAACTTAGAATAAAATCCTTAAACATTATTAACTATGAGTATAAAAACGATGGTTTTCAGAGGAATCTTTACTATAAGGTGAACGTTCACTGCAGCGCTGCTTATCAGTGCATGCCCAGACCGGCCTGTGGGCAGGAATTATTTACATGAATGGAGTCATTTAGGGACACACTGATGCTGAGCCAGAATTTAAAGTTAATTATTTGTGTTCCTGTTAGTCGAGGGGCTTTTTTTAAAACCTGTGAATTAATGGATGTGGCACCGTGTGAAAGGAAGAGAATTAAAGTTTAAACTCTCACTGGAGGAGTCCGAAATAAAACCTTTACTTTGTGTTTGTTAGAAGAGGTTCGAGGAAATAAGTCTTTGTTAAAATCAGTTTGGTAACTTGTCACGTTCGTGGGATTTTAGTGAAAAGTTTGATCTGAAGGTATTTTTACATTCTGTCAAACAGAAAACTGGCTTTAATGGGAAAACGTAAGACACGGATCTGATATTTAGGGGTATTTTAAAGTTGCGTCATCCGTTGATAATCGTGGGAGTTCTGGTCTAAAAATAACAAGTAAAGACAATAATTTTGTGTTTAGGCTTTAAAACTCTTTCTTCAAGGGCCCATCTCATGCAAAATGGACTTTCCAGAGTTTTCTACCTTGTAAGAGTGATGTCCGGGCCTTGTGTGTGTGTGTGTGTGTGTGTGTGTGTGTGTGTGATGTCCGGGCCTTGTATATGTCACCAAAGGGGTTTCTAGATTGATTTAGCCCGTTTTTCACAAATTGCTGTGGATTTCTGGAACGCTCAGACAAAACAACCAATGAGCAGATGTCTAAAGTATGACACATTTGACGTAGCCAGGACGGACTTCGCACACGCCCCCCTCCCTCCTCACCACCCGCCCGCCCTCCTCACCCGCCTCCACTCCGGCCTTACGCCCTCACAAACTCGCTTTCAACGTCCGATATACAGGCTGGTTCGCTGCTCTGCGTCTTTTTTATTTTCTTGCTTGAGACACGCTTTTTGTAGCTACGCACGGGTTTACGCCTGCCTTCCCCCTCCCGCTCAGAGATGGGCGGAGGAATAGCGGCTCAGAGAGAGCAGAGGGTGGAGCTTGTACTTTCTCAGGACGGGCGGGGGGATGAGCGATACCCGGCCTTTCTTAGTTACGGGTCTGTGACTGCGCTCCACCAAATCAATATATTTTCATAACTATGGTGTAATGCATGTTGCAAACCACACATTTTGCGTGTGCATGTGCAGAGGATACAATGTGAAAAGAGTTATTTTGCATGAGATGGGTCCTTTAAACACAGGTCCTTTAAACAGACTTCTTTCTTTTTCACACAGTCATTCACTTTCTCACTCTTTCGTAAGTTTAAATTGAATTGAAGAACTTTATTTTTCCCCGAAGGGAAGTTTGAGTGCTGCAGTGCTACGATTATACAATGTCGTACAACATTATTATTATTATTTTTTTGCTGTTGTGAGTAAAAGTTTAAAAGTTTGAAAGATTAAATATTTTGATCAAGGATGGCAGAAATGACTTTCTGTACCGTTCCTTTGAGCAGCAGGGCTGCAGGAGTCTGTTGCTGAAGCTGCTGATCAAATGGTCCAGGGTACAAACTTTTGTAGAAAAATAATATGGAGTTGAAACAGCTCTCTGTGTGTGAATGACAGACTGAACTAGAGATGTTGGTGTTTATTTTCTGCTAAAAATGTTATAAAAAAAATCTATAGTTTATCTTGTTTTATAACGTTTTGTTACAAATTTTTTTTTTTTAATTCCTTCTTCTTTCCTCATTTCCCTTTACGGGTCGCCACAGCAAGTCAGTTTCTTCCATCTAACCCTATCTCCTGCATCCTCTTCAGTCACACCAACTATCTTCATGTCTTCCTTCACTGTATCCATGAACCTCCTCTTTGGTCTTCCTCTAGTCCTCTTTCCTGGTGGTTCCAAACCCAGCATCCTTCTTCTGATGTACTCTCTCTCTGTCCTCTGCACATGTTCAAACCATCTCAGTCTGGTCTCTCTGACTTTAAAACCTCTAACATGTGCTGTTCCTCTGATCCTGTCCATCCTGGTCACTCCCAGAGAGATCCTCAGCATCTTCATCTCTGTTACAAACATCTTTGTTTCCTGTCTTTTACTCAGTGACACTGTCTCTAGACCAATCAGCATGGCCGCTCTCACCACGGTTTTGTACACTTTCCCTTTCATTTTATCTGAAACTCTTCTATCACACATCACACCTGATAGTTTTCTCCACCCGTTCCAGCCTGCCTGCACACGCTTCTTCAATTCTTTTCCACACTCTCCATTGTTCTGGACTATTGATCCTAAGTACTTAAAATTTTTCTAAACTGCGTCTTAGAGTCCGAAAAGAGTCGTTGTTGTTTCGACTCAAAACCTTAAAGTTTAGAAACCTAAACTTGACTTTGATCCCAGAACATAATCAGCTACGTACCGTCTAATTCTAGTCTTCATTTCTAAAGTTTTTTTATGTGTATGAATGTATGAGTTGTCGTACATTTAATCCTGCATCGTGTCGTTTAAAAGTGCCTGAAAGTCCTTCGTTTTGGATTGTGAGTTGTAATTTTTTTGTACAGATGTGTGAGGCTCGTTATGTAACTTTTGGCAAAGCAGGAAATAAATCATTAGTGAGTAATTACCTTTTAACTGGTTGTAAAAAGGTTTAGGTTTGGCAGCTTTAAACATGCTGGTGCTTGTGAATATCTTCCTGCAGAAATGCCTCCGGAGGCTCAGAAAAACCACCTGAAGCTGCTGAGTGTCTCATTACAGAGACTGACAGCCGAGGAAGAGGAGGAAGACACGGGCGGCAGGTAAAAGAGAGGAAGAATGCTTGTGTGCTTTTCTTATTGCCATTATTAACTGTCGAGGAGGTGGCGAGCAGTCGGTTTCCTCCTGAAAAGTGGAACAAATTAAATTCTTTCAGCCGGTAAAAACAGGTCATTTAGCTTCATACAAAAGCACAAAATGTCATTTTGAAGTGGATTGAATTCACTTTTTTTACTAAACTAACAAACGAAATAAGATTAAAAAAAATATTATAGCAGACGAAGCTCGAGGAGCTTCAGCTTAAAACGTAGAGAGAGGACCGAGTTCATAAAGCAAAGTTTAAAAACCTCCCCCACATATTCCCTGAGAAGGAGGAGGTGGCTCGGGCATACGGAATGGGATAATTTATTATGATTTGGAATAAAAAGACAGGTCATATTTTCCTCTTTACACTCCTGCTGCAGTTGAAAGGGTGGGGCTGCTCACACTCTGGGATGACAGTGATGGCGAGCTGAAGATCCAATCAGTGCATCTAGACATTTCTTGTAAAACTTGTCCAAAAACATAAAAAAAAAGTACCAATTTCTAGTGAAAATGTTGTAGAGCTGCGCCACCTAGTGCCTTTCATTTCACTTCAACAACTAGGTCAGGGGTTGCAGGCATTGGGTTCTAATACACCCTGTAGTCTCCATGGGACGTCTCAAAAACCAGTGAGGAAATAAACCAAGGAAACCAATATGGCTACCTGGATAATCTGAATAAATAGTCCAAATAAAACCACTTCCTGTTTCAGCACTTCAAAATAAATCTGTTTTAAAAAAATAAAAGAACAAAATGTCATTTAAAGACACTTTTTTCACTGGATTTTAGACACTTTGCATCAGATTTTTTAAAAAACTATATCTATGAAAACAACATTAGATGAAGAGCCATGTGAAGACGAAGAAGGAGGAGGTCTACATGAAAAACTGAGACCCCCTAAACCAGGGGCTAAAACCCCAGCACTTATTTAACCTGCTTGTGTTTTAAATTTGGTTAATTATTGAGCATTTTATCTTCGATGTAATGAAGTTTTTTTCCCCGTCTCTTTGTTCCAGCGGGCAGCAGAGAATCTTTGAGGCCTGGTTCCTGTTGGTTCAATCTGCTCACTGGGTGCACGCAGCGTACCAGCTGCTGCTCACATCTGGATCAGAGCTCAAAGGTTATCTGCTTTGGCTGCTGACCTTTTACCATCATCCAACCAACAGGTGGCACCACAGAACCGTATGTTTGGTGGGTTATTTATTTATTTATCTGTCTGTCGTCTTTTTCTGTAAAAATCAAGCTGGGATTCTAAATATAGAAAGTTAATTCAAACTTGGATAATGTTCACATCTGGAAGATGTTTCGGTTAAATAACCAGTTTACCTGCCTGAATACCGACTGGTGTCTAAAACCTCGACGGGTTAAAACAGACTTTACTGTAACTTTTTTAGGTTATTTATCACTAAAAGAGATCAAAAAACATTTTTTTGTTTCTTTTTTTTTTCTTGCGACTAAAATTATTTTCAAAACTTGCTGCGGATTTTTTTTCTTTTTAAACAAGATTTTCATTCATTTTCTGAACAAAAACAAGCAATAAGAAGTTGTCCATTACCTCAAATTAATAGAGATTGTGTTGAATAATTCTAACCTCTGCAACGTCCATTGTTTACGACCTTAAACATACCGTAATTTTACAGCCATAAGGCGCATATAAAAGTCTTAGATTTTCTTCAAAATGAGCGGTGCGCCTTGTGTGTGAGAAAAGGCGGACCTAAAAGAAAACGCGGTGCCCGCGAGGCGGACCTGAAAGAAAACACATGAGAACGTTAAGGAGTGAAGTGTGAGCGGTGTGGGAGCGATGGATGACCGAAGGAGACCACAGCTTCATGAAGGGTGGAAGGCAGCGCCGGGCGAGTTACGCTACAGTTTGCCAATGAATTGTAGATGCTTGAACTAACGTGTCTGCTGGTACTGTTATCCGAGCTTTCGCAAAAGCTGGTATCCTTTCTGAGGAGCTGCACAGGACAGACAGTGACTTTGACAGCGAGGAGCGAAGTGGACCTGCTCTGTTGGATTTTGCGCAGCTGTTTGATTCCAAAACAGAGGATGAGGACTTTGACGGATTTGAATAAAGACTATTACCGGTAATGTGCTTGTTTAGTATCGTTACTACTTAAATAAAATACAACCAAACTCAGTTTTGCTCTCGATCTATTTTTTAACACGCACATTTGCATGCTTGTGTGTGTGTTATTGTAAAGCGGTGTGTGACTGAGACTGCGCCTTTTCGTACGGTGCGCCTAATGGTCGTGAAATTACGGTAAATCTGTGGACACGGATCAGGAACTACGTAGATCGTAGGCTGACCAAGTGTTTGAGACGGTGTTTATGCCACTAAAACTGTGACAAATCATAGGCGTAAATCAACTTAAAATCAAATCCACTCCAAGCAGACCTCTAGAACTCCAAATTAGGATGTGATTCATATGCATTGTTCCTCCAATGAGCCGGCGGCATCTGAAAATTCTTCATGAAAATTCTTCGTGCTGCCACGGTGTTGTCTCCACGTTTCTAAAGACAGGTCATTGGTGCTTCAAAATGTCAAATAAAAAGAAGATTACGTGTTAAATTATAAAGTAACATAAAATAATCATTTCAAATCTAATGAAACTATTAATTCAAATACTTGGCAAATTAAAAAAAGAGGGTTTGTGGAGAATGAAGGATTCTAAAAGTTAGTTTTTATTCTTGAACTAATTAAACTCAGAACCTTCCTGTTCTTAAACTTTCCTTCTTGGTGAGGAAAAAAAAGAAGAAACCTGATGGGGATCCATATGAAGGAGGGATCCCCGTCCAGTATATCTGACTCCACAGCAGCTGGACTTAATCTGGGGGAACGGGGTAGAAGAACTCAGAGATGAGACGAAAACCACAGGAACGCCAGGAATCACCCGAAAGTGATGTGAATACATCAAGCCGAAGATCCTGGTCGAGGCTTCGAGTCGCTGCTGCTTTTAATACAAAATAAATCTTAAAAAAAACACGCCGGCAACAAGATGGTAGTTTTTTTTAGTGAAATGTTGTGTCTGATGTGTTTTAGGGGGAGTCCAGAGAACTTTTGGATCATCTCCACATGCTTGTTTTCACTAGTCCTCCTCCAGCGGACACGCTGCAGCCCCTCATCACTCTGTTAACTAAACCTCAGCCTTCGCTCACCCTCTCTATCCTGCTCCATTTCCTGGTTTTCAGTCAACCAACGGATTCCAGAAGACTTCTACAGACGGTGAGGAAAACGCTCTGAATCATTGAACATTTTGATATTCAGTCCACCAGAATTTTCTTGTGAAAATCTGACGCTTCAGTCGGACTCCAGAGTTTGAACGTGCGTATCACTCTCTCCTTCATCCAGGTACTGGATCAGTCTTCTCTCCTCCATGAAGCAGTTTCTGTTCTCTGCTGGTTGCAGCTCCATCTGGACGAGTCAGGCTGCTCAACAAGCGACAAAATTCACCAGAGGATCAAAAGGCTTCTTGACGTAATCGACACTCACATACACCCAGTAGAGGTTCACATACTGGATTAAAACCAATACTCATTTCATCACCTTCAATCTTTTGGACATTCCAACATAGTTTAACACTTTTTTGTTTGTTTCTGGGTGTTTTTTGTTCTTTTTTTATAGTAAAAGTAAGAAAAATTTTGATGTGTTTGTATAAAGTGTAAAAAATAAACTTCTATTATTTTACATCCTGAGGCTCCGTCGGGTCGTTTAGTGCTTCTTTTTCATTTTAATGGGAGATTGATGTAATTCAGGGGTGGGCAATTAATTTTTATCAAGGGCCGCATGAGAAGCCTGAATTGTGTCAGAGGGCCACCAACTTTCTTTCATTCATAGATTTCATACATAGCTGGTACTGATAATCAGAAGAATAAAGCAGTCTGTAAATATGTATATTAGGTTATGTGAAACTTTGCTCTATTGGTTAAATAAGAAAAACAATTATTGAACCAGTGCAATTTATTTTAATTTATTTTGAAAATACGGCATTCGTTATCAACTTTTCTTTTCTTGGGGTGTGCCGACATTTTGTGGATAACTTGGCGAACAGCATCACCTTCACTCACACACGTGTCGTCGCGAGTAAAGGTGCTACGTTTACGACGTGCATACGTAGCGACGTAACGCTTTTCAAAATAAAATTTCAAAATAAAAGTAAAAAAAAAAAGTTTCATTTATAGTGTTTATGATTGGCCTCATGCGGGCAGGACAGGGACGTACAAAGGGCCGGATGTGGCCCGCGGGCCTTAGTTTGCCCAGGTCTGATGTAATTCATGGAACTTGGGAAAGAAAATATTTTCCACTTTTAAACAGAAAACAACAAGTTGTTGTTTCTAAGTGTTTTAACAATTTTTAAAATAGCAACAAAAATTTGATCTTAAGTTACCATTTAAACGTTTCCTCTGCTCTAAGGTGTTCCTCAAGGCTCGACACTGGGTCTCCTGCTGTTCTCGTTCCTCTCGGCAACATCATTTCCACCAAATCCATCAGTTCCACTTCTCACTCCACACTCAGCTGCTGTCTGATCCACATCAAAACATGGCTTCAAACACAACTTCTTCAAACTCAGCTGTGATAAGATCGACGTTAGCCTCAGAAGCATCACATAATCTGGTCCAATTTCTCAGCTAAATTTCAACAGCAGCGGACTTTCTCCGTCACCAATCATCTGAAACCTTGAGATTTTCTTTGACACCAATCATTCATTTGAACATCACGTCAACCACAGACTGTAACGTCTGTTTTTTGTCTGTTTTTCCACCTAAAAACACTCCACCCGTCTCTGCTCATCCCTCCTTTTTTCACTGCTTAACCTCTCATTGAAGCCTTCGTTTCCTCCTGTTAGATTATTTTGGTACTTCCTTCAAAACCAAAGCAAGTTGTGATGTCTGACTGTCCCACTGGTCGTAAAAAAAAAAGATCTTTGTTTTGCTTCCGTCCGTTTTGTTCCATCATCTTCCGCTTGTTCCGGGGTCGGGTAGCGGGGGCAACAGCCTCAAACGGGCAGCCCAGGCGTCTCTCTCCCGAGCTGCATCCTCTAGCTCACCTGGAAGGATCCCGAGTCGTTCCCCGACCAGCTGTGAGACATAGTCTCTCCAGCGGGTCCGGGGTCTGCCCCTTGGTCTCCTCCCGGTGGGACGTGCCCAAAACACCTCGCCCGCGAAGCGCTCGGGGGCATCCTGACCAGATGCCCGAACCACCCCATCTGGCTCCTCTCGACCTGGAGGAGGAGCGGCTCGACACCGAGTTACTCCCGGATGGCAGAGCTCCTCACCCGATCTCTGAGTGAGAGCCCAGCCACCCTGCGGAGGAAGCTCATTTCGGCCGCTTGTACCCGCGATCTCATTCTTTCGCTCACCACCCACAGCTGGTTACCATGGTGAGGGTTGGAACGTGGATCGACTTGTAAATCGAGAGCTTTGCTTTTCGGCTCAGCTCTCTCTTTACCACGACGGACCGATGCAGCGTTCTAGTTATTGCTGATGCCGCACTGTTTCGCAAGCTGCCCAAACGAACGTAGAAGAATCTCTGTTTTTTTTCTTCTCGGCAGAAACAATGAGGGCTTTAGAAACAGAGCAGCCAGAGGTTTAGAAGTTATTTTTTAAAAAAATCTTGGATTTTAACTAATTAAACATAAAGTTTTGCAAAAGTTAATTATAAAATTTCATAACATCTATTATTTCAATTTTACACAAGTTTGTTCTGTTTTTTTTTTTTTTTTTAAAGAATCCCGGCAGTAAAAACAGAATTTATGAATCTTAAAACTAACTCATGTAATTTTTTATTAAATCTTTGACTTCCAGAAATAAATGACCACCTAGTGATGGAAGAAAACATGTAACCCAAACACAGACACGCAACACGGCATGCAGATCAGACTTTATGTGACCCCAGAAAACCTGGGGTGTTCCTTTAAATTCTTTCTCCGGTCTTCAGAATGTTTTTCATAAATAAAAAACAGACAAATGATCATATTTCACTGATTTATTTACTAAAAAATATTTACATACCAAGTGATTTTCGAGAGGACTCTGATTAAAAAAAAAAAAAGTTTTTCTTTTTAAAGTGTAGCTTCAGCGCTGCACATCTTCTCTTTTCCTGCAGGTGGCGTCACAGCAGGTCTCTTGGTCCTCTGGATCTGATTTGCTGCAGAACGGACCGGACTCCTGTTCCTGCTGAACTGAGCCAGTGTTTCTATAGGACTGATTATCAGCTCAGTAGGCACAGGAGTCCCAGCACAAAAAAATTATAAGCATTTCTTCACCTCCATGTTTCCTTTTTAGTTCCTGTAAAAAAAAAAAAAAAAAAAACAGTGTGAAAAAATATCTGTTTATTTTAACTTCATTCTTTTATGAACAGGAAGTCATTTCCTCTGCATTAGTTTGGAATAAATCATCTCTGATAAGTATTCCTCTCTGTTCACACACACACACAGACACACACACAACCTAGTCTGTTCCGTTAAATATTGAAAACAAAATTAGAAGCTTAAGAAGGAGGGAGAAGGCGCTCAGAACACCTCACCAGCGAGGCAATTAGGAAGCATCCTATCCAGATGCCCGAACCAACCCATCTCTTTTCGACCCGGAGAAACAACGGCTCTACTTTGAGCTCCTACCTCTATCTCTGAGTGAGAGCCCATTCACCCTGCAGAGGAAGCTCATTTCAGCTGCTTGTATCCATGATCTCATTCTTTAAGTCACCATCAACAGCTGGTTACCATGGTGAGGGTAGGAACATAGATCCTGGTTACCATGGTGACGGTAGGAACGTAGATCCTGGTTACCATGGTGAGGATAGGAACGTAGATCCTGGTTACCATGGTGAGGGTATGAACGTAGATCTTGGTTACCATGGTGAGGGTAGGAATGTAGATCCTGGTTACCATGGTGAGGGTATGAACGTAGATCTTGGTTACCATGGTGAGGGTAGGAACGTAGATCCTGGTTACCATGGTGAGGGTAGGAACGTAGATCCTGGTTACCATGGTGAGGGTAGGAACGCAGATCCTGGGTACCACGGTGAGTTTAGGAACGAAGATCCTGGTTACCACGGTGAGGGTAGGAACGTAGATCCTGGTTACCATGGTGAAGGTAGGAACGTACATTCTGGTTACCACGGTGAGGGTAGGAACGTAGATCCTGGTTACCATGGTGAGGGTAGGAACGTAGATCCTGGTTACCATGGTGAGGGTAGGAACGTAGATCCTGGTTACCATGGTGAGGGTAGGAACGTGGATCGACTGGTAAATCTAGAGCTTAGTGATTATAATTTTTGCACCAACTTAAATCATTTCGTTTGTGGTTAAACACGTTTTTTTTTCAGCTTAAAGAACATACTGTACAGTGACTGCTTAAGCAAGGCACTTGTTTGTCTCAGCAGGGATTAGAACCTTACAGGAAACCCTGCGGTGGACAAAATGATCAGGAACCGGACGTTACACTCAGGACCACAACGTGCCAGTCTGAACTGCAGACATCGATACAGCTTCATGTTGGAAAATGTGGTTCGATGTTGTTTTTTCTTTCGTTCTCTTTTTTAATCTGGACATTGAGTTTGGTAAAAAACTTTGATGGTATTCTCACAACACAGATCATCTTTATACCGACCACAACCTTCTTCACCTACGAGACTGAGTAAAAGCAGCTGATGTTCAATCCAAACATGTCCAGTAATGTGACCTCCTATTTGTGACAGGTCACTGGAACTGTGTTGAAGATTTTCATCTTTTGATGCTTCGTCTGCAGCCTGAAACTCGTTAGAACTGGTCTGCTTTCTGGATCTGAGCCGCCGCAGGGCAGATTAGATCAGAAATCAATACAGATCAGCCTGGAATGCTGGAGCGACGTCTCCAAAGTCATTTTAGTTTCTCACCTGAGGAGGATTGTTATCATTATCATCTTTTTAAACAGCTGTGAAAAGAACGAGCTGACCCTGATCTACGAGGCCAGCAGGTTAACCGGCCTGATTCCACACCTCCCAGGAAAAGCTGACAGGACTTTGAATCTCATCGTTTAGCACCCGGCAATCCTCCCGGCCGAGTTAACGGAGGTCAGACTGAAACGGACTTAATGCTGCAGGTGGGGTTTTTTTTTTTTTGCACATTTACGGAATAAAAACAATCTGATCTCAGCTCGAAATAAAAGAACTTCATCTAAATAATTAACTTAAGATGTCGTTCTAAAGGCGTCCATGGTTACGACCAAACCGTGAGCACTCGAGATGGTTTCACATGAATTACTAAATAGTTTAATACATGAACAACAATTAAAAACTCATTTTAACTAGTTTTTTTTTTTTTACTAAATACAGACTTCTGAGGCGCATTCCCATGATAATCACTTGGTCTAAACAGCCTGACCAATCAGTTGGCTGCTCAGAGTCCCCCCAAAACAGACTGTGTGTGAGGTCACCATGTAAACTGATAAAAACAGAGCTAAAAATGGAAAGAAAATCCAATTAAAGATGTCAATATTGTGATATGGATGTATCATACAGCTTCATTTCAGACAGGAGGGGGTTCCATTCTTCACGCTGAGTAAATCTGAACATGTTTACATGGCGGTGCGCTCGTCATGCTCTCCTCAGGTGCAGAACTTAGCCACTGTGAACAAAGAGGAGATCAGTCACTGTTCACCAATCAGCTAAGCTCTGCGTCTGCGTGGAGAGAAGGAACACCGTTCACTCTGAAGAGATCGCCAGAGGTCCTGGTCGCCATGGCAGCCGGCCGGGTCGGGGATGTGTGGTAATCCCTGGCAATGTGATTTTTATCATAAGTCACAAATCAGCACGCCAGGAACCCTCACAGCCCCGACATGAAGGAGGGAACATGTAACCCCCCCACATCACCTGGAGATGTTCCCCTTCTAGACCCCACGTTCTGCACGCACGACTGCCCAGCCGATATGCCCCTCATTAGCTGGATCAGGAGGGATTCCAGAGGCATGTAGCGGGCGGAGAGAGCGAAGGGTACCACTGCATTCTTTTAAAACGTTTAAAAACACAGAGGAATCATGTGTGTGTGTATGTGTGTGTGTGTGAAAAACAAAAACACAAAGTTCTGGAAGGTTTATAGTTTCTTAAGAACTCAAACAGACGAGTGGATTAGATTCATTTAGGATCGTTTTGTCTGACGACGAGAGAAGAAAACATCTCCCAGAAGAAAGGACTACAAATCTTATTAAAAAGAACTACATTTCCCTTCAGGAAGAACTGCACCGTCACTCCTTGTCGTTTTTGTGCCTCGTTTTGACTTTATTTGTTCCAAACTTAGTCAAATAAAAGTGTGAAGTTCACCTTTTTTTAAAGGACCATTTCCTCCACCACTCTGCGTGCTGATTGGTCCATTTCCTCTTTGACTAATGAGAGGCATCGGTGAGCCAGAGCCTGCTGGGTGTGGTCCTCTTGAAGCATTAGCTCACCGTACAGGTACACACCCATCGCCTGCAACACACACACACATCAGTCCACTCTCTCTCTCTGTGTCCTGCTCGACCATCCAGGTGTGTTTACCTGATCATGAAGCAGGAAGTGCTCCACCTGTCTGTAGGCTGGAGAATACGCGTGTTTCACCACCAGCTCGCACCATCGGTGTCGTACCTGAAACAAATCAAACTGGATTTAAGAAGCAGTTCAGAAAATGAATCAATGGATGTGATTTTAGACCAAAAGTGGAAGAAAAAATAAAAGGAACCTTAGCTGATTCAAGTTAATAAGGCAGGGTACACCCCAAACAGGTCGCTTGTCTAGAGCGGAGCCTCACACACACACACACACACACACATACACACACATTCCTTGGGGCAATTTCATAGAAGACAATCAACCTAAGATGTAGGTTTTTGGAGCATGGGAGGACACCGGAGAAAATACACACATACAAGGGGAGAACATGCAAACTCTACACAGAAAGGTCAGTTATTCAAGCCTCATCCTCGCGCGCGATTCATCACTTATAGAAAAACAAACGGTGCCCTGAATCACCCCCAAAATTTAATCTCTTCTTCATCTTATGTTGTAGATAAATCCTGAAAATTCTATGAAAATCCACCCAGAACTCTTTGAGTTATCTTGTTCTCACACGCACACACGCACACACACACACACACACACACACACACACACACACACACACACACACACACACACACAAAACATGACAACATTCATTCATTCATCTTCTGAGTCATCCATCCTTATCAGCGTTGCAGGGGTGCCGGAGCCTATCCCGGCTGATTCATGGTAAGAGGCAGGGTACACCCAAAACAAGGTCACCAGTTCATCGCAGGTCACACGCACGCACGCACACACACACTCATTCTTAGAGGCAATTGTATAGAAGACAATCAACCTAACATGTATGTTTTAGGAGGAAACCCACACATGCACGGGGAGAACATGCAAACTACACACAGAAAGACCAGTGTTTCAAGCTTCGTTCCCACCTGGAACTCGAACCCCAACCTTGCCATGAGGCCACTGTCCTAACCTCTGTACCACCGTGCTGCTCACACTGACTACATGAGGAAAAAATATTTATATAAAAAGTTTTACTAAAATTACAAACCAATAAAAACGTGTTAATTGTTCCAGTTTTTTTTAATATAAAACATTCCATTTATATTCTATAAAAATCTTCATGTGTGTGCTCACGGTCACGTATGATGTAGTCTTATTAAAATCTACCTCTATGATTTTGAACCAAAAGTGTTTTTAAATCAATTCAAGTTTTCTTATCGTCACAGAGTGAGCAGCGTGAAATATTGACAAATTATTTCATTTCAAATTTCAAAAGAGACACAAATTCCAACAAAACAAATGTATTTAAAATGTCAAGATAATTCCCTTTAATTACTGAGTATAATTAATGTCAAGAAATTTTATTCATAGTTTTAAAGTTAAAACCAGAACGTAGATTATTTCTAATGGAAAGAAAAATGTATATTTTGTCAATATTGTGCAGCTTTAGTTTTCAGCATGTGGATGTGGTGTGTGTGTGTGAGAGAGTGTGTTTTACTGGAAATGTGTGTTAAGTGTGCGTGAGAGTGTGTGTTTTCCTGTAAGTGTGTGTGTGTGTGAAAGCTGATGCTCGGCCTCTCCTCCCAGAGGATCAATAGGAGCTCTGTTGCCGCGGTTACAGGAGAGATCAGAGACTGGCTCTGTCCGTGCCACGCCCATCATCCTTCATCATCTGCTGTGTGTGTGTGCGTGCGTGCGTGCGTGTGTGTAGGAAGATAGATGATGATAAAAAAAAGAGAAAGAATTGATAAAAAAGAATGTTTTCCTGCTTCAATTGGATTTATGCAAAAACCCACTTTTTTTGAGGGTTTTATTTTGTTTGAATTTTATTTCCACATCAAAAACATTCAAGTGCTTTGTTTTTATTTTATTTTGTGCATTTTTGAGAAATTTACAAGTTTTTCTGTCCAGAATTAAGAAGCCAAAAAAAGCAAACATCAGGTTGTTCTGCACAGAGCAGGCGTGACTAGTTGGGGAGTGAGAAGATGGGGGAATATACGACGTCAAGCACCAGATGCCAACTCTAACCTCCCAGACTAGGTCATCCCAGCTCTCTACTTTATAAATGTCTCTAAATTAAGTCGCTGATAAACAATAAAAGTTTTTCACAAAGTTTACCAGATGCTACGTGTCCCATCGACCATCACAGCGTCTGGTGTGTTTACCGTTACCGTGCGGTGAGTCTGGATCTGGAAGTCTCAGTCTCAAGGTCATTCTCTCCCACCTTTGGAGGTGTTTCCCACTTTGACCTTGGGGTTTACAGCTCATAGTCCTTCAAAATATTCTAGTATAGTATCCCAGCCACCTGGTTCTGGTGTTTCATGTATGCCTATTCAATACACATGTTTATATAATCTATATGTGTGTGTGTGTACAGTACATGGACCCTCCAGGATAAGCTTTGGCCTTCTGGCCCGTACGACCCCAGCAGCTGTTCCTTGCACTGGGTTACATTCCTGGGGAGAGCCCTGGGGCAAAGCAGCTGCCTGGTGCCCCTCGTATGCCCCCCAACTCCACCCGGTCTCTTTTTTTTTTACTATGTTTCCTCTGGTAGGGCCTCTCTCTCTCCTCTCTCTCTACAGGGCATGCAATTACACAGTGACATTCTTTCATTTATTACTGCACCCCCAACCCTCCTTCTCACTCCCCCAACCACTAATTCCAACACACAAACTGTTGCTCAAGCACTACTCTATGTGTGTGCGTACCGTGACAAACTAAAGCATGCAGAACTGAGGCGGGATCACACCTCGGTCTTCAGGAGGAACCGATGTTTTACTTTTTAAAGACTTGGATTAATTCTAGATAAAATCTATCGTTCTTTCTCCTCATCAACGTTACGTCCGTCCGGTCCGGTCCACTCTCATGCTGCTCACACTTCTTTAGTCCATCTTGAAGATGTTTGTTGATAAAAAGTTTGAGAAGATGTTTAGTTGGCGGACACCGATGCGGCGCCGCCATCGGAAAAGCCATTAAAAAAAATCGAACGGAGCATTTGGAAATAATTTCTAAATATTAATGATGGAAATATAATGAGAAGATGTTGGTTGTCGATCCGTACGGCGTCCGCCGTTGGGTTTTATAATCTGTGGATGAAACTATTAAACCAGGTTTGATCTGATTTCTTGGAATCTACTCGTTAAATTGATCAAAATTTTTGTTTGAATTATCCTTAAGTATTTTTTTTTCTTTCTACCGAACTGAAACCAAAAAATGACAAAATCTCTTTTTTATCTTCGAGATCCAAGAAAATTTTCTAAGCAGAGAAGTTTTTTTGAAAAGCTACTTTTAAAAGTTCCATCTCATGAAAAAATAAAGTTTTTTCCTTCATAATAATAATGATGTATGACTAGAATTTATTAAAATAATTCCGTTCTTTCTGAACAACTTGTTGAGTATTCCTGCCCTCTTCTCCTGTGACGACCAACCAGCAGATGCAACTGATGACGCCCCAGCTCAGACAGGCCTAGTCTCCCACATTGGGCGGGGGACACCTGCAACAAGAACCTATTTCCCGCTCAACCGCCAATGCTAATAAAACTCCTGCGTGATGTACACTCTAGTGCCAGAGTGCCTAACCAGTCGATTGCAGTCGACCACCAAGTGTGTAGGTAAAAAAATGAAAACTCTGTATTGTTAATCCGACGACTTAGACGCTACATTTAGCGAATATTCAGGCCCTCTAGTCACTAGAGTCGCTAAAATTTCCGACTCTTTTTTCTTTTAAAGCGTTAATCTCACTCAGAGATCGAGTGAGGAGCTCTGCCATCCGGGAGGAGCTCGGTGTCGAGCCACTCCTCCAGGTCGAGAGAAGGCAGATGGGGTGGTTCGGGCATCTGGTCAGTATGCCCCCCGAGCGCCTTGCTGGTGAGGTGTTTTGGGCACGTCCCACCGGGAGGAGAACAAGAGGGAGACACCGAACCTGCTGGAGAGACTATGTCTCCCAGCTGGCTGGGGAACGACTCGGGATCCTTCCAGGGGAGCTGGAGGATGCAGCTGGGGAGAGAGAAGCCTGGGCTTCCCGTCTGAGGCTGTTCCCCCCCGTCCCGGCCCCAGATAAGCAGAAGACGAGGGAACGGAACGTCAATCTAGTGGCTTTTTCTAACATTATTGGAGAGTTTAGGAGTCTGTGACTTGGAAGCAAGCTGTTAACTCTGGAATCAATAAGCAGCACCTGGTGCTGCTGCAGCCCCTCCCTCTACCAAAGCGCTACATGCGCACAGATACTAATGTGTTGTAACACGCTACACGCAACAATCAGATGCACTTTAAAGTCATCTGATTTCACTTCAGAAGCCGTTTTATTTCCAACAATAAGCCGGTTTTTCTGTTAAAAACGTCTGCTTTAAATCCAGTAACTCCAGATTATTCTGAGGAAATCTTTTTCTCTTCATGTGTGCACGCTGCCTCGGCCAGTAAAGCTGGCAAAGTTAGACAGTACGGCCTGTGTCAGTGACAGATGGCCCTCTCCTCCCACACACACACACACACACACACACACACACACACACACACACACACACACACATGCTAAAGGTGGTAAAAACATCTCACATCACATGAGGCTCATATAAAAGGAAGCAGACTGAAGTCACGCTCTCTCTCTCTCATACATGCAAACACATGCCCGGTCTTACACACATATTCACGGTCACACAAAGCGACCTGAAACACACACAGCTGCTAATAATACTCAAGCCAATCAGAGCTTCCAGCATAAATCAGCAGAGGTAGAAACAGCCAGAGGGTCGACCGGGTGATCCCTGCTCAGCTAAACACAGAGATGATGATCTGAACTAGAGAGAGAGGAGGAAAACAGAGAGACACGTTCACAAGAAAAACTAAACCTGAAGAAGTTCTTGTGAAGGAGATGGTTAACGTTAGGACCGGTTCATTGCTGTTAGCCAGGTGTGTGTGGTGTGTGTGTGATTCCTGTGCCAGACCCTAAAAACATGCTAATGTTTGTTACCTTAGATTTTTATATTTACCAGAAAAATATATGGGTTAAAAGTACATTTATTTAGTTTCACTTTTTGACATTGTGAATTCCCTCCTCCTCTCGCTCTCTGCTTAATCCTGCCTGCCAGGCGCGTACACGACACTGCAAAGTAGTGTAGTCAAAGTATACGTAGAGACCAGTTGGTGTAAATCAGGGGTGCCCAACCTTTTTTGACCCAAGATCTACTGGTCTCAGGAGGACTGGTAGACCTCCTGAGATTTACCAGTCCACAACCACACACACACATATACACTGACATCTACCAGACCCATGTTACCATCGCAAACCCCAACAGATCGTTTCCAGCCTGCTGTAACTACCCCTACAACACCATTTTGTTACATACGTACACACTCACAGCGCTTTGCGAGGGGGAGGGGCCACAGCAGCACAGCGGGCTGCTTATTGATTACAGGTTTAATAACGTGATTTCACGTCACAGACTCCAAAAATCCTCCAGTAACAGCAGAAAAGACGCTAGATTGACACTTTTTTGGAAAAAGAAAAAAAAGAGTCCCTAAATTTTAGCAACTCTAGCGGCTGACTTCAGGGCAGATGTCACTGTGAGCCTGGCGTCAACTAATTTATTTTTTTTCTTAATGCCATGCGATCTACCCATAATGCCTTTGCGATCGACTAGTCGATCGCGATTGACGTAACGGGCGCCCCAGTGTAGATTCTCAGTGACTCAGGTGAAGATGAAAAAGAAAAAAAAATGTAAAAAAAAAATCAGCTGGACAAAGTTTCTGGTCTGGTTTTGGGGTTTTCAGAGAAGCTGAAAAAAATCTTCCACAAACAAAACATTACTGTTAATTTCAAACCAGGGAACATCTTGAAGCAAAGACTGATCCACCCTAAAGGACAAGACACCCAGAAACAGAGTGACGTTGTATGTCTGGTAACATGCAGCTCCAATACGGATTTGGAAGGTCGAAATTTCAGTTAGTTTTACTGACATTAAGAGCCAATTTTTTTTATGATTCCATTCATTAGTTTATTATCAATTGAATTTTTTTAAAATGTTTTTATCTTTATTTTTTGATGCCTGTATTAGAATAAAATTCTCCATAAAAGCAGATGGGTTTCATCCAGACAACAGGATGAGTTACAGTTTGTGATTTGGTCTGTTCGATGTCTGCAAATTTAACGGCTAAAGTTAGTAAAGTGTGTGTGATTTAAATCTAAACATGTTAGTGCTGAATGTGTGTGTGTTTAATGCGACTGCCAGACTGTGTGTGTGTGAAAGCGAACATGTGAGCCTCGTTACACACACCGCTGCTCCAACAAAACAGCTCATAGAAAAAAATGGAAGCAGTTAAAAAACTAAAGATGGATCAGATTTTACTTTTTAAGACAAGTTTTGTGTTAATGACGGAAGTTAGGTTTACACGTTAAAAACACACACACACACACATACACACACACATAGTGAAGCCTACACATGGAAACACATGCACTTAAATACATTCACATACAGACGAACCCACACATGCACACACATGTAAATACTGTGTTGAACGGAACAAAAAAAAAATTACGGTTTGATTCATTTGCAGCACAAAATGCAAAACATTTAGCCCGATGTTTGATTGTGTTTATTAATTGTGTTTTATTAAAATAAAATAAAAAAATCTCCTCAAACGAGCAAAACATTTTAAACCAAAACAATCATAAAAAATTTTGTTGAATCCTGAGAGGACGAAACAGGTGAATGTCATGTGACTTTTTCAGAAAAATTGTGTTAACACTAAACAAAACTTCAACTGAATCTGGTTTTAGATTCTACGTTCGAGATCAAGAGGATCAAACTCAAACACCCGGTGGGGCCAAAATTCAATCTGGGACAAAGTATAAGAACAACATTGATTTTTCTTGAAAGTTTTCTTCATATAAAACAAGACTTTTTATATGAATCGAGAAAAATAAAGCTTAAATAAACTGGATAAAAACAATAGTATTGAGATACCAACAAATTAAAGATACCAAAACAGGAGCCAAGCATTCTGGGATTTGTAGTTTTGCTACATGCACCAGCGAGGCGCTCGGGAGGCATTCCAAGAAGATGCCTGTACCACCCCATCTGGCATCTCTCAACCTGGAGAAGGTCCGGCTCTACTTTAAGCTCCTCCCGGATGGCAGAGCTCCTCACGCGATCTCTGAGTATGAGCCCAGCCACCCTGCGGAGGAATCTCATTTCGCCCGCTTGTATGCGTGATCTTGTTCTTTCGGTCACCACCCACAGTTGGTGACCGTAGGTGAGGGTAAGAACATAGATCCTGGTTACCATGGTGAGGACAGGAACGTAGATCCTGGTTACCATGGTGAGGGTAGGAACGTAGATCCTGGTTACCATGGTGAGGGTAGGAACGTAGATCCTGGTTACCATGGTGAGGGTAGGAATGTAGATTCTGGTTACCATGGTGAGGGTAGGAATGAAGATCCTGGTTACCATGGTGAGGGTAGGAACGTAGATTTTGGTTACCATGGTGAGGGTAGGAATGTAGATCCTGGTTACCATGGTGAGGGTAGGAACGTAGATCCTGGTTACCATGGTGAGGGTAGGAATGAAGATCCTGGTTACCATGGTGAGGGTAGGAATGTAGATCCTGGTTACCATGGTGAGGGTAGGAACGTAGATCGACTAGATGTTAAAGTTCTACCGGTTTCATTCAAGGGTTAGTAAAATAATAAGAAAGACATGTTTTGTGGTTTAAAATTCAGTCGAAAAGTAATCGGATTACTTTTGTACAAGATCTTAAAATTACACATATTTTATAAACTAAAAGCAATCAAAAGAAATAAAGTATGATAGAAACATGAAACCAAGATTTCAAATGGAAACCTACGCACAGACACACACTCATCCCGCGCCTGAACACATGCATACATACAAACACACACTCACAAAAACCCTTTTAATAGTGTGTATAAAAAACTTTGTTCAGCACTAAAACATGAAGTGAATTCTAGTGGGATTCAGAAAAGAATTTATTGTGCATCACTAAGTGCTGAGTCCGGGGATGGACGGAGATGTGTGTGTGTGTGTGTGTGTGTGTGTGTGTGTGTGTGTGTGTGCGTGCGGTCGTACCTCAGCGTCTTGCTCCTGCAGACTGTAGACTCTCTGCAGATCGTGCATGGCCGCCTCGCTGAGCTCCTCTTCTTCTAACAAAAGCTCCAGAAGCATCACAAGCTGCTCCGATGTCAACTAGGGACAAAACACACACACATACACACACACTTAATTTCAGACGCAGCAAAACAATAACTACAGAGTTTATTAAGAGAATCAGACTTTTATTTAAAATTCTGTCGTTTGCTCAAAAGCTCAATTTTGCACGAGTTTCATTTTCTTTTCTGTGATGAAAAGACGATTAAATCTGCAGCTCGGCTTTTATGTAACATCACTACGCTCTTCAGATAATTAAATAAATATGCTAAACCATGTTATTTCAGGCAATTTGGAAATATTAAAACACGGACAGACGGAAGATTAATGGAACAAAAAACAGAGCAAACAGAAAAAAATGGAGCAACATTTTACACAAACATTTAAAATGTTCCTGAGATCCTTTCTTTTGATAGTTGTGTGTGTGTGTGTGTGTGTGTGTGTGTGTGTGCGTGATCCCTGCAGCCCAAACATTTAGACATGCCTCATTTTTTAAATTTTCTTGTCTATTACCGGTACTTTCTAAATTCTGACCGAAGGCATTAAAACTATAATTAAACACACGTAAAGTTATGGATTTATTAAAAAAAAAAAAAAAAAAGGTGAAATAACTGCTAGAAAACATAGGCTTCAGCCCGGCAAAACGCTAGTGACCTGTTTGGGTTGTACCCTGCCTCTCGCCTGTAACCAGCCAGATGGGTTCCACCATGACCCAGTGTTCTATTGTCGCAGATCTCGATAGATTGTTCCGTTCCGTCATTTTCCGCTTGTTCCGGGGTCGGGTCGCGGGGGCAACGGCCTCAAGCGGGCAGCCCGGGCCTCTCTCTCCCCAGCTGCATCCTCTAGCTCACCTGGAAGGATCCCAAGTCGTTCCCCGGCCAGCTGTGAGACATAATCTCTGCAGCGGGTCCGGGGTCTGCCCCTTGGTCTCCTCCCAGTGGGACGTGCCCAAAACACCTTGCCCGCGAGGCGCTCGGGAAGCATTTTGACCAAATGCCCAAACCACCCCATCTGGCTCCTCTTAACTTGGAGGAGGAGCGGCTCGACACCGAGCTCCTCCCGGATGGCAAAGCTCCTCACCCGATCTCTGAATGAGAGCCCAGCCACCCTGCGGAGGAAGCTCATTTTGGCCGCTTGTACCCGCGATCTCATTCTTTCGGTCACCACCCACAGCTGGTAACCACAGGAGAGGGTTGGAACGTAGATCCTGGTTACCATGGTGAGGGTAGGAACGTAGATCCTGGTTACCATGGTGAGGGTAGGAACGTAGATCCTGGTTACCATAGTGAGGGTAGGAACGTAGATCCTGGTTACCATGGTGAGGGTAGGAACGTAGATCCTGGTTACCATGGTGAGGGTAGGAACATAGATCCTGGTTACCATGGTGAGGGTAGGAACGTAGATCCTGGTTACCATGGTGAGGGTAGGAACATAGATCCTGGTTACCATGGTGAAGGTAGGAACGTAGATCGACTTGTAAATCGAGAGCTTTGCTTTTTGGCTCAGCTCTCTCTTTAGATAGATTGGCATTCTCGATAGATCGGCGTTCCAAAAACTAACTTTAACGCTAATTCCAATAGAAGTGTGACAGGTCGCAGATCTCGATGGCTAGATCATCTAGAAGGGAGGGGGAGCGTTCTGGGCATGCGCAGAGGCGCAAAGTCGCTGATCTCGTTGGTCACAGATCTTGTCAGGATAGGGATAAGAAGTTGGGAAGATGGAATGAAGTGCTGGACTTTTTTTTGTAAAACTAACGTATCCCAAGCAGACTGAGCGTAGAGGTCAGATCGATAAGAAGGCTCAAGACCAGGAAGACTTCTAAAATCAAGTTTAAACCTTCAAATAAGACCCATCCAGAGAGAACACACGTTTATCAAACCCTCCAGGATTTTGAAACTATTACCGCTAAATAAACCAAGAGCCTTATAAAAACGTTAATCTCCATCTTTGTCCAACCATCGCATTTTTTTCACAACATCTCAGTCTTTAATGCCTGTTTCAGATCAGTTTAGTGAGCAATCTGCAGGTTCTAGTAGTAGCAGCGGCTTTACAGTTAGAGGCGGGGTACACTCCAAACAGGTTGCCAGTCTGTTACAAAAACACACTCATTCCCAGGGGCATACCTTTATTAGTCACTCAATGGGAATTTCCTGTGCTGCATTGCACCACAGCAGGCAGCTACGACGGCGCCAATGGTGGGAGAAACTAGAAGGCTAGGTGTCTGCTCTAAGGACACCTAGATTTGAACCAGCTTCTCCTGGTTCATGGACAAACACTACCACTGAGCCAATGCCTCCCCCAATCAACCTAAATTTTTAGGGTTTAAAAAAAAATCACAACTTTTAGAAAAATTGCTGTGAAATCAGACTGAATTAATCCTAAAAAAAAATGCTGTGACAAACTGGACTGATAAACGTACACACGTGTATCTACAGTATGTGTGTATGAATCAAAATGTATCATTTTTTAAATACTGGTAAACTAAACTCCTGATACACACACAGGCATCCAGATCCTGTGCGGTGTGTGTGTGTTTGTGTTGCCATGGAGGCAATCAATATGTCTGTACCGGTGTCTCCAAAAACAAATTCCTGGTCAATGATGGAAACTGATTATAATTATCCCAACACACTGTGTGTACACACACGCACACACACACACACACACACACACACACACTGTCTAAATGGGACATGACAACTTCCTTCATCAACGCTGCGTCTCCATGACATAAAAACACACACAGAAAAATATTCTAAAACTTTCTGCAACTTGACATGAATTATAAATGAATTCCTGATATTTCATCCATCTTTTTCTGATCCAGTGTGAGGTCGCAGGAGGCCGGAGGAGAAATTAGAAAAAAAAAAGCAGACTAAAGACGTGTCTGCACAAAGAAACAAGTGAACCCAAATATTCAGACTCACAGAAATAATCTAGTGGGTCACAATAACGCCAAAAAGGTGGAGTTAAAACAAAGAGTCGTGATGTTTGGAGACTCTTTAATGTCGCATGGTGAGGACGGATTCGATCTAAACAATGGAAACCCTTCAGTAGAGGTGCAACAATTTTGATAAATCACATCTTTGCAAGGCGTAAGCGCCGCTGCTTATGCATTACAGTGCGGAGCAAAACAGCTGCTCAGCCTAAAATCACAGTTCTTAATAAATGAGGCCAAAATCTTTAGCAGATCGAAGTCACAGATTAGATTATTTTTGTTTATCAGATCAGTGAAAAAACACAAGAATAAATCAACAACGCACAGAACAACATGCCTTCACCTGCCCTGTATGACAAAGTGTGTTAGTTCATCTATAGTTGGTACAGTTCCATTTGAATGTCCTTCAGTGGTTCGAGGGATTGTTTTCACAAAAATGTTACGAGTACTTATTGCGTCCTCCATGTTTTACGGGCAAAGACTTAAAAAAATTAAACAAGAAAAAAAGGGACATCGTCTCAGTGTTTGACACACGGCACAACTGTTTGTCATGAAGTGAGATTCTGACTGGTCTGAAAACACATCAGGGTCTACATACGAGGTGGTTCAAGTAATGTAAAGTCTCTCTGTACAGAACTGCTATGGTTCTGCTTTCTGGAAGGTTCCCACACACACAATTGCCATCTCAGTTTTCCAACCAATTGAAATTAATTGAATATACTTCGTTGATCCCCAAAGGTAAATTTGAGTGCTGCAGTGTAAACACCTCGATGCCCCCTCGGCCCAACCACCGGCGTCTCAGTCCGGTCGCACTATGTCCTACCTGGCAACCCAAAAGCTGTAGTCCGGAACGGGTCACAAAGCCAGGACGCAGTGAAGAACAACAAACTGGCCTCTCTGCATTTCACTGAGTCCGAGTGAGCGCCTCCAGTTCCACAAGAGAGCAACCGGACATTTCCATGGAAACTGTAAAAACACCAGGCCCGAAGCACCTCCTCTAGATCGTCTCTTCTCCGCACCTCCTCTAGATCGTCTTCTTCTCTACACCTCCTCTAGATCGGCTACTTCTCCTCAGCTGCCGTGGGACCAAACCAACTCCTCCAGCGTGACACAGATGTGGCTCCGAGAGCCAGCAGCTGGTCACACATGTCAACAACAGAATGACTTCAGAACCAGCTAGCCGGATAATTTCTGAAAAATCAGCTGTCCGACACAAACAAAGTACAAAATGACGTCCAAAGTGCGCTCAAAATGAAATCTTGTAAAGAGACAAAACATACCCAGGAGAAGGGACAGAAACTCAGAGAAAGTTGGCAATTAAACGCTAAAGTAACAGGGTGCACTGCAGCAGGAAGCCGCCCAGGGCAGCGCCTTAGCCATTGTAATGTGCATCTCTTTGTCACCACATGAGTGAAATAATTGATGCAGTTTGTAATTAAATAAACATGTTTTTTTTAAAAAAGATATATTTAAATGATTCTATTAGTGTTTTTATGCAAATTGAGGGAAAAAAAAATCACTACACGTTTACAGGTTGGTCACTTTTTGGCAGCGAGTTATTCTTTGATTCCAAAAAATGACTCCTTGCCAAAAAGTGATCAGTTCATAAACACGTAACATTGTTCACGTAGTAAACCAAGGGTGTGACGGCGCATGACGGCATGAGAAACATGCAACACGGCTCTAGTAAAACTCCACCTGCATTGGATAAAAAAAAGGTTTGCCCAACTTTTATATTTAAATAGTTCCATTTTCTCTTTTTGTCCACCGTTTTATTGAAACAGTGTTATTTCCAACACTCGTTATTTATGAGAAGTTTATGAATGGTTTTGTGTTGTGACTGTTTCTACATTAAGACCCTTCAGTACGGATGGAGAACTCAGGATCAACAATTCAGAGCAATGGAGAGAGTGGAAAAGAGGTGAAGAAGCGTGTGCAGGCGAGATGGAATGGGTGGAGAAAAGTATCAGGTGTGATGTGTGATAGAAGAGTTTCAGATAAAATGTAAGGGAAAGTGTACAAAACCATGGTGAGAGCGGCCATGCTGATTGGTCTAGAGACAGTGTCACTGAGGAAAAGACAGGAAACAGAGATGGAGGTAGCAGAGATGAAGATGCTGAGGATCTCTCTGGGAGTGACCAGGATGGACAGGATCAAAGGAACAGCACATGTTAGAGGTTTTAAAGTCAGAGAGGTCAGGCTGAGATGGTTTGGACATGTGCAGAGAAGAGAGAGAGAGTACATCAGAAGAAGGATGCTGGATTTGGAACCACCAGGAAAGAGGACTAGAGGAAGACCAAAGAGGAGGTTCATGGATACAGTGAAGGAAGACATGAAGATAGTTGATGTGACCGAAGAGGATGCAGGAGATAGGGTTAGATGGAAGAGGCCGACTTGCTGTGGTCCCCCCTGAAGGGAAATGCCGAAAGAAGAAGAAGTACAGATGGAGAGCTACTGAAAGCCTTGGTCTGAAACACATGTTACACCGCTGGTTGGAAACAGAGAGCGCAGCCAGCAAAACCGCTTGAAGTCAACCAAACGGTCAATATCCAATAAAATATTAGATTTCCTCATGAAGACGTCAGGATGCAGAAGAAGTTCTGAAACGCCAGGAGCAAGTTTCTTTTACTGGTAACTGAAAAGTAAAGTTTGACTGTTGGTGACAGGTTTTAAAGGAATACAGATGTACTGGTGATGTGTGCCGGTGGGGCAAATTTCCTGCTTGTTCAGTCACACAGCATTAAGAGGGCTGCAGACGCTGACTAACTGTGACATTATAAAACCAAACTGTGATTTCTGAGAGGCCATTCCGTGTGTGTGTGTGTGTGTATGTGTGTGTGTTGCCATTGAGCCGGTTGGCTGCCTTTTATTCCTGTCTGACCACAGGCTCGTAAAAACTCATTCTGGCACCAGCAGCTAAAGGCCTCGGCCCACGCTTCAGGTGCTAACGTCCCTCTCTTTCTCTCCTCCGTCCCCTTCTGCTCTGGGACTGTCTGTTACCCGTCGCCATACCAACACCTTTTCAACTCCTTTCATAGGGCAAGCACTTGTGTCTGGATCCTGCAATTAAAACCTCTTAGCTTTTTTATTTCCTTTTTTATGGCATTGATTTGCCCCAAACAGCAGTGGGACGCTCTGCTGTGGAGGAGAGAGAGAAACACCTAAATCAGTTTGAGTCTAACAGAAGGAGACGTATCAATTATCCAATTATCCTAATTTCTGAACCGTTTATCCAACAAATGTCCTGCTTAGAATATATGTCAGCCTGTAAAAAGTGAAAGGCAGGGTACACCCTGGACAGGCCACCAAAGACACACGCGCATACATGGGTTGTCATACACCAGCTGAGCAGGATTCTGATTACAATCGATCAAAATGAGCGTCATCTGCAAGGCGGCCATGCTCTCGCCAAAGACCGCATACAGGAAGCAACACCTACCAGTGTGCCAAATAGGAAGTAGCTTCTGACTGCAAAACACCTCAACACTTTCATGCAGACATACGGTGTCCTGGCAAGATCTGCAACCATCGAGATCTGCAACTGTGCGCCTCTGCACATGCCCAGAACGCTCCCCCTCCCTCGCTCCCAGATGATCTAACCATCGACCTGCCGTACGTCTATTAGAATTAGCTTTAGGGTTAGTTTTCGGAACTCCGATCTATCGAGATCTGCGACCCTCGATGAGGCCCCAGATAGAACAACGGCACTCGTGCTAAGCTACAATCTAAATCAAAACATTTGCAAATTACGAGTTGGCTTTCAAAGTTATTAAACTTTAAATGAGATAATTAATCTAACCTGATGACTTTGTCTCAAATAATGTATTCCTGTGCACTGTTCCTATTTATCTTACTTTACACCGCCTGCACTTGAACCAACAACCTTCCAGCTATGAGGTCAGACTATATAACCACCACCGTATATATCCGGTGCTATACGAACCACCGTACAGTTTTAAAATCAACTCTTCATCTCAGAGTGAATAAAACCCTGATTTATTTAATGATGGTCTGTCCCTGTTTGCATGTGGCCTCTCTCAACTGTAATCTGGGCTTCCAGAGACGTGTGGGAGACGTTAGTAGCAGATAGAGCGGTAATGAAAGGAAGCTGTGAATACGATAAGTGGCTTCAGAAAGAAATAAAGTCATTCACAGAGAAGATACGATGCAGTAATCTGAGGGGGAGAAAAGGCGTCCGGCTCAGTAAAGCCATTTAGCGTAACGACTGGAACAAACAGACCAGCGACCAGATAGCGAAAGGTCACCGGTGAGTCACGTTTTCGGCGTGTGATGTCACACCTGCAGCACTGCAATGATCTCAGTCCTGGTCACACCAGATGACCTCCGTGATGACCGACTGGTAGATAACAGAACCAGACTGCACGTTACCGTGTATGTGCTGCTGCGACATTCAGACATCGACCTAATCAGGAAGAACGATTCAAGTAAAACTAGATGAAACAACAGACGTTAAAAAAGATGCATCCGTCTGTTCTAAAGCACAAGTTTTATCAGTTCATCCATAGTTTGTACTGAAGTAACTATGGGCAAATTTACTAAAATTTCTTTAAAAGTTTTGCATTTAAAATAATTTGTGACGTTGAACTTTGGAGTATGGCCATAGAAATCCAATTAGATCATCTACAGCTGGTGGTGAGTACTTGTGGGCAGTTTGATTAAATCTCCTTACGTAGTTTCGGGAACAATGTTAAATTTTTTGAGTCAGATATACACGGTACAGTCTGCCTTTCGCATGGGGACCCCCTGGCCAACCAGGAACTAGCTTTTTGAAGGCACACTCAAGCCCTAACTGCAGCCAATCTGTCTGAAGCACAAAAGATATGTCAAACGTGAACATCTGCTACATTATTTATTGGGATGGTCAGTTGGCGCTGAGGTGTTTGGAACAACTTCCTATTTTGGCATGCCGGCAGAAGTGATGTACTACGCTCAGTTCCTGCTTTCGTCGTTGGTTTGTACCCAGTAATGATAGTTGTTGGTGTTTAAATTCCTGCTAGAAACAGGCTGCCTGCCTGGCATCATGCACCAGCGTGCACAGTGGGTGTATGATGAGAACAAATTCGAACAGCGTGGATTCATCACAAATCATCCGATCTGATTTAGCAAACAATCACTTTTCAAAAACTAAATTACATTCAATTAGCTAATTGCAGAAACAAATCAGCAGGATTCTCTCTGCTGCTTGTCTGAACACCGTCTAACAAGCGGCTGGTCGTCAGGATGCTGAATAACGACGTTATATTCAGTGGTGGGCTTTGAACACCTTCAAAGCCTTAAAAAGATCTGAAAACACAGTTAGATTTCAGTTACATTTAATTACATTTCAGCCTTTAAAATTGATAAAATATTTCCTAATGGTCTGTATTTTATTTTTCTGAAAGCTGTGCAGCTTCCAAACATGTTTTTTTTTATGTTAAAGCATTTGACCAATCACAACTGAGCCAGAATTTGTTACCAGGTAGACTATAATCAGCATGACCTTCTAAGTTTGTTCTGCTGACTTCCTCTCTCTAGTCAATGTGAACAAAATTAAACAGTTTTCAGACCTTTTTAATCAGTAAAAAACAATAGATTAGATAACTGATTTGTTTTCAAGGTAATTTTGTAGACTTTTTTTTCCCAAAAGACATTGAACAAAGCACGAGACAGGAGGACAGGAAGTGTCCACATGTGTGGAAAACTTTATCAGAAATCTGAAGGACAGGCTGGACTTTTAGCATTGATAAGGAGACATAAAGATTGATTTTATCTACAAATAATCCAAGATTTTCTGAGTTAAATGTAATATTTATTTATATAATTGAAGTTTACGAGGTCTTTATGATGGTTTTATGTGTTATAACCGTTTACAGACCCGGAAACATTTTCACCACTGAATTATTTAGTGAGTAAATGATCTTATTGTTGTGTTTTTTTTATAATGTAGTGGGTAGCACAGTGGCCTCACAGCAAGAAGGTTGTGGGTTTGAGTCCCAGTTCAGGACAAGGCTTGGAACACCACCCTTTCTGTGTGGAGTTTGCATGTTCTCCCTGTGCATGCGTGGGGTTTCTCCGGGTACTCCAGTTTCCTCCCACCCTCTAAAAACATGAATGTTAGGTTGATCGGCCACTACATGATTGCTCCTGGGAATGAGTGTGTATGATTATATGTGTGTAGCTCCACGACAGGCTAGTAACCTGTTCGGGGTGTACCCTGTCTCACGCCTCGAATCAGCCGGTATGGGCTCTGGCACCCCTTGCATTCCCAATAGGGGTAGAGTCGACGGTTAGGAAGATGACTGACTATAACCTACAGTAGTTATTGAGGAACTGATTGATGCAGATGGAGCACTACTACTACTAATAATAATGAATTACTCTAGTCATCCCTCACCGGGGAAATTTGTGTGCTGCACTCCTTACACCGCAGCAGGCTGCCCTTCGACGGCGCCAATGGTGGGAGAAGCGGGGGTTAGGTGTCTACTGTCTCCCTAGACAGTGGTCTCAGTGGGAATCAAACCCGCGACCTTCCAGTCCGCGGGCGAGCGCTCTAGCGCTGATTTACCGTCTCCCCCTAAGGACCAGGTGTGAAACGCACAATCCACCACTGACTTTATGTACATTAAACACATCTTCCTGCTTTCCAATTTTTCAGCCAATCAGAAAGCAGGGTGGAGTTCTGTGGGGGTTGAAAGTTAAAGATTAAGCCAGAATGACCCTGGGGAAAAAAAGATGAGTGAAAACGCTGCAAATGTTGAAGCTTTATTAGATTCTTTTTTTACTAACGGGAGGAATGTGCGTAATATGTAAAACACGATACTCCTGTGATTTGGCATTAATCACAAAGGCAATTATCATGTTTCTCCTACTCATCAGGTCTGTGAGTCAGATTCACACACACACGGTAAAAACAGGAAGTTTAATTAATCTCTGGCACGTTGGGCTCTAACGCACACACCTGACCGTCTCCTGCGAGTCCCTTCTTGCACAAACCTAGAAGACTACTGCTTAAACACAAGGACATCGCTAAACAAAACTAATCTTTTCACATTTTATTTTCATCCTCCTTCAAAAGAACAGAAAGAAAAATGTTCATGACTTTCTACCATGTTTTTTTTCTCGGAAAAACAACCTTTAAAGCTGTGTTCGAACCGGATTCATCACATTTGTTTTGACAAACTGGGAGACGAATGTTCTGGACATACGGGACACTTGTGTTTGTCCGCTGCTGGAGCAGTCAAAGCTTCGTCATGTTGACTTTCTGTTGGTCTGTTTGAGAGCGTCTATATTCAGCTCACATTTGTCTGCTTTCATCTATCTTTAACCCTTTTAATATCAAAGCAATATGAAGGTACAATAAACACCAGACATGCCAAGTCTCCCGCATTGGGCAGGAGACACCTGCAATTAGGACCTATTGCACGCTCACCCGCAAGGGCTAATAAAAATCCCTCATGATAAACACACTAGTGCATTCCATGAACATGATTAGGTATAATGAGGCTAAGCACATGGCATCTCGCGCTGCTGCAGCTGTACAGCTGAAAGCCGCTAGTAGTGATCTGCATGGTCTATTGCCAGTATTGTTTTTGGTGAGCGTATGGAAGAAGTTGGACATCCGGGAACTTTGGTCATATAACAGCTTATGTGCATGAGCCGCAAAATAAAGCGTGACCAATCAGTACAGGGGTGTTTTCCTGGTGGTAATTGCTCTTCATACTGATACAGAACGCTAGGCGGTAACACACGGAAGACGCACAATTTACCAGCTGCTTTCTCATGTTTTGAAACGGTTTGTTTTACGCCAACTGTCATGACAAATGTCGTCCATTGGCGGATGTGACGTAATGTCATAGCTCCTCCTCCTTTTGCCGACGCCTCAAAATCTCCCAAAAGCCAAAAACTTGGCATCTCTGGGACACACATTGCTGTGCTAGAAGGATAGGTTGGGAAAATACAACTCAAGTTCAAATGAGTGCTGGAAGGACAATAACAAACATGATAATAAATAGAAATTATGATACGCAGTTATTCTCAAAATACTGAATAGATTTACCATAATATATCTAACCATGTATTTTAATAGTTAATTGTGAAAGTGATGAAAGTATGTTTCCGTCCAACATTGAGGAAAATATCCCGTGTTGAACCACAAAGCGATTTGTTCCAGACGAGACATGGAGCCTGTTTTTAAACACTACACGTTCAAAAATGTGAACAAACTAAAACAAAATTCATTCAATAGAAAAAAAAGTACTTTTTTTTGTAGATTGTTTTCTTCAGGTGCTGTTTTTATCTGCAAAAAAAAAAATTCCCGCATCTTCGACTGTTCAAAAAATATATCTAATGTATTCAAGAACATCTGATTATATTTTATTTAAATGGTAAATGGACTCTACTTGTATAGCGCTTTTCCACCTGTGTCGGCACTCAAAGCGCTTTACAGTGTAGCTCACATTCACCCATTCACACCTGATGGGGTAGCCTCCATGCAAGGAGCAAACCACCATCAGGAGCAATTGGGGGTTCGGTGTCTTGCTCAAGGACACCTCGGCATGAACTCCTGGCGGGGGATCGAACCGGCAACCCTCCGGTTACAGGGCGGTCACCCAACTCACTGAGCCATCCATCCCCATTTACCATCTAATTCTCAACATTCATCCTTACACACACTGACTGAACCACCACGGTCCATCTTGTTGTCAGCACTTGCAGAAAATAATCTTCAAAAACTACTTTTTTAATTTTTGAATACCTATTTTATGACATTTTTTTATGCAGGTTTGAGGGTTGAAAATAAAAAAAACAGTTTAATAGCAAAAAAGTTACTTCACACCATTAAAAAAACTCTTCCATGCAGTCTTACACTTCTTCATGTTGTGACTGAGCTTGGATCTGAATACATGAAAGATATGTTCAGGATAATTATGCTTCTTTCTTTGCTTAAAGGAACAGGTACTATCCTCCTCATAAATGCCACGCGCCCTCTCGTGTATTTCCTTTACGTCTAAAATTTGCACCATTTTGAGTGTGACTTTGATAAATGAGGGCCATTGTGTCTCCTTCTGCATGCATGTGTGTGAGCTGTGCAAACATGTCGGACAGCATATGTGTGTGTGTGTGTGTTTTTGTCTTCTGTGTGAACTTTGGGCTGGCTGGGTAGAAGAAGTCTGAGCTGACAGAGGTATGCAGCGTGGAATAAACCCAGATCTCTGCTAAACAGACACACACACTCAGACATGCTGAAAAAAGAAAAACAGATGGATAATGAGGGGATGACAGGATACGATGAAGGAACTGGAGCGAGGTGCTGGAGAGCAGAGCGTAAAGAAAGAAAGAAGAGAAACTCTGAACTGGTTGTTTGCTTTTCTCTTCGCAGCACATGATTTCTAAGGCTGAGGAATTTTCAGATTGTGGCTGTGGATGGAGGAAGGATACACGTCCCTCCGTCTGCATGGATGATTGCTCATGTGAAGATAATAAAAAACAGAAAGACCAACTTCACCAATTCAATGGGGAATATCCCAATTTGAAAGTCCAAACTTGATTCTTATAATTAAGAAACACAACCTCTCAATTACAAAAAAACAAGAATTAAAAAAAAAAAAAAGAAGCATTTTCACATATAGTATTTTTCATGCCTCCAACAAACGGCCTATCTAAAACTTTTGCACCACGTTATGAAGCACAACATATAGAAGCATCTGTACCATCGATTCTCGGACTTCTGCTCTGTTTTCATGTTCTACTGCGTGTCTGAGGGCTTTCAGTTTGAACCTGCCTTATAAGCGTGTCTCTTCAAGGAGACATTTTGGGGTCTTTATACTGGAATTCCAACAATATCTTTACCAGTCCTTTTACTGTTATTAGTTCGGCGTCACCTCCAGACTACAGTAGGCATGATTAACCAATATTGATCCATTTATAAGGCACATCGGATTATAAAGCGCACTTTTCGTTTTTGAGAATATTTTTATTTCATGATTTGCTTTTGTTTCATTTTTCAATTCAGTAGCAAAAATATTAGATAAACAGTAACCATGGCAACCTGACAGTAACATTGAAATCACAGATAATTTTAAGTGGTGATGTAAATATGAAAACATAAGAAGCCAAATGCTGCTAAAACTAAACCTCACAGCCAGAGTTGCTTGTTAGCACCAGATACTAATCCTAACCTCCTGGATTAGATCTTCCCTGCTCACATCCTGCAGCTAACAGTCATGTAAATAAAGCTGATACACAGTCAAAGCTAAATCTTTACAAAATATGCTCATGGAAGATGTTATTCCTGTAGTAACACATAGTTTGGCAAGAGGAGTCTTTGTTATAAGTGAGGAAATTCATCCACAAGCTTTGAAATTGTAAACACTAATAGCGTGGAATCATTCGTGTACATCTCTGCACCAACCCGAACATCCCGTACCGAATCGGTTCAGGACAAATACATCTACTGTTGCACCATCAGTAGAAATGCATGAATGGTTTGATTATTCAAAGTAATGTTTTTGTTTACTTTCATTCCTTTTGAAAAAAAAAAAAAAAAAATCTCTCAACCAATCTTTTATCTTTTCATTTATCTGGTTCGATTTTTCAAGTTGGTACAAATGTGAAAATAATCCCTGAGTTTTAATGTGTAGCATTTTTCTATCCAAAAACCTCCTGAACCGGATGATTGAATGTTTGCTTTTCACGTCTCCAGAGACGAACACACTTCATCTGTAATGTTAAACTACAAACTTTTTCAGAAAACCCCAGTCAGACCGTGGACCGTCTCTGATCTCTGGGTTAGTAGTCTTCTAAATCCCATCCTGCCAGAGAGAAGCCCCCCTCACACGGCAGGAAATGATGAAACGTTTTCTCTAAGTCCACACCAGCTCCACCAACACCCTGTCAGATTTCTGCATTGGATTATTGATAACATATGCCGAGATTTCAATTACAGCAGCTTCGGTAGCACATGCAGCTTGCATTACGTGCACGCCTGTGTGTGTGCGTCATGTCTGTCTGAAGTGCCGAAGCCTCCCGGTCATTACCAGTAAGACAGATGTTGGAGAGCTCAGCACGTCGCCTTCTCACGCACACGCCAAACATCAGCGACAAAGTGACGCCAAAACCTGCTTTATGGAAAAAATATTGATTCATTTCCTACCAATAAAAAGCAGTTTTATACTCAGAGGTGCAGAGAATTTTATTTTTGTTCAGTAGCACCAGGAGATTTGACATGGTGCTGATGACTGGCTAAACAAATTACATGGTCCAATAACAGAAAAGATGAAGGATATAAAATCAGAGTTTAAAACCATACACCACCCAGTATGGTACCTCTAAAGACACTTTTTAAAGTAAACTCTATTCTCGTGTGAAAATTTCCCAAATGTGATCAAAATGCTGCTAAAAGCAAATAAGCAGCTGTTGTTTAATCTAATCAAGTTACAATTTACAAGTCGATCTATGTTCTCACCCTCACTATGGTCACCAGCTGTGGGTGGTGACCGAAAGAATGAAATCTTGGAGTGACCAAATGAGCTTCCTAAGCAGGGTGGCTGGGCTCTCATCAGAGATAGAGGGAGGAGCTCTGCCATCAAGAAGGAGCTTGAGTAGAGTCGCCCTTCCTCCAGATCGAGAGAAGCCAGATGGGGTGGTTAGGATGCCTCTCGAACACCTTGCTGGTGAGGTGTTTCAGGCACATCCCATCGGAAGGAGACCAAAAGGCAGACCCCGACCCGCTGGAGAGACTATGTCTCACAGCTGGAACGACTCGGGATCCTTACGGGTGAGTTGGAGGATGCAGCTGACGCGAGAGAAGCCTGCGCTTCGCGCATGACACTGTTGCCCCCGCAACCCGGCCCTGGATAAGCGGAAGACGACGGAATGGAAAGTTGGGCTTCCAAAAAGGAAAGTTTTTAACTAACAAACATTGACTGGAAGTAGAGATTTTAGTTGCCGTTTGCCTTCAAAATAACCCAAACTGACAAGGTACAAAAGCACTGCTTTTATTTTTTATGCCAGTTACTTCTTCTTTTGGCATTTCCATTCGGGGACGGGGGGGGGCACAGCAAGTCAGTTTCTTCCATCTAACCCTTTCTGCTGCATCCTCTCCGGTCACACCAACTATCTTCATGTCTTCCTTCACTGTATCCATGAACCTCCTCTTTGGTCTTCCTCTAGTCCTCTTTCCTGGTGGTTCCAAACCCAGCATCCTGCTTCCGATGTTTTCTCTCTCCTCTGCACATGTCCAAGCCATCTCAGTCTGGCCTCTCTGACTTTAAAACCTCTAACATGTGCTGTTCCTTTGATCCTGTCCATCCTGGTCACTCCCAGAGAGATCCTCAGCATCTTCATCTCTGCAATCTCCATCTCTGTTTCCTGTCTTTTTCTCAGTATCACTGTTTCTAGACCAATCAGCATGGCCGGTCTCACCCCGGTTTTGTACACTTTCCCTTTCATTTTAGCTGAAACTCTTCTATCACACATCACACCTGATACTTTTCTCCACTCATTCCAGCCTGCCTGCACACACTTCTTCACCTCTTTTCCACACTCTCCATTGCTCTGGACTGTTGATCCTACATACTTATTAATCTTACATAAGATGTCTCCTTCGCCCATTTCCACGCTAACATACCATTTTAAGGAGATGATTTTATGTCTTCGACTTGCTGTTTTCGCAAAAGCGCTTCAACACCTTTAATGTTCAGCGATATGTGTGTTTTGACAATGCATGTGCACAAGTTTCTACAGCAACGTCAAACTGTGGACAAGGTGTCACCAGACTCATCGTTTCCATTTGGAGATAATTTAACCAAAGACCTGTTTTCGGGCGGATCGGTGTGGATTTATTCAATGTGCAACTTTTCTTTCTGCTTCCTGATGTGTTTTCCATGTGTGCTGGAAAGACAAACACAGCTGTGGTTTAATGGCTTCTGGGAGTCAGAATGCAAGAGCACATGTGTGTGTGCATGTGTGTGTGACATGCTAATCTCTCGCCATCTTACGTCTGTCTACCTCCATCTATCTCCAACCTTCTTTAGACCGTCTGTTTGGTAGTACTCATTCCTGAAATGCTTTTCCATTTCATTTATGCACTTTTGAGAAATTTTCTAGCTCCTCCGTTCAGTATTTGGATACCATTCGAATGCCAGATTGATTTTGGTCAAGGATTTTGTTTTATGCCCCGCCCACATTCTTACAGTCCTAACATTGAGCGCAATTTTCACTCAATGCACTTCAATAAGAGTCCAAATGAATATGTGCAAGTTTTGCCAACTTAAAGCGCTTCACACTGTGATCCCTGCTTCAAAGAGGGTGTCTGTCTCCGTGGCAACCTGTTCACCACCTGCAGATGATCAGCAATCAGCAACCTACATAAGCTACCCTGCACCTACAGCCTATGCCAGATTGTTGGTTTCCATGTGGAACCCACCTGCCTCAAACAACCTGCTTTTACTTATTAAGAAATAAATGTTGAGTTTGACTTTTTCATCCTGTGTTCTGTGTTTGGATTTTGTCACACCTCTTCACGACACACTGTATTTGTGGCCTCAAATAAAATTTATGGAGAGTCATGCACGTGTCCAGGAGGCAGGATTAAGTGAGGAGCGAAAAGTGTTAAAAACAGGAGTGAAACTGAATAAATGTTATAAACTTTTTTTCTCAGCTAACAAAAGGCAACATGTGTGATCAAACATGTGGGATACAGTAAAAAAATTATTACCCACAAAAAAATAAAATACCTGTTCTTTAAAATGGTAAATAATTATTTGTCATGTTGTTTTTGGATAATGAAGACTTCTTAAGGTGATTTTTTTTTTTTTTAATAACCGCAGCGTTTGGGCTCCTAAACATAATAACGCAAGCTCAAAATAAATTTATTACAATTGAATTCAAATAGAAGAAATACATCATATGTTATGTTTCATTTCAAACTTTTGGATAATTCTTGCAATAAAAAGAATCTTTAAAACAACAAAGGCTTGATTTTTTTAAAGCAAAATTTTACATCATTTTCTGGACAAATACAAGCGGTAAGAGCTGCCCTTTTACTTTCTAATCACTTTATTCCACTTTTATAATGTTAAGACTTGTTACTTTCCTCTGCTGGTAAGTTGTTGTCCAGTTAAACGTTCTGTTACTATGGCAACGATCACCATTAAATACTCTGCAAGTGATTGTTGGTAGAAAAAAAAGTGCAAAAAAAACACAAAAAGTCATTTCAAATGATAAAAAGATTCTACTTCTCCAGCTTTTTTCTACCTGCGTTGGTTCTCAAAGTGTTTTACATCATAGCTCACATTCACCCATGCATACACACATTCATACCTGATGGTGGAAGCTGACATGCAAGCTGGAAACCACCATCAGGAGACATTGAGGGTTCAGTGTCTTGTTTAGAGACACCTCGGCATTAGGTCCGGGGATCTAGGTTGTGACCCTCTGGTTACAGAACGGTCGCCCTTCTCATTGAGTCATCATTCATCCTTTTTAATCAATGGAACTTTTTTTTTCTTTTTCAAAGGACATATTCTGTTTTTATATTGTATTCATATTCTTGTTTTTAGAGGAAATCACCATATAAGGAGAAACAATGTCTGACTTGGGTGTGGCTCATATAGACATAAAGAGTAGACCCCACATTGACTGCTGCAGCCGTCATCTTGGATCAGTGGTCCTACCTGCAGACCAGTGTCGCCAAGTGTATGACAATGATTGTATTTGTACCATAATTTTGCCCTCTGGATAATTATAAAAAAAAAAGAACAAATGCACAATAATTTGACCATTCCGTCAAGGTGTGGTTGTAATTAGCTAATTACAACTGGACATGAGAGTTTTTTAGGAAGCCTGAGGGCTCAGTTTTCACATGACAAGTTTAATTTTGGCAGAAAATGCAGGCAGTAATGTTTTTCTAAATGTCAGCAGTCAGTGAGAGAGGCGTTTACCTCAAAACAACAGGAACGATTGACTGATTAGTCTAATGCACGAGCTTCATCAGCAAGATAAATAGAAAAAAAGAGAAATGAAAAACCCAAACATAATCAATGTTTAATGCTATTTAATGCTAGTATATTTAGAGTTAATAGTTATTTAGAGTTATTTAGAATATGAAAGCGTGTTCAGGCAGGCTGGAATGGGTGGAGGAAAGTATCAGGTACGATGTGCGACAGAAGAGAAGAGTTTCAGCTAGAATGAACCGAAAGTGTACAAAAACATGATGAGACCCGCCATGCTGTCTGGTCTAGAGACAGTAGCACTGAAGAAAAGACAGGAAGCAGAGATGGAGGTAGCAGAGATGAAGATGCTGAGGATCTCTCTGGGAGTGACCAGGATGGACAGGATCAGAGGAACAGCACATGTTAGAGGTTTTGGGAATAAAGTTAGAGAGGCAAGACTGAGATGGTTTGGACATGTACAGAGGAGAGAGAGTACATCGGAAGAAGGATGCTGGATTTGGAACAACCAGAAAAGAGGACTAGAGGAAGACCAAAGAGGAGGTTCATGGATACAGTGAAGGAAGACATGAAGATAGTTGGTGTGACCAAAGAGGAGATAGGGTTAGATGGAAGAAACTGACTTGCTGTGGCGATCCCTAAAGGGAAATGCCGAAAGAAGAAGAAGAATGCTAGAATATTTAGAATATGAGAAAGTCATATTTTTTAGGAAAAAATGACTGGAAAATTGTTTGCAAAGTCTAGTGTGTCAGATCAGAAACACCGGGTAAAGGAGGGGGTGAAGTACAGATAGTAACGAGATCACTTCAATATGAGAAACTGAGAACCTAAGATACATACATACATACACTACTGTAAACACATACTTTAAAGTATTTCCCCTTCAGATGAGCGGAGTAATTCACTTTTTCATGGATGCGACTTTCCGATGTAACGTCCATTTATTTTGAGTAATGGACACTTCAAATGAAAGCCAAAAAAATATTGTGTCCCTTGGATATATTCCCACAAATTGTCAGAATCCCACCAGTGAGATTTTATTTGAATTAGGATTAATGGAGAAAATGGTCAAGAAGTTGCAGCAAATTTAACCTGCACGTCTGTTGCAGAACTTTAACAGTAAAAAGGCCATTTGCATCTCGAGGTTTCTTTCTTATTTCTCAGTTTGATGTTTGACATTTCATTTAAGAATGCAGAATCAAGATGCAGGGTCGGTCTTTCAGCTGAGTTGTAAAAGAGCAGAGGAAATATCACCCAATGAAAAACAGCTCCGTCAGCATCATCAGGTGATCTCTTTCCAAGTTCATTCACAAACACATAAACAGAGACAGCAGGGAGTCGCCCCGACCAGATGAGACAGCCGGTGAGCTCCAAATGACCCTGAACTGCTGGTAAGTGATAAACGAGACAAATACACACTTCCACTCTCCTGCTTTCGCTTTGCGTCCGTCTCCCCCTCATTAGCGCCACACAAATGGAGCCATCTCCCTCCCTACCAACTGGAAACGTAAATCTTTCCATCTGTAACGTGCTGATTCATTTTCATTTCCTACTTCTCATTCTTCTTCTCAAACCGTTTCACTGCCAAACAAAAACAACAACAGTGCGACTGCTTAATAAAGTTAACTCTTTTTTTTTTTTTGAAGGAAATATCCCATAATTTTAGTTAGTGGATAATCTAATGCACGCTGACTAAATAATATGATTATTGCCTTCAAAATAACTCAAACTGACACGGTACAAAAGCACTGCTTTTTTTCTATGCCAGTTTCTTCTTCTTCTCCTTTCGGTATTTCCCTTCAGGGGGCGCCACAGCAAGTCAGTTTCTTCCATCTAACCCTATCTCCTGCATCTTCTTCGGTCACACCAACTATCTTCATGACTTCCTTCACTGTATCCATGAACCTCCTCTTTGGTCTTCCTCTAGTCCTCTTTCCTGGTGGTTCCAAACCCAGCATCCTTCTTCTGATGTACTCTCTCTTTCTCCTCTGCACAAGTCCAAACCATCTCAGTCTGGCCTCTCTGACTTTAAAACTTCTAACATGTGCTGTTCCTCTGATCCTGTCCATCCTGGTCACTCCCAGAGAGATCCTCAGCATCTTCATCTCTGCTACAAGCATCTCTGTTTCCTGTCTTTTTCTCAGTGCCACTGTCTCTAGACCAATCAGCATGGCCGCTCTCACCACGGTTTTGTACACTTTTCCTTTCATTTTAGTTGAAACTCTTCTATCACACATCACACCTGATACTTTTCTCCACCCGTTCCAGCCTGCCTGCACACGCCTCTTCACCTGTTTTCCACACTCTCCATTGCTCTGGACTGTTGATCCTAGATACTTCAAATCTTCCACCTTCTTTATCTCTTCTCCCTGTAACCTCACTTTTCCATTTGGATCCCTCTCATTCACACACATGTACTCTGTCTTACTCTGACTAATCTCCATTCCTCTTCTTTGTAGAAGAAACATAAATATATTGTGTATTTTTAAAGGCATCATAAGCTTCGGTTTCAGACTGCTCCTTTTCAGACCTCGTACATATTGTTTTCTTTTCTTTTATACTGTAAGAAAATGTTTAAATGTCTGGAAAAATAAACTAATAAACTACTACTACTTTTAAAGAAAATAATTTAAATGTATAAACTAATGGAAATAAATTAAGAGAAAAATATATATCGACGTATTTATGCATTCAATTTATATTTTAGAACCGATTACATTCAGTCGGTTTGATTTTGGCCTCTTAACCTTGTGTTGGACATACACACCTGGTTACAGGTGCCATGAATCAACACACAGACACCAGATGTTCTTTTAGACACGCTCGATCCTCCTCACTCAACTCTTTCAGTAAAATATTGATGAGAACTCTATTGATTTGTTGTTTTTCCTCCGGCTCTATTATGTCTGTAAATGTCTCGGACTCATCATATCTCAGTTCCACTTTCCCTCTCAGCGTCTTACGAAGGAGCCTCCGAGGCTTTTCTGGAGAATGTGGTGGAGCATTTGGAAATGTGTGAATTTCTGAGCAGGAAAGGAAAAGTTTGAGCTTTTCTCTGATCTTCTAAACTAACTCTAAATTAGGTTTTGAAGGTAAGAAGTTTTCCTGGATCCTTTTAGAGAGCTACTTTTCCCCACTGTGGAAACTTCTCTGTTTATACAAGCCAGAATAAAACCCGCTCAGCTTTCTAAGTATATAAACATCTTTTTTTTTTTTCTCCTCTACTGGATCTTTTTTCTTGTATCATGCATAAAAATGGCTCGGTCCCACCGCAAACATCCCGAGAGATGTTTATCAGAGCTTTAGTGACATCACCGGTTACTCAAGGGGTCAGATTATGTGATTTTAAACTGCCTCGACATAAACCCAGCAAGCACAAGTTTCTTACATTTTCCAACTAAAGATCAGGAGCCTCGTTTATAAAGAATTTCAGAATCATAAAAATCCATGTACACAAAAGCCTTGATGCAAACTGAGCTAGTCATAAACGCTGTGGATTGTAATGCTAAGCAAAGTCAGAAGCTGCCAAATGGTAAGATGTGGTGAAAAGACGAACTGAGGACAGTGAAATGAAGCCGCTGAAGCAGTGCGGAAACAATTAGAAACCACACATGATGGACCACGTCACAGAGAGATCGTGAACTCGCTTCTATGAATTATTTCAGATCCAAAAAATTATCAACAAAACATCAAGGTGGGAATGACTTGAATCATGACAGATGGTGTCGGCTCATTTGAATCTTGTTTCATATGCCTCATATACATATGACCCTCTAGTTGCAGGACGGTCACAGGCATATGAGACTGAATATGAATCATCTGCATGATTCCTATTTGGGGCGGGATGGCGATCATGTTGGCTTACACCTGAGGTTTGTCGTGAGTTAAAATTGTGAATCATTGACATCAAATTTATTTGATTTGTTTCACAACATATAAAATATAAAACTAAAGGGAACGCGCTGAAACTTAAAAAGCTTGTTTGATGCATATCTCTTTTTTTTCTATTTCGTCGTCTTCCTCTTATTCCCGGGCGGGATAGGAGCAACAGCCTCAGACGTGAAGCCCAGGTTTCTCTCACCCCGGCTGCATCCTCCAGCTCACCCAGGAGGACCCTGAGGTGTTCCCTGTCCAGCTGGGAGACATAGTCTCTCCAGCAGGCCACAGGTCTATCTCTGAATCTCCTCCAGGTGGAACGTACCCAAAACACCTCACAAGCGAGGCATTCAGGAGGCATCAACCACCCCATCTGGCTTCTCTAAACCTGGAGGAGCAATGGCTCTACTCCTTGCTCTGAGTGAGAGCCCAGCCACCCTGCGGAGGAAGCTTATTTCGGCCGCTTGAATCCGCGATCTCATTCTTTCGGTCACCAACCAGAGCTGGTGACCATAGGTGAGGGTTGGAACACAGATCGACTGGCAGATCAAGAGCTTTGCTCTTCAGCACAGCTCTTTCCAACAGTTGTTTATGCATCTAGAGATCTACATAAGTCTTATATTTAAATGATAGAACCTGCTCAATCTGCTTTAATAATCTCGTAGTAAAAAAAATAAGGCGGGAAAATAAAAACATAGAGATAATAAAAGATCACTTTATTATAAAATTATTTATAGCAGCAAATAAAAAAGGATGAGGATGTTTATTTTATAGCCCCTCCACGCACATGCGCGCACACACACACACACACACACACACATACTGTGTGTAACGCTTTATTAGATTTTTTTTTTTAAAGCCGCCCTTTAATTTTAAAGCCAATTAAAAGCTGTAAGTCATCATGGACGACTAACTGTGACACACACTCACACACACACACACAATGATTTTCTCATGGGGAAACACACAGACACACATGTACACAAATACACACAAACAGATTGCCTAACACACTCACACCTTCATACATAATTGACACACACGGATAAACACAATCATCCAGGCATCAAACACACGCATTCATACATAAATGTAAATATTTATACATTTAAGACACACCCACACGGTTCAGAGGACTCGCTTAGATCTAAACGCTGAGCAGTGTTTTTTCATCAGCGTTACGACGATGCTAATACAACACAAACTTAAGATTTATCTAAACCGACATAACTCTCTCTTGATGCAACATAAAGATCTGCGAACAGGCTCAGGCATTAGACAACTTGATCTCCATCCCGCCCTAACAATGCCTCTACACAATGACGAGGTGTCAATATTGAAGCTGGTCACAACAGCCTAGAACTATAAAAGTGGCAGTGGCACATGCCAATCCGATGCAGACGTTAGAAAAAAAATAGTTTGAAGTAAAAATAATGACAAAAGAAATGTGAGTACAGCCTGTGGACGAGGTTCATTCAATTCTGTTCTGTCGTCTTCCGCTTATCTGGGGCCGGGTCGCAGGGGCAACAGTCTCAGACCAGAAGCCCAGGCTTCTCTCAACCCAGCTGCATCCTCCAGCTCACCTGGAAGGATCTCGAGTCGTTCCCAGACTAGCTGTCAGACATAGTTTCTCCAGTGGGTCCGGGGTCTGCCTCTTGGTCTCATCCCGGTGGGACGTGCCCGAAACACCTCACAGGCGAGGCACTGACCAGATGCCCGAACCACCCCGTCTGGCTCCTCTCGACCTGGAGGAGGAATGGCTCGACACCGAGCTCCTCCCTGTTGATTTTGATATTTCAGTAATGTTTTTATTATAATAAGTATTATTAGTTTTATTTGTAGGATATAAAGTATTGCGTAGAAGCGGGTGTACGACAGTGCACGGTTACACAATCGCTTAAAATACGAATGACAATGTAAATATATCTTACTTAGGATTATTAAATATAAATTTCTTGAGGTAATTTAGGATGATTATATAACTAAGAATGCATCTTAGAGATCAAATGTTAGGGAGTCAGAGGAAGGAGAATCCCAGTCAAACTCAATGCAGAATAAAGGGCTCCAAACTGAACTTGAACCAACAACTTTCAATTCCAGATGAAAAGCTTCTGAGAGACTTTTTATTAGATCATTATTAAACAATAATAATGCAGAGATGAAGATGCTGAGGATCTCTCTGGGAGTGACCAGGATGGACAGGATCAGAGGAACAGCTCATGTTAGAGGTTTTAAAGTCAGAGAGGTCAGACTGAGATGGTTTGGACATGTGCAGAGGAGAGAGAGAGAGTACATCAGAAGAAGGATGCTGGGTTTGGAACCACCAGGAAAGAGGACTAGAGGAAGACCAAAGAGGAGGTTCATGGATACAGTGAAGGAAGACATGAAGATAGTTGGTGTGACCGAAGAAGATGCAGCAGATAGGGTTAGATGGAAGAAACTGACTTGCTGTGGTGCCCTCTGAAGGGTAATGCCGAAAGAAGAAGAAGATTAAACTAATCTACTCATAAACAGAATCTTCATCTACGGTCAGATTTTATTCCTGGTAAAATAAAATTTCTGACCTAGAAATTTGAACATATTTTTTTTCTATCTTCACGGTCATAAGAATGGCACACGAACCAAGGTGTGCAGGGTAGCTCGGGTAAGCAGAACAATTTCAGCTGGAATGAGAAGAATTTGGGATTACAACATTTCCTGGAATTTGTTTACCCAGAGGAAGAGTGTGAGAACATTTTGTGTAGACAAAATTTTATCAGATCTGCACCAGAACCAGCGTGACTGACCGTATCAGACGTGTAAAGAAGATTTATGCAAGGCGAGCATGTGCAGGTAATTCACTTCATTGCAGATCAGGAAAGGATTTTAAAGTAAAAATAAAGTCATTTTGATTCAGCTCCATCTGTCGGCTATTAAAGCCCCTCCCCAGGCCAGTTGTTCCTGCGATTACGCAGTGGGATTGTGGGAAAAGTTAAGGCCCATCATGATGCTATCTACCAGGAATTTTAATTCGGAATCTATCTGATTGATAAAAGTCGCTGGATCAATTACAGCTTCCAGTGTATGAACGTCATTAGCAAAGCAGTCGTCCAACATCTCCTGCTATTCATAAATTTTTCCCTACAGGGTTTCCTGTCCTGATCAGCAGGGGCAGATGGACCCTCTCATTACGACGACCGCAGAAGAAAATGAGAGCAAAATGAGGCCCATTATCGTGCGGGCGTGACTAATATCCCTCCACAGACCACTCCACACACTTTTCTCACACACGTGCACATCAAGAAAACCAGACGTGAAGACGTCCAGATCACTACCGAAGATAAGGAGCAGGTCCTTCTGTGTGTGTGTGTTTTTTTCTTAATTATCCCTGATGTCATTAGCTCTAAATGCAACATTGGCTCAGCCTGTTTCCTCCTCACTACCTTCTCCTCATCTCCTCCCAACAGAGCTGAAATATATCATCTCTAAAGTGAATCTGTTTTCTTCAAGGACTTCCTGAACCCCCTACCCACCCCGTCTTTATGAAAGTACCCACGTTTACTCTTTACTAACTATAGATGAACTGAATAGGTTTTTAAAGTCATGGCATCAATTGTTTGGAGACTTGGCGTCGACGATGTCAGTCAGTCAGTCAGTCAGTCAGTCAGTCAGTCAGTCACCTTCTTATCCGTCTATCCCTTACAGGGTCGCGGAGGGTGCCTGAGCCCATCCCAGCTGATTCAAGGCGAGCGGCAGGGTACACCCCGAACAGGTCGCCAGTCTGTCGTGGGGCAACACACATACAACCAGACACACACTCATTCCTAGGGGCAATCATGTAGTGTCCAATCAACCTAATCTGGATGTTTTTGGAGGGTGGGAGGAAACGGAGTACCTGGAGAAAACCCACACATACACGGGGAGAACATGCAAACTCCACAAAGAAAGGCCAGTGTTCCAACCCTCATCCCCAACCGGGACGCGAACCCACGACCTTCTTGCTGTGAGGCCACTGTTCTACCCACAGCTTACAATGTGTTTTCAATGTGTACAAGTATACAAACCAAGTACAAATGACTCTTTGAGTTTCAAACGTTGCCAAACCTTATCCTGGATCTCCGTAATCTCTGTAAAGAACTAGTAACCTGTCAAGGGTGCACCCCGCCTCACATGCTAACTAGCCGAGAGACGCTCTGGCAACCCAGTGACCGACCAGCCACCCGCCAACTTTTAATCTCGTCATTTCTTCTTCTCTGTTTGGTTTTCACCTAGCTGGTCTTCCTGCCCTCCCTCGCCTTCGGTGATCGGGGTCCGGTGAGTGATTTACAGCCTTGGAACAGGCTGGTAGACGGAAGGAGGAGACGTAGATCAAGCGAGGAGGGGGTGAAACGGGGGTCTGTTTGAAGTACATGAAGGAGTAATATAAAATACACCTGGTCCGTCCACGGGGCACTCAGTGTTCAGAGAAACAAAGAGAGAGGAGGGGGCTGTACGGTGGGGAGAGGAAAGAGAGGGAGAGAGGGAAAAGAGAAGTGGATGGTGCAAAAGGGGGTGGGGGGTCACGCCGTGTTTCCTTTCAGAATGGCTTTTATGGTGTAACTTCAAACGCTGACCTCCAACGCCCCCACCCCTATATCACCCTCTCTATTCCTTCGTCCCGTTGCCCCGCCCTCCTCCTTCTCACTATTGTGTACGGCCAAGTGGACAGTAATTGGCTATTCTTTCATGAGACCCCCCCGCAGCCGCCCCCCACCACCCTCACTGCACAGGAAGAGGCCCTTTGGCTGCCCCTCAGAAGCAAGAGCGATTCTGTCAGTGTGTGTGTGTGTGTGTGTGTATTTGTTTGTATGTGTGTGTATGTGTTTAAATGTGTATGTGTTTACATGTAGAGTATGTGTGTACATGTGTTTTTTTTATTTGCGTGTGTGTCTGTTTATATGTGTGTGACAGTACATCAGTGTGTGAGTGTATGTGTTTAAAAGTGTGTGTGTGTCCGTGTGCGTTTACATGTGTGTGTATGTATGGGTTAACAAGTGTGTATGTGTGTGTTACATGTGTGTTATATGTGTGTGTATGACATTCTAAGTGTGTCTGCTTGCGTTTGTATGTGTCTTTCTGAGTAAGTGTGTGGGTCTGTGTGTGTGTGAATGTGTGTATGTACGCATGTTTGTGTGTTTATATGTGTGAGTATTTTGGTAGTATAAGTGTGTGTGTGTGCTTGTGTTTATATGTGAGTGCATGTGTATGCGTGTTTGTGCATATGTGTGTGTACATGCGCCTATGTGTCTATAAGCGTGTGTGTATGAGTATTTATGTGCATATGAGTGTGCACGTCTGTACGTGTGTGTATTTGTGTGTCTATTTGTTTGCATGTTACGTTTATGTGTGTGTAGGCTTGGATGTGAAATGTGTGTGCAGGCAAGGGTGGTTCAATGTGTGTGTGTGTTGCAAAATGTGCCAGACTGTGGGTATCAGGTGGTCTGAACAGGGGTGCTGGAGGAGGACGGGTGGGTTGGGGGCGGGGGCATTAAACTCCCTCCAGGAACTGAAGCTAATCTAATTACGCAGGAACATGAGGTTCCATTTGATCCTCGATAGATTTCACATGCAGATTTAACTCCTGACATTTACAAAAACAATAGAATTACACCTACTTTTTTTTTAACACCACGGTTTGTCAAACTCTTACGGTAGAGGTGGTCAAACTGTGGACCGAGGACCCTTTGGAGTCTTTTAATTGGACCCACCAAACTTGAATAATCCTCATGTTGTGTTGTTGCGTTGGTTTTCCCAGTAGGTGACGTACTGCGGGTTCAATGACCGTCTCAAAGTGTGGCAAACTTTAAAAATCAAACTTGCATAGTTGTTTTTTAACGAACATTACGATGCATTCACGTAACTTTTTCCATTCCGTCGTCTTCCGCTTATCCGGTGCCGGGTTGCGGGGGCAACAGCCTCAGACAGAAAACCCAGGCTTCTCTCATCCCAGGCTGCATCCTCCAGCTCACCTGGAAGGATCCCGAGTCGTTCCCCGGCCAGCTTTGAGACATAGTCTCTCCAGCAGGTCCGCGGTCTGCCCCTTGGTCTCCTCCTGGTGGGTAATTTTTTTCCTATTTATGAAATAATTTTCAAAACAATCTGACGGCACTTGAATGCAGCAGTGTTTTATTCTCAATTCAAATTAACTAAGGTTTTTCCCACAAAATATGGACGCTATATCTCTCACAGTTACTAGATACCATCTATAGATGAACTTAATAATCACGTCTTTTTTTCTGCAGCATCTGCTGCTCTAGTCTTTGTATATGTACAGCATTAAGGAATCCCCTCTAACATCAAGAGAACTAGTTCTTTGAACTGTACGATCAAATTCTACACCGACTCAGAACCTACACTAACTTTTTTTTCACAAAACAATTTTGTTAACCCGATAACAAACTTAAGAAGTACCCACGTTTTCTCTTTACTACACAGACTGCTTTGTTCTCACCTTGATGTCAACCATTCATTATTACTTTTGTTTGTGTGGCTCATATAGTTGCTCTATACTTGAACACTCCTTACTTGCATTAAAATGTGGACGTAGATGAGAAGAGAATTCATGTCCAGGTTGTCAACCGGTGTTTGAATTGGATCCCAATACTGGCCAGAGGAGCTTCAAAATCCCTCAAATATGTATGAATAGTCCTTGAGAGCGTGCAAGACACAGCGTAAATCTGCAGTGAAGTGCATCAAGTTAGCAAAACTAGCACGTTCTTTTTTATGTTCTTATTTTGGGGTGTTTACTTAAAAATGGCAGCTGATGTTGGAACCAACTATGAGAAGAGAAAGTGAGTTAAAACAATTCTTGTTTACGTTAAAATGTGGGCGTGGCGGAGAACAAAATCCATGATCATAAACAACCAATCATTGAAATGTTTCCAAACACTAGACAGAAGAGCTCAACAACTTGAATGTGAAAGAATGAAAGAGGAATCCACTTCATGGATGTTTTTGATGTGGAAATAATTTTTTAACAGATTAAAAAAAATGATTCTAAATTTCCAATTTCTTGCTTTGCAAAAACCCAACATGCATCGCCTTCTAGTTTGGCCTTATCTGGAAACGTTCAGAACCTAATGTGTGGCCTTAAAGTTTTTAGGCTCCTCGTTTTTTATGGGTTAAAGTGTGAAAACTTTTCCCAGCATCCTGTTGCACATTCTGAGTGATTCATAAAAGCAGCTCTTCTCTGCATAATGACTTCTGGCCTCGTAGATCAGTGTGCGTTTATTAACGATGCAGGCGTGCACGAGTGTGTGTGTCGATTAGTGGGTGGAGGAGATTAGCTGTCTCCAAAGATTTTTAATTAATGAAACAGATGAAGGCAAAAAAAGAGCAATTTTTCTTTGCATTTTTAACGGCAGCATTCTGGAAAAACAAAACTGCCAAATAGAAAAAGGAAATAAATATGTTCCCATTTGTAAAGAACATGACTGGACAATGTAGTCATTTTTAATTACAAATGTACATTTATATTAATCAGGTATCCAAACAGAACCGTTTTAGTACGGGACATTTGGTTAGAAGCAAGACTGTGCACGAATGATCGGGGATTTTGTGAGTGCTAACAATCCGTCAATTTGTGCGCGATCTTCGACAGGAGGAGGGAACATCTTTCATGAGTATTTTTGGGGAAATTGATCTTTTCTAGCTTGTCTGTCGCTAAATTTAGATCCATTTACTTAAACAGTTGCAGACTTGGAGCTGGGACGATCTAGTCCGGAAGGTTAGTGTTACCATCTGATGCTAGCTGGCAGCTCAGGCTGTGAGGTTTGACTTATTTAGCTCATGACGTGAAATAAAAACAATTTGCAGAGATTTAAAACTGCAGAAACAAAGACATGATGTTCTAAAGTAACAAAAACCTTTCAGAGCTCTGCTGCTTACTTGAGAATATTTCATTTAACTTATTGCTTTGCATTTATTTCATTTCCCTGATTGTGAAATAAAAAAAAAAGCTTGATAAACACAAATAAACAGTAGGTAAATCATTTTGAAATTGTACTGAACATAAACATAAACCGTGACCTCAAACCTGAGGCATGTACCATGCAACCTCATTCCTCTGTCTTTTCTAAACAAGTGCATTTATTTCCTATTTCTATTGGTTCTCCAGACACCCAGGAGGTCTGCAAAGAAAGGGATTGATCCAAAGGGACGGAAAAGGTCAGACAGAGTCCTGAATGTCAGGGCTCAATGGTGGGCGCCTTGACCATGACAACAGACACAAACAGACACACACACATAGACACACACACACAGTGTGATGTATACAACCTCTTAAAAAGGTAAAAACACCAGCAGAGAACGACATAAACACAGACGTACAGCACAGACACGACACATAAACAGAGTAAAAGATAAATCTGTTGTCAGGCAAACAAAATCTCAGCCAAACCTCCCCCCCTTTAAATAATCCCAGAAAAGAGAGGCTGGGAGGGGGTCCTTTTGGAGTCAGATAAACAGGACTAAAGCAGAGCGCCTACCTTTTTGTAGTTCACCTTGGCTTCTGTTCTTTTCCGCTTTCTGCCTTTCTTTTCCCGGCGACTCCGACTGAAGAGAATCCATTTTACAACCTGCATGGGAGGGAGAGGGGACGGAGGGAGGTGAGGAAGGCGGGAAAAGGAGGTTATGTAGAGGTAGACAGGAGGAGACGCCAAAGTATCAGAAAGAGGGAGGACGTAAGGAAAGATTGGACAAAACAAAAGGAGGGGGTGCACAGGTCATCATAAGTCGGTCTCATTAATTAGTGAAAAAGTTACTTTAAAAAGTTTGTTTCCACTAAAAAAAAAATAACACAAATGATTCTTCTAACGTTTTATGACGTAAAAATGAAGATATTAGGCTTTTGTTAAACAAAAATTATACTTTTAATTCAAGCTTTTACAAAAAAGAAACATTTCTTTTCTGGACTTCAATTGAAGTTTAAAATAAAAGTTTAAATATTACATGTTTTTTTTGGTTCAGTTTTGATAAAAAAAAAAATATTTCTAATTCTAACTTTAACAAAATGAATGATTTACTTTTTAAATCTTCTAATGAAGTATAAACAAAGACGTCAGGTTGTTTTTGGCTCCTTTTTTTGTAAAAACTTAAAAAATATATATAATTACGTGAGATGATCTCACATCTGTAAATCTAAACGTGAGATCATCTTTTGCTAATTTTATGTGAAAAAATTCTTGTAATTTTTACTTTGATCAAAAAAAGAAGAAAAAAAAAAGTTACATTATCTCTAGCTCATTTTACGTAAAAAAAACCCACTTTACATAAAACTTGACAAACATTTTTCTAACGACCAATTAGATTAGTTTTTGTATCGTTTATGGCTGGTTTTGTGCAAAAAATGATATTTTTAGTTAAAATTTTTACTAAATTGTTGTATAAATGAAAGATTAGATGGTTTTATGGCTGGTTTTATTAAAAACCTGCTACTCGTTTGAACTTTTCTGGTCCATCTTGTTTGTTATCAAACACAAACAAACCAAAAAACCGCCAAGTTCACGAGAAAAAGAACACTTTCGAAACATGCAAGAATTTTATTTTCATAGTCACTTTAAAAAACAAAAAGTTATTCCCATAGAAAAAAAAATTGAAAAATATCTTTAACTTGTGAATAAGATAAACAGGAGGAATAAAAACGAGGATTTGTGAGGTAATTAGTAAAAACTCAAAGAGGAGAAAGAGAGAGACCCAACAGATGCAGAACGTTTTCTGTCGCACTTTTTTCAGGTTCAACAAGAGAAAAATCCAAACACAGTGAAATATGACATGCAAAAAAAAGAGAGAGAGAGCAACAGGGGGAAGCAAGAACAGATAGAGACATAGAGCGAGCTCTGGCTTAACTTTACACAGGATGGAAATATGCAACATTTCAGATGTTCAACTGCCACCCCCAAAAGGATGAGAAGAAAGAAATAAAGGAGTAAAATGAAAGAGTGCGTACCTCAGCTCTGACTTCCTCCACCAGCCTCGCCTCGGACCACACGGCGCTCCTTTCATCCAGCCACTGAACGACAAGGGAGAAGAGAGACACGGTGAGCCGGGCGATCGAGACAGAGAGGAATGCTTTGCAGATGGAGAGAGAGAGCGAGAGAGGGAGAGAGAGCGTGAGGAAGGAAGGGGAGGTGGTGGGAGGAGATGTGTGTGTGTGTGTGTGTGTGTGTGTGTGTGTGTGTGTGTGTGTGTGTGTGTGTGTGTGAAGGGTGGTGGTGGGGTGCTATCACTTGTTCCTATGACGGAAACTCGCAACTTGAACTCTGGTGGATGACAGAAAAGGGACGAAAGTGGAGAGAGAGAAAAAAAAAATCACCTGACCAACAGGCAGCGTGATGGACGCCTTTCTCACTGAAACACACACACAGACACACACTCTCTCTCTCACTCACACACACCAATACATGTGTATATTGGTGTATATATCTAAGAGCTACAACTACTGATTATTTCGATAATCTATTAATCTTTGAATCAATTCTTACATCACTTATTGACACTTGTTATTGAATAAAGGGTGCAAAAGATAAAAAAAAATTACGGAACGGATCATTTTTTGGATAAATGAACAAATAAATAAATACATTTATTTCAAAGCGTCATCCCCTCGTTTCAGTGACAGAAAGAATTGTTTACTACAATAAAACGTCACGTTACAACATGTAATAATCCCGTTTTTACAATCTGATACCACATTACGAAGTCAAACTGTCACCTTTTTACAAAATGATACCATGTTATAAAGTGAAACGTAACACAGTTTTACCCCTAGTATAATTTGATACTTAAGAAACTGTACCTACTGTACGTTATCAATAAACTACAGTAATCAAAAAAAATTCACTGTTTCAACAGCAATCAACAGTTTACATCACATTTTCACACTATCACATTTAAAGGCTTCGGGTGTCACACCCACCAGCTGTGGGTGGTGACCGAAAGAATAAGATTGCAGGTATAAGTGGCCGAAATGAGCTTCGTCCGTAGGGTGGCTGGGCTCTCACTCAGAGATGGAGGGAAGAGCTCTGCCATCCAGGAGGAGCTCAAAGTAGAGTCATGCTCGTCTGGGTTGAGAGAAGCCAGATGGGGTGGTTCGGTGCCTCGCTCAATAGGTGAGATGTTTTGGGCACATCCCATTGGGAAGAGACCAAAAGGCAGACCCCTGACCTACTGGAGAAACTATGTCTCACGGCTGGCCAGGGAATGCCTCAGGATTCTCCCAGGGGAGCTGGAGGATGCTGCCAGGTTGATAGAGGCCTGGGTTTCCCATCTGAGGCTGTTGCCCCCACGGCCTGGCCCCAGAAAAGCGGAAGACGACGGAACGAACATTTTTATATTATGGTAAACAATTTAAAACATGAAACATTGTGGGTTTTTTTAAAACAATGTAAGAATTATGTTGTAACATAAAATACCAAAACAGGATTTTTTGTGATGGCAGGTTTGCGTTTTTAAACCCTCATATGAGTTTTATTTATAAACACACCAAAACCTGTGTGAATTGTGCGGCAAGGAGCTGTTAAAATGCCGCAGTAATAGAGGAGTGTGAAGCAACAGTGAAATATTGAGGTAATCAGAATCAGAATGCTTTTATTGCCATGTCAGTGAAAAACATCAGAGACTAGGAACTTGTTCTGGTACTGGTGTGCAAACATATAAAATAAAAATAATAAAAATAAAATAAATAAAAATAAAAATAATTTTTACAAAACTAAGAGTGCTCAGAAGAAAAAGAAAAGTAGTGCAATGTCATAGAAAATAATAAAGATAGTGAAGTGACAAGAGGGAGGTGACTAAGAGATGTGGGGATCCAGGTTATAAAGAGTTCATAAGTCCAACGGCAGAAGGGAAGAAGCTGTTTTTGTGGCGGGACGTTCTGGTCCGAATGGACCGGAGCCTCCTGCCCGAGGGGAGTCGCTCAAAAAGTCCATGTCCAGGGTGGGAAGGGTCAGCTACTATCCGACCTGCACGCCCCCGAGTCCTGGAGACGTACAGGTCTTCGAGAGATGGAAGGCTGCAGCCGATCACCTTCTCTGCGGAGCGCACAATGCGCTGCAGTCTGTGTTTGTTCCTGGCTGTGGCTCCAGCGTACCACACGGTGATGGAGGAGGTGAGGACAGACTCGATGATGGCTCTGTAAAACTGCACCAACATCTGGGCGGGCAGCTTGGCTTTCTTCAACTGCCGCAGAAAGTACATCCTCTGCTGGGCCTTTTTGATCAGGGAGCTGATGGATGGCTCCCACTTTAGGTCCTGTGTGATGGTAGTGCCGAGGAAGCGGAAAGAGTCTACAGTGGTGATGGAGAAGTCTGTCAGTGCAAGGGGGGTAATGGGAGCTGTGACTTTCCTAAAGTCCACGATCATCTCCACTGTCTTCTGAGCGTTGAGCTCCAGGCTGTTGTTGCTGCACCAGGACACCAGCCGGTCTACCTCCATCCTGTAGGCCGACTCATCGCCATCAGAGATGAGCCCAATGAGTGTGGTGTCATCTGCAAACTTGATCAGTTTGACAGAGTCATGGCTGGAAGTGCAGGAGTTGGTGTACAGGGAGAAGAGCAGGGGAGAGAGGACACAGCCCTGTGGAGATCCTGTGTTGATAGTCCAAGAGGTGGAGACATTCTTCCCCAGCCGCACGCACTGCCTCCGGTCTGTTAGGAAGTCAGTAATCCACCTGCAAGTGGAGTCAGGCACGTTGAGCTGAGAGAGCTTGTCCTGAAGCAGGGTAGGGAGGATGGTGTTGAATGCAGAGCTGAAGTCCACAAACAGGATCCTGGCATAGGTTCCCGGGGAGTCCAGGTGCTGCAGGGTGAAGTGGAGGGCCAGGTTGATAGCGTCGTCTACAGACCTGTTGGCTCTGTAGGCAAACTGCAGAGGGTCCAGAGAGGTAACAATGTGTGTCTGGTCACCGTCACAGTTTTATCCACTGAACACTTTCCTTCATCAAAAAAATTTGACATGGAAGCCAAACTGTTCCAACAGAAGTGATTTAAACAACGTCTGAATTTCTACGCCCGTTATAATGTGCACACTAGTTTTCTTCTTTCTTGATCATTAATCAGATCAAATTAATTATTTAAAACTATCATATAATGTGAATTCTAGATTTTCATTTTAGATCATGTCTCTCACAGAGAACGATGGAAATCTCAGACCAGTCCATGGTTTGTAAGTGGAAGAACTTTCAAAATCACAGGGTGTTCAAATACTTATTTGCCTCATATATACAGTATATACACTACATTTATATATTTATGTGTGCATACACACACTCATACACACATTCGAACAGACACACAAAACACAGCGTTATAAAATCGCCCACAAAGGAGCTTGGAGGCACACACGCGCGATGTGATCTCATGGAGGTTTTCAGCAGATCGTCAGCTTGAATCACACACCTGCGAGGATGCTAACTTTGTGTGTAACTGTGTGTGAGTGTGTGGTGTTCAGCAGGTTTCTGTCACATCGTACACAGTCAGAAACAAAGAAAGGAACACGAGAGAACCGTCATTTTCAGCACCGACACATACACACGCACCGATATTCCCACGCACACATGGCCACGCAATGCTTACCAGTCAAGAGCGTTACCATAGACACACACACACAAAACAAACATACATGTGCATACACACATGCAAACACACACGCAATCACTGACACAAATACATATTGAAACACACACACACTTGTATGCAAAAGCACACACAAAAGCACACACATTACAAAGGCAGAAAAACAGACATAGACAGACCCTCACACACAATCCCTGGCACACACACATAAACAGACATTCATGCACCCACCCACACATGTAGAGTTTGGTGGTATAAATGCATGCCTAAGCACTATTTCCCTCCAGAGAAAGAGAGGTGGAGTGGGCAGTATGGAGAGGAGTGTGTTGAGGCAGTAAATTGGCATTGTGTAACAGCACAGCGCACACATCTTTACCACCTCCTGTAAACTTTTTGTCTGCTGAAAACTTCATCTTTCCCTCCGTAGGAATTAGACGCACAGATTGACAACTGAATCTCATCAATGCAAAGCTGAGGTTTGTAAAGTCTACAGTTACCACCTGGGAAAACATGGAGAGGAAAGGACTACATCTCCCAGCAGGAATGACTACAGGACTACAACTCCAAACAGGAAAGACTACAGGACTACAACTCCCAGCAAGAAGGACTACAGGACTACAACTCCAAACAGGAAGGACTACAGGACTACAACTCCTAACAGGAAGGACTACAGGACTACAACTCCAAACAGGAAAGACTACAGGACTACAAATACAAACAGGAAAAACTACAGGACTACAACTCCCAGCAGGAAGGACTACAGGACTACAACTACAAATAGGAAGAACAACGGGACTACAACTCCCAGCAGGAATGACTACAGGAGGACTACAACTACAAACAGGAAGGACTACAGGACTACAACTCCAAACAGGAAGAGCTACAACTCCAACAAGAAGGACTACATGCCCCAACATGCATTTAAAATTAACAAACTGTCTGCTTATTAATCAAACGCTTCAGGCAAAAAGCTTTGTTAAAAAAGAAAGAAATTGGGCCTCCTAAATTTTAATAGTTTAGTAACATCTTCAACGCAGAAATGTCTTAATGGCTCAGCTGAAATTGATCTCCTAACAGTAAGAACTACACCTCCCAGCAGTGAGAACTAAATATCCGAGCATAAAGGACTACATCTCCCACCAGAATGGACTACATCTCAATAAAGTGAAATATGTTCATAGGCTTTTTACTTATTTTGTCAAACCACCAAGTCAGTCCACACATACAAGCACTTAAAAACAATCAATTTATTGAATTGAAAGTCTGCAGTCCGACATGTTGTAGTTCCTTTCCTCACACATCAAAACAATCTATGAACAACTCTACTTCCCATTAATCAATAACACATCTGATGGGGAGGGGATCCTTTTGAGTCTTTTAGTTCTCAGCATCTTTTCACAACATGTGTAGGATTTAGTTTCATCCATCTAAGTTAGACTTCCATAAAATTTTGTGCATCCAGGCTGTAATTTTTACGTTTGTGGTGGCGTGAGGAGGCGCCTGCAACAAAATCCCAACAAATTTAAACCCCAGAGATTACAGAGTGAATCAAAACAGACTATAAGTTTTAATTACATTCAAACCTACATGCAGAAGTGTTTTGTAACAACAAAGAGACCACGAAGCAGCTAGAAGAAGAACACAGAGCGGGGAGGAAGGAAGACTATGTTTCCCCTCCTGCTATATTTTTAAAGATTTTTCTTTCAGAAAAGATGGATGTGTGATGATGGTAATGTTTTATGGAAACAAGATCTTCTCTATTTAAAACAACATGATAGTTGGGAACTAGCAGTGGTTCTATGTTTCAATCAGAGTAGACGGAGGGTGTGGCTCGGGCATCTGGTTAGGGTTCACCTGATGATCTGGAAGATGTGGCCTGGCTAAGTCTAGACTGCCCAAGATGAAAATTTGGATCCTTAAGTTAAAGATCTTTTAATGTAGGATCTACATCTGATATTGATTCAAAGTTATTTTTATGGCCATCGAAAGTTTGTGAAAATGAGAAAAATTACGTTTTTTTTTCTTTTTTTTTAGCATTAAAACGATTTGCACAAACAACGTAGAAACACAAAAGATAATTTGTTCCAGAACGCAGTGCTAAACACTAAAATATTAGACTTGCATATTGTTTTGCATACTGAAGTTGAAAAGTAGAAAAAAGTGTTGTAGATGTGTAGCTTTTTAACTCAAGTCTATCAAATTAAGAGGTTTGTTGTGAATTTGTCTGCATTAATACTTACTGGTGGTAAATAATTGAATTAAAAATACTTTATTTACGTATCTCCAAAGGGAAATTTGAGTGCTGCAGTGTTACAATCATACAACCTCATACAATGTTGTGAATGGCAAGTAATTACAGGTTTGAAAGTGAAAGGTTAAATAGTTTGATGGATGATGGCAAGAATGATTTTCTGTACCGTTCTTTAGAGCAGTAGGGTTGCAGGAGTCTATTGCTGAAGCTGCTTTTCAGATGGCCCACAGATTCATGGAGAGGGTGGGAGGGATTTAGCATGAGTGATGCCAGTTTGAAACTTTCAAAGGCAAGTCATTTTCTTTTTAGAAGATTAATTTATTTTGTAAGTCTTCCATTCAAACTCATTTTTCTCTTCAAAGGGTAAATAATGTAAATGTGTGTGTAAAAACTTTTATCGACAAAGTCAATATTTTTGCAACCATTGATTATTTGACAACATTCTTCTGGTATGAAAAAAGTAGAGAAACCCCTGCAAGCTCTAGCAAGAACAACATCCAATCGCGACTGAGCAAGAAGCGAGAGCAAGTGAGCATGCACAAGTCATTGCAAAATTGAGAGAATGGAGTGAGGACCTCTAAATCGACAAATTCGCAATTAAATCGGGAGAGTTGGACGTTATGGGATGAATGGATGGATACATAGATCGTTAGAGGGATATGACAATGAATGAATGAATGATGGAAGGATGAAGGGTAGAAATAGGTCACTGATAGATGGATTGATAAACAGATGGATAAATAGATGTACAAATGGAAATATGTAACTTTCATTACCAACTGAGGCCCAGTTGGAAATGAGATGGTGAAACCAGCGTGATACCCGCCATTTATCAATCTGCTCGCCAGAAAAAGCCAAACATGAATAATAAATGTAGCAGAAGTTAAATGTGGAGGAGACTGTACGCCTTTATTTAAACTCGCTATCTCATCCACGCTCCCATAAGAGTGTGCTTACTCATCTAAACCCTGAAGGTCTAAAATAGGTCCTTCTCATTTCACATTTCTTACTCTGGGATCGCTGAATGTCATTGTTTATTATTAGGCCCGAGCCATTTCCTGCCTTTCTTCAATTTGAGCGGCTTGTGGAGCGACGGGGGAGAGATAAAGAGAGGCAAACAGAAGAATGCGTTTGCATCTTTGTGTACACAATACACACGCACGCGCATCTGTAAAAGGTTCCAATCGATCTGGCTGATCTCATTAGCCGCTGACTGGCACATCAAACACACACGCAAACACACACAAAGCACAAGAGCACTTAGCTGTCATCCAATCAGATGTAAGAAAACAGCAGCCCATCTACTCTGTCCCTCCACCCCCACCAACTCTCCGAGCCCCCCCAGAAGGTTTCAGATTACATCATCATGTAATCTTCCCAGACAAAAAAAAAACAATAGAACGGACACGCACAACAATGCGCACGCACACAGTGGTAATTGAGATCGGTTCCTATGGAAACCGATGGATGGATTGCGTGAACATGTGTGTAAAAGTCGCAATCTTAGTATGTCTAACAGAGAGGTTTTTATTCAAATGAAGGGGATCTGATAATAAACACTGTAATCCAAGATGCTTCTCACTGACGTAAAGATCATGTCGGAACATGTCGTTATCTGAAAAAAATGATCATCGTCAAGCTGTTTCTAAATGCCTGCTGGCTAATAGTCACACGATGTTTCAGTAGAAACATGCAGACAAAGATTTTTATCATCCAGAGGATTAAAACTCCTTCTTTCTAGTAAAACTAAAACTTTTAGAATGTTTTATAAATACAGTGAAAACATTGAAATTTTTACAATATTGATTCTGTTTTTCTTACATTGTAAAATAATTTTAATATGAGATTTTTACCTCCAGCAAGAAAGTTATGTACTCAGGATCGATTGTGTGTGGTAACAAGATAACTAAAAAGTTCTAGGTGGAGTTTTTAAAAATTTTCAGAATATTTATCCACTATTGGGTAAATACCGCACGGTGGCCTCACAGCAAGAAAGTCATGGTTTGAGTCCTGGGTGGGGCGAGGCTTGGACCACTGGCCTTTGAGTGTGGAGTTTGTATGTTCTCCCCGTGTATGCGTGGGTTTTCTCCAGGTACCGTACTCTCCAAAAACATGCATGTTAGGTTGACTGACCTCTAAAAAAATCGCCCCTTAGGAATGAGCGTGTTTGTCGATGATTGTCTGTGTGTGTGACTTTGCGACCGAATGGCAACTTGTTGGTGGTGTACCCTGGCCTTAGCCTTGAACCAGCCGGGATAGGCTCCGGCACCCTCGTAACCCTGTTAGGGATGGTCGGCTCAGAAGATGAATGAATGGTACATCCACGATGAGAAAATGAAAAAGTGATTCCATGTTTGGGGTGATCCAGGTTACCATATGGGTCCTGGGGCGTTTTAAAGAGTTTGTTTGAAGTTTAAAGGAGGAGGTGCCCATTAGACCAATCGCAAAGGCATTGTGATTAGATCGTATTTTCTGCTGCTGACCGGATTTGAGTAAAGTTTGATTTAGCGCACCACAAATGTAATGTCTATTTCTGACCAGAAAGCAGTGATTGACAAACTTACTGCCCCACCCATAATACAACCAATCTAAATGGCTAGCTACGATTATCCCCAACAAATCAGTCGGCCTACTGAAATAGAGACACTGACTGGAAGAGGGGCAACAGAAAAATGAAAGCCTTTACTATTTAGCGAATCACAAGTTTTAAGATCGAAGTTTTTAAGAAGCGGCTGAAGAGCTTTTTAATTTGGCTTTTGACTGATTGTCAAAGCTTAGTTGATCAATTTATTCATTCTATTTCTTATTGATTAAAAGACTATTTTACACTTTGTGTGATCTTTTAAGAATACTTTCTATGTTTTAATGTGGTAACTTTTGGTATGAAAGGTGTCATACAAAAAAAATTGATTAGATTTTTTCTTTAATACCGCACATTTGTCCAGTTCAGCTCTGAATCCAATCAAACATTTGATAAAACACAATTATTTGAGTGTAGATTTAAAAAGAAATGCAGAGAGAGTGGTCATACCTTTGGAATTCCCGGCCGATCAAGCCATTCGGCATAAATAGCTGGCAGGGTGATGCTTTTTCTGGAACACAATGGCACAAACCATGTTAGTATTATTCCTATTTTTAAAGCAATGACCAAAATATGGTTCAGAAAACATTTCTCTGGGAAAATACTGAGAGAGGTCACAGCGGACATGGAGTTTAGGCCCACTCCTTAAACAAAAGAGGAACGACGCCCACTTTCCTATACAATGCTCAGCAAACAGGCTCGTGAGCACAGTGATTGGATTACATGGATGTGCACGGGAAAATGGTGAAATACCACACAGAGTAAACAGGGACTGAAGTGATTTGCAAAGACAAATAATATGCAAGCAGCAGTATGTATGCAAACTGTAAAGTATACACTACAAGCACTGCATGGAACCAGCAAACCTTTCATCAGACCATCAATCCCATTGAGAAATACTAATATTAGGAAAATGAGAATCAATACAATATCAACTTTAAATATATTGACATGTATTGAAGTATTACTGTATTTTTACGACCATAAGGCACATGTAAAAGTCTTAGATTTTCTTCAAAATGAGCGGTGTGCCCTATCGTGCAGTGCACCCTCTGTCTGTTGTGAACAAACAAGTGAAGCAGATGAACACTACGCTTGCTGTGATTCCGGGAGGTCTGACAAAGGAACTCCAACCGCTGGACATCGGCGTGAACCAGCCGTTTTAAGTTAGGCTGCCAGCGGCGTGGGAGCGATGGATGACCAGAGGAGACCACCGCTTCACGAAGGGTGAAAGGCAGCGCCAGGCGAGTTACACCACAGTTTGCAAGTGGATTGTAGATGCTTGGGCTTCTGGCACTGTTGTCCGAGCTTTCACAAAAGCAGGCATCATTTCCGAGGAGCTGCACGATACACAAAGTGACTCTGACTGTGAGGAAAGTGAACCTGCCATGTTGGATTCAGCGCAGCTGTTAGATTCTGAAACAGAGGATGAGGACTTGGATGGATTTGATAAATGATTTTATGACGACTGTAACTAATATTTAAATAAAGCCAAACAAACTCAGTTTTACTCCTGATTTATTTTTAAATACGTACACTTGTATGTGTGTGTGTTGTTGTTGTAGTAAGGCGGACTTACGTAGTAGAGGTTACGTATATAAAACCCATGCCCTATCATCAGGTGCGCCTTATGTGTGTGTTAAATACAGAGCACATGAAACTGGGACTGCACCTTTTAATATGGTGCGCCTTTTGGTCGTGAAAATACAGTAATTTTTTTTTTTTAGCATAGCCCTATTGAGTGGCAATAAAACTTTAGCTCAAACAATCTGATTTTGAGCTGTTAAAGAAATCAAAGCAGCACGGCACAGAATAGAAGTCCACATTTGTAGAAGTACAGAATAAGAAGACAGGCTGGACTTTTCAGTAATGGTGAGGAGAGAAAAGGTGGATTTTGTCATTTGAGATTTATATCTATGTCTGTGTGGATGTATGATGATCTGTTTTATTGTTTTTTATCATTCCAAAAAGGAGGTAGGGACGTTTTTTCACCTGAGTTTTTATTATTGAATGTCATTTAATGATTGTTTTAATTCCAAATTAATCAAGAAAAAGATCACTAGAATTAAAGGACTTAAAATCTGGATTAAAACTTTCCGTTTTCTAAGGGTTTATTTCGATTTTCTTCTTAAAGAAAGAGTCACTTTGTTGAGGAAGGTGGCTGTGGCCATCTGCTGTGGGTGTCTTTTCTTTTCTGAGATCTTCCTCTTCATGTGTGTCATTTACTGACAAAAACATCAGATCCAAATATTGACTGAACCCAGCTCCCTCTGTTTAATTCAATCAATTCCTGCTAGCCCAGCAGCACCCTCCACATGACAGAGAAGCCAAAAAGACAACTGGTAGCTGAGGAAAAAGAAAGGACAAGCCTGGTAACAGCATGAGAGAGGGAAGAGATCGAGTCAGAAAGGAAGAAGCAGCGGAAAGGGGTTAATAAGGCAATTTAGAGAAAAAAACTGAATAATTAAGCTTCATAGAGAGGCTGAGGGGAAATTAGAGCGAAGGAGAGCAAGAGGAGCAGTTATCCTTTTACACTTCAATTAATGTGAGAGGATGAGACTGTTCACTTAGCAGGATTGGTGTTAGGAGCGTTTGTTGGTCGTGTTTCTACACAAGCAGGAGATAAGAAAAAGGGCAAACCACCACATGCTCGTGGATTAGAACTAAAATATTTTAGTATTAAACTATTAACATCAGTTTAAGGTTAAAAAAAAATAAAAAGCTGTGCCGAAAAAACAAAGCTGAAAGGCGTCATTTATAAATCTTACCGTAATTTCACGACCATTAGGCGCACCGTACGAAAAGGCGCAGTCTCAGTCACACACCGCCTTACAATAACACACACGCACGCATGCAAATGTGGGTATTAAAAAATAGATCGGGAGCAAAACTAAGTTTGGTTGTACTTTATTTAAGTAGTAACGATACTAAACAAACACATTACCGGTAATAGTCTTTATTCAAATCCGTCAAAGTCCTCATTCTCTGTTTCAGAATCGAACAGCTGCGCAAAATCCAACAGAGCAGGTCCACTTCGCTCCTCTCTGTCAGAGTCACTGTCTGTACTGTGCGGCTCCTCAGAAAGGATACCAGCTTTTGAGAAAGCTCGGATAACAGTACCAGCAGACACGTTAGTCCAAGCATCTACAATCCATTGGCAAACTGTAGCGTAACTCGCCCGGCGCTGCCTTCCACCCTTCATGAAACTGTGGTCTCCTTTGGTCATTCATCGCTCCAACGCCGCTCACACTTCACTCTTTAACGTTCTCATGCCTTTTCTTTCATGTCCGCCTCGCGGGCACGCCGTTTTCTTTTAGGTCCGCTTTTTCTCACACACAAGGCGCACCGCTCATTTTGAAGAAAATTTGAGACTTTTAGGTGCGCCTTATAGCCGTGAAATTACGGTACTTTAAAATACATGCATGAGCCAGTTGGCACAGAAACAGCAATTTGTAAAGGTGTCGGAGTGAATGGGCATGTGTGTAATTCTGAACAAAAGATCAGGGAAAAGATGAGACCTGTGGACGGAGCCTGAAGTGTACTGAGGACAGTGAAATGAAGCAGTTGAAGCAGCGAGGAGAAGCACACAGAAATGCATGACAGTACAAAAACGAATCAAATCACAAAAAGGATTATTAAACTTTTGATTTGATTATCGCAATTTCATTTGTTAACAGTTGCAATTGCAAAATCCTGGCGGGGCTTTAAATTGACCCGAACTGAATAATAAAAGAAAATAAAAACTTTTTGTTGCTAATTTCGGATCGGATAATTTCTTTTGTATCTCAGTGTCAGATCAGTGTGCGCCACTCACACAGAATCATCGAGGTGACTGTTTTCCATCCTGGACTTTTACTTATCGGAGACGCAATCACAGCTGTGACATGCTTCTCCACCAGGGGAGACCAGCATCTCCACCTCCGCTTCGGTGAAAATGTACTCATTGTACATGAGTAACAACAAGCGGCATCGGCTCATTATACTTTTGAACATGTCATGTCGTGGCTGGGGCCGGATGGAGATCAAGTTGACCCACACCTGAGATTTGTTGCAGGTGTGACTTATGAAGCTTAAATTGTTTAAAAGGAATTACAGCAATTTTAATAAATCCTGTGTTTATGTGGCGTGGGCAATGTGTGCAAACTTGGGGAAAATGACTGCTATGCTTAAAATCCACACAAGTCATTATAAATGAGGCCTTAGAACTTTCCCATGTTAGGTTTTTTTTTTACATTATTCATGAATTGACATGAATTGAAGATTCGCATACCTCTCCATGTCGGGGAACGTAAGCAGGAACATTTGCAGGAAATCCTGAACAGGCAGAAATGGAGACAGTCAGAAGAAAGCGAAAGGCAAACCTGATCTTAAGCCGAGCGTACAAGGTCAAACGGTGTTTACGTTGCATTCATTATTTAGAGGGAAGATTCAATCTGCTGCAGTAGAAACAGGAGCCAGGTGGAACACATCACATGTCCCGCATGCAGACGGCCAGGTGTGATCGCTCAACATCTGAGCTGATGCGTTTGAAACTACTGGAGCTAAAAACTGAGTTACTCTAAAAAAATAGATAAATCAGTTTAAATCCTAGCTTTCATTCTTTTTTTTCCAATTTTCTAAAACACATCATTTGGGCCAAATTTCTTTAGAAATGAACTGCAATGGTCTATAAAAGACTAAGGATTTAAAGCTAAACCATAAAAATGAATTTAAATCAGTAATTAGTTTCTAAAGCAGGATTAAATTTGTTTTAAGGGTCCATTAAATCATATCAAGAAGTTTAAAACAACATCAATAAATTATTAAAATAATAACAGCAAAACAATGAGATTCATGAAACAAATTCCTCCCACTCCTGGCCATGAATCTGTGGACCATCTGAAGAGCAGCTTCAGCAACAGACTCCTGCAACCCCGCTGCTCAAAGGAACGGTACAGAAAATTATTTCTGCCGTCCTCCATATTTAACCTTTCATTTTCAAAACCTGCAACTACTTGCCATTCCCAACAGTAAAAAAAAACATATATGTTAATAAGTTCTTGATTGGCTTGCAGCATTCGAACTTCTCTTCGGGGATAAATAAAGTACCGTAATTTCACGACCATTAGACGCACCGTACGAAAAGGCACAGTCTCAGTCACACACCGCCTTACAACGACACACACTCAAGCATGCAAATGTGCGTATTAAAAAATAGATTGGGAGCAAAACTGAGTTTGGTTGTGGTTTATTTAAGTAGTAACGATACTAAACAAACACATTACCGGTAATAGTCTTTATTCAAATCCGTCAAAGTCCTCATCTTCTGTTTTGGAATCGAACAGCTGCGCAAAATCCAACAGAGCAGGTCCACTTCGCTCCTCGCTGTCAAAGTCACTGTCTGTACTGTACGGCTCCTCAGAAAGGATACCAGCTTTTGGGAAAGCTCGGATAACAGTACCAGGAGACACGTTAGTCCAAGCATCTACAATCCATTGGCAAACTGTAGCGTAACTTGCCCGGCGCTGCCTTCCACCCTTCGTGAAACTGTGGTCTCCTTCGGTCATCCATCGCTCCCACGCCGCTCACACTTCACTCTTTAACGTTCTCATGTGTTTTCCGCGTTTTCTTTTAGGTCCGCCTTTTCTCACACACAAGGCGCACCGCACAAACAGGTGCACCGCTCATTTTAAAGAAAATCTAAGACTTTTATATGCGCCTTATGGCCGTGAAATTACGGTATTTTCAATTCAATTCAGAACATGGGCTGCTATTGGTCGCTAGGATTTCTAGACTACACTTTAAGCTCGGGCAATATTTAGTTGCTTACATTATCAGCTGGTGTGATAAAAATCAAGTGTGAATTTATCTTTATTTAAATTTCTCAGCACACTGTTGGTTCTGTTTGAAGGAAGTCAATTTAAAATCAAATTTTACCTGAGACAGAACAAGCTGCCCGTGGTATTTCCTCACGAACAATCTGATAAAGGCAACAATTTGTTCTTCACCCACTTCACTGGCCAGAAACCTGAGCAGGAAGTAGCCCTAAAAAAAAAAAAAAAAAACACAGAACAAATAAAACAGCATAATTAATCACAGCAGGGCAGAAAAACTTCAAGCATGGCGACACATTTAGATTCTTCTTATCATTTGATTTGTGAAGTTGCCATTTTGTTTCCGTCCGTCTGGTTTCCCCCGTTTTCCTGGATCATTAATCTCTCACCTTCAGGTAGTGGACTTGCATGAAGCTTTTCTCAGGATTTAGAGCGTGTTTGACGGTAGAAGAGCCGGACTCGCTGACCTGACCTGTCTTCTCCATGTTCGGTCTGCAGGTGGACAAACAGAACGATGCAATCAAGTGGAGGAAAAATGTCAGAAAAAAATACAAGGACGTAAAACACATAAAATCTAAACATAGCATCAACAGTGCTGTCTGTTATTCTTCATACCCTGGCATATCTCCTAGCATTTATAGATGAACAATAAGTTCTATCAAAAAAGTCAACCGTCTATCCGTACAGGATTGCGGAGGGTGCCGGAGCCCATCCCGGCTGATTCGAGGCGAGGGGCAAGGTACATCCCAAACAGGTCGCCAGTCTGGAGGTCAACAGGTTGGGGTTCAAGTCTTGGGTGGGGACTAGGTTTAGAACACTGGCCTTTCTGTGTGGAGTTTGCATGTTCACCTTGTGTATATTTGGGATTCCTTCAGGTACTCCGGTTTCCCCCCACCCTCCAAAAACATGCATGTTAATTGTACGTTACGAAATTACCCCTAGGAATGAGTGTGTGTGTGTGGATGGTTGTCCGTGTACGTGGCCCTGTGACAGACTGGGGACTTGTTTGGGGTGTACCCTGCCTCTTGCCTTAAATCAGCCCGATCACGTACGGAAAGAAAGACCTCCGGTAACGAGATGTTCTCGAGCGGAGCTGTCTGAGCCTCTTGGAGAAGGAGCTCCGCTGTTCGTCCAGGAGTGGGTAGAGAGGATGGACATGGTTTTCCTTGATGGACAAAAGTTTGTTCAGTGACCTCCTCTCCACCACTGCCTCAAGTGAGTCCTGTTTGCTGCCAATGACAGAGCCAGCCAGTCTACCGGCGAACTTGTTAAAATCAGTTCAGAAGATGAAAGAAATTTAACTTTGTTTTTTGTCAACTTCAACTTTCTGGTTTAAATTTGAACATTTAACAAATAAACTGCTGCCAGCTAAATTAATATTGTTGGGTGTTTTTTATATTTTTGTCAATCGAATGATGACGATGCCCATCTGAAGATTTCATCCAGGCGGGGAACTGAGGAAGAAGTTTACTGTAGAGATGAGTGGCGCCAAAATAAAAAAAATTAGGAGGGAGTAAAATATTACGCTTTTGATTTAAAATAATTCAATTAATGCCTATGTTTTCTACATTTTCTTCGTTCACATGATAAAATTCGTTCTGGCAGACAAGTGAAAATAGTTTGCCCGTTCCTGACATGGGGTTTAAATAATTATGAGCAGCATTGTATCTGTGGAACAAAGTCAAACTGCCTCACATTGTAGATGTTTAAACTGCAGGAAAACCCTGGTTTTAGCAGAACAAGCATACGCTTGTCAGCACCAGTAAATCCAGTCACCCAGGCTTTGCCAAGTAGCCATGCCCAGCTGGAGACAGACTGGAAATCAAGTTGTAGATTTATAATAGCACACTATGGTGTTTATATGACCTCTCAGCACTATGCTCTGACTTTACTGCCAATGATTCACACAGCAAACATGAAACCCTTCTGTGGCACAAAAAAGCCACGCTCTCGGCTTCACTCTCTGTCACAGAAACACAAATCACGCCTTCATCCTCCATAAACACATCAACAAACACACATAAAACCAATAAAAAAGCCGAGCAAACAAAACCCTGACATGGGACATTGTGCAATGATAGTTTCAGTTAGCTGCTATTGATCAGGATGAGCAGATTAACTCCGTGTGCCAATAGGAAGGCCTTGAAGGATCAGCCTCCTACCGAGTCGATACCGCAGGCGCCGGGGCCTCCGATCAATACACCCTTCATCACTGGCGAGCACTTTTTCAGAAGAAAACGCTTCATGGCTGGACTTGACACACGAATGCATACACAGTATCCAAGCCAAAACAAGACAGATCACAATATAAATACGTTAATATAAAAATAGACCTCAATCTATGAATGGAGATAGATAAAAAAAAAAATGTTAGATTTTTATAGCTATGAATATGCATATAAACCTATATTTATACATAACTATGTACGGTATGCAGTATACACACATATACAGAGAGCACCATGTAACCGTTCATGTGTGCTGCTACGCAGAAGGCTCGGCTTTAGATAAACCAATCACGACCAATTTTTTTTCGTACACAACAAAGACTCTTCCATCCTAATCTACCCTCCCGAGCGCTGCCTATAGACACATGGCATTTTACATGAGTGTATTTTGTAAAGAATAAATTTTAATCGCTCAACAGTAATGGAATTTAGAGAAATTTGCATAGACAGCCACAGACTAAGAGCCGAGAAGACCTAGTCTGGGAGGTCAAATTTAGCTTTAGCTGTTTTTAGCGTCTGACGTTTTTATTTTCCCGTGAGCATCTATAATTAAGGGGCAGCAAGGTGGCGCCGTGGGTAGCACAGTGGCCTCACAGCAAGAAGGTCGTGGGTTCGAGTCCCGGCTGGGAACGAGGCTGGGAACGAGGCTAGGAACACTGTCTTTTCTGTGTGGAGTTTGCATGTTCTCCCCGTGTCTGCGTGGGTTTCCTCCGGGTACTCTGGTTTCCTCCCACCCTCCAAAAAACATGCATGCTAGGTTGATTGGCCGGTGCCAAATTGCCCCTAGGAATGAGAGTGTGTGTGGGTGGTTGTATGTGTGTGGCCCCGCTACAGACTGGCGACCTGTTCGGGGTGTACCCTGCCCTTCGCCTTAAATTGGCCGGGATGGCCACCGGCACCCCCCGCAACCCGAAAGGGACTGACGGATAAGAAGATGACTGATCTATAATTAATAGGGATTTCAATGTTTTTATAATTTTGTTGGCTTGTTGCTTTTTTAGCTTCAAGTCATGGATGCGACAAGGCTTGGAACACTGGTCTTTCTGTACGGAGTTTGCATGTTCTCCTCGTGGATGTGTGGGTTTTCTCTGGTTTCCTACCATCCTTCAAAAACATGCATGCTCGGTTGATTGGCCACGACATGATTGCTCCTAGGAATGAGTGTGTGTACAGTTGGATGTGTGTGGCCCCATGACAGACTGGCGACCCGTTCGGGGTGTACACTGCCTCTCGCCTCGATTCAGCCGGGATAGGCTCCGGCAACCCTTAAGGGATTGACAGTTTCGAAGGTGTTGCTTATTTAACATTGTTGTCATCATATTCTTAAGCCATAACATGGGCGGTGCTTGTAGACACTTTGACAGCTGGTCAGCATTCAAGCAGCCTGTTCCTGCTAATTCAGATAAATCTGAAGTCATAACAGCATTCATTGGTACTTAAGACCCCATCCGGTCAAACTATTAGTGCTATACTGTTGGTTTTGGTCACTATTTACAAGGATTTTTGAAAAAATTATTTTCTGTAAAATTGTTCTATGAGATTATTTTACTTAAATTTTAATTTCAATATCATACTAAAAAAATGACATGACTTCTAAACTATATGTATAAGTACTGGACTATATATATCTATAGATATTTATATGTACGTATGTTTAAAAGCTCAATATTTAATGTGATAAGATTGAGTTCAGCTGACACAGGTTGATCAAACATTTGGTGTATTTACTCAGACACGGTGAGCGGTGGAGCGAGGGGCTGGAGATGAAGCAGGTAAGGGCAGACGAGAAAAAGAGAAGGATGTGTGAGAGAAATGGAAGACAGAAGGTAAACAGACATGTTTGGTTTGTGGACTGGACTCAGAAAGGAAATCATTGGCTTCCTGGAATTTCTAAACTCGACTGGAAACTCTAACAAGGACAAAGTAAGAAAGCATGATGACCAATGAGGCATTACTCTGGTTGCTCTATGTGTCATGTCCATTCTTGTCAAAGACAATGACATTAAAAGACATGTTTTGAGGTTATTAGTTAGTCTGCGTCGACGTCTGACTACTGCTAAAACAAAGACGAAACATGTTGCAGCCAGAGAAAAACAGTCTAATGCGTCAGAGAAACCAGTCGTACATTACAGAGAGAAAAACTCTGATCCATCACTGCCATGTTAGACAAAAAAAAAACTCCACCCATCTCCGAGTCCAGACCAGGGACGTACGTATATGGATGTGTGAACCCCTGACGTTTGCTGCTTCGCTTTGTCAAAGATGATTAAGTAAAACTGTAAGAGGAATTGCTGCTCGCTGTCTTCAACGTCTCACAATAGCTTAATGTGTTTTGGAATAAATGAAGCTCTTATCCGGTTTGTGTGTGTGTGTAAAAGGTTTGTCTCTGTGTGCGCGTTGCCATGCGTACACCTGGGTGTGTCACAGATTGAGAGGGAGAGAAAGAGCGAGAGGAAATCAGGAGCTATTACCGATAGAGCCTGATGTCAAACGCGCACATACACACACACCCATACACAAACACAAGAGGTTTATAGCTCTGTGAGCCATATCCTGACAAATTACACTGGGTTGACTGTGGAAACCGGATAAGGTAGAGCAGTGCTCCCAGCAGCCCCGTAAATCAGCAGGGAGAATGGCGTCTGGCCCGGGCTGCCCTAAATATAACTCATCTGAAATGGACTGATAAACAGCGGCCACTGGGGCCCCTGCTGGATGCCGGGGTGTCACTGGTGACCTACTGAACTTGGAAAGAACAACCTGCCATTTAGCTTTTGTCTGTTTGTGAGAGTAAAAACGGGAAAGCTGGCGTGTTTATCTTCATTCAAACCCCTTTTCCTCCCTTTCACTGAACCCTCTCGAACCTCATGTTTTTACTTTAAGATTAAATTAAACCAGATATCTCACATCAACAACACTTTGCAACATGCAAATATTAATTGCTCTAGATTGTTCTTACACAAAAGCATTGCAAATCGTTCTAGGTAGTAGTGTACGGTACGTCGATCAGACCCAACCAGTCAATCTAAAATACAAAGTGTAGGGTGATCACATTGTAAACAAGAACATACAATGTAAGGGCAGGCTGTATATCTCTGCCTGCCCTATGTCCCAAACTTCATTTTGAAAAGTCCCTATCAGTTTATCTACAACTGAATGTAAGCAGTTTCACCAAAATCCAACTCCATCAAAATTTTGAGAGGTTGCGACTACAACTATTAACGAGAAATCAACCAAACTCAATGAAGTCGCGATAATCTGCAACTTTGTCCAACCACCGATACTTTTTTACACCAACTAGGTCTTAACTTCCTGTTTGAGATGAGTTTAGTGATTAATTTCATGTGTAATGTGTGTGTGAACAAGCTGTGGGTGCTCGTAGTGTCAGCAGCTTTACAGTTATCCACCAAGAACAAAATCCAGTTTTCAGCAACGGAGGATCAACAAGAGAGAAGGACATATTTACTGCTTCTTTTAACATCGCTATTAATTGTGGTTAAAATTGGCAGAAAAAAATTAATTGTAGGGCGGCACAGTGGCGCAGTGAGTAGCATGGTGGCCTCACAGCAAGAACATCGTGGGTTTGAGTCCCGGGTGGGGACGAGGCTTGGAAAACTGGTCTTTCTTTGTGGAGTTTGCTCCCACCCTCCAAAAACATGCATGCTAAAATGATTTGCCACTACATGATTACCCCTAGGAATGAGTGTGTGTCTATGGTTGTATATGTGTGGCCCACAGACTGGTGACCTGTTCGGGATGTACCCTTTCCCTCGCTTCAAATCAGCCGGGATGGGCTCCAGCACCCCCGCAACCCAGTAAGGGATAAATGGTTAAGAAGGTGCATTAATTGTAAACCGAAAAGCTTTTGTGTTTCAGAAGAATCACAACGTTCCACTGCAACAAAAAGAAAAATAGCTTTGAAATCAGGCATTTCACACCAAAACAATCATAAAAAAATGCCTGTATAATCCTGGGAGGACTGGTTTCACATCAGAACACTTTTATTATTTTTATAATCAAAATGTATTCCTTAACTTCGGGTCATCTGAGTCTCTCATGATTGAACAAGATCAAATTGAAATACAGAATGAAAGGACGTTTATTTACGACCTGATATTATCTGAGAAGATAATTGACTGGAAATGAGTCAAAAGTCAATGTTCAGCTTTAGGCGTGATGAGAACGCCAAGAAATAATATGAAAATGGTTATGTTGATTTAAAAAAGACTAAGACAAGTACACTATAGATTGTTTACAATAACTTATTAGAGCAAATTTGTAACATTAAAAAAAATATATATATTTTTTTTTGGCACATTTGGATTTGCTCTCTCTTTATCCGTCGTGATAAAGAGAGAGCTGAGCCAAAAAGCAAAGCTCTCGATTTACAAGTCGATCTACGTTCCAACCCTCACCTATGGTCCCCAGCTGTGGGTGGTGACCGAAAGAATGAGATCGCGGGTACAAGCGGCCGAAATGAGCTTCCTCCGCAGGGTGGCTGGGCTCTGACTCAGAGATCGGGTAAGGAGCTCTGCCATCCGGGAGGAGCTCGGTGTCGAGCCGCTCCTGCTCCAGGTCGAGAGGAGCCAGATGGGGTGGTTCGGGCATCTGGTCAAGATGCCCCCCGAGCGCCTCGTGGGCGAGGTGTTTTGGGCACGTCCCACCGGGAGGAGACCAAGGGGCAGACCCCGGACCTGCTGGAGAGACTATGTCGACTTGGGATCCTTCCAGGTGAGCTGGAGGATGCAGCCGGTGAGAGAGAGGCCTGGGTTGCCTGTTTGAGGCTGTTGCCCCAGCGACCAGACCGGAACAAGCGGAAGATGACGGAACGGAACATTTGGATGTTTATGTAAACTTCTTATTATCTCTGTCACTTCAGAACTGATTTTTTTTTTTATAACACATCGTATTTCCACAATTTAAACAAGCCAGCTTTGCCAAGATCCTGCAGGGAAATTCAATTACACACCTTTAACAAGAGGTGTTACATTTTTTAAGTCCATGTAAGTGGATAGAATTCACACTTATTATATCGCTGATGAAATGAGTTAAAAATAGAAAAAATAAATAAAGTTGTTTAATTATCCGCGCGTTGACGTGTGTGGATAAAAGTTAATGTTTTAGGATCTTACTCCGCTGGATACGGTAAACACTCAACCTTTTCAGTCCTGACCAGGTTTTACAAAGAAAGAAATATACTTCATCTCTCAACAGGAAAATTTGTATGCTGCGTTACACCACAGCAGGCTGCCACGACAGCGCTAATGGTGGGAGAAACAGGGTGTTGGTGTCTTCTTCAAGGACACCTTGACATGAGCTCAGTGGGATTCGATCCTGCGAACTTCGGAGAACTTCCAGTCGAAGAAAAAAAGTACTAACACTGAGCTATCGCCTCCCTAATCCTGTGGTTGGGGTTACTCCAGTGTGGTTTCTTTTGATGTCGAAAAGTCTGTCTTGAGCATGCACATACATTTACTACACGTACGTATGTGAGAGTGCAAAGATTGTTTAAACTTTTTAAATGCTGGCTTTGTTTTGTTGGTTTAACCCTGAGAAATGAAAGAAACCTAATCCCGATGCTCTCTGGGAAACACCCGCACACAAACTGGGTTTTCAGCTGGCTGTTTGACTCTTTCCCTAAAAAAATGGGTGTTTTTACATAGAAGTTAAACATTTACAAGTTTTTCACACAAAATCTAGACAAATTTAACCTTTCGGATGTTTAAAATTTCAGAAAAGCAGGAGTGAGTTTATTGATTGAGTTTGGTGAGTTTGCATGTTGACTCATACTGTATTCATCCCTCAACAGGAACATTTCTTTGCTGGATTACACCTTAGCAGGCTGCCAGGACGGCGCCATTAGTGGGAGAAATGGGGGTTAAAGAAACAGTGGGTTAGGTAACTTAAGTGTCTTCCCCAAGGACACCTAGACATGAGCTCATTGGGGTAGTAGGGATACTAACACTGAGCTATTGCCTCCTCCCAAATCTTTCCCCGCCTCCATGAGACACTGCAATTTTTGGCATTTGTTAGCCTAAATATTTTCCACATATTGAGTTAAACATTATAATTCTGTTCCTCTGCTAATTTTTCACCTGTTTCTCCAGAAAAATTGACAATTTTTTTTTTTTGCATCAAAAAAACTTTGTTTGCATGAAATTATCATGTCACTTATTAATAGGTACATGTTACAAGAAAAAGTCAAAGCCAAGGCATTGAACAGTATGCCCCCATGTGTCTTATACAGCTAGCTTCATCAATTCATAAATACAGGAGATGGTACTGAGTAACTGTGGGCAGTTTTATTAAAATCCCTTCACCAGTTTGGGAATGACTGCGTTCACCTAAATTTGTGATCTTGACCTTTGCGATCTCACCCTTGGTCATTTTGTCTTCTGGACCACTCATCCTTAACGAGGTCCCCGTAGACTATCCCAGCTGATTGAATAAGGGAGGCAGGATACACCCCAAACACGTCGCCAGTCTGTTGCAGCGCCACTTACACTCAACCACACACACTCATTCCTAGGGACAATTTCAGAGTGGCCAATCAGCCTAAGATGCATGTTTTTTGGAGAGTGGGAGAAAACCGGAGTACACTTAGGCGTACATGGGGTGAACATGCAAACTCCAAACAGAAAAACCAGCATTCCAAGCCTCATCCCACCCGGGACTTGAACCCCACCCTTCTTGCTGTGAGGCCACCGAGCTAACAGTTACTCTATAGTCTGTACTGATTAAATGTTGGTGGTTTTATTAAAATTCCTTCCCTGGTTTGGGAGACATCGTGTTCAACCAAAATGTTACCGCACCATGGATGGAGGCATAATAATTATGTGCACTGCTGCATATTTTTACCAGGCATATGGTGCCTCCCTGCAGAATTTAAACCCGGATCAAACGGATAGGGTGTGGGTCCTACATTGTCAGGATCAGGTGAAAAATCTCCTCATGTCTCCCGTCCTCATGTCGAAACCTTTTCTGAGACAAGACAGTGCAGCTCACCTGAATATGTCCCACCTGCCACACCTGTAACCCTGGAATGCACAAAGCTCACGCTAACGTTTGTCTGCGTGTGCAGACATCACAAAAACGCCGGCTTAGTCAGATTAAAAGCTTTAGGTTTTTTGTTTTTTTTTTAACAAGGAATGTGTTTTTATCTTTTTTTTTTTTTCATTTTTAGACCTAAATACTTAATTCATCCCTCAACGGAAAAATTTCTATGCTACATTACACCGCGGCAGGCTGCCAGGATGGGGCCAATGGTGGAAGAACTGGGAGGTTTGGTGTCTTCGTTTAGGACACATCGACATGAGCTCAGTAGACTACGACCCGGAGAACTTCCAGTCCAAGGGCGAACGTTCTACCACTGAGCTATCGCCTCCCCCATATTTAATATTTTGTTTTTCTTATTCTATAAAATATAACAATTTCAATTAAATGATTGATAATAATGAGAAATAATCAAAAAACAATCAGTTGATTTGATGATCGATAGTTCTAGTCTCACGCTGTGAGGTCACACAAACATGGACAAACTCTAGAATGTAAAATATCCACTAATAAAACATGTTTTAAAAAAAGACCCACCTGAGGATCTGAAGTTCCTCTTTAGAGTTCTGCAGCTCATCAGAAAGTCGCCTCCACCTCAGCAGAGCTCTCAGATCAAACTGCTGTGAAGCCTCGTGCGGGGAAAGCTGAGCGGAGAAAAAAATGAAAGAAAATCATAAAGCAGAAAGAAAACAAAACTTTGATGTGAATTCTATCAGCAGAAACAAAAGAGATCTATGACATCGTCTCTCTGGCTGTAGCTTATTGATTTTGGCAAAACGTAGGAATGAGGGATGCTGGATCGATTCCAGTAAAGTCATGTTCACATCACGATGTCACCACATAAGAGTAGAAAGAAAAAAAAACACCTAAGCAAGTCTAAACGGTGTGGGATTATGTCTGCATGCACATCAACTCGGATTAAAGCCGAAACGTGTCGCAGAGTCGCATACTTCTTTTCTTCCTTCTCAGATCAGGCAGAAGCATTGTGAAGTAATCACAGTGGTTCATTGTTAATGTCCGGAGTGACAGCTTCAAAATAATCCACAATAGGTGAAATCCATGAGGTAGCCAATTTTATTCAGATATTTTCACCCATAATGGATTTTTTTAAGGCTGTAAAACCTCCTCATTACACAATTTATAGACTTTTCTTAAACAGGTTTCACATTTTCTCTCTTGTTAATGTTTTAACACTTGCTTCATTTTGGTCTTTAGGTCTGTACAAAGTTTTAGAATCTTCAAAAAACAAGTTTTAAAAAACAACTGGGATGAAGTAGCTTTTGTTTTTGTTAAAAGCCTCGGCTCCTCAATCATGTAATGGTTAAGTGTGTGCAGGCAGGCTGGAACGGGTGGAGAAAAGTATCAGGTGTGATGTGTGATAGAAGAGTTTCAGCTAAAATGGAAGAAAAAGTGTACAAAACCGTGGTGAGAGCGGCCATGCTGATTGGTCAAGAGACAGTGTCACTGAGAAAAAGACAGGAAACAGAGATGGAGGTAGCAGAGATGAAGATGCTGAGGATCTCTCTGGGAGTGACCAGGATGGACAGGATCAGAGGAACAGCACATGTTAGAGGTTTTAAAGTCAGAGAGGCCAGACTGAGATGGTTTGGACATGTGCAGAGGAGAGAGAGAGAGTACATCAGAAGAAGGATGCTGGGTTTGGAACCACCAGGAAAGAGGACTAGAGGAAGACCAAAGAGGAGCTTCATGGATACAGTGAAGGAAGACATGAAGATAGTTGGTGTGACCGAAGAGGATGCAGCAGATAGGGTTAGATGGAAGAAACTGACTTGATGTGGCGCCCCCTGAAGGGAAATGATGGAAGAAGAAGAAGAGGGATGAAGTAGCTTTTTTTGTCTTTTACGCATGCAAGTGTGTTTTTATGGTATAATTTTTTTTTACTGGATATAATTGGATATTTTGTGTGTTGTATGAGTGTGTGGGTTGTATAGGCTCCTCACGCATTTTAAGAGTTAAATATAATGCAATTTTTTGGTTGTTTTTTTGTGGCTTGTCACGGACTAATTGAGCGCAGTTTTAAATAAATTGCTTGTGTTTGTGCGTGACGGGAATCACGTCACACTCAGTTTGACTTTTCCACAAAATATTATCCTTGTTATTACTTGGATAAAACATTGCATAAGTATGAGCATCTAGAAAAGCTAAGCTTTAAATTCATGAACAGTTTGCTGGTAAAACAAAACAAAAAAAAAAAAAAACAGTGAGATTGGTAAACTTAATTTTTCACCCCATTGAAGTCAATCCTGGCCTGCTGGATTTAAAGGGTTAAACTTCTGAAAGTTCAAATAATATGAATAAAATAGAAGTGACAGTTTTATTGCATTAGACTGGTGTGTGTGTGTGTGTGTGTGTGTGTGTGAGTGAGTGAGTGACAAAAAAAGTAATGAAACTATAATATATATTTTACACTGAAATGTTATAAAAATGAAGATTGAGCAGGAATTGATTCTATTTTCTACTATTTTTCTCCAGAAAACAAAACAAAAAAAGAGCCATATTTTTTTCTCGAGATTGGAAAAACAATCTCACGTGATTTCCGTTCCGTCATCTTCCGCTTGTTCCGGGGTCGGGTCGCGGGGGCAACAGCCTCAAACGGGCAGCCCAGGCGTCTCTCTCCCCGGCTGCATCCTCTAGCTCACCCGGAAGGATCCCAAGTCGTTCCCCGGCCAGCTGTGAGACATAGTCTCTCTTGCGGGTCCAGGGTCTGCCCCTTGGTCTCCTCCCGGTGGGACGTGCCCAAAACACCTCGCCCGCGAGGCGCTCGGGGGGCATCCTGACCAGATGCCCGAACCATCCCATCTGGCTCCTCTCGACCTGGAGGAGGAGCAGCCCCACACCGAGCTCATACTGGATGGCAGAGCTCCTCACCCGATCTCTGAGTGAGAGCCCAGCCACCCTGTGGAGGAAGCTCATTTCGGCCGCTTGTACTCGCAATCTCATTCTTTCGGTCATCACCCACAGCTGGTTACCATGGTGAGGGTAGGAACATAGATCCTGGTTACCATGGTGAGGGTAGGAACGTAGATCCTGGTTACCATGGTGAGGGTTGGAACGTAGATCCTGGTTACCATGGTGAGGGTAGGAACGTAGATCGACTAGTATATCGAGAGCTTTGCTTTACGGCTCAGCTCTCTCTTTACCACGACGGACCGATGCAGCGTCCTAGTTATTGCTGATGCCGCACCGATCCACCTGTCGATCTCCCGCTCCATCCTTCCCCCACTCGTGAACAAGACCCCGAGGTACTTAAACTCCTCTACTTGGGGCAGGACCCTGTCCCTGACCCGCAGGGGGCATTGGAGACATTGGTCCCTGACCCGCAGGGGGCTCACGTCATTTATTGAACATTATTCCTACATCAAAAAGATTTCTAAAGGGTTTTACTATTTCAGTCATGGTTATTTAAGCAATTTGCAAGCTTTGCCGTCCAGTATTCAGATACTCTTCAAATGCCAGTTGTTTTTGACCGTGGTTTTTGTTCTACACCGCCCCCACATTCAAACACAAAGCCATTGTTTTTTAAGAAGCTGTAAGTTTGTAATTTTGTGCATGTGGTCTACTCATGCTTGGTCCCAAAAGGGGAAACAAACCTCCCACTTAAGCAGGACAATAGAAATGAATGGAAAATATTTTTTTTTTTTACTGTTTTATTTTTTAGCTACATTGTTCTTAGATCTTCAAACAAAACTAACAGGCCTGCCGAGAGGGTAGTTTTGTTAACAATGGGCACCAGAAAGCAATTTTACCCCCGCTGGCGGCCTGGCATGTCTTCCGTCCCCAGCCAATCAGCACGCCGAACACAATGCGTCAATCGGGACGCAGAAAACAATGCACTGTAGAAAATACACTGCAATTTCACACTAAAAAAAAATTTGCGAAACCTGCGAGAGGTGAAAGGTATTATACCGAGGCATCGTACACACACTTCTTCCCAGTTTATGTGATCATCTGCTTCTGTTGGAGTGAGGGAGGATTATTTTTAAAACTCTGATAGTTTTATGCTTTTTAGATTTATGCCATGTTTCCACAGAAAGATAAAAAAATCTTTCTCCTGATGTTTGGTAAACTCCTCCGACCTCTGAGACAAGTTTTCCTTTCTTGTTTATGCTTTTTAGGGCTCAGATTGATGTTTTTATAAGCAGTTGCTCCATTAGTTTGATAAAGCAGGAAAACAGCTCGAGGGAGAGTGGATCAAGAACCATTCTATCCAACTATCTATCCACAGTATCTATCGGTCCATCCATCTAGCTGATGGTCCTATGTGTTGCAAAAGGTGTGACATTAACCTAAAAACCTCATCGGTACATTGATTGTTTGTATTGAGTAATGGTGGGCAGTTTTATTAAAACCCCTTTGGTGATTTAGGAGTGTTTATGTTTACAAAAGTATTTTGGATAATTCATTCATACATAATAAATAAATAGGTCTTGTTACTTGTTGTGCTTGAGCCCAGATAATGTCCTCCAGGAAGGTGGCGAACCCCTCACTCATCCATTCCTCTGTCCAATCTCTTGCCCCAATGAGCAGGCCGAACCAGGCGTGGGCGATCTCGTGGCAGATTCTAGACCCACACAGAGACCGTCCACCCCCTCTGGAGGCCGGCGTTTCCTCATACAGCACGCTCTGGGACAGGAAGATGATGTGGGGGCTGTGGAAGACAAATGACACAAGATTAAACCAAGTGAAGGATAAAAAGAGGGAAAAACATTTTAAATTGGAAGGAAAAGAGTCTGGGGACCGATGGAGAGGATAGGATTAGACACCAAGATCAAAAGGTTTGAAGAGAAAATAAAACAGACAAAGAGGGGAAATTATTGGATAAAAAGATACACAACACTCTGAAAGACAAAGATGTAACAAGGCCTGACGTAACCTGTGATTACCCTCTACAAATTCAGCTGGAAACCATCACAGTGGGATTAGATATATGGTTACAATCAGAGGCAAACCCTGAACGCCTTCGAAACCTCTGCTGAATCCCAAACTGATGTTAAATATTTTTTGGCCATAAATATCTTTAAAATTCTATTCTTATTGGTTCTTTCTGCACAGAGTGAACAGCAATGAAACTTTTGATTTAAAATCTTTTTCCGTCTTCTTGAGGACTTTTACATCACCATTTTCAGAGCTGCTGATTGGACAGTAACGGGCCATAGCAACTTAACTAGCAAACAACGTCAGTCTCAGGTTTTGGTGGTCAATTCACTTTCAGTGCCTTTTTCAAGATGAACTTTTCAAAATAAGTTGAACAAAGTAAAGAAGAAGGGACACATCTTTATGCATGAAAATGAAGTATAAGCTGGACTCTCAGGACGTGGGCAGAGAAATAGTTGGGGGTTATTTTCAAATAAATCAAGTTTTTGGTTTTAAAAAGTTGTGTATGCTGCTGAGTAAACAAAGAGACCTTTATACCAATAAAATTTTTATTACATAAAGGTATTTAAATTGAAGTTTTTTATATGTGATGCCTGAGTTATTTTTTTCTGTACTGATTCTGTAAAGTCAAACTTTTTTATTAACATAAAGTAGTTATTGAATGGAAAAGTGAGGTTACAGGGAGAAGAGATAAAGAAGGTGGAAGATTTTAAGTATCTAGGATTAACAGTCCAAAGCAATGGAGAGTGTGGAAAAGAGGTGAAGAAGCATGTGGAGAAAAGTATCAGGTGTGATGTGTGACAGAAGAGTTTCAACTAGAATGAAAGGGAAAGTGTACAAAACCGTGGTGAGACCCGCCATGCTGTTTAGTCTAGAAACAGTAGCACTGAAGAAAAGACAGGAATCAGAGATGGAGGTAGCAGAGATGAAGATGCTGAGGATCTCTCTGGGAGTGACCAGGATGGACAGGATTAGAAATGAGTACATCAGAGGAACAGCACATGTTAGAGGTTTTGGGGATAAATTTCGAGAGGCCAGACTGAGATGGTTTGGGCACGTACAGAGGAGAGAGAGAGAGTACATAGGAAGAAGGATGCTGGGTTTGAAACTACCAGGAAAGAGGACTAGAGGAATTCCAAAGAGGAGATTCATAGACGCAGTGAATGAAGACATGAAGATAGTTGGTGTGACCAAAGAGGATTAGCAGATAGGGTTAGATGGAAGAAACTGACTTGCTGTGGCGACCCCTAAAGGGAAATGCCGAAAGAAGAAGAAGACAAAGTCGTTATTGAAGCGTTCAGTAATGCTAATAGAGCACTAATAAAGGCCAATGTTTTACCAGCGGTTCTTTGAATGAATAAATCTTAGTAAAGTGTCCTGCAGTGTCGGGACACACCGGTAACTACTCTGATTCCAAAGTGTGAAAAGTTGATTTTTGGCTTTATGCACTCAAAACAAACCAAAGAGGAAACAGCCAACGAGTGAAAAACTAACCAACGTTACTTCATAGCGTTAAATGATTTTCCTTTGGGCCCATTTTTTAAAAATTGGTTTGGGAAAAAATGATATAAAACTGTCATTTTTTCTTTTAAATCTTCCTTTCTTCTCATAATAAATTATAGCTTTGACAGCTAAAGTATTTTCACGATTACACGTTTGCCTAAAGCGAATACTTGAAGCGACTGATGACCCGAGCCACACCTCGCTCCAGGAATAATTACCCTCATATTCATCTGCTTAAGTTTGGATAAACTTTCCACAAACAAACATGATTGATATTACAAATTGTAATTTAATTTAAAACCACAGATCATTTTGATATCAAATCTGATACATATTTCAAAACCATTTAATAACTAGGTTAAAGCAGTCAAATGTGTGACATTTTAAATGTTCTGATCTTGAACTTTGGTCGCACGACCCTGAAAAATGAATCAGTTAATTTATAGTTGGCACTGAGTAAATGTGGGCAGTTTCATTCAAATTCCTTCAATGATTAGCAGTCACTAAAATGTCTCCTTCACATTCTCAACAAGCTGCCAAAAACAAAAGAAAACAAAATAAAAAAATGTGACCCCCAAGTTCATCAAATACCAGACGTTAGAAAGTAGAGGCACCGTGTCTTCTTTTACACACTTTCAGGTGTGATTTTTATCTGTTTGAGGCGCTAAATAAAAACGGTCAGAACAAAACCAAGGTCATGGCTGAAGGCTTTTCTGGAAGATTCTTCACCTCTTTCTTATGTAAGGATCTCTGGGCACCCTGAGGGGGTTAGGACTGCCTGTGCACCAGAGGAAGGCTATTCTTCACCAGAAGAATGGGAAAGGGGTCACAGAGGTGTGAATGAATAGTCCCTCTTTCTCCTGTCCCACAAAACAACACCAGACTGTCTGGAGATCTTTTCACTCTCCAGATCTTAACTGTCTGGACCAACATTGACTGGATATCTGTGGGAGAATTTATGGCTGACTGTAGGACCCCAGTAAAGTGTTTTTTTTTCAAAGGGGAGTAAACATGTGACAGAAGGACACAAATATGTTAGAAAGTAATTGTATTTGTTTCTAATGAGACTGATCAACCAGATAATGAGTTATTTTGTTTTACTTGGAAGTTTAAAAGTCTGAGTGAATGCATTATGACCTGTGGCGTGCCTCAGGTGACAGTTCTTGGACCTCTTTGTTTTTTAATGTACATCCTTCATTCGGATCAAATTTTTTGATACGGATGATCCAAAACTTTACATGTGTTAATCACCACAGGACTGTAGCCTCATAAATAAAGACTATCAGTTTTTTAACCCAAAATAAATCTGAAAGACTTACACTCTTTTAAAGTTTTGATTGAAGCTTTTTGAGTTCCGTTCCGTCATCTTCCGCTTGTTCCGGGGTCGGGTCGCGGGGGCAACAGCCTCAAATGGGCAGCCCAGGCCTCTCTCTCCCCGGCTGCATCCTCCAGCTCACCTGGAAGGATCCCAAGTCGTTCCCCGGCCAGCTGTGAGGCATAGTCTCTCCAGCGGGTCCGGGGTCTGCCCCTTGGTCTCCTTCCGGTGGGACGTGCCCAAAACACCTCGCCTGCGAGGCGCTCGGGGGGCATCCTGACCAGATGCCCGAACCACCCCATCTGGCTCCTCTCGACCTGGAGGAAGGAGCGGCTCGACACCGAGCTCCTCCCAGATGGCAGAGCTCCTCACCCGATCTCTGAGTGAGAGCCCAGCCACCCTGAGGAGGAAGCTCATTTCGGCCGCTTGTACCCGCAATCTCATTCTTTCGGTGACCACCCACAGCTGGTGACCATAGGTGAGGGTTGGAACGTAGATCGACTTGTAAATCGAGAGCTTTGCTTTTCGGCTTAGCTCTCTCTCTGCCTTTTGAGTTTTATTGTTCAAATCAATTAATCTGATGGTTATTTATATTTTTCTGCTTTTAACTACTGATACAGTTAAAAGGGTCTTACCTGTTACACATAAAGTTTCCTTTCATGTTAACAGAAAATGAGCTCTTCTACTCAAGGTAAGCGAAGCTTTTTCTTTTCTTTTTAAAAAAAGCGCCTCTCGTGATGGCAGCAGGTCATTTAGCACTCCAGGTTTTTTTGTTGAAATGTATGGTTTTTTAAAGAGATGAGCTACTTCTGCTGCGAGAAATGCCGAGTCAAACCGAATGTGTCGCAGATGTGCCGTACTGGAGTGAAGCAATAGGCAAAGAAATGAAGACATTATCTTCTGAGTGCAGCTTAGTCTGGCTGACGCCTATTTTAGACGTGATTCCTGTCTGAACATACCCGGCTTCACTATGCTGCCCACGGACAAAGTGTGGCACTAAAGTGTGGCACTCCTACACTTTCAGTTCCGTTGAGTTAAACGTAAGTCGACAAAAACATTTCATTAAAAAAAAAAAAAAGTTTTACAGCAACAAAACAATATTTCCATTTACGTAATTCCCACAGATGTTGAATTGTCCAGCTTAGCTGCTATGTTTTGTGATGTCAACAGTGACGTTAACGCCTGGCGAGACTGCTTGAATCTAGTTTGTCAAAGCTAAAATTTCATTGCTGTTTACTCCGTGCAGCGAGAGACAAAGGAGCAGATTCTGAAGACTTTTACGCAAACACTGCGGATTTTAGCCTTCTTCTTCATTCGGCATTTCCCTTCAGGGGTCGCCAGAGCAAGTCAGTATCTTCCATCAAACCCTATCTGGCAACAAATGCTAATTGAAATGTTATTGTTCAGTGATTTGATGCTGTTACACAGGTTAGAAAGCAGAGCAACAATTGGAAACGTCATCAAAGAAATCATTTTGAAATGTTTTATAAATCTTGGCTAAAATAGAATCAAAAGCAGTTTGTGAGTCAGATATTTTTCAGTTCAGCAGAGAAGGCTTTGAAGGCAGTCAGGGTTGGTCACTAGTACATATACGTAGGTTGGGCCAAGTCTGCTTATTTCTAGAGAGAACAAACATCTAAGCTTTGCTACTCCTCTTTATTTCCCCCTGGACTCTTAGATCTGATAAAAGCCAAGCCATCGTCCTCGATTATTTAGGAACATGTCAGCATCATAGAACGGAGTCTTTTGGGCATAATTTCCCAGACAGCATCTCAAATCTAAATCCTTGTTTTTCCCTGATTAAACAAACAAAGGCTCTCAGTGGAGCAGGAGATGCTAACATTAGCCTTATGAGTTTCTTTGTAGTCTAATCTTCTTCTAGCACAACTGGATAAGCGCGTCTTTGTTGTCAGTTTGAGCCCCGTGTCTGTGTGTGAGAGGTAGAGAGTGTGAAACACAAAGACAGCCTTTCAGAGACGCCGCTTGCACATGTTCCTCTGAGGGAGACGAAATCCATCACTACAGTGACAAATAGTGTCATCCCACCGAGGCTGTGATGAAAAACAACGGCATCTTTCACCTTCGCTGATACACTGACTGACATTAGTCCACATCGGGGATTCGTCAGGGATCCACGCACGACCACTTTTACACACCCCATGTTGGATTGCTGCGTCTGATGTGTATCGTACAGGTTTCATAAGCTTTGTTCAAAACGACAATCCTAAAATGTGATTTTAACCTGTTTAGTCAAGTGTTTCAGAGTCATTTCAAAACCCTTCAATTTATTTTTTTTCAAAAAAGTTCACTCATAATTTCCAAGAAATAGTTAACCATCAGTTTCTCCACTCTCTGTTACGACATATAAATAACCTGCTTTTTTGGAAGTCCTTGTGAATTTTTCCCATTAAATTCTCTTATTGGATTTTTCCAGGTAATAAATCTGAAGGAAAAAAAATCAAATGAAACACAAACACTTCAATTCTTCTATAAATAATTTTCCTTTGGGACAAATGAAAATGACAGGGTACTCCCCTAAAGCCTTAAACCTCTCATTGAGGCAGACATTGAGGCTACTATTACTATTTTTTTGGTTAATCACTAAGTGATTAATGTGTGAGAGAGTGGCATATTTAAAGCTTGCACCTGTCCGCTGCCTGCTTTTGATCTCCAATCATCTTTTAATTGAGGGCCAACTGTACAACAGATGGCCTTTGGCTAGAATAAAGCTCCACTTTGATCTCTGCTCCTCTTTGTGTAGTTCAGGTCATCTCAGGGTGGAAATAGAAAAAAAAAAGAATAATATTTCATGGTGTTTAGTAAGATAACACACATAAATTCTATAGTGCAACAATGATAGCATCAGTAGTGTAGTGTATTTCACAGATCGGGAGGGGGATAATTCTTATAGATGTGTTAGCCTTTAGGCTGCGTGACATACCAATAATGAATCAATATTTCAATACTCGCACCTGTGATTAGCTAATTGCAAAAAGTAGTTACTCTTGCTTTTTATTTTTTTGCTTCATTTTTCCCAGCTTACAGCATTTCTCTCTTGCAGTCCGAGCGGCCAATTGATTGTTCACGTCGTTCACAGCTGGCCAATTACCGTAATTTCATGGCTATAAGGCGCATATAAACGTCTTAGATTTTCTTCAAAATGAGCGGTGCGCCCTTTCGTGCGGTGTGCCTTGTGTGTGAGAAAAGGCGGACCTAAAAGAAAAAGCGGTGCTCGTGAGGCGAGGCGGACCTGAAGGAAAAGGCATGAGAACGTTAAAGAGTGAAGTGTGGGCGTGGATTGTGTATAAAAAAGGTATGTGCTGTATGCACAACATTGCTGTTTTAACCCTGAAAATGACAAAGAGACAGGCTTATGACGCTCAGTTTAAGCTGAAGGCAATCAGCTACGCGGAGGAACATGGGAATCAAGCCGTGGAAGGCAGCGCCGGGCGAGTTACGCTACAGTTTGCCAATGGATTGTAGATGCTTGGACTAACGTGTCTGCTGGTACTGTTATCCGAGCTTTCGCAAAAGCTGGTATCCTTTCTGAGGAGCCGCACAGTACAGACGGTGACTTTGACAGCGAGGAGCGAAGTGGACCTGCTCTGTTGTATTTTGCGCAGCTGTTCGATTCCGAAACGGAGGATGAGGACTTTGACGGATTTGAATAAAGACTATTACCGGTAATGTGCTTGTTTAGTATCGTTACTACTTAAATAAAGTACAATCAAACTCAGTTTTGCTCCCGATCTATTTTTTAATATGCACATTTGCATGTGTGTCGTTGTAAGGCGGTGTATGACTGAGACTGCGCCTTTTCATACGGTGCGCCTTATGTGTGTGTTAAATACAGCAATGGCGCACATAACTGAGGCTGCGCCTTTTTGTACTGTGCGCCTAATGGTCGTGAAATTACGGTAGCTTGGTAACAGCAGTGAAGATGTGGCAACTTTGTCGGTAAATATTGCCATTTGGTTTTACAAAAATGAAAAATTTAGCAGATTATTGTCAGTGTTACTGGATGATGATGAGAAGGTTAGTCTGATACATCAGACTGTTTCTTTTAACTTGTGAAAACAGCCTGACCTCACAGTTTTGGGGTTTCTTTCGGTCTATGATAAACGGGAACTTTTTTGATTAAACCAATTGTTCCTTTACAGTGTGTGAAAATAAAAGCAGCAGAGCAACCATGTCTTTCCCCTGAATGAACCGTCTAAACATTATTTTCAAAATCCCAATCTCAGGCATCATTGGCAATGAGGATCCTTTTTTCAACAACCGGACAACAAACATGGCCGGGACAAACGCTTGTGTTCATGTCATGGTTTAATTTCTATTCGCTGACAAGCCCAACATTTTTCCAATGGTTGCAATCGTAAGCCAATGCCTGTAATCCCTGAACCGGTTGCCAAAGTAAAATTAAATTACATTGAGATGCTAGGGGGCACCAGCCTGGTTAAGCTCCGGGAGCAACAGCAAAACCTGCTGAGACCCAACGGTCAGTAGTAGGGCAGAACAAGTACTAGGGTGTATGAGTGCTTTTATTTGAGTACTTGCTGATATCAATACTGATACCCTTACTGTTCTGAATTAAACAAAATGCTTTTATCATCATCAAAATACCTTTTTTTTTTTTTTTTGCTTTTGTTCTGACGTTAAGCTCGCAACAGTTACATAAGGAGAAATGTCCAACAGGGTGTCCACTATCTGAAATGTATGGACGTCGTGTTATGCGGTTGCTATCACAAAGTCCATTAAAGATAATTGACACCTCAAAGGGTATTACCCAACTTCAAACATGGTCATTTAAGAAAAAAAGCAAATTGCATTTATATAAGTGCTTTATTTCATTTATTTATTTAAATTGTCGTTTTTTTCATATCAGGTATCTCGATACAATTTGTTGGCAGAAGAAATAGACACATGTTCCACGTTATGTAAGTGAAATAAAGTGTTGTTTCAACGAAATAAGAATCTTCTTACTGCTTGTTTTTGTCCTCAGGATGATGCAAAACGTTGCCAACAAAAAATAAAGCGTTCAGGTAGTTTCTATAATGTTTTTTGCAAGATATATTCTAAATTCTTAATTAAAACCCCAACAAAATCACTCGTGCTATTGTTACATCTTATTACCAGTGGGACAATTAACAAAAGCCAGACCCTGAGAGAAATAATTACATTTAAGAGTCAACTTATATTGAACAGAGGCTGTCTTTATGAGACTTATGACACGCACGTGTGCTTGGGTAATGCTAGGGCTAAGTATAGCACAAGCATACGTCTCCACTGCCAGCATAAAACAACCGCAAGCGGTATACTGTATGGTTAGGTGTATGAACATTAATGAAGAGCTTAACTTTATTATAATATGATTGACTTTATTTAAACCCAGGGGAATAATGTCTTTAGTTAAATTATTAATTAAATTATTGTGGTATCGGCCTCTCATTTTGGAATACAAGTTCTGTTACAGAGGTTCATTATCAGCCCGACACTGGTATCGGTATCAGTGCATCCTGTGTTTGATGAGTGTTTTTAAATGTGCAGGAGCTTTGGGCTAACGGTGCAAACATCATGACAAACATTATAGATTTGTTCAGCAACGCCACATTTCTTCCCACCCAGAGGAGCCATGTTGCTTTCTTGCTTCTGAAGACCTCTGATATCATCTTTTATTTATATTAATGTGATGAAGTGTGTGTAAGTGGGGTGGATTTCTGGGGGCCGGCCTGGCCCTTGTTCATGTGACCGATCCCTACATGGTGTGGCATTTGTCCCGGCTCTGTGGGGGCCCGGCCAGCCAGCCTGGAATGCCAGACATTTGAAGTCAGACTTATTAAAAAAAGAGCACAGGGTGGTAGGAGTTTGGTCAAACCAGCTCCTGTGCCTAAAATAGGCATCAGCCTGTATGAGAGCGAGCAAAGGGAAACACAACTCATTCCCGTAAACTCACAGAGGCCGGTCCTCTAACCTCCCCGACTGGGAAACTATTGTTTTTTTGTCTCATGTGGTTCTCGACCATCTATTTACTTGTCTGACAGCAAGTAGTAAAAGTGTTTGTGTGCTGCTGTGCATCTTCTCACCACAGTCAGCAGTTCAAACCTCATCCCACCCGGAGATGACAATGCGTTTTAAAAAATTTTTTACAAACATGTTCTCTCCTTTCTCTCTTCTGGTTCTTCACTTTCTACACGAATCTTCAGTTTCTGCTTTCCCAGCCTTCCGTCTCATCCTCTACTCTCCTTTTCAGATTAACACATCCGCTACACACTCTCCTCCATCATCATCTTTTCTCTTTCTGACTTTTGGGACATTTTTAAAGAAAAAAAGGTGTTCCAGCGATGGGCTGAGCTGGGCTGGGATGTCAATTACAGGACTGTGATAGGGTCTCTGCTGCATTATGCATGGACGTGTCCCGCAGGGGGAAAAATGGCCTACAGCCAGTAAGGATGGATGGAGGGATAAATAATGGATGGAAAGATGGAGGAGAGAGACACTATTGCAATCTGTTTCTTAGCAAATGGAAGATTTGCCCCGGCTCACACCTCTGAAGTTCCTGTCTAAGTCAGCCCTGGTGTCTCGGAGTTAGAAAAGTGCCTCCATGTTGGATTTGATCTAAAAACTCACTTGTGATTTCTAAGTTTTTCAGGGTCACTCATCTTCCTGAGTATTCCATCATAAAAACATCTACGGTATTTCTGTAAATCTGATGTGAAAAGTGTAACATTTCAGTCATTCTTTTATTTTCTTAATTGCTCTCTAAAAGTGAGTTATGGTGGTATTCGGCTAAATGTTGTTTTTATTTTTTGACGTTGTACTGAAATTGAATTTCGCCCCACCAGGTTTGATACCGGGGGTGCACCGTATATCAATATCAAATCAATATCGTAATATCAACACCTGTGATTGGCTAATTGCAAAGAGCTGCAAGATTCCTTCTATTTTTTTCTCTCCCAGTTTACATGTTTTTATTAAAAAATGTCTCTGTTGGACTTTGAGAGGCCAACTGATTAGCCAGGCCATTTCTCCGCTGGCCAATGAAGTGTGGTCAGGAGGCAAAGCCAAGAGACCTCACTAGAAAGTAACTCATGCTGCTATTAAACATTGTTCTGAGGATTTTACAACCATAAAGATGTGTTCACACCGCATGCGGCAAAAACAAATGGCTTGCATTATTTTTGTACTGTTCTATTTAACTGGTGGACACACAGCAACCATGTTCCCGGCAGTCAAATCTAGTTGCACGGCAGGGTTAGATATGCTATACATCAACGGCTGCCGGATGGGGACGCATACCTCCACAGACTTTACAATCAAAAATGAAGCATTGGCTGTTTTGCAGCATGTGGTGTAATCCTTAAAAGGTATACAAAAAAAAACAATAGTAGTTTTCATGGTTATCATTTTCCAAACTGTTACCTTGTAAAACAAACAGAAAAGCATTTCCAGTGAGAGTTGGACCCCGCCACGGCTGCCCTTTGTCACCGATTCTGTTCATCACCTTTATGGACAGAATATCTAGGCGCAGCCGAGGTGTTGGAGGGATCCGGTTTGGTGACCTCCGGATCGGATCTCTGCTTTTTGCAGATGATGTGGTTCTGTTGGCTTCATCGGACCATGATCTACAGCTCTCACTGGATCGTTGTTGGCAAGTGTGAAGTGGCCGGGATGGCGATCAGCACCTCCAAGTCCGAGACTCTGGTTCTCGCCCGGAAAAGGGTGGAATAGCACTTTCAGGTCAGGGACAGGGTCCTGCCCCAAATGAAGGCGTTCAAGTATCTCCGGGTCTTGTTCATGAGTGGGGAAAGGATGGAACGGAATATCACCAGACGGATCGGTGCAGTGTCAGCACTAACTGATCCGTCGTGGTAAAGAGAGAGCTGAGCCGAAAAGCAAAGCTCTTGATTTACAAGTCGATCTACGTTCCAACCCTCACCACGGTAACCAGCTGTGGGTGGTGACGAAAGAATGAGATCGCAGATACAAGCGGCCGAAATGAGCTTCCTCCGCAGGGTGACTGGAATCTCACTCAAAGATCGGATGAGGAGCTCTGCCATCTGGGAGGACCTCGGTGTCGAGGCGCTCCTCCTTCAGGTCGAGAGGAGCCAGATGGGGTGGTTTGGGGATCTGGTCAGGATGCCTCCCAGAGTGCCTCGCTGGGGAGGTGTTTTGGGTATGTCCCACCACAAGGAGACCAAGACGCAGACCCTCGACGCGTTGGAAAGACTATGTCTCACAGCTGGCCAGGGAACACCACAGGATTCGCCCAGATGAGCAGGAGGATGCAGCCAGGGTGAGAGAAGCCTGGGCTTCCCGTCTGAGGCTGTTGCCCCGCGACCCGGCCCCGGATATGCGGGAGACGACAAAACGGATACTTTGTCATAATACTTTGTTAATATCATGCAGCCTTCTTTGACGCCGCTGCTGCACACTGACCCAAACCTGGGGAGAAGTTTGCACTGCTAATAAACGAGCTTTTATAACCATAAAAAGTCAGAATAACCGCAGAAGTACAGGAAAAACGAGCTTGTAAAAACATAATATGATTAAAAATCAAATTGATATCAACGTAAAGTTGCAATATGATATCTTGTCAGTATCTTGCAGCTCTTTTTAACTCCACCACAGGATCCAAACCTTCAGCGAAGACTCCCCTGTGTCCTGTTTAGGACCATAGTCTCAAATTAAGACATACCAGGGTCCTTTTGTATTTAAATATAACTTGTCTTTCTGTGATTAAACACTACAGGATCCGCACTAAAAGGATTTACAAAAAGACCTGGAGACACCCCCATCTTTTTGTACTGTCTATAATCTGAACATTTTAAGAGGATTAATCCATGAACACCTTTCACAATTTTCTAATTAGTCCAAACACAAAGCTTGGAGAATAATTCTTGCTCCAACACGTTCTTGTCCATCACAGGAGGAAGATGTTGACATGACATTTATTTCTCATAACCTACATTCCTTCATGTGTGATGCCATTTACATGCAAACCCCATCGCTCAACAGCCAAACTCCTTTAGGCTCCGGCAAGCGTCTCAGTGGAAAGAATAGAACAAATCTATTTCACAGGATTATAATTCGAGACACTTTTTTTGCCTACAGGGTAATAAATAGACTTTTTCCCTCCCTTTTCTGTCTCTTATGTAATAAGGAATAATAAGACGGAGAGGGGATGGAAAGTGAGACGGCTGAGAGCAGTGAGGATATATATAAGAAGTCTTTGACAGGATGAAAAGATGGATGAAAGCAGGATCTAAGTGAAATTAGCCAGTGAGCAGAGTTGTCTCTTTAAAGGAGCTTTAAGGCTGCCACCTGATGTGCCACATGTCCTCTCAGATAAAACCTGCAGCTGATGGATCCACAGCCGGTAAATCGAGGTTGACATTAACACTTCCCTCCACAGGTTAAATAAAAACATGTTTGTTTTTATAGATTCTACGAAAAAAAAAAAAAATCTGCTTTTTTTACACAGCAAAAAAAAAAGAGAAAAAGATTCTTTTTCTCTTCCATCCATTTTCTCTCAAATCTAATTTATTTTAAATCTCAGCTCAAGATGATTTTCACAGATATTAAATAAATTGGAGAGAAACTCAACACGTGACTGAAACATATTTTCTATTTTTAGGGTATTCGATGAGTTTAGTTAAGTTTTTTTTTAGATTTGTTTTTGCCTTAAAAGTTGTTCCTATAAATTTTTGGAAAGTAATGCACGTTATTTATTGATCTATTATCTCATGTACCTTCTTCTTCCTTCATTTCCCTTAAGGGGTCACCACAGCAACTCAGTTTCTTCCATCTAACCCTATCTGCTGCATCCTCTTCGGTCACACCAACTATCTTCATGTCTTCCTTCACTGTATCCATGAACCTCCTCTTTGGTCTTCCTCTAGTCCTCTTTCCTGGTGGTTCCAAACCCAGCATCCTTCTTCTGATGTACTCTCTCTCTCTCCTCTGCACATGTCCAAACCATCTCAGTCTGGCCTCTCTGACTTTAAAACCTCTAACATGTGCTGTTCCTCTGATCCTGTCCATCCTGGTCACTCCCAGAGAGATCCTCAGCATCTAATCAGCATTTAATTAGATACACACACATTCCTGTTAAATTACCTTCGATTTAACATGACAAGCATTGTCTTCACTTTATGCTAGATGTAACACAAATAAGTCAACGCCACAGTGGTTGAAAAATTTGCCTCCGTCTCCCCTTTATCAACCTCAACCCCAACCTTTTCTGGGTTTTGTCTCAATACTTTTAAGAATCAGTCTGAAGGCGTAGCAGAAAAACTAAAAAAGGCCAGCATAAAAACGTGTATTTACTCAAAAATAATAACAAACGTAAATTCATTTTGTTTTCTCGTGCAACTTTATAACCAGCATCTTAAAACCATGGCGCAAACAGACGATAAGTAACTTTTATTCTCTCTGCTCTAACGCACGCTGGTTGCCGTTGTAAGATTAACAGCAGCAGATTCTCAAAACAAAAGTGCATAAAATAACTAGTGACGCTCCTCTCAGTCGTAGTGAATCAATGGAAACCTCAACCTGTTTTGCTGCAACCAGACAGTTACATCCTGGACTGAAATGTGAAGAGTGTTGCTAAGGTCCATTCTGATCTGTAACTCTGCTTTGAAGAGATATTTTCTAAACATGTCTCTTTTAAAGATTCCTTTTGCTAGTTTAGGGCTTTAAATTTAGCGGGTGTGTCATATGACCTGTGGTGTTGCAGCCTTGATGGGTCTAATGTGAAAAAATTTGGCGACTTTTAGAATTAAACATCATTAAGGCTCGTATAATAAATCCAATGGAAATAATAGAAGTTATTTATTCTTTCTTTGCGGCCTGGTACCAAATAACCAACAGACCAGTAACAGTCTCCGGCCCACGGATTGAGGATGACTGTATTAATAATATATGGTACATAACTTCAACCTCGTTATTTGATAACAAGGTTGAAACAGTCATACATGTAAGGTTTTAAATTTTGTAACCTCAACCCTATATGAACCTGAAAACCCAATCAGTTTATCTCTAGTTGGTACTGAGTAACTGCCGGTAGTTTTATTAAAACACCCAGTGGTTTGGGAAATATCACATTCACAAAAATTTTTGACATCAACATTTGTGCCCCAGTCGAATCAGCCTGAAAACCCAATCAGTTCATCTTGTTAGTACTGAGCAACTGTAGGCAGGTTCATTCAAATCCTGTCAGTGGTTTGGGAGATATTGCTTTCACAAAGTGTTCCGGAAGCATGAACAGTCCAAGCACCAAATGCTTCCTCAACATTCTGTGGGCGGAGGTGTAAAAAAATCTCACTTGTCAAATTTGTCAACAAAAACTGAAAATCTATAGTCGGAACTTTTACCTCCAGGCTAAAATCCACCGAAGAGCATTTTTCATCGCTTGTTTCTACTGTCTAATTTTGGCGGGATTAGCACAAAGTGTCTAGCTTTACACAAACAAATAAAATTACCCCCTCCCGCCCCGCCCAGGCTTTAGGGTCTGTTGTCGTTTGCACGCTCCTGAATGTGCTCAAAGATCAACAGCTCCCCTGCACAATGGAGCTATCCATCACTCTGGGGAACGCATCGTGTGTTAATAAAATGGCTGTGCAGTGACAGGGCTGTCTGCCCAGAGCTTCTAATCCAGAATTATGGCCCAGTGTGCTTGTGTTACTGTTAAATGTAGTCCTACATGCCAGCTGTTGCCAGCAGGTTCTCATCTGAAATCCTTTCCAAACAACACATTAATCACCCCCTGGTATCTGACAACAACACATGTAGCAGATAGTTACACAGGAGAGCGATGCTGTACACATGGCAGAAAGAAGTCTTAAATCTAACATTTAACTGGTTCGGAGATAAGACATTCATCATGATGTAAAGCAGCGTGTCGCTTTAGGGAGAGTACAGGTGAAGCAACATCAAGATTTCACAAGAAAATTGTTGGGAAAATTGACCATTTTGAACAAAAAAATAGATTTGAAGCATAAAGACAAACATAAATTAAGAATTAGCAGCACTGGTGAGATGTTTTGGGCACGTCCCACCGGGAGGACACCAAGAGGCAGACCCCGGACCAGCTGGAGAGACTATGTCTCACAGCTGGCTGGGGAACGACTCGGGATCCGTCCGGATGAGCTGGAGGATGCAGCTAGGGTCAGAAAAGCCTGAGCTTCCCGTCTGAGGCTGTTGCCCCTGCAACCCAGCCCCAGATAAGTGGAAGACATCGGAACGGAAAGAAAATAAAAAACACTAAGTAAATGGTGTGCATCCCTCGGAAGATGGTTGAACAAGAGATACATGGTTGAATAACTTATAGCACTTTATTAAAACAACCCACAGTTACTCAGCGACAACTATAGATTAACAGATTCAATTTTAAGGGTCCTCAACCAAAAGTCAAGGTAACAAATTCTTGTGAACGCAATATCTCGGCAACCTATCTGGGGGTGTATCCCGCCCCTTGCCTTGAATAAGCCAGGACAGACACCGGCAAACCCCACCCCTGCAACCCTGCAAAGGATAGACAGTTAAGAAGGTGACTGACTGACTGCAGTATTTCCCAAGTCAGTTAAAGGCTTTTAATGAAAGTGCCCACAGTTACTCAATACCAACCATGATTCTGGACAGGTGGAGGTTAGAGTTGACGTATGACTGTTGACTTATAGCATCCATGCGCAAATAGGAGATGGCCAGCTTCTTCTTCTCCTTTGGGCATTTCCCTCCAGGGGTCGCCACAGCAAGTCAGTTTCTTCCATCTAACCCTATCTGCTGCATCTTCTTCGGTCACGCCAACTATCTTCATGTCTTCCTTCACTGTATCCATGAACCTCCTCTTTGGTCTTCCTCTAGCCCTCTTTCCTGGTGGTTCCAAACCCAGCATCCTTCTGCCAATGTACTCGGTCTCTCTTCTCTGTACATGTCCAAACCATCTCAGTCTGGCCTCTCGGACTTTATCTCCAAAACCTCTAACATGTGCTGTTCCTCTGATATACTTATTTCTGATCCTGTCCAACCTGGTCACTCCCAGAGACATCCTCAGCATCTTCATCTCTGCTACTTCCATTCCTGCTTCCTGTCCTATCCTCAGTGCCACTGTCTTTGACAGTGTCACTGTCAGATGGCCAGCTACGGATGGTCATCTCTATCACAAAGCTGGTGTAAATCTGTAAGATATGTCTCTATTGTCCCACCTGGTTGCCCTGGTTCAGTCAGATCTGTACGTCAAAGTAGAGCGCAGTTTGTTGCAAGCTCACAAACCACAGTTACACTTCTCATTACAGGGAATGCAAATTGTCTTGATAGCAGTAAGTTTAAAACCTCTGATGTAAAGCCCAACCTTTTCTTTTCTAGCCACTAAAGAGTTAACGAAGTGGCTTCTTCAGTTGTGAGAACATGCGAGCAGGTAAACTTACACTGCAGATAGAGGGAAAGTTGAGAGGCCCAAGATAACTAGACAGGAATGTTCCTGGAATAACAAAACACTTGCTTAATGGTACCCTGCTATCTTCATCAAGTGACCAGAGGAGGGTCAGACTGAGGGGGAAAAAAGGAAAAGGAAGCAAGCGGAGATGGATAGTAGAGGCCTCTACTTCTGGGGTTTGAAGCTTTCCTGTGAGCCATCAAGCAGGAAATGAGCAGAACAACAGGAGAAAAAAAAAATCTTAACTACCTGCAATCACTTAGAAAGCTCACAACGATTGTTCCGTCCAGGTGCAGACGTGCATGTGCTACGTTTTCAATTTCCCCAGGTCTTTTGTTTGCTTCTACTCAGAGAGGAGATTCACTCAAGGTGGGAAGAATGAACCATCTCATCCTTGACCATTTGATTAACAGCTGTCCTCTGAGCCAAAGAATCCGACCCCCCACATGCAGCCCTCAACTCCCCAACTGTCTGCTGAAAGAGCGGGTCTGTCTCACACACTTCTAGGGTTACTTTGGAGATCGCACCAGAGAAGAAAGACGAAAGGCAAGAAATCCACTGAGACATTAGAGGGAAGCCTGGGAGAGGAGGAAAGGAGGCGAGCACGTCTCGGAAACAGCTTCTGATTAATGCCTGAATTAACATTTTATTTTTGTTTGTGTTTAAAGAAAGTGCATCCTATATTTATTGCTGAGTTTTAATGTGCTTTCTGCATGCAGTCTAAATGGTTAAGAATGCATGTCTCTGCTTAAAGGTGTTTTTATGGAAACATAACTGTACCTAAAATTGGTTTAGGAATTCCTCAACTTGCAATGCGTACTATCCAATGCTCAAAGTGATTTCAACATGAATATCTCAGTCTAAATGGAAATTAGACATTTAGAAGAGATTTTAAAGTGTATTTCTCAGTCAAAAGGTGTTTACGGCAAGCAATTCTCAGGTTCCTCTTCTTTCGGCAGTTCCCTTCAGGGGTCGCCACAGCAGATCAGTTTCTTCCATCTAACCCTATCTGCTGCATCTTCTTCAGTCACACCAACTATCTTCATGTCTTCCTTCACTGTATCCATGAACCTCCTCTTTGGTCTTCCTCTAGGCCTCTTTCCTGGTGGTTCCAAATCCAGCATCCTTCTTCTGATGTACTCTCTCTCTCTCCTCTGCACATGTCCAAACCATCTCAGTCTGACCTCTCTGACTTTAAAACCTCTAACATGTGCTGTTCCTCTGATCCTGTCCATCCTGGTCACTCCCAGAGAGATCCTCAGCATCTTCATCTCTGCTACCTCCATCTCTGTATCCTGCCTTTTTCTCAGTGTCACTGTCTCTAGACCAATCAGCATGGCCGGTTTCACCATAGTTTTCTACCCTTTCATTTTAGCTGAAATTCTTCTATCACACATCACACCTGATACTTTTCTCCACCCGTTCCAACCTGCCTGCACACACTTCTTCCCCTCTTTTCCACACTCTCCATTGCTCTGGACTGTTGATCCTAAGTACTTAAAATCTTCCACCTTCTTTATCTCTTCTCCCTGTAACCTCACTTTTCCATTTGGATCCCTCTCATTTACACACATGTACTCTGTCTTACTCTGACTAATCTTCATTCCTCTTCTTTCTAGTGCAAACCTCCACCTCTCCAGCTTTTCCTCCACCTCTTCCCTCCTCTCACTACATTTCTCCAGTTATAATTCCATTTTATTTTGTTTTAGACTTTTTGCACACACACTTTGCTGCCTACCAACGATGCTACAGGATACCTGAATTTCCCCATGAGGATCAATAAAGTATGTATCAATTAATCAATCAGCATGTTTGTCTCAGACTTAATGTGCTTTTAGCTTAAAAGTGTTTCCAACATGTTATAATGAATTTAAATGTGCTTTAAGGATGGATTTCTTGGCATAAAAGTAGTGTTGGTTTGTACTTCTTGTTGTTGTTGTAGTGTTGGGGAGACGGCAGCACAGTGGTTAGCGCATTCGCGGGTCACGGGTTTGCGGCCCGCAGAGAGCACGTCTAGGGTCCTTGGAGAAGACACCTAACCCCCGCTTCTCCCACCATTGGCGCCGTCAAAGGGCAGCCTGCTGTGGTGTAAGGAGTGCAGCGCACAAATTTCCCCGGTGAGGGATGAATAGAGTAATTCATTCTCAGCTTAAAAAACACTTCTGCATCTAATTCTTAACCTTAATGTGCTAACAGCTTTTATTTCCTCGCCTAAAAGAAGCTTTCAGAATGTATTTCTCAGCAGAAAGAGGATTTTTATGTGCATTGTTGAATTTTAATGTCCCTTCTGGATATATTACCAAGACTGAATGTTCTTTTAAGAATGTGTTTCTCAGCTTAAAGACGTTTTCAGGGTGTATTTCTCCTCCTAAAAGTCCTTTAAGAATTTAAAATTGTAATTACAAGTGGTATTTCTCAGCTTAAAGTTGATGTTTACATCCAGTAGTCCAGTTTGATTTGCTTACATTTAAGTTTCTTCGCACCTCTTTTTTTTTTATTTTAGTTTTCTTGTTTAATTAAGCTGATTAAAATTTTTTTGGCACAAATTTTACTTTCCTCCCACACAGAAAATAGCAGCTGTGAGGATTTCAAGCACCAACATTAAAACTATTTTTCTAACTGGTGTTCTTTTTTAAACCCCCTCGGGGGTCACAGCAACAGATTATAATCTAGGGGCAAAAATACCTTTGGTTTTCTAATTAGGTGTGACGCTCACGGGTTTGTTTAGTGGCGGAAAAATGTTGTTGGTTAAAGAAAGTTAAGATGACTGCATACCTGTGTGTGTTTTAAGGGTTAAGGAGAAAGTTGTATAAACAGATGAATATGCACGTTATGTTTAAGATCATCCTCCTGTGGTTTAGACTGAACTTTCCGCGGTTTTAAAGGACGCTGATGCGTGATGAACAGCAGCCCGCCGATACCTCGATGAGGTGAATTCACTTTCTAAGGACCCTTAGAATCCTGCAGGATAAAATGAAAGCACAATCATTACCTGCACAATCCAGTCCAGTCTAAAGTCAGAAATCGATGGCTTGTCATTAAGAATTTCCGATTGCTTTCTCCTGCTAGCTTAACACCCTCGTCTGAATGTGTTCATTTCCTTCATTGATTGCCATTAGACTGCCAGGCAGTGGTTTAGATACAGTTGGAGGTCAGTTATTTACAACAGTTTACCAGCCAAGACACAGAATAAGTCTTTAGGAATCATTAACTAGCCATTAAAGAGCAGTCTTAATTTAAACTGATTCATAAATCTGTTTCAGATTTTTTTACGCTTCTATCTACAGAAGGTTGGAGAGACCTTAAGCAAGGTACGTAACACTTTTGTGAACCCAATATCTTTCAAATTACTGCAGGGATTTTTTACAAAACTGTCCACAGTTACACATTATACTGAAAATGAACTGATTACCGTAATTTCACGACCATTAGGCGCACCGTACGAAAAGGCGCAGTCTCAGTCACACACCGCCTTACGACAACACACACGCAAGCATGCAAATATGCGTATTAAAAGATAGATCGGGAGCAAAACTGAGTTTGGTTGTGCTTTATTTAAGTAGTAACGATACTAAACAAGCACATTACCGGTAATAGTCTTTATTCAAATCCGTCAAAGTCCTCAACCTCTGTTTCGGAATCGAACAGCTGCGCAAAATCCAACAGAGCAGGTCCACTTCGCTCTTCGCTGTCAAAGTCACTGTCTGTACTGTGCGGCTCCTCAGAAAGGATACCAGCTTTTGCCAAAGCTCGGATAACAGTACCAGCAGACACGTTAGTCCAAGCATCTACAATCCATTGACTTGTTAATGCTGAAATTTCTTGCGGCGGCTTGATTCCCATGTTCCTCTGCGTAGCTGATTGCCTTCAGCTTAAACTGAGCGTCATAAGCGTGTCTCTTTGCCATTTTTAGGGTTAAAACAGCAATGTTGTGCATACAGCACATACCTTTTTTATACACAATCCACACCCACACTTCACTCTTTAACGTTCTCATGCCTTTTCTTTCAGGTCCGCCTCGCGGGCACCGCTTTTTCTTTTAGGTCCGCCTTTTCTCACACAAGGCGCACCGCACGAAAGGGCGCACCGCTCATTTTGATAAAATCTAAGACGTTTATATGCGCCTTATAGCCGTGAAATTACGGTAGGTTATTTAGATCATGCAGACAAAAATTGCAATGGTTGAGGTCACAGATGATACAAATGTCTTTTGCTCTTTCGTTCCTATCTGCTGCATCCTCTTCAGTCACACCAACTATCTTCATGTCTTCCTTCACTGTATTCATGAACCACCTCTTTGGTCTTCCTCTAGGCCTCTTTCCTGGTGGTTGTAAACCCAGCATCCTTCTTCTGATGTACTCTCTCTCTCCTCTGCACATGCCCAAACCATCTCAGTCTGGCCTCTCTGACTTTAAAACCTCTAACATGTGCTGTCCCTCTGATATACTGTATAGTTTTTAATGTCGCAAAAATTTCTCTTTCGTGTTAAATTCACCTCTGTCATTGGTCCCGTTGAATGCTGCATTTTTGGAGCCACAGTTTCAAAGGTCCCACATCTAGGTAAATTAAAATCCTAATATGTGTAAATGTAGGTAATCAGTTACTTCACCTAAACATCAGTTCAGATCATTAGTTCAGAATGGTTACTTAAACGCGAGCTGATTTAATTAAATAGTCTGATTTGATTAGAACAATTACAAGCTGCATGAATTAAAGTGATTTGATTTAATTGAATTAATATGTTTCATTTCATTAAATTGAAACAATTTAATTAAATCAAAGAACTATCTGAATGGATTCTCTGTATTTGTAAAAACTTTCAATTCAATGGTGCTTTGGAACTGAAAGCCTGCTGTACATCGAGATGAGAGCAGCTGCTTTGTGACACTTGGATTTCTGGACATTTTTTTCAGATTTTCTAGAAACGTGCATCTTGAAAATAGCCACCAGTAAATCTGCGGGCAGATACAAAAGCCTTTACACCATCAAGACCATAGTTCCCATTCAAACTGTTCACAACATAGGGTGGAGGCGATAGCTCAGTGGTAGAACGTTTGTCCTTCGGCCGGAACTTCATGGGAAACACCTAACCCCCTGTTTCTTTCTCCATTGGCGCTGTCCTGGCAGTCTTCTGCGGTGTAATGCAGCACACAAATTTTCCCGTTGAGGGCTAAATACTGTAAAATTCTCTCTCTTTCTTGTTTGCTAGATGTAGAGTCCCTGACTATCCATTCTGTGGGTCATATGTAGGTCTACGAGGAGGTCACATGCAAACATTCATAGACATGGTTTATGAATAGATTTTGAAGGCCTCCAGGCAGACTTCTTAGAGTTTAACTCCGCCTGACAACAGATGGTTGCTTAAATGTGATTCATTAAATATTTTCTAATGAAAACGGAATACATGTCTGGAAGCAACACAACTATCAGCAAAGAAGTTTCCAGATTGTTTGTAACTATATTTAGGACCAAAATACTCATTTTGAGGGACCAAACTTCAAACAAAAGAGGTATGATTGTGTTCAATTTTTTTGTAAAGAGAAACCAAATAAAACAAGAAAAGTATAGAAAGCCAAAAAAAACTTCACCAACAAAACAGCTTTACAATAATTTACTACTAGTTGGGTACATTAGAATGACCCATTTTTAGTCAGACATAAACAACTCAGGTTGGTTATGACTTATAGACCAAAATTATCCTCTGACTGGAGCAAAATAAGCTTGCCTCCTTTGCCAAGCTCTCAGCATCACCAGGCCCTGGATACCTGAGGATTTACTCCAACATTCATTTAAAAACCAACCTGATGATTTGGGGGATTTTTCCCAGAAATTCCAACACGCTAAAAGTACTCCACTGGTCCAATAAAAGATGGAAAAACATCTCGGGTAGCACACTAAAAGCGCTTCAGGACAGCGGGGGATTATCCTGTGGAGTACAAACTCCCTCAGCCCTCCTGGTTCTTACTTTCCCCCCAACTGGGACCAGTGGTCGGTGTAACTTCCTGCTAGCCTATAAACAAACAATGTAATCAACTGAAGTCAGGCTGAAAATCCTCCAGTGCCACTTAAAGAGGTCAAGAGGCATTCACCAGTCATAACTTTTAGCTGTGGCCATCGCAGATATATGACCACACCAGTTGGCTTCAACTAGCCAACTGCTACGCATCACTTTTCCACTCGGTCATTACTGACGAGATAAGACGTGCTTAAATCAAACTAAACAGGAGGATGAGAAAAGACACAAGAGAGAAAAAATGTGTATAAAGATAAAGAAGCTGAAAAACCTCTGAGAAGATTTGGATTCCAAAGAGCTTATCATATAAAATCAGTCTTGTTTTCAAGGTTGTTGGATCCATCAGCTTTGAGTAATGTGTTTAACACTTTGGAAGCCTTCAGGAAATCTGAATTTGTTGATGCCTAATCACGTTATTTAGATAGTTAGGGATGTTAAACTTCTCTGCCAGTGTCATGGTCTCACACCAGGAAAGCGTATGATGGTGCAAGAACGATGGGACCCAAAAACAGGACTCTGTTAGGGATTTATTATGAAACAAGAATAAGTCGACACCAAAGTGTGGAACAGAATACCTCTCCCTGTTCTATATCAGAAACTATATTAATAATAAATGATTGAGTTATTTGTGATAACAGCATTGAAGCAGTCATGTGTACAGGTTTTATATCTTGTGGCCTCGACATTTGTGACCTCCTACCTCTGGGCAGTACCATTAAAATCCTTTCAGGGGCTTGGGAGATGCCACGTTAACAAGAATTTATGACCTTGATCTTTGTGATCTTGACTTTTGATCTCATGACCCTGAAATTGTATCAGTTCACCATTAGATGGTACTGGGTTCCTTCAGGCAGCTTTATTAAAACCAATTCTCAGGTTTAGGGAGATGTCACGTGTTATGGAAGCACAGACAGCCTGAGTTCTTAAGGGCTTCTCTGCATTCTGCGATAAGAGGCCTCCACAGCAATGCTAGAAGAAAAAAAACTCTGGAAACTGTCTTAGAAAATTCTTGAAGAGTGTTCGAATGGTACAAAAGGCAGGAAGGACAGGAGGAACCAAAGCTGGAGGCTTGGCAAAGGTAAGAAGGAGACTGGAGTCTTTTGTAGTGTGGCTGACAACCTTCACAGGTGCCCAGGATGCCCCATATGTCCCATCATGGTCCTGGTCTCTTGTGGGGTGATGATGGAATGCAACAGAAAGTTTCTAATTTAAGCCCTGTTCGGGTTGAAGTGAAAACTGTCTTTTAAAATATATATGGATTAGATTTTAAAAGTTTACAAATGTTTGTGATATGCTTCATCCAGAAACTGTAATGTGATATAAATAAGAGATGCCGATTGAACCCCAGACTTTGGAAGATGAAAGTTACAGGCTCTTATTTAAGGCTGCTAGATCCAAATCATTTGAGTCAGTTTTATCATAGATAAGACACTTGATGACAGTGCCCAACAACTATCCAGATTTAGTGATTCCTAGTCATTTATTTGAGATTGTTTTGGACGCAGGTTTTGTCAAACTCTGCTCCAGGAGTTCTGGATGTGTCATTGCATCTCCACACCAGATCCAGATCATCGTGCCAAATTTTACTGACTGCTTATTTCACTTTATGCACGTCAGTCGTATTGAACCAGGAACACAATGAAAACTGTATTGACACCATCCATCCAGGACCAGAGTTAAACAACCCTGGTTTAAGGATGCTTACCTCATTTAGAATTATGGTTTCACATCACAGAAGTTGCTAGGCCAAGCCCTGGATTAATTGAGGTGTACAACTTTGGTCATTTTAAAATAAAGACTGAGTTTAAGATGTTGAAAGCAAATGAACCACAAACTTTGTAGAATGAAAGTTGCACGCTGCTCTTCAAAGCTGTTGTATCCAAGTCAACTGAGTCAGTTATATTGTAGGAGGGACACAGGGGACAATGTCCAAATTTAGTGATTCCTTCTTTAGTCATTTACTGCAGATTGTTTCGGGTGTTTAAATCATCTGGTAGCATCATGACTGCACATAAACAGGTGGTGGTTCAAGCCCTAAAACGATTAAGGTATGAAACTCTGGTTGTTTTAAAAAAGTATTTGCAGGGTTTGCATGTCAGAAACAAATGAACCTGAGAATTTGAAAGGTGAAAGTCACAAATCTACAATAACATTGTTCACATGGTGCCACTGATGGGCTTCAGTAGTGGTTCAGAAATTCTGTAAGAGATGAACCACACATTGATTTGACCAAATCAATGATCATCCACTAGTAACCTGCATAAAGTCCTCTGACATCATGCCGTCACCATAACAACATCCTCACCGGACCGTTTGAACAATACTCGTATTCATCATTCAACATCGCCCACTCCTTCGAGCAGCGGGTCCCTGAGCTCTTTCTGGGTGCTTGGGCATGTCTGCTTTCGGCTCTGCAGCAAACACTGTGACTGGTGCTGAAAATCCAGCCAGCACTTTGAGACGCATGGACCTCGACTTCAAAGAGCGAGCGGAAATGCCGTGCCCTTCCTGTCAATCCCAAATGACGTGGTTGCGATGCGATGAGAGATTATTTATTCAAATTAAAACAGATAAAACAAAAAAGTATTCACACAAGTGGAAATATAAGCATGCTAATTAATTCTCAAAAACAGTATCCTTACTCATTCATTCTCAATAAACAGAAGGTCACTTGGGATTTATGGATAACATACACTTCATTATTTTTCATCTTTAAGAACAATGAACTTTTAATAAGACTGCAAGCTGTTGATTTTTTGTCTTCGAGTACAATCCTTGTCTTTTTCATCCTTTCCTGCTTCTAAAAACGTAATCTTTTGACTGGAAGCATAAATTGGAGTGACACTTTGATCATTTTATATCTACTTTGTGTTTGATAAAAAGTCTGTCATGCGGTGTAAGGAGAGGGAAAAGCTGCTGTAGCCGATCCAAACCAAACAGATCACATTACAACATGTCTGATGATTGTTTCAGCTTAAACTCCTTATCATGTGAATGTGTCCAAGCTGTCTGTGTGTGAATTAGGACAACTGGTGGGCGCACAGCGTACCGGGCACAACCCCTAACTTCTTAATCTTTGGTTTCCTGCCCTCCCACTCGTATCTCAGTATAAGAACTTCACGCCGCTGTGATTCCTCCCCTGCTTTGCCTCTATTTCCCCTTCTGCGTATCACTCTACAGCAGCTTTATGTCTTCTTGCTTCTTGCCCATAGCCCCTCCAGTCCTGCTGTTTCCAGTGGGGCCCTTCAAAAAAGAAGAAAAAAAAAAAACCCCACACTTGGCTTCATCCCAGCAACTGAGGCCCACATACCTCCCAATCTCTAGATTAAATAGCACCAGTCTCTGAAGTCTTTCCAGGGCCTAATGGCTTTTGTTGCTGGGAATAATCCACACATCCTCTCCCACATCCTGGGGATCCGCTGGCCTGTTGTGAACCCCGCCTTTGCCCTCTTAATTTCTCCCTCTCATCTCTGTCTCAATCTACGCTTCAATTTCGGTTGACCTCGTGGTCGTTCTACGGCGCGGGCCAGGGTTAAGCATGGTGGAATCCAGTTAACCACCAGCGTGGATGGGAGGATACAGTCGAGTGAACTTTGGGCTGAGAACCATGCAAAGCTTTTGAGGGAGTCATTGCAGGTGTCGTCTGAAGCTTAATGAAAGTCCTAAATCTACCTCATTTGCAGCCTAAACAGCGAGGAAATGAACGGTGAACCCTTCAAATATAACGACTTACTGGAACACATTCCTTTTTTCACCAACGCAGTAAAACAATGTCCTACAGAGAAAAAAGTAACAATTTATTACGTCTTACAATCTCAGTCATGCAAGTTAAATACATAAAAAAGTGCATTGATGATATTCCATTGTATCAATTATTAATTAAATTAATTTAATAATTATTGATTAAATTGGCAACTCAAAATAAGTTTAAAGCTAATTCGTCTCCTTTCCTTCAGGGGGCGCCACAGCAAGTCGGTTTCTTCCATCTAACCCTATCTGCTGCATCTTCTTCAGTCACACCAACTATCCTCATGTTTTGCTTCCTTCACTGTATCCATGAACCTCCTCTTTGGTCTTCCTCTAGTCCTCTTTCCTGGTGGTTCCAAACCCAGCATGCTTCTTCTGATGTACTCTCTCTCTCTCCTCTGCACATGTCCAAACCATCTCAGTCTGGCCTCTCTGACTTTAAAACCTCTAACATGTGCTGTTCCTCTGATCCTGTCCATCCTGGTCACTTCCAGAGAGATCCTCAGCATCTTCATTTCTGCTACCTCCATTTCTGTTTAAATCATCTCTGTTTAAAAATGTATCCATTTCACATTTTCAAGTTATTGGGACGTTCCAATTCAAGCAACCGTTCAAAAAATGTTAACGCTAAAATGTGGCATAGAAGAAGAATTCTGGATGCAACTTTGTACAACATTAGAAGCACATTCGGCGGGCTGTTTGCTAAACCGCTAACACAAACGTAGGAACCTGTTGGAACACTCCATGGACACCTTAGGAAGTGTCAAGTTCCTATTGGTTCTGTTGGTTTGTCAATTTGCATTTGTTGGCTGCAGGAAAAAGGGGCTGTCTTTTTACGTAGACCTCGGCGAAGGTCTGTGCTCGCCGAGTGCTGTAGTTTAAAATGTATACATTTTATATTTCTGGTCACTTCTTTTGACCAAACACTATATTCTGCAAGAATATTTCTGTTTAGGCATTTTTTGCAACAATAAAACACTTTTTTAAAGTGCTTTTTATGTTTTACATGACGTTTCGTTTCAGAGATTAATAGAATATCATTTTAAAAAAGAACAAATTCTGCGATGTCAAATTTGAATAAATTAATGGACAAACTTTTGTTGTAAATAGTCGTCCTTTGTTTCTTAAGGGCTCTTATTGTGAAAGTATTCTATGTCATGGTTTATTTGTTTGTGATCTGATATTGTTTTAATATATTGATTGTGCTGCTCCGGTCCAGGTCGTTGTTGTAAATGAGAAATTGTTCTTAATCAATCACCTGGTTCAAAAAAGGTTAAATAAATAGGAAACTCAAGTTTAACATAATCATTTTAGTATAGCTCGTTCAAGATTAGTATAAAAGTAACTTAAAGTAATGTAACTTAGTTCCATTTTTGAAGCATTAATAAAGTTTTTGTGACACTGTTGTAAACACAATATCTTCCAAACCAGCCCTCATTTACTCAATACCAGCTATAGATAAACTCATTGTGTTTCAGGTTCATGTCTCAAATTCTTGTAAACGCGTCATCTCCCTAGCAATTGAACAAATTTGAATGAAACTGCCCGCAGTTACTTGATACCGACTCTAGATGAAGAGATAAAGTTTGTGATGAAGGGGAGGCTGTAAAATACTCATTTATAGTTTTAGAGTAACTTTCCCAACACTGGAATTAAAGTGACTGAAAACTATCCTCATAAGGAAAAGAAAACATCCATCAGGCAGCAACAGAGAGTCTCTGTGTCAGGACTTGGTGTCCAGTCAACAAAAACACAGCAGAGTGGAAAACTTTCACAAGACTGGGAATAAAAACATTTTCAAGATCAAAGACCAGAAGAGACAGAGGCCCAGACCATGACCCTCCTATCACCCTGTCATTCAGACTTTCTCTGATAAAGACCACTCTTGGCGCGGGTGTTAGAAATTCATGCAGAATCCATATTCAGGTATGAGCTCATATCCTGTCTGGACATTTTTTTTTCTATAGAGGCCCGAGAAGGGAAGCAGACAGAGAGAGAATCAAACTGTGTTCCACGTTATAGATACTCAGATGTTTCATGGCCTTTCTAGTTAGTCAGAATATATTTATATGTTTTTTCTTCTAAAAAACATGTAATTGGTTTTTAATGTGAATATAAATTTACACAAATTTCCCCTGTGTGGGATCAATAAAGTATATTCTGATTCTGATTCTGATTCTAAATCATAGAGTTTCATGTCTAAGAATAAAGAGCAACTGGAAGAAAAGAGACTTGAGGTTTGAGATATTTAAAGTGAAAATAAAAAGACTTTATAAATTGTTATTAAAGCAGTGGGAAAAGCAGGATATTAGTCATGTTCAAGGCAGGAAATGACTAAACATGGAGCTAAAATGATGGATTAAAGGAAGCAAAGAAAGAAAAAAAAAACACAAAGGAGGAATAACTCTTTTCTACAAAACTTTAAAGCAGAGTTTCTGAGATTTTTTTACTTAAACATATACTAAAAAACATCAATCTGTTGTTTACTCTTTGTACAGGAAGTCTAAACTTCACACTCCTGAGCCACATCTTCAAAGTCTTCCCAAGATATTTCCAGATGAGTCTTTGTCCTCTGCTTTCATGTTCTGATTCATCAAAGGCAGGCAAACCTGTTCGGTTTGGGAACGAGAGCTATTAACAAAATTAACAACTTAAGATACGCCAGTCAAACAATACTGTAGGCCTTCGTCTACCCTGTAATTCTGTGACCTTGACCATTGTGCCCAGGACTTTTAGTCGCACACCCTGAAAACCATTCAGTTTATCTATACTTTGTACTGAGTAACTGACAGTAGTTTTATTCAAAGATATTCAATGGTATCGATCCATCGTGGTAAAGAAAGAGCTGAGCCGAAAAGCGAAGCTCTCAATTTACAAATCGATCTATGTTCCTACCCTCACCATGGTAACCAGGATCTACGTTCCTACCCTCACCATGGTAACCAGGATCTATGTTCCTACCCTCACCATGGTAACCAGGATCTACGTTCCTATCCTCACCATGGTAACCAGGATCTACGTTCCTACCCTCACCATGGTAACCAGGATCTACGTTCCTACCCTCACCATGGTAACCAGGATCTACGTTCCTACCCTCACCATGGTAACCAGGATCTACGTTCCTACCCTCACCATGGTAACTAGGATCTACGTTCCTACCCTCACCTGGTAACCAGGATCTACGTTCCTACCCTCACCATGGTAACCAGGATCTACGTTCCTACCCTCACCATGGTTACCAGGATCTACGTTCCTACCCTCACCTGGTAACCAGGATCTACGTTCCTACCCTCACCATGGTAACCAGGATCTACGTTCCTACCCTCACTATGGTAACCAGGATCTACGTTCCTACCCTCACCATGGTAACCAGGATCTACGTTCCTACCCTCACCAAGGTAACCAGGATCTACATTCTTACCCTCACCTATGATCACCAGCTATGGGTGGGGACCAAAAGAATGAGATCGCGGAACCAAGCGGCCGAAATGAGCTTCCTCCACAGAGTGGCTGGCCTCTCACTGGAAGATCAGGTGAGGAGTTCTGCCCTCTGGGAGAAGCTTGGTGTAGAGCTGCTCTTCCTCCAGGTCGAGAGAAGCCAGATGGGGTGGTTCAGGCTTCCGAGCATCTCGTTGGTGAGGTGTTTCGGGAACATCCCACCAGGAGGAGACCAAGAGGCAGATCCCGGACCCGCTGGAGAGACTATGTCTCACAGCTGGGCGGGGAACGACTCGGGATCCTTTCAGGTGAGCTGTAGGATGCAGCTGGGGTGAGAGAAGCCTGGACTTCCCATCTATGGCTGGTGCCCACCATGACCCGGCCCAGGATAAGCGGAAGACGACAGAACGGAATTTGAAATGTTTTAGAACATTATTCTGCAGCCTGATGTGGTTCCTCAGTATTTAAAATAAGTTTTACATTTGTCACATTTAAACCTATCATTTTGAAGACAAAAAAAAGTTTAAACAGTTTGTTGTTTGAATAAGTTATCAATTCTCTTTTCCTCTGAATTATTTAGGAATATATTTTGCGTGAAGATGGAAAAAACCTTAAGGCACAATTTATTTGAAGAGTCTAGCAAACTGATAAGAAGATGGAGTGGGAGTAAAGAAACAACAAGAAGAGCTTTTTATTCATTTCAAGATGACAAAAAGATGTTAGAAGTGAAAATACTACAGATTTAAGAATAAAATAATAAAAGCAGACAGAGGAGTGTGTGAACAAATGTGGGAGCCTGTAATTCACTCATCTACAAAGACATATTTATTTACTTAAGCTTGCTTTAGTGTATTTATTTTATTATGTAAGAATAATTTCCTCCAGATTGGGACATTTTTAAATGAGTATCGTGACCAAATTTAGAAAGCAAAGTTAACTTTGGGAGAAAAGAGGCAATGACATGTGAGTGAGTGGGTTTCCGACAGTGGTCTGGTTAGCATCTTTAACACAGAAAGAATTTGATGAGGAGGATCTCTACACAGCAGATTGAGACAAAGTGAGGGGCTTTTCAAATATGAAGGATTGCATTCATCATGTGGCTCAGAGCGTTTCAGCTAAAAACAAGAAGAAGTTGACACTGAGGCGTCAGAAAGACGCCTCCGCCTGTCCTAAGTTCCAAACTTTTTGTGGCTTTTGGATGTATGTCTGAAAGCCTAATCAGTTCATCTGTAGCTGGTACTGAGTAACTGTAGGCAGTTTTATTTAAAGCCCTTCACTAGTGTTTTGTTTTGTTTTAAAATGTGGTTTTACTGCAAATGAAAAATAAAATCTATCTACATCGGTTTCCGTAAAATATGTAACCTTATCATCGCATGACCCTGGAAACATTACACAGTTCATCTGTAGTAGGTGCTGATTAATCACGGGTATTAGAGCTATTTTATCAATACCACCTCTCTTATTTATACCGCTCTTTGATCTGGTAACTTATCAATACTTTTCTGTGTGAAAACAACAAGGAAGAAAAACCCATGAGTTTACGACCATTTTAAAAATATTAACGTTTTATGACAATTTTTCACTTTTTAGATTATTTTCTCTCTCATTTTTATTATAACTTCATGCTTCGTTTTAAATAAACATTTTAGTTACGTGCACCGCGTGTTTATGCTAGTTAAAACACATACTTGTTGAAATAGCATCAGCGCCACACGTCTCACTTACAGTCGAACACTGAACGAGTTTCCTAAAGATTGTCTTTTAAAGGTAAATCTAAGCAAACCAATTTGTTTTGGGTTTGTGTGCGTTGGTGCCTGAGCCTGCAGCGTACAGTATGCTCTGCAAAAATATATTGTTTGAGCAACACACAACGTTTGGAGAAAGTGTCCGTGTTGTTGCTTCAGGCTTTTATCAGAAGCATAGAAATAAATGTGTCTTTTGATAGCGTTTTGTATATGAATTGCTAAACTGCCAGATCCAGTGTTTGCTTGGTTCCATTCAGGTCACTTTCAGATGAAAAGGGGGCATAATTACAGTAAATGAAGCTGTAAAAAGGCTTTGAGATAAAACAGCCAAACAATTTTAACACCAGCTGGTGAGAATTAAAGAGCCACATATTCCCTCAAGAATGAAGCAAATACGTCAGCCAAAAACATTAATAGCAGAACTATGCAAAAAAAACTTCTATTATTTCAGATGGAAATAAAATTAAACGTTTGAAATGAAAACCAAAAAAAAACATCAGATGGGACAGACGGAGAGATAATTATTACCTGGCCATGCCGAGGCTCGAAAACCCCGCTGGAACAATGAGGACATCAAGGCGAGGGAAGGGATGAACACCGAGAAGAGAATGAGCAGCAGCCAAACACCGTGGCAACAGCTTCAGGACTTCCTACAGTAATACAAAAAAAACTTAAAATTAATGTTTTCATTTAAATCAAGTCCAAAGTTAGTCGTCTTTGTTTGAAATTGTGGAGGTCATGAGTTAAGTCAGGTTTGCTCGGCTGTCACTGAGAAACAGTTTTTTAAAAAAGATTTTCTACGGGATTCAGGACCCTCATTCATAAAACATGCTTACACTAAAATTTATGCCTACGTTGAATGCCGTGCAAATTGAGCAATTTATAAAGGTGGTGGAGTGTGTGGATTTTTGCACAACTCCAAATAAAGTCTGAAGCTGCAGTTCCTAAATTATAAGATGTCCGGTAAAGACGACACCTGTGGACAAAACCTGAAGTGAACTGAGGACGGTGGCATGAAGCATTTGAAACGAGGAAACAATTAGAAAGCATACATAAATGCACGGTGGCACAGTGGCCTCACAGCAAGAAGGTCGGGCTTCAAGTCTCAGAGTAGGTGCAGCACTTGAAACATATTTCTTAATAATTAACTATAAACAAAAAAAATTAATTATCTGAAAATTAAGAAATCTTCTTTACTTGAATGAACTCTTTAAATCTTTTCTGGCATCAGTCTCAAGAAAACCGTAATCGGTATGTGTGTGTTTTTAGATCACATTTATGATATAAAATTTTAGAAGGCCACAAATATTACCCTGACTAATCATCTCTTCTTAACTTTAAATCCAATTTGCTGGGATGAATGGGAGCTTGTTGTGAGACCTCTACCTGGGCCTTGTTCAGAAGGCAGACGGGGCTAAATACACGGTGTGGAATCACCCGCTGCGACCAAGCCGACCGCTCAGTAAAACGGCAAGGGTAGTCGCCATGGGAACAAGCCATGCCGTCATCCAGCACGGCTGAATAATCAGTTACAGAGAGCCTCTCATCCTCCAGGGTAGAGCTGCTGGTATGGCTGCTGTGGATTAAAGCAGAAAAGTTGAAGCAAAGGTTAATAACAATGATTTCATTTTTTTTCTTCTTCATTAAAAAAAGCGACATGAATCCAGAGCTGAAACACCACATGTGCAGTCGCTCCTCACCAAGCGTGGGAATGACAGCATGGGGAATATGGTGCACACTTCATAAAAAAAAGACGAACCGCAGTATTTCCATAATATCCAAGTGCCGACATGCAATCCCATTTATTTAATCCAACAGCCAACCATAAGTCCATCCTCATCATCAGAGCTGTTCCAGAGATGCTGGGCCAACTTTCCCTAAAGCCATTGGCTGGAAATAAAGAGCTTCCTTGTGCAGATGTTGGACACCAATAGAGCGGTGGTGGGGCAGATGTAGGAAAACCAGGAGGGGAGGTAAATTACTGGAAACCACTGGCAGACCTGCCAACCACCTCCTGGCCACCAAAGAGACCCCAGTCTAACCCAACCCTGCCCGGCCCACACCCAACCGTTACTCTCTAAATGTTCTAACCTAAGCTTTATTTCCTGGACTTCCAATTTAAAAAAAACAAGAAGAGATCAACGCCAAGGAATCAAACAACATCCCTCCACCTGCTCTAGTTCACAAAGTGTATTAATAACGAATGGTTGAGGTCTGTGTGATAACGAAGCTGAAGCAGACATATACTGTATGTAAGGTTTTAAATTTTGATTGCATAAAAACCTAATCACGTTCATCTTGAGTTGGTAAAGATTAACTGTGGGCAGTCGCTGGTTTGGGAGATATCACAAAAGTGTTACGGAAGCATTGACGCATGGGCAGCCTGAGTGATTAATGCCTTCTCGTCTGCGGCCGGAGGAATAAAAATGACTTACCCTACAATTTTTTTTCCAGACTTTTTTTTCGACTGGCCAGATGTATGAAGTTGGCTTTAATATATTTGTCATAAAAAGCTCATTTCACTGAGCATCATTCATCACCATCACTTCAAATGGATCGTTTTCTAATGGCTGAAGGAAAGTTTTACTATTGTAAGGATGAGGATACGTGGAGGTCAACCGAAATAAAAAAAAACACATGAAAACCATCAAAATACCTGGTAGTCTGGACTGGAGAAACGTTCCCTGCTCCACCACCTCCAGACAAAAGGTAATTCTTGGTGTCTTCCACAGAGGGAACTCTGTCTTCAGGAGGACCGTCCACTGACACGAGAGACCAGTGACCCACCGCCAGCGCGAAGGTGGATGCCGGCATGGCCATAGTGACGTAGTAACTCCAAGTTAAAAAACCAGCTGGAGAAAAGAAACCAGAAGAGCAGAAGATGGAGGGTTAACTCACATTAAAGAGGGAAGTGATGCTAAATTTAATATGAAAACATTCCTCAAGTGGATCACATCCAATGCCAGGCTGTTATTGGCCACAAATTTTGTTCTCCACCATGAGCAGGAAGTGCTTTCGCAGCAGCAGTGCACACGCTCATATTTGCAGGCTTGAATAAGATTTACACTGTGTAGTGCATATGCTTACGGGGCGTGACTTCTTCTTTCGGCATTTCCCTTCAGAGGTCGCCCAAGCAAGTCAGTTTCTTCCATCTAACCCTATCTGCTGCATCCTCTTCGGTCACACCAACTATCTTCATGTCTTCCTTCACTGTATCCATGAACCTCCTCTTTGGTCTTCCTCTAGTCCTCTTTCCTGGTGGTTCCAAACCCAGCATCCTTCTTCTGATGTACTCTCTCTCTCTCCTCTGCACATGTCCAAACCATCTCAGTCTGGCCACCCTGACCTTGTCTCCAAAACTCTAACATGCGCTGCTCCCCTGATACACTCATTTCTAATCCTATCCATCCTGGTCACTCCAGGAGAGATCCTCAGCATCTTCATCTCTGCTACCTCCATCGCTGTTTCCTGTCTTTTCCTCAGTGCCACTATCTCTAGACCAATCAGCATGGCCGCTCTCACCCCGGTTTTGTACACTTTCCCTTTCATTTTATCTGAAACTCTTCAATCACACATCATACCTGATACTTTCCTCCACCCGTTCCATATTGCCTGCACACGCTTCTTCACCTCTTTTCCACACTCTCCATTGCTCTGGACTGTTGATCCTAGATACTTAAAATCTTCTACCTTCTTTATCTCTTCTCCCAGTAACCTCACGTTTCCATTTGGATCTCTCTCATTCACACACGTACCCAGCTTAAGGGCGTGACTAAGCTGGAAATTCGGTGTCTAAAACAGAATCTATAAAAGCTATTAAAAAAAATTAATACGCCATTAAACATCAAAACCTAATGTTTTAGTGTTTTAATCAGGGAATATGGACAAGGAGCTACAACTAACAACTTTCCACCTGTAAAGCCGCACTACCTCCATAATGACGTTCATTTTAGTGTTGTAATTTAAGGATGAAAGTTAAATAAATATGGTCATGAATCTCGTTCTCCGCCATGCTCACATTTTAATGTAAGCAGGAACTGTTTTGTTTGATGTGCTCTGCTCACGCTCAGTTCCTCCCTTCAACAAGAAGTGCTAATATGGTATAAATATAAATGCTGTGACACACAAATTTCCCCTTTGTGGGATCAATAAAGTATATTCTGATTCTCTGATTCTGATTCTAATAATTTGTAAAAACACCAAAACAAAGAATAAAAGAATTTGCACTAGTTTTGCTTGATGCCGTCTATTCTGTATTTGCATCCTCAAAGGGGAGGCATTGACTCCGTGGTAGAGTGTCTGTCTTTGGACCGGGAGAAGCTGGTTCAATTACCACTGTGAGCGCCCTAGGTGTCCCTGGAGCAGACACCTACCCCCCTATGTGATCTCACCATTGCTGGCTGCTGTGGTGGAATGCAGCACAATAATTTCCCCATTGAGGGATCAATAAAGTACGGTTAAAAAACAAGATTAAGAGACTGGTCACTGGACTTAGCGAGGAGGGGCAGGAGGGGGGAAAACGGAAAACGTATTTCTAAACTTTTTTCGGCAAATATCACGTTTCTGAGCGAACTAAACATACCATGTTTATGAATCAGTCCCTTCGGGATTTTGGGATGTTGTGATTACAACTACTAACATCAACCAAAAGCTACAAATTTGTAGTAATCCTCAACTTTCTCTAACCACCGCAACTTTTCCACAACAACTAGGTTTTAAACTCCTGTTTGAGATTAGTTTAGTGATTAATTTCATGTCTGTGAACAAGCTGTGGGTGCTCGTAGTGTCAGCAGTTATCCACCAACAAGAACATCCAGTTTTCAAAACAAGAGAAAAGGACGTGGAACCAAATCAACACAAATAAATCTGTGGGAATTTTTAACTGAACCACACGATCAGAGATGAGTTTAACACTTTAGAAAATAAAAAGTGGATCAAGTTAAACTGATTTATGGGATTTGTTCCATTTTTTTTTTTTAATACAACTGTTTTTACATATTTGTTGCTTCTTTTAACGTCTATTAATTGTGCTTAAAATTAGCAGAAACAACTGATCTAATTGTAAACATACACAGTTTTGAGGTTTAAAATTTATAACTTTTACTGCAACTTTCAGACCACAACTTGGAGTGCAGAACAATACTCCAAAATGCCTGTGAAAGGAACTGATTTATTCAATAAAAATTATAACCCCACAAGATCGAATGATCCCCTCCTGTTCTGCATTGCTAAAATACTGCAGGTTTTAAATTTTTCCCTATTTTCCAATCTTTCCCCAACTATCAAAAAGCATGCATGTTAGGTTAACTGCCTCTGGCCCGGGACACTCTTGGAAATGAGATTTACCATCTCAATGAGTTCCTTCTGGTTAAATAAAGGTTAAATAACAAAAATATCAAAATTTACAGCAGCTGACTAAACTCAAACATCCGCCCAGGACAGGTCATCACTTTAGACCTCACAGAGACAGACAACCACACACACTCCTGAGAGGATTCAGACGCTTACTGACTAAACATTTATGTTTCATGGAAGGTGGGAGGAATACGGAATACTCTGGAAGAACCCACACATTCACAGGAAGAACATGCAAACACCACACAGAAAGGCCAGTGTCTTTCAAAGTCTTCCAAAGTGCGGTTTTAAACCAACAACCTCTTTCCTTTGAGGCTGCACTGCTAACCACACATTAGCTGAATAATTTACCTAATTTATGGAAGGTGAATGTGAGCAGGGATTCATTGGAAAAATGAGTTTTCCAATGAGCAAAAAAAGTCAGAGAACTTTGAAAAATAAACCCCAATTCTACATATATTCAGGGATACACAACATATTTTTATGCCTCCGCCCACAGAATTTGGAATTAAGCACATGGACTGTCCGTGCATCTATGTTTTAATAACACTTTAATGAACACAATACCTCCCAAACCCCCAAAGTGACTTTAATAAAACCACTCACAGTGACTCAGTACCAACTCAGACTGACTGATTGGGTTTTAAGGGTGATTTGACCAAAGGTCAAGGTCAAAATGACACAAAACGTATTAAATACTGTATTTTCATGACCACAAGGCACATATCATTCTTCAAAACGTGCGGCGTGCCCTATAGTGCAGTGCGCCTATGTGTGTTGTGGAGACCAGATGTTTTTTTTTCCATGCATAAACCATCGCATCTGATACAGTACATGACTCTATGCGTGCTCATCTCACTGCCGACGTGAAAAAACAAGTGAAGCAGATGAACACTGCGCTTGCTGTGATTCCAAGAGGTCTGACATCGGAACTCCAACTGCTGGACATCGCCGTGACCCGGCCGTTCAAAGTAAGGCTGCAAGCGGTGTAGGAGCGATGGATGATCAGAGGAGACCACAGCTTCACGAAAGGTGGAAGGCAGCGCCGGGCGAGTTACACCACAGCTTGCCAGTGGATTGTAGATGCTTGGACTAACGTGTCTGCTGGCACTGTTGTCCGAGCTTTCACAAATGCAGGCATCATTTCCCAGGAGCCGCACGGTACAGAAAGTGACTCTGACGACAAGGACAGTGAACCTGCTATGTTGGATTTAGCGCACTTGTTAGATTCCGAAACAGAGGATGAGGACTTGGATGGATTTGATAAACGACTAAATGACGACTGTAACTAATATTTAAATAATAATAAAAAAACTCAGTTTTGCTTTTGGTACAAGTACGTGCACTTGTCTGCTTGTGTGTGTGTTGTTGTAAGGTGGACGTACGTAGTAGAGGATGTATTAGATACAGAGCACACGAAAGCGCCTTTTGGTTGTGAAAATACGGTAACAAATATTGGATCGATATGGTGATATCGGAAAGAAAAATTGCAATTTGGTATTGTGATTCTGCACAAGCTTTAAAAAGACGTCACTGAAGTTCAACACCTATAAAAATATTTCAATGAGCCTCCTTTTTTATTATTTTTCATTTGACAAGATAAGGATTAGTTAATTCCTCTAAATCCATCCGAGATTGACGCATTCTTAAAAGCCCCCCTGACCAATTTCCACTAAGTGATGAGGTTCCATTAAACACACTTTCATTTTGAGCAATTAGTAATTAACATCATGCGGTAATGAAAGGTTTGGGTGTACCAGGTTTAATATGCAGTCATGATGAAAGGCGATGATGATGATGAAGGTTATTGATATGCAATAACACCAACATCGGTATTACTTCTATGAGGCATAAAAGGCTTACATGTTTCTCCTTCCTGATTGGGGGCTGTTTGCTTCTCGCCACTCATCAACACCACGCACCCTCTGGGGGCCTGCACCTTTGCCTGCCACGTTGACATGGCAACAGGTGGCTCCTGGCAGGGGAAGAGGGCTCTGTTGTTGATGGGAGAACCCGCGGTGTAAACACAAGCCCTGGAAGGATGAACAATTATAAATTATAAACAGCCTTCACTGTACCGGATCTAACAAACACACACAAATTAAATAAACAAGAACTGTACAGTAAAAAAAAAATAAAGGGGTGACTACATGAAGTAATAATGTCATCTTTTCGCCCACAGAATCAGGAGGACGCATTAACTCTTTTAGCCGTCCATGCATCCATAACATTCATTTGTGAATGCAATAACTCCCAAAGCAGTGAGGACGACTCACAGTTACTCGGTACTAGGTGTGTAACAGCACAGGTTCGATATGCATGTTCGTTTTGGGGTCACGGTTCAGTTCGGTTTCAGTAACAACCGCCTGTTGATTGTTTGTCTGTTTATTAAAACACCCATTTCAATCAGGAAAATAAAAAATTACAAGGTGCTACTTGATAATAAGTTAAATCAAATATTCTTAATTAAAAAAAAAAATTATGAATTATTTTTTTAAAAATTCCTGTAAACAATAAACAAGGCTAACAGCAGTAGTAACAGCTCGACTGAAAATGGTCTTATATTCAAAACAAGTAGCTAATGGTCCGGCTGTTTGCAGACCAGTTGCGTTCGCTCAGAGAGGAAGACCATTCGTGCTATTTTGTCTTGTGATATTTGATCTGGTTTGGTTTCATTTCAGGTGAGTTGGCATGTTTAACAAGCGGTCACAACGCAATTTTTTTCGTGAACGGGATATTTTCCAAACCAGTGAAGGTATTGCTTTCCGTTCCGTTCGGTCATCTTCCGCTTGTTCCGGGGTCGGGTCGCGGGGGCAACAGCCTCAAACGGGCAGCCCAGGCCTCTCTCACCCCGGCTGCATGCTCTAGCTCACCTGGAAGGATCCCAAGTCGTTCCTCGGCCAGCTGTGAGACATAGTCTCTCCAGCAGGTCCGGGGTCTGCCCCTTGGTCTCCTCCTGTTGGAACGTGCCCAAAACACCTCGCCCGCGAGGTGCTCGGGGGGCATCCTGACCCGATGCCCGAAGCACCCCATCTGGCTCCTCTCGACCTGGAGGAGGAGCGGCTCGACACCGAGCCGGATGGCAGAGCTCCTCACCCGATCTCTGAGTGAGAGCCCAGCCACCCTGCGGAGGAAGCTCATTTCGGCCGCTTGTACCCGCGATCTCATTCTTTCGGTCACCACCCACAGCTGGTGACCATAGGTGAGGGTTGGAACGTAGATCTACTTGTAAATTGAGAGCTTTGCTTTTCGGCTCAGCTCTCTCTTTACCACGGCGGACCGATGCAGCGTCCTAGTTATTGCTGATGCCGCACCGATCCGCCTGTCGATCTCCCGCTCCATCCTTCCCCCACTCGTGAACAAGACCCCGAGGCAATTAAACTCCTCCACTTGGGGCAGGGAAGGTATTGCTCACACTTAATCACTACAAACTACAGATGAACTACAGGTAATTAAGTTTCAAGAGTAATACAACCAAAAGTCAAGGTGACAAACTATGTCCAGTTCGGGTCCTTGCAGGACACATTTCTGCAGGTTTTTAATACATTTCAGCTTCGACACAAGTGACCGACCTAATTTACTGGACAATAGCGCAAAGGTTTGTTGGACAAATAACTTCAAGATCTGAAGGACAGTGGCTCCTGCACTGTGTTTTACTTGGATGATCCTCGATGAGTTCTAAAATGTGGCTAAGATGAGGGAGGTCTGGGCTTTTCAGTTAAGGTTGAGCCCCCTGTGACCAGACGCTGAATTTGGTCCAAATGTTTTTCCCAAATCTAATCAACATTTCAATATATTTTTAAAAAGACATGAAGGAAATGGAACAAACCTGCTATCCTGATCTTTGGTCCATCTGATGGAAGCCCCTGTTGGTCGTGTCATGTAAACAATCTTAATAACTGGTGGAAATTCTTCAGGTGACACGACTCCTCGCTTCCTCACCTGCAGACTCCACCGGTCTGTGTGGAAAGGCAGTGAGCCGCTGGCAGGGCTGCGGCTATACAACGAAAAGAGACGATGCTTTTCCATCCACTGGGCAGAAGGCATGGAGAAAACATTCCGGATATCTTCAGACCTCTCACGTGCAGTATCTGCTAAGTCATCTGACATCGATGATACACAGGTGATGTCGACTTCCTCCACTTGCAAGACATCGAGATCACAGCAGTCCAGCACCAAAGTGAAATCCCCAGCATTGTTTGATTCCCACAAACCCGAAGCAGATTCATCTTTCGTTTCTTTTGATTCGTCTCCAGTTTCAGACTCCTCAGACTTAGTTCCCAGTCCAGGACACGCTTCCAGGAACAGAATAATACTTCCATTAATGACTTTTTGGTCAAAATTAACCATCAATTCCAGCACATAGTGTCTGACCAGTATGTGGTTAGTGTTGGCTCGAAGAGGAAGATCATCCGTGTCAGGATTCAGGTCCCCATCTAGCTCCATGGTGCACTAAGGAAACAGAAGATGATGCACAAGAGTCTCATTTATAAAGTTTGTTTACTCTAACATCAATGCGAACTAACTTCTGGGAAATTTTCAGAGAGTCTGACCTTTTCCGTAACTCTAAACAAAGTAAGAAGCTGTCGTACGCAAACCGTGATGTGGGGCAAAGACGACACTTGTTGACAGAACCTGAAGTTTACTGAGGACAGTGAAATGAAGTGTTTGAAGCAGCGTGGAAACAGTTAAAACAGAATAAAGGCCTTTCAGTTTAGGCAATTAGTTCCCGCTTTGTTCGACCAAGCGGCTGTCCAGATCCACCCCTCTCAACTCGACCGCACCTAGCAACTGTTCAGAAGCTGTTTAGAGTTCAGACAGTTTACTACTTTCTCTTGGACTGCTTGGAGTTACCGGACACTCTAATTCCCCCAAAAGGGAATTAAGAAATCAGAATCAGAATGCTTTTATTGCCATGTCAGTGAAAAATATCAGAGACTATGAACTTGTTTTGATACAGGTGTGCAAAAATATAAAATAAAAGAAAGTATCTTGAATTGAACAACATGGTGTTCTATTAAGACATAACTAAGTTACATAGACAGTGCCAATACTTATTTTGAAACTGTACACTGTCATGCATCAGCTTCTACACAATATTTCACATTGTATGCATTGAAATCATAACAATAATTATATTAATATCACTGAAGTTTTAAGCTAGCAATTACTTGAATCGCCTCCAGTAGCTGACATGGTATCAAAGAGTGCACCTAGTTTGGTTTTTAATATTAATACCATGTAATCCTTCGTTCCTCCAGGAGTGATGAATCATTTTTAATATTGAAAGCTATTTCCGGATGGAAGTCGAAACGTCTCGATAAGAAAATGTCCAAAATGTCCACTGTCCAGAAGACAACTTTGAAGCCTTTTTTATCATTTTTAATATTAACAAAAAGAAACCGAATTGATACAATAAGAGCAATAACTAGGACGCTTCATCGGTCCGTCGTGGTAAAGAAAGAGCTGCTGCTTTACAATTGATCTACGATCCGACCCTCACCTATGGTCACCAGCTGTGGGTGGTGACCGAAAGAATGAGATCGCGGATACAAGCAGCCAAAATGAGCTTCCTCCGCAGGGTGGCAGGGCTCTCACTCAGAGATCGGGTGAGTAGTTCTGCCATCTGGGAGGAGCTCGGTGTCGAGCCGCTCCTTCTCCAGACCGAGAAAAGCCAGATGGGGTGGTCAGGTATCTGGTCAGGATGCCCCCGAGCGCCTTCGTGGTGAGGTGTTTCAGGCCCATCCCACCAGGAGGAGACCAAGAGGCAGACTGCGGACCCACTGGAGAGACTATGTTCCACAGCTGGCCGGGGAACAACTCCAGATTCTTTCGGGTGAGCTGGAGGATGCAGCCGGCGTAAGAGAAGCCTGAGCTTACCGTCTGAGGCTGTTCCCCCGCGAGCCGGTCCTGGATAAGCGGAAGACGACGGAATGGAATGAAAGAAACCGAATTGCATGATAGAATGAATTGCATGAATCAATAGTCATGACTCGCGCCTTGCATGGCAGCCTGTTTTATTAGGTGTCAATGTGTGTGGGAAAGAGTGAAAGTGAGCTACATTGTAAAGCGCTTTGGGTGCTGACACAGGTGGTAAGACTATGCCTCTGCACCACTAAGCATGAGTAATTTCAGGCATAACTGGCTCATTTGAGTATCACTGCATATGCATCACATCATTTGCATAATCTACCTTTGGAGTTCAAGAGGCGTGGTTGGGGCGGGATGGAGATCAAGTTGGCTTATGCCTGATATTTGTCACTGGTTTGATGCATAAACTTTTAGAGTTTTTTTTTAAGAACTCTGGAGTATGTGTGACGTAAGCAAGGTGTGTAAGCTGAATGAAACCACTTGCAAGAACTCTCCATTAAATACAATGTGCACAGTTGTTTGTGGCATACTGTACTTGTCTGCATATGCTTCTTACAGTTAATAGTTTACAGCTTTGCTTTGGTGAAAGGTGCCTCATCATGTCTGTGTACACTGTAACTGAGCCAAATCTGTGAGGGGTCTGGTCAACATCATTTCAAAGCCAAATGCCAAACTCCATCTGATTACACATCCAAACAGGGAAACTATTCCAGGATTCTATTTAATCAGTGTTAATGAGGTGGTATTAGTGAAAGGAATAGCTATCTGTATGTGAGAACTGTCACAGTTCTACTATTTAGATTATTAATGACATGGAAAAGACTTGCCAAGAGGGGAAACAGAGAGAGGCACACACACACACACACACACACACAGACACTCACAGACACACACACACACAGGGCTGATTTAGTCTAAAACTGTCTTGACCACAAAAAAGAAAAAAAAAATCTGCAAAACCTGAGAAAACATTCACTTTGGATCATTTTTAATGTCTGACCCTGAGTTAAAAGTAATATTATTTTACACTTTGAAAGGATTTATTTGTCATATTTGTGTTTAATTAGAGTCTCTAAAAGGAATAAGTGTAAATAAACTGTCCTCACAGTCAGAAAGTTGGTTTTAATTAGATTTCCTTTGATCTGATTCCTGCTGTTTGTTTCCAACAGCGTTTAACTCCAGCTACCTGTTATCCGGTAAAGAGTTATTATCTGTAAAAAATGAATAATTTCAAACAAAAACCGACTGAAACGAAAGAGTATTTTGTTAAAATTCATATTAAATCAGCGAGCAAAGTGTCAACAGAAGAAAACATACCGTTTAGCATAAAATGCTTTAGCTTGTTGTGAATTACAGGGCCATTAGAGATGACGTCACAACACCGCGACAGTGTCCATTTGTAGTTTTTACTTAAATTGGTTTTTATAACATTCGGAATGTACGTTTTTTAAACTATTTGGTGCTGTGGATGCTTTAAAAAAAAAAAAAAATAAAAATAACGTATAAATAACTGTAAATAAATAAATAACTATAAATAACTGTAAATAACTGTAAATAACTGTATTTGTTTGGGAAAATGAGGGTGAAGTTTATTGTAAAAATGAGTGCAACAAAAAGAAAATTGAAAGGAAAATAATAAGTTTTTCATTCAAAATAATTAAATTAATGTCTATGTATTCTAAATTTTCTCTGTATTCTTTTTTTGTTTCCATTCACATTCACAAGAAAGGTCTCTCTATAGAGGTCACCAATAAAGCCTGTCAAAGTATTGACCAAAATCACAGACATATTTTATTATCTTGTTTTATTCTAATACCCTCAGGTTTTAAGGAAAAGGAAAGCTAGAGGTAAAACTAGAGAGGTGGAGGTTAGCACAAGAAAGGAGAATGAAGATCAGTGAGGGTACGTGTGTGAATGAGAGGGATCCAAATGGAAAAGTGATGTTACAGGGAGCAGAGATAAAGGTGGAAGATTTTAAGTACTTAGGATCAACAGTCCAGAGCAATGGAGAGTGTGGAAAAGAGGTGAAGAAGCATGTGCAAGCAGGCTGGAAAGGGTGGAGAAAAGTAACAGGTGTGATGTGTGATAGAAGAGTTTGAGCTAGAATGAAAGCGAAAGTGTACAAAACCGTGATTAGACCGGCTATGTTGATTGGTCTAGAGACAGTGTCACTGAGAAAAAGACAGGAAGCAGAGATGGAGGTATTAGAGATGAAGATGCTGAGGATCTCTCTGGGAGTGACCAGGATGGACAGGATCAGAGGAACAGCACATGTTAGAGGTTTTAAAGTCAGAGAGGTCAGACTGAGATGGTTTGGGCATGTGCAGAGGAGAGAGAGAGAGTACATCAGAAGAAGGATGCTGGATTTGGAACCACCAGGAAAGAGGACTAGAGGAAGACCAAAGAGGAGGTTCATGGATACAGTGAAGGAAGACATGAAGATAGTTGGTGTGACCAAAGAAGATGCAGCAGATAGGGTTAGATGGAAGGGACTGACTTGCTGTGGCGCCCCCTGAAGGGAAATGCCCAAAGAAGAAGAGAGTGAAGTTTTTTTCTTCTAACTTTTTTTAAAGTTAAACTCCGCTCCAGAAATACAGAAACACTTCATTCATCACAGAACTTTATTAATGTACACATTACAATATACAAACTATTAACAAGAAAATAAACTCAAAATGAACAGTGCTGACTGTGCATCGGATTAGTTTCTTCTTCAACAATCCTGTCTTTAACAAGTACATGAAATAAAAATATTTCAAAATAAAGTCTCAAGAGGTCGAACGCCATCAAAATCCTTTTTAACTTAATATTTCAAAAATAGGTTGACATTTTTTATAAAACCGATACAGCAGATGCTTAAACCAGCAGGTAATAAATACCACAAAAAAAAAACAGCTTTTTTTAACAAGAAAATATTAATATCATTATAATGTTTTTCCATTTTTTGAAACATTAAGCATGCTTTGCTTGAACGCACAGATTGAACCAGCAGCTCTGGAGTTTGTACGACACATTTGGTCCTTTGAAATCAACATGATAAAGTATCTCGGGGTCTTGTTCATGAGTTGGGTAAGGATGGAGCGAGAGATCGACAGGCAGATCGGTGCGGTATCAGCAATAACTAGAACGCTGCATCGGTCCATCATGGTAAAGAAAGAGTTGAGCCGAAAAGCAAAGCTCTCAATTTACAAGTTGACCTACGTCCCAACCTTCACCATGGTAACCAGCTGTGGGTGGTGACCGAAAAAATGAGATTGCAGATACAAGCGGCCAAAAAGAGCTTCCTCCACAGGGTGGCTGGGCTCTCACTAAGAGATTGGGTGAGGAGTTCTGCCATCCGGGAGAAGCTTGTTGTAGAGCCACTCCTCTTCCAGGTGGAGAGAAGCCAGATGGGGTGGTTCGGGCATCTGGTCAGGATGCCCCCGAGCGCCGCGCTGGTGAGGTGTTTCGGGCACGTCCCACTGGGAGGAGACCAAGAGGCAGACCCTAGATTTGCTAGAGAGACTATGTCCCACAGCTGGCCTGGGAGCGACTTTGGATCCTCCCAGGTGAGCTGGAGGATGCAGCTGGGGTGAGAGAAGCCTGGGCTTCCCGTCTGGGGCTGTTACCCCTGCGACCCAGGCCCAGATAAGTGGAAGACGACGTAACGGAATGGAATTTGGCACATTGTGTTTTACATTTAAAAACAACTCATCGGCTTATGTCCTGTTAGAGTTTGAGCTGAACGACCGACCTGATCATATTTATTGCTGTTATTCATCTAAAACATGCATTTCTATTGAATAAAAATGCAAAATACTTTACTTGTAAACATCTTTATTGCTATTGAATCATTTTTTTATGTATAAAAACTAAGCTTAATGTGCTTTCAAAATAAATTTTCATCTCTTAAAAAGGCTCAACTGGCTCTTGTGAAATTCTTTAATTATGTGACAGTAATTATTATACAATGTGCATTTAAAAAAAAGGACAAAAATGTCCTTTTGGGTTAAATTGTACCTTATTTCTTCAGTTCGGATAAAAATAAAAGCTCAAACAAATGACTTTAATGGCACCAAAAGCTTCCAGCATCATTTACAAGTCTTATTTGTACTCATACATAACCGTGTGAGATCAATATGAAGATATTTGCAGCATAATTAGGATGTAAAAATATTACAGTGAAATCTAAATGTGCTACAGTATGTGCTCGGGATTCCCGCTCGTTCATTTTTATGTGCCAAGAGGAGACAAACTATCACATGGTTAAAGTGGACATTCAAACCCGTTGTTCAGAAGTCTCTGAGTTCCAATGCAGAGGTTTTTATTTCAACCACGAGCAGTTCTTTTCAACTTTTATTCTTTTTCTTTAAACTCTCTCATTTGTATGAAAGTCATCGTTTCATATCCTTAGTGCTCTCTCGTCGACAAGCTGTGCTGTTTCAGGAGTTTTCCTCCGGGGCTCGGCGGAGGCTTAGTCGTTTGAAGGAATCCCTGTGGGAAAGAGCGAAGAGTGAAGAAAGGCAGATGTATAAAAAGAAATAATGAGGAGAAGCCGAAGAAAACAGATTTAAAAACACATCATTTTTCTGCTTTTTTCACCCAAACTATTAACAACAGATTTCTTTAACATCAATAACAAGGATGCCTCAAAGCCAAAATGTAAACAACAGGCCTCTACCTGCCTTATGAATTTATTTAATTGGTCTTAGCCTAATCGGTCCATCTACAGTTTGTACTGAATAACTGTGGGCAGTTCTATTAGAGAAACACTGCGATGACAAGAATTGAGTTTATTCATTCATTCATCTTCTCAACCGTCTTTCCCTTCCTTGGCTGTAGGGGGTGCTGGAGTCTATCCAGGCTGATTTAAGGCAAGGGGCAGGGTGCACCCCAAACAGCTCACCAGTCTGTCATGGGGCCACACACATACAGCCATACAGCAACACACACACACACACACACACACACACACACACACACACATTCCTAGGAGCAATCATGTTCCAGCCAATCAACCTAATATGCACATTTTTGGAGGGTGGGAAGAAATCGGAGTACCTGGAGGAAATCCACACATACATAGGGAGAACATGCAAACTCCACACAGAAAGGCCAGTGTTCCAAGCTTTGTTCCCCACCCGGGACTCGAACCCATGATCTTCTTGCTGTGAGACCACTGTGCTAACCATTGCACCATCATGCCGTGCAAATTGAGATTAATCAAAATTGAGGTGAAAATGATTTTGAACCTCGTCTTTTGTAACGTTACCATATAGTTGCCTAACCCTGAAAATCAAAGGCAGTTCTGTAAAAGTCCCATCAGTAGTTTGGTAGGTATTAGAAAAGTGTTACATAAGCACAGACTACCCGAGTGAAAAAATGACAAGAATCCGAGACAAATAGGTCTAAATAGGGAGGAGGCGATAGCTCAGTGGTAGAACGTTCACCCTTGGACTTGAAGTTGCAGGAAGCCCATGGTATCGAATTCCACTGAGCTCATATCTAGGTGTCCCTGGGAAAGACACGTAACCCCCTTTTTGTCCCACCATTGGCGCCATCCTGGCAGCCTGCTGCGGTGTAATGCAGCACACAAATTTCCCCATTGAGGGATGAATAAAGTATGTTTCTATTCTTTTCTAAAAACCTGCTTTTTTCAGTCAAACTACCAACCTCAGTCTCTGGTTTTATTTTTTTTAACATCACTATAAAAGAAAAAGTGGAAAAAATCTTCTGTGGTTTGAGTTTTTTCTTTTTTTTTTTTTTAGGAGCGGTGGGATTACGAACATCTCACTGGCTGGTCCAAAGAAGAGAAAGACCACCCAGTCCGGTGTCAACACTCAAGTCTAAAGCCTTTATCTGTGACGGCGTATGGGTGCAGGAGAGCCTAGAGAGCTGGAAAAACTTCTGCTGCTTTCACTGTAATAAATGTTCCTGTCTTTTTTTATGAGGCTTTGCATCTTTTTTAAGTCAAAACTGAACCACAGACACAAAGTATCGCCTATGTTTCTACCACACAGGATCTACAGCGGTAAATATTTCTGCTCTTAGATGCTTCACTCGTCATCCAAAATGTTTCCAGAATGTGGATAAAACATTTTAGATTTTCAGAACTTGTATTTTGTTAGAATTTTACATGTTTTGAATTGCAGAACTAAAAATGACTAAAAGATATACTTGATATAATTTTCTTATTCATTTTGATCAGAAGGGAAAATGAAAAGCAATCATGGGGTTTTTTTCCTCTCTTATTTTGGCGGAATCATGTGGCCTGTTGGCATGGTGACGCGGGTACCTGTTCTCCAGCCGAGGTCTGATGATTGGTTTATACAGCTCAGGGATTTTTCTCTCCAGCATTGGTCGTAGACTTTCTCTCAGGCGGTTGTAATTCTTCTTTAACTCCTGCTGATACTCTTTCTGGTCTGATGTGATCAGGTGCTTGTTCTTTTCAACCGCTTCGCCACACCTGAAGGATGGAAAGCAGAACCATGTTACATCAGGTACAAAAAAAAGAGGTTTGTGAAAAAGCGAAAATAAGTCAAACAATGTAATTTATAATACAAATGTTATCAGTTCATCTATAGTTGGTTTTAGAGATCATTCAAAAATATATAAATCGAGTTTATTTATTTAATGAACACAGTTTTTTTCTTTAAAAGATAAACCGTTCATTTTTGACACGCTCGTTCTGTTCGGATGTAGAACTCTGATGTTCTTGAACGATTCCTTATAAAGAGCTTCGATGGAAGTAATCAGACTGCAGAGGACGTGTAGATGTTGTTGGACTTCACTGTCATTACTTCTCGTGCCTCTGTCTGTATTTAGGAAAGCCCACAGTTTCCATTCCACCTTCATTAGAAGCTAAGAGATAAACTTGGACATGTGTTTGCAATCAGCCCCTCTCTCTGATTTCCTGCAGACCGCTCTCGATGTTGGCCATTATACATCTCGTGATAGAGTAATGTGGGAAGAAACCACAGAGGTCCTCTGCTTGGCTCGGCTCTGATCGTTCTGGGCTCTTTTTTTCTTAAATAAGAAATAGTCCCCGTTCCGTGAGTGAGACCAGATTTTTCTGAGGGGATCCTTATTTTATGTCTGTTCGTTTTTTAACCCTGCTTGTTTGTGGGAAAAAATGTTGGTCACACCAATCAGAAAGAAGAAATTAGCAGTAAATGTTTGATGCTAATTTAGTAAAATGGTACAGATTAATCCTGGTTGTAGATCACAGATGTTTTTACATTCAGCACTTTTTAGGTTTTAACCCTTTGATTCAAAGTCAAGACTTTATGAAAAATACTTTGTGAAATTTTTTAATGTTAAATTTGTTTTTATTTACTTCTGTTTGTGTTTGATTCGTTATTGGCAGTTATAATTTATTCCATTTAGTTCCGTCATTCCGCTTATCCGGGGCGAACAAACAAATTTCCCAAGTCTGGGATCAATAAAGAAATTCCCGTTATTTCACAACCATTAGGCGCACCGTACGAAAAGGCGCAGTCTCAGTCACACACCGCCTTACAACAACACACACGCAAGCATGCAAATGTGCGTATTAAAAAATAGACCGGGAGCAAAACTGAGTTTGGTTGTGCTTTATTTAAGTAGTAACGATACTAAACAAGCACATTACCGGTAATAGTCTTTATTCAAATCTATCAAAGTCCTCATCCTCTGTTTCGGAATCGAACAGCTGCGCAAAATCCAACAGAGCAGGTCCACTTCGCTCCTCGCTGTCAAAGTCACTGTCTATACTGTGCAGCTCCTCAGAAAGGATACCAGCTTTTGCCAAAGCTTGGATAACAGTACCAGCAGACACGTTAGTCCAAGCATCTACAATCAATTGACTCATTAATGCTGAAATTTCTCGCGGCGGCTCGATTCCCATGTTCCTCCGTGTAGCTGATTGCCTTCAGCTGAAACTGAGCATGATAAGCGTCCACACTTCACTCTTTAACGTTCTCATGCCTTTTCTTTCAGGTCCACCTCGCCTCACGGGCACCGCTTTTTCTTTTAGGTCCGCCTTTTCTCACACACAAGGCACATCGCACGAAAGGGCGCACAGCTCATTTTGAAGAAAATCTAAGACGTTTATATGCGCCTAATAGCCGTGAAATTACGTTTTTTTTTTTTATTTCAAAATGATATTTTAAGACTCGCAAAAACATGACTTCCTAAGTCCAAGCACTGATCCCACTCACACCAACACTACCATTGTGTTTGCAGGCAGTTGTTGAAGGCTGTGTGTTGGAAGGAGGTGATAGCTCAGTGGTAGAATGTTCACCCTTGGATTGGGAGAAGCCGGGTCGAATCCCAATGAGCTCATACCTTGATGTCTGTGGGGAAGACACCCAACTCCTGTTTCTCCCACAGGTGGTGCCGTCCTGTAAGCCTGCTGCAGTGTAATGCAACACAAGAATTTTCCCGTTGAGGGACGAATAACGCACGTTAAAATGAAAACTGAAGTTTGTGTCTCTCCTGCAGGGTGAATATATTTTCTCCACAGGGCGGTTTTCATCTTCAGGTCTCTTTCCAGCTGCCTTGATTGCTACGAGCAGGTTGGCAAATATTTACTGTAATTTAAAATAAAAAGGTTTGTTTTCTTTCCTGAATCCAGGCGAGATGGAAAAGCATGCTTCATACGCCGGCCCTCTAAACAGTGGCACAAAGCTCTGTTTTTCTAGCTCGTCATCTTTTTCCTCACTGACTAAAAATATCCTGGTGTTTGTTTGAGTGTGAGGTTAAACATGTCCGCTTTACGAGCTGTACTTCATCAGACCAAATTATATAAAACTACAACTTATGTTCATTCATGGAAGCCCTCATCCATTCAGATGATCTGCATAATTTTGTTTACATGGAGTATAAACATGAAAAGTTTGATTTCATGCAACATAATTTGATAAACGAGAGGAACCCCTTTTTTTAAAAAACAGTCTGCGCGCCTCGATGATGATTTTATTTACCTGTCAGACTGATTAGAACACCTGATTGACATTATTCAGATGGCTCAGCGAGTACATGGACAGAATATCTAGGCGCAGCCGAGGCGTTGGAGGGATCGGTTTGGTGACCTCAGGATCGGATCTCTGCTTTTTGTGGATGATGTGGTCCTGTTGGCTTCATTGGACCGTGATCTCCAGCTCTCGCTGGATTGATTTACTGCCAAGTGTGAAGCGGCTGGGATGGGAATTAGCGCCTCCAAATCCGAGACCATGGTCCTCGCCCGGAAAAGGGTGAAATGCCCCCTGCGGGTCAGGGACAGGGTCCTGCGCCAAGTGGAGGAGTTTAAGTATCTCGGGGTCTTGTTCACGAGTGGGAGAAGGATGGAGCGGGAGATCGACAGGTGGATCGGTGCGGCATCAGCAATAACTAGGACGCTGCATCGGTCCGTCGTGGTAAAGAGAGAGCTGAGCCGAAAAACAAAGCTCTCGATTTACAAGTCGATCTACGTTCCTACCCTCATCTATGGTCACCAGCTGTGGGTAGTGACCGAAAGAAGGAGATCGCGGGTACAAGCGTGCGAAATGAGCTTACTCCACAGGGTGGCTGGGCTCTCACTCAGAGATCGGGTGAGGAGCTCTGGCATCCGGGAGGAGCTCGTTGTCGAGCCGCTCCTCCTCCAGGTCGAGAGGAGCCAGATGGGGTGGTTCGGGCATCTGGTCAGGATGCCCCCCAAGCGCCTCGCGGACGAGGTGTTTTGGGCATGTCCCACCGGGAGGAGACCAAGGGGCAGACCCCGGACCCGCTGGAGAGACTATGAACAACTTGGGATCCTTCCAGGTGAGCTAGAAGATGCAGCCGGGGAGAGAGAGGCCTGGGCTGCCCGCTTGAGGCGGTTGCCCCCGCGACCCGACTCCGGAACAAGCGGAAGATGACGGAACGGAACGCATACATCAGGAGGTCAGAATATACCGTGCAAAGTTTTGCATTTTTAAAGTTCCGCCTACAAAATGTGAACCAGGCTTTAAGCCCTCAGACTGTTTGTGCTTCCGTTTAGTGAGCACGAAATCTTTCATACTACAGAAGGGGTTCTAATGAAACTGACCACAATTACTCAGTTCCATCTATAGATGAACTGATTATATCTCATGTTCACAAACGCGGAGATCACAAATTCTTGTGAACGTAATAACTCCAAAACTGCTGAACTGATGAGCTTTTTAGGATCATGAGACATTTTGGGATCACGAGACGGTGGCTCAGTGGTAGAGCATTTGTCCATGAACTGGAAATTAACTGGAAGTTCGTGGGTTTGATTCGCACTGAGCTCACGTCTAGGGTCCTTGGAGAAGACACCTAACCCCCTGTTTCTCCCACCATTGGTGCTGTTGTGGCAGCCTGCTGTGGTGTTAGGAGTGCAGCACACAAATTTCCCCAATGAGGGATAAATAGAATATGTTAAAAAAAAAAAAAAACATCATTGCCACAAATTCTTCTGAACGTGGACTCTCCAAAACCAAATGAAACTGTTCACAGTTACAAAGTACCAGTGCAGGTGGAGCCACACTGTTTTATGCCTGGGCTTTGACTTAGAGTAACTTGCTTAGCGTGCACTCTTTGGCATTAAACGTTTATTCTCTTCATCTGTCACTTACAATAAAGCTTCCAAAGAGATTTTTATTCCCTTCAGTTCAGATTCCTCTCTTCATGGCCATAAAAATCTATTTAAAATCTCTTATTTACTTCCACTAAACCCAGTCAAAAGCATCCTCTAAAATCAAACAATCCCAAATGAAATTCTAGAAATCTTTCCACTAAGCTTCACTGTTGACCATAAAAGTTTCTTTAAACATTTCCTCTGGAGTCTCTTTCTCTCTCTGGTGCAGTGTGTGTCATCAGGTGGTTTCACTTTGATCGTGTCTTACCTCATTATAAACTCCTTGAAACACAGACGAAGTTTATTGTGGTGACGGAAGAGCTTGGGGTCCGCTGGGATCTCATTCAGGAATACCTGGGCCACCTCCAGCGGGCCCTGCCGCAGGGGGAGGCAGAGAGGAAGGGACAAAGACAAAGAGTGAGTTAGAGAGAGGGGTAAAACTCACTGCAGGAAGGAAAGAAAGGAAGTGTTTGAGAATGTATGAACAAAAGATACAGCTCATTTACAAACAAGGGAAATGACTTTCAAACGGGAAGGTACCTCACTCCTTAGAAGTTTAGATATTTAAAAACTACTTTTGGATGTTAAGCAATTCATGTTAGAAAGTAAAAGTTCACTGAGCTGAAGGCAAAGGAGTTCTTTTATTATCTCCAGTTGGTGGGTTGGAGATCATCTCTGTATGTAAACATGTGTACGTCAAGATGACTCGTTCAAAATAGGTTGATAGTTTGACAGAACTGCTTTGCTTTTCGACTTTGACAGTTACTCCCTGTGCAATGTGAGTACTGTATTAACATTCAGTTAGTTGATTCAGTTAAGCAGCAGGGTCCTCATTTACAAAGATCTGTGTAGATCTTTGGCTGTGCCATCTTTATTTTCATGGTTACCCTAAACATAAACATGGTCCGTCGTGGTAAAGAAAGACCTGAGCCAAAAAGTAAAGCTCTCAATTTACAAGTCGATCTATGTTCCTGCCATCACCATGGTAACCAGAATCTACGTTCCTACCCTCACACTATGGTAACCAGGATCTACGTTCCTACCCTCACCATGGTAACCAGGATCAACATTCCTATCCTCACCATGGTAACCAGGATCTATGTTCCTACCCTCACCTATGGTTACCAGCTGTGGGGGTGACCGAAAGAACAAGATCACGGATACAAGTGGCCAAAATGAGCTTCCTCCACAGGTTGGCTGGGCTCTCGCTTAGAGATCTGGTGAGGAGTTCTGCCAATCGGGAGGAGCTTGGTGTTGAGCCGCTCCTCCTCCAGGCCGAGAGGAGCCAGATGCCGTGGTTTGGGCATCTGGTCAGGATGCTCCCGAGCGCCTTGCTCGTGAGGTGTTTTGGTCATGTCCCACCAGGTGGAGACCAAGAGGCAGACTCGGGCCTGCTGGTGAGACTATGTCTCACAGCTGGCTGGGGAACGACTCGGGATCTTTCCAGGTGAGCTGGAGGATGCAACTGGGGTGAGAGAAGCCTCGGCTTCCCATCTGAGGCAGTTGCCCCCGTGAGACGGCCCCGGATAAACGGAACAAACGACGGAACAAACGGCACGGTACACAAATTTAGAAAAAAACTATAACTCTTCTTATGTGAAGCAAACTGGATAGCCATCCAGAATATGGATCTGAGCTTGATTCTTAAATTATATTGTTATAATTCAGAATTATCTTCACGTGTAGGATGTAAAATATCATGAAGAAGCAGGCGCACAACAGCATACAATTGATTTCAAATGTAGTGATTGAGAATGTGCCTGTCGGTTTGATGACAATTTTTTTCAATGATGTTGTTCATTTTTCTTATGACAGGTATTTATATGTGTTTTCTAATCGTTTCTTTACTGCTTCAAATGCTTCATTTCACTGTCCTCGGTTCACTTTGGGTCTATCCAAATGTCTTGTTTTATGTCCTAGTGCTACTGTATGTAAAAGTTCTTCATCACCGTTGAGAACGTTCAATTTGGATAGAAGTCAACGTATGTTTGAATTCAGAAATTAGAATATTTTATAAATGACGACCAAAGTCATGGCTTTGTGTAAATATTCATTTCTCTACCACACTGTGAGATACAGTGAGTGGCTAACATGAGGAGATCAAAAAACAAGCCCTTATGTCACTGTGAACTTTGCAAGCGATCCCCCATTTGGCTTCCATTTACCCGGTCTGAAATCCTGTTATCCCGACTTATATTCATCATAAAACCGCAGCAGGCTCGTATGGTGCCTGCACCACGTCAGGGACAGTTAAACACAACTGATTAGCTTCATAAACGCACCGGGCCTCGTCTGAGCCTCCAGAGTTGATTACAGACCACTTCCATGTTTACCAAGCTGCTGAGCATTAGCTTCATGTATACAACCATCAAGTCAGAGCGAGGGAGCTGTCAGATTAGACACCGGATGATAAGCATGAGAGGGGGAGGAGTGGGTGAAGCTAACGCTAGCTCCATCATTACTCCATCATGCTGGCAGGACCTGGAAGCTATCAGATCAAAGAGACCTCCGGTTCAGGACGGAGGAGACATGAAATGAGGTTCTAAGTGAATCAGGAGGAGAGTAAAGGAAAGAATCAGACAGTGGAAGAGATGGAGGCTTTGATGTGTGATGACCGTCTCCACCTGCGTAATGCAACCACAGTGGAAACTGTAAACGAGGTAACGATGATGACAACCAATAATTGTTCTTCCTACTGAGCAATAAAACAAACCGGAGAGGGAAGCGAGGAGAGGAAAAACCGACAAAAGGATTGGTGTGCCGTCTACAATGATTAGGACACTAAATCAGTATGTAGGAAAGAGAGAGCAGAGACAAAAAGAACACCTCGAAATTTACCAGTCGATCTACGATCATAACCTCAGCTATGGTTACATAACCTGAGACAGAAGACTATCTCCATGTAGAAAAAGAAACCGTCTGAACTTGGCCCATTGGATTCATTTGCTTGTTCGAGGGAGGTACTTTTTTACTTTAACCAATCGCTCTTTTCTGGTTGGAACCAGAAGTGACGTATGTAATGCACGAAGGAGGCTAGTTGAAACTTTCACCCAAATTTCGTTTGACTTGGCTGACCCCATGTTTAGCGACTGAGCTACAAACAAACCCATATTGATGCTTCTGTGTTTGACATCATTGCCACATCTCTATTAGCTGATTGGTCAACCGCTTTCAGAGAGCTTTCAAAACTGACACTGTAGTACAGTACATAGCTTTCCCTTGAGGCGCCACAAAGCGTCAACCCGAGCGATGGAGCTTAAACTCTGGTTTTACTTGTTGCAAACAATGCTCGCCATAATATGACCTCCTAAAAAATCATCCTCAATGGGACCACATCCAACTTTTTCGTTTTGCAACAAACTCACAAAAACTGTCTCATTAGCAAATCCGTGTAGTCGCTCATTCATCCAGGAGTGATCCATAGTAGAAAAAGTTTCAAAAAAGTCTTCTGGACAGTTTAATTCTTGAACGAGACGTGGTGGTTATTATCATTCAGATTGAAAATGATTTCCGGATGGAAGTCGAAGCGTCTCGTTCAAGAATTAAACTGTCCAGAAGACTTTTTTGAAACTTTTTCTACTATGTCTCATTAGCACATTTTTTTTAATATTTGTTCTCAAGTTTTTGTTCACAAGAGGACAAAAACAAGACAGCCTCGAGATGAGACAGCTCTACAAGTAAAATTTCAATGACCGTTACTCGCATTCTCTTTGTTAAAAAATCTATCTAACCAAATTTCTGGGATTAGATTTTAAATCCCATCTACAGACAGTGGCCACAGCTGGCCTAAAAACTTCCCGAAATCCTCCCAGGTGAACGGAAGGCTGTGGCTGGGATTTGTAAGTTAGGCAGCTGCCCCTGAGATCCAATCCAGTAGAAGCAAAAGATGACCACATGGTGCAGTATAAATTGATGACTGTAGAAGGAGACATAAAAACTCATGGTGGTTATTACCTGGTTAACAGTGGCTCCCACCGAGCCCTGCAGCAGCATCTGGAGCATCTTGGCATCCGGTTGTTCTCGGTGTGTGGCCACAGCTAACTCCCTGGTCTTCTTTTGCATGTCCTCTATTGCTACCTCGATGGGAGTCAGATCAAACTGCAAACAAGACAGAGGAGGATTGTAAAACCTTCAAAACCGTGTCGGGTTTCTTTGCCAAGCTGACACCGACCTCCTCTTTTTGGATGACATTGATGCGTGTCTTCACGTAGGGGAAGGCGTGCATCGTGGTGAGGATGGTCTTCTTCTTGTACTGTTCGTTTAGCTCGCCCCGGGGCCGCCCGCTCTTGGTGAAGGGTGTGGTGTACATGAAACGGCGCAGGTTGAAGTTTTTCTCAAAGTTCGTTATTCGGTCTTTCATCTCGTAGTCATCAAAGTACGGCTCGACGAACGTGATCTGGATGTAAGCCTAAAAAAGGATAAAAAAATATCTCAACCGAGAACACCATACGAACACATCTGGCTTCAAATAAGTCAGAAAGTATGTTTTCCTCAAGCTCATCACTAGAGACGGATTTTTTTTATCTGAGGGAACCAGTTCTATTCATTTCTTTACTCTGCAAATAGATTAATTTGATTTATTTATTTATTTCACTTCAGAATGTTTCATCTTTTGAACCGATTATCCCTGATGGGGTCAAGTGGGGTGCCAGAGCCTATCCCAGCTGATTTAAGGCGAGAGGCAGGTTAAACCCTCAACAAGTCACCAGTCTGTCATGGGGCCACACACATAATCATCCACTCATTCCTAGGGGCAAATTCGTAGCGGCCAATAAAACAAACATACATGTTTTTGGAGAGATGGTAGAAACTGGACTACCCATAGGAAATCCACACATACACAGGGAGAACATGCAAACTCCACACAGAAAGAGTGAAAAAATGTGGAGTTTGCATGTTTTCTAAGCCTTGTTCCCACCTGGGATTCAAACCACCGGTCTTCTTGCTGTGAGGCCAATGTGCCAAACCACTGCGCCCACCGTGCCGCCCCACTTCAGAATGTTTTAATTCAGTTGGAATTAACTTATGTTTTTGTTTCCAATGGTTAAACAAATATCGCATTTATACATATTTGTGTCGTTGACCGTTGTTTCTGTGACATTTGGTCAATGAGGCTGAAAACCCAATCAGTTCATGTATACTTGTTACTGAGTAACTGTGCTAGAGAAGCACAGATGCTTAATGCGTCCTCCAGATTCTAATAAATGTTGTGGCACAATTCTTTAACTGTTGATCTTACTGGTGGGTGTTCTGTCGAGATGTGCGACCATTGACAGTTGCAACTCTGCGCCTTTGTGCATGCCCAGAACGCGTCATTCACCTCCCCCTCCCTTCCAGAACATCTAAACGTCAAGGGCTGCGACCAGCATGATGCAACCAAACACTGCCCCCATGACGCAGCCCATGACGCTGACGCTACCCCGCCCCCATCCAATCAAGTTTTTCTAAAACTTATTGAATCTAGTCATTTCTTTAGTGGAATAAAGTTTCTTTATAATCCATTGCTTTTACTGTTTAAGAGTAATCTCGCTCATCTCTCAATCTCACGATGGGTCACAGATTCAGACGAAACCTCACTTTTCTGAACACCGATCTATCGACAACTGCCACTGGTTTGAGATCTCGACGAGGCCGCGGATCTCGACAGAATAGTGGCATACCAATCAAACAATATTCAGGCCTCAGTCTACAGTTCGTTTCTTTTTTTTGGAGTTTATCCTCCTCAAGAAGAAGGTGGAAGATTTTAAGTGTTCAGGATCAACAGTCCAGAACAATGGAGAGTGTGGAAAAGAGGTGAAGAAGCATGTGCAGGCAGGCTGGAACGGGTGGAGAAAAGCATCAGGTTTGATGTGTGATAGAAGAGTTTCAGCTAAAATGAAAGTGAAAGTGTACAAAACCGTGGTGAGAGCGGCCATGCTGATTGGTCTAGAGACAGTGGCACTGAGAAAAAGACAGGTAGCAGAGATGAAGATGCTGAGGATCTCTCTGGGAGTGACCAGGATGGACAGGATTAGAGGAACAACACATGTTAGAGGTTTTAAAGTCAGAGAGGCCAGACTGAGATGGTTTGGATATGTACAGAGGAGAGAGAGAGAGTACATCAGAAGAAGGATGCTGGGTTTGGAACCACCAGGAAAGAGGATTAGAGGAAGACCAAAGAGGAGGTTCATGGATACAGTGAAGGAAGACATGAAGATAGTTGGTGTGACCGAAGAGGATGCAGCAGATAGGGTTAGATGGAAGAAACAGACTTGCTGTGGTGACCGCTGAAGGGGAATGATGAAAGAACAAAAAGAAGAAGAAGTCTCTGTTTAGTTTAGTTTCACTAAACAACGTCTCTTTTAAAGGAAGTGGTGAAAAATACATTTAAGATTCAGTCCCCAAAAGACAAGTTAAATATAAAAATTCTTTGTTCACACCTCCTGGCAACAGAACATAAAATATCTGCTTAATACGAGCTTCAAACAAAACTCTTTGCCATCTGGAAAGCTAAATGTAATTATAAAATAAGCAGGGTTTTTTTTTTTTTTCGCAGCAGTAGCCAAACAGCTCTACATTGCTTTGAGAAGTTTTTTTATCCCAATGCATGCATCTGTTCCTTCTCAGGAGAACCGCTTCGCTTTACAACTGCACACATTTACCAGGAGGCCTGGAGTTTAATGTCAAAGCTGTGCAGTGAACTGGAGCCTAAAGTCAAGAGCCAGAGCTTTATTCAGACTATTACCTCATTATTTAAAATGTGGGTCATGTTTGGTATGAAGAGAAAATGTGAGGCCAGACATTAGAGCGACGTACCTTATTAGGATTGAGCTGTTTTTTGTCCACCGGGGTGGAGTCTTTAATCATCACCAATGTTTCATCTCCAAAACAGTGACTATAAAAGTTCTAGGAGGAGAAAAACAAATGGTGTCACTGTCATTTTTAGTCAAATTATTCCAATAAACAACAAACATGGGAAAAAAAAAACAAACAGCTGATTTAATGGTTTGATAAGCGTGTAATGATGTGTCGAGCCGCTCCTCCTCCAGGTTGAGAGGAGCCAGATGGGGTGGTTCGGGCATCTGGTCAGGATGTCTCACAAGCATCTTGCTGGTGAGGTGTCTCGGGCACGTCCCACCGGGAGGAGACAAAGAGGCAGAACCTGGACTCGCTGGAGAGACTATGTCTCACAGCTGGCTGGGGAACGACTCGGGATCCTTCCGGGTGAGCTGGAGAATGCAGCCGGAGTAAGAGAAGCTGGGCTTCCCGTCTAAGGCTGTTGCCCCCGCAACCTGGCCCCGGATGAGCGGAAGACGACGAAACGGAATAAGCGTGCAACGCTGACGTCGCAGGTCACTAATATTCTTTAAAACAACCAAATAAATGTTGAAAAGTCTTATAAAACAAAGTAAAAACAGATGTATGATTGGAAGTCTGTCATTCACGGTGAGTTTCTCTGTCATTATCAGACTCAGCCGCTCCACCTGGGCACCATCTTCCTTTTTACTACCTCTCTGTCTCACTTTAATTTGTCCCAGTAAACACCTTCCTGTCTCGTACCTCCAGCCTGTGAGATATCTCTGGCAGATGTGTAATCCCGGGCTCCTTGTAAATAAATTCCCGTTCGTCCAGGTCGCCAAACTTAGCTCCATAAAAACCCACTCGGAAATAAGTCCCAAACATTCTCTTGTGGCCCTGGAGAAAACAAAAGATAAAGTTTTTCTCATCAGAATGAAAGAATTTACACGTGTTTCTCTTTACGTTAACAAGCTTTAAAATGATGGTTTATTGTAAAGAACATCTTTGAAGCATCTACGCTGGAAATACAATATGCTTGTAAACCGTTCCAAACATCATTTAGATTTATTTTTTTATTAAAACAAACAATTTGATATAAATTCTTTATGCTTTTACAAGAAATACTGAACAAGCAAGATAAATAATCCTCGTTAGATTGAAAGGAAATTCCAGCTTTGAGCAAAATATTTCTGTGTTGATAACACATAGTTGTTCTTGTGTTACTTTAATTAAATAAAACCACAACGTAATTACCCTCTGAATTATGCTATCAAAGGCTCTGTGGAGCTTATCATGTGTGGATGCCAGTTTCCTGAAGTCTCTGCGTGCCTCTAGGATGGGTATGATGATCTTGTAGACTTCATTCACTGCTTCGTAAAGACCACCCTGATGGAAACAACATTGATGTTAAGTTAAAATAGATAAACTATCTAAAACATGATGCCTAACCCCTGGTCTGAGGTCAGGCCCCGGTCTGTGGGTCATTTAGTCAGAAAGAGTAAATAGCTTCTATTATTTCCAGTTGGTTTATTATTTGAGCCTTAATGAGGACTTTTTTATTTTGAAAAGTCGGTGGATTTTCTCCATTACGCCCGTCAGTGATTCACCCATGACCCATCAAGGCTGCAACATTATAGATCACGTAACACAACCAGTTAAATCAGGGGTGCCCAACTTTTTTGGACCCGAGATCTACTTTTTAATTAGCAACCCTTCTGAGCTCTACCAGTCCTGCGTTGAAATCGCAAACCCCAACAAATCGTTTCCAGCCAGCAGTAAAACTACACTCACAACACATTTTGTTGTTGTTACACAACCATGAGAAATCACATAACAAACACACACTCTCTCAAACACACACAAACAAAAAGTTTCCCTCTCTCTCAAACACACACAAACACAAACGCACACTGACAAAATCCTAGCTCTCTCTCTCACCAACAAAATCTTCTCTCTAGCTTGCTCTCTTTTTCTCTAACACACACAGACAGACATTTTCTGTGCGTTTGCACGCAGCGCTTTGCAAAGGGGAGGGGCCACAGCAACACCACGGGCTGCTTATTCATTACCGGCTTAGCAACATGATTTCACGTCACAGACTCCAAAAATCCGAAAAACAATTTTCGGCATGCGATTCCAGCGGCAAGAGAGTCTGAATACTGGCTAAATATAGCGTCAAAGTTGCTGAGTTTGCAACACTGACTTTATATATATATATTTTTTTCCCCTAAAACACCTGGCGGTCGACTTGAAATCAGGTCAACTTGAAATCGCAGCCTAACAGTAGACCGCGATCAACCGGTTGGGCACCCCAGAATTAAATCTTCAAACTAGCAAAAGGAGTAAAAAACAAACATGACTAACCCTTAACAACACTCTTCAGGTTTTATTGTTGCCCATTAGCCCAAGATGAGACTGTCTGGTTGCAGCAAAACAAACTGGGGTTTCCCACTTTTTTTTTTTTTTGCCGCACCAGAATAAAGTGTACTTGCACATCCACCACAGTAATTAGCAGTGGCACTCTGATTGTCAGGGTATGCCCAGGGAGTAGGTCCTGCAATTTACCAGATCTGACCAAATCTGTCCAGATCTAGCATTGACTTGGCTTATACTTGGAGATCATCGTGGAATTCCGACACTATAAAACCAAGCCCTGCTCATCATGAGGTTGGAACTGTGGCACTGGTTCGATGAAGCTGCAAGCAGACATTTTTTTTACGTAAAGAGCTCAAAATTTCTTTTTATTATTTACTTTTTTGGTGGACATTTTTTTTTTAATTGTGTGATTAATCCAGCCCTTCTTAAACAGTAGCGCTCCCCCTGAGTGAGCAACAAGGGACCAACATTGTCCCCTTGGACAATGTCCAAGGGAACAATGACCAAGGGGAAAAATTAAAGAAAACAAGGGAAAAATTCCCTTTCAGACTGGCACAATTTTCTGCAGGAATTTATTCAACCAGTGCACAACCAGAATAAACTACTGCACACCCAGTCCAGTAGTTGGCAGTGGTGCTCTTATCGTCAGAGTGTGCGCAGGGAGTTTTAGCTCAGAAAATAATTGAGAAACACTCGATTAATCTGACTTTTTTGGACTCTTTAAATTGGTATCGACACCAGTCTGAAAACAAAAAAGATTGGTTAGGCCACGGTACTCAAAACAAAATGATTGGGAACCACTGATTTAATCTGTAATCCCAGTCACTAAAGGAGCTACAAGGATATGCTGGCTCGGTTTAGTTTAGGTACTGCATGTGCTGACCGTTTGTTTCTTTCTCAGAACATTACACAATAAAGATCAAATTGAACTCTCCCAGAATTATCTCCATAGAAAAGTGTCTCACATTAGTAAACAGCTCAGCAGCCTGTTCGAGAAGCCCCACCAAGCCGGAATCTGTGAAGTAGCGTCCTGAGCACACCCCGTCCTCATCCGGGGACAGGATGTCATCCGACACCGCTGACTCCTCCAACACGTTGGGGGAAATGTTCTGAGGAGAGAAATCAGTCGACTAATTAATCAGTCAGTCCTCCTGATCAGATAATCAATCAGATGGCTTAAAAAGGCATGACCGAACTGTTTGTGTTGGATCTAATCAATGACCTGCTCAGATACACGTTTACCTGGAAGGTGACGCTGCCAACAGGAAGGTACTTGTGATCCTCGAGCATGCTGAGGTACTCGGCTACCAGCGCTGCGGCGTGGACCAGACACATGGCCGACTCTGTAAAGCACTTCCTGATGTTATGTTTCTCCGCCATGTTCTGCAGCCACGTCAGCCGGAGGTCAGGAGACGTCTGGTAGCCCTTAGCTATTCTGCAGCGTGAAGAAAAAGAAAGATAGAATGCAATATTGGAGAGTCATTGGACTAAATCTAAAAAATCAACTCTGAAACATGTGCATGAAAATGAAGTGTGTGTTTGGGAGCACAGGGCAAAGTGTTAGGGTGAACCTGAGTGCGGTCAGAAGTCAGACCGATAAGTGCACGCTCAGGTGAAGAGCCAAAACCAACATGAGTACATGTGTGCTCTTTTTCTTTCAGTGCATTTCCTTTACTTTCCCCTTCTCTCTAACACACACACAGACACACACACACGTTCTAACTAGATTTGCATATACACAAAACCAAGTCAGAGGACTAAACTGCTACCACATGGTTGCCATGGCGGGGGCAGCAAACACAGCCAAACAGCCCAAACCACAGGGGAACAGGAACAAGCAGTGAAGTTGCAAAGATTCGTCAAGGAAGGGGACGTACCAGATATATTTAGAATCTAATTGAAAGATTCTGACCTGTACATGAGGTCCATGAGCATTTCAGGATCTTCCTGAAACTCCCTCATCTTCACCGTGTCAGACAGAATGCTGTTCAGGTTCCTCAGAAGCTCATCCACCTGAAAAAAAAAAAAACAGGTCAGGGTGATAAGGAACATGAAGTCCAACTTTCCCCTTCTATTAGGAGTTTCTTGACTGGACGGTCAGAATGAGATTCTGACAATTGGGTAGCATAATCACCCAATTAAACAAAAAAAGAGAAGGATTGAAAACATATTTGTACACATATTAGGATCACTCTCATTGGCTCTCTGGCATTTGTTTAATGCTTAGTTTTGATTGGTTACTATCCAAGATCTCGTCGAGGGCCTGCAGGTATTCTTTTATTCATTTTTGCACCAAAACATGTTTGAAAACTGTGTTTAATTGCAAAAAAAAAAATCAACAATTTTAGTTGGAAAAAATGAACATTTTGTATAAATGTAGAGCAAAAATTGATTTGAATAAATGGAAAGCATATGAACTCGATTGAACTTCCTAAAAAAGATTCTTTGCAAGTTTCAAAGTTAGTGACTGAATAAATACAACACAATAAGAGAACATGTGAATTGGCCACAATCTTCTCAAACAGGTAGGTTTAAAGGATGAATAAAGAATCCTGGGGCCGTACCTGTGAAGGAAGCTGAGTGGTCTGCATCTCCGTGTCCTCCTCTGCGTAGGCTAGGATGGTCCGCAAGGACCGACGTAAGTTCTCCTCTTGGAAGTCAGAAGATTTTCCCACCAAAGACGCCAAAGACATGGTCACCTGCATCTTTATTCTGGAGAAATTCTAAAAAAAAAAAAAAACAGAATTTATTATTTAAGACTAAATGGAAGTTCTCTGGAAATTTGCAGGATCAAATCCCACTAAGCTCATGTCTAGGTGTCCTTGGTGAAGACACCTAACCCCCCGTTTTTCCCACCATTGGCGCCATAGTGGCAGCCTGCTGTGGTGCAATGCAGCACACAAATTTTCCCGTTGAGGGATGAATAAAGTATACTTCAAATTTGAAATCTAAACACGTAGTTATTTCAGGAATTCAAAAAAATATTGAAGCAAGTAATATATTAAGAAAATATCAAATAAAATAAACTTTTTAAAGCTTTCTAAAGTGTTTGTACATTATTTCCACATAAAATAAACAAGAGTTTTTTATTTCATTCATAAATGTTTGTCTAATTTAATAGAAATGGATATTATTTGAGAATCCGGGACCTCACTTATCGAGCGTGTGTACGCCGACTTCTACTCAAATTAACCTCCACTTTTTTTTTCATCTGACAAACAGCTCTCCATCTTCTGGAGAAAAGGCTGTGTATGCGAGACAGAATATGCACGTGTACGTGCACAGCCTCATCCATCTCCAGCACGACCAGCTAAGCGGGAAATGATCTCCCATTAGCAGAGACATAATCACCCATGGATCATCTCTACAGCCTCATTCTGTTCAACTGAGCATGGAGCCGGAGCCCAGCCACCCATCACCGACCTGTAACTCTGCGTGTGCATGTGCGTGTGCACGGAAAGCACACAAAACAATAGCTTAAAGAGATGGTTTATGCTACATTAACTTTTTACTAGATTCTACTGTATTTGAACATTATTTTTACATAAAAACATACTTGAAGTGATTTTTTATGTTATTCATCTATTTTTGAGTCATTTAGAAGTTCGACCGTCTCGTATTTGGATTCTATTCAAATGATCCTCATTTGTTTTTTAAATCAAATGACAAATCAATGTGAGCCACTAACACAGTTACTATGGTGACCATCTAACACTCTGTAGAGACGTCACGCAAAGAACCCTGCTTTATCCTCCTTCAGTTTGAAGACCAGCATCTTCACCACCGCTTCAGTAAAATTACACCCTCTGTCTCAGCATTGTGCACGAGTAGTGAGAGGCGGCACTGGCTCATATGAAGATCATTGCATCAGTTCTATAGGTGGGGTTGAGGCGGGATGTTTTTTTTCAAATTTTGAATTTGTGTGGCACATTTCAGGTGAAGATGAACACATGTCTGTGTAAATGAGGACCTTGAGCATCTCTTCTTTAAGGGTTTAAACAACTAAACCAGGGGTGTTCAAAGCCGGTCCTCGAGGGCCAGTGTGTGATGGTTTCCAAACGTTCCTGGTTCAATACAGCTGATGCACAGAAAGTGAAATCAACAGCCAATAGAATTTGGCACAATGACTCACTTAACTGGATCAGGTGTGAAGATGCAAGAACATATGGAAAGCCTTCAAGACAATGGCCCTCGAGGACCGGATTCGAACACCCCTGGGCTAAACAATCACAGTTAGACGTAAAGAAGAGGGATAGTGGGAAAGTGATTCTAGAAGCCAATAACACCGTTCTCCATTGGGTGGACCCACATTGTCACCACCTTGTGGACAATCCCTCTGGGAGGTCTGAAATCAGAGAAGATCCCACCTGAAGGTGTAGCTGCAGCAAGACAATCTGACTTGGAACCAGTCACGGGATCGACTGGTTGGTCACTACCTTACTCTGAGCAGCGTTTTTCTCAGCGTTACACAAACTTGGGTTTCATCAAAACCACAATAACTCTTCTTATTCAACATTTTTCTGCCTCCTCAGATTTAACCCACATTTCTGTTTTAGGAGTTGAATTTTACGAAGATACGCAGATGCAGACTTTCAAGCATCCTGAAAAAAAATCTTCTTTTTTAAAATTTCTCTCCATCACTGGTTATTTTTATGACTTGTCCAAAATGTGAAGGAGGCGTTCACCTCTCGGGCTGTCTGTCTGTTCATACACATTTGGAACACCTCTTTCCATTCTGTCGTCTTCCGCTTATTGTGGGCCAGGTCGCAGGGGCAACAGCCTTAAACAGGAAACCCAGGCTTCTCTCACCCTAGCTGCATCCTCCAGCTCACCTGGAAAAATCCAGAGGTGTTCCCTGTCCAGGTGTGAGACATAGTCTCTCCAGTGGGTCTGGGGTCTGCCTCTAGGTCTCTTCCCTCCTCCGCAGGGTGGCTTGTCTTTCACTCAAAGATCAGGTGAGGAGTTCTGCCATCCGGGAGGGGCTCATTGTCGAGCCGCTCCTTCTCTAGGTCGAGAGAAGCCAGATAGGGTGGTTCGGGCATCTGGTGGGGATGCCTCCTGAGCGCTACGCTGGTTAGGTGTTTCGGACACGTCCCACCAGGAGGAGGCTAAGAGGCAGACCCCGGAACACTTCTGTTGACAAAATATTTCTGAAACCATTTAAAGCGTTTTAATGAAACTGCTGACTATTACTCAGTACCAACTATACATTAACTGATTTTCTTTTTTGATTTGTGGTCAAAGATCAAGATCATGAAGTCAAGGTTTAAAATTTATGGGACAGGCAACAACAATTTTTTCCTCACATAAGAACATCTTCTTCTCTTGAATGGTGGTAAATTTTCTCCACTGAGGTGTGAACACACGTGCACGTGGAGAGGAAGGGGTGTGATTAGTTAAAGAGGAAGTCAGACAGTGACATATCTCTGCTCTCTACTTAGAAACACATCCTTCAGCAGAAACTTTCTGCTGCTGGAAATAGAAACGGGAAAGACATTAAAGCAGGAGAGGAGGAGCAAAAAGAAGAGGAAAGAACGGATGAACGGAAACAGACTCTCAAACTGAATCTGGAGGAAATAAAACCTCATTTTAGGAACCTCCTGTTTTAAATGATTCTAAATAGCTTCATGTGAATATGCTGAATAGTGTGTGTATATGTGTATGTGTGTGTGTGTGTGTTTGTTTGTGTTTGAGATATGAATTATTTCTTTATATATACAAGGACATAACAATACAGAAAAATCCCGGTTCAGTCCAGATCTCGGTTTTGAGGTCACGCTTTAGTTCATCTTCGGTATGCCACTGCTTCGGTATGCCCGTTGTTTATTTGTATGATTCTAAACAACAAATAAAGTTGTTTTAATCTTTTACAACTGGGATAATCTGCTAAAACTGCAGCAGAGCATTCTGGGAATTGTAGTATCAGCGCTACATACACTGTAGGCTTTGATTGTCACTATTAAAGCTTTGTAGACCATTTTTAATCACAATGTGAATGTCTCGTGGGTGTGAATTGGACAGCTATGATACACACACACTTACACACACTGTCCTGGAAAATGAACAAAACAAAACATCCCAAACGTGTGGAACTCTAGGATTGGTCTTACAGCCTGCTTCACCGAGGAAACTACTCATTAACCCACGTAAAATACCGTGCTTCAGGCGTGCACACGCAGAGGAGGGATGTAGTTATTCATGCACAGCCCTGTACTGAACCGAGCATCCCCGAATGCTACAGTTACACACGTATTAAATATAAACATACATATTTTATATGTGGTTTATCTGTATGTATATGTGTGTGCTGCTTAGTATTTGTGTAGGATGATGTATTTGTGTGTTTGTTTCTGTATGTGTGTGTGTGTGTACTTACACTGGCATTACTGTAACTGTATCTCATGATCAGAAACAGTGTGGCACAAGCTTGGCTCCTGTTTTCATCCACAGGACTGCAGCAGTACTGAAGAACTTTCTGGCAAAGGTCTGCACATTGCTCTGCCTCCTCTTCAAACAACAGGTCCCCAAACTGCACGCACACAAACACGCACACACACACACAGACACACACACACACACACACACACACACACACACACACAGAAAGACACACACCAGCTTGTATCAGCAGTTTCCCACCCACACAAACAAATAAGAACATTTCATTTGGACACAGTGTGTGAGTGTAAACAGCTCAGCCCACCGAGCTTTTCCAGGGAAATTAAAAACACAGACACACACGTTTCCTAATGAATGTACCTTGACGACCAGAGCTCTGAGTGTGCTGAATGTGTGTGACAGGAAGGTGCTGCTCTGGTTGCAGGTGAGAGAGTGAAGAAGAACTTTTAAGACTCCGCCGACAACGCTGTCCTTACACTCTGACAGCGGGACCGCCTGCATAAAAACATTAAAAAAACAGTCAGAAAAACTGGAGACAAGAGCTGAAAACTTGTTTATTATCTAGATTTTCCGTTCGTTCCATTTCGTCATCTTCCGCTCATCTGGGGCCGGGTTGCGGGGACAACAGCCTCAGACGGGAAGCTCAGGCTTCTCTCACCCCAGCTGCATCCTCCAGCTCACCCGGAAGAATCCGGAGTCGTTCCCCAGCCAGCTGTGAGACATAGTCTCCCCAGCAGGTCCGGGGTCTGCCTCTCGGTCTCCTCCCAGTGGGACGTGCCCAAAACACCTCACCAGCGAGGTGCTCGGGGGGAATCCTGACCAGATGCCCAAACCACCCATCTGACCCTTCTCGACCTAGAGGAGGAGCGGTTCGACAACGAGCTCCTCCCAGATGGCAGAGCTCCTCACCCGATCTCTGAATAAGAGCCCAGCCACCCTGCAGAGGAAGCTCATTTCGGCCGCTTGCATCCGCAATCTCAGTCTTTCGGTCACCACTCACAGCTGGTGACCATAGGTGAGGGAAAATCAAGATTTTCATTTATCAATAATATCACTACTATTAAAAATATTTCTAACGTTGTAGAATCAGAGAAACAGAGGGTGGCGGACCGTGAAGGCTCTTAAAGCCATCTTTACTGGCCTTAAAAAAACAAATCTGAATGACAAAGCGCTGTTAATTTTCTGACCTGTATGATCGTCTCCAGAAGGTCCAACACGATCAGGTTTGCTTCTGTGGCCAAATTCCCGCTGATCAGAGCCTCCTGGTCCAACTCTGCTTTAGTCCTGATGGAAAAAGTAGAAGTTAAAAGAAGATCTTGGATCGACTTCCATCTGCTTTTACATGTTGGTCTCATGTTTAAAATGAGTTGAACATAAAAAATGTCAGCCAAACTAAAACCATTGATCCACAATCACTCCAACTTCCAGGTTTGGAGAAACAAGAAGGATGCAAACCAAGAAGAATCCAGAGAAATTTTAATGTTTAAAAGTTCTTCGGTCAAATTAACGCTAAAATCATTTAAATGAAGATTTCTGAAGAAAAAACATACTTATCATGTCTGTCGTTAGTTTGTCTCCACTGAGTGAGATCTTTCCTCCAGCGCAGGTTTTCTCTTTGACCCAAAGTCCGATCCATTCCAGCTATTAAAAAAAAAAACAGGTTTTATTTGACTGGTCTGAAACCTCCACAGTCCATCAGGTTTTAACATTAACTGGAACACTAATGTTTTTATGAAGATTGCACTTTTTAAACAATTTGTATTAGAGACAGTTTTTATTACACAAGTAAGAAAAGGAAGAAAAACCGAGTGATTTGTGCACTTTTTACATATTAATGTCATTGTCTTGGGTCAAATGCTCTTATTTATGTGTCATATGAGCAACATTAAAGAGGAATTTTGGTTTTTTTTGTTAAAACTTGTGAAATTAAAAGGGGAAACACAGTCGGACAAACAGAAACAAGAGACACAGACTGGTACCTCCGACTCTTTTCATCATCTCTCCTCTGGCTCCCATCCCTCTCAGCAGAGCTTCTTCCAGCTGCAGTTTGGCCTGCTGGGATTTCTGCAGAGCCTGGCTGCTCACTTTGTCGCTGCTCTGCTTACCCTGCCAGCAGGCACACACACACACACACACCACTTTAATAAGCCGAAGTCTTCAGACACACCTGATCAAACCAGTTTGGTGAGCTGACCCTGTATTGGAAGCAGGACAAGCAGATGCTGAGAAGTTCCAACAGTTTGCTGAGCTGTGATGGAGGCATGTCCACCGTCCAGCGCTGGATCACACCGTGCTCTGCGTTCTTCATCACCCACAGGAAACACACCAGCAGGTGGCGACTGGTGTCTGCAGCCAGCGTGGCAACAGATTTACTTTGCTGACAGGACACGACAGAACACGACACGTGATGCAGAAAAACTTTGAATCATTTGGATCAATTTTTTAAAAAAAAAGATTTTAGCAAAAAACATTCACTCAGATTTATTTATAAAGGACTACAAGTCCCATTAGGAAGGACTGCAACTCCCATTAGAAAGGACTACAACTCCCACTAGGAAGGACTACAACTCCCACTAGGAAGGACTACAACTCCCATTAGAAAGGACTACAACTCCCATTAGAAAGGACTACAACTCCCATTAGGAAGGACTACAACTCCCATTAGGAAGGACTACAACTCCCATTAGAAAGGACTACAACTCCCATTAGGAAGGACTGCAACTCCCGTTAGAAAAGACTACAACTCCCACTAGGAAGGACTACAACTCCCATTAGAAAGGACTACAACTCCCATTAGGAAGGACTGCAACTCCCGTTAGAAAGGACTACAACTCCCACTAGGAAGGACTACAACTCCCATTAGAAAGGACTACAACTCCCATTAGGAAGGACTGCAACTCCCGTTAGAAAGGACTACAACTCCCACTAGGAAGGACTACAACTCCCATTAGAAAGGACTACAACTCCCATTAGGAAGGACTACAACTCCCATTAGGAAGGACTACAACTCTCATTAGGAAGGACTGCAACTCCCATTAGAAAGGACTACATCTAGGAAGGACTACAACTCCCATTGGAAAGGACTACAACTCCCATTAGAGAGGACTACAACTCCCATTAGAGAGGACTACAACTCTCAATAGCAAGGACTACAAGTCCCATTAAGAAGGACTACAACTCCCAATAGAAAGGACTGCAACTCTCACTAGGAAGGACTAAAACTCCGATTAGGAAGAACTGCAACTTCCATTAGAAAGGACTACAACTCCCAATAGAAAGGACTACAGCTCCCATTAGGAAGGACTACAACTGCCAACTACATTTCCCAGCATCCTCGCTCCTTTCATGCTGACTTTAGTGAAGATTTTTCTCTTCTTCACATCAACAGATGTCAAACTTTCTGCTGAATAATTTTCCTTTATGTGCGGTGACGATTCGCTTCTGATGTTTTGATAAATGCAGTTTTTTGCCTCCACTAGCTCAAAGTGTGGCACCCTGGACCCCCTCCTCACATCTATAGGTTAAACTATGTTTGGTTGATAAAAACCCAGTTTAGCAGCTGGATCTTCATGGATACCAGACTCATTGATAGAAAAAAAAAAGAAAGATGAGGAAGGATGGAAAGTTTGCTTTGCTGCTGTGATGGATGTGTGTGTCGGACAGAACGGCCTCGTTCACTTATGATGCCGATGCCTGCCCATAAAACACATCCTTTGTGTGTGTGTGTGTGTGTGTGTGTGTGTGTGTGTGTGTGTGTGTGTGTGTGTGTGTGTGTGTGTGTGTGATTCTTCTCAGAATGGATGAAGTACATGTGTGGCTCTGACAGCTAATCAATCAGCCTGTGTGCAGCTCACCTGCTGGGAAACACACACACGCACTAATGCAGTTTAACACACGCAGTCATGCCACATACACACACACGAGCAGAATTTACCAGCGACGCCATGGAAACGAGAACGTTTCTTCCTAACGTGTTGAAGGGGTTCCCAGCGATCGCCATGGCAACAGACTGATTGATGGGTGGCACGTTTTCGAGGTCGTCCTCGGGTTCACCGGACTTGTTTTTCCCACCGCGCGGGTCAGAAACTACACACACACAAAGACACACACACACACACACAAATGTGTTAAAAAGAAACAACTTGATTCGTGTGATTCAGTGTGTTTTAAAGTTTGCTTGTTAGGTGTGTAAATGAGGATGGATCTGTACCGGAAAACTTTGGTAAACTCAAATCTGACATAGAATCATAATATTTATTCACCGTTTCTCTCCTAAAAGTCTTAAAATGCATGTTTATAGTTTGTGACTTTCTAAAATCAAGTCTTTTGTAAATCTGTGTATTTTTAACTGTTTGTAACTGTTCCTAATTTTGAGTGTTTGGTGTGTGTGTTCAAGTTTCTGTGTGTAAAATGGTTTGTGTTTGTCAGTTGACGTGTTTATGAATGAGTGTGTTTGCAACTTTGCACGTTAACAAGTTCCCCTGTTTGTATGTATTTGTGTGTTTGTTTGAAGTTAATAAGTGTGTGTTTTTTTAGTTTTTATACTTTTATATTTGAACATTTTTTTAAACTTGTGTTTAACATGTTTGTAAGTTTGTGTGTTTTTAAACCTTTGTGGGGGCTTTTTTTGTGCTTTTGTTAGTGTGTTTATGTGTTTGTGAGTGTCTATGCGTGTGTGTTTTTTGTCAGGTTGTGTGTTTTTGTATTTGTTAGTGTATTTAACAAGTTTGTCTGTTTGTGAATCATGTTGTGAATGTTTGTGATTTGTTTAATTTGTGTATTTGTACATTTGTCTGTTTGTGTGTTTGTCTGTGTGTATGTTTGTCTGTGTGTACGTTTGTCTGTGTGTATGTGTGTCTGTGTGTACGTTTGTCTGTGTGTACGTTTGTCTGTGTGAACGTTTGTCTGTGTGTACGTGTGTCTATGTGTACGTCTGTGTATTTGCGTACCAGTAAAATCCAGGTAGTTGGTGGACTCTATGATGATGCCCACCAGAGGAAGATAGAGAGTCGCCACCTTTTCTCTGACTTGTGCTTTGACGCAGCGCTGATCCAGATCGTGCGCACAAAGCAGACTGCAGATTGCGGTGATGGATTTCCTCTGCACTTTACCTCTGCACAAAAACACACACATTAAAAAAAAACATGATTATTCAAAACATGATATCAGATCGTTCTGTTTGACCAAAACAGAAAACCACTGGAGTTCCAACTCTTCATTTGAAACATAACTTTTCTATAAAACATCTGTAGTTACTTTAGAACATGAATGAGGTGTGAGTTGTTAGCGTACCCCTCTGACTCCATGTCCAGCGCAGCGCTGAGTTCTGTTAGCAGCAGACCCGTCAGGTAATGCTGCTGCTTAAATTCCTGAGAAAGATCAAACAGAGCCAAGGTTCTGAGCTGCTCCTGGAAACTGCACGATCCAGAACTCTGTAAAGAAAAATACACCATAATGTCAGTAAAAGGATAAAAACATGGAGTCCAGATTAAAAGACCTCCATCTGCATTTGTGCTCAATACCGGACTAAACACTTCATTTTATTCTATAATCACATCTAACTGTCTCAATGGACACCTCGGAAACTCACTCTTCAAACTGCTGCCTTCCAGGAGAAGGCTTCGGTAACAAGAACTGTGAATGGTTTTATCCCACAGCAATGATCACATTAAGTGTTGTTAAGATGACATGATGTAATGGGTTTGATTGTGACGGCTCTTTTTGGTGCTCCGGTATAAGGTTGTTTTTTTAGTTTTTTCTGCTTTCTCAATTTACTCTGCTTTTCTTGTGTTGTATTCATTTTAAAGTATTTATTGTGATTTTTTTTTTATTATTCATTCCGTTCCGTTGTCTACCACTTATCCGGGGCCGGGTCGTGGGGGCTACAGCCTTAGACGGGAAGCCCAGGCTTCTCTCGCCCCGGCTGCATTCTCCAGCTCACCCGGAAGGATCCCGAGTCATTTTCCAAGCCAGCTGCGAGACATACTCTCTCCAGCGGATCCAGGGTCTGCCTCTTGGTCTCCTCCTGGTGGGACGTGCCTGAAACACCTCCCTAGCGAGGCGCTCAGGGGGCATCTGGACCACCCCATCTGGCTCCTCTCGACCTGTCGAGTGGCTCGACAACGACCTCCTCCTAAATGGCAGAGCTCCTCACCCAATCTCTGAGTGAGAGCCCAGCCACCCTGCAAGGAAGATCATTTCATCCGCTGGTATCTGCGATCTCATTCTTTCGGTCACCACCGACAGCTGGTTACCATGGTGAGGGTAGGAACGTAGATCCTGGTTACCATGGTGAGGGTAGGAACGTAGATCCTGGTTACCATGGTGAGGGTAGGAACATAGATCCTGGTTACCATGGTGAGGGTAGGAACGTAGATCGACTTGTAAATCGAGAGCTTTGCTTTTCGGCTCAGCTCGCTCTTTACCATGACGGACCGATGCAGCCTCCTAGTATTCTTATTTTTATAATAAATTGCTTGAAGCATTGGGCGCTTTACTTTATTCTCACTGTCTAATGTTGCCGTTACGAGCATCATCATCCACCATCTATCAAAATAAAAAAAACCTCCAGATATAAAAGAGGTTAAATCTGAAGAGTGAGACTGTATTTATTTACTCATTTTAACAGGAACATTACACATTCTTATGAATCAAGTTAGCTGATTTTGTTCAAACACAATAGAAACCTCCAAAAAGTTTATTCATTAAGTAACGCCCTCTCTAAGAAGGCCCGATCACCCAGTCGGTTTTAGGATTCTTCATACCTGTGAGGAGATGGACGGACATGGTGAAACAGGTGCAGAAGCAGGACTACTGAAGAACAGGCTCAGATTGAGGTAGTGCTCATGGCTGCAGAGGATTCGTAGAAACTCTAAACGCATGCTGATCAGCGTCGGCATGGAAACGTTTTTCGCTGACATCTGCAAACCAGAACACGAAAGATTATTTATGCAACAAACTAACAAGCACGACTGGTGCACGAGTCGAAATGCACATCAAAATAGAATTTATGGTCACTTAAAAGGTGTTGAATGAATTTTTTTTTTTTCGACCTGATTGCAGTAGTTTTTCACCAGCTGGAAGACGAAGCCTCGGTCCATGAGGGACAGCAGGTCGTAGAGGAAAAACGCCAGGCTGATGTTTACTTTCTCAGCTTGCTCAACTTCCTGGAAAAAACAAACAATCAGTAAACTGCACAAAGTGGATCAGCAAGCAGGGAGGAACGATTTTCAATTCCTGGAAAACCTAACCAGCAAGAGAGGCATTCTAGCCGGATGCCCAAACCACCCCATCTTGCTTCTCTTGACCCAGAGGATAACTAGTTCTACTCCGAGCTCCTATATCCTATATATATATATATATATATATATATATAGCTCTATATCCGAGTGAGAGCCCAACCACACTGCAGAGGACGCTCAATTTCAGCCGCTTATATCCTGGATCCCGTTCTCTCGGTCACCACCCACATCAGGTGATCATAGGTGAGGGTAGGAACGTAGATCCTGGTTACCATGGTGAGGCTAGGAACGTAGATCCTGGTTACCATGGTGAGGATAAGAACGTATATCCTGGTTACCATGGTGAGGGTAGGAACGTAAATCCTGGTTACCATGGTGAGGCTAGGAACTCAGATCCTGGTTACCATGGTGAGGGTAGGAACGTAGATCCTGGTTACCATGGTGAGGGTAGGAACGTAGATCCTGGTTACCATGGTGAGGCTAGGAATGTAGATCCTGGTTACCATGGTGAGGATAAGAACGTATATCCTGGTTACCATGGTGAGGGTAGGAACGTAGATCCTGGTTACCATGGTGAGGGTAGGAATGTAGATCCTGGTTACCATGGTGAGGATAAGAACGTATATCCTGGTTACCATGGTGAGGGTAGGAACGTAGATCCTGGTTACCATGGTGAGGGTAGGAACGTAGATCCTGGTTACCATGGTGAGGCTAGGAATGTAGATCCTGGTTACCATGGTGAGGATAAGAACGTATATCCTGGTTACCATGGTGAGGGTAGGAACGTAGATCCTGGTTACCATGGTGAGGGTAGGAATGTAGATCCTGGTTACCATGGTGAGGATAAGAACGTATATCCTGATTACCATGGTGAGGGTAGGAACGTAGATCCTGGTTACCATGGTGAGGGTAGGAACGTATATCCTGGTTACCATGGTGAGGGTAGGAACGTAGATCCTGGTTACCATGGTGAGGGTAGGAATGTAGATCCTGGTTACCATGGTGAGGATAAGAACGTATATCCTGATTACCATGGTGAGGGTAGGAACGTAGATCCTGGTTACCATGGTGAGGGTAGGAACGTAGATCCTGGTTACCATGGTGAGGGTAGGAATGTAGATCCTGGTTACCATGGTGAGGATAAGAACGTATATCCTGGTTACCATGGTGAGGGTAGGAACGTAGATCCTGGTTACCATGGTGAGGGTAGGAACGTAGATCCTGGTTACCATGGTGAGGGGTCTTAAACTCCTCCACTTGGAGTATGACCGCATTCTGTACCTGCAAGGGGTGCTCCAGCTTTTTCTGGGTGAAAATCGTAGTCCTCTTCTTATTTCTTGTTGATTTAAGTTAAAATTGTGTGTCTGTTTTAACTTTTGAGTGTGTGTGTTTTTTTTTTTTTTAATTTAACTTGTTTTGTCGGATCGTCTTTTCCATGTTCGTGAGGCTTTTGGTCTGTTTGTGTTTTGTTTTATTTTATGCGTTTCTTTTCTTTTTTTCTCACTTTTTGTTGTTTGACGAGGATGGTGCAAATCTCTGCCGTCACCACGGAGACAATGGTGGTGATGTCATCTTTAAATCGATCGGAGAAGCGACTTCTTCGAGGGACGGTTTGCTTGTCCAGCTGTGATACATGCTGTGCCATGCTCTTCACCTGGTCAGGACACGGTTAAACACACACAGTAAACCATGAGAGAAACGTCTTTACAAAGGGGCTAAAAGTTCACATTTCCATGATGTTTCCACCTCCATGCTTTACAGTAGGTATCACGTTCTTAGGATGCAACTCCTCCAAAAAAAGCAAGTAGAGTTTTTAACAAAAAGTTCTAGTTTAATTTAATCTGAGTTTTATTCTGGATCGTTCAAAGACACATGGACTGCCCTAAACATACAGCAGAGTGATGTAGAGTGTCACTGATGGTAGCCTTTGTTACTTTGGTCCCAGCAAGTCTTTAATGTGACCTCACAGGATGAAATCTTTAAGGAAATTATCAGTAATCTGTGTGTCTTCACATCAAACTGCTTCAAATTCACAGCGTGGAAGGACACAAAAACAGACTAGACTCATGCACATAGTGCTCATTAGATCTGGTAATAAAATAAATTCACTTTTAAGCCATAATTACACCAAAAACATGTTTAAAAATCCCAATTTATGACATGACACCTGTTGCTTAGAGCATCTAGTGTCATTTATTCTCCTTTTGTGTTTCCTTACCTTCAAAAATTAACATTTGCAACTAAATGTAGGCTTTTTTCAGACCTAAATACCAATCAAACAATAAATCTGCTGCAGAAATACTCAAATAAATTCTTCTTACCAGCAGCTCAAAAAAGAACCAGGCGTATTTGTAGGCGTGTTCTCTGCAGACGCCGGTGCTGACGACCATCTGCAAAGCCAGCTCCTCATGAAACTGCTGCAGAAACACAGAATACACACAGTTAGTAAATCAAAAGACAATAATTATCTTTTTAATGTTTTTTAATAAACTTTATTTGTTATTAAACATCAAACACAGTGCAGCAGCGCCATCTTGTGGAAACAAAAAAGTACTGCATGAATTTCTACAAACTGAAATATTAAAGTGTGAGAACGATTTGTAAAACAGATGGAGATATTTAATATTTAATGATGCAGAGAAAATCACTACCATTATGCTCCCAGAAGAAGAGAAGAAAAATAGAGCTTATTTTGATCACAAGCTACATTCACAGCCCGTGGAAAAAGAATGATTTAAAGTTGTTGCGCAGACACACTCAGACACACACACACACCCTCACAAACAATAATTATGATTGTGAATACTGTTAATGATGCAATTAATTTTCAAAAAATCTGCAAAACTAAATTAAAATAAGTGCAGCAGCACAACCTTGTGGAAGTAAAAAGTACTGCAGGGGTTTCTATAAATTGCTAACCAAGAGGCACACAGAACATCCCCCCCCCAAAAAAAACCTTAATATATCTCAGGACAGATGGATGCATGAATAGATCTACCTTTCTGTTTGATGGCCTGGTGCTCGCTGTGGGATTCTGGTGGTTACTTCCATCCATCATGTAAGTGGACATGCGGCACCCCGGATTGTTGTGACCCTGCAAACAGAAACATGAGCACTGTGCGTTCAGTTACCTGCCGATGCGGTGGGATTCTGTAACTGATCAGACAATAAGCCTGGTTACCTTCGATGAGAGGATGCTGTTGACCTCAGCGTCCTCGGCGGAGGTGTGGGGTCCAGGAATGTCGGGATTACTGCTGCTGCGGATTCTGGACTGGAGGAGCATGTTTCCGACCGTGGTTGCGGTGGCTCGTCCCATGGTGCTGTAGCGGCTCTCCACAGACGCCAAAGAACTTCCAGAACCTAAAAATACACACAAACACACACCATTACTCTAATGTAGAGGTAGGTAAACTAAGGGAAGTGGGCCGCATGTGGACCCTGAAATCTTTAAATCCAGCCCAACGAACATCCCTCTATCTGATTTCTGTGTTTCTTGAAAATTTACATTCATAGAGGTTTCAAGTCATCAAACCAATTTTAAAATCACACTTATTGGTGTTGTGACTTTACCTGAAGTGGGGATGTCCCGAGGTGGGTCGGGCAGGTGGAACACCCAGTACAGGTACGTTGCCAGCAAGCTGTTTCTACCCTGCTGGTCTCTGATCAGCTCCTGGCTGTTATGAAGGCTGTTGATGATGGACACCAACGATTCGAAGGCAATCTGAGCCAAATTAGCTGGAAAAAAAAAACCAAATAGATGATCAAAATGAACATCAGCACATTCTGGTAACAGGAGTCTCAAACTCAAGATCTCTATTGGAGCCCTCAAGATGATCTTTAGTAACGCAGAGTTTAACATGAAAAATGAAAAACTACTGCAGCATACGTTCGATATGAACGGCACTTTACAGCGAGGGACGCTAAGTTGTACATCTACGCCTCCTGAAGGCGGGACATCAGTCAAATTTAACACATCGTGTTTGACTTGCTGCATCAATTTTTGGTCACAAGCGGTATTTCACAATTTTTTTCAAAAGTTCAAAAGTGCACTAATTTTTTCTGTTTTAAATCATTTTTAATTGATTGTTTATGCATTTGTCTCAATTTTTGTTCAAAACCAGTTTTGTTCATATATTTTTTTCCCCCGCCCCTGCAAAGACTGAGTTTAAGACCCCTGTTCTAGTAAATCCAGAGTCCTCTCACCGGTCTGGCCAGCGATGACCATGGGCTGCATGATGAGAGTGAAGAGTTTATCCAAAACTCGGTGAAGAAAGAGGACCAGAGGTTCCAGACTGGAAGAAGACAGTGAAATGATGCTGAGCTTCAGCTCATGTTCCAGCTTGTTCTCTGGGATCTTCTCCTCTCTGATCCGCAGAGGGAAGGTGGCACCTCCTTCCAGAGCATGGCAAAGGGTGAAGAAACGCTCCAGATGGTTGTCCTGCTCCAGGACAGCACAGGATGTATTAGAAAAAAGAATTACAGAAAATCTACAGTCTTACTCACCTGTGTGTGCACAGAAGAAACAGCCTGGATCTCCAGGTTAAAGAGTCCTTTATGACTCTCCATCCACTTCACAGGAGGAACCTGGGCTGGAAGTTTCTACAAAACACACACACAGTGGTGGAATGTAACAGTGAACATTTACTTTGTTTCTGTACTTAAGGGAAAAAAATTGCATCCATACCCGAGTAAGTTTTAAAAGCTGAACTTTTACTTCATTACATTTTAAAGCAAGTATCTGTACTTTTACTCTGATACTTTTTAAAGTGTTCCATTCCATTAAATCTTCTTCTGCTTATCCAGGGCCTCAGACGGAAGCCTAGGCTTCTCTCACTCCAGCTGCATCCTCCAGCTCATCCGGGGGGTGAGGGTAGGAACTTAGATCCTGGTTACCATGGTGAGGGTAGGAACGTAGATCCTGGTTACCATGGTGAGGGTAGGAAAGTAGATCCTGGTTACCATGGTGAGGGTAGGAAAGTAGATCCTGTTACCATGGTGAGGGTAGGAACGTAGATCCTGTTACCATGGTGAGGGTAGGAACGGAGATCCTGGAGTCATTTTTGCTGATCAATTATTTTACTTTTAATTAATTATACCTATCATCCTTTTAATAACACTTAAAAAGGCTTAATTTTTTTTTTTTGTACATTTTTAAGTCATACCTCTGGTGTGTGCAGCGAGTAGTTGATCGGCAGTTTCTCCAGAACGATAGGTAAACAGAACTGACCCGTCTGGAGACGTTCACTCTGGAGGATCGGCAGCCACTGCAGCGGAGGTTAAAGAAAATCAGCTGAACCCAAACATTTAGGTTTTAATGTGTTCTGAGTCATTAAAATAATCTCACAGAATATCCGATGAGGGTCTCACAGCTTCCGCTCTGGTTCTGTTTCTGTTGGCAGCTGACATGGTAGAAGGTGAAGAGCAGGTGATGTCGCTCCGTCAGACGAGCCGGAAGAGCAATTTTCACCTCCTCGTAGAAATCTGGAGATCTGAGAAACAAGCAGAGAGGTACAGAGGAGTAAAAATCAGGAGAGAAAAAAAAAAAAAATTCTTTTTTTTTTACTTAACTGATGAGGATTTTGAGGTTATGCAATTAAAAGTCAAGGTCACAAAGATAGAAATGAAAAATTGTTCATTATTGATCAAGTTTGTGGCATAAAAGCAGTTTAAAGACTATATGAAAAGTTAAATGAAGTTAAAACAGTGACAGCTTCAATTGTTTTAGAAGACGTCTGCACCTCTGTGTGTGTATGAAGCTGATCTCATCAAACCACCACTGAATCCTATAAACATATCCATATGACAAACCTTGTCTTTGACTCTGTTATCAGGCGATACGTACTTGTTGTGGTAGGTAACAGGTGTGTAAACTTCTTGTAGAAACTCTGGGCCACTTGATTTACCAAAAATAACCTGTTAAAGGCGAGAAAAAAAAAATCACAACTAGAAAGCCACTGAGGAAAAAGGCCGCTCATTTTTCCTGGAAGTCAATGTGTACAGATATGGACCTGAGTAGGTATCCAGTCTGTCTAAGAACCACATAGACCAGGGGTGGGTAAACTTTTTGGTTCACGGGCCACACTGAGCTCCAACATTTGACCAGGTGGACCGTGGATCTCTGGGTCCGCCCCTGCTTGGTTAAAGTAACTTTGTGTCGTTTCCGTAAGATCCTTTCTGTGATTTGGGAGCTACTTCGTTCAGAAAGTGTTACAGAAGTACGTATCCTCCACATTCCATTAGCAGAGACATAAAACATTCTCCATCATCAGGTCTGCAGCACACCTGTGCGGGTCAGCAGTGTGGGACATCTCAGTCTGTCCCAATGACTCATTAAGCATTTGAAATAATTTTATCCCTTATCTAAAAACTATCTGGAGTCATACTCACAGGTAGACAGCAGGTGGCGTCCTCACCGCTCATAAACTGCATTTTTATCGTGATGTTTCGTGCTGATGTGAGTCTGTTAACAAAGTTTAACCTCTGAGGGTAGACGTACAGCAAGTTCCTGTTGGGGAAAAAAACTTTTAAAACAATCACTTTGAACAGACACCACTAGGTGGCGTCATCTTTATATTATCAAATGAGATCATCAAGAGAGTCTTCCAGGTAGTAATTAGTGGTTTCATGGAGAACCTGGTGTACAGGATCATTTTACCAAACATATGATTAAAGATTTAATGAGTATGTTGGCAAACCGGTGTACACCTGTTACCTTCAAATTAAGATGTTTTTCTCGGTCACTTCGATGCATTTCTCACAACAGTTAGTCATGCGTGTGCATCACAGTGGCTCTCTCATCTTGTTTTTATGACATTGCAAATACTTCTGAACATTTGAATTGTATTTTTAAAAATTGTATTTGATGCAGCACTATGACACACTGGAGACCTGTGCTGGGTGTACCCTACGAATTCCCTGCTAAACTAGTTCATATTTTTCAGATTGGAGATAATCCAGGTAATTGTGTTGTTGTTGTCCACTCAGAAGTGGCCGGACAGAGAGGAATGTCTGCAAGTGCAGGAGCAATTAAAAGAGGATCATCTAGTTGTGGACGAATGATTTAGAGAGGAACACCGGGATGTGCAGGAATAATGAGGAGAGGAACGAAGTGGGGGAAGGATGGAGCAGGAGATCGACAGGCGGATCGGTGCGGCATCAGCAATAACTAGGACGCTGCATTGGTCCGTCGTGGTAAAGAGAGAGCTGAGCCGAAATGCAAAGCTCTCGATTTACAAGTCGATCTACATTCCAACCCTCACCATGGTCACCAGCTGTGGGTGGTGACTGAAAGAATGAGATCGCGGGTACAAGTAGCCGAAATGAGCTTCGTCCACAGGGTGGCTGGACTCTCATTCAGAGATTGGGCGAGGAGCTCTGCCATCCGGGAGGAGCTCGGTGTCGAGCCGCTCCTCCTCCAGGTCGAGAGGAGCCAGATGGAGTGGTTCGGGAATCTGGTCAGGATGCCCCCCCGAGCGCCTCCCTGGCGAGGTGTTTTGGGGCCCGTCCCACCGGGAGGAGACCAAGAGGCAGACCTCGGACCCGCTGGAGAGACTATGTCTCACAGCTGGCCGGGGAATGACTCGGGATCCTTCCGGGTGAGCTGGAGGATGCAGCTGAGGTGAGAGAGGCCTGGACTGCCCGTTTGAGGCTGTTGCCCCCGCGACCCGACCCCGGAACAAGCGGAAGATGACGGATCGGAACGTCTCGATTTACAGCAATGACTGTGGTTTTGCAAGTTGTCGTCCAGGTTTTGGCAGTTTGTACGGACTGTTTTGAGAAATGCACTAACTGTTCTGCAAATGCGTGAAATGCTCCAGTGACCAAGAAAAAAAGATAAACAGGCACACCTTAGGTTTGAATGAGTAGTGCATTTAAGAAGAGGTTAAAAAGTCAACCGCTGCTTTCGGTATGTGAGATAAAATATCTGCCTTTAGGAGGAAACACTCTGCATGAGTCACACCTTTTAAAAGTCCTACACCCTCTAGTGATGAAGCAACCCTTCCCAGTGACATGATGCCCGGATGGAGCCTGCTTACCTGTAAATGCTATGCGGGACGTAAACCTCACTGGAAGGAAACTCGAGCACCTCTTTTACAGCGCGGATGTTTTTCTCAGCGACAGGTTTTAAAGGGATGAGCTCAGGAGAGAGACAGGCCTGTGGCATGTCGTGTAGAGGAGACATGTCCAGCTTTATGGTACCTGGCAAAAAAATACAAGTCAAATCATGGCTGAATATGTGTTAAAAATACAGCATAAATCCCCACTCTTCATTCATTTTAACAATGAAGTCACTAAATACTATAAAAGACAAAAATAAAGTACTTTTTTTAAAATTATTGTTTAAATATTTTATTGCCCTCGTGTGCACAAAATTAAAACATTTTTGTACCTTGACTTTCTGCATGCACCCTGACTGGCTGTCACTTTTAGTAACAACTGAAAGTTTCATTTCTCTTGCAGGGCTTCATTTACCAAATTTGTTACTCCGTCAAGGTTAAGAGACGGTAAGCTCGTCAGAAAGTGTGTGTTTCTGTTTGTGAACAAAAAACTCAAAACATTTTGAGTGGAATTTTTGCCCTTCCAGTTTTCACCCACGTAGTCCCAGGGAAAGCTTTGCCCAGTGGGATTCGAACCTGGTTCTCCTGGTCGAAAAACGGTAACTCTACCACTAGGCCAACGCCCCCTGGGACCAAATATTTATAAACATTTTTAGCATATGTCCACAATGTGAAGATGAAGAAGTGATTCATCGTGACAGACTGGCGACCTGTTCGGGGCGTTCACTGCCCTTCGCCTTAAAATCAGCCGGGATGGGCTCCGGCATCCCCCGCAACCCCAAAAGGGACAGACGGATAAGAAGATGACTGACTGACTGAAGAAGTGATTCAATCATGGAAATGATCTGAGCTGGGGTCCAGGAGAGTTTTAAAGATTCTGTTTAAATTCTTGTCACACACACCGGCTCTTTAAGAGGCGGAGCTGAGGACTCTAGAACTTTGGTTCTAGAATTCTTTAGAATGTGTGAAGTTTCTATTGGTTCCGTTAGCTATCCTTTGTTAATCAATTGCTAACTTTAGCCTTTTACCCTATTTATTTTATACCTTTTTTCTTTTTTTACTATTTAACCTACTTTTACTTTTTTAGCCTTTCTGCTCTCCGAGTGTCGTTCCAATTCACGCTAAAAATTGTGCATACGCCAACAACAATTACAAAATGAGGGATTTATCACGGCAGCAAAGAGCGTGAATCAAACTGCTGCGAAATTTCAAGCAACGCAAAACCTGCCGTACGGAAATTAAATTGTAAGACATGAGGAAAAAACGACACTTGTATACAGATCCTTAAGTGAGTATTTTTAAGCGCCAGTGGCTCGTTTGAAGCCCATTGTGTATCCATTAATAACATTTCCATAATCATCAATATTTAAACTTCTAGAGGCATGGTCGGGGCACAAATCGGGATGGAAAGTTGGTTAGACTTGTGATTTGCAATGACTTGCATTGCATAAAGAGGGTTTTGATAAATTCCAAGTTTGCTTGGCTTGAAGCAAGTTTGTTGAGTGGAGCAAAAAAAATTGCTCAACTCCGTGCAGTTCTTTCATAAGGCACATGAACCTTCTGTGAGGAAAGAAGCAAACAAGATGACGTATAGAATCCTAAATAACCTGGTATAGTCTTTATTCTTCTCTGTGGTGTTGAGGTTTTCTTAATATCAGCCAGAAACTTCAGCAAATCCTCATCACTTAGACGATCCCCCTCCTGAGACAGAGACATGCTGGGGTTTAATATGTTCAGAAGTCAAGCATTTGTAATGTTGATGAGGGTCACATTTCATCCTATGTTTGAGTCAGACCTGTTTAAAGATGGTGGAGATGGTGATAGTTGCAGGTTTGAAAGCTGAAACGTTACAGAAATGTTCTTCCATGGTGCTGTACCGCTCTGAGTTCCTCCTGGGAAGCTGCATACGCCGGTCCATGCTGCTCGATTTCACTAGGAAAGGAATTTCTAGATGTTTCTTTTCAAAAGAAACTTTTATCTAAAGTATTTTATGTTGCAACAAGTTTCTTTCTCATTTTTTTCCCAGACATTTACCTCCTTTCAGGCTGTCTGAGTCGGTCATGTCCCGATCCAGGGTGGCGGTGGTGATCACCTCCATGATGTTAATGGTTGCCCAAGCAAACGGCATGCGGTAACGGCCGAGCTTCTGACAGAAAACCTCCGCATGGCCTCGAAGCTTCTCCAGCTTCTCTTTATTCTGAAAAGCATTTAGCTTGAGCATTTATTTAGAAATGATCACAGCTGTAAAGAATGTAGCAGCACCTTCGTAGAGTCACTTTCCCTCAGGGTGATGTACGAGTCAGCACAGTCACTGATCTCCCCTTGCTGAAGGACCTTCTCAATCTGAAATACAATCAGGAAGCAGAAAAGTCATTCAAGCAGCTCAGCGCTTTCCAGGGACATAAAAATCTATAGTTTTCTGGCAAATGTGCAGCTTGGATTACACATCGGGATGCAAACATCAAGGGTCTCACTTATGAAGAATTAAAGTGAAAACCTTGCCTACGTCACACAAATTTTGGATTTATAAAAACTTTTTAAACTCTCTGTAAATCCTGGCAACAAATCTCAGTTGTAAGACCATTTAAACTCCATCTTTCCTTAACCGTAGCGGTTGATTTATCTGCATAGCTCAGCTGATTTCTGGCTCTTACTGTATGTTTCGTTCCTCGTTCTTTTCACCTGTGCCTCAGTAACTGCTGACTTCCATCAGGATGAAGCCCATCTGCTGATTTATTCAAATCTATAGCTGCAGAATTAGATGAGCTCATATTTAATTAACAGTTCTATTCCGTTCCGTCGTCTTCGCTTATCTGGGGCCGGGTCGCAGGGGCAACAGCCTCAGACGGGAAACCCAGGCTCCTCTCACCCCGGCTGCACCCTTCACCATCCACCTCCAGCTCACCCAGAAGGATCCCGAGTCGTTCCCCAGCCAGCTGTGGGACATAGTCTCTCTAGCGGGCCTGGGGTCTGCCTCTTGGTCTCCTCCCGGTGGGATGTGCTCGGAACACCTCACCAGCGAGGCACTCAGGGGGCATCCTGACAATGCTCAAACTATTTTTTTTTATGTTTAATAATAATAATAATAATTCATTGAACTTATAAAGCGCTTTTCTGGACTCTCAAAGACGTTTCACATATGCATCATTCATTTACTCCATACCTCTATCATCAGGAGCAATTGGGGGTCTGGTGTCCTGCTCAAGGACACCTTAACATGCACTCTAGGCAAGGGATTGAACCGACGCGACCTTCCGGCTACAGGACGGTCGCCCTACCCATTGAGCCATCTTTCCCCGTTTAATTTACTGTGTGAAACCCATTGAGACAACTTTGAAAATAATTTTAAAGTGTAGCTCGACTCCAGAACTCCAAATATGGGTCATGCAAATGCAATGGTTTTTAAATGAACCGGTGCCGCCTGTTATTATTCATTTACAATGGAAACAAAAATGTAATTTCACAAAGCAGGAAGTAATAATGCTAAACTAACAGGAATTAGAACGTAATCAAAATTCTTCATTTTTACAATGTACAGTAATTTTTTACAGACTCCAGCTGCAGTAAAGCAGTGTTCTTTACAACTGCTTTATGTTAACGGTGAAACTCTCTCAGTTCACTTCTGGTTTTGTGCATAAGTGTCGTCTTTACCTGCGTTTTTTGATTTGCGGGCAGCAGCTTAAAGTTACAGAAAAGTCAACTCAGTTTAGAGATGGCTAAATTTTTTTAGAATTCTTCACAGATTTTAAAAACACATTGCATGTAGGAAGTTTTTTTTTTTTTTACCTTAATGACCAGAAAAATATCCGGGGAGGGATATGTGATGGAGAAGATGGCCGATCGAGCTAACGTGGACGGGTCTACTTGTGGAGTGTGAGGCTTCAGAAAGTTCCTGAACTGCTCCGAGTTTAGATCACAGTAGAAATTCTCAGATATCTAAAAAGAAAAGAGAAAACTTTTAAGACATCACAATCCTGTTTTCCATCAGAAACATTTACTCTGCTCTTCCTGCCCTCGGGCGGGAGCGGCCATCTGGCCTTCTGACCTGTTGGGTCATATGACCCCACACACCCTACAGGACTGACCAGCAGACCGAAATCCATCATCATTAGAACAAACTCTGCTCGGGTTTCACACCCGGCTTCCTCTTCTGAAACAATTCGATTTATGGACATTTTTACTTTAAACTGAGCAACGATTCTCTTCAAAAAGTACATATTTAGTCAAAGATTCTTTCTTATCTAAAGAAAAAGTCAGAGGTGGATGACTTTAACATTCTGAGTCCATCAAAATAAAGAGATTTGTTTCATTTAATAAAATGAGGATGTGATTAAACTCTGAAACACAGAAGCTGTCGGTCTTTAAAAATGATACTTTTCAGGTGAGAAAAAATATCTGTGCAGACGGATTAAATCAGATTTATTTGCTCTTTTTTTCTCAATCCCAGTTTCTTTAGACAAATGCAAAAAAATGCAGAAACAATGCTGGATTAAACAAGAAAAAAAAGAAAAAGTTTAAACACAAAACAAGTAAGAATATTACTTAGATTTTTTATTTTTACCGTTTAAGTAAAAACTATTTAGTTTAACTTAGAAATATATATATAATATTATTTTTTTTACAAAAATGTTCCGTCGTCTTCCGCTTGTCTGGGGCCAGGTTACAGGGGCAACAGTCTCAGACGGGAAGCCCAGGCTTCTCTCACCCCAGCTGCATCCTCAAGCTCACCCAGAAGGATTCCGAGTCGTTCCCCGGCCAGCTGTAAGACATAGTCTCTCCAGCGGGTCCGGGGTCTGTCAGTTGACCTCCTCCCTGTGGGATGTGGCCGAAACACTTCACCGGGAGGCATCCTGACCAGATGCCCAAACCACCCCATCTGGCTCCACCCAACCTGGAGGAGGAACGGCTCAACACTGAGCTCCTCCCGGGTGACAGAGCTTCTCACCCGATCTCTGAGTGAGAGCCCAGCCACCCTGCAGAGGAAACTCATTCTTTCGGTCGCCATCCACGGCTGGTGACCATAAGTGAGGGTAGGAACATAGATCCTGGTTACCATGGAGAGGGTAGGAACGTAGATCCTGGTTACCATGGTGAGGGTAGGAACATAGATCCTGGTTACCATGGAGAGGGTAGGAACATAGATCCTGGTTACCATGGAGAGGGTAGGAACGTAGATCCTGGTTACCATGGTGAGGGTAGGAACATAGATCCTGGTTACCACGGTGAGGGTAGGAACGTAGATCCTGGTTACCACGGTGAGGGTAGGAACGTAGATCCTGGTTACCATGGTGAGGGTAGGAACGTAGATCTGGTTACCATGGTGAGGGTAAGAACGTAGATCCTGGTTACCATGGAGAGGATAGGAACGTAGATCCTGGTTACCATGGAGAGGGTAGGAACGTACTGTAGATCCTGGTTACCATGGTGAGGGTAGGAACACAGATCCTGGTTACCACAGAGAGGGCAGGAACGTAGATCCTGGTTACCACGGAGAGGGTAGGAACGTATATCCTGGTTAGCATGGTGAGGGTAGGAACATAGATCCAGGTTGCCATGGTGAGAGTAGACACGTAGATCCTGGTTACCATGGTGAGGGTAGGACCGTAGATCGACTTGTAAATCGAGAGCTTTGCTTTTCGGCTCAGCTCTCTCTTTACCACGACGGATCGATGCAGTGTCCAAGTTATTGCTGACGCTGCACCGATCCGTCTGTCGATTTAATTTAATCTTAGAAATAAAATGCTACTTAAGAAGTTTCAGATGGAATTTCTGTTTTAACCTCAATTTGAAAATAATTATATGTAACGACCTTCGGGTTTTTGTTAAAAACAACAACTCTTAAGCTTCTAATGAGTGACTCCATCCAAAAAAACCACAGTCCACAAATCACAGAACCCAAAATGTTCTTTCTCATGAAAAAGCAAAAATAAGGCATTTCTACAAGGTTGTTTTTCATGCTCGTTGGCTTTGGGTGAACTTCTTCTTTACTAATACGGGTGGTCTCACTGTTTTGGACGGTTTGCATGCCAGGAAGGGATCAGGATCTTCTGCAAGGCTTAGGTCTCCTCATCCTCACATATTGATGCCCTTTAGGCTGAATTGACTAAAACTTTTGAGTTTGCACAGCTGGATTTCAGTCTGAGTAAAGATTAAGTGCTCATGGATCTCTGGGATGAGGTTTTAGTCATTGAGACCCCCCCTCTTCTGCAGGCTAATGGCTCTACGATGCTCTCCTGGGTAAATGAGGGAATTTAATGCCCTGTAATGTTGAAAATGGACAGTCTAAGAGGCCGTTTCAGTAAAATGTGTCGTGTAAGAGGAAACGCTCAATAAACTCTTTCACATAAACGTCAGAAAACATCAAATAATAAACGAAGCAGCGTTGGAGTTACACACTGAAAGAGAAAAGCTCAACGGTTTCATACAAAATTTCATTTGGACTTTTCTACTAGATTTAAATATTTTTCTTAGCCTAATAAATCAGATTGTTTCTTTCACTTCGTGGAAACAGTCTGACCTCAAAACATTGGAGTTAGCTCTCTCCACAGTGGACGGGTATTTTATTTTTTTAATGTAACCAACCGCTGCTTTCTCTTCAGGACCAGATGTGACATGTGTAATACTGTATGTCTGACACCATCAGGGTAGTCGAGAAAACAGAAAAAAAGAAAAAACCTGTAACATGTGCTGTTCCTCTGATCCTGTCCATCCTGGTCACTCCAAGAGAGATCCTCAGCATCTTCATCTCTGCTACCTCCATCTCTGTTTCCTGTCTTTTTCTCAGTGCCACTGTCTCTAGACCAATCAGCATGGCCGGTCTCGCCATGGTTTTGTACACTTTTCCTTTCATTTTATCTGAAACTCTTCTATCACATATCACACCTGATACTTTTCTCCACCGTTCCAGCCTCCCTGCACACGCTTCTTCACCTCTTTTCCACACTCTCCATTGCTCTGGCCTGTTGATCCTAAGTACTTAAAATCTTCCACCTTCTTTATCTCTTCTCCCCGTAACCTCACTTTTCCATTTGGATCCCTCTCATTCACACACATGTACTCTGTTTTACTCTGACTAATCTTCATTCCTCTTCTTTCTAGTGCAAACCTCCACCTCTCCAGCTTTTCCTCCACCTCTTCCCTCCTCTCACTACAGATCACAATGTCATCTGCAAACATCATTGTCCATGGAGATTCCTGTCTGACCTCATCTGTCAGCCTGTCCATCACCACAGCAAACAGTAAAGGGCTCAGAGCAGATCCTTGGTGCAGTCCCACCACAACACTGGACTCCTCTTTCTCACCTACAGCACACCTCACCACTGTCTTACAGTCCTCATACATGTCCTTCACCAATCTAGTTCAGATGTAGTTAATTGTCTGGAACACTTTAAATATGGGCGTAAACAGACGCACCAACTGTAATAAACCAAAACAATCCAACCAGTCAAAATGAAAACAGACCAAAGCAAATGATGTTCGGGTTGTTTTTTCCACACTCCGGCAGAAATTAGCCTCTAAAGTGGTTCATTTAACACTGGGTAGGTTTCTTACCTTTTTCTTCTCCTTCAGGTCGTATAAAGCCAAAGTAGCAAATAAAGGCTCGATGTCAATTTCAAACCTAAATCACACAAAAAAAGGAAATTAGTCATTTAAATACAGTAAAAGTCAGAAATCTTATCTCTGTTTCTGTTTTCTGATGTAGCCACATGTAGAACAGTAACCGGGACATTCTGAGGATCAGAGGTGGCTTTGCCAAACCACTGCAAAACGTTTGGCAGCTGCGAGGCCGAGAGTTCAACTTAGGAAAACAAGCTATTACTCCATGTGTGTGTGTACGCTTGTTTGTGTGTAAGAGAGACATAATCCCTCAGAGAGAGGGAGTGGTGGAGATTTTTAGGAGAACAAATCCATAGCAAAACACTCCTCCACCCCTGCTCTGTCCTTTACTCAAGTTTTTCCCTTTTTATTTCTCCTTAAAGAAGTACAGACCCAAAACCAGCAGCCAGATGTTCAAACAAAGACGTTCTTTAAATTTGAAGCAAAGCCAATAATTATTTCCAGAAACAAAAGGGACTGTGGATTATTTTCACTTGCACATTGGATTTATATAGACCTTCTAAATGAAGTAGAAAGTGGTTAAGAACAAACAGATTAACGTAGTGTGGCTTACTTAAGCGACTGGCATCGCACCAGGATCCTCTCTCCGATGTGTTCTTTGGGGCAGTCGGGAATGGGACGGATTTCCACAGCGTCTTCCTGGAAAAGAGAAGACAAACCCCATCTTAAATGATCACAATGAGGTTAAAAAAAAAGTGTTCATTGAGGTTTTAAAATAAGTTAGCCAAAGAAAAAGAACTAGTAGGGACCGTCCTAACTGTCACCAGGAACAAGGATGTTCAAAGTTTAGGAGGTCCTACTGTTCTTCATGGACTTAGAACCAAACTTTTTTCCCAAGAGACCTCAGAACTAGATTATAACCCAAGTGGTCTGGCCTTAAAGTAGTGACAAGAAGGAAACCAGCCGCATAGTGTCTGTAGTTTGAACAGCCACTGGAGGCAGTTCAAATAATTCCTCAGTTCACTTCAGGTTCTAGGGTGGCCCAGTGGGTAGCACAGAGGTCTCACAGCAAGAAGGTTGTGGGTTCAAGTCCTGGGTGGGGATGAGGCTTGGAACACTGTTCTTTCTGCGTGGAGTTTGCATGTTCTCCCCGTGTATGCGTGGGTTTTCTCCGGCTACTCCGGTTTCCTCTTACCTTCCAAAAACATGCATGCTAGGTTGATTGGCCGCTACATGATAGCCCCTAGGAATGAGTGTGTGTCTGCATGGTTGTATGTGTGTGACCCCGCGACAGACTGGCGACCTGTTCGGGGTGTACCCTGCCCCTTGGATGGGCTCCGGCACCCCCCGCGACCCTGTAAGGGATAGACGGTTAAGAAGGTGACTGACTGACTTCAGGTTCTGTCCACAAGTCTCCTCTTTCCCCTACGTCCCATAATTTGCATACAGCAGCTTCTGACTTTGCTTTGAGTTACGCACGAAGATAGATCGTTCAATGTGAACGATCTTTATAGATCGTTCAATTTGCGTGGAAGTCTGAGTACGCCCATATTTGGCTGTTAGCATGCTTCATGTCTTTATGAACCTTGTACAAAACTCAATAATCCACTTTGCTTTACGTTGGTCATAGTCATGTTGGAAGAGGAAAGGAACCAGCGCCAAACTCCACAAATTTGAAAGCATAGAACTGTTTGAAATTCCTTGATATGTTGATGCATTCAGGATTGAACTAAAAGGGACACACAGCGTTTAAAGGAAAATCTCACACAACAATACCAACTCCAATATTCTACATAGTGGGTAAAGTGTTATTGTCATGTCACCAGCTAAATCCTCAGTGATGTACCTCGTTTCAAACCCTCACCTCATCAGCCGGCGGGTATAGAGCAAACAGCTCCGTTTGTCTGTTTCCCTGCCGCGCGTCCTGGTTGAGGCGGTCCAGTTCTTCATGGTTACCAAAAGACAACAAACCATCGATTCTCTGATCAGGAGTCAAACATCGCAAGTTGAAATCCGATGAGGTCAGATTACGTCCTGAGTCATCAGTAAGTTCTGCCAGAGATGGAGACGTGACCTGAAGAAAACATGAAACAAGAGGTTACTACATCTGCATCTCAAACTACGTTAACTATTTATTTCAGCTTTCTCAGAGAAGATTGTAGAAAAATTAAGTTGTTCTTTTTGCTGAAGGATCTACTTTTTATGTTGATCATCGTGTCTGAAGCCTGAATTCCTTCAAAGCTAGTTAATCTGTGTCGGTTTGGACGGCATATGAACTCTTTCCTACTGAGCTGTGAGCCATGAAACACTATCCCAGCATGATTAGTGTTCCCTCATGCCACCCTTCCCCTCTTGTCTCTTTTACTCCCATCATCCATCAAATTCACGTCCAGTCTCTCCCACCAGAGGCTGGGACTGACCGAGAATCCAAGAGACCATCACACGATGACCCTGAGGCTTTTCAAAGCAGATTGGAGCAGAGCTAGCGAGCAGTGAAGGACAATGGTGTGTTTCTTCTTCTCTCTGTCACTCTGCTTCTGGCATGTAGATGATGGGAAGGCCACAGACGAATTAAGGGGCCTTTTTTGGGTCAGCGTGGTGGGGGAAAATGAAGAGGCCAGTGCAAACCGGGGCTTGGATGGTTCTGGATTTGGCAGGACAGTTAGTGAGAACGGATGGGAACCTGGCAACATGTAAAGCAGCATCGTGAATCCAAATGAGAAGCTTTTATTTAAAAATAACACTGTCTTTTTTTTTTTATATTTAAGACTCATCAGGTAAAAAGCAGCCAGCATAAGTCGACATCAATGTGTAAATAAAATGCCTATGCTAACCTAATCAGTTCATCTATAGCTGGTATAGAGTACTGTATTTTTTGGGCCACTGGACTTTGGGACACTAATTTTTTCTTACGTTTTGAACCATCAGACTTATACGAAGGTGCAGCTATTCCAAAAAATTTCTAGTGGTGCTTTAACCAGAATTAGAAAAAAGGGAAGATAGAGAAAAAAAATCAATGCAAAGAGAATTAGAGGCTACTTAACTTTAATCAACAAAACTGCTGCCATGTTAGAAGGTACTGTTTAAATCATGGGTTCAGGTACATAGAGGACCAAACTCATCCTGTTCATGCAGTAAATATCTCATTTTCAACATTAATTTCTATGGCTTATAGCTCGGTGCAGCTTGTATACTGTTTTTAAATAGAGCAGATGCAGCTTAGATCAGCTTAGAACAGTCCAGAGCAATTGAGAATGTGGAAAAGAGGTGAAGAAGCATGTGCAGGAAGGATGGCATTGATGGAGAAAAGTATCAGGCTGATGTGTGATAGAGTTTCAGCTAAAATGAAAGGAAAAGTGTACAAAACCATGGTGAGAGCGGCCATGCTGATTGGTCTAGAAACAGTGGCACTGAGAAAAAGACAGGAAACAGAGATGGAGGTAGTAGAGATGAAGATGCTGGGGATCTCTCTGGGAGTGACCAGGATGGACAGGATCAGAGGAACAGCACATGTTAGAGGTTTTAAAGTCAGAGAGGTCAGACTGAGATGGTTTGGACATGTGTAGAGGAGAGAGAGAGAGTACATCAGAAGAAGGATGCTGGGTTTGGAACCACCAGGAAAGAGGACTAGAGGAAGACCAAAGAGGAGGTTCATGGATACAGTGAAGGAAGACATGAAGATAGTTGGTGTGACTGAAGAGGATGCAGCAGATAGGGTTAGATGGAAGAAACTGAGTTGCTGTGGCGCCCCCTGAAGGGAAATGTTGAAAGGAGTAGAAGAATGCAGCTCAGATCAAAGTGTACTCTAAAGTCTTCAAAACCATTCATGTTAGGTTGATTAACTCCTATAAAACTACCGTTAGGAATGAGTGTGTGTGTTGTCTGTGTGTGTGGCTCCACAACAGACTGGTGACCTGTTTGAGGTGTATCCTGCCTCTAGTCTTGAATCAGCTCGGATAGACTGCGGTACCACGTATGGCCCCATTAGGGATAAGCAGTTCAGAAGATGAATGAAGGCCATCCAGAGTTAAATTAGAGCTAAAACATTTCATTCAGTTTTGTTTCAAACTAACGAGAATGAAAATGAAGACAGAAAGTCTCTGTTTAGAGACTGATGAGAACAACATCAGTGTGTTCACCGGGTTTTAAACTACCAACCCCCCCTGGATTTCACACTTTTTCTGTGTCTCGGGCCAAACTGTTTAACAATATCGTCTTTTTACTCCCAAAAGGAACGTTAACGAAGCGGAAAGCATTCACAGACGAGATGACACAGCTTTTTATTTAAAATTCAGATACAGTTTTTCTTTAGAAATCCACCAATCAGTATCTGTAAGTAGTTTTTTATGCATTCACATGCATCTAGTATTTTAGATGTTTACTATAGGCTGTGCACCGAGGTGAGATTTGAAAGCTTATCACAAGAAAGTTGCTGTTTTAAAAAAATGCCTTTAAGGATAATTTAAGAATGTGAAAAAAAAAAATTACTAATTCAGTTACAATATTGTAAAAGTAATTAGTTACAAACTAAAGTAACTTTGATTCTAAAACCTTCTAATTTTATGATAAAAATTTACATGCTAGATATTTTAGTATCTGTTTCATTGTCCTCCACTTATCCGGGCCCGGGTCGCAGGGCTATGAGCCTCAGACGGGAAGCCTAGGCTTCTCTCACCCCAGCTGCATCCTCCAACTCACCAGAAGGATCTCGAGTCGTTCCCCGGCCAGCTGTGAGACATAGTCTCTCCAGCAGGTCCGGGGTCCCCCTCTTGGTCTCCTCCTGGTGGGACATGCCCAAATCACCTCACCAGCGAGGGGCTCACGGGGCAAACCAAAATGTTTCCATTTTTTACAAATCTACAGTCTGCCATTTTCAAAGATGAAACATTGGAGAAAATTTTCTGGTGATTCTTACTGGTTTTTCATTGTCTTCTGGCTGGAAATCCGACTCAAAAATTTGTTTTTGTAGATCTTTTAGGACGCCAATTTTTTCGGAATATGTGCTCCAGGCGTCCCCTTGACACCTTAAAAAAACAGATTTTCTTAAATAAAAACACAAATCAGGAATAATATGTGAAAATAGATTAGTGTATTTACTGGGGTACAGTAATATCTTCAAGTACAGTTTCAGAACAAAATGCATGTTGTTTATGTTCATTAAACCAATTTTTAAATTTTAGTGACAGAAACATTAAATAAGCAGCGATCATGTCAACAATCTGATAACTACAGTAAAATCCTAGAAACTTATAGATGGCTACTGATGAATGAAAACATGAAAATCTAAACGCTGCTGAAGCTAAACCTCACAGTCAGAGCTGCTTTCTAACATCATATGCAAACCCTAACCTCCCAGCCTAGGTCGTCCCAGCTCTCAGTCTGCATCTGTCTGTTATTTAAATAGCTTTAAATTTATCTGCCAATAAGTAAAAAAAGTATTCTTTAACACGGGAAACCTCACCTGGCGTCCAACTTCTTAGAGGGACAAATGGCATACAGCCACACGAGATTGAGCAATAACAGGTCTGTAATGCCCTTAGATGTCCGGGCTGCACGCGCGCCACACTGAGCGGCGTGTGTTTACCCTTCGTCAAGCCGAAGCGTGGGTAACCCATTGAACCCAACTCGTGATAGGGATTGGGGATTGCAATTATTTCCCATGAACGAGGAATTCCCAGTAAGCGCGGGTCATAAGCTCGCGTTGATTAATTCCCTGCACTTTGTATACACCGTCCGTCGCTACTACCGATTACCTAAGGTAGTAGGTAATCTACTAGGGAGGAGTCATCGTTATGAACGAAGAAACTCGTCTGCACTTAGTTCAACATAAACTAGCTGCATACACATTGAGTGCACAGTTCAAACAACTCGTCCCAAAATGATTTGGCATGAACAAAACTACTGTTACCCCACTATTATTTGGTACGTCTTATGAAAAGAAACGAATGAGGTTTATCTTGAATTGTGAGATAAAAAAAAAAAAACACCTCCAAATCATCTCAAACAAAGAGATTACCTCCTGGAGACGACGAGCCACGGTTGGGTGTAACTCCTGATGCAGTCACTGACGTGTGGATCCAAATCAGCTCTAAATTCAAACAAAAAGAGATACAAATGCAGCCTTAAATTCTTCTTCTATCATGACTAGAACTTCATGGTCAAATCGGAGGACGTACTGAGCAAAAAAAAAAAAAAACAGACTCCAGATAAGAGATGAAACAACATTGTTTTATAATTAGAAAGAATTCCAATGATAAATTCTTTTAAATATCATTTTTAAAAAAAACCAAAAAAACAGTTCATTTTATAGTCACTAAGAATTTCTACCGTATTTTTGGGGCCTTAATACTGGAATTCCAACAACACTTTTACTGGTGTGTTTGCTGTTGTTACTTTGGCGTCGCCCTCTAATTATGGTACCCAAAATGAAATAATATTGATCCATATTTAAGATGCATCAGATTATAAGGCATATTTTCTATTATGAGAAAATAGAAGACTTTTGGATGAGCCTTATTGTGCAGAAAATGTGACCATTTTGACAGCTTTGTTGTGAAACTTTTTTTAAGCTTAAAATTAAGCTTTTTTTATGTTTCTTTTCTTTTAAGCTCACCCTTCCTCTGGGATGGAATGTCGGATCGTACGACACTCTTTCTCCACTTGCTCCACTTTCAAGTCATCATCTGGGAAGTCTCCGAGTTCCTGCATCAGATCTGCTTCTCCACTTCTTAGCTGCGTCATGAGGAACTCCTCCAGGTCCAATGGCTCCACCGCTTCATACGACGGAGGCTGAAAAACACAAGAAAGAACCAATCAGAGATGGAAAACAATTAAGTGGTATAATAAGTAATAAAAATCCCCAAAAAATGATAAAACTCAATATAATTACAGCATTTATAAATGTAATTATTCATTATTTACCACCATAGACAGGGGCGGATCCAGGATTTTCTAAAGTCCTGGATTTTCTAATGGCATTCACCCCCAGAACATTTTAAAAAAATAATAGTAATTTTTCTGCATTTTGGTGCATATTTTGCCCAAAGTTTATAATAATTAAAGTAGTAAGAACACTTTTTCTCTTTGTGGACCAAAAGGGGGGGCATGCACCACTTACCCCGATGCCCTGGATCCGCCCCTGATGAAGTACAACTTAATATTTTTGAGTCAATGCACTCCGTCTATCTGTGCTTCTGTAACAAACGTGTGTTTTTAATGTATAAACCTTGACTGTGTGACTGTTGTAGTTCCCAGTTACTTTATAACAGTTTAGAAGAGTGTCAAAGAAAAAGAGTTCTGCAAGTGGAGCCAGACATGTTTGATCGTGAACACATTCAGGTCACGTGTCTCTGAACAAAAGAGAAAAGCATGTTTGGAAATAGAAACTGGAAAAGTGAGGCTCGTCCAGTAAATCAGCTGCTTTTGTTTTATCCAGAAAACCTAAAAATCCTACAGTTATTTCTGCAGAAAATCAGTTTTAACTTCATCTGCAAGTAAAAAGTTATGTTTGCAAGAAATTTGTGTGATTGTACAAACTTTTACAAGGCGTGTGCATGCGTGTGTATGTGTGCGTGTTTCTCTTTTTAAGATTTAAGATAAAACAGAGCAACCTAACAGGTTTTGTACGTCTGTTATTGTTCTCTAGTAATAACGTGTAAAAGAGGAACTTTGCATGTTGGAGGTCATGTTATTAAAACACAGTAAACATCCCATCAAATGATCCAAACATTCACTCCAACAAAGAACTGCAAGTATCAAATAATCTGCATAAACTGCTGGTAATAATCCAATTTCTATTTCCAATCCGATTCCAATCTGATTTTCACTTTGAAAAGCAGCTCTGTTGTGCACAGAGTATCCACAAGGCAGAGTCAGGGATCGCCGTGGCAACAGCATTAGTCATTGCTCCACTCAACTTTTTAAAAGAAGGGCAAATTCCATTAGCCTTCAGACATGTTTTTGCACATCGATACCTTGAGGCCCAAGATTTTTTGCTACATTGAGAAGCCAAACTGCAGCGAGAAATTCAGCAAAATGATGCAACGCAATCAGCAAAGAATGCAACTATTAAGTAAACTATGCTTTGAAATACACAACTTAACCTTGGTTCCTTTTAAAGAGCCATTAAATCTGCACATTGGTGTTCGTTTTCACACAGATCTGCTTGTGTGTGGCCTCTTTAAACATCGCAGCACAGTTTCTTTTGTCTTCTTTAATAAAGAGTCTAAAAAGTAAATGAATGTAAATCTATGCATGCTTCTGAGTCCTGCAAGAAGCTCCAAGAAACCTCCAGAAAACCAAGCGAGAAACGGGTCATTCTTAAAACAAACATCCGTTTTTAATCGAATATCTTCACGGTCATTTTAAAAAACAACTTCTGCATGTTTAATGTGTTTAAAATGTTTCTAATTTTCACCAGCGAAACACGTTTCACACGTATTTCATAAAATTACACTTCATTTAAAAATGAGCTGTTTTTACAGAATCACATGAACTAAAATCAGACAAACAAAAAACCACAAATGAGCTGAATTGTTGACAGACAACAAACCGACTTACCCTGCTGAAAACTGAAAAGTACAACCAAAAAAAGGAAGTGCATAAAATGGCGCACTCCGGATGTAGGAAACTAACGTGCGGCTAAAAACTTTAGGCTAAAACTTGAACTTCAACTCATTTCAGAAACTTTTTTAAAACCATCTTCATTCTATTAGAACTTTTCTGAACTCCAACAACGCTTCGATCACGACCTTACCGAGGCCTTAAACGCCTTTAAAAAGGAAGTGAAAGTGAGATTTAAGAGCTTAAACTGATAAATGATATTTTACAGAGAGACAGAAGAAACCACAAAAGATTAAAGGAAGTGACATCATCGAGGCGTCTCTTCATCAGGAACAGAAAGTAGAACCTCACACATGAAAAGCAGGCCTGCTTCTCTAAACTCAGATTCAGACATTCATGCAGAGATAAAAACCACAGAAGAAAAAGAGGTAGAACGATGCTAATCTCTGTCACCATGACAACAAGCCTCCCCGCATAGGAAATGCCTGCTGAATTATGGGAAATACTAGAGATTATGACATTTTAAATCCAGACATATTAAAGGTTTGCGTGTGTAAGCCCCGTCCAACCCCATGACCCACTTCCCAACAAGAGTTACAGATTTTTTTTACAAACACTTCTTTCCAAACGAAAACACAGAAAGTCAAATTTCATGCAGATTAAATCTCTCATCTTTGTATCTTATGCACTTAAACAACCACTACTTGGGATTTTGAACATCTATTAGTTAATAGAGTGAAATTTTAGGACGTGTGAAAGCCTGAGTATTGCTTGTTGTCGGAAAGGCAAAGGTTTCGATTCCTTCGCTCCTTGGCCATCCTGCATGAGGTCAGACAGGAGGCAAACATGCAAAAAAACACATGCAAACATCATTTGCATGATCTAATTTTGGAGTTACTGCTGAAATAACTCCTCAAGCAAATCAAATAATTTGATAAAAAAATTGTGCAAAAATCGCAAAACCCTGACATTAGTGTTTCAGCCATGGATAAGGTAACGTGTACCTTATCCAATTACTCAATTAATCAAACAAACAGATCACTAGATTAATTATTACTGATATAATCGATAGCTGCAGCCCTATTTAAAGTTCTAGAGGTGTGGTTTGGACACTATGAATCAAGTTGAGTTAAGCCCAACATTTGTTAGGGTGTGATCTATTTAAGTCTTGTAGAGCAGTGGTCCCCAACCACTGGGCCGCGGACCGGTACTAGTCTGTGGGTCATGTGGTACCGGCCGCACAGAAAGAAGAAAAAACTTTTATTATTTCCATTTGGCTTATTATTCAAGCCATAATGATGTTTTAATTTGAAAAGTCCCCGGATTTTCTTCCTTACAGCCGTCAATGACTCACCAATGACACATCATTCCGTTAAATTTAAACCCCTAAACTAGTAAAATGAGAAAAAAAAAACAAAGAACTACAGGAAGCTTCCTTGCTAAGGGGAATTACCGAGTTACGAAGCAGACTGAACCTTAGAAACACTCTTCAGGTTTCAGGTCATAATCGGACTGTCTGGTTCCAGCAAAACAAGCTCAGAACTCTGATTGATCTAGTCTTACTGTGAAGAATCTAACTGGTATTTTTATCTTTGTTCCTGTGATATTCTTTATTTTGAAGGTATGTTTACCGTTACCACAGCAACCAGTGTGCATTTGAGCAGAGAGAATGTTTCCACGTTATAAAGACGCTGCTAATAAATTTTCTCGTGAAGACAAAGTGGATTTAAGTTTATTATTATTATTGATTTAAAACTTTTCACGGCCGCATGTGGCCCGCGGGCCGTAGCTTGCCCATGTCTTTACTAGAGCTATGAACATTCAGCCTGCAGCAAAAAGAAATGTAGTAGTTTATGTTTGCATTTACATTGAAATCTGTATGTAGTTTAGGATTGAAAAGGAAAATACACGCAGTAAACATTGAAGTCAAATCAATAAGTTCTGTCCAGGATATCTAGATGACTTTTTTGGGATGCTTTAATGGGCTTTTCCTTCACCAATCATCACTGCAAAGCCAGAAAAGACCTTCTGGAAATAGATGTGCCAAGACTTGACGTCTGAGAGTCTTAGAGAAGTTAAAATGATAAAAATGTAGGGCAGCAGAGAAGATGAAACATAAATGGAAGGATGAGGAAAGAAAAAAACTCAGAGGTAAAGGTTCAGGGGCCACCGTGAAGAGACAGGGAGTAAATCCCTGCAGGGATTACTGCACATCAGTCTCTGCAGAGGGAAGGTGGTTAGAAGCCTGACTCATATGATGTTCTTTTAATCTGCAGCAGGAACTAAATACTTTAAAATCACAAAGTGTGACATTTGACCAAATAAAACTAAACTTTTATGAAGTTTTATGTTAGAAATCTAGCAGTCTGAATCTTCTCCATGACCGTACAGTGGTCCCTCATCATTACACACATCTCTTTAATGCAGTTTTCTAGTGTTATTTCCTAGAGTGCATTGTCTGGTGCATCTCAATGAACACAATGTGTTCTGCATGCTGATTGGTTGAACATACAGCGGACCAAGAAAAAGGGAAGAAACTGCTTTCTGGCCAATTATTCACAAAACTACACTTTTGGTTTGCCTGGAACATTTTATGAAGTCAATTTTGTTTGCAAACTTGAGATAAATGTGGCTAAAATTTACAGCTAAGGCGTTTCCCTGGGCTGCTGCCTGCTGCAGTGCTCTCTGTTACTGTAGCACTTAATCACCAACTTTCTCTGAGTTTCTGTCCGTTCTTCTGGCTATGCTTTGTCTCTTTCTGAAGATTTCATTTTAAGCGCACTTTGGACGTCATTTTGGACTTTGTTTGTGTCAGACAGCTGATTTTTCAGCAATCGTCCGGCTAGCTCCCAATGGCTAGCTGGTGATGGAGTCATTCTGTTGTTGACATGCATGTTAAAATGCATGACCAGCTGTTGGCTCTCGGACGTACATCCGTGTGTGTGGCTGGAGGAGTTGGTTTGGTCCTGGGAGAGGTGAGGAGAACCAGACGATCTGGAGGAGGTGTGGAAAAGGAGACTGTCTACAGGATGTGCTTCCTGTGTTTTTGCAGTTTCCATGGAAACATCCTGTTGCTCGCTTGAGGAACTGGAAGCGCTCACTCGGACCCAGTGAAATCTCTGCGGCCTATCTTTTGTGGACCCATTACAGACTCTAGCTTTTGGGTTGCCAGGTTGGACACAGAGCGACCGGACTGGGACGCCGGTGGATAGGGGCGAGGGGGCATCGAGGTGTTCACCCTGCACCACTCAAATTGTCCTTCGGAGGGTTAAGAAAGTATTTTCCATTCTATTCTATGTTGCATTTTCACACTATAAACACTGTTTATCTCATATGAACTTCTGCTTCTTTCAAACCCCATCTTTAGCTCCTCTTTAGCAACAAATTGATTAAAAAACTCAGATTTGTATGATGCGTGTGTTTCTAACCGGATAAACCAGTGAACAGTAAGTTAATTGTTAGATAGGAGGATGAAACTTACCACGATGAGTGATGCTGTAGCTGAGGCATTGGAGTTCGTTCTGCTGTGGTATATCCCAGGGTTCCCACCAAAGTGTCGTCTAATCTCTGCAGAGGAGTGCCTGAAACAAACACAATCTATGAGATTTCTTCTTTATTAATTTATTACAATAAAATATGCTCAAAATTTTCATGTAGCAAATAAACAGATCCGTGGAGGTGAGTTTTATTAACAGGACCAGTTCAACTATTTTACCCGTAGTTATTAATCTGAATTTGTCAGCCATGGTGGTTCCATTCAGGGTATTGTTCATCCCAAACAGAAGCACATTTCTGCCAGTGATGAAAAGGCTTTGTCATTCTGGCAACCATACAAGTAGCAGAATAAATGTGGTGTCCTCGTTTAAAGGTCACGCCATGCAAGAAATCAGGATGACACGGGAATGCCAAAGTATCCCAAATCACAGAGTGGATTTAATCTGTCCGGCTTCTAAAAACCAGAAGGTGAACATGAACATAGACATTAGCTCATTTGTTTGCTTTACTTCTTTTATAAATAAAACTTATGCATGTGTCTTTGTAATTAATCAAATGATTATTGCCGTCCGAGTGCGACCTGCAGAAACAAGCCTTTTGTTCACTTCAGCTAAAAAAAATTGGATTTGCATATTTCAGGATGTGTGAGAGTGTTTAATGTGTCCGTGTGTTTTATGTTGAAGGGTTTATTTCAACATTACAACACAAATATCAGGTTAAATTTGCAGCTTGAAAGGGTCACAATTCTGCCCATTTTCCCTCAGGTCAGTTTTATTATAGCTTTTTTTTTTAACTCACTCTATTCATCCCTCACCGGGAAAATTGGTGTGCTGCACTCTTACACCACAGCAGGCTGCCATGATGGCACCAATGGTGGGAAAAATGGCAGGTTAGGGGTCTTCTCTAAGGACCCTTGACGTGGACTCAGTGGAATGCGAACTTGCAAACTTCCGGATGACTTCCAGTCCAAAGGCGAACGCTCTAACCAACGTTAGGGGATCAATAAAGTATGTTTCTTTCTTTCAATATTACATGAAATGAATTAATAATAAATGTCTGAGCTCAACCTTTGTGACTATAATCTTTGGTCGTATGAGCTGAAAAACTTATTCAGTTCATATACAGTTGGTACTGAGTAACTGTGGGGAGTTTCATTCAAATCTTTAACCGGTTTGGGAGGTAATGCGTTTACAAGAGTTTTTGACGTCCACTTTTCTGACCATTTTTGATCACAAGACCCTGAAAACCAGAGGTGTCAAGTAACGAAGTAAGACTACTTCGTTACCTTACTCAAGTAGAAAATCTCGTTATCTTTACTTTAACGAAGTAATTATTTTTTTGTCTACTTTTTACTTTTACTCACTACTTTTTTATGATATTATCTGTACTTTTACTTCGTTCATTTTATAAAAAGTAGTCGCTACTTTCGCCATTTTGTCACCGTTAAAAAGTCGCGACTGTTTGTCGGAGTTTTTTTTTTTTTTATGAACCCTGAATGCATCAAACAAAGGAACAGATGAATGATTGGCTGAAAGGTCCAGTCAATCATTACTTTAGGGCGAGTAGCCCCGCCCACAAACTTTTAAAGAGCAGGGACGTCAATTTCCGTGTTTGAGACTCAGGCTCGGAAATCAAAGCGTTTCTGATGCTGCAACACTGAACTTTGATTGAATTATCAATTTTTTAAAAAAACAACAGCAAACAAATGTTTTTTTTTTATCATTATTTTCATTCTGCGGTTATTGTAAACGTCTTTGCTGAAAATGTTGTAGATGGTATTTTTATAAAAATAACTTTGATCTGTGACGCACTATTTTATCTTTAGAAACAAAGCTGATTGAACTGATTAATCCATAAATAGTAGTGGATGAAGTATTTGTGCTTAAAAGCCTCCAAAATGTTATTGATTAGTTTATAAAGACTGACTGAGGAGATTAAAACTACACATCGCTTAGATTTTGTATCATGTAGATGTTTGGGTTAACATTAAAAAAACCTTATATGTATGTACACATATATATGTAGATATGTATATATGTAAATTTATATATACCGTCTCCTAGGTCCCGCCCCTACTGGTTTTTTAAAATCTTGTTTCCCTGGTTATTTTTTCATTTTTGCAGTTCTTAAAATTTTAGAAAAAGAATCCAAGGATTTTGCCTCCTGTGTGTTTCCTTCACTCCCACTGCCTTACGAGTGCATGTAAAGGGTGTTATTTTGTCAATGGGCGTGGTTTTACTGGATGTACGATATTTTTTGTAAAATACGATAATTTTACGTCATTAGTACGATAATCCAGCACCTCCCACCTGGCAACGCTGGTTCCAGGTGTCACGCAGGCTGTATGTGGCACTCCCAACCTTATCAACTTGATAAAGACTATTCAGTATTCCCTCAAAGAACTTTGAGAACTAGCTGCCTTCAAGGCTTGAAAAAGCCTTTTGGTCATTTTTTTTTTCATTTTTTTATTTATTTTTTACATTGAGTGTGTTTGTGTCTTGAAGTTGGTTAAATTAGGTGATGCAGAGTGAAGCTTGGTAGCTGAAGGGACGTTACATAATGCCCTGCTTATGTTAATACATTTGATTGTGTTAATTAATCGATTTCCAATAAAGATTATTAAGAAATAAATGTTTCTGATTCATAAAGTTTAACACCAAAACACTTTCATTTATTATCATATTTTCTGCTCCTTAAAGCATGTGATAATGCTTAAAAATATGTTCATACGCTTTTGTTAACAATATTCCTTTTTTTCTGAAAATTACTTTTACTTTTTTTACTTGAAGTAGTTTTAAAATAGGTTACTTTTTACTTTTACTTAAGTAGAAAACTTGAGTTGATACTTCTACTTTTACTAAAGTAGTTTTTTAATTCGGTATTTATACTTCTACTTGAGTAGAAAATGTTGGTACTTTTGACACCTCTGCTGAAAACATAATCAGCTAATCTGCAGCTGGTACTGAGTAAGTTTAGTCAGTATCATTAAAATCTCACTGGTTTTAGAGATATTGCGGTCACAACAGCACGAGCGCGTCTGTGGAAAAATAATGATTATTAAATTATATTTTATGATACAACTTAACTTTTTTACTAGTAAACAGTTTTTAAGTTTTTTTTTAAATAATTTTAAGACTTCTGAAAACAAAAAAGTTTTACACAGACTTTCTTAAGAGGAGCTGGTACTTTCGTAAGGGTTACGTAATTTTCTGTCTTGACACAAATTGATCCAAACAATACTTCTTTGAGTAAAAGATAAAGCATGTCCACACGTATATTTGATCATAGATTTTTTATAGACATGTATTTGGAGGGACAACATAACACTTAGGGATCCCCTAGATGAAATAAAAAGCGACCAGTGAGGAGAGAGTTTTGGCGTTGCTGCAGAGGCTGCTGACCCCAGTTAGATGGATTTTTAGATTAAGTTTCCTTCCTCCTATCAATTACACAACCTGCTGAGCTGGTGAATGGTAGAACATCTCTGAGCGTGGGTGGAACTGTACAAAAATAAACCCAGGGCATTTTCTCTGAATAAAGAAGTTTTGTAACTCTGCAGACGGAAGCTTTAAAAATTATGATGTAATAACTTTTCTTTGAGACACAGATTCAAACAAACACATTTTTTCTCTCTTAGTCTTTTCAGCAAACCAGTTGTGCAATTCTCACCGTCGGCTATTAACCTGGAACATTAAACCCTAAACACACCTGGAGACTGTGAGAGTGCATGTTTCTATAAGAAACCTTCCAGATTCGACCCGACTGCATCCACACTCCACCAGCACCCGTAGCAGAGCTTAAAGACTAGATTTTGATGTGTAATAATTTTTGTCTTGCAGCATTAGGTAGCACAGTGGCCTCACAGCAAGAAGTTCATGGGTTCAAATCTTGGGTGGGACGAGGCTTGGAACACTGGTCTTTCTGTGTGGAGTTTGCATGTTCTCCTTGTGTATATGTGGGTTGTCTCCAGGTACTCCAGTTTCCTCCCACCCTCCAAAAACATGCATGTTAGGTTGATTAGCCATGACATGATTGCACGTAGGAATGAATGAGTGTGTGTTTGGTTGTATGTGTGTGGACCCGTGACAGACTGGCGACCTGTTCGGGTTGTACCCTGCCCCTCAACTCGGATCAGCCGGGATGGGCTCCAGCAACCCCGTAAGCGATAGAAGGTGACTGACTGACTAATTTTTGCATTGTAAAAATGAACATGGTACTTTATTTTAGCTTAGAAATTAAATATTTGCTAAAAAAAAAAAAAGAAAAGCTCAGAAATATTTTTATTCTATTTCATTTTTGACACTGTTAATCCCCCCCACCCTCCTCTCACCACCTGCTTGGTCCCGCCCCTTGAACACATGCATGGCACAGCTTAAATCTTGTTTGATGCAGCATATAAAGTCTGAAGCGCATCAGGTTAACATTTTTTTATTCCAAGCTAGGCGGGCCGGATTAAAATATTTAACGGACCGTAGTTTGCCCGTGCCTGATCTAAACACAATGAATTTCAAACATAATACTTTATAAAAATAATATGGATTCCTCAACGGGGAAATTTGTGTGCTTGCTTTACACCACAGCAGGCTGCAATGACAGAGCCAATGATGGGAGAAACAGGGGGTTAGGTGTCTTCTCCAAGGATTCTAGACAAGAAATCAGTAGGAATAAAACCTGCGAACTTCCGGTCAGAGGGCAAACGCTCTACCGCTGAGCTAAAGCCTCCCCATTTGCACTCAATTGGATACCATAAGATTATATATTTGTTAAACCTTACAAAGAATTCTTCTTCTTCTTCTTTCGGCATTTCCCTTTAGGGGTCGCCACAGCAAGTCAGTTTCTTCCATCTAATCCTATCTGCTGTATTCTCTTTGGTCACACCAACTATCTTACAAAGAATATTATAAAGTTTATTGCATTAACATTGAGACACGTGTCTTATTATCTTACTGTACTTTTCACCACAAAAAATACTGGTTTTCAAATTCCTTAATTTTACCAGAAATATCATTCTAACTGTAATCTGTATTCAGGCCTACAGTATTGATATGTTTCATGGTTCTATGGAACACAAGTAGACAGGAACATGGATACCAGTCTTTGGTTTCTGACAGCTCGGCGGCGTAAACTCTCAGAAGCCAAGTTTCTGACAGCTCATGCAACCGTCTCGTCAAAAACAGGTAATTGGTGCATATGATTGATCAATTATTAACTTGAATAACGTCTACCATCAGGCAAAGGGTTAGGATTAGAATGCGTCATAACGAAGCAACACTGACTGAGTAACAACAGACAATTTTTTCAATAGAAGTCTATGAGTGCTATTTTTTAGCCAGCAGCTACTTCCTATTTGGCATGCAGGCAGAAACAACTTGCTATGTCTAGTTTCTTTACACAGTCATTGGTACCAACAACGTTTCCAACACTTTCATCTTACATTGTGGGAATGTAGGTGAGGCAGAGAAGAAAATCCATGGCCAAGAACAATTTGCAGTTTCAGATTATTGAACTGGAGAGCTTGTCAAATGTACAGACATGCATGAAAAAAATAATAAAAAAAAAAAAACTTCAGATATGTTTATAATGAGAAAATTAAGTTTAAACATGGAGGAAACGTCCAAAAATTTCATTTTGCATCACAACGCTCTTCAACCAGACTTTGTCTTGTAGACCAAACCAGTCTGGTGTGTCTCACTGTGATCTGTGGAGGTGTGAATGCTGTATAAGCCCCTGTTTGGTGGAAACACTTTTCTATATCTGATTAAAAACAATGTAACATCCTCTGCTGCATGGTTGTTTGCTCAGTAAGGGTCGGACTAACGAACAGTTCAAACTAATAAAATACTCTCTTCACTTCTCGCTCTGTAAAACAATAAAGAAAGTTCTTATTTTAGCGTCCACCGTGTTTAAACAGGGAATTGTTCTGTTGCCTTCGATGACAATTAAAGGGCTTTTCCATAAAAACGACCAGGCTAGTAAAACTGTAATCTGGTCTTTCCAGCCAAAGCAAGCCGACATTATTTTACCACAAATAGACAAACAGCTTGTCACAGCAGGCAACATCTGTCTCCCTCTTCAACAAGCCGCTGTCTTGGCATCTTTTGTTATATAAAACCAAAGCAGGATTAAAACCAGGAGCAGATTTATCTGGAAGCAGTGTGTCATCAGCCCAAAACAAACGACTGGATGGATTTTTTTTTTCTTCCAGAGGGACAACGTGGTGGAAAAACAATTCATACAAATGTTTGACCCAGAAATGAGACGTTAAGAAAGAAAAGGGTGGAGTTTATGAGAATAAATATAGTTAAGACTTTGAGAACAAAGTTCAAAGTACAATCCTTCATACATGTGACGTTAAAAGGGAGGAATAGTTGGTTAATGAAGTTTAAAAAAATTACTAGTCCAAACCGTCTTATAATACTAATAATGACATGTCCTTAAAAAGTAGAAATTAAATCTCTATAAGTCTGCTTTAACGTCTGATTCACATAATAAATGATCTAAAAACCCTCATGAGATAAGCAGAGATGTTTTATGAGTCTGGAACTGTAAAGTTCAGTGTCACATATTCTAGATTCACTTCAACCTGAGACTGTAATCTAATGAAAACTGTGTCATTTGAAATGCCGAACATTGTGTTTTAGACTGTACAACAAAAAAGTACTTATTAAAAACCTGAAAAGCAAGTTTCAGGGATTTAAAAGGAAATCATACTTTGAGTGTTTCAACATTTTTTTGTCGACAAGCTCTAAACTAAATCTAAATAAGAAAAGTTTCTTTGAAAGACAGCGTAAGAAATGGACAGGTGAATTTTTGTGGCGTCCACAATAATTAGGATGTTGGCTTCACTATTAAACCTGCTGCAACAAAGACCCCGGCTAAGCAAAAGAGGAGGCAGTAATAAAATGTCATTTTTAAAGCCGTCATCCACTGAATATTTAGGATGCTTTATGGTATCTACTAAAACACTGAAGGAATTTGAATGAAACAACCCAAAGGCATTCAGTACTAACTATAGTTTAACTGTCCACGTCTTAAGAGTCACGCCACCAAGGTTACGTTTTCGTTTTGTCTTCTGAACTGCTTATCCCTGGTGGGCTCATAGCGGGTCTTGGAGCCTATCCCAGCTGATTTCAGGCAAGTGCCAGGATACACCCTAAACAGGTCACCAGTCTGTCACAAGGCCCCTCACACAGACACACACACATTCATTTCTAGAGTCTATTTCATAGCAGCCAATCAATCTAACCTGCATGTTTTTGGAGGGTGGGAGGAAACCGGACAAAACCCACACATACATGAGGAGAACATACAAACTCCACACAGAAAGACCAGTGTTTCAAGCCTTTTCTCCACTCAGACTCAAATCTTCAACCTTCTTGCTATGAGACTGCTGTGCTAACTCCCAGCCAACTTTGTCAATGAGATGTTTCAAGGCTGGAAAACTTCTCACAAAACATTTTATTGACTTTTCTCAGAAAAAATACCATTTTAGAAGTACAGTGTATAATCTTTAGTTTTATTCCGTTTTAAAGCATTTTATTCCAAAAATAGAAACATATCCTTCATGTTTTTGGCAGTCATGAGACATTAAACAGGCTCATAGAAATAAATTGTTGCTATTTTTTCATTTTCAAGCACGATAAAGTAAAATAATTAAGTTTAATCAAGATCTAAAACCAAAACAGAATTCAGAAAAAGTTACAAACCAGTTGGGTGAGTTTGAAAACAACACACGCCAGAAAACAGTTTCACCCCCGGGTGAACTGTATGTACATCCAATCAGCATGCAGAACACAAGGGGTAAATTAGGATGTGCCATACTACGCTTCTTCTTCTTTCATTATTTCCCTCCTGGGGGCGCCACAGCAAGTCAGTTTCTTCCATCTAACCCAATGCTTCTTAACCTTGTTGGAGGCACCGAACCCCACCAGTTTCATATGCTCATACACCGAACCCTTCTTTAGTAGCGTCACTAACGCCAACCCAACGTCACTGACCGACACCGCTGGTCAGACGGAGGGTTATTAAAGAAGTGGTTGTTAAATCCGACTGAGAAGGAGGTCTCAGTCTGCTGCTTATTCAGCGGGCCGGTAGGGAGTCTCACTCAGACACATATACAGCCCTCTCTAAGGGGTCTGATAGGGAGGTCTCACTCTGCTGCATAAACCAGCGACCTCAAAGCGGACCGGTAGGAAATCCCAGAGCAGGAAGCTTTCAATGACTATGCCCACTAACTGCAGACTAGACTGAGGGGCGGACCCCTGTGGCGGAGGCTCCATTGAACCCCTGAGACCGACTCACCGAACCCCTAAGTGAGTCGATGAACCACTGATCTCACCCTATCTCCTGCATCCTCTTCAGTCACACCAACTATCTTCATGTCTTCCTTCACTGTATCCATGAACCTCCTCTTTGGTGTTCCTCTAGGCCTCTTTCCTGGTGGTTCCAAACCCAGAATCTTTCTTCTGATGTACTCTCTCTCTCTCCTCTGCACATGTCCAAACCATATCAGTCTGGCCTCTCTGACTTTAAAACCTTTAACATGTGCTGTTCCTCTGATCCTGTCCATCCTGGTCACTCCTAAAGAGATCCTCAGCATCTCTCAAAGTGCTCTAGCTTAACATGAACAAATAATCTATGAATAAAAACAACAAATCAGTGACTCTATAAAATTAATAAAATGTATATTTAACATCAGAACCATGGTGGAATATTTGCATAACGATAAAATTTATTAACGTCTTTCGCAGGTCTGAAAACATAAAACTCAGAGTAGATTTAGATGAAGATGCTTAAGGGGGAAATTATTTATAGCATGTCAGATTTGTCCTTAATCTGTCATCAGTGCAGTTAATTTTAAAATGAGAAAAATCTGATCAGAAGGGAAAAATTTTCACAGGTGATTCAATCATGTTGCATTAAAATGACATCAGATTGTTTCAGGATACTATAGCTAAGGGGTGTCAAAATCCGGTCCTCGAGGGTCGGTGTCCTTAAGGTTTTCAATGTGTTCCTGGTTCAATACAGCTGATGCACATAAAGGGAAGTCGATAGCCAATAAAGTGTTATATAGAGAATATAACATTCTATACATTTAGCACAATTCTAAACCGCTTCTTCCAATGGAGCGATGCCAGAGACTATCCCCTCTATCAAACATAGGCAGGGTGCGCACAAAAAAGGTTACCTGTCTCACATCAGAGAATAACAGAGAGCGAAACTACTTATAAGTGGAACACCGTCATTTTGAGTGATCAGTGTTTAGGATTTCTTTCAAACCGAAATCCATTGCCTCCAATCAGCAACATTTTAGCTGATGTCCCGTAGGAGCTACGTAATTGATGAATCACTCAGGCCCTCACATTATTTTACTTTCAACTGGGGGCTACAAATAATCGTCTTATTTATTCATTTGTATGTACTTAATTTAGGTGTCTTCCCCAAGGATACCTAGACATGAGCTCAAAGGGATTTGATCCCACAATCTTCCGCTCCGAGGGCCAAGATTCTGACCACTGAGCTACCGGCTCCACCTCACAAATTATCTTCTTAAGGGTCGCATACATTACTGGGATCAGTTTGAGACCCTGGTTCAAGATGAATCCTATCTGCCGCATCATATAAACTTGTTGCAAAGTCAATGATGATTTCTCCTCATGCATGTAGTTCTAAAAAGTAAAATATCCCTGCTGTATTTTGGATTACTCATCATGCTGGATGACCAGGATATAATCTATATTTACTTTTCATGACATCAGTCCCTGCAGGCACGTTATCCACACAGACATCCCCTGTCATCATAATTATTCCGTTCTCCGAGGTGGGTGTCTCCTCAGAGCTTAATCCCTTATTTCCCTGATTTGATTTGAACTGGGGAGACAGGAAAACAACCAAGAGAAACACACTGAGAGGATGCCCCGCTGCACGTTTTATGCTATCATATGTCTCCAGACTTAATGAGTCTTTGTGTTATCGGGACCATCACGACTCTGTTTCCTGTCCGAAGGAGGTACAAACAAACACAGCGGCCACGCAGACAGAGAAGCAACAACAAAAATCACCAAAAGAAACTCAAAGCTGATGTTTGAAAAGTTTACCACCAGATTGAAGCACGCGTACAAAGTTTCAAGCAGTTTCAACCACATCTGCTTCGTACCACCAACAGACATGAGGGTTAAAAGACGACATGAGTTTAAAACCCAGAGGAAATGAGATGAAACCCAATCCTACTGACTGGCAAAGAGTCCACAGCTGTCCTCACACCTGCCACCATATTCTTTTAAATCCCATCATGCCGACAACATAAAGTGCTCCGCTATCTTCTGCCTGAAATGTGCATATTATTCCTTTTTATAAACAAGAATAAGGTGTGGAAAATATGCCTTCATAACAAACTTTATTCATAATGGATGGTTGAGGTCTAAGTGATAACTCTACAGTTGGTTTTGAATAACTGTGGGCAGTTTCAACAAAATCCCTTCAGTGTTTTGGAAGATATTCTTCTTCTTCTCCTTTCGGCATTTCCCTTCAAGGGTCTCCACAGCAAGTCAGTTTCTTCCATCTAACCCTATCTGCTGCATCCTCTTCGGTCACACCAACTATTTTCATGTCTTCCTTCACTGTATCCATGAACCTCCTCTTTGGTCTTCCTCTAGTCCTCTTTCCTGGTGGTTCCAAATCCAGCATCCTTCTTCTGATGTACTCTCTCTCTCCTCTGCACATGTCCAAACCATCTCAGTCTGGCCTCTCTGACTTTATCTGCAAAACCTCTAACATGTGCTGTTCCTCTGATCCTGTCCATCCTGGTCACTCCCAGAGAGATCCTCAGCATCTTCATCTCTGCTACCTCCATCTTTGTCTCCTGTATTTTTCCCAGTGCCACTGTCTCTAGACCAATCAGCATGGCCGGTCTCACCACGGTTTTCTACACTTTTCCTTTCATTTTATCTGAAACTCTTCTATCACACATCACACCTGATACTTTTCTTCACATGTTCCAGCCTGCCTGCACATGCTTTTTCACCTCTTTTCCACACTCTCCATTGCTCTGGACTGTTGATCAAAGTACTTAAAATCTTCCACCTTCTTTATGTCTTCTCCGTTTTCAAAAAAGTGTTACAGATGCACAGACGAATGGCCGCACAGACAGCCTAAGTACTTAAAAACCCCCCTAAAATCTTTAGGTGGAGCCAAAAAAAAAACATTTCCTGATTTAGAAACGGCCAGATAGAAAAAGTGAAGTGAAAGCAGTGAGGAGTGTGTCCTCACCATTTGCAGGATTTCCTCAACACTCCATCCTGATAAAGATATCAAGACAGGAAGGATTTATGAAAGCGTAAAAGACTTAAAGGCTGCATCAGAGAGGCTGATTTGGAGAAAAAACAGTATGGAAGCTAGAAATTAATCATTTCATCCAGAAATGCTCTTAGACTTGTGATTCATGCACCACTTTGTCCCGATTTATGTTCCTCTTTATTCTGCAGCTTGTGATTGTTCTGCTTCTTTCTCTGTGATTTACGAAGTTAAAACTTGGTCTAAATCCTTAGATCTGCTATAAAACACATCGGCTAAACAGTAAAAAAAGACACCGTACATAAAAATTATTTCATGGCCTTCAAAGTATAAAACACTCCACATACCACGTGCCAGACCCTGAACGCCTTAAAAGCCTTTCGGGTTTAAAAAAAAAGCATAATTCACAAACTGTAGTAAACTATATTTCAGCCAGTAAAATTTATGAAATATTTCCAAATGGTCTGTTTGTTTTCTTCCAGGGCATTCCAGTAGCTGTTATGTTTAAACCATTTGACCATTCACATTCCAGCCAGTATTTGTTGCCAGTTGGGCTAAAATCATCCTTGAAAGTCTGTTCAGCTGGACGGCAAGTAAACTTTTACTTCGATCAGATTTTGAGCTGGTTATCCACAGCCTTCTTACAAGTCACCCTAAGCTGCCATTTTCAGACTTGCTCATTATAAATTTACAAAACAGGACAGCTAAACTAGCATACATAGTCCAGCAGCGGGTTATAAAAAAGTTTTGTTGCGCTAGAACAAGCTTTGGCCAAACTACGGCCAGCTGGCCACATGCAACTTGTTAAACGTTTTAATCCGGCCCACTGAACTTGAAAAATTGAATAAACAAACCTTGTTAGTGATTTATTTCCCCTGCAATTCTGATGTTTCCTCACTAGATGGCGCACTGTATGCTATGGAAAGCCATCGGGCCCAATACACGCACATAAACAAACGTGATAGATGTGAAAACAAGCAAAATGTTACATCAAGCGCTTAGATTTCAAACCTAGCGCCGCTAGATTTGAAATTTAACGCTCTTGATGTAACATTTAGTGTGCTTGTTTAAAATCTAGTGCGGTCTAATCTAGTGGTTACCAAAGCAAGCCATCCATCTGATCCTGTTCCGGCCCCTTTGTCAAATGTTAGAACTCAATGTGGCCCGTGAATCAAAGTCTTCCCACCACTGGGCTAGAACCTTTTTTTCTTTTAAATCAGCAATTGACAACTGATGACAACAAATGTAATTGGTGTCTGATTTACTGTGAAGGTCATTCCCAAACCCATTTTTAAAGATGATGAACAAAGTAAAGAAATGCGAGCAGCATGGTACAGGACAGGAGTGCAAGGTTGTAGAAAAATTCAGCAGAAATACGACAGAAAAGAACAAAATGTTTTTGTTTTCATTTAGTCATCTGAACCACTTATCCCTAACGAGCTTGTGGCGAGTGCCAGAGCCTATCCCTGCCAATTTCAGGCGAGAGACAGGGTTCACTCCGAACAGGTTACCAGTCTGTTGCGGGGTCACACACACAGACAAGTATCCTCACACACACCCAATCCTCGGGTCAATTCTGTAGCGTCCAGTTAACCTAACATGCATAATTTTGGAGGGTGGAAGGAAACTAGAGAAAACCTACACATACACAGGGAGAACATGCAAACTCTACAATGAAATACCAGCGATTCAAACCTCACGTTTCCTTCGAGACTTCAACCCCCAACCTTCTTGCTCTGAGGCCACTGTGATAACCACTGCAGAGCCTGATAAATTTTTTTCTGAAATATAACCCAAGTTTTTGAGATCTATATGGTTGGTTTTAAGTCACAGATTGTTTGCACAATTGTAGACTTTTTTACCAATCAATTGTTTATTGGAAAGAGAATATTGTCGGAAATTGCGACGTGGTAGCACAGTGGCCTCACAGCAAGAAGGTTGTGGGTTCAAGTCCTGAGTAGGAACGAGGTTTGGAACACTGGCCTTTCTGTGTGGAGTTTGCATCTCCTTCCCATGTCTGCGTGGGTTTCCTCCCACCCTCCAAAAACATGCATGTTAGTTTGATTGGCCGGTGGCAAGATTGCCCCTATGAATGTGTCTGTGTGTATGTGTGTATGGTTTAATGTGTGTGGCCCAGCGACAGACTGGCGACCTGTTCGGGGTGTACCATGCCCCTCGCCTTGAATCAGCCGCGATGGGCTCCGGCACCCTCTGCAACCCCGGAAGGGATAGACTGTTAAGAAGGTGACTGACTGACTGACTGACAGACTCAAATTGAAATAAAAATAATTTTATTAAGGACGGAACGGTGGCGCAGTGGGTAGCACAGTGGCCTCACAGCAAGAAGGATGTGGGTTCAAGTCCTGGGTGGGGACGAGGCTTGGATAACTGGCCTTTCTGTGTGGAGTTTGCATGTTCTCCCCATGTCTGCGTGGGTTTTCTCCCGGTAATCCGGTTTCCTCCCACCCCTCCAAAAACATGCAAGTTAGTTTGATTGGCCAGTAACAAGATTGCCCCTAGTGAGTAAGTGTGTGTGGCCATGTGACAGACTGGTGACCTGTTTGAGGTGTACCCTGCCCCTCGCCTTAAATCAGCCGAGATAGGCTCCGGAACCCCTGCAGTAGGAAGGTGACAAATTTTCTTAAAAATCTACTCCAAATGCGTCGTTCCACACATTCAGCCTCTTTATTTGCTTGCTCATCATCAGCTTCAGGCTGTGACCCAACATCTCCTGCAGCTGAGCTCAGCTCTGTACAGCACAGCACAAAACCAGACCGCTTATAGAAGCCAGAAAAGCTAAAGTCAGACGGAGGACTGATCGCTTTAATTACCAGAAAAGTCCTTCATCTGACCTGCTTCAGGAGACAGAATCTCTACAAGAAATAAACTTTTTTTTGTTATAAAACTACTACAAGAATGCATAAGACACAATAGACTTCCTCCACACCTGGTCAGTGTCAAACAGGAACTCTGACCATATGCCTCCTCATTTACACTCGCTCTGTGGACCAGTCAGAAAACACACGCTGCAGGAAATGATCACATTCAAAGCTCCTCATATAGAATAATACAAAATAGAGGAAATGACAACCATACGAGCCAGATGATCAAATTCAGACTATTAAAGGGTGTACAGAGGATGTCCTAGTGCTGACAGACCAGAAACGATTTGTAAAGACAGGACGAGGGGGTTTAAAATAACATCAACTTTTTGGAGGTTTTGACCATGTCTGAAGGTTATTTCACTTCTAAAACATTCTTCAAGTGTTTTAGATTTTAATGCCTGTTTGAGTCATTTGCGAGCCGTCCAGTAGTTTTATCTTGACAGGAACTCAACTGATAAAATGATTATCATAAAAATCTGATTTCAGGAATTCAAAACATCTGAGATACAGAATAATGCAGATGAACCCATTCAATGATCTTGATTAGGATTAATTTTCATAATAACTGGAACACACTGTATGTAAAAGAGGAATTCAAAGTTTCAAAAACAGAAATGAAACTGAATAAATATACTTTTTAAGTATTCTTTTGGCCTAATTTTGAATTTCTTGGCAACAAAAAATACGTTGTTTATTTATATATGCAATTTAATAAGGATTATATCCCATAAAAAAATCACAACATCTTCTCTACTTCTTGCTCTTTTCTTCTTTTACACCTCCAGCTGAAAAGAATCCCCATTTTTAAAAATGGATTGGTTGACAGGCTATGGACCAATAGTTTTTGTTCACCATACAAAACCAAAAAATGAGCTTGATTTCTTTTAATGTCCCAAAGAATTAAAAGTTTTTGTAAATAAGCAAGAGTCCAACCTGTGAGGACCAATTTAAATCACATTACAAATAATAAAAAAAAAATCATCCATAGGACCTTTAATTTAAATCATGACATCTGATCAGTAACTTCTTGTGTGATGAATCTAAAAGTTTTTCTAAGAGTTCCTCTGCTTGTAGATTTCACATGTTTCCTCTTCTAAATGCTGTCAAAGAGGAAACTCAAAGTTTCAAATCAACCTGCAAGAAAAGAGGGTTAGTTTTTATTTTTACCTGTTGATCTTCAGGGCGAAAGCTCTCCGATCTGAGCTGCTTAGAGAAGCCATGTGTGTGTGTGTGAGTGTGTGTGATCCCTGGTTTGATGTCCTCTGTCTCTCTCTCCTACACCTTGCTACTTCTTTCCTGTCACAGCACTGCTCATGTTGGCTGATCTGGGTGTAAACTTCCGCATCCCTCAGACATGTGGACGAGACGTGTGCGTGTGCACTGCGCACCCTCTCTGCAGACATCAGCAATGACCAAGCAGCCAAACATGATCAGTTCTGAAAAGAAACTGATGCACCCTGCTGTACAGAGTTTAAATCAGAAACACACTAGTGGACGATCAGGATTTACAATCCCAGACGTTGCAGTGATTTATTAATAATTCTGCAAAATGATGACAGGATGCTGCCATCTAGTGGCTCTGCTTGATTTCATTTTACTGCAGCAACTAGGTCAGGGGTACCAGTGGTCTTACAAACAGAAGATGGGGGTCTGAGTCCTGCGGTGTAACTCTCCAGACCTTTGTGGCAACCATTTATGTAAAACATAATTTCAAAAATGGAATGCCCCCTGTGGGTCAGGGACCGGGTCTTGCCCCAAGTGGAGGAGTTTAAGTATGTCGGAGTCTTGTTCAGGAGTGGGGGAAGGATGGAGCGGGAGATCGACAGGCGGATCGGTGCGGCGTCAGCAATAACTAGGACGCTGCATCGGTCCGTCGTGGTAAAGAGAGAACTGAGCCGAAAAGCAAAGCTCTCAATTTACAAGTCGATCTACGTTCCAACCCTCACCTATGGTCACCAGCTGTGGGTAGTGACTGAAAGAATGAGACTGCAGATACAAGCGGCCGAAATGAGCTTCCTCCGCAGGGTGGCTGTGCGCTCACTCAGAGATCAGGCGAGGAGCTCGGTGTTGAGCCGCTCCTCCTCCAGATGGAGAGAAGCCAGATGGGGTGGTTCGGGCATCTGGTCAGGATGCCCCCTGAGCGCCTTGCTGGTGAGGTGTTTTGGGCACATCCCACCGGGAGGAGACCAAGGGGCAGACCCCGGATTTGCTGGTAAGACTATGTCTCACAGCTGGCAGGGGAACGACTTGGGATCCTTCTGGGGGAGCTGGAGGATGCAGCCGGGGTGATAGAAGCCTGGGCTTCCCGTCTAAGGCTGTTGCCCCCGTCCATATGTTGTCTGTCTATATGTGATGCTCTGTGACAGACTGGTGACCTGTTCTGGTTGTACCCTGCCTCTCACCTGTAATCAGCACAGATAGGCTCCAGCATTGTTTGTGACCCAAACTGTCTCAGGTATTGAAGGCATTAGCTTATGCATTGCAATATGTGATGTGATAAGCGTCCGTCTGCCATGTTTGTAGTAACGTTACAGATATTAGGAAAATAAAGTAGTGTTACTATGATTTGTTTAAATAAAAAAGCATAAACCACCGACAGAATGTCCTTTAGGCTCATTCTGTCAGTTACTGTGGTAACTGTGCAGGGAGTGGAGGAGAGAGGGTTACAAAATGAGACGCTGATTGGTTCAGAGGAGGAGTGGGAGGTGCTTTAACCACACTGTTCTCCCTTGCTGCAGATTTACCAACAGCAGATTTTAAAATAGCTTCTTCGCTGGTTAGACTAGTGGATTTTTTTCTTTTACTTACAGTATATAGTTGTTCTCAGTGTATGTTGTGCAATAAGGTATGGAAGCGCAGAGTCGCCATCCTTAAAAGTATTATGTATCATGTTTAAACATGAAACATATATGGAAGGCAAAACGGGTTCGGGTGCATTACATATGCCATGTCCCACCAGAAAGGGACGATTAGTTAAATTTAAAAAGTATTGGTACACTATAGCCTGAGAGAACCCGGATGCTGCGAGGTCAGACTGTTTCCACTGTGTGAAAGAAACAGTCAGGCATAGCAGGCTAGCAAAATGCTCAGTCCTTCAGAACTTCAAACTTGAGCATATTAAAACAAGTCAAACTGATTTTATGAAATTTTACAAAGTGTTAATAATTTCCACTGATATTTTACATATCTCTATAAGGGTTTATACATTATGGAAATCTGCATGATGATAGTATATATGTACAAATTTAAATGTGTGATTCCAAGGTTTAACATCAAGAAGTCTAAAAAAACACTGCAAAATGTTTAATTATAGTTTTCAAATTAAATAAAATTATTGTTGGATTTTTGTTTTAAAAAGTGGAACCTTGTATGTGCAATTATGCCTCCATCTAGTGGTTAATTTTCAACACTGCACACAAATTTTCCCAAATATTCTGATTGTTTTACTTTTAAAAAGCGTTACTTTTTTTAAAAGAGTCTCATAAAGAAAAAAAAACTACACAATAATCTCACTTCTGATATTTAATTAATGATTTATTCCTATTTTGCTTGCATTCTAAAATCCCACGAGCAAAGCGGAACCTTGATTCCGTTTCCACACGGTCTATTTTCCGGGAACACAGGAAGTATTTTTAAAATTAATTTTAATAGAAGCTTAATTTAATCCTGTTTCATGGTGATTACGTGGTAATTAAGAAGGTAAGCTGGTTAAATGTTCATATTTATCTTTAAACTGCACATTTTCATTAGCAAACTGGTTTAGAAGTTGAATTAAACTGAATTTTAATGTCATAATTAATATTATTTTTAGTTTTGATAAACATGGATGAAGATGATGAGTGTCCTGATTTGGTTCCAATCAGCGGTCAGTCGGTACAACAGATCCCTGTCACCATCATTACAGGATATCTGGGTAAAATGATCCCAAACTAAGCTGGTTATGTTCTGAATCTATTAAAAACTGTGATCATCGTTTTTACAGGAGCTGGAAAAACAACTCTTTTAAACTACATTTTAACAGAACAACACAACAAGCGGATTGCTGTCATTCTCAATGAGTTTGGAGAAGGTGAGGTTATTAAAAAAAGAGGGATTATTTGTGTGAATCCGAGCAGAAGAGTTATTAAAACATGTTTGATTTATTCTGATGTATTTTCTTCTTTTCTAAAGGTAGTGCTCTGGAGAAATCCCTGGCAGTGAGTCAATCAGGACAGCTTTATGAGGAGTGGTTGGAGCTGAGGAACGGCTGCCTGTGCTGTTCTGTCAAGTAAGTTCAGAAACAAACTGTGTGAGACATAATTATTCACTAGTACTGCAATGAATTCATCTGTTTTACATGTTAAGTTAATCATTTAATGAGATAGAATGAGCAGTAGTAGAGCTGTTGCTCCCCCGGTCGAGAAAAGCCAGATGGGGTGGTTTGGGTGTCAGGTTAACATGCCTTCCTCGCTAGTGAGGTTTTCCAGGCAGGCCCCAATGGGACGAAACTCAGAGGCAGACCCAGGGTACTCTGGTTTCCTCCCACTGTTCAAAACAATGTGTTTTAGTTTGATTGGGAAAGTGTTTTGGACGGGATGGCGATCTGGCTGCGACATTGGCCCCCCCACTGATCGCTTGGGTAAGTCGGCTGATCTGGCTGGCTAGGCGGGTGTCCCCTTTCTCCCTCACCGGTCTATGTCTGTCCCTCCCGAAGCTATGCGCTCGGTGGCAGTGGACAATGTCCTCCGGCGGCGGACGACCATCCATCTGTACACCAGTAGCTGCGCTCCCCTGCTAGAACCTCCAAACAAGCTCAGAGAAAGATTGTTTGTGTAAACGGCTGTCTGTATGTGTGGCCCTGCAGCAGACTAGTGACCTGTTTGGGGTGTATCCTGCCTCTCACCTGAAATGAGCTGGGATAGGCTCCGGCAACCCCCGTTAATCCATTAAGGACAACGGTACAGAATCCCAAACAAAACTACTGATAAAACTAACAAATGATGGTAACTGTTAGAGCTGCAGGTAGTTCATCCCCAAAAGCCTGACAAACCAATACAAAAACTCTTTTTATCTCTGCTTATCGACATATTCTTGTTTCTTCAAATTTCGTTCCTGTTTTTTTTTTTTTTTAGGGACAATGGTCTTAAAGCCATTGAAAACTTGATGGAGAAAAAAGGAAAGTTTGACTACATCCTGCTGGAAACCACAGGACTCGCTGATCCAGGTGAGGAGTTTCCTTTAGTACCGTTTAATGACATTTACTTCGCCCACCGTGGGTTTTTTTTCTTGTTTTTTGTTTGCTGAACCACCTTCTGACTTCTCATTTTTCTAATATGGAGCAGCACTGATATTTATGTTTTAAACTGCACTATTAAGACCTTTGTGTAGGTTTAATATAAACCCTTTTATTTTTGCAGGATCTGTAGCCTCGATGTTCTGGGTGGACGCTGAGCTCGGCAGTGATATTTATCTGGACGGTGAGACCTCCAATATTTTACTTAATTTCAGACTTTCGTTTCATCTTCTGAACTGCGTATTTCCTAACAGAGTCGCACGATGTGCCGGAGTCTATCCCTGCTGATTTCAGGCTTTTCTGAGCAAAAATGTCCAAAACAGGCATTTAATATTAAATTGATTCTAAAATGATCATTATGAACGAACACAAAATTAATACAAGCATATATTTTTATGATACAATATGTTAGGTTTTTTTTATCTTATCATACTATATTACTGTATTTATTCCTCATGGGGAAATCACTGTGCTGCAATGCACCGCAGTAGGCAACCAATGACGGCGCCAATGGTGGGAGAAACTGGGGGGGTTAGGTGTCTTCTCCAAGGACAGACACCTGCTCCTGTTCATGCATGTAAACACAAAGTTTTGGAACATCATTGGATAAGAGTTATGAAATGATAGTGATTTATAAAGCCTGATTTCAGACCACGATGTTGCAGCTATCATCAATCAGTTTGGTTTACCGCAGGTATACTCGGTATAATAATATTTTCATCATGGTGACTCCTTACAAGAGCACAATAATGGAGACTGCAACAGCTTATAAATGATTAAACTGTGTGATAATAAACTGAAAATGAATTGTTTCTATTGACATGTTCTAAAAGATAATTTAATAAGTCATTTGGTGCAAATAGTGCTTTTATTGAGCTGTACTTCTTCCTGCAGGCATCGTCACTGTTATAGATGCAAAGTATGGTCAAAAGGTACGTCAGAAATGTTTATACCATTACCAGGTTCATCAAGTTTAAGAGAATAAGCCCACACCATGATACTCCCTCCACCATGCCACATATTCAGTACATGCATTGCTGTTGTTGTAATTGCAGGTAAGAGCTGCTTTCTAGGCCCCAAAGTAAAAAAGAAAAAATAACACTCCTGACTTCTGAAGTAAATTTTGTGTTCTGACTTGTAATAAGCTACTATGCAATATGGGCTTAAAATCGGTTACATTTTGTGAAAGATTATTTGTAATGTAACCAATTACATTTCTTTGGTCAGATACACAACACGATTTTCTCCTGTTGATTAAGCAAAAAATCCACAAAAATCAGTCGTGAAATCAATATTAAACATATTTAATCAACAAAATATTTTCATTTGATTTCAAATGAAAGAGGCACAGATTAGAAGGTAAAAAAGTGTGGATAATTTAGATTTACTAATCTCAGATTTTAGACGGTTATCATGTTCATATGTGCAAAAAAAAAGCTATTCTTTGGTATAGAAATAGTTCCTTGATAATTTTTTTTGGCTTCTTATGTCTTCCTTTTGTTCTTACTTCACAGCAACTATCAGAAAAGAAACCAGATGGACTCGTCAATGAAGCAGCAAGGTAATTTTTAAAAAATGTCTCCACTTTGTGAGACATTGAAAGGTAATAATAATATTTTCTTGAGTAGCAGTTAGCAGGTGTGGGAGTTACGGTCGGACTGCCATTTGTCCATGTTTACCTCTTTCAGCAGATGCGCAGTGAAGGGATGTGGTGAAGAAATCACAACCTTTTGGATTCTTTGTTTGTCTTCTCACCTCCAAACTAAACATTTAATCTTCCATTTGACTTCTTTTTTTTTTTTTCTCTCGGCCACCCATAAAGACTCATCCAGCATTTCCAGGTTAATTTAAGTTAATTTTATGTGTTTTCAGGCAGATTGCTGTTGCTGATTTGACCATAATCAACAAGACTGACCTGGCGAGTGAAGAAGAGTTGCATCAACTCAGAGACACAGTCAGGTGAATAAATCTCATCCGATTTCTGATGTATTTTAAAGACTGATTTTAATCTAAGATTGAGTTTTAATTCAAACTTTCCATCATTTCAGGTCTATAAATGGTCTAGTGAAGATTCTGGAAACCCAAAGATCAAAGTAGGTTTCTAAACTAATAAAGGTTAGGGTTAAGAAACCTTCCTGCTGAGTTTAGCGCAGCTCCTTCTAGATCTTTGTATCAAAGAGGAAGAAGTTTAGCTTCAGACGAGCACATGAACAAACATTAAGCAGGTCTGAGTAAACAGGTGTCCAGTTACCAGCAAGGTTTCGCTCTCTGACCTCTAACTTAAGGCTGACGTGTGTGTATGTGTGAGAGAAAACGGGGTGTTGCTGTGCGGTGCATTTGGGGAACAAAACTGTATGTAAAAGAACTGGGTGTGTTTGGACTCTGCGGCGCCCCCCTGCAGGGCTCAGACCAACCCAGGCAGATGAAAGACCAGCGAGGGGTTAATTAGAAAAACATGCAAAAACATTTAGTTTGAGATCAATTCTGGAGCCTTTAGCTGCAATCCAGTAGGATTGAAATAGAAAATATTATAGGTCATTTTTGAAATGTAATCTTTGAAAACTTTGTTTTTTACTCTATGGACCATGAGTCTGCATTAAAGATTGTTTGTCCGTCTGTCTGTCTGTCTCTATCTAATTCTTCTTCTATGACAGGGTGGACCTCGCTGATGTTCTGGATCTTCATTCTTTTGACAGCACAGATGGAGAAAAGTGAGTGTTTTCAAATCATCAAAGATCTGCTGCTGGGACGATCCATCTCCTGGCTTCAGAGAAATGTTTATCACTATTACATACAATAGAACTCGTCATGCTGGAAGCTTATTTCCACTCATCCACAAACATCCCACACCCAAATTTGATTGTTTTTAGTTACCTTTTATTGTTATTCACTGACAATGTTTTGTTCTATTAAGTGGTTTTATTTCTATTTTGTTTTTTTCAGGTATTTTATTTCTGTGCTTAAGTGTGTTCGTCTCCTCTTTCTCAGACTTGGGTTCTGTTAATACTGACTGTGCTATGTGTTCTTTGCAACCATTTCGTTCCAGTGTGGGGTTTTAAAACTGCGAATGAACTTAACTGAACTTATATCAACATTATATATAATAATAATACATACTTTATTCATCCCTCACCAAGGAAATTTGTGTGCTGCATTACAGCGCAGCAGGCTGCCATGAGGGCACCAATGGTGGGAGAAACGAAGGGTGTAGGTGTCTTCTCCTAGGACTTTAGACGTGAACTCAGTGGGAATCCAACTTGCGAACTTTCGGTTAGGTGCATACGGTCATACGTGCATGGACGGGTGGACAATTTCATTAGGTCCAGTACGCAAAGGAGCACCTGTTGTACCCTAATTTCTACCCGCCTTGCTGGATGGCTAAAGAAGGCGTACACGGTCAAATAACATACATATCCAGATGTGGTGATGACTTTGTCACAGTGACTTTATGTTCATGTTTGTATGAGTTTGGGTCTTTTCCCAAAGCTGGTTTCAAACTCCAAAAAATGTGATTCCCAGTATTCCTAATGTAATCCCTGCTCATTTTGTTATCTCTATGAACATCTTTTACATTAGATTAAAAAATCCTAATCTCATGTTTAAAATACCCCAAATGTGATCAAGATTTTGCAGCATGATTACAGCTGCTATTTTAGAATAAAAAAAACCTGAGCTTTTAAAAATAGGAAGGGTTTAATTTACTGGAATATAAACTAAATGTAACAATTTTAGTGATTTTAAACCCAAGTTTTGTCTTCTAAGATGCTTTGAATGACTCATCGTCATTCAAAGACACTTTTTTGACACATCTTTAGGTGGCGTTAATTAAAATGTGTTTTATCTAATTTATAATCTCAAATATATGAGAAGTCCATTTAAAACTCATTTAAAGAAAAATGATCAAATAGGAGTGCAGGAAAGTAAAATTACTCAGTACCTACTATACAAACATACAGTGGTGGTCAAAAGTTTACATACACTTGTAAAGAACATAATGTCATGGCTGTCTTGAGTTTCCAGTTATTTCAACAACTCTGATTTTTCTCTGATATAGTGATTGGAACAGATCCTTCTTTGTCACAAAAAACATTCATGAAGTTTGATTCTTTTATGACTTTATTATGGGTAAACTGAAAATGTGACGAAATCAGCTGGGTCAAAAATATACATACAGCAATGCTAATATTTGGTTACATGTCCTTTGGCCATTTTTACTTCAATTAGGCGCTTTTGGTAGCCATCCACAAGCTTCTGGCAAGTTTCTGGTTGAATCTTTGACCACTCCTCTTGACAGAATTGGTGCAGTTCAGTTAAATTTGTTGGCTTTCTGACATGGACTTGTTTCTTCAGCATTATCCACATGTTCTCAATGGGATTTAAGTCAGGACTTTGGGAAGGCCATTCTAAAACCTTAATTCTGGCCTGATTTAGCCATTCCATTACCACTTTTGATGTGTGTTTGGGGTCATTGTCCTGTTGGAACACCCAACTGCGCCCAAGACCCAACCTTCGGGCTGATGACTTCAGGTTTTCTTGAAGAATTTGAAGGTAATCCTCCTTCTTCATTGTCCCATTGACTCTCTGTAAAGCACCAGTTCCATTGGCAGCAAAACAGGCCCACAGCATAATACTACCACCACCGTGCTTGATGGTAGGCATGGTGTTCTTGGGGTTAAGGCCTCACCTTTTCTCCTCCAAACAAACAGCTCAATTTTTGTTTCATCTGACCACAGAACTTTCCTCCAGAAGGTCTTATCTTTGTCCATGTGATCAGCAGCAAACTTTAGTCGAGCCTTAAGGTGCCGCTTTTGGAGCAAGGGCTTCCTTCTTGCACGGCAACCTCTCAGTCCATGGCGATGCAAAACACGCTTGACTGTGGACACTGACACCTGTGTTCCAGCAGCTTCTAATTCTTGGCAGATCTGCTTTTTGGTGCTCCTGGGTTGACTCTTCACCCTCCTGACCAGTTTTCTCTCAGCAGCAGGTGACAGCTTGCATTTTCTTCCTGATCGTGGCAGTGACAAAACAGTGCCATGCACTTTATACTTACAAACAATTGTTTGCACTGTTGCTCTTGGAACCTGCAGCTGCTTTGAAATGGCTCCAAGTGACTTTCCTGACTTGTTCAAGTCAATGATTCTCTTTTTCAAATCTGTGCTGAGCTCCTTTGACTTTCCCATTGTAGCGTTTGTGGGTGTTTTTATCCAATGAGCCCTTTTTAAATGGCCTCAGAGAATTCACCAGCTGTAGTCACTCATAATCACTCACAAGAAGTTAAGAGGTCATGCTATGAAGCTCATGTCATTGACACAACTTTCTAAGTCTCCAAAATTGCTCATTAATGTTGCTGTATGTATATTTTTGACCCAGCTGATTTCGTCACATTTTCAGTTTACCCATAATAAAGTCATAAAAGAATCAAACTTCATGAATGTTTTTTGTGACAAAGAAGGATCTGTTCCAATCACTATATCAGAGAAAAATCAGAGTTGTTGAAATAACTGGAAACTCAAGACAGCCATGACATTATGTTCTTTACAAGTGTATGTAAACTTTTGACCACCACTGTATAAACTACTCATATATTTTTATAAATATAAACCTAAGGACTCACCTCCATCTGTCTACCGCTAAGACCAAGTCAACTACATCAAGTTAATTATAATGAAAATCTAGAGTACTCTACAACTCATTAACAGACTGGTCTATAGAGTGATTTCTGCTCCCACCATGTTAAACCTCTGTGTGTTTCTCTACCAGCTGTGGAGGATTAAATGTGTGTGTGTGTGTGTGTGTGTGTGTGTGTGTGTGTCCCTCATACTCCTGAGGTGTTCTCCTCGTTCCTTTTGCCCCCTCCTCGGTGTCCCACGCTGGCTGTTTGAAGCAGCTCCCCCACTTTTCAGCCTGTGTGGCACCAGCCCGACCAGCTGGACATTTAGCCCCCCTGTGAGCACAGGAGGAGCGGGGGGATTTCAGACGAGGACTCCCCAAAGTTCTTCTTTAGGGTTTAATAATTGTTTCTAAAGTAAATCTAAGAAAAAATATGGAGATAAAATGATTAGATGAGCAAACTTTGAGGCTACGATAGGTCTATTTTAAGATCGGATATTTAAAACTAGATGTCGTTATCCCTGAATTTGCACCAGTGATCCACTGGGTAAATGAGTTTTCAAGTGGGTGGCCTGCTAAGGTGTTTCGCTGATAAGACCACAACACTCCTTGAGGGTCCAGCTGTGAATACTAGTATGAAATTATTCAGTGAATCCAAATATTTGGAGGACCAGGGCAAGTCTTTCCTCTTAATCCACAACCAACCACTGAATTTCTCAGCAGCCCTGAAAGGTCTTTGACTGCCTGCCTGTGAGCCTCACACTCCTCCTTGAGTAGTCTAGATGTTGATATGGCTACAAATCCTCTTTATGTTACTTACACTGGGTATACGTCCACACTCCAGGCTTGCTCTCTGATGTACCTCAGTAGCTCCATCTCATAGGCCTCCTCTACTGCCACAATGTAAACAAGTTTAAGCAAGAATGACCACAGTACAATACTTGGTCGCAAGTTGATGGCTGTGATTTCTAGTGGAAAGCAAAGGACCTCATTTATCAAGCATGCGTGCCTCTACTCAAATCAAGCAATTACTGAAAGTGGCAGAGTGTGTGGACTGTTGCGTAGCTTTTAGCCAACTCAGAAGATGCTGAACGCAAACTTAACAAGAGGCTGGGACGAAGACGACATGTGTGGATGCAACCTGAAGGGAACTGAGGAGAGTGAAACAATTCAAATACACACATGAATGCCTGTCCAGAAAAATTGGACCGCATCACAGAAAAGCTGGTTACTTAAGATGCATGCATGATGTCAAATCATCACGTTTTGAAACCGTGGGCCATCGTACATCCACTTTTATGCACTTCTTTTTCACATCCTAAACATCTAGTTTTACTAACATCCATCTGTCCGTCCACCTTTTATTTGTGTCATATTTCTTTTTTAAATGGGCTAAAAATAAGTTGAATGTTTCTTTTTTTTTTCAGGTTTGCTGAGAAGCTTCAGCTTGTAAAACCCTCTGCATCACATCTGGATAAGGTTTGCATATTTATTTCCCTTCACATTGTTTCCTGCAGTATGGATGTAGGGGTGGGAGGGTGAATCTCCTGAGGCTTTTTCCTCCTGTGTCTCCCCCAGGCTGTGACACGGTGGTGAAAAATTCCCCCAAACTCTTCTGTTCCTCTTCACACCTCCTGCGTTCCATGTTTTTCCTTCTTTATTAAAACCACAGCAGAGGTTTTATTCTTATTTGTTTATGTTGTCATGTTTTGACTCGAGTTTAGTTTTAATCTGGTTAGTTTCACATCTTTTGATCCGTCCCGATGAGGAGAAAAGAGGTTAAAGCTCTCATTGTCTTGGTCTGTGTTTTTATCACAGGATGAGGAGGGATGGGGTAGATTCTGGGGGGTAAATAGCTGCATTGTTGTCTGTTTTTTCTCAGATTCTCTTTCCCGCATGAAGCTCCACCGCCCTCACCTCACTCTTTTCATGTAAATGTTTGTCTGTTGTTATACCAAATGACAAGGAAGTGTGTGACCTTAACACTTCAACACAAGTTCCCCCTCCCCTCCCATAAATCTGCCGAGTGCCCCTTTTCTAACATGGCGAGAAATAAAAAGAAAGAAAATTTGAAAAGACTACGTGTGCTTTTTTTATTTGTTTTTCGACAAATTTATTAGCTAAATTTAAAAAAAAAGATGATTATTTTTGTTTCAATAAAATAATAAGTGATATTTTTGTTTTGTGTGTTTTGTAGAGTATTGTAACAGTGACCTTTGAGGTGGCCGGAGATCTCTCAGAAGAGGCTTTAAACACCTTCGTCCAGGTAAAGATGTTCTAAGTTATTATTTATAAAAACAGAGATGAAGATGCTGAGGATCTCTCTGGGAGTGACCAGGATGGACAGGATCAGGGGAACAGCACATGTTAGAGGTTTTAAAGTCAGAGAGACCAGACTGAGATGGTTTGGACATGTGCAGAGGACAGAGAGAGAGTACATCAGAAGAAGGATGCTGGGTTTGGAACCACCAGGAAAGAGGACTAGAGGAAGACCAAAGAGGAGGTTCATGGATACAGTGAAGGAAGACATGAAGATAGTTGGCATGACCGAAGAGGATGCAGGACATAGGGTTAGATCAGGGGTGTCAAACTCAGTTCCTGGAGGGCCAGTGTCCCTGCAGGTTTTCCATCTGTTCCTGGTTCAATGCAGCTGATGCACAAACAGTAAAATCAACAGCCAATCAAATTTGGCACAATGACTCGTTAACCAGAATCAGGTGTGTAGATGCAAGAACACATGGAAAACCTCCAGGGACTGAGTTTGACATCCCTGGGTTAGATGAAGAAGAAACTGACTTGCTGTGGTGACCCCTGAAGAGGAATGCAGAGAGAAGAAGAAGCTCAGCCGACGCAACACAAATTCAGATTTTATAAAAACCTTTGTAACTTCATTTATGCAGGTTGAACTTTTTAGGCCACACCTGCAGTAAATCTCAGGCGTACACCAAACGATATGGATTAAACACATTACGTAATACATTTATAATCGTGACGCACGTTCACAATATGGTTGTAATCGCCAAAACTGTCTCGATGGATTTCTGTCCCCCAAACAATGAGATTCTTCAGAGTTCTATTAAACGCACCAGCATGTGACGTCACGGTTAAGGCAACATGGTGATTCTGTTTGAACACAGAGGAAGAAAGCAGAAACAGAACTTTGGGTAGCTGTGGTGGCGTCACCCACAAGTGAAAACCAGCAAAGTGAGAGGTGGTCAGCATGGAGACTAAGTGAGTGGCGGATATTGATCAGTCAGTGAAATCAAAAATGAAATAATCTGACTTTAAAATACTGACTAAAAGAAACGAGCACCAGGATTCAGTGTGACTGTCCAAAGGTCCCATGTGTATAAATCGCAATGTAAACGAGATCTATACGTAAACGAGACTATAAACGAGAACTTGTAAGATTAGCATCATGATGCTTTAACAGATTCGCTTCTAAACAAACATCTTTTTCCCATCTTTTAAGGATCTGCTTTGGGAGAAAAAATTCAGTAACAGAGCCGGAGAACCGATGACTGTGATCAGATTAAAGGTAAAACCCAAAAACTCAGTTTGTATTGTTCTAAATGTTTCACTGTGAGACTTAAAGAGTGTGTTTTGTTTTTAGGGGATACTTTCATTAGCAGGTCGAAGCCAGCAGATGATGCTACAGGGGGTGCATGAGCTTTATGAGCTCAATGAGACTCCACAGATGTGGACGGACGACCAGCGGATCAACAGGCTGGTTTTTATAGGTACACACACACACACTCACAAACGAACGCCAGACCAATTAAACAATGGCTGATTACAGATTAGTAATCAGGAAAATGATTGCTCATTGGTTCAGATGGATTTCTGCTTTTGGGCTCATTTTTTTTAGCTGATTTTAGTCTTGTCTAATTTGCAGAAAGAACAGAGTTAGAAGTTTTTTTTTTTGTTTTTTTAAACTTTGCTTCATTTCTTTGCAGGTAGAAACTTGGACAAAGAAGTTCTGCAAGAAACTTTTCTTTCTAATGTTGTTTTGGTTAAAAAGAGTAACTAAAAACTTCTTTAAGTGAATTAAATCTGTTCATTTCAAAACTCGTTGGATTTTTATTTTAGATAAAAAATGTCTGCAGTGTTTAAATCTTATGTAACTTCCTGCTTTAGGATTTTGAATTCTTGAAAATAAAAAAGTTAAATATCACAAAATTAGTTTCCATCGTTTTTATTCTTTTTTTATTTTATTTTCTAATTTAAAAGTATAAAACATAAAAGGGAGGATTTTAATTTTGAAAGTTTTACCACATCAAAAACTTTCCTGAAGTGAGTTTCTTTATGCCCCCCCTGGTTCGCCCTCCCTCCCATTATTATTTATATCATATTTTCAAATTAAGTTTTAAAAGTGCAGCATCTTAAAATTTAGATAAAAATGGAAAAGAAAAATCTTAGTTTCTTTTCTATTTTTGGAGGACAGCATCGTCTGCATCATCTCCAGATCTCCATCCTTCCATCCCATCACTCCAGTCCTGCAGCAACTCCACTAGCTCACAATTAAAACCAAAATTACTTTCAAAATTCTCCTTCTCACCTTCAAGACCATCCACAACCTCGCACCGCCCTACCTGTCTGACCTCTTGCAGATTTCCGCCTCCACTCGCCTCCTCAGGTCTTCTTCTATCCATCTCACTATTCCCCCTTCCCGTCTCAGTACGATGGGGAGCAGAGCCTTCAGTCACTTTGCTCCCCGTCTCTGGAACTCTTTCCCACCTGACATCCAGAACATTCACTCCTTCCCTGCTCTTCAAATCCAGAATCAAAACACATCTGTTTAAATCTGCCTTCTCTCTCTTTAGCCCCCCATCACCTCTTCTCTCTTTAGCCCCTCTTTTTATTCCTGAAATGTGTCTGAAATATTGTGTTTATCCCTGAAATTTAGTGGAAATACAGAGAAAAACCAATAAAAAGATGTATTTAAATGATCTCACATTGGATTGGACGGATTAAAATATTTTGAAGATACACAGATAAATATTTTCTTTTAAAAGATGCTCTTATTGGTCAGAATTTGTGATGTAATGAAAGTAATTTCCCCTCTGGGATTAATAAAGTATTTCTGATTCTGATGTTATTCATCTTTTTAAAGTAAGTTAGAAGGATCACAGATTTTTCTTGTGTGTGGGAAAGACTTGAGGCCCAGCAGGAATCATGTTGGCCCTGTCCCCACCTTCCTGTGACCCCCCACAATGAGGGGTCACTCTGATAGGTCCACCAGGTTAAAGAGGCTGGTCTGAAGGACAGAAACTTTAGGATAAATAGACTCTGCTCTCAGTTCTTCAAGAAAAACTCCGAAAGAAACTGACAGAAAAACTGATCATTTGGGGATTTTAAGCAAAGCAAACTTTAAAAACTTTTTTTTGTTGTTTCTGTGACCATGACCGTGTTCGGTGAGGATGGTGAAGCAATCCACCTGAATGGAACCCCTGAATCCTGTGGTGAGTTTAACTCCTCAGAGAGTTTCTGCTCCATCACACCTCCATCTAAACCTCCAAGCAGCTCAGTGAAACCTCCATACTCCTACATAGCTCTCATCACCATGGCGATCCTTCAAAGCCCACAGAAGAAACTGACTCTGAGTGGAATCTGTGACTTTATCAGCAACAAGTTTTCATTCTACAGGGAGAAATTCCCAGCTTGGCAGAACTCCATCCGACATAATCTGTCCCTGAATGACTGCTTCATAAAGATCCCCCGAGAACCAGGGAACCCTGGGAAAGGAAACTACTGGTCTCTGGACCCGGCCTCACAGGACATGTTTGATAATGGCAGTTTTCTGAGACGAAGAAAAAGATTTAAAAGAAGTAAAGTGGATTTTTATTCCTGCTGCTGGGGGTCTCACCCATACTTGCCACCATCAGACAGTCCCATAATGCCTCCATCCTACCAGCTGTTCAACCAGATGAGGATTAAAAAGATGGAGACACAGCCTGCATCACATGGAAAAAACTCCTTCAGCATCGACAGCATCATGAGTAGAGGGTCTCACGTCAGAGAGACCCCACAAAACCCCCACCTGGGTGGCCTAGATACACCACTCTGGTTCCCACAGTCCTGCAGTTTTCCAGGACTCTTATTCTGATTGTTTCTGCAGTTTGTAAATAAGATGAATGATAATATATTTTTATAATTTCTGCATCTTTAACTGGTTCAGTTCAATGTTTTTCTGATTTTATTTTCAGTTTTATTCACTGTTTTTGTTCTAAAAATACAAGGTTTTGATTGGATTATTTGGATTTGAACACATATAAAATTGTTGGATAGTTTTAAAGATTGTTTACAATTTTATTCACGCTTATTTTGTTAAATTGAATCTTTTTTTTCCAAATTTTTCTCACTTTTATTCACTTTCTTGTTCAAATAAAAAAATTAAAACTTGATTTTTGCTTATTTTGAATTTTGAAAGAAATAAAATTGTTCATTTATATATTAAAAAAATAGTGAAAATTTGCTCAAAGATGGAGAGTTTTTAAAGTTTAATCTTGTTGGAAAAGATAAATAAAAATGGTCAAAATCACTTATGAATGATTTAAACAAAAGAAAAAAAATTACAAGAAAGTTTCGATTGGATTTAAATAAATAAAAATATTTAACAGAAGATAAAAACTTAGAAATAAAACCAAATTCCAGAAAATGTCATTTTTTAAAGTCTTAATGACTTTAAATCAGACATGAAGACTTTTAAAATCAGCAGATTTAAATCTGATTTCTGAATCTTTTAATGAATATTTTTTATAATCAAACATTTTTTTCTTAATTTGTTTTTTTTTTACTTCACTGTTTTTGTTCTTTTTATACCAAAATCCTGAAGTTGAACTTTTAAACTTTACATGTCATTAAATTCTTCAAATGTTAAAAATGAGTAAAATTTTGTTCAAAGATGAAACATTTTAAGGGTAATTTTGGCGGGAAAAATATTTAATTGGTCAAATAAAGTTTAAATTCGATATTTTGACTGTTTTTATAGAAACTTTCTTGTATTTTAGTTTAAAATTACATTATTTCAGTTGTTTTTAAAGTTTAACTTTTTTTTTCTTTATTTGCTATTTTTTTTTCACTTCATTGTTCGAATATAAACCTATAACAAATGTACAGTTTATTTAAAAAAAATTATTTTCAATTTAAAAGCAATAAAAATTTTAAGATATAAAAATAGTGAACGTTTGTTGAAACTAGAACATTATTAAAGTTTAATTTGTAAGAAATAATTTGCCAAAAAAAAGTTTAAATTGGACATTCAAACAAGAATAAAACTCTACAAGTTATTTTATTCTCGTTTAAAATGACAAAAATTTAATTTTTCTGTTTAATAAAGAATTTTTAATCAAAAACTTTTTTTATTCAGCTGATAAATCTGCACTTTTATATTTTGCCACATGAAGGCGCTGTTTATACAAAATAAAAAATAATAAATAAACATTCTTATTAATGATCTGAATTACTTAAAACCAACTTTCCAAACATAGAACATGTTATTTGATTGAACAAAAGTTAAATTTATTGAAGACAACAAAACAAAAAGTGTTAGTTTGAGAAGGTTTGACTGTTTTTCTGCAGCCTGTTATTTTCACCTCCCAGTTTAAAGAAGAGTCTGGTTTCACATGCTGCAGAAACAATCCCCTCATCAGTCAGATAGACTTTCTATTTCTGTCCTGAAGCTCAGCTGATTGTGCAGGCAGTTGTTCAGGCTTATTAGGGAAAGAGGGAGTTGTCTCCAAACAGGGGAGGGGGTGTTCAGAGCTCAGATTGTCCAGTCACAACTCAGAGGATGCTCTTGTCTTTGAGTCCGAAGTGAAAACTTTTCTTTGCTCTCACTGAGAAGAAACTTTATAACAGACATTATTGTAACTTTTCTTCTTTCTGAAGTTAATTTGCATCACTTTTTGGAGGATGGAGACCAGTCCCATTCCTGTGGTGACTGTCCAAACTTCCCCCTTTGATGACCAGAGACCAGGTACTAATGGTTTGAGGAGGAAAACTGCAGTATTTGAAGGGAAAAGGAATTATTTACAGAATTACATCCAGAGCGTTCTGTCCTCCATGGATCTGAGGGACCGTCAGGGATGCACCATGGTGGTGGGCAGTGATGGACGATACTTCAGCAGGACAGCCATAGAACTGATGGTGCAAATGGCAGCTGCCAATGGGGTGAGAAAGGCCTAAAAATATTGGAATGAAAAACTGTTGTTAATTAGATTTTGGTTTGATTTTTCCCAAAGTGTGTTTCTGACAGAATGTGTTGCCATGTAGGTTAAAATCTGGCCTTCAAAATCAATCTGCTGGCTTTAACCTGACAAAGATAAGAATGACTAAACTTTTAGATTCTGAGCTGGTTTGGACCAAAGAGGCATCATCACACCCTGAGGTTTAGAGAAAGCAAATCACAGACATTTTCAGACCTTCTGATTGGACAGTCACAACAAATCACTTAACGATGAACTCAAATATAGCTTTTTTGCTCTAAAACCTTTTTTAAAACCAGCTTAAAACAATTAAAGAAGGAGAACAAATAGATCTGGTGACTTTATTTACTTTCAAAACTATTTTTAACATGCACTTTTAAAAAAGTTGATCAAAGTAATGAACTTGGAGCTGCATAAAACTGTGGAAAACATGCAGAAATAGAACAGAGCACGCTGAGGAGAAAGAAAGACAGATGGATTTTATCTACAAATCATGCACGTTTTTAAAAAGTAAAATTTTGACATATTCATATACATAAAGGAAATTTATGACGTCGTTATCGTTGCTCATGTGTAGCTGTTTCCAAATGAAGAGCCTTTTTTTACTCGGGATTATTTATTAAGTACTGATTTATTTTTTCATCTGTGATCCACGAGCTAATTTTTTTGGCATTAATTCAGTTTAATAAGTTCATTTTATAATCATATCATTGTTACTGAAGAGGTAGATGATACAGATGGAGCACTATTGAAGGTCTAAGTTTAAATGCATAGAAACTTTTAAAAATAACTTTTACAGGTCTGTTAAGAATGAGCTTACCAGTCCTAATGGTTCCTTCCCAGCTTCCTCAGGCAGCAGCAACAACGGCTGAAAAGTCTCAACCATTTTCAATGAAAATAAGTTTGCATCTTTTCATCAGTTTCCAGAAAGTTCAATCAGACAATTTCTCAATTTTTTCAGATTCTTGCAGATTTGGCATTTTGTCTCAGTTTCCAGAGTTTCTTCTCAAACCTCCAAACAGTTTGATGAACGAGGTTTTTTTTTTTTATTTCAGTAATGATCAGTCTGATTTTATGTTTGGATTCAGATTCAATGCTGGTCATTAAAGGGATTTGGGAGACGGATTTTTAAACTAAGCTCAGTGGATCAGAGTGGAAGGATGTTTGGATGAAGATTGACAATCAGATGTTTTCCTGATTTTGTGATTAAATCAAGTAAAGAATACGAGCATAAAAATACTCAGATAAACAACATACCTGCATGTATCAATATGTCTCATTTATCAGTAAATACATATGTATATGTATTTAAAGGTTTATTTTGCTTTCATTGACATGTAACAGACTGCTGACCTGTCCAGTGTGCACCCCGCCTAGTAAATGACCAGTTTCCTACTTCCCAGTAATAAACAAAACAATTTAGAAGTTGAATAAATTTGCTTTATTTTGTTTAAAACCAGCCTCTGGCATCAAATTAAAGTCAGATTCTTATTAAAATTATCTGAAGTCTCCAGATCTTTTCCTGAAGCCGTGCTGTGAGAACGTGATGATCACTGCGGACGTGTTCCAGAGAGAAAATCTGCAGGGAATTGAACTTGTTTTTGAGATCAGACTGTTTTTCTGCTGGCTCCAGCCAAACGGCTGTTGATCTGAGCCTTATCAGCACTCCCATCCATCCTGCTCCATTTTCCTGCCCACGCCTGCCACCCCTTGCTGGACCCTCAGCACGCTGAGGATCACGCTGATGGCAGAAGAAACGGGGCACCGTGGCCCACAACCCGAACCATGCATGTACCGGTAGTTTTGGAGATGTGATAAAAATGAGTCCATATTCTGACATCGTAGATCACAGGATGACATGTTCCTTTTTGGTGAAAACGTTTTATTTGGAGGAACTTTAACCTGCTGGTGGCGAATATAAAGTGTGAATATGTAGCTCTGCGGATTTGGGGTTCTCCTGCAGGAAATCCTTTACCTTCTAAACTTGGTCACGACTTTCTAACTGATGGATGATGTCACAACATAATGGAGGAGATGTAAGGTGGGAAGCAATGCACAGCCAAGTTCAAACATCTTATTGAGGGTAGGAGGGTCAGGGAAGAGAGACAGGCAGGGTGCATCTGGGCCTGGGCTGGCAACATGGAACCAAATGTGGGCAAAACAACAGAAAATCTGGTAATGGAGGGGTGCAAAATCTTATGAACCGGCCAATGGGACCAGAGGCCTCATTTATCAAGGATGCAAATGCAGAACTAATATGATAATGAATTCATTACCAAGTTACTTGTTCCGCCTTCAGTGACTGTCATGATTCCTGGTGCAGCTTGTTTCTTTTGGTCACCACTTTAAGGTTGGATCATTTCTTATCATTTCACAGACTGACTGGTGTGAGCCCTGCAGAGTTGTCTTGGTAACCATCTCCCATTCCTCTGTCTTTTGCTTATGAACATCAAAGCAGCACAATGCCAACACTTCTGTGCGCCTTGTCATTGTGCATGAGTAATAACAAGTGGCACTGACTCATTTGTGTGATCCACATTTGTGATTCTAAGACATAGTTGAGCAGGTTGGCGAGATTTATAAAACTCAGTCTTTATCAATCAAAAGGCTCAAGTTTTGTTAAAGGACTTGTAAAGGTTTTTATAAACCCCAAATTTGTATGACAAAAGCAAGTTGTGTAAGCTGAGCGATACTGCTTGATCAGGTTTGAATCAGTGATAAGTACTATTCTAATCGATTTTGGGTCTACATGTCTTCTCTTACCTATGTACCACCAGCTGTGGCAACCCAAAGAACCAGATCATGATCTAGAAGAAGTGGCCGGACAGAGGTCATGATGGTCTCCTTGTCAGACTGCTGACGCCTGTTGATCCAATCAGATCTTCTCTAACATTCAGATGAATCTTTGCAGATCGGTCGGCTCGTCATCGGACATAACGGCCTCCTCTCCACTCCCGCCGTGTCTTGCATAATCAGAAAGATCAAGGCTATTGGTGGGATCATCTTCACAGCAAGCCATAACCCTGGAGGCCCGGGTGGAGATTTTGGGATCAAGTTTAATGTGGCAAATGGAGGTGAGGACGTACTGAACCGCTTTCACTAAAGTTTGGAATTTTGCTTTAACACGTGTGTCTGCGGCAGGTCCATCTCCAGATTCTGTGATGGAGAAGATTGCCCAGGTTAGCCGGACACTGGAGGAGTACGCCATCTGTCCAGATCTGCGAATTGACCTCTCCAGACTGGGTAGACAGGAGTTTGATCTGGAGAACAAATTCAAACCATTTAGAGGTATGAAACATTTACAACAAACCGGATGAGACAAAACTGTCCTGATTGGTCGCTTAGAAATTGCCCCAAAAATGTGTGCGTACGTTATCTGTATCTATGTGCTGTTGCAACAGAGTGTACCCCCCATGTTTCTTGCTGACTAGCCAGGATATTCTTCTGCACACAGCGTTGTAAACAGTATTTGGGATGATGGATGGTTTTTGTGCCTTGAATCTTGAACTAGTCAGTGTAAAACAAATTTTTGATTAGAGAAGAAGAGCCGGTCTGGGAAGGGTTGTGTCTTAGGCAGGTTTGGGTCTTGGGCAGGCATGACAGGACAATACTTAGAGATAGTGCCGGGCCAGACATGGTTAAACAAACAGGGACAATACAGCGGGATTGAAGGGCACCAGGTCTTATAAAACAAGGGAAAGACAAGACACAGGCGCAAACATTAGGGATAGACATTTGAAACCAGTTGTGAAGAATTAGGACAAAAAAAGATCATGACACCGGTCACCTGAAGATAATTTCTTTTGTGTTTCCAGTGGAGATCATTGACTCCGTAGACATTTATCTACAACTGCTCCGAAACATCTTCGACTTCTCCGCCATTAAAAGCCTGCTCACCGGACCAAATCAGCTGAAGATACACATAGACGCCATGAACGGAGGTGGGTTCAACCTGCAGCTCCCCTTGGGTTTTCCATCCAAGTACAACTGTGATGTGGTGGAGAGGTTGGACCCAAATGCACAAACATGTTTTATCCCGTTTTTTGAGGTGAGGAAGGGTTTTGGGAAAGAGAGAAGGATCTGGGCGGCCACAGAGACCAATAGCAGCTATAAAGAACCCCAAGGTCTGTGAAACAAAACACAGATGCAAACAGTACGGAAAGGCAATTGGGACCAGATTGGAGGACTTAGGAGAACAATGAGCCCCATAATCCGGCCCACCAAGCATAAAACAATGATATAACAAACATTTTTTTTTTGCCAATTTTTCCCCCTGCAATTGTACTGTTTTCCATAGATGGTGATCTGCAGTACCTGTACCTGTTAGTGTACGTCTGCTTGCTTTGCAACCTCATGTTAAAATATTTCAAATTGGAATACTTCAACTGTTTAATATTTGAATTTTCCTCTGGTATCTTTGTCTCCATCTACATGCATTTTAATGTAACTCATAACCTTTTCTGTCCGTGTGCGTGTCAGTGATGGGCCCGTACGTGCGGAAGATCCTCTGTGATGAGTTAGGAGCTCCTGCTAACTCTGCTGTAAACTGTGTCCCTCTGGAGGATTTCGGGGGTCAACCTCCAGAGCCAAACCTGACCTATGCTACGTCGCTGGTGGAAGCTATGAAAGGAAGGGATTTTGGGCTCGGAGCAGCATTGGATGCAGACGGGGTAAAGCAAGATTTCATTATAAATGATCTACTCAATTTCTTTTCAATTATGGCTCCACCTTCAGTACGTGAGGAGGCATTAAGCTCATGGGTCGTCCATGTTTACATCCATTCTTCCATTTGTGAAAGTGATACTTCTCAAATCACTGAAGGGATTTTAATGAAACTGCCCATGCTACCAACTATAGATGAACTGACCAATCATTCTTAATCAAGTTTGTGAAATAGGTCAGATGGAGGCATATTTTCAACACCTTGGCGCCAATTTTCTTCTTGTTCATTAATGTGCAGCGTTATAATAAATTGTAAACAGAAAGAAGTGAATCTCTTCAAATATTCATTTATTCTATAAATCTATACATAAATAAATAAGGGGAACGACTGTGTCACATTTCTGATAGGTCCTAAAACTTTAATACACTGATTGTTCTAAACTGTCTCTTGAGCTGGGAGAAAATTAAACTTTAATGGAGAGATTATTTTTAGCAAAGAATTCAGACCAAGTTCCTGAGTAATTATAGAAGCCAAGCAGCAGGAACGAAGCTGAAACCAAATGAAATATAAGAGGTTTTCTTCTTAATGCACTGTTTGGTCACACAATGAAAAAACTATAATATAATGTCTGTGGGTATGGAATGTGGTTCAGTGTGGGACGGAAAGTGTTATGAAAATTAGCTGAGAAGAAAAGGACAAGAATGATTTATTTGTTGGTGTTTAGGATTGTAACCAATCACATGTGTTGTTATCAGGACCGCTACATGATCCTCGGAGAAAACGGCTTCTTCGTAAACCCCTCCGACTCCTTGGCCATCGTGGCCGCCAACCTCTCCACCATCCCATACTTCAGGCAGCACGGAGTCAGAGGCTTTGCTAGGAGTATGGCAACCAGTGCCGCCCTGGACAGGTACACAACACACACATGCAAACACACCCTCAGAAGGTCTAGGAAACAAACTGGTTTGTTATTACAGAAATTTTTTCAGTTTGTATCAATATTACTTTTGAAAAAAACTCATTTGGTATAAAGTAAACGACGGAGAAGAGCAAAACAAAATGGGCTTCATGTATCTATATTATAGAAATCTAGAGAAATGGAGTCCCACCTGGCACCTCATCGGGGCTTCACCAAATGCTTAAACCTTAAACTGATAATGATGAACTTATTTTAGATGAAAAGACTTTTAGACTCATAGCAGGTGCTGTGGCTGTTAAAGTAGCCCTCAGAAGTGACAATAAAGAAAATATTAAAATGTAAGTTTACAATTACAACCCGTTCTGTTCCGTCATCTTCGGCTTATCCGCGGCAACAGCCTCAAATGGGAAGCTTTGGCTTCTCTCACCCAGGCTAGAGAGGGCAGAGCTCCTCTCTCTATCCCTGAGAGAGTGTCTGAACAACTGCTTTAAAGACAAGCTTGATGCAGCGTCCTGATTATTGCGGACGCTGCACCCACCTATCCATCTGTGAACAAGACCCTTACAACCCTTCATATAGAATAGTTGATGTAGTTGATTTGCCACTCACCGTTACAATATTTTTCTCTTGTTTTTCTGAGTATTTAATGATTTCAAATAGATTAAAACAAATAAAAAGATGTCCGAACCACTTCTCTAAAGACAAGCCCACAGCTTTTTAAAAAGAGCCAGAAAACCGGGACTGGTTTGTAGCAGAGAAAACAAACTCAGGTTTGTTCTTCAGAAAAATGAAACCATTGTGACAAATTGGAAAAACAATGTTTTTATTCATAAACTTTTAGAAGTAACATGTTACACAACACGCATCCTCAATACCCACAATCCTTCCTAATCTTTATTTAGTTTGGTAAATTAAATCAAAGAGAGGAAGGTTGTGCATGATCACTGTTTTTACTTGTGAGGATTGAAACAACCAGAAAAAAGTATTTATGTGTTTCAATTCAAATTGTTCCACATGTCAGTACCACAGCAACTTTGTGAGTGGCACACATTGATATAAAAAAAAAGAAAAGATATGACCTTAAAGTAGTAATAAAATTTAAACTGTTGTGGGGATGTGGAAGTAGGAGGACCCAAATGCAGGAAAACAAAACAGAATTTATTAACAAAAAGCAAGGAACTCACAAAGACCACTCACAAAGCAAGGCTTTATGGCAAACGGCACACTGGATTAACTCAGGATCAAAAGTTTAAATAACATACAGAGTTCAAGAAGGCAACTTATGGTCAGGCAGCCTTCCTGGCTGGAAGGGTTGGTGGTGGTGACGACTTGCCTTTAAATAGGCACCAGGATATACAGGTGTGTGTCATCAGACTAATCACCCTCAGGTGTCCCTAATCAAGGTGATGAGGGAAGGTCCAGGGTTCCCTCTGGTGGCAGGGGAGGAGATCATGACATAAACTAGCCACCCAACTGGGAATCTATGTCAGCTAAAGGAACCGGTCCAAGTCATTTCCAGCAAACCAATGCTGCATCCTTATCATTGTGGATGCTGCACCGATTAACTTGTGGATCCCATGAAATTCAACTGTTTAATTCATCATTTTATTTGTGTAGAAATATCACTAAGTAACGATATGATCAAACTGGAAGCTCCTTTTTATCACTACAGAAAAGCATGTCCCCTCTCAGCGAGCAGCTACCGTTGCTGTTTTTCCTCTCTTGTAATCTGCAACTGATCCCGTTCCAGGATACACTCACTTTGTTCAGCACTCAGCTACACGAGTAGTTCCAACTTTCGTTGGGAAGCATAATGTCTGAATGTCATTGACAATGTCCAGGACTGGCTGAGAGGTTTAGTTCCTGCTGGAGTCCAACTAACCATCAGCCTTTTTAAGGGAGCAGATGTCTGAAAGTTCAGACCTAGAAACCTTCGGTGATAAACATGGTGCTTTACAAAAACACTGATGCGGTGTGCTGTGTTACGGCATCGATGGTGGGAGAAACAGGGTGTCAGGTGTCTTCCGCAAGGAAACTTAGAGATGAGATCAGAAGGATTCGATCCCACGAACTTCCGGAGAACTTCTTGTCCAAGGGCGAACGTTCTCCCACTGAGCCATCGCCTCCTTAAATGTGTTTTGTAATGAATCCTTCTACAGTAGCTGTTTTCTGATCATTTTTATTGGATATCTAACCTTTATCAGACTCATCAGATAAAAGGAGTTTTGACTGTTGAAGTTTTCATTCCTGGCATGTCTGAAAGTTTGGTGTTGTCTCTGAGCGAGGGATGATGCAGCACAGGGAGAGAGGGGGAAAAAAGGTTGTAAATTTCAGTAGAGGAACCATCTGCGTGCCCTCTCTCAGGTCAGAGGATGGACGGATATCATAACAGAGAAAAGATAAAGCTACAAGTTAGCTAGTTTCAAAATGTTATCTGAGATAACCGTCCCCGCTACCCCCCTAGAAACTTCTCAATGTTGTTATGCACTGTGTTTAGTCCAAAACAGGGTTTGAAGTCTTGATATTTTATTGTAGTAAAGTGAGCCATGCTGCCCAAATGAGGATCAAAAAGTAAAATTCTTGTGATTTTATTTCACACTGATGAGATTTCTGTTCGCGTCTATAAAAATCTAAGCACATAAAATAACCAAATTTGATCTAATTCACAAGTTTTTATGTTATTATTTGAGTTAAATAAGATTTCTGTTGCTGCTATGAAAGAACACAATAATACAAAAGTTATAAAAAAAAAATACATTTTTTTTTTTTAGTTTTGTCTTGAAGCCATGTTTGACTTGGTTATCTGAAATCATTGGAGAGCTTTGAACTATTTTTTTAGAAGTTATTTTCTCCCGGGACGTTCCCCAGAGAGAGATAGAGCTGGTTTATTCTTATTTGGTCATTTATCCAGGCAACTTGTAAACAACCCTACAAACCGTGATGGGGTGTATTTATGTGTGTGGGGATCACGTGGTGGACTGATGAATCATCACATTAGATCCCTCAAAGTTCCCACATACCCCCTAATGACATGTTTGCTCCTCTTTTTAGACTACCTGGAGTGACCAGACCAATTTCTGCAGCTGGACATTGTAAATTTTTCCATATTTTCAGCCAGTTCCTACTGATTTCTTATTTCATGACCAGCCAAAACGTCGAGCCACAACAGCTTCGATATTTCTCAAGTTCTTTTTAAATTAAAAGTTGGACTACCTCTGTTGGTGGATAAGATCTGGTCCTAAAGGCTGTTGTTGTGGGGCTATCCTCACGTGGACATCAGTGACAGTGCCTCTATATTGGCAGGAGGACAGTAGGATGTGCTCGAACCAGCCTCCCTCGGATGGTCTATTCAGGGTTTCTAGGGAAAAGGGTCCGTTGGATAGTCGAGTCTCGGATCAAAGAGGAGCAGTGTGGTTTCAATCTTTAGAATCCTAGAAGGCCACGGGTGTGAGTATCGGGGCCCTTATTATGGGGCTGCCCAGTATCTGTATGCCAAAATAAGCTTCCTCTTCATGGTGGAAGCTCTTACTAGAGATACAGTGAGGCCATCCGGGAGGAGCTCGGAGTAGAGCTGTTCCTCCTTCGGATTGAGAGAAACCAGATGAGGTAGTTCGGGCATCTTGTTAGGATGCATCCTGAACACTGTCCCACCAAGAGGAGACCCAGAGGTAGATCCAACAGCTGGCCAGGGGACTTCTTGGGTTTCTCCTGGATGAATTCAAGGATGTGGCTGGGTTGAAGGATGTCTGGGCTTTCTTATTGAGGGTGTTGCCCATGCAACCTGACCATAACGAAGCAGAAGAAGATGGGACTGTACGGTTTGGAAGTTTAACAATCACCTTGCTCTTATTTCCTCTAACTAGTAGTTGTTGGACAGGTAGTGAGTCTTGTGTGTCTGAGTACCCTTCCCCCATCCCCGATCACCTCTCACACCCCACAGCAGCTGCTTGCTGTTTCTGGAAACTATGCTGTTAGAGGGACGAGAACCGGCCAAAACAGTTGTGAGCCATAAAACAAAATGTTGTCCAAATGGTCCCAGAAATCTGATCTAAATGAATGAAGCAGTAAAGCTGCAGTTTTCTGCATTCCCATCTGATTTCAGGGAGCATTTGGACAACATCTTGTAAGTATGTAAACACACTCTCTTTCATTCTCCTGAAGTGACGCCAAGCCTGAATGAAAAGTTTTTTTCCTTATTAAGTTATGGGATGAACTGCAGACAGATTGCAGGCATCATGTTGTGAATCATTGAAAGATCTTTGTGTTTTTGTGTGGCCTCGTGGAAACTCAGGTTAAAATCTGATGGAAGATAATGAAGATAAATAAACACACCACATGATTATTTTTAAAAGTTTCTGATCTCTATGTTTACAGGGTAGCCAAAGCTATGAAGCTGGCGCTGTACGAGACACCGACCGGCTGGAGGTACTTTGGGAACCTGATGGATTCCGGACGTTGTTCGCTGTGTGGGGAGGAGAGCTTTGGGACAGGTCTGATATACAACAACCTAGAGACCTTAGAAAGGGAATTTGATTGCTAAAATATACCTCACTCATGAAGCTAACCATTAAAAAGTTGTTCGTATAGTTTAGGTTGTAAAATATAAGCTTATGGATGCAAAAAGTTCTTGACCAGTTTGGAAAATTTGTATTTGTGTCTGAGAAATTCTTTTCAGCTCTCCACCAACTGTTGCTGAGGTGCCTGTGAACAAGGCCAAAGTTGGAGGGCAGCTGCTCTCATAGCTGCTTGTGTCCAGCTGAGGAATTATTGGTTGAATGCTAAACATTTTCCAGCTATATCCCCAATGCTCACGTCTCATTTACACAACAGTGTCCAAACTCATACAAAAACAAAATAGAACCAAGATGGAGCAACATTCTAACCTGAAATCACACGTTCTTTTCACTTCCAATCTATTTCAGGTCTGGAGCTTCAGGCAGTCTGTTGCTCTGGAGGAAACTGTCTAACAGATGAGAGGGCTTCGACCCTGACTGCATGTGTAAATAATCCCCATTCTTTTGCTATAAAAGGAGACAGGGACTCCCTGCATCTCTCAACACACTCAGGCTTCTAGTTGCTATGCTTTTAACACATTCACATGCTGAAATGCAAAAAGGAGTGTAGAAAGAACGTGGATCACTCTAAAGCTCAACCTTTGTGTCATGTCTGACCTGTAAATCTGTGATGTAGGTGTTGTGTTTTCACGAGTGGTGGAGAGAATGAAAGCAAAAATGACAGGAAGGTGGGACAGCCCAAATATGAACATTATAAATGAGAAGATGAGGGGGGACAAGCTGAAGGAGCTCACGCGTTGTCTCTCCTTGTAAGGCAAAATGCTCAGGACGGGTTCTGTAGGGTAAATCATTAGGACTGAACACCAGTCCTGTTCCTTAGAAAGCCTCAGCCAAGCAGTCAGCTTCACCTATCATTTTAATTAGAATAAATCTACGTGTTGATAATCATTTTCAAAGACTTATAAATAAAATCTGGAAAGAACAATGATGTCCTTACTTCAAATTAATCCATATTATAACAAACCTAGATAAATTATCATACTTATTTACAGTCATTTATCGACCAGCAGTAACTTTCCAGCTTCAAATAGTTTTCATTATTTAAAAATACTTCAAGCACAGTATCCTAGTATAAAACATCTCTTTTCCCATGTAGATGCAAGAATGCAGGAGTTATGAGATGTAATCTGATGAGTTGTGCTATAGGTGTGATAGAAGAGTTCAGAGTGGAGGTGGCACTGTATCAAAGATCTCCAACTGATCCCTCTCTTGTTTGCTATTTGATGCAGAGCCTGGCAGATGAGGCTAGACAGGAATCTACATGGACTCATGTTTGCAGATGACATTGTGATATTTAGCAAGAGGAGGGAACAGATGGAGGAAAAGATGGAGGAGGAGTTGGAAATATGTTAAGACTTTTTTCTGATCTTCGTTTGATGTTTTATTTTTCAAGGTTCCAACCACATCCGTGAGAAAGACGGTCTCTGGTCTGTGTTGGTGTGGCTGTCCATCATGGCCGCCAAAAATCAAGGAGTGGAGCAGATTGTAAGAGAACACTGGGCCAAGTTTGGACGCAACTATTTCTGCAGGTGAACACTCATCGACATGCTGTAATCGTTTTTAAATTCACTCTGACTCACTCCTCTAATAAGACAACAGCCCGATTCAAATTACAAGCATTACCTGAATCACTGAGGTCACTGTGAACCTCGGTGATCTAGAAATAGCCGCTCATCATCTTTGGTTATAGTGGCTCATTTGAACAGGAAACTACCATCACAGCCTGGTAGAGCTTCAGCAGAAACCAAAAGATTGGTTGAAGATGTTGAAGACCTCCAAAAAATATGGACTTTAAGGAACTGAAGGAGCAAATCCCAAACATCCTTATTGTCCACACAGATCTTCACCTTATTCAACCTCCTCTGTGTTTTCACCAACTGCTGCTTCAACTCTACCATTGGGAATATCTGTAAATGCAGATCTCCCACAAGACATATCAAAAAAGCAACATGGACCAATCTTCTTTAAAATCTCCAAAACATCTGTCCTTATCATGATCCTAAATAAAGACTTCTAAATCTCTAGGATTCACCACCTAAAAAAGATTCTCTGTATTGTAAAGTTTTCTTTTCATCTGTAGAATTATTTTGATCTCATTTGTTTTTACTGGATCTTTTGCGTGTCAGGTTTGACTATGAAGGTCTCGATCCTCGTGGCGCCTTCTACTTGATGAAGGATGTCGAGACTGTGATGACGGACAAAGCATTCGTCAGCCAAAAGTTTGCAGTCGGGGACCACATCTACAGTGTAGAGAAGGCCGAGAACTTTGAGTACATCGATCCTGTGGATGGAACAGTGGCTCGAAATCAGGTCAGTATGAAAAGACTAGAATTTCTCATTGGGTTAAAAATGGTTTCGATGGTTTTAACAAGGTTGAGACGTTGGCACTTGATCTGGAAAGGTGGAGTGTTCTCTTCGGGTCTGTGGAGACACAATTCCCAAAGTGGAAGAGTTTTTGTTCATAAGGGTACACACCACTAAGAACGAGGACGCAATAGAGGGGCTAGAGATCCAAGCTAGTCAGGGAGTGCTTTGGGATCCATCAGATCATTGGAAGAAGTGGATGGAAAAAGAGACGTTACAACTATCCTCCTTAGTGTTGTTCCTCCAAGTCACCCTCACATAAGATGATGTTTAGGGATGATACTCTTGGTCATGCAGCAAAGGAGACTTGGCTGGAAAGGATTGTAATGACCCGACGCGGAAGTCAGGAGAGACTGCCTTTAAATAGGCACCAGGCTGACGATGCACAGCTGATTAGCATCAGGCTAATCAGCCAGGTGTTTGGGATCAGGTTGAGATCCAGGACAGGGAGGAAGGTCCAGGTCTCCCTCTGATGGGAGGTGAGGAGATCATGACAAAATAATTGAATAAAAATGTTTATTCATCAGATAAAAAATGTACTCTTTCTCTTTAGAATAAACAGAAATACTTATTATATAAGCCGGGATAGGCTCCGGCACCTGCTGGATCCCCGTTAGAGATGGAGGGTTCAGAAGATAAATGAATTATCCTCTTTCATATAAATCAATTCCACTTATTACCCTGATATTAAAATTTTATGGTTAAACCTTCCTGCACAGACATAATATGACATTTAATTTTGATTAAAACTGATAGAAATTTTTTTTGGTAGAAATCTGGTTTGAACTAAAAAGTATTTATTATTCTAAGAAGTCGGTTCATCTCGGTTCACATCAAGTTTAAATCTTCCAGAATATCTCTGACATTCAGTCTCTCCTCTCTTTCTTTCTGACCGCCCACTGAAAGGCTCAGTGTTTGGATGTGATAAACTATCTTTCTTTTTGAACTATAAACACTTCTATACACACACGTAGGACATGTGAACACTGATCGGTCGCCTGGACGTTTCATCCTGCTTAAATCTCTGTTTCCTTTCATTTGTTGTTTTTAATACTTACCCAGCTGACTGCGTGCAGACGTGTAGAAACTTATGATCTCACACCAGCTAGCAGCATACACACCGATTATAGTTAATGTGATACTGACTTGTGCTCATTTCCTGGAGGGTAATCTTGATGAGGACCATCTCTAGTCAAACCCTGAATATGACTCATAATGAACTAAAGTCATCAGTAATTACAGCTAGATGTTTAATATGTTCTGTCCCCATGTCCCCGTGCGGTACGATACATCAATCCAAACACTCATTACGTTTATAAGTGTGTAAACTTCACCATGTGAGGAAGTGTGCACATTTCAGGACTCCCTTCTCTTCACACTTGGTTTTCTTGGTCACCTCCCTGTGGAGACACAGTTCGTACTCCTCCCTGCTGGGTAACCATGGATACCCAAGATGTGAACAGATTCACATCTTGTTAGTCAGTCACCCTGAAATGGTAAATCCTTCGTCCACCCTGCAGTCGCCTCAAAGAATGTTATTACTGAACACATTCCTCCCAGGACAGAATTATATCAGCTGTCGTCTCACTTTGCCGCCTGTCCGTTGCAACAGGGAAACGTTGGCATTCAGACACAAACACACGCAAACACAAACATCCAAGACAAAGATGGAGGGGATTTACACGGCGGGGGGCTGGCAGCTTTTCTAAGTCGACTGCTGAATTCAGTTTGCATTGTTACATAGCAGACAGACAGTTGACGGATATGTTAGTTTTAGAAACACCATCTCTTTAAGATGTAATATTAATTTTAAAAAAGTATTTAAGATATTTGATTATCAAGAATAAGTTAGTGTGGAACAATATGTTTCTGTTGATATGACATCTCAGTGTATTAATAATGAATCGTTAGGGTCTACAGTATTTAATGGGCAGGTTTAATTAGTTGTATGTAAAAGGTTTTTAAATTTTATAACCTCGACCTCTGTGACTTGACTTTTGATGCCACAATTCTAAAATTTAAGTTGTCAAATCTAATGATGGTACTTAAACTATGTTCAGTTTCATTAAAATTCTTTCGGTGGTTTGGGAGAAATTGAATTCATAAGCATTACAGATTTGACGTATGCACAGAGAACCAGGGGTTTAAAGCCTTTCTGTGTGGAGTTTGCATGTTCTCCCTGTGTTTGCGTGGGTTTCCTCCGGGTACTCCGGTTTCCTCCCACCCTTCAATGCATGCTAGGTTGATTGGCCGGTGCCAAAAATTGCCCTTAGGAATGAGTGTGTGGATGGTTGTATGTGTGTGGCCCCGCGACAGACTGGCGACCTGTTCGGGGTGTACCCTGCCCTTCGCTTTAAATCAGCCGGGATGGGCTCCGGCACCCCCGGAACCCCGAAAGGGACTGACAGACAAGAATATGACTGACTGACTGTTTTCAGCTGTTTTGCATATTTTTAAAGCACTTTTTCATGTTCACATGATATATGGCTGAAAAGATGTGAAGGCACTTTTGACCTAATTGAAAGACTAATAAAATATCTTAAAGAAGACTTCTTTTAAATGAGATGTATCTGATACATAATGAGATGGATTTTTTTTTAGATGCTCACCATCGTTCAGCCTTCCAGTATCTATTGTTAGAGAAGCCCTCTATCAGATATGAGGACAGACAGCCGGACGTCTCTCATTATCACAGTCTCCACTCATTCTTAAACTATGCTGTAATGCCCTTATTTAAGCCAGTCCAGCGTTATGAAAGAGTTTATCAGTTGTTCAGCTGGTTTGTTAAATCAAATAGAATAACAAGAGTAGCAATGTTTGATGTTTGATTAAATCTGATCTTTTTTGTGGAATCTTCATGTATCTTTTCATTTACTCTGGTATTTAAATGGTTAAGTTCACTGTCTGTTTTTTTTTTTCAAAACATAATCGCTTTAGTTTTTTTCCTTCAAGTTACTAGAACAAGTTTTCACTGTAGCTGGTACAAGTGGAACTAAATTAAAAATGCCTCCAGGTTAAAGTTGTGGCCTTCTAAGAATAAAAAGACATTAGAAACATTAGCGGTAGTCATGACGACCCTGGTATAGAAACAGTCCAGTAGCAGCGGTGGATTTTTTTTTAATTTTCACTGGGGTTAAAAGTGTTTTCTTTGTGTCTATTCTGCACATTTATTCTGCTTCTTTTTCATCTTTTCTTTATTTTTTCTTCATGTTAAACATTGGAAAAACTCTAATAATGTAATAATATTGATGAAAAGTTTGAGTTTTGAGAGAAGCCCACTATAGAATCTGTCCTTCATGAAAAAATTAAAAGGCATCATTGGGCAAACATTCTGCATTTATCAAGAAAAATATTAAAATTGTTCACATTTTCTGTTTGTCTCAAATGAAACATTCAGCAAACAACAAGAAATTAAACAGTTGCAGTGTGATTAGTTTTTTCAGATTACGTCTAAATTTAGATTTTAGTCACAGACACTCTTTGTTTTTTCTTACTGTCTTTTAACCCTAGTTTTTTTCTGTAAATGAAATGAAGAAGGTGGCACGGGGTGCAGTGGCTGGCACAGTGGCCTTACAGCAGGAAGATTGGGCTTCAAGTCCCATGTGGGGACGAGGCTTGGAGCACTGACTTTTCTGTGTGGAGTTTGCATGTTCTCCTCATGTATAAATGGATTTTCTACAGATATTCCGGGTTCCTCCCACCGTCTAATAACATAGGGTAGGTTAATTGGCTGCTACCAAGTTTACCCAAAGAATGAATGTGTATGGTTGTCTGTGTCTCTGTGTGTGGCCCCACAACAGACTGGCGACCTGTTCAGGGTGTACCCTGCCCCTTGCCTTGAATCAGCTGGGATAGGCTCCGGTACTCCTGCAGTGGATGGACAGTTCAGAAAATGAATGAAGGAACTATTACTTTGGAAAATGGAGAGACAAGCATTGCCCCTCTGATTGGTTTGAAAGTATCTACATTATCTCAGTAAACTGAAGAGGTGGTGTTTCCCATCAAAGCAATTTCTTTATTCTTTTTTTAAAAACTGTAAACAGAAAAAATCAAATAGAATTTAAAAAGCATCAATAAAAACATCAAAGTAAATGATGATGGAAAAATTATAACAATGATGTTTTGACCATGAAGAAAACATGTTAATTTAATTTAGATTTTCAGCACAGAAATTTCACTTTAATAATATAATATGTTGTTTTATGTTTTTAAAATTTAAATAATTCTATTTTAAGTCAAAACAAAAAATTTAAACTGAGTTTAAAAGGATTGAAACATCTGTCAACACTGACATCTTGTGGTCATTAGAAGTTACTGCATGTTTAGTTTATTCAGGTTAACTTTTACAATTTGTTCTGCTATGGACTGCAAACTGGATACATTTGGATAAAATATTAATTTTTTTTCTTCCAGGGTTTAAGGATCATCTTCAGTGATGCATCTCGTCTGGTGTTTCGGATGAGTGGGTGTGGTGGTGGGATGGGGGCCACCATCAGAATCTATGCTGAAAGCTTTGAAAGAGACCCTGAGAGACACAACAGAGAAACTCAGGTTTGGAGATTCAATATTTCCTAACAATGTTTACATAACCTGCTATATTTATTTGACCTAAATGATATTTTATTTAGATAAGTGAGTGTACAGCAGTTAAAAAAAGAGCAATTTTGCAACTTTAAATGATCCTGCTGATTGAATATAAACTTCATGGACCCTCAGCACTGCAGTGGTTATACTTTCTAGGATAATCTGTGAACTTTAACCACATTAAAGGCTTGTAAACCCGTAGGTCTGATGATCACATCACTTTTTTAAAGATTTGACCTTTTAAACATGAAAAGAAAGTGGAAAAATGTGACATTTGTTACTGGTTTTACTGGTCACACTGTGCTATGTCTACATTAAGAGAACGTTACTGATCCAATTTTTTTTTTTACATAACACAGTGTCTACAGACAGCACCAGGCACTGTCCTTATCCTGACTTTTGAATGTGACGTCATTGTTGCCTGCATGGGTCCCACTGTTTCTGTAAAGTTCTATCCTCTACCAAAAAAAATAAATAAAAAAATAACATTGAATTTCCCAAATATTATAATTTGCAATAAAAATGCAGCTAAAGCTAAACTTTATTGACAGTAAAAGCCAGAACTTCTTGGTAGCATTAGGTAACAACCTCCCGTATTAGGTCGTCCCAGCTCTTTCTGCAGCTGTCCCATAGCTGATGAGCATTTAAAGCTACACTCATCCAAGGTGTTAATCACACTGACGATGGTCGGAGACACTGCCTGATTTGTGACGTTCAAGATATAAACTTGTGGAAACACAAAATTTTAACATCTCTTCTTAAACGTTTTGTTTTCTCTGCAGGTCGTCCTCGGTCCTCTCATCGCCATCGCTTTGAAGATCTCCAACATCCATGAGAGAACAGGACGCCGTGGTCCAAACGTCATCACATGAGGGCTGACGCTCACAAACAAGTGAAATTTACACTCTGACGACATGATTACCAAATATTTTATAGTTTACCTGCTTTTTCAAATCTTCCTATTTTTTTTTTTATTTTCTCCTCATGACGTTAAAATGAGACTCTTTCTGCTGTTTGTCTTTAATAAACAACCATCATTAAGATTTCACAACAATCATCCACCTGCTTTAACGAGGTTTCATTCAAAATCAATGTTTGAATGTTATTCCGAAATCAAAAACATTCTCACTGTGTTTTGTTTTTTTATTTCATTCATGCATGTTTGAGAAATTAGCGAGCTCTCCTGTCTGTACCATATTGTCAGATACCGTTCTAACACATGATTGTTCTTAGCCATGGATTTTGTTCTCCGCTATTTAGTAGAATTTTTAGTGCACACGCTCAGTCCTTACAGAAGTTCTATAAATGCACCAAAAAAAGAACGTGACAGAATACGTGCTAACTTTACAAAGCTGACGCGCTTTACACAGTATTACAACCTTTACGCTGTGCCATGCACATGCTTATGAGGGCGGAGCTAATCAGGGAGCGAGAGGAGGAGGGAATCAGTGTCAAAAACAAAAATAAAACTGATAAAAATTTTTGAAGCCTTTTTTTTTAAAAAATATGACAATCTCGGGCTGATAAAAAGTAGCATGTTTATGTACGCAATTAAAAACAGATTCTTTCCACAACAAAACCACATAATAAATCATGGCTGAAGCAAGTCAATCTCATTTGAATGTGCATGAATATTATTTTATCTGATGAGAGGATGTTAAATGATTATTATTTCTTAAGAACCCAACATAATAAAATATGTCATTATATGTTTTAATAATTACTCTGACGAAGTCTAAAGTACAGCAATGCAGAGTGAATTATCACACCCTGTGTCCTAGTTGGGTTTCAAACTGTGAACAACCACGCAGGAGGGAATCAAATATGATGGAAAAGATTGATGAAATTTTTTGTTCTTTTATTTGTGTGCTTGAAAAAAAACATTTTTTTTTCTAAAATCCAAATAAACATTCTTGTGTGTTTTTGTCTTTAATTGTGAAGAGAATTTAATCAAGGGCGGCACAGTGGCACAGCAAGAGGGTCGTGGGTTCGGGTCCCGGGTGGGAACAAGGCTTGGAACACTGGCCTTTCTGTGTGGAGTTTGCATGTTCTCCCTTTGTATGCATGGGTTTTCTCCAGGTTCCTCTCACCCTCCAAAAACAAGCATGTTAAGTTGATTGGCTGCTACATGATTGCCCCCAGGAATGAGTGTGACTGTGTGTGGCCCCGTGACAGACTGGCGACCTGTTCGGGGTGTACCCTGCACCCCGCCTCGAATCAGCCAGGATGGGCTCTGGCACACCCCACAACCCCGTAAGGGACAGATGGTGAAGAAGGTGACTGACTTACTGTGAATTTAATCAGGATGTTAGAGTTAGTCTGTTCATATGTAAGTACGATCGGATCACAGCTGACGATTCAAACAGGAAACGATAAAGTTTTTATGAGAAATAAAAAAGGTTGATCTTTACCCAGACTGGAGAAGATATGCCTGGTGAACAGGAACTCATAAACAACCTGTTAAACACTGGTGGAAATCCGCCTGGATGTTTTTACTGATGTCAGCTTTTACAGATTATAGTTTTATGATGTCAAACGTCACTCATTAGAAAACAATTTAAGTTATTTTTGACTCATTTTATAATCTGATGACATGTTTTCTGAGCTTCATTAGGATAACAAAAGACATCCATGTTTTTGGTCCACACACCTTCTTTACCTATTAATCTATTTACATTAAAAGTTCCAAAACATTAGAGCAGATAACCTTTGAGATTTAAAAAAAAAAAAGATTACACGTACGGAGTAAGAATAAGTCGATCATATGACTTTACCAGCTCTATCATTTTGGGACCTTTTCCTTTGTGTTCTTAACCTTTGGTTGAATGACCCAGAAACCTAATCAGTTCATCTATAGTTGGCAGTAACTATAGGAAGTCTTATTAAAAATCTCTTTAGAGGTTTGGTGATGTAGCGTTCTGGAGAACTTATGAACTCGACCTTTGGAAACCACATCAGTTCATTTACATTTCTAATTGAGTAACTATGAGCAGTTTTATTTAAAATTCTTTTTTGCATTTGGTACATTTTGAATTCACAAAAGTGTTTCAGAAACACACACATGAACTGTCTGCATGCTTAAAAATAAGATATTGAATGTGTTCCATAATAATTAAATAAATTGAAGCATGTTCAGAATCATTGCTTTAGTTTTTTCAGATTGTTTTGCATTTCTTGGTTAATGGACTCTTGAAATCAGATTTTTGTATCAACCAGGAGAACCCAGATTGCAGGACATAAACAGGATTTATTTAACAGAAGTCTGAAAAGCAAAACATAGGATTAATCACAAAGGAATATCTTTAAGACCAAAAATATGACAGAGGTCATCATCATTAAACAGAAAGCCATGAGGACCTGCCCGGGAAGGAAAACGATGACCCAACCTGGAACTCAAGGGTAATAGCCTTTAAATAGGCCCCAGGTAGAATGATCCACAGGTGTGTGTCAACAGACTAATCCCCCTCAGGTGTCCCTAATCAGGGGGAAGAGGGAAGCTCCAGGGCTTCCCCTAGTGGCCGTTCAGGGGATCATGACAGTGTAAAAAAATAAACAAATTTAAGTGATGATGCATCATTTTAATGACGCTTGGCTTTTACAAAAAAAATATTGATTAAAGTCACAATGAAATTTAGAAAATCTTTGCCATCTCAAACTATTTTCTGTATAAATTATAAATGAATGTTAAAGGCCGATTTGAGCAACACATTTTTATTTAGACATATATTTAGAGGCCAATTAGCCTCCACAGAGTGGTCGTTAGTCTTCCCGGGGTCATTAGAGGTCAAATATGACAATTCAATACATTTAAAATCACAATCTACATACATTAAGTTATTGACAATAACTGACAACAATATTAAAAAATACAGTTGATACTTTTCCACGTTTAAAGTCTTTAAAAAAATACTCATTTTCCTTTATCTCGCTGACGGCTGGCTCTTGATTTTGGAAAAAGAACAATTCAATCACCAGAACTTGCTTCCTGAGTCCCATGTTGGTGACGATGGTCACTGTCCACAAGCATTTAAAAAAAATAAAGTGGTATAAAACTAAAAATCTGCATCAAAAAATGTTCTACATCTCAGTTAAAAACAGGACAAATATTACAACATTTTCTTTTAAAGATTCACCAACATTCTTTTCAGTGCAGACTGAAGTTTTTTTTTTTTTTAGGATAAACACTGGTTCATCAAAGATGAACCATTTGACTCTTCGTGACATTTAAACCCCAAAAAAACTCTGATCATGTGTCCAGCTTCAGCATTTGGCTATTTCTGTCTTTAACAGTCAAGTAAACAAACTACAATCAGTTTTCTGGAACGTTTTGATGTCCAGAGCTCATGTAACTCCGCAGATAACTCCCCATTTTTTTCCCTGATGAGGTTAAACTTTTCCTCACTGATGTGGAGACATATCCTCCCTCTGCTCCCCGGTCGTTTGCACATCTACGACCGGGGTGTACTGTGGTGGTTGTTCCCAACTCCACCTGCAGTCTAGAGGCTCTGAACTGTCCTGGGTGTAGAGCGGAGGAGCTAAATCTCTCATCTCTTCTGTTTGAAATGAATCAGCGACATCAAGCTGGAGACAGATTTGTCTTCTCTGTGACTCCTCGTAAGAGGGGGGGAATGAGTTTGGTCTGCAGAGGAGAAAACACAGTGGTTTAGATGACTACCCAAATAAGAATAAAAACTTACAGCTGAGTGTGAAGCGGCCGGGATGGGAATTAGCGCCTCAAATCCGAGACCATGGTCCTCGCCCGGAAAAGGGTGGAATGTCCCCTGCGGGTCAGGAACAGGGTCCTGCCCCCAGTGGAGGAGTTTAAGTATCTGAGGGTCTTGTTCACGAGTGGGGGAAGAATGGAGCGGGAGATCGACAGGCGGATCGGTGCGGCGTCAGCAATAACTAGGACTATGCATCGGTCCGGCGTGGTAAAAAAAGAGCTAAGCTGAAAAGCAAAGCTCTCGATTTACAAGTTAATCTACGTTCTCACCCTCACCATGGTAACCAGCTGTGGGTGGTGACCGAAAGAATGAGATTGTAGATACAAGCGGTCGAAATGAGCTTCCTCTACTGGGTGGCTGTGCTCTCACTCAGAGATCGCGTGAGGAGCTCTGCCACCCGGGAGGAGCACCGTGTCGAGTCGCTCCTCCTCCAGGTCGAGAGGAGCCAGATGGGGTGGTTTGGGCATCTGGTCAGAATGCCCCCTGAGCTCCTCGCTGATGAGGTGTTTCAGGAACGTCCCACCAGGAGGAGACTAAGGGGCAGACCTCGGACCTGCTGGAGAGACTATGTCTCACAGCTGGCTGGGGAACGACTTGGGATCCTTCCGGGTGAGCTGGAGGATGCCTCTGGGGTGAAACAAGCCTGGGCTTCTCGTCTGAGGCTGTTGCCCCTGTGACACGGCCTGGATGAGCGGAAGACGACGGAACAGAACTTACAGATGTGTTCTGATAGTCTGTAAAACCCACTCTGGAGAATTAGCTCTGCAGAATAAGTTTCAATTCAAACAGGTTTTCTCACCGTTCAATAGTAAAAATTTGGAGGTGTCGCTCAGGTCTTCTCCTCTGGTACATCTTTAGCTTCATGCCGTAACAAACGTTCCAAAAGACTCCAAGTAACATAATAAAAAGACCCAAAAGCATTGTACCGTACAAAGCAACAGTCTTCCAGGTGCTGCCGGTCTGCAGGGACACCAGGTAGGCCCCGAGGCACATCAAGCCAAATCCCACAGCAGGTAAAACCATGCAGATAAGAGACAACAGCTGCAACTTCTTCACTTTCATGCTTATTTAGGCTATTTGTCACGTTCTTCCAGCACTTTACCAGTCACTAGTTTCCTTTATTCTACCTCTGAAGCAGGTTTGATGACCAGCTTTAGGTTGACAACATGAAACCCGTCTAAAATAAACAGGAAATGTGTGTGAGCTCAGAAGGTGAAAGTAATCCAAATCTGCTCTGCAGACATAAGAGGTTGTGAGTTCCCTCCCTCATGGTTATATATTAACAGTATTAATCAGGGGTTACAGGCACAAGGGAACATGTTTACACTGAGAAGTTTGCTGACTATTTTGACCATAAATGTGACTCTAATTGCATGAAGATTGTGGGACGTGTGAAGTGAAAGCCAAGGGCTGCATGGAAGGTATTTGGAGCTGGTTTTAGACGTTCACCTGTTTCATTTCTAACTTTGTCTACACAAAAAAAGAAAAAAAAACAAGATTCGCAGAGTTTTATTTGCATAACACACCATAACCTCAGTGACTGCAATGGAATGCATTTACTGCAGAAGAAATAAAGACAAGAGGTCTTACATCACACGGGATGCATTTTTTATTCACTCTTCTGAATGCTAATAGCTGATTTCAAAAGCAGAACTTTTGTTCTTCCGCATTTTCTTTCTTATCAATGTTTATTAAAATCAACCTGATGACATAATCAAAGAGGAAAGTTTATTTAGTCAAATGAAAGTAGGGTTTTTTACGCTTGCTGTGGTTCATGATTCCTTTTTTGTACCCAGTCATCTTGTATTCCCCCTTTGTTTGTTTATTAAAAATAATAGAATTTTTTTTACTTGCATAAAATTGTCCACTTTGTGTTCGATCAAGCAAATTCAAAATCGACCCAACAACTCCCATTGACACTCTGTCACAGTCGTTGCTTTGTGCATCTTATCAGTCTTTCAACGTCTAGTTTGGCTCAGATCGTATCACCATGTTGCACAATCGGAAATGCTTTTCAACTGTTTGACACCCCACGTGTCTGATGGCCGTGTGATATGCAGGATAGTTGTGTTTTTTTGTAGGATTTATTGATAAATTTATCTAATAAATGGCACTCATGTGTGATTAAGAGGCTGTAAATAAACTGACGACGTTCACATCCATCAGCTGGATATGATATATAAATTCTTGCGTGACTTACTGCGCTTAATGTCACAAGAACTTTACTCTCATACAAGATTCAATTAGATTTTAGTCCAACATTGCTGGACCACAACAAAGCTTCCTCACATGGCTTCACAAACAGAAGTGCTGTGCAATAAAATATCCAAAACTTTTTTTTACACAAAACCTGATTTCCTATTTTAATCCATCTTTCTTCTAAAAACAAACAAACAAAAAAAAAACAGATGGCATATAGAAGTGTGATAGAAGAGTTTCAGCTAAAATGAAAAGAAAAGTGCACAAAACCGTGGTGAGACCGGCCATGCTGATTGGTCTTGAGACAGTGGCACTGAGAAAAAGACAGGAAACAGAGATGGAGGTAGCAGAGATGAAGATGCTGAGGATCTCTCTGGGAGTGACCGGGGTGGACAGGATCAGAGGAACAGCACATGTTAGAGAGTCTGGAGATAAAGTCAGAGAGGACAGACTGAGATGGTTTGGACATGTGCAGAGGAGAGAGAGAGAGTACATCAGAAGAAGGATGCTGGGTTTGGAACCACCAGGAAAGAGGACTAGAGGAAGACCAAAGAGGAGGTTCATGGATACAGTGAAGGAAGACATGAAGATAGTTGGTGTGACCGAAGAAGATGCAGCAGATAGGGTTAAATGGAAGAAACTGACTTGCTGTGGCAACCCTTGAAGAGAAAAGCCAAAAGAAGAAGATGGCATATAGAAGGCTTAGAACGGATGTGATGGTGGCTGAAACCATCAGAAACTGGCTTTATGACATTTTCTGACATGGTAGAAACGATCTTATACCTCTGGTGAGTAGCGTCGACCTGCAGAGTGCAGACAGATTCCATTTCGAATTATATTTCTGGCAGACGTAAGGATTTTGAAAACGTGCATTTCTTGTGATGAAAACTAAAAGATGAAAACACACGTCACAATATTATTACAATATAACTTACAAGTTACTTTGTAAGATTTCACATATACGTAGATGATCCTGTGGTATTCAACTTGGAAAGAAATGACAACGTTTAAAATTGACAGCTTCCACTGGTTTAGGCGTCAGTATACCAAAATATTTACTAGCGTGCAACCCTGAACTTTCAAGTTATCGTCTGGCCTGACAAGAAAAAATTGAATTTAAGCTTAGACCCATATCATCATTCAGTGCTCTAGCTTAACATTAACAAAAAATCGTCAGATAAAAACTAACATGATAATAATTCAACATCAAAATGACGTCTGAACATTTGCATAACAAAACGAATAGTTGGTAACTATTTGCATGTTGTGAAAACTCCTCATAGGACTGCTTAGCTGTCCAACTAAGTGCCAGATTCAGCACGACAACTTTACAGTCAAACAGAAGCACACTATCACACTTAATGTTAGAGAGATGGAATTTGATACAAGATAAAATGAGAAGAGGAGTATGAAAGCATTGGGCAGAGGCCCAAAGACCCAAAGCGACAAACTTCCTCCAATTTCTGCCTCCAAGCAGCTTGATAGTAACTAATGAAAAGAACTGTATTTGGATTGGTAGCTTTTCCAAAGAGGATGTGTTTCAAGCTGATTCAAAAATGGAGAGAATGTGTCTTCCTTTCTTACAGATAGTGTTGAACTTTTATTCATAATACAAAGGCTTCATGATCAAAGGCTCTACCACCATTTTCACTTTTAGAAATCCAAGCATCCGTCAACCTGGTAATACTACTCACTAGTCTCATGTCTGGAAGGATATTAGTCGACTACAAATAAACAGAAGCAGGTCTCACCTGGATCCCGCGGGACGGGATTAATACTCATGGGGTTTCAGTGTTAGTTTCATCATAACAGTTTCCCTGCAGGTGAGAAATCTTCTCTCAAAGTGTTTTACCACCTCTTGCTGAAAACTCCTTGTTTCTGTGTTTGCGGACTTGGCCACATTGCTGAAAATGATGCAGCTTACACACAAATCATTGAACAGTCCCCAATTGGGATTGGGAACCAGTCATACACAAAGCAAGGACAGTTTGACTCCATCTACCAGAAAGATGGAGAGGGAGAGGCGGATTAAGGCCCGCTGATGGTACAATCTGATGCTTTCATCTAGTGACCGGACTGAACAAGAAAGGTGAGGGGGGTTGGGATGGGGGTGGGGGGAAACGAGTGACCAGTTGATCAATCCAGTGGATTAGAGGTGTCCGCCAATTGTTCTTCAGACATCTGAGATTCACCTCGAACAATCAGTAAAACAAAGGCACTACAGGTAGCCATGTGACTCCGGTCAGCACTGTTATGCGCCTAACGACGCAGCGTAAAGCAATCCTAAACACAGATGAGCTTGATTCTGTATCATACTTTGAAATTTTGAGTGTCAGAGTTCAAAATATTTTCCATTTAATGCGTTTCTGATGCGGCAAGTAAGGACCGCCACTAGGTAACAGTAACGATACTGACACTACCAGCACCCACAGCTTGTTTACACACATATTACACATGAAATTAATCCCTAAACTCATCTCAAACAGGCATTTGAGTGGATTTTGTTTGGTTTTGCATTAATGGTTGTCATGACAAGGTGTGCTGGTGGAAGGAGGAGGACCCAATTGCAGGACAGAAAAATTTGTTCATTTGTGGACGGCAGTCCAGTTTTGCTGTGAAAGACAAAAAAGTTTTAGTGACATGGCAAGAAGTTATTCTCAGAATGTGATCTTGGTCAGGCAACCAGGTAGATCTGGCTGGAAGGGATGGTATGACCCGACAGGGAAGTCCGGGGTGATTGCCCTTAAACAGATGGCAGGGTCCACAGATGTGTGGCATCAGGAATCAATCTCAGGCGTCCCTAATCAGGGTCATGAGGAACATACAGGGCTCCCTCTGGCGGCAGGAGAGGGGATCATGACAATGGTTGTGATTGCAACATCACAGAATTTCGGAGGAATTGAGTAATGTGCAACCAGGCATGATTAAAAGGAATTTACAGCCCATAACATCACCCTTAGTTCACTTTCTTTGTTATAATTTAGGGCCAGAAATCTCATCTGGTTTAAAGCTTTGGTTGTTATTTCATGTCTTGAGGAGTTCTCTGATGTTTCTCTGCATAACTTTTGATAGCTTGTTGTTGAGCGATGTAACACCTCTTTAGGAACAGATTCTCCTCAACAAAAGTTAAGAACAAAATAAAAGCATGTTTGCAAAAGTAAACTTTTTTTTTTTGTATGTACAAGTGTTCCAGAATGTAGACTAAAATATGCTGGTCATCTTGCATTCATATCTTGCATTCAAACGTGTGTTTACCAGTAGAATCATCAACTTATGCTAGATTTTTACAGCAAAATCCTCAGTGATAACATTCTACATTTCTTTTAGAGACACACACAGTCACACACACCTTCTTTTAGATCTCATTATTGAATGATAATAATAGACAGGGTGAGACAGGGGCCCATTAGTCGTGCGGAAAGGAGTGAAGGGCCGGATATTAATCAGATGTGCTCTGATGAGGACCTGCCATCTCCTGTCATCAATCAGGATCCAACACACTGAGCGGTCCATGTTATACGGTCACTAAATCATTAAATATCAGTAATTAGATTGTTTAGATGATTGTGTTACACAGGTAATTTATGCTCGTAAACTGTGGCGTAAGCAACATCAACATGGCATTAAACTTCCAGCAGGGGCGGTGTTGGATTGTTTTGTTTTTCTAGGGATCGAAAAAGCAGGAGATCAGGTCATTTTTAAAAGAATACTAAACTAAAACTCTTAACCTACTCTTCATGAGACATAAAAGGCTTATTTGGAGTTTTTAAATAACCACTAAGATATAGTCTACCAGGTTTTAATAATGAGGATTCTCTAGAAGACTATCAGTTGTTTCCAAATAACATCATATCAGCTTTAAGATTACAGCTTTAGATCATAAAACCATTCACCTCATTCTCCAACCTTCTTGCTGTGAGGCCACTGTGCCGCCTTAGAAGAAACATTATTAAAATTGTCTTTACTTATTCATGTTGGAAACTGCTGTGACCATAAACATTGGTAGGTAGGAAAGGTCAAAGAGTTTGATGAAAGATAGCAGAACTGTTTTTTTTGCACCGTTCCTTTGTGCACTAGGGTTGCAGGAGTTTGTTGTTGAAATTACAATCTTTACTAAGTCTGTAACTAAGAGGGTGGAAAAGAATATTTCAAGTATCTGAGCTTCTTTATGACCGTTGTGTGCTGGTGCATGTGCTCTCATCTGAAGTGTTTCGCTGCTCTTTCTGTGTAAACCCACACAGCTGTCTGGACCAGCCGAGGCAGGAGGGGATCAATGAGGAGATCGATTGGGTCCCTGGGAGTCCTAATAGCCCTGTTACTGTTCCCCAACTCCCCGCCTGACTGCCTGATATAGCACCACACTGAAACAGGGGGGTAGAAGTGTGTGTTTTTGTGTCTGTGTGCGAATACCACCCAAATCCTGTCAACAAATCCCTGCTGAGTGTGTTTTTGTTGGGTGGTCATGATACAGGAAACGGGTTGTGTAATCATGTACATTGATGATGGCTGGTCGTGCGGTGGTTTTGTATTAGGTTCACTTATTTGTAACAAGAAAGGAAAGACTAGATGCACACTCCACCGATAGTGAAAGCTGTTGTAGATCCACTTGGGGTGAAGTTTCAAACCTCTTGCATGTTTTTACATGCAAGAGGTTTACATGTTCTCATTGTATGTACAGTATGTTTGGTTCTAGTTGGGTAGCTCGTTTTTTTTCTACACTCGGTCAGTTTGGCGATGAGGCCTAAAAATAAATCTACAATACTTTTGCACAAAATTGGATTTCCGATTTTAATAAAACAACAAACCAGATAATAAATAAAACATTGTTTAGAGCTGTTAATTTGAATTGATTTATTCGGTATATTGAGCACCCCGAAAGTCGTTTAGATTTTTCCCTAGAAGAGAGTTTTAGTGCATATTTTCTCTGTGTAGGCCCGTCACCACTGGCAGCCTGTCCAGGTTATACCCTTCCTTTCACCTGCTTATTGATCGGGATAGCCTCTGATATCTTCCACGTCCATGCAGCTTTTAGATGGATGGACGAGGTGTGTTTTCATGCAGGATGCAGTTATTTAGAGTGGCAAATGAGTGATGCATGTGTTTACAAGATGAGTCATTTCCTCGACCAGCCATGCTACAATCTAACTGCTCTTTGAATTTTTAATCCAGTCACGTTGGATGTAAATGTCCTCAGCATTTTGTGCAGTAACTTTTATGAGTTATTTTCAAGATATTATTTGAACCTTAAACGATTGAGTTGGTTTGAAAATAATAATAAAATATAATATTTGAAAAAACAAAAACAACAGTTAATTTGAAAATTTTGAGCGATGCAGTGACCTCTAGTGGCACAAACAACACATCACAACATGTAAATAAAAATGATTAAAGTATCAATTTTACAAATTAAACATAAAATCATATCTTACTTGAAATAAGTTTGAGAACCCAAAAGTATAGTTAGTTGTTGTTATTGTTAGTTTGGTTTTTTTTTTTGGTTGGTTTCAGATTCAGTATACTTTATTGATCCCACATGATGAAGTACAACCTTCGTTATGTTAAAGATTCTGGGTGACCAAAACTAAACAGTGGCAGCTGTCAATGCGAGCTGTTTCTTATTTAAATGGACATCTTTATACATTCATTATTACATCCACACTGACCTAAGGTTCTGTGGAGAAAAAGACATGCAGGCCTCTTAACAGGTGTGTAACAACCATACCTGAAACTTATAATACAAAATCATTCCTAGATACACACCACCCCTATGCCCCCATAAGAAGGGAAACAAATAGTTTTCCACAACTTTTGAACACATTTATAATTTCTGCTGCAATAGTTTGATGGAACATAGTGGGCACAGCGTCTGTGTTATGGATCAGGAAAGAGATCCAAACGCAGGTCAGTGATCACAAAAATGTGTTTATTAAATAAATAAAGGTGTCCACATGAAAGTGGAGATGAATCAGCCAATCAGGTGGGACTAGACAAACTCAAGAGCACTGAGACTGAAGGGTTCCAGAAAATAACAGGCAATAGTTAGTTGGATCAGTGATAGTATCAACACAAAGAAGAACTGACAAAGTGTTGAGCTGAGCCTTGGTCTTAAATACCAAAGTGGCAAGTGGATGCAGGTGAACCTCATCAGGCCAGTCCAAGTCCAGCTGCTGACATTAATGAAAGAAACTGAAAACCAAAAACCAAAATGGACTACAGAGGGTGTCAAAATACAGTCTGGACTTTCATTCCCATTTGCTCCATGAGGGATGGGGTCGGAAGGAAACAGATCTGGGGAAATGTTGCCTTTATAGGGACAAAGTGTGAGTGATATTCTACTGAATCCTGGTTTGTTGGACCTGCCTTGTTCACAGTTTTCTCAGGAATAGAAATACAGAAATATCTCCTGCTGGAACATCAGAACAGCTGCCACCACACATCGAGGAGACAGTTTGGGAAAATTACTCCAGAATTAAATACAATATGTTTATAATATGTCTATCCTGGAAACAAACATCTACAATTCCTCTCACTTTGTTTTGCTACATACGTCCAGACCTATGACTCTTGTTACGTCACGCCGGAAAAGTTTGTCAAAGATTAAATTTCGTAGCAGAAAGTGTCTTCTTCTTCTAATCCTTTTGGGATTTCCTTTCATGGGTCGCCATGCAAGTCAGTTTCTTCCATCTAACCCTATCTGCTGCATCCTCTTCAGTCACACCAACTATCTTCATGTCTTCCTTCACTGTATCCATGAACCTCCTCTTTGGTCTTCCTCTGGTCCGCTATCCTGGTGGTTCCAAACCCAGCATCCTTCTTCCGATGTACTCTCTCTCTGTCCTCTGCACATGTCCAAACCATCTCAGTCTGGCCTCTCTGACTTTAAAACCTCTAACATGTGCTGTTCCTCTGATCCTGTCCATCCTGGTCACTCCCAGAGAGATCCTCAGCATCTTCATCTCTGATACAAACATCTCTGTTTCCTGTCTTTTCCTCAGTGACACTGTCTCTAGACTAATCAGCATGGCTGGTCTCACCACGCTTTTGTACACTTTTCCTTTCATTTTAGCTGAAACTCTTCTATCACACATCACACCTGATACTTTTCTCCACCCGTTCCAGCCTGCCTGCACATTCTTCTTCCTCTCTTTTCTACACTCTCCATCCCTCTGTTTATCCTAAGTACTTAAAATCTTCCACCTTCTTTATCTCTTCTCCCGTTTTTCCAAAGGGACCAGAAAGATACTACAACCTCTGGACCACCAGATAGTCTGAGCTTCATTTATTTACCTATAGTAAGAGATGGTTCTGTTTGGACGAAACAAGGTGCAACGCCAACATGTCATAAAAGCCAGCATCCCATCTTTTAGCTGGATAGACTGGGGGTTATAGATGAAGGTAAGCCAAAGAAAACTGTCAATAGGTCTTAATTAAATATTCAATATAACAATCATTTCTTGAACAAACCATATCTACTCAAGCCCTTGGAATAAGTTTTGGCACCATTGTGACCAAGAGAAGGATAAATGGTTCAAACAGATTACTTCCCTCTTACATGTGAGTTTCAGGTGTGAACTAGAAATGTTTCAACAAATAACCACACTTTTTTAAAAAGATTTTGAGCAGTTTGTTTCTGAGGAATCTGAAAACTTCAACTGCCTGTGACGGATCCTGAGGAGACATTTCCACGTGGAAAAGGAAAACGTCTCCACATGAGATTTAACTGGAACCAAGTTATTTTATTTTACGTTTCTGATGTTACAACATCACACCAAAGACTCTCCCTGAGATTTCCATCCTCGATGCTGAATGTGTGATCTGGTCCTTGTCAGCTACCCCCTCCTGTGCTCACATCGGTACTCGCACCACCGTGCAACGCAGTGTGCCCACTTGAAAATGAGATGTGAAAAAATACAATACATCAGGACCGGGGATGCTCGCTGCTCTGTGAACACCCCGCTGATTTCTCCGATTACCAGGCTTCACACTGGCTCCCAGTAATGACAATAAACATTAGAAATGGGGCAACAAGAGCACAAGTGGAGCGCGAGTGATTTTACACAGGCCTGATTTTGTGTATTTCCTTTATGAACTCGACACAATGAGGTTTAAACTTCAACCAGATTTCTTTGCAGTTGGGTCATTGCGGCATTTCCCTTAAACATCAAAACCAGATGGGAGGGGGGGGAAAGGGACTACAAATGAGCATGTGGAAGTTGCTGCATTCGCAGAGTCGACTGGAAGAGATTTCACAAAACGCAGCCTGTGCACTAAGACACTTCAAACACATGGGGAGACGGTTCTCACCGAGGTGTGGTGGAGCCTCCAGGGAGCAAGTTACAGGACGTTAAGCAACACTGGGTGATTTTGTGCTTTTACCCCAGAGAGAACAACTTCTTCTCTTTAGTCATGTGGGGATCAGTGAGTCTAATTAAACTCACAGATTATACATAGCAAGGACTCCCACGCCCGCATCAGAAAACACGGCTCTGCAGCCCATTATAGCGCTCCATAAATAAGTCCATGATGCCAGTCACACACCACATATATCACATGCTGTGGATGTAAGCATGTAAAGTTCAAAGATCCGCAGTGGAGTCATGTTGGAGGCAGATGTTGTGCTATATATCCATAGTTGTCTGCATTACGTTCCTCTTGGGTAAGATGATAGGATGATAAGGCCAGGGCCGTCCTGCATAGGCCAGGGGGAGAAGTAATAATCGTTGCTTATAATTCAGGGTAATGAAGGCTCCGCCACTACATCAGCCATAAAGAATGATAGGAGAGGCAGACTGGAAGCTGCTCACGCATTTGACCTGCGTTGGCATCCTTCCACTTCCTATAAATTTTCTTTTTTTGTGACTCCGGGCGAAAAAAACCAAAGGGAAGGTAGATGAGGGAAGAAGGGAGATGGACAGATGTGAAAGGAAAGGAAGAGAGCGGTTTGTGACCGAAGAGAAGAAAGACAGAGCAGATGATTTAGCAGAAGCACCAGAGGTCAGATCTTTTTCTCTGATCTGAAATATTTTGTTCCTATTGTGTCCTTTGAGACGACTGGAGCCGAAGCATTGTCCGTGAATTATGGAGCCTAGTCTGACTCTTTATGAGAACAGGAACAAAGGAGAAGAAAAGTTTCATTTCTTTGATTAGGTAATAATATCCTCTTGGAAAACAAAGCAGTATGTTCAGAGTAAGCATACTGGTAAACATTCTGCTTTCTTTCTGCCTCCCACTCAGGAGGCTGTACTGCCTTTTCGTTTCTCCTCCGGTTCATCGGTATGCAGGTGGTGTGACAGCGTTCTGTGGGCACACTGGGCTGTGCTACTCTCCTCTACATGTCTGCTAAATGACAGTAATTATTTTCCTGGGCTGCAGGCGACTCATGCATGTTTTATTTCCACCTCCACCTCCCCCATCTGCCTTCACAGCAATGCATGGCACAAATGGTGGTGGAATGAGAGGGGGAAAAAAAACAGCGGATCATTTTATTTCTCTCCATGCCTCCTACGGGTCCCCACCGGCTTTTCCATCCTTGAATTTTTTCTGCAAGGAGGCCGAGTGTTTTGTGGTACCTTGGGAGTTTTTTTGCAGGGACTGACAGATGCTGTTAGGCTGCTCTCATGATGGTTTAGACACAGATAAAGGAACCTAATGGTTGTTTCCACACAATGGCTGCTGTTGTAAGCATTCCACTTGGAAATGAACATCATGTTTCAGAACTCTGTGTTTACAGAACAACATTTAAACTAAGCTTTCCACACATTTTTGGGCCTTTACCTCAAGTTTATCGAGTGAAATAAAATGATTGTTTGATCAACATACTGTAGAAATAATTTGTGCAGCTTGCAGCTGATCGTCACAGCCTTTCATCTTCATCCAGAGACTGCTCGTCCATAAAAACACCCCCTTGAGTTGTTTGAGTAAGTAATCTATAGTTAATTTTCTTTGTGACAGCATTTTAAAGTGCCTGAAATGATTATGAGAGAGAATGAGGATGCTGGATTAAATCCAGAAGAGCCAAAAGAGCCCGGGAAATACAAAAAAAAAAAAAACTACTTTGAACACCATCGTGTTAGAATTGATATCGATTTCATTTAACCCATTTTTAAAGTTGCTTCAGGACTATTTTTTATTCTAAAAAAATAATTTAACTAACACCAACTTGTTTTTTTTTTACCAAGGAATAAACTTTTAGTCCCAGGGGGCGTTGGCCTAGTGGTAGAATTACCATCTTTTGACCTAGAGAACCGGGTTTGAATCCCACAGGGCCAAAGCGCTCCCTGGGACTGAAAACTGGAAGGACAAAAACAAAAAACTTTAATTCAATTCCCTTTTTTTTTTTTAAATGGTCTAAAAAAATATTTCTTTTCCGATTTTGGAACTTTGGAATTTCTGATTTTGGCTGCAAAATGCATCAACCAATCCGATTCAGTGGCCTCAGCATTTGGTCTCCACCTTTTTTTGGGAAGATATAAATCTGTTCACTTTATTGGGTCTTGATTTCCGACTCTGACTGAGTGCCAAGTGGCACCACGGTGGGAATCACCTTCTCCAAATTTGACACCATGGTCCTGAAATAGGAGAGGCTGAAGTGTCCTCTTGGGGTCAAGCACTGAGGATTGAACCAAATGGATTCCATTTATCTGCAAGTCCTATTCATGACAGAGGAGAGGACGGAGCGTGAGATCAGGACAGCGTCTTCAGTGACTGTATTTGTCCATCTGAAGAACTCTAAGAGCTGTTAAACCACAGAAGTGTTGTTTCCATGCAACACATTTCCTCATCATTTCCTCCTTTTAGTCACTGTAATATCAATATGAGCCGACCAAGACAAGTGAGAGTCCAAGAACAATGATCCACAAAGCGGTTCATGTGAGTACAGGTGTCCTTTGTACTGGTGGTTTCATCCATCAGAGGAGACTTCTCCTGATTTCATTCAGCCTACTTCGGCTCATGTGGAGCAGCCTGCTGAATGTGGCTGATCATCAGGGAAACAATGAAAAAAAACAATCCTGTCAGAGCTCAGTCAAGGTTTCCTGATGAATGCATCCTATTAAAATAGAGAAGGTTGTATCCCCCCTCCGTCACAGCGGCGTGTTGTGTGTCACATCGTCCTGTGACATGCAGCTCGTTTGGCACGACTCAGGGGATCTCTAATACCCCTGCAGCTTTCATAATGAACATGTGGCTTCTCTCTCTTGGGCACAATTTAGTGTAATTCATAAGCAGAGGACGGGGCATTAGCCAGATGGTGCTGTGGGTGGCATCCTTTCTCTGGCCATCCATTAGAACTGTGTTGGTGACAAGATTCCAATGTGAGAAGATAGACAAGGTATCCACTTTCAGCTTCCATCTGACTCTGTGTGTCTTCATGTGTGTGCGTGGGTGTGGAGTTAAAATATTTAAAATGGATAACTGGGATGTCTGCTGTGCAGACTTTCTCAGGGGACACATGTGAAATTAGAGAAATATATTAAAGCACGGATGGATGCAGATAGCCTGGAATGTATTAACAATTTATTTGCACTGTCCTCGCTAAACCGTGCGTAGTTTCTAAATGTAAAATTAAATCTTTATTCTACAGGGAATTTACACATACTTGTTCTTGCTGAGCTTTTTTTTTTTTTTACTTTTGTGGACGAGCAGAATAACTCGTAATAGACGCGTTAACTTCATCAGGGTTTGATTTAAGAGTGTGAAATGTGTTTTAATAACAGGAAACATATTTATTCGGGAGAAAAAAACAGAATTAAACCTCCAGCGAGCAGACAAAGATTTATAAACAAGCTCAAATTGAAGGAAAGAATCTGATATATGAACATGTAACTTTACAATAAGAGGCCACACTCTGCAGACGGCTGCCACCGAAAAACAGAAACACTTACTGGAAACATTTCTGGAGAAAAAACAACCTCACATTTCACCTCTGCTTCAAGATGGAAGGAAACACCAGGTCAACACCAATACGCCTCCATCTGCTCAATATTACAAACTTCATCAGTTCATATATAGTTGGTATCAAGTCACTGGGGGTGGATCATCAAGCAAAAAAAAAATTGGATGTTACAAAAAAATTAAACACATACATTATCGATCCCTCACCGGGGAAATTCTTGGGCTGCATAACACTGCAGCAAACTGCTCCTATGGACGGCGTCAATGATGAGAGAAACGGAGGGTTAGGTGTCTTCTCCAAGGACCCTTGACGTGACCTCAGTGGGAATCGAACCTGCAAACTTCTGGTTAATTTCCAGTCAGAGGGCGAACGCTCTACCACTGAGCTACTGCCTCCACCGATAGGATTAGGTCTAACCCATTTTAAATACTTTAAATTATTTAATTTTTTTACTTAATTTTTAAATTTTATTTTAAGTTTCTTTTGAATTTTATTTTTTATATTCAAATTTTTTTGTTTTTGTCACGTTTAAATTTTTTCTTTTTAATGATTTTTTAAAATTTAAATAGACTTTTTTGCACTTCAAGACAAATATTCTATCAAATATCTAAAAGAATTTTTTTTGTGTTTTATTTGTAGTTTCTTAAATTTTCTGCCTCTTTTTGTCTTTAAAGTTTTTTTTTATCTCTTTATTTCTTTACATTCATTCTTTATGACGTGCTGTTATTAAATCACATGTGGACGAGTGGAATTTTTTTCCTCCGAGCTCTAAAATCCCATTAAATTCCCTCATCTGGAATTTATTCCTAATTAATTAAGCTAGATTAGCCTTTTTTTTTAATAGAATACGAGCATGTTTTTATCTGAACTGTAACCAGAAGATTCATGTTCTTTTTTTAAAGGCTGCAGATATTTTAGCTCCATTCTTAAAAATAAAAAGTACACATTTCAGATTTGGGTGGGAGTGCATGCATGAGCCCACATGCATTTGTGGAGACACTAATGCACACTTTCAGATCGGCGAGTCAGCCTCTCACTTCGTCAGCGGAGGTGTCAGGGTCCCCATGGCAACTGTATAATGGGGCAGGCCTAATTCAATCCCAGGGGCGAATTGTGGGTCTGTGTGCACGCACAGAGAGAATTGGTCTGGCTCTGATACCCATTCAGCTCAGAGCTGATGTGTTTCCGCTGCTGCAGAGAAGAACTTTCACTCTACTCTCTCCATCTCTTCTCACTTTCTCATCCATCCTCGTTCTGTTTGTTCCCTTGCTTCTTCTGTAACTACGATATGCTCCACAGCTGCATTTTCTCGACTTTTCCCTTCCTAAACCCCTCCACCTCATTTCCTTAATCTTGCTTTGGTCTTTATTCAATCAATACACTTCTCATCTTCTCACCTTTCTACCTTGCATTCAGGAACCCGATAGGATTTCATTAGTACCTCTGGATCTTGTTGTATTATTGTTATCCCTCCCCTAAGAAGACAGGGATTAACGCCGAGGCAGGAGACAACTTAAAGTAATAAACTGTGATCCATGAGTCCACACACACACACACACACACATACACACATACACGCACGCACAAAGAAGAAGGAGGCATGATTTCTTTGTTGTTCTTACTATTGTTAGGTAGCAATAATAAAGAATCGATTGGAACCGGGAAAAATTTTTGACTCTCCTTCAATAGTTCATTCATTCTTTCATCATTCACATTCTGTACCGCTTTTCTCAGTCAGGGTCACAGTTGAAATTGTTCAGAATCAAAAATTTAGAAGATTTTTTAAGGTGCATTCACACCAGAATTGCACGTTATACTGGATATGTGCGATTCCATAAACTTTAAAATCTAATTTATATTAAGGCTCTTATAGATAATCAGATTCAAACAGTAACAATCAGTTTGTTTAAGAGGACGTTAGTATGTCACAGCTGCGTGGTCTGATTGTTCAATTTGCCACTCCTGCATTCTATGCACTTATTGCAGGATTCGGTACACTGCATTGATGTGGAATGAATTGTACCATGTATCTTGAATCAGTTTGAAGACCAGTGACCATACATCAAACCCAGGTCTGGTGAGTATGCACCATTAGTCTATCAACTGGTGGAAGTCACTGCCAAACACCTACAAAGTAGAACCGACCAGAAACGCTCACATGATTGAGCGAAAGTTTAACATGTGCATCTGTGGCCTACTTTGTGGCTAAATTTTTTTCAAAAAGACCAAATGCTCAGCTCAATGCAACAATTGCAAAAAGAAGTGATGTACGACTAAGACGAGGAAGCAACATAAAAAAATACAAACAATTTTACCGAAGCAGTTATTTCTGTTTTTATCAAATAATTTGAGGATACTAACATTGGCGAGTCTAGCGGCTGCATGACTTTGTAAAGTCAGTAAGTTAAGCTCTAACAGTGAAGCGAACCTGATTAATGCTGAGATAAACTTCAATTAAACACTCACATAGTACAAACGAGGTTTTTGAAAAAATAAATAAATAAAGATACAGCCTTTTGAAAAGTGTATACAGCATATTGTGTACAATACTGTACAGCAAAAGGCTACCTTTTGGTTTCATTCCGTTCCGTCGTCCTCCACTCATCCGGGGCCGGGTCGCGGGGGCAACAGCCTTAGACGGGAAGCCCAGACTTCTCTCACCCCAGCTGCATCCTCCAGCTCACCTGGAAGGATCCCGAGTCGTTCCCCAGCCAGCTGTGAGACATAGTCTCTCAGTACTTTTTGTTAACTTAGATATAGGTTTGCTAAAAAAGTTTGTAAACAGATTTATTCAGTATTGCTCACATTTTTGGGTCTGTGAATGCTCTCCCCATCTCATTTCCTGCTTTGATCAAGACCAGGATGCATGCACGTTCCAGCGTAGTCCCTGTTCATGGCTGCAAATACAGAGTAAAACGCATCAAGTTAGCAAAGCCAGGGAGAGCAGTACCAGAAGGGAGTGACTGTGTCATGATGTGGAAGGAGGAGGACCCAAATGCAGGACAACAAACAGGATTTATTAACAAAAGTCCGGTAAGGCTGTAAGGCCTGTAAGGCTTTACAGCCGATTAACACAAAGAAATGTCTTTAAGTTAAAAAAATCTAACACAGTTCAAGGATATGAACTTGGTCAGGCAGGCAGCCAAGAAGACCTGGCCGGGAGGGATGGTGATAACCCAACCTGGAAGTCAGTAGAGACTGCCTTTAAATAGGCATCAGGCTAATGACCACAGGTGTCCGGGATCAGGCTGGAATCCAGGAGAGGAAGAGCCAGGGCTCCATCTGGTGGCAGGAGATGGGATCATGACAGACTGAGCATGAGCAGATGATCATTAGAATATGGGTGTGGTGGAGAACAAAAGGCATGATCAAGGACAACCAGATGTTCAAATAGTATCTGAATACTGCACAGGAATGTTTGCAAATGAATCAAACATGTATGAATGAAATAGAAAACACTTCAGGGTTCTTTTTATGTGGGAACAACATTCAAACATAATAAAAACCTTCAAAATATTTTACTTGATACCTCTTCTTAAAATCATTTATGATGTTCATAACATAGTTCAATAGTTTTATGTTTATAGTTTAATTAAAATTAAATTGATTGTAAAATTCTAAAAAGTTGATGGAATTCAAATTTACTGTGAAGTTAAAAACTCATCCAGATAGACTGTTGATTGGTAGGACCGTTTAAAATAAATAGATTTGATCCTGCTTCTCAAAAGAACCGGAATCAAAACAAGAAATCGAAATAGTTGAAATTCAAACGACACCCAAACCAAACTATTTCCATTGCAAACCAATGGCACGGTCTCTTCCACGTGACCAGGAGAGAGAAAGCGGGTTTTGCAGCTTGTTATGTAGCGAGCAGTGCATAACTCCTGTCACTGGTTCTGCATATAGAAAGGCCCGGGACTGGCCTAGGGCTATCTGTGTGTGCAGATAGAGGGGGTAGGAGGGGGTGAAGAAGGAAGTGGGTAGGATTTGCATCCCTTTGACTGTATATCTCTGAGCACCAGAGGAACAGGGAAGAAGTGGAGAGGGTGTGAAAACACCACAAATTATCTGCAGAAAAACTGTTGGTAGCTGATGGGTGCCGCCGAGCACAACTCCTCCAATCTGATTTACATACTGTAGCATGCTGCATACTCACACTCCACATAAAGTGCTTTTCATTAATATAAGCCACAATGTTAGAGAGCGAGAGAGAGAGTAAGGGGGAAACTGCTGAACCAAAGCAGCACTGTTCACACACCCATGCACAGGCTCAGAGACCGGCCATTACACTGACTTGAATGGGTTTTTTGTGTGCATGAATAGCTCAATGAGGAGAAAAGGGGGGGGAAAAAGGCTGTTTCTACTCCATGGGTTCATATTGATATTCATAGGGGCTCTCCACACCAAGAGCACAAATGTCAGTAAAAGCGGCCTTAATATATGCTCTCATTCTCTCCTCTTCCTGTCGCTCCATCCTTCTTTTTTCCTCCTTCTCTCTTCCTCTTTCTTTGTTCCCGTCTGCCGGACGCACAGCGTCGGGTAGAAAAAGGAGGGGACGGGTGATGAGGAGACTGGGGGACTTTAATTGTAGGCAGTGGAAGTCTTTAAGCTATCATTTCATCTTTTTTTTCTGTTAAATCTCCTTCATATCACAGCAGGGTTTTGTATTGCTGAGCTGAGCAGTTCTTCCTCTTCATCCGTTTCAATGTCACACTTACAGAAACCCCAAAAGCTCTGAATACACCTAAGTTCTGCTCTGTAAGCTTAAAAGTAAGCCCCTGGTTGTCCAAAAGCTTTCAGTTTTAACTTAAAACATGCTTCCCATCACTCTAAGTGTGTTTTTTATCTCTATGGAACATATAAGAGGGGAAAAAGGAGTCAAGTGGCTTTTTCCTTCATTTTTCAGCCTTTGCTTTGACGTTATAAACAGCAGAAGGCAGATTTAGAGCCTTTGGACAGGCATCAGGCAGAGTGTTGGCAACAACAGTGAGGAATGAACTAAAAGTATTTTTGGGTGCGAGCGTTCAGGTCGCAGGTGCATAAATCTGTACATCTGAAAACTGTCACTGGAAACCATCGGGTGACATTGCAGGCTCTGTTTTGCTGCCGAGGCTGGAAAGTTGGATTTCAGTGTGTACTCACAATAGGCAGTTTGAACCGTAACCGAACACGTGTGCCTGCAAAGGCCTGTTTCTTTTGAGTGTTGGGAATGTTTTGAACTGTATGGTTTGGCCGTCCCTGGCCCGCTAGGAAGAGATGTGCCAGGTTATGGTTCATGTACTGTCCTTCTAATGGTGTCTCTCACTAAAATTGGACAGCCAGAAAAACTCCCATAGTGAGCAACACGAGAGTCAGGATTTGGCGTTCGAGCTTCAGGTTTGATGCAGACTCTTTTTGAGCATGTCAACTATAATCTGATTCAGATATAAAGAACATGTCTTGTACTTGAACACTTTTCAACTGACGACATAAATTTATAAACTTGTGCAAAAACGTCTCATCGATATTCATAAAAACTAAAAGACATCTTTGTAGATGATCAATTTGTTTTACAGACAACCTTGATGGCTCAAATCAAAAGGATTGGGACAGACGTAAAGACAGCGTAATGATCTGTTTAGCACAAAACAGGATGCGTGACATCACAACGCTCCAAAAGTGTTCAAGAGGGCTGTGGACTAGCACCAACAAAACAACTTGAAATTATTGCCCACAGAGCAACCAGAATAACAGACTTTATTGCATTCCATTTTATCATGGAAGCATTGTGCCAAAATGATGTGAGCATGCTCTGGTATGCATGGTGAAACCCTATGTGAGAGTAGTTGTTCTCTAGGGCGGTTCATGACAACCATGCCTGATCTGAGTACACCCTGAACAGGCTTTATTTGGATGGTAGTTGCATTCAAAGACAGGGCCGCTCTTTCTGTTTATCCTAAAACGGTTATGCCAAACTGACGTAAGCCTGCTCCGGCACGGATGGTGAAATCCTATGTAAGTGCAGACCAGAGTGAGACGGGGTGGGGGAGGCAATCAGGCACAGTTTATGGCTACAATGTCTAGTAGTGTACAGTAAGTAGAAGTGATGGACCTAGTGAGTGTGACCGCTCTGATAATCTTTGACCAAATAAAGCCGGTTCAGTTGCCATGAACTGCGCCATGTTGATTTTTGGAGTTGGAAATATGCCGTCATTGGTACAGTCTGCGTTCACAAGGTAACCATCCTGCCTATCAAGAATGAGCTTTTTGAAGGTACACACTCTTGCCACTGGAGATCCTAACAGCAGCAAATCCATCTGGATTCCTGCTCTCATTGGCCAAGTAAAATCTGTTAATCCCAAAGAAAAAACACAATCGAGTATGCACTATAACCAAGTTAACGAAGCCGTAAAAAAAAAAAGGTCAACGCAATGGCTGCTGGTTTTTCAATCGGCGTCTATGGTTGCTGTGGAGGCTTAAAGTATTTACCACACTTGGCCCAACTCAATCCAGTTCTTGTATACTGTTACCGGTTTAAATATATTCTTTTTAACGTGCTATGCTAACCAACACAAGCTGCAGGTGGATTTTTCAAATAAACAAGCAGGTTTTCTATTAAAAGGAGAAGAAGAAGAAGAAAAAAGAGATGCTCCGGTGGTGAAAGCATGCTTCAGTGAAAACAGCACGAAATAAAACAAACACCAGAAGCTGCAGATTCCAGACGATAGCTTTTCCTAATCTGGTGGTCGTTTCCAGTAGCTTTTGGCTGACTTGCTCAGTATATTCTGATAGTTTATAATAATTACCAATATTGGAACCAATAAAACATTTGTGGGCCAGAAATTGTGAAAGAATAAAATGAAATGACGTGTGTAACTGTGTTATAACATTTTATGTCCCTCGGAGGCTCGTTCTGCTCCAACCGAAACCAGCGAGAATGTCAGAAGAGGTAAAAAAAAAGATGGCACCGCAGTGTGTGCTCAAGGTTTAAGTTATGGCCGTAACTTTCTCACTCTGTCAGGCGCTTTAACCGTCTGTCCTGGAGGACACATTAACTTGGTATCCTTAAATAAAGTCCTTTAAATAAAGCTGGGGGAGTTGAATAATGAGAAAGCTGCTCCCACTGTCCTTCCTGCTTTTAAATGAACCTCTGCCTTTCTTATTAATGTCCCCTTATCGCTCATCACGGCCACTGACCCGCCGCCGTAACCTTTCCCCACTCAACCGCACGAGCCGCTCCGGCAAGTGGTCGGCACAGAGGTAATTGAGGGCAATTTTCAAATTAAAATTTAAAACCCTCGTCCATCTTTGTACGATGGGGCCTGGAAGGAGGGGAAGAGGTTTAGGGGGTTGATGACTTGATCAGGTTTTGCGAGGCGGGCAGGTACTCAGGCCGGGAGAGGAGGGATGATGAATGAGGGGTATTAATCTCTGTGACAGAGGGAGAGGAGTTAGCAGCAGTGATAGCAGCGCTAACGGCTTTAATTAGCATTTAATCAGACGCCTCGGGGCCGATGGAGGGGGAGAAAGGAGATCAAACTCGGACGGCCTTCTGTGAGGAGATGAGCAAAGGAAAGACGGTCCCTGTGGTAGTCGGACTGATGCTGCATAACACGTCTATGATCTTCTTTTTGTATTCCTCATTTCAACACTTTCTTTCTTTCTTTCTTTTAGGTGAAACTACACTTGCGGATGATTTATTTGTATAGAATATTTTACCTGCTCGAACTCAGAGGCCTGAAAACCCTTAAAGAAAAGAATAAAAACAGTTTTCATAATGCAATGTTGATGCATAAAATTCCTCCAGTTGCTGCAAACACAAGAAAAGTGAAATAAGTCAGCGGAGGAATTCAGACCACTGCAGCAGACAGCAGAAGTCTGAAGGCCTGAATCATAATAGGATTTTATTTGTCCTCATCAGAGAGAAAAAAAGACGCAGCTATTGTAAGAAAAATCACAAGTACGTAGTCTGTAAGAAAGGGGAGCGGGGTTTTAGCGTGAAAGGAGGAAGTTCATTTCGGCCGCTTGCATACGTGATCTCATCCTTTCGGTGACCACCCACAGCTGGTGACCATGGGTGAGGGTAGGAATGTAGATCCTGGTTACCACGGTGAGGGTAGGAATGTAGATCCTGGTTACCATGGTGAGGGTAGGAACATAGATCCTGGTTACCACGGTGAGGGTGGGAATGTAGATCCTGGTTACCATGGTGAGGGTTGGAATGGAGATCTGGTTACCATGGTGAGGGTAGGAACATAGATCCTGGTTACCATGGTGAGGGCAGGAACGTAGATCCTGGTTACCATGGTGATGGTAGGAACATAGATCCTGGTTACCATGGTGAGGGTAGGAACGTAGATCCTGGTTACCATGGTGAGGGTAGGAACGTAGATCCTGGTTACCATGGTGAGGGTAGGAACGTAGATCCTGGTTACCATGGTGAGGGTAGGAACATAGATCCTGGTTACCATGGTGAGGGTAGGAACGTAGATCCTGGTTAACATGGTGAGGGTAGGAACATAGATCCTGGTTACCATGTTGATGGTAGGAATGTAGATCCTGGTTACCATGGTGAAGGTAGGAACATAGATCCTGGTTACCTTGGTGAGGGTAGGAACATAGATCCTGGTTACCATGGTGAGGGTAGGAACGTAGATGGACTTGTAAATCGAGAGCTTTTCTTTTCGGCTCAGCTCTTTTTTTACCACGACATATCGATGCAGTGTCCTAGTTATTGCTGATGCTACAACAATCCGTCAGTTGATCTCCCGCCTCATCCTTCCTCTCACTCGTTAAACAACCCGACAAACTGGACTGTCCCTGACCTGCAGGGGGCATTCCACCCTTTTCCGGGCAAGCACCATGGTCTCGGATTTGGAGGCGTTGATTCCCATCCCGGCTCCTTCACACTCGGCAGCAAATCGGTCCAGTGAGAGTTTGTTTACATCATTTTACAGAACAAGAAGCAGCAACCTCTTGCTTTGTTCCATTCATGAGGGGTCTGCTGCTCATGTGGATTAGAGTTGGGGTCCAACATTCCTCTGAATTGACTTTGTACCTTTTAAATAAGTTCTCCTCCTTCGTGCCAGAGGCAGTGCTGCATCAAATATTACTGGAGGTGAAAAAGAAACAACAAAGATCCAAACGCAGACAGCTCCATTGCATGTTTGAATTGACCGTCTTTTCATCTTTCCGTTCAGCTGAACAGTATTTCTAACATTGAGGCTTCACGCTCACGTTCTACATTTTACATACTTTTTGTTTTGCTGGCTGCTTTTTGGTGCCATGTTTAAAATAAGAATCATGTGGTTCCACGAGTGTAGGGGTGGAGGAGCTATGGTCTGAAGGCCTCATGCGGCCCCTCAAGCTTTTTAATTTAGCCAAATACGAAGAAATTATAGAACTTTTTATTGTTATTTTTTCACCTGTAATTTCAGATTTTGTTTGGCAGACACATTAATTTGTTGGAATCCATTCATTTATTAGACTTACTGAGTTGTTTCCTTCAACAATTTGGAGTGTTTCATCCCTCTATTCTTACCCCTCTTGGACACGTCATCTACTTAGCCGTCCATCTCTTATCGTGTTCCGCGGGGTGCCAGAGCCCATCCCGTCTGATTCGAGGCGAGGGGGAGGTTACACCCCAAACAGGTCACCAGTCTGTTGTGGGGCCACACACACAGACAACCCTTCCCACACACAGTCCTCTAGTTACGAGGGGCTACTTTGTTGCAGCTAATTAACAAGCATGTTTATGGGGAGTGGGAGGAAACCCACACATACACGGTGAGAACATGCAAACTCCACACAGAAAGACCAGTGATTCAAGCCACACTCAAACCCTTGACCTTTTTGCTATGTGACCACTGCACCACCATGGAGCTCTACGATGCATATTGATACAGAAAAGACTGGTTTTAATTTCTTAATCTAAAAACGTTGTTTATATAAAAAGAGAAATTAAATGGTAAAAATAACGAGATGATAGAATTCAAAACACTCCATTTCAATCATCCAATCAGCTTACATACCTCTCTGTTCAGCTACGACATAAATGAGATCATTTTGGTTTGTCATAAACAATGTTCCCTCTATTTTTTTGTGTCTAAGTAAACACTCAAACTTCCAGATCAGATGGGGGCGGAGCAAAAACTATGACTCTTTTATGACGTCACCAGTAGCGACGCGCCAAACTCCGAAGCAGCGATTTGAAGCAATTTGTTTCAGAAAGAAAGAAGAAAGAATATCTTTAGTTTAAATTTAGTTTCTTTTTTGTGTGCTATTAATCTGCGAACAGTGCGCAACTGCGCAGGCGCACAGCTTAGAACGAAAACTGGTCATAACCCATACTCAGATATATTCATCTAAAACTGTTTGAAAAGCAGCTAAAAGTAATTATATTTAATGGTACGAGTCGCGTGCGTTCAGCATTTTAACAGCAATAAAGAGTGTTTTCAGGACAATTCGTCTCAATCAGAGAGATGACGCTTTAAGCTCTTTTCTTCAGGCTTTTGAAATCAGAGCTGTCTGTATTTGACCTGAATATCTTTATAAATTGGAACGTTCAGCCATGTTCAGTTAGACTTTCAAAGGAAACCGTGGAGTGTGAAGGAGGAAGTGAACAATGGAGTAAAGATCACCATCAGCTGCTGAAAGAGGAAGATAATTACAGTTAATGTGGTCGTTCTTACAGGTTAAGCTAGAACAAATCTTAAACTCATCATTCCTACAGCTATTTTTATGCTGTTCCAGTTCTGTTCCACCAAGCGGCTGTCCAGCTCCACCATACTCAACTTGGGTATGGTGTACTGGAGCTACTGGACACACAAATTTCCTCCATAGGGGTCTAATAAATGCTTAATAGACTTTAGTTATATAGCGCTTACCTGCGTTGGTGCTCAAAGTACTTTACAGTGTAGTTCACATTCACCCATTCATACCTGATGGGGATGCTGCCATGCAAGGTGCAAGCCACTCTCAGGAGATTTTGAGGGTTCGGTGTGTTGCTAAAGGACACCTCGGCATAAACTCTGGGCAGAGGGATCGAACCGACAGCCCTCCAGTTACAGGACGGTCGCCCTGCACACTAAGTCATCCTTCCTGTCCAAATAAATGGAATTTAAATGAGACATTACTTAAATGAGACATTACCATTCCGTCGTCTTCTGCTTATCCTGGGCCGTGTCGCGGGGGCAATGGCCTCAGACGGGAAGCCCAGGCTTCTCTCACCGCAGCTGCATCCTCCATCTCACCCGAAAGGAGTCATTCCCCAGCCAGCTGTAAGACATAGTCTCTCCAGCAGGTCCGGGGTCTGCCTCTTGGTCTCCTCCCGGTGGGACATGCCCGAAACACCTCACCAGCGAGGCGCTCAGGGTGCATCCTGACCAGATGCCTGAACCACCTCATCTGGCTCCTCTCAACCTGGAGGAGCAGCGGCTCAACACCAAGCTACTCCTGGATGGAAGAGCTCCTCACCCGATCTCTGAGTGAGAGCCCAGCCACCCTGATGAGGAAGCTCATTTTGGCTGCTTGTATCCGCGATCTCATTCTTTCGGTCACCCCCCACAGCTGGTGACTATTGGTGAGGGTATTACCTTTACGTCACTGGTTTTAAATAAATCTAATCTTAAATTCTAATATCATTAATAGATAAACATACATTTTTTGTAGCTCATAAAGTCCTGCCCGCTCAGTGTATGCACAATACAGCGTAAAATCTTTTTTGAGACCACAAAAATAAATAGAAGCCCATCAAGTTAGCAAAGCTTGTGCATTTTCTTTTATATATCTCATATATTTTTTATGTATTTACATAAAAATATGATGAGGAGGAAGAGCAGTACCTGAGTGGATGGGATAAATCACTTCCTGCTTGTGTTAGAATGTGGGCATGGCAGAGAACAAAATGTGTGGTCAAAAACAACTGGTGTTCAAATAGTATACAGATACAACACAAATTGTTTCTGTTCATGCTCAAATTACTTCAGCACGATATTAAACTTGATGCACTTCAGTGTTTTAGCACCGTACAGTATTTACACTGTGTCATGCACACACTGAGGGGGCAGGGCAAAATGAGGAGCGAGAGGAGGAGGAAATTTACACTGTCAGAAACAAAAGTCAAACTGAAAAAATGTAAGCTTTTTTCAGCAAATATCATATTTATGAGCAAATATAAGGTCAGTCAGTCATCTTCTTATCCGTCTATCCGTAACAAGGTTACGGAGAGTGCTAGAGTCCATCATGGCTGATTCCAGGCAAGCGGCAGGATACACCCTGAACAGGTCGCCAGTCTGTCTCGGGGCCACACACATACAAGCATACACACTGATTCTTATGGGCAACTTCATAGTCACTAATCAACCTAACATGCATGTTTTTGGAGGGTGGGAGGAAACCAATGCATACCTCATGAGAACATGCAAACTCCACACAGAAAGGACAGAGTTCCAAGCCTCTTGTCCACCCGGGACTTGAACCCACAACCTTCTTGCTGTGAGGCCACTGTGCAGCACCATAAAACCTCGTCTTTGATGAACTACTATATGGTAATGTGTAATCATCACCATGGTTACTATGGTTACATTACTATGGTAAAGGAACCATGGTGTAACCATGGTGACAGGCTGCCATGTGCAGATTCATGAAAGGGCAAAACAAAACTGGTTCAAATTCTTTTTAAAACAAACTAATTATGAATTAAATGTTTCATTTTTATTTGGCTGCTGCAATAAAACCCGTTTTTATCCGTTTATTTTGAACTATAAGACATTTATAGTTGATTTTTCTTACGCTAGCTCTTCAGTAAAGTGTAGCAGAGTGAAAGAGAAGTAGAAGTGCTGGTGTGTGTAGGAGAAGGTGAGGAGTTTTGATGATGATGGTGAGGAAGAGGGCTTTTGGCATGAAAGAGGCCAGTGTGTGATCATGATGTCATTAGAAGTATACAGTGAGACAGGCTGGAGAAGGCTGCTGCCCCCCTGGGGACGTCATTACCAAGCACTACTGAGCAGGGACCTGAGTACAGGTCAGACACACAGGAAGGGAGCACTGGTGTGTGTTTACATGGCTGGATACACACAGCCAAGCATCCGTCTCGTACGGGAACGGACAAACCTGTCTGGCATCTGACAGCCCGTCCGTGCTTTTGTTGCTAAACCTGACAAATTCTTCAATATCTAAGTGGACACCTCTGTAGACAAATCTACCTCATTAATGAGTGCACACAGATGGACAGCATCCACACACACATACATCCACATGTGGATGTGGGTTGGGAGCTCACACTGTGCTAAGCTGCTGTGTGTAGCCGTCTGTGCTTCATTACCGTTCACACACAGACAGTTGCAGTGTTTTTGTGTCAATGTTTAATGAGGGTCTGTGAGTCTGGGGACCTCGCCGCTGTCAGGAGCTACCACCTGTTCTTGTTCGTTCCCTAAAGGCTTTAACACACACATACACTCGTATTAAAAACCCCACGCAGACACACGGAAGCATGCAAACACACTGAAACATGTCACACATACACACACACACACATTTGACAAAGTACATACACTGATTTAGTCATCCGGTGGCAGCACTGTCAGCAGTAGAAACATGTAAACAGGTTATTGTGGTTGGCTGATTCTGGCTGCCTGACAGAAGCTACAAAGGCCGAGGGAATACCAATTGATATGTTTCATATTCCAGCTCGACGGGGCTGAGATGACAGTGTGAAAGCTGCTGCCAGGCAGACTGATCCCCCTCTTTGTGACGGAGAAACACCTGCAACCCCCTCAGAAATCCAGCTCATTTTACATTTCAAAAAACTAACTTTTATTAAAACAAAAAGCCCAAAAGAAAAAAAAAAAAATCAATCGACTCATTAACAAGATTATAAAACAGTGATTTAGTTACATAAATAAATTGATATCGGTGTATCAAATCTTAAATTTCATAAGCATGTATACATGGGTCATCGTAATAAATAAAAAGGGAGCAAAAAACTTTCTACACAAACAAAAAAAAAACTAGAAAGACTCAAGAGGAAATTCTTTCTGAAGAGAACAAGAGACACTGGACGAGGTTTCCATCAAACACACGTGAGGAGTTGCTTGGTTAAAGCATGAGTTACACAGCCACTCGCTTACTAATTAAGGACACTAAAGCTGGGACCAAGGTCGGTTGTCTCTCACCTCTTCGAACGCGTTTGGTTGTTAGATAGATCTTCTGTTTGGTTACTTTAAAGCGTTAAGACAAGGCAAGAGAAAAAGGCTGCTTTTATCTTTAATAGAAAAAGTTGCATGGAAAATAGATTTTAAAAAAAATGACGTGATGAGAGGACAGCTGAACGCTTGCAGAAGAGGTCACGGAAGAAAAGATCTGAGGAGACTTGAGGAGTAATTTAGAAAAAAAAATCTTGTAAATCAGTCTGGCGGTAATTTAAAAAAAAAAAAGGCAAACTGCAGCCAGAAGTTGTAACACACAAACACACTGATTTAAACCCAAATTTACCTCCAATAGGTTTCCATGGTAGTACAACAGCTTACATGCAGGAGTATCTGATGGGTTGTTTTTTTTTTTTTAAGTGTGCCTTCGTCTCCTTTCAGTGCGATGAGACCAAACCTGCTTTTTTGACCAGCATCCTAATTTATGAACATTTGTGGCCACGTGAGTCCAAAAAGCTGTCAGCTGAATCCAGTCCTTCTGATATGTTCCATTTCAAAATAAAACATAGAAAAGAGAAGAAAAAAAAAAGAGACAAAAGAGATGGAGAGCCAGAGAGAGCAAACTACAGCGGCTTCAAGTATTTCACATTACATAGAATATTCTGTATAAATTAGTTAACATATACTTTCAGATCCTCCATATTCAGACATATACTATGGCATATATACAGAGTACAATAAATGCTTGCTCATGTTGTGACATGTTCCTGTCTTGTGTGTTTCTTTTTTTTCTTGGAGTCAGTCGTTCGTTTGTTCCGTGTAGAGAAATCCCTGAGAACGTTCTGGTTACGGATGGTTCCACACATTGAACTATAACAGTAGAAAGTCTAATTATTCCTTTGATTCACATGCACGGAGGGAAGAGACACTGGCCTAGTCGGATGATGGCGTGCCGCCGTTGGATGGAGGAGGTTACAACCGCGGCTATCGCAAATAATAAATCGGATAACAGCGTGAGGGAGCGGGTTTAACACCGTGTCATGAGGTAGTCGTCTCCCTCTGGTCCAACTCAGCCAATCACAGAAAGAAATCAGGACAAAAGTTTGAACACCTTCTCATGTCTTTTCTCGAGGACACATTTAAAGTTTTTGTAATTTTTTTCAGACTGATTAATAGTTATTTTCTAAAAGTAGTCATGGCCATTAGTTTTTCTAAAGGCTGGCTAATTTGATCTCTTTACATAATGAATTCTAATAATTATTGGAGTGGTTCCTCTAATGACCACATGGGCTGGTGGTCCGTGGCCCTTTCACTGCATTCCGTGCACTTTTGTGCTTATAAGTCTGGTCCTAGCCCATGGGTGGGCAAACTTTTTGATTCGCGGGCCACAATGAGTTCTAACATTTGACCAGCGGGAGGAACAGGAGCAGATGGATGGCATGCTTTGGTAACTGCTAGATTAGACCGATCTAATGGCGCACTAGATTTTAAACAAGCGCACTAAATGCCACATCAAGAGCATTAAATTTCAAATCTACACAAGCGGCGCTAGATCTAACACGCTTGTTTACATGCATACAGTGGGCCCGATGGCTTTCCTTATCATAGAGTACGCCATCTAGTGAGGAAACATCAGAATTGCAGGGGGAATTAAACCATTTAACGGGCCGCATGTGGTCCACGGGCCGTAGTTTGCCAATGCCGGTTGTACATGTTTTTTTTTTTCACCTGCTCATCTTCAAGTTTTTAAAATCTAATTTATAAAGTCATAGTTTTGATGCCTCGAGTGAAATTTTGCGACGACAATAAAGAAAATGAATCTAATGAGAAGGTGCGTCCAAACTTTTGACTTGCTTACTTTAACGAAGCGTTAACACTAATTATCTTGGTTGTCTTCGAGAGACCTGCTTGCCGTCTGCATCCGGTAGTTGTTACTATGGAGACGGTTAAGTTTTACAACAACAACTGGAGTCAATGTGACGCGTTAAAACCCAAAGAAAGCAAAATGGCCGTTTGAGATCTGCTGCTATGTACGAAAAATGCTGATGGCGGCGTTTTGTCAGTGCTAACCGGAGCTGTGCCGAGCTGTGCAGTGCTGCCCTAGTGCCCTCCAGCAAGGGGCCTGGACAGAGGGAGGTGCTCTGTGTGGTTTAAAGCCTTAGTTTCTCTTTGAGGATGCCGACATGTCTGATATTGGTTTTTTTTATTTGATTTTATGTTTTTGTTTTTTTGCCTATTTTTTTTTTTTTTAACATGAGCGCTATTGTACAAGGTCTTCAACCGCTCGACAACGTGTAACTCAATAAACACCGAAAGAGAAAAAAAAAAAAAATGCATAAAATCATAAAAAATGAACAAAAAAAAAAAGTGAAAAAACCGTTTCAACTTTTCATTTTTCGTCTCGCACACATGTAGAGAAATACACACGACATTCACAAGGTGACAAGTTTCCTCTCTTCTGAAAAATAAAAACACTTCTGTACACGTAGTAGTAATAATATTAATAATAGTAATAATGTTTATAACAATAACAACAGCAACAACAATAATACCGCATGTGGCTCTGGAGTTTTTTTGTCATCTTTTCCTTTCTCTTTTTTTTTTGCTTCATTCTACTAGTCACATCCCTCTTTTTACGTCTCTATTAGTCCAAAAGAAGTTGAAAAGGCAGACTCAAGTTAATAGAAAAGTACTAGGCATGGGGGTAGAGTGGGAGGGGGGATTTGGCACGTTTCAGCCAAACCGTTCCCGTACTAACATCATCAGTTTCTTTTTGCCCTTGTAGATCTGTTTCAGGTTGTCTATGAACTGTGTGAACTGAATGTGTCCGTCGTGCGCCATCATGAACGTCTCCCGGGCTTTGCCCAGGAACTCGATGAACTCGCTGTAGTGTCGCGGGCTGATGTGCGTGAGCCGCGAGTGTGTGGTGTTAATGTAGGCCCCGATGGTGGCGTCTAGCAGTTGCCTGAGCGGCGCCTTGTCCAGCGACATCAGCTTCCCAGAGTTCCTGCGACTGTGCAGCGCCGACACCATGCCGGGCGTGGTCAGCGTGCACCGCCGCAAAATGTCAGACAGTACAGTGGCGCACTTCACGCTTTTGACCACCAAGGGGATGACTGCGGCCAGCTCGCTCTTGCCTAAGGAGTGGCTAAGAGCGCAGGCCCACAGAACGTCATTGATGGCCGGGTGCGTGTCCTGGTTATAACTCAGATTGAGGTGTGTCATGGCCAATGTGGCCAGCTTGTACGCTCTCATCGGGTAGCCGCGGTGCTCCATGTAGCGCGCGATAGTAAACAGCTGCGTGTAGCTCATCCCCGTCGCCGCCGCGTCCAGGACAATCTGGTAGGCCGTCTCGAAGGCAATGTGGTCCTTTTCACAGAGAGTTAGAGCCGACAGGGCGCAGTTCTGAGGGTCCTTCATGGCACACTGTAGGGCGAGGGTTCGGGCAGAGGATGCCAGGTTCTCCTGCTGGTGGCAGTCCAGGTGGAGGCGAACGATGGTGCTGTTGGACATGACGGTGGTGGCCACGATACTGGTGGCTTCTGTGGGGGTGAAGAGGGTGAACCAGCTCTGCATGATGCTGTCCAGCGCATACACACCTACAGGACACAAACACACGAAGGAATGAGAATAAGTCGGTGCCAAGGCGATGAGCAATTTAACTCCACCCCCCTCATAAATCAAACTGTTTTAATAATGAATGGTTTAGGTCTTTGTGATAACTAAATAAGTCATGTGTAAGTGTTAACCTATAGTGAGTATTGAATAACTGTGGGCAGTTTCATTAAAATCCCTGTAGTCATTTGGAAGACATGGCATTCACAAAGTGTTACAGAAGTACAGATACATGGATGGCCCGAGTGCTTGATGGTTCCTTCGGACATAAAGAAGAGGTTTTAAAGGAGAAGAACAGAAGTCTTGTACAGGAAGACGTCTCACCGACTTCAGTGGCACATGTGACCAACCAGCGCACCATCTCTCTCCTCCTCCAGTTTAAGGTGGACAGGGTTATTCTCATCACCTGAAGACGAGCAATGAGGAGAAGAAGGCATGAGTCAGAAAACAATGTAAAGAACATTGGACGCAAAGATTGAACCACATTTCTAATTAAAACAGAAACTCTTGTTAATAGTTTGTGAAATCCTGAGGTTAAGAATTTAAAGAAAGTGTTTGAAAAGTCATCAGAATGAGCGGTAACGATCAGAGAGAGCCATATGAGACATTTATTTCACTTAGAGCTCAAAACAACTGAAAATACTGATATAAAACGGAAAATTCAGTTCTGTTGTGTTCCGCTTATCCGGGGCCGGGTCGCAGGGGCAACAGCCTCAGACGGGAAGCCCAGGCCACTCTCACCCCAGCTGCATCCTCCAGCTCACCCAGAAGGATCCTGAGTCATTCCCCAGCCAGCTGTGAGACATAGTCTCTGCAGCAAGTCCAGGATCTGCCTCTTGGTCTCCTCCCGGTGGGACGTACCCCGAAACACCTCACCAGCGAAGGGCTCACGGGGGCATCCTGACTAGATGCCCGAACCACCCCATCTAGCTTCTCTCAACCTGGAGGAGGAGCGGCTTGACATCGAGCTAATGAAGCTCACAGAGCTTTATTTCTCCAAAAACTTAAAAATAACAATAATAAAATAAATTGGTCAATTAATTGTAACTCAGCCTTTCCTTTCAGTTGGTTTTAGGGAGACCAGACTTGGTTGGGTCGTAAGACGTACAGTCATTGGTTCATTTTTAGGAAAAACTAAGATTTTAAATTTTTTTCATTTTCACTTTTATTGTGCAAATTCTGCCAAAAGAAATGCATGAAAGTGTCTTTCCGTTTTTTTCTCCAGTCTGATCCTGGTGTGCTCTTCTTACCTGCAGTCCCAGCTCCAGAGAGACTTTGAGCAGCGTGATGTCGGGCAGGCTATCCATGAGCGTGGCGATCTTGAACGCATCTTGTGCCAGTTTAAAGATGTGTGATGAGGAGTGGATGTTTTTCTGGATGGACTCCAGGACCGTCTCCAGCCTGCGACTGTCACCTAGCAAAGCCACACAGAGACCCATAAGCATCGGGTGCCGGTTTGTTTGAATCTGATGTAGTCGTAGGTGTGAAGCAAACCTTTGGCGGCAGTGAGCATGGTGGAGGCTAGCTCACACTGCTGCGACTCTATGTGGCTCAGGGTGAACCAACGCGGGTACCGATTGGGGACCACGGATACGATGTGGTGGGGCCTCGAAAGGTCACCCGACGAAGCCGCAGATTCCAATACCGACAACCTGAGAGATAAAAAAGAAAGAAGAATAAGTCGTTGCCATGGTGACGAAAAACACGCCTCCACATCCCCTAAAATCATAAACTCTATTTATAATTAAAAAAATAATAATACTTTACATAGAATAGCATACAACAGAAATATGTTCGTTACCCTAAAAACCTGATCAGTTCATCTACAGTTGGTACTGACTAATGATGGGCGGGTGTTATGAAAGCACGGAATGCGTAATCCTTCCTCCCCTCTGTGTGCCAAGAAGTAAAAAGTGCAAAGAAACTTTTAAATTGCTGAAACAGAAAGTGATGAAACTTTGAGTTGGTGAAAGATTAAGATGACTGAAAGATCATCTCTGAGACGGGGCCGTCTTCATTAGGACGCTCTGAAAGTGACTTCTAAATGAAAACGACTTGCGTTATCACCGGGGGATTACAGTTAGCTTACCCCTGCAATTTACTTTCAACCTAGCATTTAATCACCAAGAAACCAAGGTGTAATTAGTATTTTCTTCACTCTAATTGGTCGTAATGAAGTCAGAGCCGCGCAACACCTGCTAGCGGATGGAGTTCCACCGCTTTCTGCTTCTCATTAGACCGACACCGACAGAGCCCGTTCTTCACAAGCATCGCGCCTGCAACACCCTCACCAGTGTGGCCGGCTCATCTCCCATTCCGCTTCACTTTTCTTCCCTGCGCTCCCACCTCAGTTTCAAAGGTCTCCTTTCCTTCAGAAGACAGCAGAACCTGGCCTTCTCTCAGCCAATCACAAAGCTAATTGACTCCGCGGGGAAATTAAGGAATTCACCTTCCAGCCCTGTAAAGCTGGACACACATCAAACAAATACCAACACACATCAATGAAAAGACCCCTGGCACACGCACACACTCACACACACACCTGCCCTTTTGAAAGCACATCAAAGCTGCCCTGTAAAAGCAATGCGATGCTAAATGCCAGTTTCAATTTCAGAGCAAAGTGCATGTGATACCGTTGCCACGTGAGTGAAGACATTTACAAAAACAACCTAGTCTTCACTTGTTTTTTTTTTTTTTTTTATCAGCTCAGTAAGCCAGAAGCAGAGTTTAGCTCTCAGAGAGAGAGATAGACGGGGGAGGGGATGCGCTGATGGAAGAGCCAGTCAGGAAGTGGGTACGTGTGAACACTGACACCTGCTGTAAACTGGTGAGGCTTTGGAAGACCGAGCAGCATCATGGCTCGTTCCGCACTACTCAAAGCTGCTAAAAGCTTCCAACACGCTGGGGCCTTCTGGAAGATTCCCACAGTGAAGCAGAGCAAGAAAAGAGAGGAAGAAGTTTTTTGGTGAAGATGGAGGTTTCATCAACAATTCACCTGTTCATACACCTACACACACACGTCCGATCATCCAAGCACACGTCTGCTTATCAATTCATCTGTTTATCTGTCTCTTTAATCATGCACATCTGCATTACGATTAATGTGTCCATACATCCTTCCATTGGTACGTCTACTAGGGCTCCATGGTATGGACAAAACGTCCCTTTGCAATTTTTCTGTTTGATATCACGATAATGGGGGCTGCACGGTGGTGGAGTTTTTAGCATGGCGACCTCACATCAAGAGGGTCGAGGATTCTAAATCAAATCAAATTTTATTTATAAAACACTTTATATATTATATTTATAAAACAGGGTAGTGATGCAAGGTGTGCATCACTACCCTGTACGGGGTGTACCCAGCTCTTACCAGTAATCAGCTGGGATACACTCTTGGGTTCTATCGAGATCTGCGACCTCATCTACGACCGGTTACAGATCTCGATAGATCGGAATTCCAAAAACTACCCCTAACGATAATTCCAATAGAAGTATGGCAGGTCACAGATCTCAATGGTTAGATCATCTGGAAGAGAGGTGGAGCATTCTGGGCATGTGGAAAGTCGCAAATCTCGATGGTCGCAGATGTCGTCAGAACACCGAAGCCCGCAGATATTTTTTTACTAATCCGTTCATCCATTGCAGAATCTATTGAGTTCCTGATTGGCTGTAAGAAATGCGCCCACGTAAATCCATTGACGCCCACTTCGGCTTGCCAGAACGACAAGAAAACTGAAGAAAAAGAAAACTAACACAAAATTTGAACTTGCCACTGATTACATGTCCGCTAACTTTATCGCCACGGTTCACGGTTTATAAGCACATTGTAATGTTTACTATTGGTGCAGGATCCATCTACACATTTCTACCCATCCATCTAGCTATTCAAACACCCATTCAATGCTCGACTCATCTATCCATCCAGTATTCGGCATCATGGTTCATTTCGTACAACTCAAAACTGCTAAAAACTTTGAGCACGCCGGGGCTTTCTGGAAGATTCCCACAGTGAAGTAAAGCAAGAAAATAGAGGTGAAAAAAGCCTTTGGTAAAAGATGGAGGTCTCATCAACATTCCTGCCTTTGTTTGGTTTTCACCAGAGGACCGAAGGCCTCTGTCGGACGGCAGCTCGAGGGGACTGGTTGCTGAAAAAAAAAAAAAAAAAAAAAAAAAAAAAAAAATCGCCTCTTCAAAATGTGGAGAGCTGAATCTGCAGAGGACTTTTGTTCCACAAGGAGCAGAAAAAAAAAAAGACAGGAAAAGAGCTTAATGGACTGCTCGGGAACATTCCTCCGAAGCGGTTTAATCACTGGTGCATTCTGGTGGAGCACCTTGCAAGTACTGCGAAACCTCCCGAACGTGTTAGAAATGTCACCGTTTTCTCAACTCGTCCACAAGTGTGTTTAAAACAGCAAAATTAAATCCATATTTTCTCACAGCGCCGCCATCTTTGAATATAAATATATATCATCAATAAGATAAAAAAAAAAGAAGACGAGCAGAGAGAGACAATCAATTGCTGTGGGGGAGGGATGTAGCACGCAGAGCTCCATCACATCTGGAGGGTGATGAGGTTGGATAGCAATGCTATGAACAAGGAAAGGAGAGACTGGGTGAGTGTGTGTGCGCGTGCGGTGGGAACTAAAAAAGATCAAATATAAAGAAAAAAGATGTAGTTTTATATTATTAGAAAATTTGTTAGAATTGCTGGCGCCACCTAGTGCCTCCTCCTTCTTCTTCCGGCATCTCCCTTCCGGGGTCGCCACAGCTAGTCAGTTTCTTCCATCTAACCCTATCTTCTGTATCCTCTTCGGTCACACCAACTATCTTCATGTCTTCCTTCACTGTATCCATGAATCTCCTCTTTGGTCTTCCTCTAGTCCTCTTTCCTGGTGGTTCCAAACCCAGCATCCTTCTTCTGATGTACTCTCTCTCTCCTCTGCACATGTCCAAACCATCTCAGTCTGGCCTCTCTGACTTTAAAACCTCTAACATGTGCTGTTCCTCTGATCCTGTCCATCCTGGTCACTCCCAGAGAGATCCTCAGCATCTTCATCTCTGCTACCTCCATCTCTGTTTCCTGTGTTTTCCTCAGTGCCACTGTCTCTTGACCAATCAGCATGTCCGCTCTCACCACGATTTTGTACACTTTCCCTTTCATTTTAGCCTCCACACAATTTAATTTCACTCCTGCTACTAGGTCAGGTATTGCTTACAATAGCTCACAATCAGAAGTCCCCTGAAAACATCCGGCCAATCAGCGAATACAGATGTTATTACGTCAAATCGAAATCCTCCATCTGGGTCTGTTTGTGGATTTGTAGCAAAGCGTTCCTCCGAGCTACGCGTTCCGTTAACAACTATTTTGTAGAATGAGAATTTAAAGACGAACAAAGACAATGTTTTGAGTTTTATTTAGAGGAAAGACGACAGGATTTTGGTGAAGTAAAATTTTTTATCTAGTTTTTAACGCACTGTACACGTCATGACCAGTTCCTAACAGAAAGCTCTAGCAAAAAAATACCTGCCATGTGGCACAAATGAACAGCAATGCTGCGAGGTCAGACTGCTTGCAGTCTGAAAGAAACATCATCTGATGTATCAGGCTACAAATTTGTCGAAGCTTCTGGAAATCTAGAGTTTTACATCATAGAACGTTTCCTCCATTCATCTTTAAATATCCGTTAACTCGTCGACGTGTAAATCATCCATTCATCCCTCCATCTATCATCCATCCCTCCGTATCAGTGCACCCAGCATATGACCATATAAGCTCGGCCTATTTTAGTTCTATAAGAGGAGCATCAGCGTGTCGGTGAGAAAAAGCAGCCCCGTCTGATTTTACCTAAATTCTGAGGCCCCTCTGGGTCTCTGGTCTGCATCACCATGACAACTGACCTCTTTACCTCACGCTCCTTTCCCTCCGCGACAGTAAACACCCTTCACCTTCGCAGTCCATCAAGCACACATCTATCAGCTAAGCGACACATCCGGTTGGAAGAGCTCCACTCTTTACACAAACTCCTTCAGCATGAAGTCTTAAAGAGGTATTTAGTGACGGGTGACCAGAGAAGGACCGCCTCCGCACACCCTGACCTGCTCCTTTACAGGCACAGGGATGAATCACAGGACATTTTATTTGTCTTTGATGAACTGTTTTGTATGAAAATATAAGTCTAATTACATTCAATCATCGTTAATAATTAGTTAGTAGACTGTATTAAAACCAGAGCCTCATATATAAAAACTGGAATAGATATATAAAGCTCACATATAAAGCTCACCTGCGTGGAGAAGGTAGCGAGGGACAGAATGAAAGCAAAACTATAATCAATCATGATGAATCCCTCCCACCCTCTCCATGAATCTGTGGCCCATCTGAAGAGCAGCTTCAGCAACAGGCTTCTGCAACCCCGCTGCTCAAAGGAACGGTACAGCAAATTATTTCTGTCGTCCTCCGTCAAACTTATTTAACCTTTCACTTTCAAACCTTTAAACTTTCACTCACAACAGATTAAAAAAAATATGTTGTTGTTTGACATTGTATGACTGTGGCACTGCAGAACTCAAATTTCCCTTCGGGGATAAATAACGTATCTTCAATTCAATTCAATTAAATCTTAAGCTGAGAAAAGTTTTAGTTCAAGAGCAGGAATGGTTTAGTTTTTGTGAATTTATGTATAAACTGTACATTTTTTCTTCTTTGTCCTTATTTTCCTCCCAATTTACGACGTGAAGGCCATTGAGACGATTATGATGTGCTTTTGGGTCACATCAAGAAAAATGAATTGAATTTCCATCCTGCCACAATCACGTCTAAAGTACTCAAGATATGGATCATACTAGTCAATAATCAATAATCCTTATTTATAAATCACTTTGTGATCATTTGATAAAAGCCTTATCCTCTCAGGTGGGTTGTTCTGAAGCCGAAGAGTTCAGACCAAAAACGCTTAGAGCAAAAAGTAGTAACAAAAAAAACAGTAACAGCCTTTCAGTTAAAAACAAGCTGCTTCAAATGCTTCATTTCACTGTCCTTGTTTCAGTGCAGGTTCTGCTCACATGTATCATCTTCTCCCTAAGTCTTACCATCTGCATTCAGCAGCTTTGCTTAGAGATTGTACAGTTTTTGTGAAGCTTTACGGGTGGTTTTAGCATAAACAGATGATGCAGTTTGACGGTTGGTACTCGTATTTTATCTGATGGGTGGCATCGCTATCAACAACCGGGCGTTTTCTCGTTAAAATGCAACGCTGCATATTCAAAGATTATGGATTATGTGAAGGATCAAAGGTTGCAGATTCGGGTAAAAATCCCAACTCGCTGACTTTCGAAGCCTTAAATCTTTCGATAGAAATCTTTCACTCATTAACAGGCTGCTGGGATTTGTCTCTTTGACTTCCAGAGAGTTAAGATTAGCAGAATCTTGGAGGAGAACTAGGTTTCTTCAGCTTCTCTGGCTGCAGTCGCGTTCTGGGCAGCTCATAAACCAGTAGGCAGCTCCTCCGTATCGGCCTATCAGGCCAAGCCGTCACACAGGGCATATGCTGCTCTCACACACACTAATTAACCTCATCCGTGATGCATAAACACACTCATACGCCCTCTCTAAAAACTCATGTGTGAATGATTTGCATACTGAGACCGTCTGACTTTTATGCCTTAGCAAAAAAAAAAAAAAGAAGCATGACAGAGAAGATAAATGGAGAAAGCAAGTGGAAAGAAAGAAGTGTGTGTGTGTGTGTGTGTGTGTGTGTGTGTGTGTAAGAGCTAGACTTTCTATCTCTCTTTTATCAATGATAGTGTTATAATAGGGCCATTAAAATAGCCCTGGTTACTTTACCTCCTCCTCTATATTTAACTATCCTGTGTCCCGTGGGAGCGAGGAGCTATACGCTATCACATTACACTACGCTACATTACACACATTCATTATATGCTGAGTAGACACCCCCGGTTCCCAGGTGCACCCATAAGTGGCCATATTATTCTAAATCGCCGGTTTCACGGCAGAGGAGTGAGGACGGAGGAGGCGAGGAGACGAAAGAGGTGAAGGGAAGTAGCAAGGGCAGGAAGAGAGCGGCTGACTCAGGAAAAAACTGCTTTGGGATGTTGGTTTAGGGGCGGGAGGGAGGTGAGGAGAGCGAGATCTTCTAGCCACGTGGAGAAGCTTAAAAAAATGATTCATTTTGGTTTCACACACAGGTTGTTTCACTTCCTGAACGAAAACTTATCCCACTTGGTTTTGTTTCTTCAGCCAGGAATCACATCAGAAGTGACTGAAAGAGCTTCACACAGTTAACGAGACGGTTTTACACAAAGTCATCAAGAATTTTGTTCTTTATGCTCACATTCTAACACAAACAGGAAGTGTTTTAGTGTACAGACCCTGCTCAGGCTCAAAACCAATAGAACGCAATTTTTTTAAACTGCACCAAAATAATCTTATAAAAAATGAACCCAGTCAGAAAGTCATTTTTCTGATAAATCAGACAGTCTTTTGTAACGCAGTCAATTTTATTTCATTTTTATGAGCTGTTATCATAAAAAAAAAGTTCTCTGAACAACAGATGGGCTTCATCCAGATGGTCAAAGTGGGGGACGGAGCCAAGGAAAGCAGAGAGAAAATTTGGAGTTAACTAATAATTCAAACTGAACCTCTTGGTTTTTTTTTAACAAATCAATGCTATTTTTCATCAATGTGTCCTCCTGGTGGGACGCGCCCGAAACACCTCACCAGCGAGGTGCTCGAGGGGCATCCTGACCAGATATCTGAACCACCCCATCTGGCTTCTCTCGACCTGGAGGAGGAGCAGCTCTACACCGAGCTCCTCCCAGATGGAAGAGCTCCTCATCCGATCTCTGAGTAAGAGCTCAGCCACCCTGCGTAGGAAGCGCATTTTGCATTTTGGCAGCTTGTATCTGCGATCTCGTACTTTCGGTCTCCACCCACAGCAGGTGACCATGGTGAGGGTAGGAATGTAGATCCTGGTTACCATGGTGAGGGGAGGAACGTAGATCCTGGTTACCATGGTGAGGGGAGGAACGTAGATCCTGGTTACCATGGTGAGGGTAGGAACGTAGATCCTGGTTACCATGGTGAGGGTAGGAACATAGATTGACTTGTAAATCAAGAGCTTTGCTTTTCGGCTCAGTCTCTACCACGACGGACCGATGCAGCGTCCTAGTTATTGCTGACGTCGCACCGATCCGACTGTCAATCTCCAGCTCCATCTTTCCCCCACTTGTGAACAAGCCCCCAAGATACTTAAACTCCTCCCCTTGGGGGCAGGACCCTGTCCCTGACCTGCAGTAGGCATTCGCCCTTTTGCGGGCGAGGACATATGGTCTCAGATTTGGAAGTGATCACACACTTTAAAATGAACCTAAACTTAATTTTCTAACATTCAAATTACAAAACATAATAAAACCATAAAGGTAAAATTGAAAAAAGTCAGCTGCACTGGGCAGAGACGTCGCACGGTGGTGCGTTTTAAAAACTATGTAAATTTGATTGTTTGGTAGATAAATTCAGACAGAAATCCACTGACGCCAATCAGCAACATTTTTGCTGATTACCGGCACGTCTTGAAAGAGCAAAATCAGCCGATTCAATCAGCGGACTAATAAATCAGTCAGGTCTGAGACAGGAGCGCAGATCCTAAAAGATAAGATCCAGTCGGTAGGAACGACATCCACCAGGTAAGAGCAGGTGTGTCAGAAAAATATCCCTAAGTTGTCTCAGAGAATCAGCAACACGTCTTCCCTCCCCGACGACTCACCACATGCGTGTATACAGTACGTGTGTGTGATTCCTCCTCATTACGGCAGCACTAATTACACTCTCATTAATGTAATTAATATTCACTGATCCAGCTCCCACAAGTCACAACATCAAAACACAGCAGCGCAGCCTGATTAACGCGTGCATACGCACACTCGTACACAGCGTCCACAGATGATTACACTACGGAGCCTGATGTCGTCAGATCGTACAGACCAATGTGGGAAAGATCTTGCTTTTTTATGACCATAAAAATACACGTTTTAAAGCTGGGATTCCACAACAGAGGGACGCGTTAACCCAGAAATTTAAAAGATTAGAGAAGAAATGTTTGATTGAATCGTCAATGATTGAATTTTTCCAGAAAAATCTAGTAAAAAAACTTTAATTAGTCAAATACAACTTTAAACCACAAAATATGGAAGAGGGATTAACCTCTCGGGCTGTCTGTGCTTCTGTAACACTTTTATAAACATATCTGTTGAACCACTGAATGGATTTGAATGGAACCGTCGGCGGTTACTCAGTACCAAACGTAGATAAACTGATCAGGTTTATAGGTTCATACAACCAAATGTATTCCAAGCCACTGCAGGGATTTGACTTAAACTGCACACAGTTACTCATGAAGATTTTAAACAATCATTACCACAATCTTATAGGTTTATAATATTTTACTTAGAAACAAAACAAAATGAAGAACGTACCGCATGGCTCTCAGTGCAATTTTATACGCCAGTTCAGCGTCGTGAGGTAGGAGAGAGGTGAAAAGATAGCGGGCGAAGGTGTGCATGGGGACGCTCTCTCTGTGGACGATTTCTCCAAGGCCAGAGTACGGACCCGCTGTGGAAAATCAAAAACAAAAACCAGTGTGCTTTATTTCAGGAATGACAAGCAGATTCAAAACCAACCTTTTGGAGGGTTTTTTTTTTTGTTATAAATAACCTCGTCATCAAAAACACAGTCAGATTGATCAGAGTAAAAGTAAAAAATGTTTTTACGTAATTTAACTGAGGTTAAAATGTGTACACGGGACACATTTATTCGTCTTCGGAACCGTCCATCCCTAACGGGCTGGCGGGGGATGCCGGAGCCATAGTTGATTCATGGCGAGAGGCAGGATACGAAGACAAATATTTTCTTAGCGTCAGCGTTTGTGAGCACATTAGCCATCACAACAAAGGTTGATTATTTGGGCGTGAGCGCTCACTCTGAAGAAAACAAACAAAAAAAAAACAATCCCAAAAGCGCAAATGTCTCCGTAATGTGTATGTAATGTTGGTGTGTGAAAACGTGTCAATATGCACGTGTCTTTTAGTGTGTAGAATGTGTGTATGTGGGCGCATATTTTGATGCCGATTTGTCGGTCTTCCCTTTTTAGCGTGTGTGCACAATTTGATGGCCCCAGTCGGTCAGACCTGCGACCGAGCGCAAACTATACGTGCTGCTTGTTTACAGTTTCCCTTTATTTCCCAGCAGTCTTTGCACACATAGTCCCACACACACTTCCTGCCGCCTGTCATTTCTCCAACCACCCACCCACTCACACTCGCGCACACACACACATTTCTGCTAAAATAGAGGAAACACACAGCACTGAGCTGTACTATTTATTATCCTTCATCCTGCGGTACTGCTTTGGGTCGCACCAAAACGAGCAACACCGCGGGTGTTGTGTCAGCACACACACTCACACGTGCCCTGCAGCCAGAACAGAATGAGGTTTGCTTAGGAGGTAGAAAAGAGGAGGAGGTGGTTGGGGGCCAAACCCAGTCCAGCTCTCTCCTGGCCACACCCAAACCCAGGCTGCCTCACCCCGGGCGGGACCACCCACCTTTGCCTCCGCGGCTACCAGAGAACCCTGCTCTCATGCAGGCGCGCCACTGTGTGATGTGGTTTGTGGCTCGGAGGCCCTGTGAGGTTTAAAATAAACCACTAGAGATGAGGGGGAGTGCAGGAAGAAGGGACGGGCACGAAGCCAAGTCTGCACACATGGCCATATGGTTTGTGACGTCACAACCGCGTGGCTTAGCCTCTTCCTGACTTGAAGGGGAAAGACCGGAAAAGTCACCCCACAGTGTGACAGGAAACCATGAGTCATCACACACACAGAGTTTAGAAATTAACCATTTAACTCTACGTGTCGATTAAACCAACCAACTTAAAAGGTTTTTTTTTAAGCAGGTTTGTCGCCAAGCTGGCGCCACCTAGTGTATCTGTTCAATTTCATTTTACGTCAGCAACTAGGTCAGGAGTTGCTGTCATTAACTTATGATTGCAGCGATGGGAAAGCATCCTATCCAATCAGAGAACACAGATGACAGCGTGACATGAACACACGCGTCTATCTGCGCCATGTTTGTAGTTTTGTAGCTAAAAATAGGAGATCACCCGTGTGATACGGTCTACTAGAAAACGATTACCGAGGTTAAGAATTTAAAGACAGTGTTTGGAAAGTTTATTCCCCTTCTGCTGACGGGGTTTAGAAAAGTTTCATTTTGAAATCTTCTTTCCAGACTACATCGGTCACTTTTGGTCCTGACCAAAAAGGAACGAACACCCACCCAACATGCTGCCTGCAAGATGAGCCTCTTTTTCATTCTACAAAAAAACTGTTTGTAGCCGGATATATGTGTATAAAAACAGTTTAATCACACAGCATTGGAGATTGCGTCTCACTGGGCGGTTATATGTTGGCTTAGAAAGTACAGCTCAATTTTTGTAATGCGCCCAAACAGTCGGAGCAGTCTGCAAAGCAAATTCTAAAAGGAAACTTCCCTAAATCCCATCGGGGACAAGCAAGAACATTTTTCTCCTAGAACATTGTCTTAGTTATTGTGGTTGGGCTCTCACTCAGAGATTGGGTGAGGTGTTCTGCCATCTGGGAGGAGCTCTGTATCGAGCCGCTGCTCCTCCAGGTCAAGAGAAGCCAGAATGGGTGGTTCAGGCATCTGGTGAGGGTGCCTTCCTAGCGCCTCGCTGGTAAGGTGTTTCGGGCATGTCCCACCGGGAGGAGAACAAGAGGCAGACCCCGGTCCCGCTTGAGAGACTATGTCTCACAGCTGGCCGGGGAAAGACTTGGGATCCTTCTGGGTGAGCTGGAGGATGCAGCCAGGGTGAGAGAAGCCTGGGCTTCACGTCTGAGGGTGTTGCCCCTGCGACTCGACCCCGGATAAACGAAAGACGACGGAACAGAATATTGTTTTTGTTCTGTCTTTAAATTCTAATTTCTAGAATTGTTGCTGACACAAACCATATGGAGTCATCTCTGCTGATTGGCCAAACGTCCCTGACCTAGTTGCTGGAGTAAAATGACAATGTACAGAGGTAAAAGGTGGTGCCAGTATGGCTACCTCGTTTGAACGTTACTCTCAATCAAAAAGATATCTGAAGTGGTTTAATGTTTTATTTATGCATGTTTGAACGATTCGAGAGCTTTCACTGTCATGCCCGCACTCTGACGTAACCAGGAAGTCTGTTAGTGCAAGCGCTCAGCTCACATACATGCACAACACTGAGTACTACACACGCCAACAAACACACACTCCTTCACAGAAACAAACATTCTACACACAGTCTTCCTCACCCTCCAATAGGAAGACGGCTTGTTTTCGGAAGATTTTGACCAATGAGTCGTCCAGCTCTATTTCCTGCAGCTTGGCCAATAGCTGCTCTTCGTTGCGACACACTTTTTCTTGAGCGTAGAGCCCATCGGGCATCACCCGTTGCTGGCCTAAACCAATCAGCGCTGTCTCCACCGCAAGGGCTACGTACGATTCGCCATCTCCAAGCAATCGCTGCACGGGCATTCGCTGGAGGTCCGCTCGGCTAACAACGCTGGAGCAGTCTGTAAAAAAAGAGGGAAGAAAAGGAGAGGAATGAATCGGCAGAAAGAGCCCCATGTTCTTCTTCTTTCCGCATTTCCCTTCAGGGATCGCCACAGCAAGTCAGTTTCTTCCATCTAACCCTATCTGCTGCATCCTCTTTGGTCACACCAACTATCTTCATGTCTTCCTTCACTGTATCCATGAAACTCCTCTTTGGTCTTCCTCTAGGCCTCTCAGTCTGGCCCATCTCAGTCTGGCCTCTCTGACTTTAAAACCTCTAACATGTGCTGTTCCTCTGATCCTGTCCATCCTGGTCACTCCCAGAGAGATCCTCAGCATCTTCATCACTACTACCTCCATCTCTGTTTCCTGTCTTTTCCTCAGTGCGACTGTGTCTGGACCAATCAGCATGTCCAGTCTCACCACGGTCCATCCACATCTTCTTTAGCTACATACAGTATATACATATTTTTTTATTGTACAGTATTTATGCCTCAATGGGGAAAATAGGAATTTCGACACAGTAATCCATACGTACCTGAGAGATCCAAGCAAGTGTTGGATCCCTCCTCTCCCGATCGGCCAGACTCCGTCAGGGTGCTGAACAGGGTACCAATTGGGTCCAGGGGATGTCCCACCCACCCTTCCATGTTGGTTATGGAGGTGTGGCCTTTATGGAGCAACTCTAAAACAAAACACAGCAGATACGTTAATGTCAGTAGTATGTTAAGAAGATTTCATAGTCCAAAGGTCCAGGAGACCCCCTCGTTTGGTTTTACATTAGAAAGATTTATTTCAGACAAATTCTGAAGTCGTCGCATAATTTAAAAGATTAAAAAGTCAAATTAAAAACTCTACCTTTTTTATGCCGCCGAAAATGCTCCAGCTGTCTCTGCTGTTGTCTCCGTAGAGTGTTCACTACGGCGATGGCGAGTCGAAGGGCTTCTCTGGGGTAACCATGGGAACGCAGAGCATCCACCCGGGCACAGGCGGTCGGCACGTGTTCTGAGGGAAAGATCAATTTGTCTTCAGTATCAGTGATTCTCAGACCAATAACCTCAGATTATTCAGCTGAAAAGAAAACAGCCTTGACAGAAAGTCCAGATTTCCCTCTGACTGGAAATGTATTCCAATTTAACCCCACGTGTCCCAAAACAGCTATGAGATATAGTCTGGTGGTTCCATTCTGTTGGGAGATGTAGCCCTTCCTGCTTGGGAAATGTAGTTCTGCCTGCTTGGGAGATGTAGTTCTTCCTGTTGGGAAATGTAGCCCTTCCTGTTTGGGAGATGTAGTCCTTCCTGCTTGGGAGATGTAGTCCTTCCTGCATGGGAGATGTAGCCCTTCTTGCTCGGGAGATGTAGCCCTTCTTGCTCGGGAGATGTAGCCCTTCCTGCTCGGGAGATGTAGCCCTTCCTGCTCGGGAGATGTAGCCCTTCCTGCTGGTAGATGTAGCCCTTTCTGCTGGGAGATGTAGTCCTCCCTGCTCAAGAGATGTTGTCCTTCCTGCATGGGAGATGTAGTCCTCCCTGCTTGGGAGATGTAGTCCTTCCTGCTGGTAGATGTAGTCCTTCCTGCATGGGAGATGTAGCCCTTCTTGCTCGGGAGATGTAGCCCTTCCTGCTCGGGAGATGTAGCCCTTCCTGCTTGGGAGATGTAGCCCTTCCTGCTGGTAGATGTAGTCCTTCCTGCTGGGAGATGTAGTCCTTCCTGCTGGGAGATGTAGCCCTTCCTGCTTGGGAGATGTAGTCCTTCCTGCTGGGAGATGTAGTCCTTCCTGCTGGGAGATGTAGTCCTTCCTGCTGGGAGATGTAGTCCTTCCTATTGGGAGATGTAGTCCTTCCTGCTGGGAGATGTAGTCCTTCCTGCATGGGAGATGTAGTCCTTTCTGCTGGGAGATGTAGTCCTTCCTGCTGGTAGATGTAGTCCTTCCTATTGGGAGATGTAGTCCTTCCTGCTGGGAGATGTAGTCCTTCCTGCATGGGAGATGTAGTCCTTTCTGCTGGTAGATGTAGTGCTTCCTGCTGGGAGATGTAGTCCTTCCTGCTGGGATTTCTCAGACCCGCTCCTGCTTAAAAACATCACATCCACTAAACACCGTCCAGACACATGGACTCACCGTGCCATAAAGGCCAGCCTCGTGAGTCGAAGAGGGAACCCTCCTGGTTGTCATGGTAACAGTAGTTGGCGTAGAGGTCGCTGGCGATGATGTGCTGAAGGTGCCGGTCCTGCCAGTGGAGGTCGCAGGCCTCGATGGCTCGTGTGAACACTGTCCTGTGGGGCCGCATCTCTACACAGAACGATGGAGGAAGACGAGACCCAGAAAGTTAAAACTTCATCTTTCTTTTTAGTTCCTCTCGAAACTTAAAGATAGATTAGTTTTTATATTAAATAACCGTTATAATCCGTTATTACAGAACGGGACACCGGCTTGGACAGAATTGACCTTTTCAGCTACCATGATGTAACCACTGGCCATCCTCATCACTACCAACTCATCTTATTGACAGACATCTGAAACTTGTCAATTTCTGACCTTGGTTGCCGTGGGCACCCTGAGGCAGTGAGTGGGTGAGGTTGGGCAGCTCGTTGCCGTGGTTACCGTCCTCCCAAGGGCAGACGTCCACGCTGTTCCATCTGCGCAGCTGGCGCAGCCATGATGACTTCTGCTCAGGTTTACAGTGCGGGTTCAGGACGATACACATCCACAGGGCACCTGTGCACACACAAACACACACATTTAGAAATATATTGACACACAAACAAAAACAAAGACACACACACGTGCAGACACATCCATACATTGTACTGATCTGCTCTTCTGTTTGCAATTAATGAATCAAACAAAGCAGGATTGAGCCTCATCATTCTAAATCTCTGAAATACAAAATCTGTGTAAACCTGAGAGCTGGAGGCAGTTTTCATGGAAACAACTTTTTTTTAGCTCTTTAGAGAAAATCTCTTTGCAGCACGTTGATTCAAAACTCTGCGAAGCAAAAACTTAGTGAGTCCAGGGGCGACGCCTCGCGCACATGTTTCACAGTAAATTGGAACAAACAGAATATGAAAAGTAGCTCGGTCTCCGGGGAAACGAGCAGATTCAGGATTTAACCCTGAAGACTGGCGGAGATGCCTACACGCCACGGAGCAGACGCTCGTGTGCAGTTATTCAGAGAAAAGGGACAAAACAAGGACAGAGAGAAGAGAAAAGATGAGTGAAATGCAGCTCGCCGACATAAATAAAATAGATATTTTGTCTAAAGCGTGTGTAAGGACAAGTGAATGAGAGCGTGCTTTGTGTCTGGAGGAGCTTCTCAAAGAAGAGGAAGACAAAAGAGAGGCAGGGAGGGAGGGATGGCGAGAGGCAGCATTCAGCACACATCAGGGGGAGTGATAAGGACTCGGGAAGGAGGGTTTGAAGTGTGGACTTCAAAGAGACCGTACACACACACACACACACACACTTCCAAAATATACGTGGGGTTGGAACAGATGAGATCAGTCGGCTGTCCTCGTAGAGTGCAGAACAAAACCAAAGAGAGAAGACGAACATCATCAGCAGGGACATGAGAGGCGCCGCCGTCCCGGTGACAAGCAGAGGAACTACACACAGAAACTACACACCAAACACACACCCAGTACACAAGCTCCTCTGTCACACCTGCTAAAAATATGATGCTGAGAGTTTGGAAACGCTGCAGAGTTGCAACACGATGCATACATGCTTTTTTAATGCAAAATCATTTTTGAACGTTATTTTCGCATCAAAAACACACCTGTGGTGTTTTTCGATTTTATTTTTACATACTCTACTGATCCCTCAACGAGGAAATTTGTGTGTTGCATTACACCGCAGCAGGCTGCCACGATGGCGCCAATGGTCGGAGAAATGGGGGGTTAGGTGTCTTCCCCAATGACACCAAGACATGAGCTCAATGGGATTCAATCTGATGAACTTCCAGTCCAAAAAAAACATTCTACCACTGAGCCATCGCCTCCTCCATTAATGCATGTGTGAGAAATTTGCGATCTCCCTTATTTAATATTTGAATACCATTTGAAGTCTGAATGAGAACATTTAAATTTGTTAGGATATAATCTGAACACCAGCTTATTCTTGGGTGGGGATTTGATTCTCTGCCTGGTACTCAGATAGTATTCAAATACAATTCTGCTCTTTGCAAAACATTTTGTTCTCTGCCGCCCATATTTGGTTAGAAATCAAATGCCAATTTGACTATTTGAATGCAAGATTGTTCTTCGCCATGGATTTTTTTTTTTTCAGCCAACACTTTGATGTAAACAGGAAGTGTTAGTCTGGAGGTTTGCTCACGCTAGGTCCCGCGTGTTATTTGACTGTATGACAGCACATCCACTGCATGCATCAGAATTTGGGCGTGACGGAGATAAAATCCATGGCCAAAAACAACCGAAATTTCAAATGACTCAAACATGCATCAAAGTAAAAAGAAAAAAAAAATGTTTTTCTTGTGAGAATATTTTTCAAACATTTTTTAACATTGCAATATTTTTTTTCTCAAACTATAAGTTAAAAGATATTACCAGACCAATCCAAATGCTACTGAAATGAAAGGTTGTTTTTGTCCTTGGATTTTGTTTCTACATTTTATCACAAGCAGGAAGTGACTCAACTCATCCCCCCTCAACAAGAAGTGCCAGTTTTGTGTAAAATGCACCAAATTAGAAAATAAAAGAATATCTACTAGTTTTGTAACATTTACACTGTATTTACAGCCTCAAACACTATTTACACTATGTTGTGCATGCACCTAGGGGGAGTGAGATGAAGGGGGAATTCACACTATCGAAGAGTAAAGGGAAAATAAATTTAATATTTAGGTTATTTTGGTTAATATCACGTTTCTGATCAAACAAGAGGCTCCATGTTGATACAGTATATGTGACTGTCCTGCATGTAACCCAATCTACGTACGGTATATAAACCTGGATATCTGTGTGTACACATATGTACAGTATGTGTGTGTGTGTTCTGAAGAAGTGTGGATGGATGTACATTGTGTAATAACACTGTGCGCGGTTTGTTTTCGTCTTACCCAGCTCGTCCCAGAGCTGTCTGTACTTGTCGGTCATGGTGGTGCCCTGCTGTCTCCATAGCGCCAGCCGAGGGTCGGCCATGAACTGCTCTGTGATCAGTGTGAGCATCCTCGCTCCGTTGGAGTCTCGCATTTTCAGCATCTCGCGAACCTACAGGAAGACACACACCCCGTACGATTCACATACGCTGGGATCCGGCTTAAAATCACAAATTTAAGAAGTTTATCTGACACAATCGCATTTTGTCAAAAAAAAAAAAAAAAAAGGGTTCAAGTGCTTAAACATTGAACATTTGATGTTTGTTATATCTTTTTTTTTTGTACAGTTTAGGTGGAGTAAATGTAGTTCTAACAAAATAGATTAAACAAAATTTTGGTTCGTTACAGTGTCTGGTTTAGTTTCTCAAAGAATTAAATTAAATGGGTATAATTTTTCCATTAAATCTATTTAATCTAGAATATTTACGTACGGTATAAAGAATACTCATTATGCACATTTTTCAACATAAAATTGGATTCTTTTTTTTTTTTCTTTATTCTCTCTAGTCTTCTAGTCCCAGGGATGTCTTGAGCCCAGCGGGAATCAAACCAGGTTTTACTGGTTGAAAGACGATATCTCTACCACTAGGCCACAGCCACTGGGACCAAAACTGAATTCTTAACTCTTTATTTTAAAGATCTGCAGAAATAATTGGACAACCATTTGCTTTATTTCTCATAATCAAACCCTAAAAAATATATTTAATATTCAGATTTGAATCATTAAATCTTCTCTGTGGATTCCTATGAGCGGAAACCCTCTGCCCTAGAATGTGGAAGCAGTAAGCAGTTGGGGCATTCAAAATTCTGTGCTCCCATAACACTGTAGTGAACTGCTCTCAGTTACTCAGTACCAACTATAAATGAATTTAGTAAGTTTTCAGGATGATGCGACCAGAAGTCGAGGTCACAAAGTCACATCTCCAAGGACCGGCGGCGGAGCCTCGGCATCGACTCATTACTGTATATTTCTTCATCTTGTTTAGTAATAACCAAATTTATTATATGTTAAAAAAAAAACAAAACAGAACAATACAGATTTAAAGTCAAATATTTTCTGATCCCTTAAAGATATTTTTTAAAATAAGATAAAATTCATAATTGAGATTATGATGCGTAAAACACCAGCTTTTCGTTGCTCTTCAGTCCGGCATAATCTCACTTTTCCTCTTTCTCTCACCGGAAGATTTTCTGCGCCGCACAAATTGCAGGAGGGACTCGTTTATCGTGAACTACGGTGGTCAGCATCTTCTGCTCGCTGGAAACATAACTGCTCTTTGGTGTGGTGGGGGAGCGAGGCGTGGAGGGCAGGCGCTATAAAATATTAAAACTGATGTTCTACTTTTAAAAAAAAAAAACAGACTTATATATTTTCTATGGAAAGAAGAAAAAGAAGAAAAGTGATTTTTTTTTTTTTCTTCAGCTGCACTCACATAGATTTCGTTTATGTGCTTGAACCTCTCATTTCTGCAGGGCAACACACATACACATCTTTCTTTAAATGGACTTAGTTATGTGTGTTTTTGTCTTTTGAAAGTTTTTTTTTTTTAATATATATAAATATACAGTCGATCGCAATCAACCGGTAGCCCACCGACTGGTTCTAAGTTGACCGCCAGGTGTGTCAGAAAAAAAAATGATATGAAGTCATATTGTCAAATCAGCGACTTTAACGCTATATTTAGCGAGTATTTAGACCCTGTAGCTGCTAGAGTCGCTCTCCGTTTTTCTTTTTTTTCTAGTGTTATTGACGATTTTTTGAATCTGTGACGTGTAAACGCGTTAAGTCTGAAATCAATTAACAGCCTGTGGTGTCGCTGTAGCCCTGCCCTCTCGCAAACCAACTCTTTGCCCTCTCACGGAAACGTGTGTGTTAGAGAGAGACAAAAGAGAGCGAGTGAGAGAGGGGAATTTGTCACTGTGTGCGTGCGTGTGTGTGATTGAGAGAGTGTATGTGATGTCTAATGGTTGTGTAACAACAAAACATGTTGTAAGGGTAGTTTTACTGCAGCATGAAAACCATGTGTGTGTGTGTGTGTGTGTGTGATGGTAAAAACTGGACCGGTAGACCTCAGGAGGTTTGATATTTGAAAAGTAGATCTCGGGATAAAAAAAGTTTGGGCACCCCTGATCTACAGTACATAACTAGATGTTTATCTATAGACACACACACGGTCCATATACTAGTTTCCTGTGTGTGTAGGAAGAGGCCAGTGTCCGACAAAGTGTCCGAGGTGTGTAATGTTCTAAAAGCCGAGCAGGCTGGACGATAATGGCTTCGCTTTGTGGTCGTTACACAGCAAACACTACATTAATGCTGACGTGAATCTGCTTCTGGAACACCGTCCGGCAGAGAGAGGCACACGTTTAATCATCATTCACTATCCTCTTCTTTTACTTTCTCCTGCTATGAAGCCGAGTTTTGACACAGCCTGCTCTACACCGTATGAGCTGTATTTGTTATCTATTATTTCTTTTTCTACAGGGAATGAAAGATGCACGAAAGAGAGAATCTGTATTAAAACAGAAGCCAGTGGACCTGAAGCTGCTATGAGCGTGCACGTAGGTATGTTATGTATGCGGTTGAATCGATGTTTCTGGGTCCTGACCTTGCTGAAGAGCAGATTGAGCTGTTTGCCCGAGCCGTGGTATCCTCCCTGGGATAGAAAGAGCTTCACTTGCTCCTGAACCTGCTCCTCGTCCAGGTGCCAGCAATTCTCATCGTCCACGCTCGCTCCGGCGGTCGGATCTGGCGCTCCTGGGGAGAAATAAAAAATCTGATGAAACTCTGGTACCTACTACATGAATACATGGGTTGTGTGTATAGGTAGATTTTGACACCATTGTTTCCAGAGTTGGTTATTTTTATGTTTTTGAGTCTAAGTGTAAAAAAAAACAAAGACAATTTCTACCTGTAACAAAAAAAAATCCTACATTTGCTCATTTTAAAGATGTTACGGAATAAATTTATGCCTTTAATTTTCAAAAGAAACAAACAAGGAACAATTAATCTTATACATGATTATTTAACATAAGTAAGAAGATTATGCTCAAGTTTTAAGCCTTTTTAGATCTTTTAGCTTCTCATCAAGAACAAAAGATGCAGAATCAGACAAATTTTGTCCATCGATCCTAAATTATATTCATTAATTTTGTCATTTTAAAAAGCCTGATGTTCTTGGTGTTTTAATGGTTAGTTAGGCCATTTAGTTTCAGTTTCCAAAATTTTAATTTTAGTTGGTGACGGCAGACAAATGTGCTGACTCAGTAAAAGTCTTTTGGCCAATCTTAATGAATTTAACATTTAGTGTAATTTTAGATTTTGAGAGTTAATTATATATATCTATTTTTTCAAGCGTCCAAAATCAAAGATTAGAAAAACAAGTACAAAAAAAAAGAAAAAACATTTTCAATTCTTCATTTTTTAGTCAGACTTTTTAAACTTTAATGTCCTGAAATAAACAAGAAGGAGGATTTGATCTGCTCTGGGTGTATTGTATGTTTATGTAGAGACTCTGCTCACATTTAGACCTTTAAGCAACTCATCAAGAACCTGTGACGGTAGATCAAAGTGCTGAATCAGCAAAAAAATATCTGCAATCTTAAAAAAAATCTGAAGAAAAATGCATTTTTTTTTTTTTGTCATTTAAAACACTGCAGTGTCCTTATTGTCCCTTTGCGTCTACATCATTACTTTTGTCTGTTTGAGGAGTTTAAGGTCCAAAATGAAAGATTAATTTAAGATGGTAGAAAAAAAAATTAACTCAGATTCTTAAAACTTTGTCTAGACCTCTAGCTTCTCATTGAGGGCCTGAGACGGCAGAAAAAGGTGCTGAATCAGCAAAAAGTTTACTCGCCCAAAACCAAAAAACAAAGGAGTCATTTTATGTTATTTTGATTTTATTCTTGTAATAGTAAAATTCAAAGGACTGTAGTTCACTTGCTATTGATGGTCGAAAGTTGTGATAACTTTGAAGGGATAAATTACATTGATATATAGCTGGTGTTGAGCATTTTCATTCAAATTCCTCAAGTAATTTGGGAGGTATTGTGTTCACAAAAGTTGTAAAGAAACCCAGATGGACACACGGACACCCGAGTGCTTGCCGCTTGCTCCACACTCGGTGGACAGAGACGTTAAAAGGAACTCATACATCTGGATAGTCTCCTAAATTTCTCTTCTTTCAGCTCTGCTTAGTTTCCTTCCTCAAACAGCTTTTCCTGTCTTTATTAACTCTACAAACCGAAGCTCATCAGGTTCTTCATATAGTCTCGTGTTTCCGGTCTAATTGTATCTCGTTCTTCCTCCTGCAGGTGAGTAATGCAGCCACAGGAAGCCTCAAGTTTTGATCTCGCTCTCCCACTGGAAGACAAACTGGCTTGCAGTCACACACCCTCTCCTGGACCGGCCGGATCTCATTACCGAGCCACATTGATCCTGCAACACTTTGCTTTTATCACCGAATCAATAGGCGGGCGTGTGGAGGCACGCTTAAAAACACACGTGACGTCATCTACTCACCGTGGACTTGGTTGATCTCGGAGTTCTGAGATAGGATCTCATCGGCCAGCTTCTGGGCGGTGGGCAGCACCTCCGTGTGGTGGACTGAGATCAGGTACTGTACGAACTTCTGCAGCTGGTCTCTGCTCATCTGGAACAGGGTCTCCGAGATGGGCAGGTGCAGTTTGACCTGCTCCGGCTTCCGTACTCTGTAGAGCGACAAGGCCACGACATGGGCGCAGTAGAAGATATCTTTGTTCCCGCACGTGCACGTCACCGCCGTGATCTTGCAACGATCAAAGCTGACGCTGACGCTGCAGACCAGCTCTGGCGACGAAGGCGTGGCGGGGTCTGTCACCGTGCCGCTAAGGTGGAAACCTGAAAAGATCAAAGGACAGCGTTACTTCTTCCAAAAGAAAGTTTATCCCGATAAATCCTGCTTTTGATACAACGTTACGACGGCATCGAATGTCTCGCCAGTCATCAAACTTTGTAAGCTTTGAACTGGAAATAGTCGACGCCAAGGCACAGAACAAACTGCCTCTGCCCACTCTATCAAATTTTTTATTTTGACCTATGGTAACACAGCTCTGAAAACCAGATCAGTTCATTTATAGTTGGCATTGGGTAACTGTAACTTCAGCTTCATTTAATTATGGTTATCACAACAATATGTGACCTTGACCTTTGGGACATCGGCCTTTTGGTCGCGTAGCTATGACAATCTGATCAGTCCATCTACAGTTGGTACCGAGTAACAGTATGCCGTTTTATTAAAATCCCTTCACTGTTTTGGGAAACATCGCATTCAGAAAAGCGTTACTGACATAGAAACGACCTGAGTATTTAATGCCTCCGCAGCATCAAGCAGAAAAATCACAATTTAATTTTTTGTCGGTATCATGCACCCCAAGCTCCTATTGTTATGAGATCCAGCTGCAGTCCACCTCAGACGTGGGATAAGTGGGACAGATAGAAATCAATCTGAACTGGTGACAACTAGCGATCCACAACAAGAGGAATGGAGAAGATGAGATGTGGAAGCGTGCAGCGAGGTTTGAGCATGAATTATACACACTCTTGTTTGAATCTGATGTTTGATCTTGTCCTGACTGCGCTATCCGGAGGCGTGGCTAGTCATTATGCAGGAATGAATATGAATAAAGCAGGTGGGGTTCCCGGCAGTGGAGTAAAACACACACTCATGAGCATATGAAAGCTGCACGCACGCTGAGACACAGTAGGAAATCATGACTTATTAATTATGGGAGGGGTTAGAAAAGAAGGAGACCGGCTTATGAATGCATTCATATGCTCGGGAGAGATGTGTGAAATTCATGTGGACCAGGCAAAGACATACATTTCTTTAATATGTTTATCAAAGGGCTGAGCGTGCACATCTCTGTGATATAATGCATGTATTAATGCATGTATCAAAGGCTTTTCTGGAGATGGTGAGAAAGGGAGGGGCAGGAGCTGAATATTTTATGGGATACAGATGAAAAGGAGTTGATGGTTGTACGAGCGAGCTAAACAGAGGTCAGGTCAGAGGAGCTTTCCGTTCCCCGTTTGCACTTTGGTGAAGCAGTCGAAGCTTCGATGAAGAGAGAGGAGATTGTAAACAGGATCATAACCCGCACATATAGCGAGAAAACAGCCTGAGGATACGTAATAATAAAGCATGCAGTTTAAAGAGACACACACATACATGTACAGTATGTACACACAGAGAAGCAGATACAAACAGAATCTATGGATCTACAAGATCTGGTCATTTATCTACATAGACAGATTAATAATCCAAATTCAATCTGAAAACATCCACGTAGATCCTTCTATAGATTTGTACATAAATGAACACAGACGTAGATATGCATGCAGCTGTTGCAGAACCTCGTCTGCAGAATTAAAACATCTTGGCTGTAACTACTTTGCAGGGCAGAACAGCAAAACACTTGCAGGGAAAAAATACTTTTCCGTTCGGAACGCCAGCTGGCAAAGGAAGCTCGTGTTCGTTAACAATATGAACTGAAGATGGGTGTGGATCAAACATGGCAGCAGCTGATCGAAGTCCATACGTCTGCAGCAATGGGAGAGCGAAAGGGAACCAAGGCCAGATCGTCCTAAACGAGACAAAAAGGTTTACGAACCATCGAGTCTAGAAGCTAAACCCAACCCGAGAGGAATGGAAGGAAATAATCAACGTAAACACTTTCATGCTTACGATCACATAAAAAACTTATATTGTTCTAATTTTGAACTTTTCAGTCTTTCTAAACATATTTATGATAGAATTATGTTGCTCGCAGAATGTGACTCATTGATTACCAATTATTGCTAATTTCCAACCCTGGAAATGATCCATTTAAAGCTCCTGTCACTTTAAAACACTTCTCTTCCTCCCATTCTTTACTTCATTCATGCTGTTTAATATCGTTCATTTCCTAAGACTGCGTGTAGTGCTCGGAAAGCGGGCTGAGTTCGCTCAGTAACAGGAGGACCAATTCAAGAAGGTGTGGTCAATGCAAGGTGGCAACAATCTGCAGCTCCAAACAGAAGAAAAGGGTGGATTGGCTGGTGCCAAATTGCCCCTAAGAATGAGTGTGTGTGTGTGTGTATGGTTGAAGGTGTGTGGCCCCACGACAGACTGGTGACCTGTTCAGGTTGCTGCATTTATTGCTGCATATGAACCAAAACAAGTTAACAAAGCAAACATATTTTGTATTCTTACTTTGATGCGTTTACATTACAGTACTAGGAACCAAGCGGAGCAGGGCTGACGTGTTGAAGAACAAAATCCATGGCCAAGAACAAGCTTATGTATGGTATTCGAATACCTGACGGGAAGGTTCACAAACTGCTTAAGCTTGGATAAACACTTCCATAATATAACAGGAGCATGGTGAAAAACAAAATCCATGTTTTTCATGTTAAGAACAATCTTATGTGTTCGAATGATAACCGAATACCGGACCGGAGAGCTTCCAAAAGACATCAAATATAATAGAAACCCACTTCAGTATGTTTTTGATGTGAAAATAATGTTTATAATAGAAACGTTAAAAAGTTGATTTGGCATTGATCAGAAAACCAGTTTGAGCATGTTTATGAGGCAAAAATAAGACCTCATAGATTACCAGCCAGTAACAGCTAGTTAAGATTCAATACACGGCTAACTAGTGAAAGAAAAATGCTGCTGTTCAGTGGACGCCAGTCTCAGCCCTCCCGCGCCCCCTCCGTCCACATTCCCACAGCTCTTTCACTCTCGCTCTCTGACAGATGGGTAGGTAATGAGTTTCGCCTTTCCCCGTCCAATCGTCTGGGCACCAAAAACTGCCCCCTGCGCCAAAAAATGCCCTTTTAATTTAGCCAAGCGCTGAGTACAGGGATATTACTGTTTAGACACACACACACACCTCCCATGTCTCCTGGTTGGGTGGGTATGAAACCCTCGATGTCTCATGTGCTAGCTATTAAAGAACCTTGTTCTACTCCCGCCCGACCCCATCGGTCTGTCAGGCACCCCTCCCCGAGTGCTGCTCCTTTCGGGTTGGCTTTCAAAGTAACCATGCGGGCATTTTTAGAAACAAGGCCTCTGTGAGGTTGCCGTGGAAACGCCTCCTGCCTGCCCGGGTGAAATCACACTTGGCCCCAAAGTGCCGCTGTGCAAGGCAGCGGGGAGAGTGACGGAGTTAGCGAGAATGAAGATATGCATTTCTTTGAATTGGATCTCACACACACTGACACATTCAAACATTCCTACACTCTCAGTGTCCATCTTTAGTTTGAGATCAGATCGGTTCGTTTGGCTTGACCCTTTAGAAACATTTACTACAAAAGAAAAAAAACTTTCTTTCTAAACTTTCTATTAAACAGGATTCAGTTTCACACACACAGAAAGTTTGCTCGCCTCAGCACAAAAATCTCAGTGTACCAGAATGACTGGAGGAAATTAGATTGAGCAGTGCACGTATATCTCCACAATCAGGTTAAGATTCCAAGTGAACGGAGGAAATCTAGTCTCACCATTTGGAGGCCGATTAAGTTTATTGGCTGAATTAGTTCATGAACGAGTGTCACCTAAATCTAATATGGCACCATGTGGTCCACTCATCGGGGGATTTTAGCAACGCTACACGAAAAAAACGAGCACGTTTTAAGGCAAAAATATGGTGGATTTTAGCTTTCTACACCTACTATATAGCCAAATTGGTACCAACTAGAACCTCTTCTTAATGTTTTTACCAGGCCAGGTGTTGGAGACATCTGTGAATCAAGAAGACGCCATGACGCTAAATGTACGCGTACTTCTGGGTTTGTAGCTGGGTAGCTAAGCATGGAGGCTGACCAAGCTATTCGATCTGTGTTAGCATTGATTCCCAAAATTGCGAATTTTAAGCCAGAACAAAGATAATCTTTATTGTTATAATTAAAGAGAAAACATGGCTACTCTGCTAATGACAGGATCTGAGGGAAGTTTAATTTATTAGCTTAGTTATTAACTTAGCCAGGGGGCTTCTGTGGGTGCCCATGTCTCCAGGAGCTGGGTGGACCCCTGTGGTTTTGACCACTGCAGTTGTGGGCAGGCCGACTCCTGGTGTGGATCGATCCCCAGTTATTATTTCCTCACAGCAGCATCAGGCCAGATGTTTATTTTTATTTCAGTTAAAGAGACAGTAGCTAGTGATTCAGGTGAAATGAGGGTTGGGAAGGGTGTGTGTGGAGGGGTGGCTGTGGGAATGTCGATCCATGTGCGCAGTGTTTTGTACGAGTGTGTGATTTTTGATGGATGCTTGTTTTGGACTTAATAATTTTTTAATGACCTTGATTTTAATGTTTAAGTTTTTATGGTTCATGAAACCTAAAAAAAATGGCTGCTGATTTTTTAAAAGAAGTTTATGGATGTTAAGACATTTTGGAGCGAGTGGTATTTTCTCCTATGAATGCCAGGGATCTACAGGTTTGCCTATGCACAGCTCCTCTACACGGTCATTGGAGTAGCACCTCAAGCTGAGCTCCCCTGATCCACCTAGACCACCTGAACATTACCACGGGATCCCCCCTCTCTGTTAACCGAAGACATCCAGCTGGAAGAGAAAGAAATGTCTTGCTATTGGAATGGAATTCAATCTGTTTGGCTGAACCGAGGGGCACTACTGAAAGAAGATCTGAACCACAACTGAAGAAAAGCAAGGCAGCGGCGCGGGTCGAGGAAGGGTCGAGAAGCTTTGGGGCACCCCAGTAACCCTTAAAGGCTATTCCACCCTCGGCCAAAGGCGCATTTCCTACATCGCAGGTCCTTCAACTAGCCAATTAATAACGCTGCAAAGGCAAATAGAAGGCCTCTCGGCATCTCCGAGGGTAACAATGAGAGTGTGTGTGGTCCTATAAGGAAGAAGCCATACAGAGACTATAAACAGAGATCAGTGTTATTCTGCAGGAGACCTTGCTCCGGGCGTGTGTGTGTATAAGTGTGTGTGTGTATAAGTGTGTGTGTGTGGCTTAGGTGTGGGACTGGTTGGAATAACACAAGCGAGCTCCTGGGGCGGCCATATTTATGCCTTTAACCCACTGGTGCAGCAAAAAGTTTTGTTTTTTCTTACCCCTTTTTGGGTGTGTTCTCATCACACACACCTTCACACACACCTTCTCATACACACATCACCTAAACGTTATCCCAACAGACAGAAATGAGCATAAATTAATATTTCGAGGCGTTCAATGATTTTTATTGAAAGTTTGAGAGTGATATTGGAATGTTGATCATCGAGGTGACAGAGGTGTGTGTGTGTGTGTGTGTGCATGTATATAGTTGTGTATGTGTGTCTTTGTAAGCATACTAACAGATTTGTGTGGTTTGTATGTTTGTTGATGTGTGTGTGTGTGTTTTTAGGGTTACTTGTGTTGGTACGCATTCTAACGTTTTTATTTGCGTACCTGGCTGTGCCTGCATGTGTGTATCCAATCAGCTAGCTGTTACCACGTAGCTGCGATGCGCTAGATCAGGAATGACTTGCAATTTTCTGACAATCACTTTAAAAAATGGATTGTAATTTTGCAAGATCGAGTGTATCAGACGGAGCTTCCTCAGCTCGCTGACCTGTACAGAAAAATAGCACTGGTACCGAAGAAGAACGTCCAAAAATATGCCGGAAAAAAACCCCACTTAAAGTGAAAAATGAGCCAGTTAGCATGTGGAATATTTAGCGAACAGGCCCTTTCAGTTGAAACTCGACAAATTTCCTGTGACTGGAGGACCTGGCAGCCTGCTAATTCCATCTCCAGCCTGTACATTAACTATACATTATCCCCATCCATGCGCAAGGTTCATTAGTGTGAATGGAATTACAGCTGGCTGGAAATGAATGTGCGTAATTAGCAGAGGTCTCGTCCCGCCGGGGCTACGCCAGCTATACGTCCAGGTAATGGGATCCATCGGAAAGCCATTGTCTGCTGTTTTAAACTCCAGTTTGTCTCTAATGACAAACCTATGCGGCCCGAGGCCTCCGGGCGCCTTCCTCACAAAGCAAACGGATCTGATGGAGAGATTCACAACAGAAAACAGAAAAAAACAAAAGAGAACGGGAGGGTTTTTGAGCTGAAAGGACTCAATCTGTGTAACAGAAGTTATTTCAAGTGTGTTTCTGTGGATGAAAGGGGTGTTTTCGTGCTTTTATGGGGTCATACTTCTTACATCTTAAAATACGTAAATAAACACGGCACCTTTTGTTAGCTGTGAATAAAATAATAGTTCTACGTTTAAGGAGGGCGGTACGGTGGCGCAGTGGGAAGCACAGCAGCCTCACAGCAAGAAGGTAGTGGATTCAAGTCCCGAGTGGGGATGAGTCTTGGAACACTGGCCTTTCTGTGTGGAGTTTGCATGTTCTCTCCGTGTCTGTGTAGGTTTTCTCCAGGTATTCCAGTTTCCTCCCACCCTCCAAATACATGCATGTTAGGGCAATTGGCCGGTACCAAAATGGCCCCTAGGAATAGTATGTGTGTGGCCCTGCAACAGACTAGCGACCTATTCGGGGTGTACCCCGCCCCTTGCCTTGAATCACCCAGGGTGGACTCTGGGTGGACTCTGCAATCCTGACAGGGATGGCTTCTTTTTTTATAAAAAAAAACATCTATCCTTATTTAAGTGTGTTTTCTTTTAAGGTAATAGCTAGTGATGTCATGCTGCAATGCTTTGTGGGAGTAAACTGCTCACGAGCAAAGCTTCCAGAACGTGCTCTTGTGTCAAAGCAACCTCCTGTTTTCATTTATAAGCATACGCAGCATTTTAATCATTCTTTTACACACTGAATCTGGCATGTGCGAGCGTTTAAGTTTCGAGTTTGTGAATTTGAATCAAGCTCTTGCTGGTTTGAATTTTGCTCTCAGCAGCATTCACGTGCCAGACGTAACTGACGTCGTTTATAAAGTGTGTTATTCATCTATCATTGAAACCAAAACCATTTCCAGATAAAGCAGCTATAGCTCTGTTTCATAATAACTTTTTGCTGCATAGCGTACCTGTTCGGGCATTGTTGTCAATATTTTACTGGTGTTGACCATGATATTTGGTCGCATGACCCTGAAAATTTAATCAGTTCATCTATAGTTGTCTTGTATAGTTCGGGGGTCGCCACCTCAAGTCAGGTTCTTCCATCTAACCCTATCTGCTGCATCCTCTTCAGTCACACCAACTATCTTCATGTCTTCCTTCACTGTATCCATGAACCTCCTCTTTGGTCTTCCTCTAGTCCTCTTTCCTGGTGGTTCCAAACCCAGCATCCTTCTTCTGATGTACTCTCTCTCTCTCCTCTGCACATGTCCAAATCATCTCAGTCTGGCCTCTCTGACTTTAAAACCTCTAACATGTGCTGTTCCTCTGATCCTGTCCATCCTGGTCACTCCCAGAGAGATCCTCAGCATCTTCATCTCTGCTACCTCCATCTCTGTTTCCTGTCTTTTCCTCAGTGATACTGTCTCTACACCAATCAGCATGGCCGATCTCACCACACTGTCTCTAGACCAATCAGCATGGCCGATCTCACCACACTGTCTCTAGACCAATCAGCATGGCCGATCTCACCACACTGTCTCTAGACCAATCAGCATGGCCGGTCTCACCATGGTTTTGTACAGTTTTTGAAAGTAACTGTGGGATAGTTTGTTAAGTGCTTCGGAAGAGATTGAGTTGACAAAAGTATTACAGACGTACAGATGAACGCACGGACAGATGGAGGATGGAGTGCCATCGAAAATTGCCATCGAAAAGTGGCAACTTGTTTTTAGTGCTTCTTTTAAAAAAAAAAAAAAAAAACATCGTCCAACAACTCTTGAAGGCAGTTTTTAAGTCATTAAACAAGAAATCAATTTATAAAAAATTTCCAAACCACTTTTCATTCCAATTTCGACTCATTGATTCTTTAATTAGAAAAAGTCTCTTCTTCAAAAATGTTTTAAAAAGAGACAAAACGACAAATTATTTTTAAAAATTGCTCATTTATTTGCATTTAAAAGCCTTACTGAGACGATGTGTGTGTTTTTTTTAGGTTGACTTTTCCAGGCCAGGAAATAACCTTCCACTCTTTACCCTTCCCGTTTCATTTGGAAAGTCACCCGACACACTCCAGCAGACACAGACACACAAACACACACCCAGCAGCTCCACCCTTTGACACACACTCATCATGCCTTCATGCATACTGGCTTCTCCCAGCAGTCACAACCTCCTTCTGCTCACAAACAACCCCTCCCTCTTTCCTTTTTCTCTCTCCAATAACCGACTCCGCCTCTCTTACCCCTCCCACGACACACACAAAAATGTTGCCTAGCCCTAAGCTGACCCGTTGTGTGTACTGACGTCACACACTAGACAAGGGGAGGCATCATTCCAGACAGACACACACATACACGTGCACACACACACTCACACTTGTACACACACACAGGCCCCAGCCGAGGGGGAAGCTGCATTCCAGAACAGACACACACACACATCAGCAGGCCTGGCTGTGGGAAGCATGGGGAGCTCTCAGCTGTAGCAGGAGGGGTGTGTGTGTGTGTTTCAGAGCAGTGCGGGCGGGGAGAGAGCCGTGGCTCTGAGCCAGGGTTCCTCTGAGCTCAGCACTTCCCCTTTCAGCTCCAGCCAGCCGCCAGTTTGCGTAAGGCAGCCGTGCTGGCTGATGCTTAACCCCTTCCTCACTGGAGTCACTGAGGTCACAGCAGAGAGGCTGCTGGCGTGTGCTACATCCTGGCTCGTAGCATCCTGCTCACACAACAAAACAGCAACTCCTCAAACATACCATCCTATTTAAATTGAGCTGGACCGGAAACAAAACAGCTTGAATCACCATTTACCAGCTCCAACAGTAAATCAGTACCGACTAAAAATTAACTTATTTGGTTGCGTAAAGCTGAAAACTTAAGGACAAGGTCACAAATTTATCTGGTGGAGGCAGGGTGTCGATGCTTTGACGTTGGGGTTTTATTTAAGTGGGGTGGGTTTCCATAATGCCTCAACATGAAGACGTGGATCTGAACCCTCATCATTTCCCAGTGGCCTTCAATAGTACTCCATCTGTTTCAATCAGCCTCTCACTATGTTATGGTCATAAAACCATCTCATTAATACAGGAAGGAAGAATAGCTCGAACATCTTCTTCTTCTTTCGGCATCTCCCTTCAGGGGGCGCCACAGTAAGTCAGTTTCTTCCATCTAACCCTATCTCCTGCATCCTCTTCGGTCACACCAACTATCTTCATGTCTTCCTTCACTGTATCCATGAACCTCCTCTTTGGTCTTCTTCTAGTCCTCTTTCCTGGTGGTTCCAAACCCAGCATCCTTATGGACACAAAGTTTTTCACAGAGGAAAAACTCCATAATAAATGTCTTCATTCTATATACAATCCGAAGCAGCCGCTGCACATAAATCGTTCATAAAAACGTTATATAAGACTCGTCAAAAACTTCGGTTATTTGTAGATAAAATCCATGTTTCTCTCTCTTGAGCAATGCTAACTATCCAGCCTGTCCTGTTATATTCCTGATAAAGTTTTCTACATATGTGGACACACCTGTCCTGTCCCATGCTGCCCACAGTCCTCGCCTCGTTCAACACCTTTTGAAAAGTTCGTCTACAGAATTACGTCAAAAGTAAATTGCCCATCGAAGTTGTTGATATTTTTTTCATTCATGTAACCACCACATATGTTGATTGCTCGTTTCAAAAGAAAATATCTAAAAAAAAAAAAATTCTGGAGATATACCAAAACTCTGCCTTCACTGAAAATAAACACTGAAAACTGCAGCATCATTTTTTAATAGTGAACAAAAAAAAAAACAACTGCAACGCAGTCAATAACTTCCTGGTTTAGGTGACAACTAAGTATTTCTATTGGTCAGAAACACAAACCCAGAAGAAACCAGAGAAAAGCAAAGTGGGTCTTTATGCTTGGTTAGCGTTCACTAAGCGTCGCTGGTCTCGCGGTGCTAAAAGGATCTTCCATGCTTTCAAACTAGAACAAAGAATGTGTTTACTATCCTGCTTTCTTTTTGTGTTTGCGGTTCTTTTTCTTGATCTTAACTAGGCCAAAGTGTCCGCTGCGGAGAGATTTCAGGTCCGCTACATCAGTTGTGGCACCTCTCTTCCTAAAAATCCCAGCGGAAAGTGTCATAGCTCACACTAACCACGGTGGACACGGTGGCAGGACAGCCAGGGCAATAGGAGGAGGGGGGGTTCGCTCACGTTTAATATCGGTTGACACACGTCATCCAGCATCTTTCAAAGAGCCTCTGAGCTCGTGTCATAGATCCTACACACACATATGCGAGACACACCTTGACTGCAGACGTCTCATATCGCTTGAGCCGTAGCTGCTAGTTGGAGAGACTGGGAATAACCGGGATGAAGACAAGTGAGGTGATTAAAGGAGAGTGAGGAGGGGGTTGGGAAGTAGAAAGGTTGGGCATGTCTCCTGCTGAATGGAGGTGGTCGATTCGCCTGCCTGCGGGCTATTCCTGTAAATATTGACGTTGATGTTAGCAGCGTTCTCTTAAGGATAAGCTGTAAAGCAGGAGGGTTAGGTTTACTCTGGAAGCATCACGCCGGGCGCACCGAGCAGAGACGCTTTTTCAGGGTGAAGATCTGCGACCACACGAGGGGAACCGAGCTGTCTCGGTAGGTTTACAGCTCTCCCTCTTGACATGGTTAGGGTTTCCTCTCTCCAGCTAAAAGCAGGCAGCTGACATCCAAACCTTCAGAGAGACTTCCATTTCCCAGAAACGGCTCTCATTTCATGTAAATAGCTGCCTTTCATGGCCCACATTGAGATAAATTGCACCCTGCTGGACAAGACGGAGACAATATTCCCCGTTCGTGTTGTTGTCTCCACGTGTTGCCATGGAAACGCCCATCTGCCTAGGGTGATTTTCTATGGATGTGTTTGCATTCAGGGGTTGTATTTGTTGGGGCACGCATCATCCATGTTTGCAGGCGGGTGCACAAAGCGAAAACATGGCTCGGGTTCTTATTCAAACATAAAAACAAGGACAGGATAAGAAGACTCGAGATGAGAGTCAAAATAAGAGCCAAAAACATTACCATCTGTAGAATCAGTTCCAAAAAAAAAAAAACAGATCCATGGCCAGCAAAATGGAAAAAAAACCTACATCTTTTAAACTGATTGTTTCACCAAAAAATTTAGCAAAAAATGTATTATTTAATTTGGTCCAGTTAACATTTAAAAAAAAAAAATGAAAGAATATTAACATTGTAATTAAAAGCTACTTAAAATCCAAAATAAAACACGACCGTTTCATCGATTGGCTAAAAAAAAAACATGTACGATCCAAACTTGAACCTGATCTAAAAATAATTTTGTCTTCAGAACCTCTTATCCCGATCCTGTTTGATATCAGAAGGTAAGCAGGGTTGGGACAGGTCAGTACTTGGATCTAAAAATCCGTTTGTCTAATTTCATACCTCTCTCTACGTACGAAAACACAAACCGTTTTATCTCGGATTTAGATGAGCTAATCTTTGATTAAAAGTCCCAAGGCTTGTTCTCATCTGTTAAGGACGACTTGACCTCCTAAGACCACAAAAACAAGGCATTTGTTTTGTTTTCCACAAAGTGTTTGTTCATCTCAGATCATCCTGACGTAAATTTGGAATTCTAGATTCGTCAAAGAAGCTGGTACAACTGGTTTATTTGAGAATGTGAAAGAGATATAAGCATGCCCTTCACCAACAGACCGAGGACCTTTGTATTAATCAAAAAGAAAGAGCAGAGTGTGCGTACATGTGTGCACATCACCTCCCATGGGCAAGGCAGCGTTCACCCATGAAGTAGGTCAGTGAAATTTGCCCAAATTAGGTCAGGGGCAGTCGGTGGGTGCCATCCCAAACCAGGGACAGGATGAAAGGAGACAGGAAACAAGTGTGTGAGGCTAGGAGAGCAGAACCAAGCAGCTTAGTTCATCTTAGCGTTCACACACACTTAATTATTGTTCCGTATGAAACAAACCGAGGCCCTCAAACCTTCAAGTTTATCTGAGATCAGAACACATCACACCAAATGTTTGTTTTGAACACTAAAAGTCTGACTAATAGGACTAAAGTGTTTGAATAAATGCTGCTTCCAATCCAAATTCTATTTTCACTGTTTGTGTGTTGGCTTTTTTTTCTTACTTCTTGGCCGTTTTCTGCTTCCCGATCCATGCTTAAAGCTTATAGAACATTGTTGCCGGTGTATGGTGGCACATTATAAATTGAACAAAAAAATACACAAAATAAACAATAGCTTGTTGTCAACGATAGCTAATTCTTAAACTAACAAAACAAAACCAGAATATTTCTGCAGAGAGTTAGGAACTACGGAGAACGTGTTATAATGACGATACAGAACCTGAATGTTCATCCTAACAATCATAATTGAGTTAACTTTATGTACTTAGGATTAACAGTTCAGAGCAATGGAGAGTGTGGAAAAGAGGTGAAGAAGCGTGTGCAGGCGAGATGGAATGGGTGGAGAAAAGTATCAGGTGTGATGTGTGATAGAAGAGTTTCAGCTCAAATGAAAGGAAAAGTGTAGAAAACCGTGGTGAGAGCGACCATGCTTATTGGTCTAGAGACAGTTGCACTGAAGAAAAGACAGGAAGCAGAGATGGAGGTAGCAGAGATGAAGATGCTGAGGATCTCTCTGGGAGTGACCAGGATGGACAGGATCAGAGGAACAGCACATGTTAGAGATTTTAAAGTCAGAGAGGCCAGACTGAGATGGTTTGGACAAGAGCAGAGGAGAGAGAGAGAGTACATCAGAAGAAGGATGCTGGGTTTGGAACCACCAGGAAAGAGGACTAGAGGAAGACCAAAGAGGAGGTTCATGGATACAGTGAAGGAAGACATGAAGATAGTTGGTGTGACCAAAGAGGATGCAGCAGATAGGGTTAGATGGAGGAAACTGACTTGCAGTGGTGCCCCCTGGAAGAAAATGCCCAAAGAAGAATAACTGTCCTTTTTTTGGCACTTGACTCTTTTGAAACTTTTTTTTTGTGTTTCCTTCACCGAGAAGGAGGGTCCAAGGACAGGAACGTCCTGGGTTTATTTATCTTGACAATTTGCTATTGTTTATTTAAGATTGATTTTTTGTGATTTTTTTTTGTTCAATTAACTGAAGACCGTTGAGATAACTGTGTTGTAAAAATTAGGCATTACAAATAAAACTGAATCCATAACCCCCCCAGAGCGTCCCAGTGGAGCTCTCTGAACTTCAGTTCATCAGCCTTCAGTCACTGGTTTCCGAGCCGTCGGATGTCAGGAAGAAGGAAGAGCGCTGACATGTGGCTTTTGTGTGGCGTGTCTGTTCTCCAGAGGGACGGTGGAACCTGGGCCTGCACCTAATCACCCAAACTCACTCCCTCGCTTTGACAGCTGCAGAGGTCGGGGGAGGAGGGACAAAAGGCTCCCTTCCCTGGCCACTGATCAAACTCGAGCCCCCGGCTTGTCTGGAGATGTGACAAGGCCCATTTCCCCTCTCAATGCCTCCCCCGTCCTCCCTTTGCTGCCAATCATCTGTCATATGCTCTGCACCAGCCGGATGCACACGCCTGTCCACACAAGTCAAAGCGATGCAGAGAAACGAGAGCAGAGGAGACAAAGAAGCAAAGAAAGAAAAGGAGAACGGACGATGTAGAGCTAAAACTGACCAAACGAACTCAGAGTTACGCTATAGCCAATGAGTTACAGTGGCTACAGCAAGAAGCCAAAGAGGAGGATGTCTGGCTTCAGAGACCAGCCACTGGAGCCAGAGAATGGAACTCTAGCCAACACAGATGAGGCTTGAGTCCAGATATGTTGGGACGGTACCAGGGGCTCGCTACCGCCTGTCAGAGCAAGGCAGTAAGAAAGAGGCGAGGGGAAATGAATTGGCAAAAAAAAAGAAAGAAAGAGGACAGACTTAAAGGGAAAATCTTCCAACACTGACAGTCCAGTGTGTCTTTGTGAATACAGGAAGCGTTAAGAGCCGCCTTGGTCTTTCTGGATTCCTCTGGGTTTGAGTTTCCAACCAATAGAAATAGTTTATTGTCGCCAAAACCAGGAAGTTGGATACTTTGACAGGCTGGGAGTCAACAGATTTTGATCGGCTGAGGTTTTCAATGGACATGAGTTCAACTTGTGAAGGTGGAATTAAGAAATATCACAAAAATGAATTTATAAAGATGTTCCACACCGGTTTTTAAAGGAAGAATGTTTTTCAGCCACAGACAGAGATGGAAGAAGGCTGGTTGGAGTCAGCAGAGGCGAGTCGGGCTGCTGAGAGGAGCCAGGGCTCCAGGCCAGAGGAGGAAGGGAGGGAAGGTTGTGGCAGAGCTGAGACCGGGGCCCGAGGTAGAGCCAAAGCTGGGGGCCCCTGCTTCAGATTCAGTCAGCTGTTCCCCAGCAGCTGGAAGGAGACATGGAGGTGGAAGAGTGGCCAAGCAGGACAACACAGCAGGGGAAAGTCAGAGGCAAAGGAGAGAAATATGGTTGGAGGAAAATAGCCCAGATAGAGAGGGAGCGGTGGAGGTTTTGGAAGGAGGACGTTGGAAAAGCAGTTAGATTCCAAACAACAGAGAGCAGACAGACTGACAGAAGGTGGTTAAGGCTCACTGGCTTCACAACCACTCTTCCCTTCCTTCATTCCTTTCTTCCCTCCCTCCCGTCATCCAGCCAACCGTCCTCCTCCTGCTTGTGTTGGGTCACTGGTGAGCTATTCTCCAGCTACCGCCTTTCCAACCAGTTCTGCCTCAACAACAACCCTGCTATTCATTACACTCGACCTGCAGGCATGACCTCGCACACACAGATCCCAAACAGGTGCCCCACATGCATGCATAGCAGCAGGGGGATCACACATAACTAGAAGGGGGAGATCTGGAGGAAAGGGTTAGAAAGTCTGCAGAAGAAAAAAACAAACAAGGAAGGAAGGTACGGTGGAAGCAAGTTCTGTTTCCATCCAAGCAGGGACGTGTGATTTAGAGGAAGGTGTAAAAGAGTGATGGTGAGGGGTTGCGACGAGGCGAGCAGCCTCTGCTAGCGAAGCACTTTAATGGCCGATTATCTTCCATTCAGACAGAGCATAAAAGCATTTAGTCTGCAAGTGACTCAGCACCCGCAGGTGGACTCTTTGTAACTACACAATGCATATCAATGAAGTGATCAACTCTCTGAATGCGGATCACTCACTTTGTGTTTGGCTGTCTCCATCCAGCAAGGGTGTGAACCCCTGAAGCCTTCAAAGCCTTCTTTGCTGGCCTAAAAAATATAAATAAATCCTAAACTGGTGTTGGTTATATTTAGGGCCTTACGCTTATAGACTATTTTTAAAAACAGTGCTGATTCTAAACGTGTGTTTTCACGTTAAAGTATTTGACCACACATTTTATTCAGAATGTTGTGGTCCCAAGGGGTGTTGGCCTAGTGGTAGAGATGCCGTCTTTCGACCGGGACAGCCTGGTTCGGTTCCCACTGGGCCTAGGACGTCCCTGGGACTACTGGAGATAGGAGGAAAAAACCCTAACCAATTAAAAAAAAAGGAGAAAAAAAAAGAAAGAATGTTGTCAGTGGGCTAAAATCAAAGTTTCATCCAAGTGAAAATTTTGCTCCTACCAATCAGATTTTGAGCTTGTCTGACTGAGCCTTCTTGAAGGCCTGGTTGTATCTAGGCCTTCAATAGGTTGGATGACTGTCATCCAACGTAGTAGCTAGACCAGCTAACAGCGTCAGTGATGACAAAGTAAAACAAATTTTATGAACAAAAAACTTAATGAAGAGCAGAAAAAGATTCCATTGCTGAATTTATTGATTAATTTTATAGACGCTCAACAAAGTAAAGAACTCCGAGCATGATAGCGCAGGGCAGTAGAAAACTTGTGCAAAAATACGACACGGCAGGCGGGACTTTAAAAGATGCATTTTATCTACAAATAATTAAAGTTTTTAAGGAATAAAATTCATATATACCAACCTATATTTATGAGGTATTTTATTGATGGCTTTGTGTGTCGCGGCTGGGTTGGGGATTGTTTATTGAGTACTAGGATTTAATCCCATTTTCTTTGTGATATTCAAGTTTTTTTTTTTCCTTAACATTGTAAGATAGTCTTGTAACCATTAAACCGTGACCGATTTAGACAGTTGAAACACTTCAGTACGCATAGGTGTGAAATATATGGTCCGTCACTGCTCTAACTCAGATTCGCGAGGATCACCATCCTGATGGTTTTCATTGTGCTTCTGGTTCAACACTGGTGACTCAAATGAAGTGAAATGAACAGCCAATATAATTTGGCACAATGAATCGATGACCTGATTGAGGTGTGTGGCTGTGAGGACAAATAAAAAGCCTTCAGAACACTGGCTCTTAAGGACCGGAGGTTTGAGAACCTTTAACCACTTCTTTCTAATATCAGGTGGAAATAATCCATCCTGCTTCTCCACGTAAACATACGAAGCGACAGCAGCGTGGCAGAACAAACAAACAATGGCGGCGACATGTTTAGAACACCTGACCGCCTCCTCTCCTCTGTACTCCTCTCAATAAGTGCTGAGATGGTAGACAGCCCCTCCTCCTTTCCCCTTTTTTTCTATTGCTTCCTCTTCATCACAGCTCAGCCTCCACCCATCTGCCCTTTCCTCTCCGTTCCTCCCCTCGGTGGTGGTTAATGGCACTGGGATCCAGCGTGGAATATAGATCAGAGCGAGATGGATGGGGCACCAGGAGCTCCGGCCAGTCCCGTAGGTCCCAGACCAAAGATTAACTAAATATTAGCTGACAGGAAGAGAGTGGGACCCAGCTGCAGCTGCTGGTGCCACTGCTGGCAGAACAAACGGCAGAAGCTGTTTTTAACCCTCTTTGCTCCTGGGAAGAGAGGCAGACACGCAATAAACACACAAGTAAAGCTAAAACACACAAAAGGCACCGAGGCCATGTACGCACATGCTATCAGAGGCACCCTGGGAGAAGAAGTCCACTAATCACATTCTCTCCTACCCCCCTCCACCATGCCAGGGCGGACTGTGAAGAAGGGGGGGAAAGGAATAAATCTTTATTAGGCAATGTGTCCCTGCTTTATCGATCGCATGGCTCCTTCCCTCCCCCCTCCGCCCACCCAAACCCCTTTCTCACTATCCCTTCCTTTTGTTATTTTAGGCGTGTGTCTGCCATCCAGTCCAATTGAGTCGGGGTGTACATCAGAGAAGACCATTACCAATGTCTCCCTGGGCTCAGGCTGTCACTGGCTGGAAGAAAGCATGGGGAGGGGGTGCAGGGTGAAGTGATGTAGCCACCCAGGAGGGACACGTAGCCAGCTAACAGTTAGCCAACCAGCAAAGAAGAAAAACAGGAGTGTTTGGGCGAGAATACAATTGGATGGGTAGAAGTAACCTGTGGACTGGCAAATGGTCATACGCCACGATGCCAGATTGTGCCCAAATTAAAGGTCCGGTGTTCCTAACGGCACACACAGATGGAGCCACTTCAGTATACCTTGGTGTGTTAAATCAAGGTAGGATGGAAAGATTTTAGAAATTCATTGCAATATCAATTAAGTTTGGCTTTACTGGTTGGTAAGCTGACTGCAGACTCTGTGACACATTGAAACTCTCAACCAATCATTTTTGTGTGGTGAACAAAAATCATTGGTCCAGACCTTGTCAAGGTTGATTGGCCACAACACGACTGCCCCTAGGAATGATTGTGTGTGTGTGTATGATTGTATGTGTGTGGCCCTGCGACAGACTGGCGATCTGTTTGGGGTGAACCCTGCCCCTCACCTCAAATCAGCCGATATGGGCCCCGGTATCGCCCGCAACCCATAAGGGATAGACAGTTAGGAAGGTGACTAACTGACAAAAAGAGCCCAAAAATGGTTTCCAAGACATCAACAACGTTCCCATTTGTTGAGGCCTTTTGGTTGAAAATACACAGTTTAATTGTATTTATTAAAGGAATGGAATAATATGCTGAATAAGTACAAAATTATTAGGGGAGGACAGATGAAACCAGAGTACAGTAATCCAAAACACCGTACTTCCCTCAGATTCTGGCTCCTTAGTTACTTGATAGTAGCTGTTAAGCTAACTCTGTTCTCAGCAGGTTTGATGATGATGTTTAAACTCTTAACTTTAGAAAGACTGTATCCGGTGTTACACAGGACACGCCATGGTTACTGACAGTTTAGGATGTTATGACTTGTAGTTAAGAGCTAAAATAGCAACCCAAAATAGAAACAAATAAAACCTTGATGAAGAAAGGAGCATCCAAATCCATAGACGCCAAATTTATTTCTGAGCCTCAAAAACAAGTTTCTCAGAAATTTATAATTGGGAATTATTTTGCAGGAAGTAGGCCAAGGCTTATTTCTCTGATATTAGTAGCCAGTTGTAAACAAAGCTTCTAAATGAGGGAGTGGGGATAGCCCCTGAGGCCTGGAGGCAGGCTCAACAGTCCCATCTCACTAAACTTTTCAGTGCATTCTGTCTTACAGGGATCTGTGAGCCTGGTATTTGTCACTAACACTAACATTTTGTCTCTTTCCTATGTGATGAGGACCTCCTAAAAATGAGATGACACATCCTAACAGGTTATCCTCTTAAAGACTTCAGTAAGTAAATACCAAACGAGTATCTTCTAAAGTGTCTAATTACAGCCATGACACTTTTTACGTTGCAAAAAACTATGAGTTTGGTTAAAGATGGGCTGTTTACTGAACGATGGCAAATTGAGAAGGCATGTGCTGTCTCTGGACGGGCAACAGAATAAGTAAAAGCCAGGCTTTCCCCATAGACACAGGAAGGGCCAAATAGGAAGTAACCATAAACTTCTATTTAAAAAATGGCAGCTACGTAGTACCGGGTTATCATTGTTGTCACGATAGACATTTTTTGTTAGCATTCTTCATAGTTGAGATTTGAGTCGTTTGGCAAGTCAGATTGAGAGATTTTATTTAACCAGTGACAGCAGGAAACTAGACAGTGACTCAGATGGATTTGTTTCATTCAAGGTTCTTTCGAAAAAGCTCACTCCTGGTCGTGCTGTTCGAATAAAGACTATACCAGAGGTGGGCAAACTTTTTGATTCATGGGCCACATTGGGTTCTAACATTTGAACAACGGGCCGGAACAGGAGCAGAGGGATGGCATGCGTTGGTAAACAAGCGTGCTAGTATAGAAAGTGCTCAGGGCCGCTAAAATCAAGCGCCCTAGTCCTTAAAAAAACGTGCATCTAGCACACTAGGTTTAAAATACAAGTTTGAAATGTCCTGACAACCTATTTTGAAAATGTGCACATCACGGAAACACACATTCTATGGGAGCAGTGTCGTTGTTTTTGCAACAAAGCTGATAAGTCTAGAGTGCGCCATCTAGTGAGGAAACATCAGAACTGCAGGGGACATAAAACATCAGCACTATTTAATTTTTTTCGGGCCGGCATAAAACGTTTAACGGGCCGCATGTGGCCCGCGGGCCATAGTTTGCCCATGACTGGACTAGACCGCAAGGCAGAAAATGGATTGAATTGGCTTTATTGCGATGTAGCCGAATGCTACGGTGACATCACGCTCACAGGGTCCACCACGTCAACAGTCAATGTTACCAACGAAAGCAGGGCAAATATAATCACACTTTTCTTTTGGGCATGGGAAATTAAATTGGAAAACAAAAAGCATGAGAACTTGTAAACATAAGAAGAGAAAAGATGAAAGTGTGTGGAAAGGAATGAACAGAGAGATCAGGAGAGAGAAAGAGAGAGAGCGGTGATGGGAAATAATAAGACAGGAAGGCAAATGAGCAGGGAGGGGAAAGAATGAAGTCCTTCAAGACTAAACTCTTTAGAAAGGCAAACTAAATTCCCTCATCAGTTGAAAGCCTAGCCTTCCTCCCTTTGAGGCTCTCTCAGTCTTTTTGTCTCTCTCTCATGCCTGGAGAGCTTTTCCAACTCTATTCATCTTCGCTCTGCTGCGGAGCGATGAATGCATGTCTCACATGCCACATAGCCACGACATGGTTGGACCAGGCACAGCCAGAGGCACCTCGCACTCTCAGGACCTCCTCCACATAGCTCACCAGGCACTTGAGCTTGCCTGGCAGGAAGAGAGAAGGGAATAACACCCCCGCAGCCCCGCCCCTTTCATTCTGACTCAGATTCCAGGTCTTTCCACAAAAAGAGCTGGTCTGCGCTTTGTCCAGTCAGGTGAGAAACAGCTCGTTGGGATGTGCCAAAGACACATTCAATCATGGAAGTGATCTTCTCCTGCCATCGGAAAACAATAACGTGAGCTGTTGTGATCAGCTACCGGAGGGACAGTCTGACCACATTGACCTTTGACTTTAGTAAATCCCTTTGGGTCAAGTGAGAGGGTCAGCGGTGGGGCAACTCGATAACAAGGGGGAGGGAGTGAGTGAACACCTCTGTCAGGCGGGGGAAGTAATGAGGGTCAGCGGCAGGTAAACCCTCAGCCTCTACTCCTGTTTATTCTAAGGCGCCTAGTCGGTGGCGCCGCATGTGTGTGTGTGTGTAAATGAGATAGGGTGGGAATGATGACAGACGGGAATGTCATCCACCCCTTTATCATCAACATGCCTCACCTTTATTCAGCCTGACACACACCGCCATAAACACCCTCACCGAGCCATTAACACACACCGAGTCATACAGGCACGTTAACACACACTAACAGAAATACACAACCCGTCAGCCATTACTCACAAAGGTGTCAGTGTGCAGCTACTAAACAGTTAGACTCATTAAAAGACAAAAAGGAAAAGTCTAACTTTAATAGAAGGAAGTCCAGCTTTGGAAAGTTTTATTCAAATTAATATAATCTCAAAACTGGATGGAGGCGTGTCTTAAACAGTTCAGTGACCCTTGGATCACCTCCCGTTCCTGTCTGGATTTGGCCAATTTCATCAGTCTAACAAACATAAACAATGGTAGGTGATCTGATCTGTCATTTTCTCCAGGGTATGATCAATTTATTGGTTGAACTCCCAGAGGCGTTGGCCTAGTGGTAGAAATACCATGTTTCGACCGGGAGAACCTGGTTTGATTCCTGCTGGGCCCATGCCGTCCAAGGAACCACGGAAAAGACGTAAAAACAAAGACAGGAAAGAAAAATAAACTCTAGTGAAATGTTGGTATTTCACAGTAAAACTGCTGCCATTTGCCGCGAATAGATTTCCAATTACTCAAATTTACATTCATAAACACACTACCAGGTGAAATCACCACTCAGTACAAGCAACTCTGCTCCCTCATGGAGGAGGAAAGCAGAAACAGACCTTTTTCCATCTTTGTTTACATTGTTGAATGTATTTGTTTAAAGGAGTGGAGAAAAGTATCAGGTGTGATGTGTGATAGAGTTTCAGATAAAATGAAAGAAAAAGTGTACAAAACCGTGGTGAGAGCGGCCATGCTGATTGGTCTTGAAACAGTAGCACTGAGGAAAAGACAGGAAACAGAGATGGAGGTAGCAGAGATGAAGATGCTGAGGATCTCTCTGGGAGTGACCAGGATGGACAGGATCAGAGGAACAGCACATGTTAGAGGTTTTGGAGATAAAGTCAGAGAGGACAGACTGAGATGGTTTGAACATGTGCAGAGGAGAGAGAGTACATCAGAAGAAGGATGCTGGGTTTGGAACCACCAGGAAAGAGGCCTAGAGGAAGACCAAAGAGGAGCTTCATGGATACAGTGAAGGAAGACATGAAGATAGTTGGCATGACTGAAGAAGATGCAGCAGATAGGGTTAGATGGAAGAAACTGACTTGATGTGGCAACCCCTGAAGGGAAATGATGAAAGGAGAAGAAGAAAAACCATTTAAAAAAAAAAAAAAAATTGGTCAATTGGTTGAAAACCAGCGTTCTTCGGACCCTCTAGATAAGTGTCTCAAAATAAGTCTAAAAATTCATAATCGTTCAGGTCCTGTTAGGAACATTCCACCAATTCATCCTGGGAGACACTTTATGCTCCAAATGGATTTTTGGGAGTTTTAGAAACTAAGCGCAGTGATTACATGCAGACACTGACAGAAGTTCAGAGTGGGACTGCTCGGTCTGATCCAAAGCTGTTTAACTCCTGGAAAAAAAACAGCTGTTGACCAAACCAGTGAAGTTTTGTTCAAGAGGAACTCAGAGTGTTCATAGGTAGTTTTTAACAAGGTACTCCATGCCATGTTCATATGGCACCCCAAAAGGGAAATGCCAAAAACTAACATGTAAAACTAACACACACTCTATGCCAGGCACGGGCAAACTATGGCCCGCGGGCCACATGCAGCCTGTTCAACGTTTTAATTCAACCCACCGAACTTGAAAAAATTAAATAAATAAACCTTGTTAAAGTTTTATTTCTCTGCAATTCTTATGTTTCCTCACTAGATGGCGCACTGTAGATATAGTGGCTTTGTTGAGAACACAACGAGACTGTTCTCATTAAAACGTGTGCGTCTCTATGATTGTCAAAACAAACCGTACGCGCCAATATAGAAAGTAATCGGGTCCGCTACACGCACGTAAACAAGCGTGTTAGATTTCAAACCTACCAACTATGGAAAGCAATTGCGGTCACTACACGTGCGCAACCTAGCACACTGGATGCATGTTATTAAGCGCTAGTGCACCAGATTTGAAATTTAACGCGCTTAATGTTTTTTGAAAAAAAAAAAAAAAAAAAAGCCAGTCATGAGGAGAGTGATGGTGACTTCCTGAAGGATCAGAGACCTTCAAAATAAAAGTTATTCATTTGATTTTCAGTGTTTAAAGACTAATTTCAAAATCAGAGATTTTATTTTAATGCTTTTTTTCCATTTTCATTGGAAATTAAAGCACATATTTTCTCCACATTTCAAGATTTTTCTCACATGAGGTGAGGTTACCAAAGCATGCCATCCATCTGCTTCTGTTCTGGCCCCTTTGTCAAACGTTAGAGCTCAACGTGGCCCACGAATCAAAAACTTTGTCCACCGCTGGTCTATGCATATATATATATATATATATATATATATATTCACTTGTGCAATGCCATACACAGAAAGACATCAGGACTGTTTGGGCACTTGTTCTTTGGATTAGCCAAGTTCCCTTTTGAAAGTTCGGAATTTTTCTTTGTTTTGTTTTTATATATACAGTACAGTATGTAATGTGGTTCATAATAGCACAATTACCTAAAAGGTTGCGATAGTTATACCTTGATGTGCGCTCCCTTCAGCCTCCCAAAGCCGATTCAAGTAGTTGAAGATTCATACATGATTCTGTTTTTTTTTTTTAACTTATATTCACACTGTCACATTAAGACTGCCAGCCAGCGAATTCACGTTCACACAAAGTGCCATGACGTGCATTTATGTAACGTGTATAGGATATAGGGTGTGTGTATGTTTATATAATACTAAATACTTTCACGCACATATCTCGAGATAAAGGGGTAGATAAGTGAGTAGGTGTGTTTAGTATCAAACATGAGGATGCTGAGTTCTGCATTCCTTTCTTACTTTTTCTTTGCATAAAAGTGAGGGGTAGTGGTTAATAAAAGTCATTAAATAAAATAAAAACTTATTCTAACAGGGGTCGTGTCTTGGTGGATTTCTTAGCTTTTCTATCGCCTGTGACAGAAGAGAGGGGCAGCAGCTCTGTGGAGGGAGCAAAGGATTCCTAGACAGAGTCAGCCAGCCGAGGAGCTGACGCACGCCCAGCAGCCACAGTCTGGGACTGAGACCAGCGCAGACGCTACAGACATCAGCCTGCAACTTTATTACTTTAGCTGGTTTATTTAAACAAGCTGAACCCGCACGGTCACTCTACAGAGAGCAGTTTGGGCAGTGGGTGAAAAGTTTGGCCGAGTGGCGGATACCAGGGTTGGACCTGGGAATGATGATTTAAGAGGGGAAGGGAGGAAACAACCATGTCTGGGACCAGGAATAGGACCAGGACCGAGGCTGGCTCCAGTCAGGTAGACGGAGTGGAAACACCACAGACATTAGCTGCGACGTGGACGCCACGGCCATCATCTGGTGGTACAGAATGTGGAGAACAGCAGGCTCTTATAGCCCCGTCCAGAAGTTGGAGAACGGTTGGCTACAGGAAGTTATGGTCTGTGGCGAGAATAGCTTATCTTAGCTCACATCTGGAATTCAGGCTTTTTAGAAGTTTGAAGAGAGGCAGAAACAAACACAAGGAGCTTCTGGAAAATTTGTGCAAACATGATGCAGCGTGCAGAAAAACCACCGACCGAGATTAAAAAAAAAAACCTGCTCACCAGAGGCCTCATTTACTAAGATTTGGGTTGATCTTTGATGGATTTTCGCTCAACTTTACGGATTTGGAATTTATCAACACCACGGTAACACCAAAACACACCAAGTAAGCTTCCCCAACTCTGCCTCTAGAACTACCAAAATGAAGTAATGACTTGACTTTGTATGACAGCTTCTGCCTTTGCAATAGTCCTCAGATTTGAGCGCAGGTACACTTCATACGTAAATGAGGCTCCTGGTTTTAGATCACAAAATAAAACACACACTACATGTAATGAGTAACTGTAAAATGGGCGGGTGTAAAACGATTGGCATCATCCAAAAAAAGCCAGTTCAGTTGCCATTCAACGTTAATATTAACGAAGCCATGTTGAATTCACGGATCAATAAACATGCAGTAGTTTGTTTAATCTGTATTCACATGGCAACAATCATGCCAACTAGAAGCGAGCTTTTTGAAGGTACATGCCCGCGCCCCAGCCAATCGTCTGACTCCCAGTCTGACTTCCTGCCGTCATTGACTAAGTAGAATCTGTTGATCACTCCAAATTACTGAAGGGTTACTCAGTACCACCTCATTAACTCATGAGTCATTAGTGCCATCGAGAACACATTCTAATAAAGATTACCAGAGCCAAAACAGTTACCATGACAACAATTGTGACTGTAATGGCTGCCAATTTTCAACAGGAAGTCTGTGGGTGATTCGACTTTTTGGGGCCAGCGGGTACTTCCTATTTGGCAGCCAGAGGGATACTGGCTTGCTATGTTCAGTTCCTATATACAGTCATTATGTGCAATGCAATATCCTTTCTGACGTCTGCAGCAGAAATGCATCCCATCGTCTCTCAGTTACGGGACAAGCCACTGGAATCTGCGTCTCCATCCTCTCTGAGGGGCATTTTCTCTCCACATGCACGCAAGAGCTGCCCCCTTTTTTTTTATTTGGACTGCCAGATGTTTACACTTGCTCCGGGCTCAGCCATGTTTCCATGACGATACAAGCATTAGGGTGGGTCACATGCCGGTGGGTAAACCCGAGGCATCAGATCCAACATGGGTCCAAACCCAACATGAAGATACGTTTCCACTAATTGCTACATTTAATCAATCATTCAGGGCTCAATCTTTCCAACCCTGAGGTTTTTTTTTTTTTCCAGGACCAGTGGAGGCCTCTTAAACTCGCTGATTTCCCACAGACTCTCAGCAGGTCTGAGAGTTTTCTGTCTCCTCGTCGCTGGTGGTGGCCATGCAGGCTCAACGGGCATTGTAAAAAGATAAAGGAGTTCTAACCTAACAGGAAAATAAAACCAGATCCGCCCACATGAAAAGAAGCCCACACACACACACACACACACACACACACACACTGAGAAAACGAACCGGCAGCTCCTGCAGGATTTACTTTTACCGTCTCAGATTCGGTGTGTGTGGACGGATCCGTGAAGAGCTCTTTGTGCGTCCAAGAAGAGGAAAATAAAAAGTGTGAGTGTGTGAATGAGTGAGGTCTTGCACAAACAAGCTCAGTGTTGCCTCAACCTAACGAGTGGCACGGATTCCTCGCTGGCGTTTGGCTTCAACACACAAACAATAACCAACTTTTCTGAGTAAATAGACTTTGTTTTATCTGTTTTTTTGCTTTGGTGCCGTCATGTGTGTTACAGTATCAGATATTCCCACAGTAATGCCTGGTTTCTTGACACAACCACATAAAATGAGCAAAAATAATCAAAATTCTAGATTTAATTTAGAGAAGGAATAAAAAAAAAAACTGGAGACAATCCACCTGCCTGGATATTATTTCAACATTTCATTGACATGATAAAAGAGGGTGAAAGAGAGTGGATGATGCAGAAACCTAATTAAGATCCTCCAGAGCGTGAACAAATTAACCTGAGTTATGAGCATGCGGAAGCAAAAGACCGACACACACGTGCACACACCGATGTGTCTCTGGGATGGGTGGAGTGGAGGAGAATGACATTCACACTCTAACAGGCATGACTGCCGTGGACATTCGCAGATATTTCCGGCTGGGGGAGAGAAAAAAAAAAGTTGTAGCGTTCAGGCTTCAATTTGAGTTGGATTTCAACGTCCGGCTCATCAGTCTGATTTGGGGCAGCAGCATGATAAAAATGACAAGCGGCCTCATGTGAAAAATTAGCCTAACAAGGAGAACGGGATAAATAGGCTGGAGGATGTAGCCTATGCTAATGATCCTGCAGAGCGACATATGCCAGGCATCAGGATGTCACTCCTCAGGGACATGAGACTACCATCACAGGATAATCAGACCGAGATGCTGCTGCATGGTTATCTCTCTCATTTACACGTCTGGTTTTTTTGTATGTTTATGATGAAGAGGGGGCGGCGATATGGAGATGCTGGCTAAAATATGGGAGGAGTCCATGGGGTGAATAATAAGACAGAAGGGGGTGAACTTGACCCAGACTGGAAGACTAAAACAGGAAGGAGGGTAATGAAGTGCAAACATGCTTTGTCATGCCATGTTAGAGCCATAGGATTAGACTTCTATAATTAGAGGACGGGGGTCCATAATGCTAGCTTCCTTCCAGCAGGACAAGCTGCTGAGTGAAAATTACACAAAAGGAAGCAGAGAACAGATGCTGCCAGCAGAACTGGCTGCTCTGGAAGTTTCTTTTCCAGGAAACAATGTCTCGCTTGGACTGACAAGCTGGAGAAAAGTGAAACTTGGCACAGGTCTGCGGTTTGTTGGCGTTTTGTGGCAAACAAACCTGGCTGGCAAAATGAATTCTCGCGATATTTGTGAGTTCTTAAGTCACATCCAATCTCCCAACATCTTTCCAACAGGCTTATTTATAAGCATCCAACAACAGAATGTGAAACTGGCGACAAGCACTCGGACTTAATCGTGCATCCGTAACACATGATGTGATATTTCCCCGAACTCTTCACAAAGGTTGAGGTCAAATTCTTGTGAACACGAGACCTCCCAAATCTGCGAATGGCTTTTGATGAAACTGCCCACAAAGTTTGGGCTAGTGTTCAGACAGAGGCATTTTGTTTGATGCTTTGACGTCAACTTATGTCACTAACGAAGCGACCTATTGTGTGAAAAAATCAGTGGGATGTGTTTTTTTTTTGTAAGATGAACGGTGGGAAATTCTTCGAGGGAAGATCAAATTCAGTAACAGATTTTTTATTCCTAATATGCAGTGTTGCCAGGTGATTAGCAACATCATACCAGAGACAAAATTATTGCATATTGAGGGACATCATTATACATGTGTCACGAGAGTTTCTCTAGGATGGAATAACGTTTAACAGTTCTTCTGTTTTTTACGTTTTCTTCATTAATGACGTGGATCATTCAACCAATCATAGCTGTTGTTTTGAGGCAAACGTAAACATGTCAGCTATAGCTCACATTTATAAACGCAAGATTGGCTTAATTTCCAGCCAAGTGTAAAGCCTGCCAAATGGAAACTAATGCCTTCAGGGTTCACACGGAACTCCGAGAGACAGTTACGGAGGGCAAATTATAACAATTACAACCACATATCGGCAGGATGGTCAAACGATCGTATATTGGGCCTTTTTGGGGTTACTGATTGCACACCATACAGAGCGCGAAATTATTATACAAATTTGATACAAAAATCAGACAACGCTACTAGTGTGATGCTTGTTTTGGGGGGGAGGAGTGGAGTGGGAGGCAGTGGCTCAGTGGTAGAGCATTCACCCTAGGACCGGAAGTTAACCAGAAGTTCGCGTGTTTGATTCCCACGGATTTCCACGGATTTAGTGTCCTTGGAGAAGACACTTAACCCCCCGTTTCTCTCTCTGCCGTTGTGGCAGCCTACTGCGGTTCAATGCAGCACACAAATACCCCTGTTGAGGGATCAATAAAGTATCCATTATTATTATTTTTCTATCTCACATACATTTTGGACACGCCATTACATTTTGTTGTAGGGATTGGTGTAAATTGACCATACATTCAATCAGCTCAAGATCACCCACCGTTCCACCTACCCCTGAATGATTACAGAGGGACAGGTTCTAGATGGATCCTGTACAGGACACAGTACGAAGTTTATCACATATCCATCTGGTCAGGCTAGGTTAGCGGCGGGCAAGCTGCCGGTGAGACTTTAATCCTGTTTGTTTTACGTGTTTGATGCAGAGAAAAATTAAATTCCGTTTGGGAGGCGTTTAAAAGCGAAATGGACCATCTGAGAACCCGGCAACTCTTTGTGAATACAATCAGTAAGAACCAGCGTCGTCTTTTTTTGGTTTCTTTGTGGTTAAAACCAAAAGAAAAACTTAATGCAAAATAGCAAATGCAATTTGAATAAAAATTACTGTAACATTCTAAACAGCAATGAGTTACTGCTGAAGCATCTGCTCTGGAAAATTTGTGATTTCGACATTTGTGACTTCGACTTTAGGTCGCACAAATCTGAAAACTGAATCAGTTTATCTATAGTTGGTACTGAGCAACTATTGGCAGTTTTGTTAAGAGATATCACAATCACAAAAGTGATACATAAAGCGTGGACAGACTGACCAAGAGCCCGAGTGCCTAATGATTCCTCCATGGTATACCGACGGAAGCATTAAAATAAATTTATAAAAATCTTCCATTTCTCTTTTAAACATTCCGGGAGCTGCTGGGAAGGAGGACACCAGGTTGGAAAACTTGGGTAGCTACTAGCTAACACTGTTATTACCAATCTGAATAGTTACCCTGCAAACCGTCTTTAGAACAGATGAGATTGCACCAGAGGGAGAACAAGCCATCCATCTCACTCTCTCCTCCATTTCTCTGCTTCATCCTTTACTTTCATACATCCCCTTCACTTGCAATCACCATTTCAATACCTCTTCCCTCTTTTGCATTTTCCACCCACATTTTCCCTCCAGGCTTCCCCTCTTTTTCCTCCATATCACCCGATCTATCCCTCTTTCCCTGGAAACGCTGTACCCCTTCGCTCCGCAGCACTGATGTATGGAGAGAGAGACAGAGAGGAGGAAAAAAAAAAAAGAGGGCGAGTGATTAATGTCTTTGAGAAAAAGATAAATAATCACAGGAGACTGGGGGCTGGTAGTCGGCCTTAGGGGAGTAAATATGGAGAGTTTTATAGCCGCTCACTGGGGAGAAAAAGAGAGAGAAAGAGAGGGAGGTGGAGGAGATGTGAGGAATACAGCGACAGCAGATCCATTCAAGTATATTACCCCCCCTTCTTGTACCCCCTCCTACCCCCATCCACAATAACCTCCTCATCTCTTCTATTGCGCTACTGTCTTTCATCATCAGCCCAACATCCCGTCCCATTGACAGCACACACACACACACACACACACACACACACACACACACACACACACACACACACACACACACACACACACACACACACACACACACACACACACACACACACACACACACACACACACACACACACACACACACACACACACACACACACACTCCACTTTCCTTTTCCCTTCTTCCATGCTGGATGTGTGTGACGGTCCAATCCATGTGTTGACAGACCCCCGCCCCCATTGCTGCCCTGCTTTTAAGCCCTCATCCTCCAGTGGCCGCATGTCCCCCCCTGAAGTAGATTGCATCTTTTATTTATCTTTTGCTTCCTTGGTTTTATCATCTTAAACTGGGAAGAAAAAAAAAACACAACAAAACGAATTCTGTGGCAAACATAATTGCAATCAGCATAACACGCCGTCGTCCAGCCGAAACGTCACATATCACTACCTTAGGAAGGAGGCGGGGCAAAACACACAACCTGATACACACAAATGCTCTAATACACATACGGAGATAAAACCACACACTGAGACACAAACACACACGCATTCAGATTCACACACGTATGTTTAAATCAGAGGTGGGCAAACTACAGTTCGTGGTCCACATGCGGGACGCCAAACTTGAAAATGGCAGAAACACTGACGGTTGATGAGATGCATTTTAGTAACATCGGAAATCCTAGGTTGCTTTCTTTTTTCTGAGGCATTTTTTGTAAGTTTTCACAGTTGAAAAGTCATTTTTCTAATATTTCCATTTTAGTCACAGTTTAACGCAATAAAATTAAATCATAGCATCTGTTAGCAGCAGATGGGCTTCATCCAGACATGAAAATTAGTGTGACATTTAAATTCCAAATAATTTTTTACCTAAAAATATATATAAAAAAAAACCAGTAAATTAAAGTACATAATTTTTATTGTTTTGATACACATAAAATTGAAACTATAAAAGTAGCAAAAATAAAATTCAATTTGGAGTTAAAAATAAGTGGAAGTAAGATATTATGTTTTTCATTTAAAATAATTAAGCTGAGATTTTTTTAAACTTTTAAGGGTTATAAAAATGCATCATTTGTGGAGTAAAAAATGTTAGCCAAACCCTGTTCTATATGTACAGTGTTTTTCGGACTATAAGTTGCAGGTTTTTCCATACTTTGGTCGAGGGTGCGACTTATATGGGGAATTATTAACACATTTTTACCATCGTTTCACATGTCGTTTTCACACTTTACTGCAAGAGGGCGCTTTAGGTTCAACTTTGCTGGCAACGTAAAAACTAAAGATGGAGAAAAAACACCGAACATAACACCGAAAAGAAAATTCTTTTCTCCAGATTACAAGCTGAAAATAGTCAAATATGCAGCTAAAAACGGTGAACGAGCACGAGAAAGAAAGTTTTGGTTAGCATGAAACTCTTATGTGACCGGTAAAAAGCGGAGGTTACTCTAACTGGAATGAAGGAAGACATGAAGATAGTTGGCGTGACCGAAGAAGATGCAGCAGATACGGTTAGATGGAGTAAACTGACTTGCTGTGGCGCCCCCTGAAGGAAAATGCCGAAAGAAGAAGAACCCTAACTGGAATGAAGAAAACAAAAAAAGCTAATCGCGGGTTGAAAGCTTAGTGGCTACAGTTAGAGGAACGAGTTCATCCATAGGTGTTAGAATAACGTGTCACAGGGACAGTAGTTGTTGACGGATCGAGACATGCTGAACTCATAGCTTACAAAGTGCTAGGCGTTAGGATGGTTTCTTAAGAGCACACAAACCTCTGTTTGGGATGGCTAGCATGCACAGAGAGCGCGCATCACGCCACAGTCTAAAACTAAATTCAAAGTTTTCAACTCCATACCTGCCATCATTCCTGGAGGCTTAACCAAATAGTCCAGCCACTTGATATTTATGTCAATAGAAGCTTTAAGGAAGTCTAGCGTAACCTGTGAGAGCAGTGGATGAAGGATGTACAACTTTCCTGGAAGTCATTGGCTGGATCGACATAGCATGGGTTTCGGTGACATTTGAAACCATCCTATTAGGATTCAGAAAAGTTGGAATAATTGGAACTGCAACTGATGAGGAGTCGGATGTAAGCCACGTAAAGGAGGAAGCGGCGCATTGTTTACTTTCAGAGTTGCGCTAGTTGTTTAGAAGTGACACTGCGGATGAAGCTTTCAATGGATTTGGAGTGAAACTGATGATGTGGTAAAAGCATGCTGTTTTTGTCGTAGTTATCAATATGTTAAGTAAATATACTATGCATGTTCTCAGTTTGTTTATGCGTCAAATAACGATAACATACGCCTGTTCTCTATTTTATTTACTTTTTAAAATGCCTTTCAAAGAAACACGTCTGGTTTTGATGTTGAATTCTATAAAATAGATTTTCCCAAAAATGCGACTTATACTCTAGTGCGACTTATAGTGAATTTTTTCTGTCGTTTTGTGCATTTTTCTTCGGTGTGACTTATACTCCGAACAATACAGTGTGTGTATATATATACGTATACATAAATATGGTTCTGCGTCTTTGAGTGTCCAAAAAGGCACCATAGAATTAAAATGTGTTATTATTTTAACAGACATACACCAACACACACTGAGACAAACAAATACAAACACAATGCTACACTGATACATACACGTAAACATACACACGCGGACACACATATGCATACATACATGCAAATGCACACACACAAATGCAGACATGCAAATACAAACATATAATCAGACGACTTACAGACATGTTTACCTAAACATACATTCACACAACCCCCCGTTCATCAAACACACACACACACACACACACACACACACACACACACACACACACACACACACACACACACACACACACACACACACACACACACACACACACACACACAGCTATGGAAAATGACCCTGTTACCCTCTTTGTTAGCATTTCCAAGGCCAGTACACACACACACAGATCAGCTTTCCTGATGCCTCATAGTTTTTATTTTCCTCCAGGCTGAGTGTTCAGCCTCCAAACGTTTGGCTGGAACCAGTGAGCAGAGAAAGGAGTGCTATGCTGGGGAATCTGCTAAGCAGGACGCAGAGGGGCTACTATTGTGCACTGCACATTCTCTGAGCCCACAAGAGCTGAAGCCATCAACACAGATTCTTAGAGGGGAGGGGGTTGTAAGCCAAGAAGTGAGAGAGGGAGAGAGATGGTGAGGGAAGGAGGCAGGAAGATCATGCATAAAATCTTGTTTGCTGAATGCATTAAGATTCAGATGAACTGGGGAGGCTAATGGGATTAGAAGCCTGAACCGTTTCCAAAGGGTGGGGAGTGGGATTGACAGCCGAGTCCATGCAGGAAAATATTGTGGCAGAGCCAGAGAGCAGAGGCAGGGTCCCTCAGACATCCATCTTTGTCTCCACCAGGTGCACACACAGCCTCAGCTTTGCAGAGGATGCTTCAGCGTGTCTCACAAAAACAAAATAGAAGCACTGTGGCTTTAAATCCCCTCCCACCCTTTCGAAATATCCTCTATTTAGCCAGCGGTGAAAAGATATAGGGGGGCTTTTGTCTGCCTACCCATTGGTGGGGGGCACAGAGAGCTGGAGAGACACAGAAATAGGAACAAAGTACTAAAGCTTGCAATTGGAATTGGCTCAGTGGGCAGGAGTGGAAATACCCTGCATTGTTTATCATAGACACCCCCACCCCCTCTTCATAATGCAAAGTAGCAAAAACTCACCGACTTGCAGAACATTGTCCACCCAGCCTCCCTCCAGCAGAGTGACACCCCGCAGGAAGGGCAGCTGGGTCTCCTCCGTGTTCTCTCCGTTACTCCCCTGCTCCTCTCCGCCTGCGTTGAAGGAGGAATACATGCAGATCTCCTTCTCGCTCCTCGGGAACGACCAGTAAACGATCCTCCGCTGAACGGGCTCCGGAATCCTCTCGAATCGCTCCTCCACCCGTTGAAACGGCCACTTTTCAGCCACTCTTCTGGCCGCGATGTCGAGCAGCGACTCCGGGTCGTGCGTTTTTCCGTTGCCGCCCGGAGCGGAGCCCGCACCGCCGCACAGGACTCCTCCAGCCCGCTGGCCCTGCCTGCACGCCGGGTTGTATCCGGGCCGGCAGCAGAGCCGCTTGGCTGGGGGCTGCTGGACTCGCTCGGACATGATCGCTCCGCTTCCAGGCTGAAGCGCAGTTTCTCTCCGATCATAGAAACTGGATCAGGAAGAGAAAAGCAGATCTGATTGTTTGCCCTACATGGAGCGCATACCCTTATTTGGGAGGGAAAGGGGCGGAGCCTTGAAGTTCCTTTGTGTTGTCAGAGTAACGGCGGTGGGCGTGGACTTTGGCAGGAAGCCAAGTCTATAAAAGGAAGTGGAGGCGGAATTCCTTTGTGGAGCCGCTTCGCTTTGAACTCGATGCAGGGGCGGTCCTGCAGCTTCCCACAGGGAGACAGAACCCCGCAAACCCCCCTACTTACATTTTAGAATCTAATTTTTTAATATATTTAAAGAAAAAAGGGAAAAAATATTAATCTAAAATCAAATAAATGAAAAACATTTTAAAACTCTATATTATTCTTCATTAAAAAAAAAATTATTATTCTTTCCGTTCCGTCATCTCCCGCTTGTTCCGGGGTCGGGTCGCAGGGGCAACAGCCTCAAACGGGCAGCCCAGGCCTCTCTCACCCCGGCTGCATCCTCTAGCTCACCTGGAAGGATCTCAAGTCGTTCCCCGGCCAGCTGTGAGACATAGTCTCTCCAGCCGGTCCTGGGTCTGCCCGTTGGTCTCCTCCCGGTGGGACGTGCTCGAAACACCTCACCCGCGAGATGTTCGGGGGCATCCTGACCAGATGCCTGAACCACCCCATCTGACTCCTCTCGACCTAGACGAGGAGCAGCTCGACACCGAGCTCCTCCCGGATGGCAGAGCTCCTCACCCGATCTCTATTTAAATATAATACTGTATTTTTACGACCATAAGATACACCTTTGACAAGTCGCAGTCTTAGTTACGGGTGCTGTAGTTAACTCATACGTACATAAGGCACACATGAGTATAGTGCGTGGTTTTATATACAATCTACACCCACTCATCCCTTTTCAAGGCTCTCATGATGTCCTCTACTATGTCCCCCAATGGGCTGTTGCATCTTTGTTCCACCAAGCTACTGTTCCAGCTCCACTCCACTAAACTCAGCAACACCTAGCAGCTGTTTGTGTGTTACCTGACACACAAATTTTGCCGTAAGGATTATTAAAGTGTTGAGTGCTTTCACCTACGTGACTAAAACCTGGAAGTCGGCCATTTTGAAGGCATAATCAGGATGAAACTACCAATTAGTTTTCTACGTTAACAGCGTAATATGGCAGAAAAATCGGCTGGTTTTGGAGCAAAAGATAAGAGTTGATATTTAGAAAAACTACAGTAGATTGGTTTTTCACGTGACGTCATCAACCCAGAAGTATACATCTAGTCATTAGTAATAATAATCATAAAATATACTTCATTGATCCCTCACTGGGGAAATTTGTGTGCTGCATTGCACCGCAGCAGGCTGCCACTATGGTGGTGGGTGAAACAGGGTGTAAGTGTCTTCTCCAAGGACCTTCGACGTGAACTCAGTGGGATTCAAACCCACTAAGTTTTGGTTAATTCCGTTCCGAGGGTGAAAGCTCTATCACAGAGCCACCTCATGAAAAGGCATCCAGATGTGCAGCTTTGTAGAAACATGGAGTGAAGGTAAAGTAATTAATGTGGTTTGGTTGTTTAATTACAGGTATCAAATCAAGATTGGTCCGTAGTTCCACGTCCGAGACGGAAACCACACTGCTCCTCTTCAATCTGGGACTCGACGATCCGACGGACCCTCCTCTCCAGTACTCCCAAATAGACCTTCCCAGGGAGGCTGAGGAGTGTGATCCCTCTTCAGGATCCTAGAGGGGTCATGGGAGTTTGCCCAACCAGTCTACATGTGTTTTGTGGATCTGGAGAAGGCATTCGATCGTGTCCCTAGGGGACTGCTGTGGGGGGTGCTCCGGGAAAGATGGAGCGGGAGATCGACAGGCGGATCGGTGCGGCGTCAGCAATAACTAGGACGCTGCATCGGTTCGTCCTGGTGAAGAGAGAGCTGAGCCGAAAAGCAAAGCTCTTGATTTACAAGTCGATCTATGTTCCAACCCTCACCATGGTAACCAGGATCTACGTTCCTACCCTCACCAATAGTCACCAGCTGTGGGTGGTGACCGAAAGATTGAGATCGCGGGTAAAGGCGGCCAAAATGAGCTTCCGCCGCAGGGTGGCTGGGCTCTCACTCAGAGATCGGGTGAGGAGCTCTGCCATCCGGGAGGAGCTCAGTGTCGAGCCGCTCCTCCTCCAGGTCGAGAGGAGCCAGATGGGGTGGTTCAGGCATCTGGTCAGGATGACCCCCGAGCGCCTCGCGGGCGAGGTGTTTCGGACACGTCCCACCGGGAGGAGACAAAGGGGCAGACCCCGGACCTGCTGGAGAGACTATGTCTCACAGCTGGCCGGGGAACGACTTGGGATCCTTTCAGATGAGCTAGAGGATGCAGCCGGGGAGAGAGAGGCTTGGGCTGCCTGCTTAAGGCTGTTGCCCCCGCGACCCGATCCCGGAACAAGCGGAAGATGACAGAACGGAAATCAGGATTGTTTGAAAATAAATTATTTGGATTTATAGAAGGATCTTCTCCATCAACTGAAGTTTTTAATAAATATTATCTTTTTCTTCCTCTTCAAGACCAGCCGATTTTTCTACCATAACACGTTAATGATGTAAAAATTAACCACACCTCTGAATAGCACCAAAATATGAAAATTAAAATAAAATACTGCTTTGTTGATAGTTTCATACTGAGTTATGCCTGATCTATGAGTGACCATCGACAGTAGACTGAGCTGAAGGAGCAACAGTACTGCTGTGTACAAGAAGACCTGCAGCCGACTTTACTTTCTAAGGAAGCTGAGGTCCTTCAACGTGTGCTGCAAGATCCTTGAGACCTTCTACCAGTCTGTGGTGGCCAGCACCTTGTTCTTCTCTGTCATCTGCTGGGGGAGCAGGATCACAGCCAGTGACGCCAACAGACTGAATAAACTAATCAGACTGGCTGGCTCTGTCATTGGCAGCAAACAGGACTCACTTGAGGCAGTGGTAGAGAGGAATCATGACCATCCTCTCTACCCACTCCTGGACGAACAGCGGAGCTCCTTCTCCAAGAGGCTCAGACAGCTCCACTCGAGAACATTTCGTTACTGGAGGTCTTTCTTTCCGTGTGTGATTGGACTCTACAACAACTCACTTAGCAGATAGAATTTCCCATGTGTGGGATCAATAAAGTAGATTCTGATCTATGTCTTCAAAATGGCCGACTTCCGGGTTGGTGACGTCACATTAAAGCGCTCCATTCTGAATCCGTTGTCTAAATTCTGTCGCATTTGATGAGGAGACACATTTGTCAGAGAACATTTAAAATTCTTGTTCCTATGAAAACCATTTCAAACGATCACATAAAAATCTATCATCACGTACTTTTTTAATATTAATCTATCATTTTTCTCTCATTAACCGACATTCATTTTATAAGGAAAATTCATCAAAGCATTTCAACGTACTCACCTTAACGTAAAAAAACCTCTTGCTTTTCTTTAGCAAAACTAACGTTCGATTCTTTGTTTTTCTAAAAAAAAGATAAAAAAATTTTTGCTTCAAATAAAAAGTCCGATTAAATTTTTTATGTATGAATAATTTAGTCTTGTAAATAAAAAACACGACGTTTACCACTTTCCGCCGAACTTGAGCTGCTAATTGCTGCTAATTCTAACGCTTCTTCTGCTTGTCATCCGACGGCAGCGTCTGGAACTGCAAGTATAACCAGCGCCCTCTAGCAGCAGTCAGGAACACTGCATGCCTCACATTGCTTCTCTTTAGAAACAAGCGACACACAGTTAGTTCTTCATAATAATTATTTTCAAAACTCCGTATATCATTTCAGATCTTCTTCTTTCGGCATTTCCCTTTAGGGGTCGCCACAGCAAGTCAGTTTCTTCCATCTAACCCTATCTGCTGCATCCTCTTTGGTCACACCAACTATCTTCATGTAAAGATAGTTGGTGGTCCTTCACTGTATCCATGAACCTCCTCTTTGGTCTTCCTCTAGTCCTCTTTCCTGGTGGTTCCAAACCCAGCCTCTTTCTTCCGATGTACTGTCTCTCTCCTCTGCACATGTCCAAACCATCTCAGTCTGGCCTCTCTGACTTTAAAACCTCTAACATGTGCTGTTCCTCTGATCCTGTCCATCCTGCTCACTCCCAGAGAGATCCTCAGCATCTGTCTTTTTCTCAGTGACACTGTCTCTAGACCAATCAGCATGGCCGCTCTCACCACGGTTTTGTACACTTTCCCTTTCATTTTATCTGAAACTCCAAATCCAGCATCCTTCTTCCTATGTATTCTCTCTCTCTCCTCTGTACATGTCCAAACCATCTCAGTCTTGCCTCTCGAACTTTATCCCCAAAACCTCCAACATGTGCTGTTCCCCTGATGTACTCATTTCTAATCCTGTCCATCCTGGTCACTCCTAGAGAGATCCTCAGCATCTTCATCTCTGCTACCTCCATCTCTGCTTCCTGTCTTTTCCTCAGTGCTACTGTTTCTAGACCAAATGTGTATCATATCAGATAAAATATCTAAATTGAGCTCATATTTTAAAAAACAATTATCTAAATGGGCGTCACTTTCTTGATTAAATTTAAAAGTACAATACGAACAAAAATGTAAAAATATTTGTATTTACGCAAACACGAGACAACTAATCATTTCAGTGCATTCCTACCCAGACCCTCCTTCACAGTGAGAAACATTAAGCAGTGGATGAAAAAAAGAAGAAACCTCTTGGGGATCCACATGAAGGACAGATCCCCCTCCCGTGATGAGCAGCCTGTTAATTAAATATTAGCTTTTTCTACTTTACAGCTTTGTATTTGACAAAATCAGTAGAGACCGCGTCAGTTTGACCACGCTCAGGACAGGAACACAGAAAACCCATCAGCAGAGATGAAAGCTTTTAGCTAGTTTTTTTGTTGATTGTTTTTTTTTCGGGTGTTAGGGAGATTTGAGGAGGCGGGACCATAAGGAGGAGCTACAGGGGCATCCTGGAGGAGGGACGGAGCTAGAGGAAGAGGAGGCTGATTTTGGGGAATGCACTATCATGTTTAAATTTTAATTGGGCTTTTTTGCGTACTGAAATTTTTTATATTAGTTTGCTAAAAATATAGACAAATGACTCTGTAGACTAATATTTAAAATTTATTCACAATACAATTATGGCAGTATGGAAGTCGGCATGACGTCACATCCGCCAATGGACAACACCCACTATGACAGTTGGCGTAAAACAAGCCGTTCGAAACAAGAGAAAGCAGCTGGAAAATTGTGCGTCTTACATGTGTTACCACCTAGCGTTATGTATCAGTACAAAGAGGAATTACCCTCAAGAATACACCCCTCTACTGCTTGTTTGCGCTTTGTTTTGCAGCTCATGCACATAAGCTGTTGCATGACTAAAGTTCCAGGATGTCCGACTTCTTCCATACGTTCACCAAAAACGATACTGGCAATAGACCATGCAGATCGCTATGAGCGGCTTTCAGATGCACAGCCGCAGCAATGAGAGATGCCATGTGCTTAGCCTCATTATACCTAATCATGTTCATGGAATGTACTAGAGTGTTGATCATGTGGGAGTTTTATTAGCCTTGGCGGGTGAGCGTGAGATATGCCCTAATTGTTGGTGTCTCCCGCACAATGCGAGAGACTTGGCATGTGTGCATCAGGAATCTGAAACGGAACTCTCTTCCAAGAAAGAGGAACAAGAATAATAGGAAAACCTTTATTGCTGATGTTTATTAAAAGTTAAATGTGTTGCATGTGGGTGACTTGTTGATGATGAAAAGGTTCATAAAAAAAAAACCAAAAAAAAAAAAAGCGACATTATCCACATGGAAAATAGTATGAGGACAAATGTTGGGGTATGGAAAACAGAGGAAGCTCACTAAAGTTTCTGAGAGTAAACTTGGATCACAACTCAGACTAAATAGTGTCTGAAATGTATATATTTACCAGATGTGAAAGCCAAATGATCTGGCTAATTAAAAAAGAATTCACTTCATCTTCTTTTTAGATAAACGCTTAATAAAATACTTAAACATCTGCAGCATTTATCTTCATTTAGTTCAGGTAGACGGAAATATTTTAATTCCTGTTGGACTATAATTCAACTCATTTGAAGGGTCAGAGGCTAGAGGAAACATCAATAAGACGATGGCTACATGACAGGAAAACCAGGAACCAGCAAAGGAGGATGTGGATACATCACGCATCGAGTGGCCAACTGTACCAAACTTTCCATAGATTATAGTCTCTAGCAGCCACCGAGCAACTATTTCAATTAAAAAGATCTGTTTCTACTTTAACTTCTATAAATTTAGATGCTAGTTCTGTGGGCTTAGTAAGAAGACCACTGTGTTTAACCCACTTTGTCCCGCTTTAGAAAAGGAATCCTCATCATGGTTAAGGGTGTGGCTTCCTCGCTCTCCCTTCCATCTCTGCCTGGTGAGACATCCCAGAAGTTATAAGCAGCATGTAACAAAAAAAAAGCCACCAGCTCAGGGATATTTTTTGAAATAGTCTATAAATGTATCCCGGTAAAGCAGATTGTGTGTTTGCAATGTGTCTTTCTGCTGGACATGTTCCCAGCTGCCCTTCTATTTCCTCTGTGCGTAAGTCTAAAAGGCTGGCCTTTGAACTACTCTGAAAGTGATCCATGCCGTATGGACAGAACAGATGTGGCCTAACCTGATTTGGTTTCAATACTTCCCCACAGGAAGTTCACAAAGCCAGCAGGTCCTCCTTTGTTATGTTAGTCATTTTTCTCAGAGGGCTCATAGAGCGTTTTTCTCTCTTCCTACACAGTTGTTTCCTCGTGATTTGCTTCATTCTCAACACAAAACTCAACCATTGCATTTAAAATGTTTTAAACACAGTGGAGTATCATGTTATTTTTTGCCAGACAACGAAAAACTCTAAACCTTCTATCTATTGACCTTTAAACCAAGGCTGGAAAAACTAATTGATTCAAATTGATGACCAAAAACCGAGAAATCATCGATTAGGTGTTAAATGTTACTAATGTGATAAATAGCAAATACCCATTGCGAATGGCACTTATTTTGGCGTTCGGACGTGGCAATATTGAGCTTTCATTCACCAGGACAGAAATAGAAGTTCTGACCAGTCCATCGCTGGCCTTCATTTTCTGTCCCAGTGTAATAAAACAAGATGACAGCGGCCTCAACTGAATGTTATAAGACGGTCCAAAGTACAGATTAAAAAGAGGAAACGTTTCTTTGGGACCGTTCCTGCCCAAATAAATGTTTTTAAGTGTATCACATCATAACAACATACATATGTACATGCATATACAGTATCTTCTCTTTTCAATGAGTTTTTCTGTCTGCTTCCATATAATTATAAACATATAGAGCACTACTCCTGGCTAAACCAGGGGCATTGTCAAAGACAACGTGGGTTTTCATTAAATTATTAATTTGGCTCAGCTTTTTCTTCACCCCAACAGATCAATGCAGTCTCCTAATTATTGCAGACGCTGCACAAATTGTCTGTCGAACTCCCTCTCGATCCTTCTACCACTGTGAACGAGACGTAGAGATAAATCAACTCCTCCACCCTGGGCAGGACCCTGTCCCAGACCTGCAGGGGAGACTCCATCCTTTTCTGGGCGAGGACCATGGTCTTGGATGCTCCGCTGGGTCGAAAGAACCCAGATAGGGTAGTTCAGGCACATCCCTAAGGAACATGATCCAAAGGCAGATCCAAGACCCACTGGAAAGACTAATTCACACAGCTGGCTGAGGTTACCTCGGGATCCTCTCGGGTGAGCTAGAGGATGCAGCTGGGGTGAGGGAATCCCGGGATTCCTGTTTGTGGCTGTTGCTCCCGCTACCTGACCCCGGATAAGCAGAAGACAACGAAATGGAAAAATCAACCCCAAGAAAACTGTATTTTTATTGGTCCAAAATTATTATAAACAGAGAAGTGTTCCCATCCTGATAATAATGTCGATAGTGACGATCATAACCAATGATGTGAATCAGAACATTTACTGCTGTTAAGAAAATCAAATTTATTTTAAAAAAAAAGTCAGTTTAAATGGCAATACTTAAAAAAAATATTTTAAAGAGGTTTAACAAAAAGAAAAAAAATACATGTTTTCATCATCAAAACATGTACAATGTAGCATGCTTTCCACTCATGGAAACAATGCTAAATGTAGTTGTGTTATTTGTGTTCAAACTCATTTAATCTAGTCTAAAAACTCCTCAAATACTTCAGAAAGTACAAAGTATTACCAGTTAAACAACACATTTCTGAAAATAAAATTCTTGATGTTACAATCTGCAAAGTTTACTAAAATGTTCTAAAGTGGTCTAAAAGCAGCCCATGTTATTCATGTTCAAACAATACTAGACCGTTTTTTAATTTTAGAAAATGAGTCATTTAACTGATGATACATTTTAAAATAACATTTTAACGAAGTTTTACTCAGAATTAACCAATGTTTGCTTGATTTTTAAATGTAGGTCAAATACATGTTAGTTTACATTAATGCAAAAAAAAAAACAACTTTTCATTTACAATTCTGTTCCATTGTTTTTTAATTAAAGGACAATATAATCATGAATAACTAACGGGTCCCCGAGACAAGAGTCGAAGCCTTGAAAGTCCAGTATCCAGTTTTCCATGTGTTCTTCCATCCACACACCTCATCCAGGTTATTGAGTTACTTTGGTGGCTGGTGATTTCACTTTATGAATAGGTTGGGCATTTGGTTAGGATGTCTCCCGAACACCTCAGAGGTGAGGTCTTTCGTCCCAACAGGAGGAGACCCAGAGGCAGGCCCTGGACCTGCTAGAGAGACAATATCTTACAGCTGGAAAGGGAACACATCGGGATCCTCCCAGCTGACCCGAAAGATAAGGCTGGAGTGAGGGAAGCTCGGGCACCCTGACACAGGCTGTTGCCCCTATGACCAGGCACTGGATAAGGCGGAAGACAACGGAAGTAAAAACTCATCTATTTTGATTGGCTCTTTCACTTTAACAAAAACTATTCTTATAATTATTTCAATAAATATGTTTTAACGTAATTTTGTATTGATTTGAATTGTTGCAAACAATAAAATCACAGGTAAATTGAGAGCTTTGCTTTTTAGCTCAGCTCTTTCTTCACCACCAGAAACTAATGCAGCATCCTGATTACTGCAGACGCTGCACCAGGCTTTGAAACATTGGCATGGTCACATTTTATTTAAAAGTAAAGTATTTAAAAGAACGTTTTAACACAGGTTTTAATATAAAAGCTCTGTAAATGACGTCTTTCAAAACTCAAACAGTAAAATGACTGTTTTTGCGTTATGAAGCAACACGAAAATGTACATTTTTAGATTAGTCATTTGTAACTTTACTAAATCAATTCTAAATAATTTACACAACATTGCTTATCAATAAAATGTATTAATATTTTTTAGTTAACAGAATTATTTTTGTCTCTATGGAAAACTACATTACCCATAAAGCATGAGAGGGAAGCTGTTGCGTTCAAGTAGCACTAGAAATCATGGGAAAACGGAACAAAAGTTCCGGGATTAATTAACATTTGATCAAATAAATATGATATGAATTTAATTTAAAATATAAAATATACCACAACATGTAAATTAATAAAATGAGATTAAAACGCACACATTGTTGAATGAAAAATGTATTATATTATTTTGACCACACAGGGACTTGAACGCATCATTGGGTGAAGCCGCTTCATTTCCGGTCACAAGAATCGCAGTTTCTAAATAGAAGTAAAAAAAATACACTTTTCTACGTTTAGGTAAGTTTATTACCTTTATTTTAAAGTCATATTTTGTCCCGTGAAGGCAGATGTAATATTTCTATAATGTCCATAACGCGCATGCACAGTTTTATCCGGTGTTTTCATGCTAATAACAGGTTTAGCCGTTGTTAGCTAAGAGTTTAGCTTGAAGAAAGTTTCATTTAAATCTTTATTTTACATCCTTTAAGATGAGTTTTACTCTCAATGAGAAGAGAAATTGTTTTTTTATTGTATTTTGTGAGGATTATTTTCTAGTTTCAGTCATTAGAATCTAAACTGTATGATGATGGTTTATAGCTAGTTAGCAACATTAGCACTGGTGCTACATTAAAGCTGGTAGAAAACAGGTAAAAAAAAACGCCTAAAAATGTCTTTAATCAGGATTTAAATCCATAAAAACAACAAAGGTGGAAAATTTAATTAAATAAAAAGTTTATTTGATTCAATTTTGAGTGTAATTTTAGTTCAATCCATTCATTAAGCAGGGAGCTAATTTATTAGCATCCAACTAATTGAACTTTTGAAGTCATTTAAAAAAATAAATTCTTATATTTATTCAATTTTTTTCCCAAAATAATCTTTTAAAAGCATAAAATTAAAAGTTAGAGAAATAATCTTAAAAAAAAAAAGTTTTTTCTCCCAAAGTATCTATTGAGATAAATGCACACTAGGGCTGCAACTAACGATTATTTTGATGATGATCAATCTGGCGATTATTGGCTTATTTAATCGATTAATCGGGTAAAATTGGCAACTTAATAAATAATAGTTTTTTGGCATTTTATTTTATTGAATGTAGTTATGCAAAACACAACTCATAACCACTTAAACAACATGTTGGGCTCATTCTAATAAGTAAAAATGTTAATCTTTCTGTGAAATGTAGTATATATGTATGTATATAATGGAGTATATTACCAGTTCTACAGCAAATATAAAATAATAAATCTACTTACTGTACACAGTAAAGGTAAACACATTCACTTAAAATCAAGTTATTTTTTCTAATTGGACACGTTTTATTACGTCAGAGATTTGAATAAGTTGAAGTTTTTTTTGGTTCCTAGTTTTAAGCTGAGCCTCTATGTTGTGGATGGAACCGTTATTAACCACTACTTAACGGGGAGACGTTGGCTCAGTGGTAGAGTGTTTGTCCTTTGACTGGGAGAAGCTTGTTCGAATCCTGGAGCAGACATCTAACCCCCTATTACTCCCACCTTTGGCCATCGTGGCTGCCTGCTGCGATTCAATGCAGCAAAGTAATTTCCCCATTGTGGGACTAATAAAATTATTCTTCTATTGGATACGATCCTAATTCAAGCTGTAAAATTTAACCCGTTACGGAGCGAGAGTCATGTGTCTGGACGTATGTAGGTAAACAAAGTGAGCGGAATCATGGATGTTTGTTTCTAGGATAGATAGTCAGTCAGTCATCTTCTCATCCGTCTGTCCCTTTCAGGGTTGCGGGGGGTGCCGGAGCCCATTCCGGCCAATTTAAGGCGAAGGGCAGAGTACGCCCCGAACAGGTTGCCAGTCTGTCGCGGGGCCACACACATACAACCATCCACACACACACTTATTCCTAGGGGCAATTTGGCACCGGCCAATCAACCTAGCATGTATGTCTTTGGATGGTGGGAGGAAACCCACGCAAACACGGGGAGAACATGCAAACTCCACACAGAAAGGACAGTGTTCCAAGCCTCGTCCCCACCCGGGACTCGAACCCACGACCTTCTTGCTGTGAGACCACTGTGCTATCACTGCGCCACCATGCCGCCTAGGATAAATAGTTTCCCGCTTGTTCCTATTGAGATTACATGGGTGCCCGAGTCTATTCTGGTTGATTTCAGGTAGGGTTAGGATGCACACGAACAGGTCGCCAGTATGTTGCGGGGCCACACATACAACCAACCATCCAGGGGAAATTTCTAATGAAACATGCATGTTTTTGGAGAATGGGAAGTAACCGGAGAAAAGCAACATATACACAAGGAGAACATGCAAACTCCACACAGAAAGGTCAGTGTTTCAAAGCGCCGGCCCACTCCGGGACTCGACTCCCTTCTTTCGTACTGTGCGGCCACCATGCAGCCACATTCATTAATTCGTGCTGCAAAATTTAAACCTTCAACTCACTTATCAGGCGTGACATAACGAGCCAGATGTCTGGATGTACGTAGCGAGAGGAATCATGGATGTTTGTTTAATTGATAGAAATATTCTAGACATATTTAATTGAATTCTGGTGTAATTTTGCCAAAACTTCTCGTTGATGTGTAGCAGCAGGCTGTTCTAATGTGCCAGGAGGAGGTATTTCTAAATTTGTATTCCTAAAAGACGAGAAGCTGAGGAAACAGTGGACGAGGCAAGTAGAACAAACCAGGACTCACTGGAAACCCACTCATACCTCGTCCCTATGTAGCCAACATTTCACCAAGACTGTTTCCTTCCCATACCCCGTCCCCTCCCTCTCTTCCTCCAAAAACAGGCAGAAAGCAGATAATACAAATTTTGTTCAGTTTTCGGAATTGTCATTCCTCAGGCGAGAGGCAGGGTACACCCTGAACAGGTTGCAAGTTTGATGCATATTTTAATTTAATATGTTGACCGTTTTCTCTTACTTTTGAAAGAAGCTTCAATACCAGTTCTTGGAGTGTCCGTGTTAGAGCTAGTCTGGCTCCGATGGAACACTGTGGACGCAGCGGGACTTCCATTCCCATTTTCTCCTCGAGGACCAGGATGGAAGGAAACAGTCCTGTGGTGCATGACTGCTGGTTAATTATACGGTTGCTTTGGGGGATTTTTGTAAATTCCGTGCAGGCGTTTAGACCATCCGAAGTCTTTTCTGGCTTCTTCTGGTTTTACGCCTCTAAATACTTGCCAGGAAGTGATTCACGGGTTCTAAGCCAATAGTTTTTGTTCACCGTACAGAAAAAAAAATGATGCAGTTTATTAATACATTTATATTTTATTTTTATACGTCTATTTGTAAATCAGGTCCAAAAATGAATTTAAAATGTCTTCCAAACCATTAAGATTGGGTTTTAAACTACCCATCAGTTTCAGCATAAGTTGATTATTTAAAGCAGGAACGCCCTCATTCCACTTTTTAAAAAACAATACGAGTACTTTTGAGAACTCGGTGACGAATGTTTTGGTCGATGCCATTTAAATAAATATTAACTTGATGAAAAGAACTTCAGTTACTGTTTAAATTGTACACAGTTTGTTTTTCATGAGCAGCAATGGCAAACTGTTAGCGTTTGTTGCCACGGTAACGACCACACAACCCGTAGCTGGTCCACGACTTGCGAGCAGGAGAAAGTGACACGTGGTTAATGTTATTTAAATGAAATAAAGAAGTCATTTCAAAATATTAAAACAAAAATCCTGTTTTTGTTCCAGAAGTTGATGTAAAATTTTTAGAGAAAAAAAAGTCTGCAGTAAGTTAATGAGATCATTTTAATTACAAAGAATATATAAAAAATATAAATAAGACTTTTTGTTGTTTTACTACAATTGTGATAATTTATTGTACCGTTTCTTATCAGTATTTTTTATGATTACGGGTGGCATTTAAGTGGGCACATTAACATAGAATGCTGGGGTCATTAAACCGAAACATCTTAGAGGTGTACATTAACCAAAAACAGTGAACACGGCTGCCCTTTAAAAACATGTTATAAATACATTTAAGAGTTCATTTTTAAGTGAAGTATCTCAAACTACTGTTGTTTTTTTGTTTACATACTTTGATTATTGACCCCTCATTGGGAAAATTTGTATGCTGAATTACACCGCAGCAGGCTGCCACCTATGACGGCGCCAATGGTGGGAGAAACAGGGGGTTAGGTGTCTTCTCCAAGGACCCAGACATGAACTCAGTGGGATGCGAACCCGCAAACTTCCGGTTAACTTCCACTGAGTCACCGTCTTACCCTAAAATGAGATTTATGCCAGACTAATTTGGTTAAATAATTCAGAAGCTCAAAACAAAAGTGACTATCGGTTATTATTATTTTTCTCAGAGTAAAAAGAATAAAACGAGGAATATTCTTCTCTTTTAAAGTCTATAGTTAAATTAATTAGGTTTGGATCCCCTTTTAAAAATAATTCATTTTGGCATCCTTCGATGGCGGGTGAGACCCGGTGCAACTGGACCGGCACTATTGAACCGTACCGATGCCGGTATCAGAGCATCCTTAATTTAAAGTTTTTCACTGTTAGCTGATGGTTGTTTTGTCTTCCTTCAGGTAGGATTCGGCTCCGTTCCCGGCAAACAGGATGATCGATGTGCGAGCGTGGGCAGAGTATGTGGTGGAGTGGGCTGCCAAAGACCCCTACGGATTCCTCACCACTATCTTATTGGCTCTCACTCCCTTCTTCATCGCCAGCGCGCTGCTGTCCTGGAAACTCGCTAAGATGATCGAAGCACGCGACCGGGAGCAAAAGAAGAAGCAGAAACGGCAAGAAAACATAGCCAAAGCCAAGAGGACCAAGAGAGACTGAGTTCATCACAATCTAAGGGATGGACAGACATCAAGCTCTCTTTAGTCCGGGTAATATGGTGCTGTTCTTTGTCTCCGCCCTGCTGGCAACACAGATCAACTACGCCTCGTGTAGAAAGGACGCAGACCTGATGGGGCGGAGCGATCAGCCCAGAGGAGGCTCCGCCCCGGCGGGACAAGAGCTCAGTGGTCACCTTTCCTGATGATTTCACACAGATGTTTCTGGTTATCGTGCAGCTGCTGCGACACCGTGCATTCCACTGTTAACATCCCAGTTTTGCCAAATTAACTTTGAGCTGAAATATTAACTTTTTTTAAAAACTACTTTCCAAATTAATTAAATTATTTCTTTCTGGCTAATAAAGTTTTCAACATTGATTTAAAAGGAAACCTTTGGCTTTTTATTCCGCACAACATTCCACCTTAACGTTCAACTATCAACAGACGAAAGCAAGTCCAGTTAAGAAAGCGGTTTGGTTAGCCGGGCTGGCACCATGTAACGCGTCTGCTCAATTTATTTTTACTCCAGCATAAATCAGGGATTGCGAGCATTAGTTTACAATTGCAGCGACGGGAAAACGTATTACCCAATCAAAGAACAGAGATGATGGTATGACATGATTACAAGCGTCCATCCTCCATGTTTGTAGTTCTGTTTTTAGAAAGTTTAAAAGATTGGGTTGATTTCTGGTGTTTTAAGTGACAAACTACTATAAGTTAAAATTTCTTATTCTAGGCTCAGTGAATTTCAAACAGTCATTTCCCAAACATGGCTGTCAACCAAAATGATGTCATCATGACCGTGCGATCCACACAGATTACTGCGCCAGATCGAGACGTTTAAATACAAGCCATAATAAAATAAGCACTGCGAATGATGCTAAAAATGTAGATTATTATATGCAATCATTGCAATTCTATATCAGAACATTTATTTGGTTGTCAGAGAATTAAAGTTTCTGGTGATGCAGAGAAAATGCAGAGACCACTAAAGCCTAACCAGGCTATGACATTGGCTTTTACATTAAAACTTAATACAGAGCCGGTGCTTTTTTTACCTGCTGAAAAGTGATAACGTCACCTTTTATTGTAACAAAAATGACTATATGTTATTTTAATTGATTTTTTCAAATACATCTGAACTTTCCAGAACTGTTCCTCATGTTTTTCTGATCAAAGTGAATCTTCTACAGCACGTATACAAAATAATTGACTAAAACATACTTGACTCATTTTGAATGCATATTTTATTATTATTGCATTGCTTTTTTAATGCAAACTTGAGGGATGCAAAAAAAGCCCAAAGAAATTGACATACGTTTACCGACTGGTTCAACACCGGTGTTGTAACAGCGAATGACTTCCTGCCAAAAAGTGATCAACCAATAAACACGTCACACCGTTCATGAAATGACTATTTGCCCACTTTCATTCCTTCATGTGAAAGAAAGATGAATGCAGAATATTAATCTGAAAAAATGTGGACGTGTTCATTAAAATTACGCTTGTTTTTATCAAGTTCACACTTTTCGTACGCCTTAAAGAGACAGGTGCACCCCTCCTTATAATAGCCATGCACACTCTGGTGTATTTTCTGTGTACGCCTGAAATTTACACCATTATTTACACCATTTATTAGTCTTTGGGTAACAAAGACTAATTACCGCCAGGACATTTAATATTTCCAAAGTTCTCAGGCACATAATGAATGAACAGCAGTTAAACTGTCAGTATGAGATTTTTCATCAGTTGAGAGGCGGGGTACATCCTGGATAGGTCACCAGTCTGTCACAATGCTATACCAAACATTTAATATCCAAACTTCCCAGACAAAAAACGTCCGGTAAGCTGAAACCAGATCCTCAACCTGAGATTTTTCTGCACACTGTGGGTGTGATGGTGAGCATAACTGGTATAAACATTGGAACAAGAGAAGGACGTTGAATAAACTCTGACTTCTAAAGTTTTACTTCCTGGTTGGTGTGGATTGTATTCTAAGAGTTTTAAATGTCAGATTTTATTGGTGAGCCTTTAAATTGTCTGTGGTCACCTGAGATATCTCACTCTTATTTTTTGGATGAGGGCATCCAGGAACCGGGCTGGAAGGTGTTGGCTGTGCTGGTTGGCTCCTGGCTGAACTCTTGCAGACCAAAGCTGGAAGCAGCTGCATGGCCTTTGGCCGCCGTCTTCACTGGCGTCGGTACCAGACCCTCTTCATACTCTCTAGCCTGCAGAGCCAGATCTTTCTCCTCCATCTCTTTGGCTTTCAGCTTCACTTGCTCCCTTTTGATCTCGTTTGTCATCAGCTCCTGTGGAGGAAACAAAGTTTCAGTAAGGACAGATAGATACTTATCTTCTCTAAGTGGGAGAACTTGCAAACCAGCAGTGTTCAAAACAGGTAGACGGCCTGGTTTTATTAAAGAGGGTTTGTTGTGTTTTCATGGGGTGATCCTATTTAGACCAAGCGAATACTTGATTCTGATTGGCCTCCATTATTCTTTGACATGCTCATTTTCTCTTCGTTATCCACTTTCCTCCAGCATAGTCAGCTATAAACACGAGAGATTCCCGGAACCAAGATTCTGCCCAGTAGGAAATAAAACATCCAGCGAGAAATGAACCAAAATCTACAATTAATCCGGTTGATGTTTTTTTAATAAACAAGTTCAAAATGACACACTTGGAATCGGTCAGCAGCTTTTAGGAGATGAGCTATTTTTCTAACTCATGGAAGCGTTTCTAATTGGAAGCTCTGCCGGTGGGTTGGTCGGCCAGCTTCTGTCCAGTGATGTTAACCTCGGAGCCAGACGGGAGGGGCCGGATGGGCTGCTGGCAAACGAAGGGAAAGAAGCTGTGGCCAAACGGACCGGCTTCAGGGAGGAAGAGAAACACACTGAGCTGCTTTTCCAGCCTGTTAATGACAGGATTTAATCCAATCAATTTCAGAGAGGGAGCATGGTGGGGGTAGGGTCATGGGCTGAGAGGGAGGAATTGGCCAAAGCGACATTGTCCAGCTGTCATGGCAGGGACTGTTCTGGCATGTGAGGAGATGGCATCGGCTGCTGGCTGGAAGCGAGGATTGGAAAGAGAGCCCAAGCACCAGCTTTCCAGGGGTTCCCTGCACACCTAAATCTCACCAGCTGATAAATAAAGCCAGAGAGAGAAAAACAGGGAAAAACTGTACACCTCAAAATTTGCCAAAAATTTTCTACAAAATGTAGAAAAACTAGAATAAAGATGATTGGGAAGACGAGATTTTTTTTTCTCCCAAGGATGTCTCTCCATCAACCATGTGCAAACTTTCAAAATCATCACTTCTATCCATTTTCTTCCCCAAAGTCAAACTTTCAGCCCAGCAGGAGATGCTGTGCCAGTGGGGGGGAGCATACCTCTGCGGAGGGGGGCTCCTTCCGTCTGCCTCGGATCCAAGCTGGAAGAGAAGAAGAGGAAGAGTGAGAACACCCACAGAAACAAACCTGCAGAATCATCACATTTCGGAGGAACAACTGAGGAACTGTATGGGAACCAGGGACCACCGCAGAATCACAGAGGAATTTTGGAACTTATCCTGATCCATCAGATCCATCACATTTCTTTCACTTGGTGGGAACAGTCTGACCTCACAGCATTAGGGTTTCAAGTTCAGCTACTGAACGACAAACATGGCCCGGATGAATGCTTGGGTTTGACGTCATCTCTGTTTGCTGATTGGTCAGATGTCTTTAGGGGGTTTGCATACAAAAGCTAATGTGTGTGACATACCCAACATAGTATCAAGAGTAAAATGAAATAGACCAGAGGTACCAGGTGGGTCAAACCCGGTTGATTCGAACCTCCAAACGACCACTGAGGAACCAGTGAGACCTACAGAGGAATCATATTGGAACCACAGTTGAACCAAAGAGGAAACCAGCTGGATCGTGGAAAAAAATCCTCATATGCATCTTTTTTTATTAATTATTTTTCTGTCATTTTGCTGAGAAAAATGTAGCGGAGAAAACCGAGCGCAAACGTTCATGGTGTCAGCAAAGCAGGTCGATGAGCCTCAGAAGCTCCTCACTTCTTCTTTCATTCGAATGCTCTGTCATTCCTCATCAATACCTCCGTCCCTCTTCTTCCTGTCATCGCTTTTTCACTGGCTCTGTTTTGGCTGAGCACAGCGGAGTCTTCCTGCAGCTAGCGCGGGGATCCTGGGCCTCTTTCATCCCGCGCTGATTTGCATCCTGATGAAAATGCATGAGGCAGAGCGGGATGAGGGCTTTAAGGTGGATGAAGCCGTCTGGAACCAGGGGAAGGAAATGGGTAACGCTGTTTTATGCTCCAGCAGAAAGCCTCTCTGATCCATCCCTCGCTCCAAGCCAAGAGAAGGAGGACTGGGTGGATTAACAAGGGTCCCAGAAGATGCGAAGATGATCTCTTTTTTTTCACCGTTTCATGTTGTAGTTTTCAGCTTGTTACTGGTTAGCTGTTTTGTTAACATTACTTCCTGTACAGGGTGTGACCCGGCTCTCGCCTGGCATCTCCTGCCTCTCTAAACATAAGGAAGAAAATGTTTTATATGCATTTATAAAATATACACTTCGCCTAATTAGTCACCAGCCTGATGCGTCATCAGACTGTTTCTTTCAGTCTGTGGAAACTCAGCTAACAATATGAGGTTGACGCAAAGACGCAGCAACGTTGTAGTAACGTCACACTTTGTGTCCTTAACTTCAGCCTTTTTGGGCCGACCTCTACGTACCTGTCTCATGTTTTGAAAATTAAAATCTCCCCCAGCTCGATCTCTTCTCAGTCAAAACGAACAGGACGTGCAAAACAGTATTTTATTTTGCATGGATTGATCTTTGCTGAGAAACATTGAACATTGTCAAATGTGTCTGAATACACTCAATAAAGATATTCGAAATGTTACGGTAACATTTTGACAACATTGAACCCGCGTACCAACGAAGTAGAGACGCTTACTTTGCGACAGTATTGCATCGACATTGGTGTAAAATTGGAGGCACGTTACCTCCACATCTCATCAGGTAAACTTGCACAGGGGAGCATTTTGGTCAAATATTTTGTTTAACTCTACCTTAACATGTTTGCAACTTGAAGGTCTAATCGCGCTGATGGGACGTCATCGTAACGTACCTGCAACGGTCACTCTAAAAGAATCAATCTGAAACTTTTTTGCAACGTTACATTTATGTTACATCTTAGTTGTAGTTGAGTAACAGTCTGACCTCTCACCACCAGAGTTCATCCGCTCCACAGTGGGCGGATACTTTTTTTTTTTACTTTAACCAGTCGCAGCTTCCTCTTTGGAACTGGATTGAACGCGCTCAAACAGTCCGTGTGGTTTAGAAGGACGAGCGTTCAATCAAACTTTAGCCAAATCCCATCAGCAGCAGGAGGACCACATTGTTCATGTGAATAAAACTCTAGACATTTTGTTTGTTCTGGGTTTAAATATTCAATTTCAGGAAATTTTAAGTTGATAAAAGTGTTACAGACGCACAGACAGCCCGAGTTCTTAAAGCCTCCTCCACCATCTGTCGAAAGAGGCATTAAAATATTGTTCATCTTCATTTGAAATGTTTAAAAGACCACGGAAACGTGAATAATTATGGTTTGATGATCTTTTATTAATTAAGGTTTCCTCGATATTATCTGTGTATTTACTTATTTTCTCTCAGGGGTCTGATTAGACTTTTGGACTGGCCGGTTGTAGCCCTCGGGCCATGTGTTTGACACCGTTGGCATAAAGACTCCAGCCTCACAGGGTTTTATTTTTAGGCCTTATCACCCAGCTATAGATAAATGAAAGAGTGGATGAGGCGGGGTCTTACCGTCCCACTCTGTCGGGATGCTCCCCTCTGTGTACTCATCCTCTGCAGGGTTTGCCGCCACCATCGTTCGCTTGGCACGAATGAGCCTTCCTGCAAAAACGAGAAAATCTGCAGTTAGTGTGAGATGCTCAAACCAACACAAAGAGACACCATGGTCTCTTATGTGACAAACCGGGGTGCTGGATGAACCCTGTGGGCCCCAGGCCCTCATATCTCACTGAGAGGCTGCAAATCTGTTCTATGCCTTTATGCAAATCAGTGTTGCTAAACCCACCAACCACAGCCCCCCTCAGTGGTAATCCTCCTCCAATCAGAGCGGCCTGGCTAACAATGCCCTCCAAAATCAACATCACGCTGAGGAGGAGACAAAAGAGGTCAGATATCAGAGCGAGCAGGAGAGGCTCCTGGAATATTAAGTGCTCCTTCTCTCCATCTGCATCCAGCACGCTGCCTGCTAGCAGCAAGGCCACCACCAATTATTTTGGTCAAATCTGCTGATTAGGCAACTTCAGCCGGCGCGTGGTGACACGGAGGCAGGAGGGGTGCGATTGAGGAGACGGAAATAAAGAAAGCTGGTGGTGCTCTGTCTTTGTGTGAAGGTGTGGAGCCTCGTTTCTTTTATTAACAAGGATAAGTAAATGACAAGGCGTCAAACGATACGCTTCCGTCTGCCCAGAAAATCCAATCAGTTCATCTATAGCTGGTACTGAGTAACAGCGGACAGTTTTATTAGATTACCTTCAATGGTTTGGGAGACATTACGTTAACAAGAAGCTGTGACATCAACGTTTGTGACCTCCACATCGCTCTGAAAAAAGAGTTTATCTGTAGTTGGTACTGAGTAAATATGAGCAGTTTCACTGAAATCCCTTCAGTGGTTTAGAGTAAATTTGTGACCTATACTTTTGGTCACATGAGCCTGAAAACTTTGTTAATTCATTTATAGTTGGTACTGAGTAACTGAGGACAGTCTATTTAAAATTCCTTCAGTGGTTTTGGGAGAAATCATTCCCCCCAAAATGATACAGAAACACACGGACATGATAATAAGTCGCCTGCGTTTCCATAGTTTCACCTCACAGGTAGCTGGATCACTATTCACCACCATCATCCCTGTGAGAAATGATGAAGCAAAGAAGGAGGAGCAGGTAGAGAGAGAGAGAGTGATGATGCATGGCGGACATGGAGAAAAATGGATGGGCAAAGGAAAACAACACGCTCCAAAACACAGACGATCTGTCAGGATTCCATCACAGCTTCTCTGCAGCTGACTGGACATGGACAAATGGAGGCTAGCACCTTCTCACACGCCCAGACTGATGGCCCTAATGTTTCCTTCAGGCATAACAGATAGCTGAGCTGCTGGGAGGGAGAAAAGATGGCCGGCGTGGAAGATCTTCAGAAACTCTGTGAATACAGAGCAAGCAGTGGCTTCTTCTAGATTTGCATTTCTAACCAATAAAAATATCTGTGCAGCACGGTGGTGAAGTGGGTAGCACAGTGGTCTTACAGCAAGAAGGTCGTGGGTTCGAGTCCCGGGTGGGGACGAGGCTTGGAACACTGTCTATTCTGTGTGGAGTTTGTATGTTCTCCCCGTGTTTGCGTGGGTTTCCTCCGGGTACTCCAGTTTCCTCCCACCCTCCAAAGACATGCATGCTAGGTTGATCCCCTAGGAATGAGTGTGTGTGTGGATGGCTGTATGTGTGTGGCACCGCGGAAGACTGGCGGCCTGTTCGGGGTGTACCCTGCCCCTCGCCTTAGATCAGCCTGGATGGGCTCCGGCACCCCCTGTAATGGATAGACGGATAAGAAGATGACTGACTGACTGACAAATACCAGTCACTAGAATCAGGAAGTTGAAGTGATTACAGCACATTGTACTTGGCTAGTCTCAGTGGAGAGGCAGGGTACACCCTGTCCTGGTCACCGTTCTGCTACACAGTCTGGTTCCAACTTATCCTATAGAAATATTTCCCATTCATTCCTCTACGGTACGACCAGTCCTTTAAAGCCTTTATAGTAATCAGGTCAGCTAATTAGGCTAGCATGGCTTTGGTTCCCTCTAGATCCAGACCATGGGGCCTCACAGACTGAAGCTATGAAGATGTAACATCCAGAATCCTATAATCTAATAAGAAACAACAACCAAGCAACAAGAAAAAAAAAAAAGCTAAATCGGATTCCTTCAAACCCCCACAGAAGAGGTTTCCTAGAAAGAAAGAAGAAGAGAACGTGTTCTCCAGGCAACATGCTTAATAGGTATGCTAATTAGAGCAGATCATCTATATGTTAGCATGAGGAGTGGGTGGTAGCAGATGGGGGATGCAGCCGGATCACAGGCTGTGGATTCACCGCGCTGCAGCTTAGGCCGGAGCAGCTTCCAACGACATGTCTGCTTTTATTTACGGAAGAATGAAAACGCTATGAAATTGATCACCGAGACGGGATTTATATGGATACCTGAATCACACACACATTTATACACACATGCATGCACGCACGCACCGACACACACACCTCCAGATAAAAAAGGAAACAAGATCTTTCTCCTCCACAAAGACACAGCGAGGTTCACACACACTTTTGTTCACACCGACAAGTGTAAATAAAGTTTTTGCATCAGAACACACACACACAGACAGATAGACGTACATACACCAAGACAGACATGCACACATACGCACACACACACAAAGTCACACGCATACATACATAGATACACACAAGAATGCACACATTTACACACACACATTTTCAAACACATACACAAACTATTAATACGCACAGACTCACACGCATGCACGCAGACACACACACAGTATTGGACTGGGAGAATCTCTCTCTCTTGTAAACTGTTAGAATTTCCGTTCAGTCGTCTTCCGTTCATCCGGGGCCGGGTCGCAGGGGCAACAGTCTCAGACGGGAAGCCCAAGCTTCTCTCTTCCAGGTTGCATCCTCCAGCTCACCCAGAAGGATCCCGAGTCGTTCCCCAGCCAGTTATGAGACATAGTCTCTCCAGCAGGTCCGGGGTCTGCCTCTTTGTCTGCTCCTGGTGGGACGTGCCCAAAACACCTCACCAGCGAGGAGCTCGGGGGGCATCCTGACCAGATGCTCAAATCACCCCATCTGACTCCTCTCGACCTGGAGCAGGAGCGGCTCGACCCCGAGCTCCTCCTGGACGGCAGAGCTAATCACCCGATCTCTGAGTGAGAGCCCAGCCACCCTCGTTTTGGCCGCTTGTATCCGCGATCTCATTCTTTGGGTCACCACCCACAGCTGGTGACCATAGGTGAGGGTAGGAACGTAGATCCTGGTTACCATGGTGAGGGTAGGAACATAGATCCTGGTTACCATGGTGAGGGTAAGAACATAGATCCTGGTTACCATGGTGAGGGTAGGAACGTAGATCCTGGTTACCATGGTGAGGGTAGGAACGTAGATCCTGGTTACCATGGTGAGGGTAGGAACATAGATCCTGGTTACCATGGTGAGGGTAGGAACGTAGATCCTGGTTACCATGGTGAGGGTAGGAACGTAGATCCTGGTTACCATGGTGAGGGTAGGAACATAGATCCTGGTTACCATGGTGAGGGTAGGAACGTAGATCCTGGTTACCATGGTGAGGGTAGGAACACAGATCGACTTGTAAATTGAGAACTTTGCTTTTCGACTCAGCTCTTTCTTTATCACGACGGACCGATGCAGCATCCTAGTTATTGCTGATGCCGCACCGATTTGCCTGTCGACCTCCCGCTCCATCCTTCCCCCACTGTTAGAATTTGCTTTTTTTTTGCTGACCTCAGCTAAACCAACCAGATTATTTTAAATGTAAACACCAATGAAAAAAAAACTTTTCATAAATAAGCAGAACTGATCAGTAAAAGTCTGATGATGAGCAAACTCGTCCCTCCTCCTGCTGCTTGTCAGACTTTCCTTCAGAAAAAGAGAAGGGTGTAAGGAGCTCTCCATCTCTGTGCCCCACCCAGCTCTCCTCCACCATGTGACAGGTCTGCCTTCTCATCACTCACCAGGGGGAAGCTATTTACCGTGGAAACGCAGGCTGGATGAACCTGTGGACGAGAGCGAGGACGCTGCTCCTCACCGTGAAGGACAAACGCAGGGAGGAGGGGCCAAGCAAATCCCACCGCATAAATATTCATGAGCCATCTCACCTGTCTGAGCACAACTCATCTGAGCGGCTGGGGGTGCAGAGGGAGAGGAGGATGGAAGGTGGAGGAGGGGAGCTTCAATCCTTCCCATTCGTTAAAATAAGACATGATGCGCTCCGAGGGGCTGCTCTTTGAACCCTGAACACACTCCGCTAAACTCCATCACCTGCTTCAACACACACACACATACACACACTCTCTCACCTCCCCCCCCACCCTGATCCTGCACATCAGCTCCCCTGTGGGAGCTCCTGGATGCGACCTGAGAGCTTTTTCACCTCCACAATGTCATCGCATGCTCTCCTCCTGCACTTTGTTTTTTCATCACAGACTGCTGGGACCCCCACACACACACCGGGGCACCCCAAACCCCACACACCAACAAAAAAAAAAAAACTCCTCCCATGCCCCCCCCTTCCCATTGTCTCTGCCTCCTCATCATAGCAGAGAAGCATTCAGTCTGGTTCATTCTGCTCCAGCTGAGAAGTGAGGTGGAAGATGATGGGATGGCAGAGGGGAGGGGTGTTGTAAAAGGGTGGTGGGGTCGAGAAGATGGAGTGATCTGATAGGTATCGGCGATACGAGGGGAAGCAGACACCGATGAGGATGCCCTCATCGCCCAAAGAGGAAAGCACAAAAACAAAACATGGAGGATGCGTGAGGCCCGTAACCATGACAACCTCATTAGCCAGCAGCCTGGTGATGCAGGGATGAGGGTTTCAGAGGGGGAAAAGGGCAGCCCCTAGTGAGAGGAAGGAGGGCAAGTGTTTCACGTTAAAGCGAATGACAGGAAGTTAGCCTCCTGTCTGCAGTGAGAACCCACAATATTTTATCCTTTACGATATATCGTCAAAAACATTTCCCGGTAAGACATTTTAATCTCATCATAGAAGAGGTGGAGACCGTGAGCAGAAAAAAAAAACTACAGAGGCCCCTTCCTTTTCTGCCAGGGCAGAGGGCTGCACGTCACTACCTATCCAAACCCCAATGTTAACACTTGTGATTAGTTCATTTTAAAAAGTTAGATATATTTTAAAAACTGTGCTAATCACACTAATGAGTATGACGTCACACGTAGCATTGGCTAAAAAAATTAAGGATGGGACTTCTTCTTTCGGCATTTCCCTTCAGGGGGCACCACCTCAAGTCAGTTTCTTCCATCTAACCCCATCGGCTGCATCTTCTTCGGTGACACCAACTATCTTCATGTCTTCCTTCACTGTATCCATGAACCTCCTCTTCGTTCTTCCTCTAGTCCTCTTTCCTGGTGGTTCCAAATCCAGCATCCTTCTTCCGATGTACTCTCTCTCTCCTCTGCACATGTCCAAACCATCTCAGTCTGGCCTCTCTGACTTTAAAACCTCTAACATGTGCTGTTCCTCTGATCCTGTCCATCCTGGTCACTACCAGAGAGATCCTCAGCATCTTCATCTCTGCTACCTCCATCTCTGCTTCCTGTCTTTTCCTCAGTGCTACTGTCTCTAGACCAATCAGCATGGCCGCTCTCACCACGGTTTTGTACACTTTTCCTTTCATTTTATCTGAAACGCTTCTGTCACACATCACACCTGATACTTTTTCCCACCCGTTCCAGCCTGCCTGCACACGCTTCTTCACCTCTTTTCCACACTCTCCATCGCTCTGGCCTATTGATTCTAAGTACTTAAATGATGGGACAATGTTGAATTTTTGAAACATGAAATATAAAGGTCTTGGTTTAGAGTATGTTTACATAGTAACCAGTTTACCAACCAGGAACTAGCTGATGGGGTAATTACCAGCTGGTCGGAACTAAAATTCAGAATTTTGGGGAACGCTATAACCAGTGTGAGGAATAACGCTCTTTAAGTGTAACTACAATAACTTTAGTTCGTAACTAATTACTTTTGCGATACCGTAACTGAGTAACAAAGTCATGTTACATTTTGAACGGGGTCATTTGTAATGTAATTAATTACATTTTAATAAGATAACACAGGCAATAACTAAGGCCAGAATGGTCCAGAATGTCTATCGGGATGACAAAAAAGTTTATCGGTCTTTTAATTCCTAGGGGGGAGGCAATAGCTCAGTGGTAGAACATTCGCCCTTGGATCGGAAATTCTCCGAAAGTTCTTTGGATCGAATCCCACTGAGCTCATGTCTAGGTGTCCTTGGGGAAGACACCTAACCCACTGTTTCTCCCACCATTGGCGCGGTCGTGGAATCTTTTATTGATCCCGGTGAGGGATCAATAAAGTATACTTTTCTTTCTAATATAAGTCTCTGTGAGACTGTTTAGGGCCAGAACTACTTCCTATTTGGCACGCAGGCTAAAGCAATGAGCTCTGTCCAGTTTGAAAATGCAGTCATTGCATCTCATGATAAAAACAAATCCTACTGATGATTTATTTAAATGTGCCATACAGTTGATTTAAGTCTAACACGTGGGGTTTTGACAATAATGGTGGAACAGGTACGTCCTGCAGCGAAAAATTTATTCTGAAATGAAACTCTAGCTCTATTAATTTGGTTTTGGTGATAGATTAATAGTTAAAAAGTTTAGGCTCAATAGCTCGCTTTATACAGTATGTGACGTCAGGACTCTGGCGGGAAAAAGCTGCTGAGAGCAAAATACAGAAAAAACGGAACATCAAAAAACACAAACTCTAAATTTTCTATAACGTCTGGATTAGTGTGAATATGAAGAACTGAACATGGAGAATCTTGTTTGGACGGGAAACCACATCATAAGAGCTTCACTAGCTAGCATAAGCGCCCACAGTGCTTTGCAGAACAACGTTGCAATTAATTTTTTTAAATTAGGGAATTAAAAAACAAAAAGTGCTAAAAAGCGTTATTTAATGTAATTTTTTCCTGTTATTTTCTAAATATTACTGTCACCATATCGATATCCCCCTCTGTACTCAGCCAGCAGTCCTTGTTCCTCTGAGGTTCATGCAGATGCCCTCCACTTCAATCTGCCCCCTCTTTCCTCAATTGCACCTTTGCCATTTACACCCCCACGCCCCTGCCTGTTCCGCCCACTCAATTTTTTACCCTCTTTCTGTCAGAATCCGTCCTCTCTCTCCTGTATTCGCTCCATTCTCCTGCTCTATAATTTCTACCCCCCATATGTCAGCATCTCCTTTGTTCTTTGTCAGTCACTTTCTGTACCCCACCTTCCTCTCCTCCACCAGTCAGCCTTATCTTCTCTCCTTCTCTCTGCCTGTCTGCTTTATTAAAATATTCTGACTTAAATAAGCAGCAGCCGGCTGTGGAAACGTCTCCCAGCATGTCAGCTCATCTGCCAGTCCTCCGGCTTCACTTTTCTGACCAATAAAGACTTTTCAGGTGTCGGAACATGTTGAATGTGACTCCCATCCACACCAATGACATTTTTCTGTCTTTTGGATCAATGTGCCGACTCTTCTGGTTGGCAGAAACCTTCGTCTGTCGCTGCGAATCAGGCCGAATGGTAAAATAAATTTAAGTTAAATGGACATAGTTGCAGATCTGCTGCAGATAGGAGGTGTTTAATGGAGCTACAAAACACTTAAAGCGCTGATATTGGATCTAAGCCCACCAGAATGTTCCGCCATTGGAAATAAATGAGCCCATTTCACATTCTCAGGGTCTATTCATTCAAATGCCTTTTTAATGAACTAGTTAAACCATTCCACGATGCACACCCACACATACACACTTGGCCAACAGTCTGCAGATTAAACAACCTTCATTTAAACCCCGTGCAATGCGTCGTCGCTGATCAATTAACATGATTTACTGCAACAGATCTGGACATGGCTGCTCCAGCAAACACTGACATGGTGTCCTCCTGCAGGATAGACCTTCCTTCATCACACTCAGGGGATGACTTGTGGCAGAATAAACAGCCATTTGGACCCTCGTCGCTTTCCGCTGTGGAAATATGAGGCTTGAATCAACGTTGATGACACACGGCCATCTGCTGCTGCGTTAAGAGTGTTAGGGCATGAAGTGGAGAGAAAACACACAATTTCTCCTTCTGAACACAACGCAGATCCATATGCACACAAACACAGTCGTTCCACATAAACAATCCCAAACACACCTCCTCCTCCACTCCCCAGAGCAGCCCATCCTGAAACAGCAGAACTGAGGCCTTTTCAATGTTTCACTTCATGGAACATAACTGAGAATCAAATAAATAATAGACAAAGAGAGAGGGATAGTGATAGGACGACAAGTCGATGCTTCTTTTCTCATCTGAAGAACCTGTGAGTTCCTCTGTTCTCCTCACAGAGGACCAATAGATTAAAACTGCATGGTACACACCGCTAAAATGAATAGTGCTAAAAATACATCCTTTTTTCTGAGACATGAAAGGAAACTGCCTTTCCTCTGTCCAGTATCGAGCAGCCATTGATTCCAAGACAAAAGCAACACCTCCTCAAAGAGGTAAGAAAAATAGCAATCATAGAGGCAATTATTTCCAAATGTGCCTGCAGCAGCCGATAATGTCAGCGCGCCTCTCTTCCTAAATAAAAGAAGGGAAGGCAGGCGTCAGGGCTGCAGGCCGGGCGCTGAAGACGAATGAGCCTTTGCTCAGAAAGCCGCACCATGCAGCGTTCGGCCCGGGGACTCAAAAAGGATTTGTCTCAGTGAAGACACCACCAGGCCGCTACAGAACCAGCACTGGGTCTACCAGCCCAGAGGCCTCATTTATAACAGTCGAGGTGAGCCTTAAGCTCAGCTCGTCCACAAACTTGAGATTTACTACATAAATAACTTCACAAGCACTTTAAACAATCTAAGTTTTATAGTTTACATCTCTGACAAATCTTAGGCATTATCTACTTTGATCTCCATCCCGCCCCAATCACGCATCTAGAACTCCAAACAGTGGTCATGCAGATGAGACAATGCATATGATTCCGTTCCGTCATCTTCCACTTGTTCCAGGGTCGGGTCGCGGGGGCAACAGCCTCAAAGGGGCACCAAAGGAACACCTCACCCGCGAGGCGCTCGGGGGCATCCTGACCAGATGCCCGAACCCCCCATCTGGCTCCTCTCAACCTGGAGGAACAGCGGCTCGACACCGAGCTCCTCCCGGATGGCAGAGCTCCTCACCCGATCTCTGAGTGAGAGCCCAGCCACCCTGTGGAGGAAGCTCATTTCGTCCGCTTGTACCCGCAATCTCATTCTTATGGTCACCACCCACAGCTCTCTTTACCACGACGGACCAATGCAGCGTCCTAGTTATTGCTGATGCCGCACCGATCCGCCTGTCGATCTCCCGCTCTATCCCTCCCACACTCGTGAACAAGACCCCGAGATACTTAAACTCCTCCACTTGGGGAATATGCATATGCAATGCTATTTAAATGATTCGATGCAGCCTCTCATTACTCATGCAAAAATGGTGAAGAGATTTATTTTCACTGAAGCACAGGAGAAATGCTCGTTCCCTAGGAGACGAGGGTGAAGCAGTGGTCTTTTCTTAAAACAGGAGAGTGGGAGGCGGTAACCATGGCAACTCTTTGAGTGCCACACACCAATCTGTCAGTGAAATAAAAGAAAATGGATTGATCTAAACTAGCTAAAAAAAAAAAGCCATTCATGCACTGGGAATCCACATCACCCACTGGAGGGATCCAACTCATTCCCAGCCCTTTTAATGATATTATTATTACAGTTTTTATGTACGATATGAAAAATTTGAACTCATTAAAATGAGTTCAAACGCTGTGATTGACAACTTAATTAACAATTTTTTCCATGATGAGCTCCAATTTTCTTAATTATAGTCCTACACTGACAGGAATTTCTGTTTGCTTTCAAATTGTTTCCTCGCTGCTTCAAATGCTTTATTTCACTGTCTTCAGTTCACTTCAAATTCCGTCCACAAGCGTCTTTTTCCACAACTTACGATTTGCTTCTGGTTTCCTCCAACACTTCTGCTCACTTTACATGGAAGTTGACATACGGTTGGATTTTAGCGTATGCCAGCTTTCTGAACAAGACCCTGGAACTCTTTTCATATCTGCTGGACCTTTTGTGCACACAGAGCCAGAGATCTTCTCTTTCAAGGAGTCTCCCTCATGCCCAGCCCTTTTCATTTTGATGAGAAGCAACATCTGAGGCAAGGGCTTTAGAAAGCTCTCTGCTGGGTCTGTCTCTCTGCTGAACTACTCCACTGTTTTGAATAGAAATCTTCTCTGGAGTTACTTCAAAGAAGGAAATCCAGAGGCAGGCAGGGACGAGTGAGGAGGGGTGAGGAGGGGTGAACGCTGCAGTGAAGGCAAACAGAAACTTGAGGAGATGTTGTTGAAATCAAACTGGACAGGTCCACAGAAAACTAAAAAAGCTCATCCTATTTTTCCACTCCTCTCTTAGCAGCCATTAGGACCCCGACTCCTAGAATCACTTACGCTCCAGTTTTTCAAAGTCACAAGGCTAAGAGGGATGGAGAACTGAAGCAGCAAAGCAGAGATAAAAGTTAAGAAAAGATGGAGGAATGGACAAATGAGGCTAAAGACGTAGGTAGAGTGTTCAGTTATTTTACCCGTACTGCAGTGGAAAGCCCTGCGGTCCATGCCTTGAGGCCCTGAGCCCACGCTTGGCCTATCAGTTTAAGATCAAAAAGAGCTCGCTTTAGTAAGACATATGGACTGAATAATGCATTTGCTTTATTTCCAGCAGGTTGAACTGGGCTGAGTAGTGAAAAAAAACGATGCAAAGTACACAACATATTTCACTTTTTGTTTATGATGATGCACATATCAGGCGATAGGTGTGTGTGTGTGTGTGTGTTTTCCTCTGCAGTGTCAGTCATCCTGATGGGACAGTGCATGCTTCAGCCTGTAGCGTGCTACTGTGATGTCTCATTTGAATAGTCTGACAGTCAGGGTGGAGGAGCAGCCTTGTAATGAATTATAAATACCAGGTGGGTACACGCTTCCCCACAAACTGCTGAGAAAAGGTGAAGCTCAAAGTGGAGTTCAGCCAGAAGGAGAACAGGCGTGCAAGCTGCCAGAAGTAGGTAGAGGCACAAACCAAACAGGAAAAAATACAGCGAATACTTTCGCCGTATGACACCCACTCATCCTCAGCTAGTAAAATAAACTTTTTAATGTTTGTGTAGTGAGGAGCCATGAGAGGGAGACAAACACAAGAATGCAAGCGTTGGAGTCTTGGAGGAGACCAAGGACCTTATTGATAATGCTCGCTTACTTCATTTTTTTTGCAAACGCCGATGTGTACACAAATAGAGCCATTTACAAAAGCCGTGGAGGGTGTGGACTTTTCTAAGCAAAGTCAGAAGGTGCCGCATATACAGTAAATTGTAAAATGTGGGGGAAAGACATGACTTCTCTAAAGCAATCACCCCACTACCTTCCATCCCCCTTTGCCCACCTAACTGACCGGCAATAAGGACACTTTACAGAAACACTCATTAAGGGTAATACTGCACCGTCACATTAGTACTGCACTGTAAATGAACCTGTAAATATTCTTCAAGAACCTCTCACGTTGTCTCACTGCACGCTGTCTTTTTATATTTCCTGGTTCTTGCACAGAAAAGTGTGGAATGCCCCCTGCAGGTCAGGATCAGGTCTCCTACCCTCAAGTGGGAGAGTTTAGGCATCTTGGGGGATGGAAGCCCTCACCATGGTAACCAGGATCTACGTTCCTACCTTCACCATGGTAACCAGGATCTACGTTCCTACCTTCACCATGGTAATCAGGATCTACGTTCCTACCCTCACCATGGTAACCAGGATCTACGTTCCTACCTTCACCATGGTAACCAGGATCTACGTTCCTACCCTCACCATGGTAACCAGGATCTACGTTCCTACCTTCACCATGGTAATCAGGATCTACGTTCCTACTCTCACCATGGTAATCAGGATCTACGTTCCTACCCTCACCATGGTAACCAGGATCTACGTTCCTACCTTCACCATGGTAACCAGGATCTACGTTCCTACCCTCACCATGGTAACCAGGATCTACGTTCCTACCTTCACCATGGTAATCAGGATCTACGTTCCTACTCTCACCATGGTAATCAGGATCTACGTTCCTACCCTCACCATGGTAACCAGGATCTACGTTCCTACCCTCACCATGGTAACCAGGATCTACGTTCCTACCTTCACCATGGTAATCAGGATCTACGTTCCTACTCTCACCATGGTAATCAGGATCTACGTTCCTACCTTCACCATGGTAATCAGGATCTACGTTCCTACTCTCACCATGGTAATCAGGATCTACGTTCCTACCCTCACCATGGTAACCAGGATCTACGTTCCTACCTTCACCATGGTAACCAGGATCTACGTTCCTACCCTCACCATGGTAACCAGGATCTACGTTCCTACCTTCACCATGGTAATCAGGATCTACGTTCCTACTCTCACCATGGTAATCAGGATCTACGTTCCTACCCTCACCATGGTAACCAGGATCTACGTTCCTACCCTCACCATGGTAACCAGGATCTATGTTCCTACACTCACCATGGTAACCAAGACCTACGTTCCTACCGTCACCATGGTAATCAGGATCTACGTTCCTAACCTCATCATGGTAACCAAGATCTACGTTCCTACTCTCACCATGGTAACCGGGATCTACGTTCCTACTCTCACCATGGTAACTGGGATCTACGTTCCTAACCTCACCATGGTAACCGGGATCTACGTTCCTACCCTCACCATGGTAACCGGGATCTACGTTCCTATCCTCACTATGGTAACCGGGATCTACGTTCCTACCCTCACCATGCTAACCGGGATCTACGTTCCTACCCTCACCACGGTAACCAGAATCTAGGTTCCTACCCTCACCATGGTAACCAAGATCTACGTTCCTACCCTCACCATGGTAACCAGGATCTACGTTCCTACCCTCACCATGGAAACCAGGAGTGGGTAGTGACTGAAAGAATGAGATCATGGATACAAGTAGTCGAAATGAGCAATCTCCACTCAGATATAAACTGAGGAGCTCTACCATCCGCAAGGAGCTTAGAGTAGGGCTGTTGCTCCTCTGGGTTGAAGAAGCCAGAAGGGGTGGGTTGGGTCTCTGGTTCGGATGCCTCCTGGACCCTTTGCTGGTGCTGTTGACCCTGCAAGCGGCCCTCAATAAGCGAAAAACAACGAACCAGAACAGATAGCTGGGAGTTTGTCAAAATTTGACTATGCTCACGTTGTGACAATAAAGAATCTTGATTTAATTGATCGGTGCAGAATTCCAAATTAGTCTAAAAACTAGATGGACTCCGACGAAGGGATAAGTTTGCAGGTTAGCTCAAACTTTGTGTAAAAATAACCAGAGCATTTGAAAGCAGAGATGAACCAAGAATGTGGATATTTAAAACTCCATAAACTCAACTTTTTTTAAATGACTGGTTTCGTTTTTTAACCGTTTACAACCCCAATGTAGAAATGCTCTAAACTAAACATTACTGATCTTTTCTTTCATTTGTCCAAACCGTTATCTACTTACTATAAAGTAACAGTAATGACTGACAATGCAAAGCACAGCCTGAAAACATGTCCCAAAATCTACTTGATTATATTACAAGTAGAGATCATAATAACATCAATAGAATTAACTGTTTTGACTGAAGACTAGAACCCTCTTATAAGCCAGGTCATTATTCTGAGCACTTCACTTTGCTGTCCAAGATGCACTATTTCATATAATTGGAAGTCAGGGAGGAGAGGGTTATGAATAAGCCTGGCCATTAAGATTGCAAGGCCAGCGAGCACGTACTTGGCCTTTTAAGTCAGAGATGCAGAGAAGGACACCACTAGCATCTCACCATGGATTAGTATGAAACAGCACAACTGCCTGACTTGAACATTTACAACCACACCGGCTTTTCTCAGAAGGAAAATATGACCTCCTTCTAAATCCTCATCAAAGAGCAGCAATCATTTGATATGCTGCACAGTGGGATTTATTCCTCTTTGATCACAACAAACAGTAAATCTGCCAACTAAAATGATTCAAAACTAAAATGCAGTGACTTGATTTCAAGAAAAAAAAAAGATTTAAAATAACTTCATGAATATGTTGTCATTTAGACTAGCACGACATCTAGTGGTGATATATGAACACTACATGGGTAAAGTTATGTATATTGCAAAACAAGCCACAGAAAACAGATAAAAATATAAAAAGAAACTTAGTGCAGGTAGATAAAAAATAATGTGACAATAAAATATAGATTAAGCTCATTTTGAATGATTTACATGTGCTAATGGCAAGAAACAAGTCTTATTTTTACCTGTCCATGACCTTTGCTCTGGAATAAAATAATATTTATTCCCTAGGTAGTCAGTCCCAACATGCTCACGAGCAATTCCAAAGGTCCGCCGGAGAAAAGATGCAATTCTGCTCATTTTTAATGAAAATATAAGAATTTTTTACAGAGAAATGATTGAATTTTGTAGCCTCAAACCTTGTTTATGCAAGCAGAGCTGAGCCAAGCCGGTGCAGTAAGCTGTTCTACGATTGGAGGAATATTTTAGCTCAACCAATCAACGCGCTGGATGTTTGGGAATCGGAGAGCAAACATGGCGTCCTACTGTTTTGAGCCAACGCTATGTTAACTTTATTTAACCACAAAATCACCAATATTTTAAAAATACAAGTCTTTAGAAATATTTAAATGTCTCGTTTAGTTTGAATGAAATAATATCCATATAACATTGTGTCAAATGGACAGATTTAGTGTGTTTATTGTTAGAAAATTATGTGATGACTGCTAGCATTAGGCTAGGCTAAAAGCTAAACACTTTTTAATTTTTAGTAAAAATGAATGATTAAATATATTTTTTATGATCATGTTGGGATTTCTGAACGCAAGACAAACAGGTCTGGATGATCCTCTGAGGCTGAGGAGAGCAGAGTCAACAAGAAGGTAATAAAATAGATTCATTTCAATCATCAAATCTCTACTTTTCAAACTGTCATTCCGTTTTAATATGAAAGTGTCTGAAATCAACTCATAAAAATATTATTTTATACAAAAAAGTCCTTTGATTTTAAGTTTGATCCATTTTGGATGTTATTTTGTTATAAATCGTAATAATATTGTTATAAAGACATGTGATCTGTTATTATTAACCAAACATAGTTTTATCATTCATTCAATAAAATGAAGATTTTTAGATATTTTTTAAAAAATGCATTCGTATTTGATCAATTTAAATTTAGATCTTCAGCTTGTTACTAAAACTCAATGTATTGAACATACAAACCCAATTCCAAAGAAGTTGGGACACTGTACAAATTGTGAATAAACAAGAAATGCCATAATTTACAAATATCACAAACTTATATTTTATTCACAGTAAAATGTAGACAACATATCAAATGTTGAAAGTGAAACATTTTGAAATTTTGGGCTAAATATTGATTCATTTTTTATTTCTTGAAAGCTACACATTGCAAAAAAAGTTGGTACAGGTAGCAATAAGAGGCCGAAAAAGTTAAATGTACACATAAGGAACAGCTGTAAGACCAGTTTACAAATAATTAGCTCAATTGGCAACATGCTTAGGTGTAAAAAGAACCTCTCAGATTGGCAGTATTTCTTAGAAGTCAAAATGGGCAGAGAATCACCAATTCCCCCAATGCTGCGACAAAAAATAGTGGAGCAATATCAGAAAGGAGTTTCTCAGAGAAAAATGGGAAAGAATTTGAAGTTATAATCATCTACAGTGCATAATATCATCCAAAGATTCAGAGAATCTGGAGCAATCCCTGAGCGTAAGGGTCAAGGCCGGAAAACCGTCTTGAATGCTGGTGATCTTTGGGCCCTTAGTTGCCACTGCATCATACACAGGAATACCACTGTAATGGAAACCACAACATGGGTTCAGGACTACTTCCAGAGAAAATTGTCGGTGAACACAATCCGCCGGGCCATTCGCCGTTGTCGATTAAAATCTATAGCTCAGAAAAGAAACCATATCTGAACATGATCCAGAAGCGCAGGCGTATTTTCTGGGCCAGGGCTCATTTAAATTGGACTGTGGCAAAGTGGAAAACTGTTCTGTGGTCAGACGAATCCAAATTTGAAGTTCTTTTTGGAAAACTGGGATGCTATGTCATCCAAGCTGAAGAAGACAAGGTCAACCCAAGCTGTTATCAGCGCTCAGTTCAGTTATATAATGACTTAAGAATTTATCAAAAATAAAGACAACAAGGTTAGGATCTAGATTATAGAAGTAATCATTCCAAGAAAGCAATTTACTTAATAATTAAAAATGGCTATGAAAAGCAATTTTGTCCATTTTTATGATAGGCATGTTGCCTTGTGTCTGTGTGGCATTATGTCCTGGATTCAGAGAATTATATTAAAACTCAAAGTGCTGCTTTATTACTAAATTGTTTGTTCTGTTCTGTCGTCTTCCGCTTATCTGGGGACGGGTTAAGGGGACAACAGCCTCAGACGTGAAGCCAGGCTTCTCTCATTCTGGCTGTATCCTCCAGCTCATCCGGAAGGATCCCGAGTTGTTCCCCAGCCGACATTGTCTCCCCAGCGGGTCTTAGGTCTGCCTCTTGGTCTCTTCCCGGTGGGACAAGCTTGAAACACCTCACCAGCAAGGCACTCAGGAGGCATCCTGACCAGATGCCCGAACCACCCCATCTGGCTTCTCTCGACCTGGAGGAGGAGCGGCTCGACACTGAGCTCCTTCCGAATGGCAGAACTCCTCACCCAATCTCTGAGTGAGTGCCCAGCCACCCTGCGGAGGAAGCTCATTTCAGCCGCTTTGCAATTGCTAAATTGATTTTATAAAATTAAAAATCAATTGTTTAAATAGATTTTAAACACTTGGATTTACAAGTCGATCTATGTTCCCACCCTCCCCTTTGGTCACCAGCTGTGAAGGAAGACCGAAAGAACGAGATCACCTCTTCAGGGTGGATGGGCTCAGGAAGAGAAAGAGGTAGGAGCTCTGCCATCCGGGAGGAGCTTGGAGTACAGCTGTTGCTCCTGTGAGTCGAGAGAAGTCAGATGGTGTGGTGTGGGCATCTGGTTAGGATGCCTCCCTCGCTGGTGAGGTGTTTAGGGCATTGGTTGGAGAGTCAGAGGCAGACCCCAGACCTGCTGGAGAAACGATGTCTCACAGCTGGACATGGAACATCTCGAGATCCTCCTAGGTAAACTGGAAGATGCAGCCAGGGCAGAGAAGTCTGGGCATCCCATTTGATGCTGTTGTCCCCGAGACGTGGCCTCGGATAAGCAGACAATGATGGAATGGAACTTTTAACTGAACTCTTTTACCATACTTATTACACTGCTAACAATTATGAAGAATTTGATTAAATTGACCAATTCTCTTGCTATGTCTCATTAGGGTGCTCAGTCTGAAGTTGAATCCTGACAGAGATGTTGATCGTATCCATGGAAACGGTGTGAACACCATTGATATTGACGCAATCGAGGGACGATAGTAAGTATGATAACCGAGAAAGTATATGTTTGTCACTTTTAACACACTATGACCGAAAAAAGGCAAATTGAAATCATATTAATCCAATATGACTACTGGTTCAATATGACGTCAATTTACCAGCTAAAACAGCTTTAGCTATTCTGGAAAGAATGCTCACAACAGGAGCTTGGAGTAGAGCCCCTAATGAATTTTTTCCAAGTTTACATTTTTTATTTGCTAGTATGCTGTCTGGAGGTGCTGATGGAGTGATAGTCATCTATGACTTGGAGAATTACAGCGGGAAACTTCAGTACACGTGCAAGTCGATCAGTACAGTGGGAAGGTAACCCAGGTCATCCCATAGAGGGCAGCATTACATTAGAACTTCATACAAAAATACCAATGGGATCATTTTTAATCTTGGTTTGGTCAAATGTGTTGAAATTTCTAAATATTCTTTTCTCAGGTCGAGCCGGCATGCCCACAAGTTTAGTGTGGAGACGGTCCAGTGGTATCCCTACGACACCGGCATGTTTATCTCTAGCTCTTTTGACAAAACCATGAAAGTCTGGGACACGGAGACTTTAAAAGTAAGCTCTGTTTTCACCGAGTTTAAACCAGAAGCTTGATCCTTCCATGACAGCTCGTTAATGATATTGGTTAAAAACAATACTTAAACAATTAATGCCGGTTTTAACAAACTGATATTTTTACAATGTGTCTGTAATATTTTTTAGGAGGTTTTTCAGTTTTTTATAAATGCGTGAATTGTGAAATAAAATGTCATAATTATTAGAATATTGTCCATAGTTATAATTACATTAATTATGAGATGATAAGCTGAATCTGATATTATTCTTAGATTTATACTTCTATTCAATTTTTTTTATTAAATTCTACCAATTTATGGATGTTAAAATGTTTTTATTATCTCTTTACGTGAGTTAATGCATGATTGTCCGTTTCGAGGATGGCAGAGAACAAAATCCATCACCTACTGTAAACTAGTGCTCAGTATGTGAGTCGTAACTGAATACTGGACGGGAGAGCTCGCACATTGTTCAAACATTTATGAATAAAAAAGAAAACCACTTCAGAAATATTTTTAATGTTGGAATTTAACTTTTTTTTTCAGTCGGTAAAACAGACAAAAAAAACATCACAATATCCATCTTTGTACAAAAAATGATTCTGCAAAATACCCACTTTTTAAAAATCAAGAAAACTTTTATTAGTCCCACAGTGATGACAAAAAAATTACTTATGCAGACTCAAAGCTAAAATGACTCTTTGCAGGATAAAAGTTTGAGACTTTGGTTTTAGTCACTCCTTGTTAACCAACGGATGGCTCGTTTATTCTCTAGCTGCTTGTATTTGACAATGAGCTGCGTTATTCTTCTAATCCAGGTTATTTCTGTTGCTCCGTCTTCGTCACACACCTGCATATTTCTCTCTGTGCTTTGACAAAGGCGACTTAATTTAAATGAGAGGTTTTCTCTCACAGTTTATTTAAACGTGCTTTGCAATTAGAAAGCATGAGAAATATGTGACAATATGAACAAATAATGATTTATTGATGAGTAAAATAAAGCATTGCATCATATTCTTAACTAATATTGACTTTTTGTTTATTATTCTCTTTACGTCTCTCTTCTGACTTTGTTTGTCACTGTGTTCCATATGGCAGCTTAGAGTTCTGCTAGAGTTACACTGGCACTACGGTTGCTCTGAAAGGTCACAAAAGGGACAAAAACTCGCTGCTGACCTTTCAAATTCTGCTTTAGGTTCTCAATCTAACGCAAATGCACATGTTTGTACATCTTAAGCATCTTTTTCTGTATTTGCTGTATCTGTCTTTGTGTGGATTTGCTTTCTTTTTTTTTTATGCTGACAGAGCCTCCTCTGACTATGTACATGCACGTGTGTGTCTGAGTCCATGCTGGTGCCGGTACACACTGACAGATGGAGTACAGAGAGGCTTTTTATACTAGCTGAAGAATTTGCATTGTAACCACTGAGCTGCCCTACCAGCTCAGAAATGCTCTCTTATTTTCCTCACTACCCTTCATTATTTCTCTTCTAATGCTATTCTGGTGTTTATACTTGTACTAAATAAACTTTAAGGTAGTTTTAATAGGATTAGATGTATATGTGTGACAGTCTGGGTGTATAAATGTGCCTCATCTCACCGTATCATCTCCCTCTTTTTTGTTCTTTCAGCCTGCAGAAATATTTGAATTTGAAGGCAATGTCTACAGCCATCACTTGTCGCCCATTGCCAGGAAGCACAGTCTGATCGCAGGTTCGTGGTGTGGATGGAGATGCAGAAAATAACCAGTCTGGGTAGATCACAAGTATGGATGTAACAAAAAAAAAGGAAGGTTCACAGATCAGATAACCCCTCAGATCAGAGTCATCATGAGTTGGATCATTTTTCAAATCAGCAAAATATTATAGTGACATCACCTCGGTGTTACACTGAAATTATAATGTAATGTGTTATAAATAGCACCAACATCGAGGCTACAAATGAATAAAAATAGCACAATACAGGATACTTTATTTGTCATCTGGAAATTCAAATGTCCAGTAGCACAGTCCCAAAAAAAAGTGAGCTGATAAATGTCGACTATTTCAAATTCAATCAACATGCTTTTTCACAGCGTTGAAAATATAACATTTAAAGGCAACATGTTACATCACAGATTAAAATACCACATTTTCCCAACGCATCATGCTGATGTAAAACACAATTATATAAATTGTTATTATGTAATATGCGTGAAAAAAAATTGTTTATGGGAACGACAGCTCCGTCCCTCTGTTTTCAGCAAAATCTTTTATCATTTTCATATCAATTTTATTCACAGAATTGATAAAAATCTATACAAAATTTTCCTTTAATAAATTTGATGGAATGCCAAGATGTTTCTACTGAAACAAATAGAATGACACGGGGCGTTCATAAAAAATAGTTCATTAAATGTAAAGTCAAACATCATCATCTTCAGAAAAGAGGGTCACGCACTTGCAGAATTCTCCACAACCGCACTGTGTTAGGGGTGGCTCTACTTTTCTTCTCCCTAAAATATTCCTCTGATCACGTGCGTCCTAAACCAGATTACACCAATTTCTAATGCGGAATAACTCTTAAATAAATTCTGATAAATTATATTCTGCTCAATATTTAAATTTTTTTAATGAAAGCATCACAAACAATCTGATAGTTTGGACATAAAATATAATCAATAACAATTTTTGTATATATTTGTTTTGTTTAGGATTTTAACATTTTTTTTACAAGATTTAAAGTTATTCTAGCTATTTATTACATTTAAAATATATCATTTTTATCTTTGTAAATATAAATATTGGACATTTTAAACGCAAAAGTAAAAATATGGATGCAAATAAAAATAAATTAAGATTTAGTTACTTCTATATTATTGTTCATCTTATTTTGGGGATCCGATTGGATCCTGTAGCTTGTTTTGATCCCTGAGGTCTCTGTTTTGCATGTATGAAGTAGGTACTTCTTATTTCCATCATAATACTTTTACAAGGTTTGAATAGAAATCTGCTCCGCAACAGACTGGCGACCTGTTTGGGGTGTACCTCGCCCCTTGCCTTGAATCAGCCCGGATGCACTCCGGCAACCCTCAGAACCCTGTAAGGGATAGACGGTTAAGAGGGTGACTGACTGACTGAATAGAAAACTTATTTTTCTGTCAAACTTTCTGCTTCTCTGTGTTTGTTAAAAACAAAACAAGTTCCACATGAGCGAACCTCAGAGGAGAAACATTGTTGGAATCTCCCAGGTTACAAATCAGGACCGACAGGTTAATCATGTTGACTAAAAGTTCTCCTAAATCACTCCCGTCATCACAGAAGAGGGAAGTTTCTTCTCCCACTGTGGTCTCATGGTGACCATACCTGGTCAAACAGGTTGTAAACGTTTCCACACAGTTTCCTTCTTTCCATGAAGGGAATCTCTTCCTAAAAAGTACCAACAACATCAATCTGTTTGATATTTACACAAAAGCTTGTTAGGATGTAAAAATGTTCTTTAAAACTCGTTTTACTCCTGTGTTTTTATGAATGAAAGACATGGGTGTGTATACAAACTGGATTATCAGAGATTGTAATCGTTCATATTTATCACACGTCATTCGTGGGATGTCGGGTTTCTGGTTCTTCTGAGAACGTTCCTGTTTAGACAGGACTGGTTTTTACTGAGTGACTCCCGCAATTTTGTAATAATCTTTGAAGTAGTTCGTATTTATAATCTTGTACTTTCAGATCAGTGTGGTTCACTGATCATTTCAATACCGTCTGAATTAAGGCTGCATGATACAGCGGTATAGAATCGACCAAGTGACATCATCACCTGCCATTTGATATTTTATCACTAGTGTGAAACCCCAGTGTGAATACCCACATCTGGGATTTCCTCAGTTTATTGAATTCTATTGATTTCAGAAATCTTAATATTCTATTCAATTCATTTCAATGAGCAAATATTGTTGAAATTTCAGGAATTCTTTCTGCTAATAAGATGTTTTGCCGCTGAGATGTTTTGGGTTTCAGAATAAAGTTTGTAAAATTCTAGAATGAAATTAGTCAAATTCAGAACAAAGTCGCCTCAGTGCAAGAAGGTCGTGGGTTCGAGTCCCGGGTGGGGACGAGGCTTGGAACACTGTCCTTTCTGTGTGGAGTTTGCATGTTCTCCCCGTGTTTGCATGGGTTTCCTCCAGGCACTCCGGTTTCGTCCCACCCTCCAAAGACATGCACACTAGGTTGATTGGCCGGTGACAAATTGCCCCTAGGAATGAGTGTGTGTGTGGATGGTTGTATATGTGTGCCCCGCGACAGACTAGCGACCTGTTCGGGGTGTACCCTGCCCTTCGCCTTAATTTAGCCGGGATGGGCTCCGGCATCCCCCGTGACCCCGAAAGGGATAGACGGATGAGAAGATGACTGACTGACTGACAGAACAAAGTCAAATTTAAAAAAAAAAAACATTAAGCTCACAAAATTCAAATTAAAGGGAGAAAAATAAAAAGTTAGAAAAATCCTGAATAAAGTTGGGAAAAGTCAGAATAATTCAAAGTAAAAAAATTCTAGAATAAAATTTCTAATTTCTAGTAAAAAAAAAATTGAAATCCAGAATAATGTCAGAAAAATTCAAACAAAGCTGGTAAAATGTAAAAAAAAAAAAATTGTTGAAATTAAGGAAACTGATTATTGGTAAAAATGTAGACATCAGAGGAACATTTCCAAATCACAAAGAAATTTTTAAATAATATTTTTGTATTAAAAATGAATATATTATTGTGTTTCTGTTTTTAATTAAAACTTCTCATTAATTTTTGTCTTCATATTTTCAGTTGGGACCAAAAGCCCTAAAATTCAACTTTGTGACCTCAAGTCTGGTTCACGGATTCACGTACTTCAGGGTAAGACCACCAGGTTTTAAAACTCATTTAGATTTCATTGGTAATTAAATTGTCCACCAATAAGCTTTTTTTATGGAGGAATGTTTTATTCTCAACCTGGAATGAAGACACTGTGTCTGCCTCTCTCACATAATCTCATGAAACAAGGGCTTGGTGGGTAAAGGCTCTACCTCTGAATGTAATTTTAGAGATTCTTGTAAGCACAGGATCAAGCCTCATTTATAAAGAATTGCGTAGCTCTTAAGTGATCAAACGTTTTTGCTCCACGTGTTTATGGCACGCAAACTCGAGATTGATAAAAATTTCTGTAACTTTCTTTACACAACTTAAACTTTGGTTGGTTGGATCACCCTAAAAACCTAACCAGATAATCTTAGTCAGTAGATAGTAACTGTGGGCAGTTTCATTAAAATCCCTTTAGTAGTTTGGGATACATCCCGCTGAGAAAACTGCTATAGAAGCACAGACAGCCTGAGTGCTTAATGCCCCGCCCACATTGTGTTGGCGGAGGAATAAAAATGGATACAAACTATCATTCAATCCGAGACTCGACAATCCGACGGACCCTCCTCTCTGCAGGTTCGGGCATCTGGTCAGGATGCCCCCCGAGCGCCTCGCGGGCGAGGTGTTTCTGGCACGTCCCACCGGGAGGAGACCAAGGGGCAGACCCCGGACCCGCAGGAGAGACTATGTCTCACAGCTGGCCGGGGAACAACTTGGGATCCTTCCAGGTGAGCTGGAGGATGCAGCCGGGGAGAGAGAGGCCTGGGCTACCCGTTTGAGGCTGTTGCCCCCGCGACCCGACCCCGAAACAAGCGGAAGATGACGGAACAAACTATTATGTAAATTTTGTATTTAAGTTTGATTTTTGCCTCATTAGACCCTTGATGGGCTGATTTTGTCCTCAGGCCTTATGTTTCTGAAAACTCCCTGATTTACAGTTTTGGCAGTTAAAAAAATTATTTTAAACTTCCAAATGCAACAAGAAGCCAGGGAAGTGAAGCTAACACAGGAGCAACATGTTCTCCTTCGTTAGCGCTTAGTAATAATTTTGCTGGTTATTGTTGGACAAATTGAATCTTTTTGGGATGTGCTGCTTGCAAAGCATTACCGTGATCCAACTTTGAAATAACAAACACAAACATGAGTTTTTCAGCATGACTTTTAGAAATGATTATTTTGATTCAAATAAAAAAAAAGATATTGTGTGTGTGTAAAAATTATGTTAAAGGTCACAGAGCGGAGGTGCTGGCGGTGCGTTGGTCTCCCAGATACGAGCACATTCTTGCCACTGCCAGGTGAGCTGTGTTCCGCTATTCATGCTAAACTGTGTTTGCCCTTTGAGCTGTATGAAAATATGATGCCTCATATAATGCCACAGTTCATTATGAGCCCGTCCACTCTGCCATCTGGGGACATTTAAGTCAGGGATAATGGTGAGGTATGGGTACAAAACGGGTACTGTGGCGCTCTGGTTGCCCTGTTGGTGAAGCATATGGTGGATACGCTCCCCACCTGTTTTTCAGCTACATTACACCTGCTAATTAACCAACTGGGACCAGTCTGCCTGTCTGTCTGTGGACGGTAAGTGATTGTAAAAACAACTGGAACAGAGAGGCTTTCACTGTCATAAACCAGCTTATTCATGGTAGTGTTTTTTTTCTCATCACACTGTGGTCTGTCTGCATTACCAGCATGTTGCTGGTTGTACCAGTGGCGAACGCCATACGCCCTCAAAGTCTAAAAAAAATGTTTTCATTACATTTCGGCTACTAATGTTTATAAAATGGTCCCATTTTCTTTAATGGCTTCAACAATGACTGCACCGCTTCCAAATGTGTGTTTTTTCTTTAAAGTATTTGACCAATAACATTTCTGCCAGTATTTGTTGCGATGTAGGCTAAAATCAGCTCGGGCCTTCAGAATCCATTCTGCTGTCTCTCTGCACAAAGTAAACCGCAATAAAAATTTTGCTTCAATCAATAAATAGTATGACCAGGTCTCCCTGGGACTTCTCACAGACGTTCTACGTCACTGGCGTTTTTACACCTGGCGTTTTCGAAATTCATAATCAACAACTGGTTTATCAGTTAAGCTAGTAGGCAGCGACGTAGCCGGGTGGCGTAAATTGAAATAGTGTCGCTGTAAAACATTTGTCATCTGCCAACAACAATGAAAGGAGGAAAACAAATAGATTTGGTGATTGATTTACTTTCATGTTCATTTAAAGTTGAACAAAGTAAAGAATTCTAAGTAGCTTTAGACAAGTGTAAAAAACTTAATCAGAAATCTGACAGGACAGCTTGGGGTTTTACGCAGAATTGCTGAGGAAATAGAAAGACGGACTTTTATCTACAAAAAATTCAAGTATTGAGTGTATAAAATGTCATATTCTCTTATAAAATCATAGTATATGAAATCTGTATGGATTGTTTCTCAGCCCGTTATCCTCCTGCATTAAAGTTTCAAACCCACCATCACTAGTGTATTATGACAAACTACACATTAAAACTGAAAATCAAATTAAACTTGATCATTTGTGTCTTGAAGTGCAGACAGCAAAGTAAACGTTTGGGATGTGCGACGTGCTGCAGGAAGTTTGTTCACACTGGACCAGCACAACGGAGAGAAATCTAAAAGTTCCTCAGAGGCAGGTATAGTCACATCAAAACTTAAATTTATTTGTCCTTTAATTGCAAAAAACATCTTGATCTAACTTTTAATCCCCTCATAATAATTCTTGACTTTCTTCAGACTTTTTGTCTGACCATAAAATTAAAAACAAAGCTCTTTGGCATCGTTGTGATTTAAATAATTTATGACGTTTTATTTTGCTCTAAAGTGAACTTTTTTGAATCAATAGAAAATAAAAGATAGCTTTTGGGAATAAAAAAGTATTCTTTTTCAGTAGGTGATAAACTCAGATTGATTTCTGGAATAATCTCTGGTATGTTTAAGAAAGAAAACTTGTTGCACATCCCGGTTCTGACTTTTCAAGTTCTTCTGGTTGTTCAGAGTTTGTGTTTCTGGAGGAAAGGGCATCAGTCAGTATGAATACAGTATCGGTTCTTCCTCCTTAGAGGTGTGTTTTTATGTAAACAGTTGAAGAAAATTAATCTGTTTGATCAAATTAACATATAATTTGAAAAAAAAATTATATTTTTAAGTGTTTTTGATCAAAAAATAAAATCATTTGATTTTTATTCCAAACTTTTATTTTTGGTACTTTCAGAGTTTTAAAGTTAGTTGAAGTTGTTAATGTTTGGGTGAAAATAAATGTGTTAATCTGGTCCCAGTAATAAACTAAATCTGTTTTCTACAGTAAATACAGCTCATAATGGTCGAGTTAACGGCCTTTGTTTCACCGCTGACGGTCTTTATCTCCTCACCACCGGCACAGACGACCGAATGAGACTTTGGAGTAGCTCCACTGGTGAAAACACACTGGTAAAGAAAATATTTTACACAATGTACAATATTTTATCAACACATTTGACATATTTTTTTTAACATAATTAATACGCCTGTTAGATTTTTCTTTGACTTTTTAAGTGACTTTAAATCAAAATTTTTTCTGATTTATATGTAAATACTTTTCTTTTTTTAAAGTCACGTTTAATGACATAATTTTTTTATTTAAAATGGTGGTGTTTTTTTTTGTTTTTTTTTTTTACAAATAAATAATTTTTTTAAACGAACAATAATCTGAGTTTATTGGAAACTTTTATCTGAATAAATATATTTTGTAATTCAATGCAAATCCAGCCAGAATGATGAAATAGTTTAAATATATGATTTACCAGAAATCAACCAGTCATCCTTTTGTATGTAGAGGTTTTTTAAGTGTCTCAGAAACATTGTTCTAATGAGATATTTAATGACTTTTTTAGTCTTTTTAAATCTGCTTCCTATCAGACAGTTGTTACGTCAGGTGTTTCTCCGGACGACTGTTTCCTGCTCACGTTTCTTTTCAATGAAACTAAAGCACAAACATAAAGATTAAATCTTGGTTTTCAGGTCAGAGAATCATGAATGAGATATTTAGAGTCACAGTAGGGAAGTAAGTAAGAAATTTTAAGTAATTGCAACATATTTTAGGGTTGGAATTTTGTTTAGTAACGAGTATGTGTGTGTGTGTCATACACACACACAGTTTTATTGCTTTGCTTAAGAAGAAAAGATAAAATCAAATATTTAGATGAGAAACAAACCTTTGAGATAAAATATAAGTGATTTTTTTGTTTTCAAACTGATTGTAACGTTTCGTCATCATTTCAATTAATGTCCCTAAAATTGATTTAAACTTTGGTTGTTAATGGCTCTGCCTGCATAAACTTCCCACAATTACTCAGTACCAACTATAGGCCAAACTAACAAGGTTTTCTTGGTCATATAAACAAATGTCAAGGTTTGTGATTTAATTATACGAGGCAAGCGGAGGCATCTCGTTCACTGACTGATCCTTGTTGTGGACTCCCACATAATCTCGTGGACCATTTGAGGTCTGCATACCTCCAGTTGGGAAACGCTAATGTAAAGCACGGCATCATTGTTCAGTAGAGTTGCCTTCTTCAATTTAACTCAACTTTAATTTACCCTTTATCACAACACAGATGTCTCATTAGTAAACTGAACAAATATATAAAAAAGAACATGGAAAAATACACACAAACACACTATTAAATGAACTAAACAAACTTGGCCTATTCCTTAGATCCTCCTTCTTGGTGAGGACCATTTACAAAATAAAATCTAGCAGTGGGGGGAGGGGAGAAGAAACCTCATGGGAATCCACATGAAGGAAGGAGTCTGTTCGACCTGCCTCGGTTGCCAGGACAACGGTACTTTTTTGCCTGCATTGTACCAAGTTTAAAGTACGTTGGAGGTGTTATTATGGTCTGGGGTTGCTCTCCAGGAGTTAGATTAGTTCCAGCGTGAGAAAAAGTCAAAGCATGTGAATGACTGTTTTTTTCTTTTTAAATCTGTGACTAAAGTTTCAAAACCAGAATATTTACTGAAGCTGAGTTTCGCCTTTCCTTCGTCAGGTGAACTACGGCAAGGTGTGCAACGAGAGCCGGAAGCGGCTGCAGTTCACCGTATCCCGCGGTTGTAGCTCAGAGTTTGTGTTTGTGCCATGTGGCAGCTCAGTGGCGGTGTACGCCCTGCACACAGGAGAACTGATCACCATGCTCAGAGGTCACTACAACAGCGTGGACTGCTGTGAATTCCATCCAGACTACCAGGTATCACTCTTACTCACCAGAGAAACACATCACTTTATCTTAGAGATCATTTTAATGTCTCGGCTTACAGAATGTGGAGGAGGCTGTCCATGCGTCTGTGCATCTGTAACACTGTAGTGAACATGACATTTGCTCAAACTACTAAAGAGATTTTAATGAAACTGTCCGCAGTTACTTCAATCCCAGTGCCTTAAGTTTAACTATAGCTGGTACTGAGTTACTGCGGGTACATAAGAATCCCTTCTGGGGTTTGGAAGATGTTGCATTCACAAAACTGTTACGGAAGAGTACACACATGGACAGGACGAGCGCAAAAAGCCTCCTCCTCCACATTCTGTAAGCAGAGACTCAATGAATGTATTGCTTCTCACATAAGCTAAAAATTTATTCCATAAAAAACAACTTAAAGCTTCTACTTTTAACTGGATTTTTTAGGAATCCCAAGAACCGCAACCAAAAATCAATGAAATATCAAATACAATGATTTGATTCTCATTTCTTGCTGACGTGGTAAAGATTTAATTCCTGTTATTCTGCATTTTTTTAGTCTATCTAAAAAAAAATTGTTAAAACTCAAGTCTTGATATTTGTCACCTTCACTTTCTTTATCCATTCAAAACGTCAGCTTTCAATCCGTTTGTAATGAGAAATTTTTTCCTTCTTTAGTCATTTAGGAGGATGCATGTGGCGCCCCGCCTTACAATCCTTTTTTAGGCAGCGTCTACATCCGGTAGCAGGAACATTTTCTGCTTATGACACACATCAGAATGCTGTTTAACAAGATTTCTGTTCCAGGAAGGAACACATAGTCCTTTAAAATGTACTTCTTTCAATAAGTCCTGCTGAAATTTAGAAAATCGTGCTCAATAATAACACGATTCTGTTTTAGTTATAACAGAGTAAACCTAGTCCAGGGTTTTGGGTTTGTGTTTTTTTAACAATCATGTTGTCGGTACGTAGGAGCTGTATAGCGGAGGAAAAGACTGTAACATCCTGGCGTGGGTCCCCGTCCTCCGCCCGGCTGATGTGGAAGAAGAATCAGACAAGGTGCTTTTTATGACAAGATTAACAAGTAGAAATAAATGGATTTTCACACCAATATTCATGGGGTTTTTTTTCTTCTTATACAGTGATTCCTATTTCTACACCTCAGTTAGTTAGCATAGAGGTCGCAAAGTACACCCTGGTTAGGTTACCAGTCTGTTACATGGCCACATTCAGTGCTTTATTTTTATTTATTTATTTGTTTGTTTATTTTGAATTACTCTATTCATCCCTCACCGGGGAAATTTGTTTGCTGCACTCCTTACACCGCAGCAGGCTGCCCTTCAACGGCTTTAGACTGACCATTTAGCTTCACATGTGTCACATACACACAGAGAACATGCAAAGTTAAAACAGAAGCAATGAGAAGTGATTAGTTTAAAATCATCCAAATTAGATCCCGATTGATCACAATTTGAAATGCTTATTTTTGATTAATCGGCTGATTTAAAAAAATATATATATTTTTTTGATGTTCATAAAGTTTTTTCATACTTATGTCTTATGGTTGTAAAAATCAGTCAACTCAATTAATCAACTGAGATAGTGAATGATATTAAATTAGATACCAGCAGTCATTAGTTAGGATTATGTGATTGTTTTTTGGTTTTTTTTTTGCTCCCACTCTGGGAATAAAATGTATTTTAAACTCGCTGTTTACTTGCAGGGTCCTGCTGTGAACCCCGCCTTTCAGGACGCCTGGAGCAGCGATGAAGACTAACATGGATGCAGAGTCAGACCTGTTTTTGGTTCAAAGTTTACATGAGGTGTTTCGTTCACAGCTTTGCCAAAAACACAAGCCTTAAACTAAACTTTATCGTTGTCTTCTGTGTTGCGGGAGGAAAAGCCTCAACCAGGAAGCCCAGGCTTCCCTCACTGGGGCAACATCGTGCAGCTCACTCAGGTGGATCCCTCCTCATGTGCTCGGAACACCTCAACAGCGAGGGAGGCATCCCAACGAGATGCCCGATCCCCCCCATACAGCTTCTCTCAGTAGAGCAGCCATAGGACCCAGTGAAGCAACGGTTCAAATCCACTGGCCTTTCTGTGTGGAGTTTTTATGTTCTCCCTGTGTGTGCGTGGGTTTTCTCCGGGTACTCCGGTTTCTTCCCACCCTCCAAAAACATGCATTTTGGGTTTGAGGACCTCCTTTGAAAATGAGATGTCTGAACTCAAGGGGCTTATCCACCTAATAAATAAAAAAATAAACGTAGTAAATTACAATGGTGAGGGTAGGAATGCAGATCCTGGTTACCATGGTGAGGGTAGGAATGTAGATCTTGGTTACCATGGTGAGGGTAGGAACGTAGATCCTGGTTACCATGGTGAAAGTAGGAACGTAGATCCTGGTTACCATGGTGAGGGTAGGAATGTAGATCCTGGTTACCATGGTGAGGGTAGGAACGTAGAACCTGGTTACCATGGTGAGGGTAGGAACGTAGATCCTGGTTACCATGGTGAGGGTAGGAATGTACATCCTGGTTACCACGGTAGGATAGGAATGTACATCCTGGTTACCATGGTGACAGTAAGAACGTAGATCCTGGTTACAATGGTGACGGTAAGAACGTAGATCCTGGTTACTATGGTGAGGGTAGGAACGTATATGCTGGTTACCATGGTGACGGTAAGAACGTAGATCCTGGTTACTATGGTGAGGGTAGGAACATAAGATCAACTGGTAAATTCCAGAGCTTTGCTTTTCGGCTCAGCTCTTTCTTTACCACGACGGACCAATGAATGGAGAATGCTTTGATCGATTCGTCTGTAGTTCTCCCGCTCCGTCCTGCCCCCCCGGGGAACAGGACCAGAGATACTTTTCAACTCCTCCAGTTTGGGCAGGACCCTATCCCTGACCTGCAGCTGGCGCTCTACTCTTTTTTTAAGGCAAAGACCATGGTCTCGATTTTGGAGGCGCCAATTCCCAAGAGGATCGCAGGTTCCTGATTAAACGGATTATGTCATATATATGTGGAATTTGATCATTTTTGAGCAACTTTTAATTTACACACTTGATAAAACAGTTTTTTTTGTCACTTGAAATCAGGAATTGTGAGATTTGTAACATGACTTTTTTTAAAAAATAAATATACTTTTTTACGTTATTTATCAGTGGTGGTATTTTTTTAACATCTATTAACATTAAAGAAGAAGGAGATGTGTTGAGATGAATTTACAGTTTTATGAAAACCTTTATTCCATTAATATTTTTTGAAAAACCCAAAATCCTAATACGGTTGTCTCACCTGCTTTACATTTTAAATAAGAAAAAATATATACACAAAAATCTGTTCTAAGGTAAAGAATCGCTAACTGTTAACAATAGTTTGGTATAGAAAAAAAAATAGAGACCTCATGGGGATCCAAATGAAGAAGGGATCCAGGTTGAACAGCACATATCTGTTGATTAAATATCAGTTAATCTAGCTCTACAGAAATATTTTTGAGGAAATCAGTAGATTGGTTTCAACCTGATGGAAATGGACCGAAGAGAGAAACCAGTGATGAGATGAGGACCGCAGATAAAAAAACAAGACATCAAGCACCAAAAACCTCCTCTTTCTGGTCATGCCGATGATATGAGCATAACTAACCTTTAAGCAGAAAAGAAGTTGTTATTTTAAATTGTCAAATAAGATAAATGGTGTTATTTTACATTCAAAATCCCAGATTGTCCCACAGCTGTTAGAATTTGCATTTGTTTGTGAAACTAACAGCCGAGCAGAGGCTCCTGATTTTACATGAATGCTTTATTTTACTGTCATTTTCTAACAAACACAACCTGAACTGATTTGTTCTGTCATCTTGATCAGATTTATAAATCTGTTTTTTTTTAATTGAATATGAGAATAATTAATCACCACACCTTTTTGATTTTTTTAAAGGTATTTTGTTCAGGTTCAAACTACACATAGTTTTCTATGAGGCATAACTAAAATATGCATGACATCACATCCAGCTAGGTGGGATTTGAGCCTATGGGAGTGGAGCTCTGCCCCTCCTGATTGTAATAAGGAGGCTGAGAGGGAGAGAGAGAGGGATTAGAGAGAAACACACCTGCAGACTGAGACAGGTGCACGATCATTCTACACACAGATCTACAGGCAACTCACTACAGGTCAGTCTTTTATTCTCATCGGATTGAATTAAAAATCAGCATTTAGATCAATTAAATCAACTTATTTGTTTTAATAATAAGAAAAAACATTTTGTTCTTATGTATCTTTCAATGTCAATATTTTATTGTTTGAATCATTTTTAAACTTGATTTGTTAGAATTCTTAGTTTAAATGAAAATGTTAACAAATAAGTTTAAAGTTTGGTTCTTTGTGTTTGAATATAAAACCAATGAAGCAAAAATGTTGATTTTAAACCGGTTTGGATGATGATTTCTGATCTTTGTATTAATTGACATGTTAAGGCTTGTTTTTTGGATTAATTTAAAGCTGAAACTCAAGTCAAACAGGCCTTTTTTTTCTTCTGTTAGTTCCTTATTTCACTGCTAGAGACACACCTTAAAAACCTGCCTGGAGGAATTTCTGCTGCTGCTTTAGTCATTTCCTCTTTTTTTTCTTTTTAAAGTGAATTTAAATTTTTAATAAACTGTATTTATCTGTTTGTTTTTGTAAAGCAGTCTGGCTTGCAGTCTGTAAACTTGACACCGGTCAGCTCACTATCCTGCTTTGAGATTAAAAATAAATGAAAGTATCTGATTGACAAGAAGCTGAACACAAAAACATCCACGAGATAATTTCATTCTTTCTTGGAAGCTTTTAAAAACGTAAAAACCAATCCATCTATACCACATAAATTATGGATCTGATTTAAATTCTATTGTGGAAAACTGATCTTGTGTTTTCTGGGATGCAGATTTAATCTGAAGTTATTCTAAAAGCAGGTTTTGTGCAGTAAAAATGTCTGAGTGTGATTGTACGAAGTACAGCAGTGAACACAATGGACTCATTCTTCAGGCCGTAGTGTGAGGAAACTGTGTAAAGTGTGTTTAGAGGACACTTTAGAGCGTCTGTAACACCAAAGCTACATGAGGTCATTCCTATCAGTAACCATCACCCTGTGGAACAAGAGCTTTCTAATTAATCTCTGGCAGGACGCTCCATTCGCTTTGTTTAAATGTTGCTTTATTTGAATAAAAATCCATTTTACTGAAACTTGATTTTATGTAAAATTGGAACAAGTATTTTTTTCAGATGAGTTGCTAAAGTAAAGCACGTGCTCTACTTGTGCTTTTGTTTATTTATTTTTAGTAATCAGTAAAACTTCTTATTGATTTTATGTCAATTTGAGAAAATTATTTTTTTTTGGTAATTTGTATCTTTTCTCTTCAAGTAAAATTATTTACTGCTCTTTTTTTTTAATATATATCTATATTAAAATTCCAATTTTATTTTATTTTTATTAAAAATGATTCTCACTGGAACTTATTTATACTTTGCAGTAAATAAGCAAGATTTTTTATTTTTTATTTTATTTTTTTTAATTTTGTGGTATGTCATCCGCACCATTTGTTTTTTGGAGGTTCTTTTTTTTTTGTGTCCATATAAATTTTTCTGCAGCTTGTTTACACCTAATTTTATGTAAATTTGGAAAACATTTTTATTTTTAATATATAATTTTTAATATTTTTTAATTTGACATAAAATCGCCTCCTTGATTGAGATGCTTAAGTACACTACGTGCACTATTGCCTTTTTCATTTATTTTTATGATAATATCAAAGTTTTCTTACTGGATCTTGTCAATTTAATAAATATGTAAGTTCTTGTATTGACTTTTTTTTTTTTTTTTTGCCTCCAGGGCACAAAAAAATTCTCTATGATGGAGTTTCATCGTTTAACGTCATCTGCTGCTGTCCTCTACGACAACTTCATTCAGAATGCAGGTGAGTTTTAAACTTCCTTTTTGGAATCTCATCATTTCTAAATCAACCCGCCTCATTAAATGAATCTTTTCTCAGATTCTCGGACAGAAAACTGGCTCCTTATGTCGTCTCCTCTGCCTCAAACCGTCATCATCCTGGCCTACATCTTCTTTGTGAACTCATTGGGCCCACGGCTGATGGAGAACCGCAAAGCCTTTGACCTGAAAGGAGTTCTTATCGTCTATAACTTCGGTGTCGTGACTCTGTCGCTCTACATGTGCTACGAGGTGAGCTAGTGTTACATCCTGTAATCTATAGCTTGTTTTAAAGCTGACGCAAATGGAATGAAATCCCATTTAAAGGGCTTATTTAACATAAAAAATGTTTGTCATGCATAACTTTGATTGTCAGAGAAACATTATTTTCTTGATGATTTTGTGTTTTTGAGTACATGCTGTCCCACCGCTTTGTGTCCAATCAGCTGACAGTGATGTGTTTGTTTCAGTTTGTGATGTCCGGCTGGGGAACGGGGTACTCGTTCCGCTGTGACCTGGTGGACTACTCTGATTCTCCACAGGCTTTGAGGGTAAAATAACTCCTCCATATTCACTTGGATTTTCCTGCGTTAAGCGTTGCTGACTTTTTTTTCTCTCTCTCTCTCTCTCAGATGGCAGCAACATGTTGGCTTTATTACTTCTCAAAGTTTATTGAGATGTTGGACACGGTATGTGGAACATTTTAGAATGATTCACAAGCACTCCCTATCAGATGCAAAAAAAAACTTTAGTTTGGTCATGGCCATGGATTTTGTTCTCTACCAAACACACGCATTCTACCGTAAGCAAGAAGTGTTTTGCTGCACGTCTCTGCTCATACTTGGTCCCTCCCCTCAAGGATTACGTTACAGCCTTAAATGAGGTTTAAATAGATGAAGATGAAATGTTTTTTGTCATCATGTTCATTTTCTAACCAATCTTTCCTCTTTAGATCTTCTTTGTGTTGCGAAAGAAAAACAGCCAGGTGACGTTTCTCCACGTCTACCATCACTCCATCATGCCTTTCACCTGGTGGTTTGGTGTTCGCTTTGCTGCAGGTACGTCTGCGATGGCGTTTAGATTTTGTTTGGTGAGAAATGTTGCAAAAAAAAATTTTTTTTTTAAATTTTATGTGGTGGTTTTGCTACTTTTTTAATTTCAGGAGGACTTGGAACTTTCCACGCTCTGCTAAACTGTGTCGTCCATGTCATCATGTACACGTACTACGGACTGACTGCCATGGGCCCAAAGTACCAGAAGTATCTGTGGTGGAAGACGTACCTCACCAAGATTCAGCTGGTATGAGTGGTCTGACTTGTTGTGTAATGTGAAACTCTTACGTCTTCATCTCCACGAAGCTCACGCTCTGTTCTTCTCTTTAGATCCAGTTTGTTATGGTGACCAGTCACATCTGCCAGTACTTTTTCTTGAAGGACTGCCCGTACCAGTTTCCCATCTTTGTCTACATCATCGGCCTGTACGGCCTGATCTTCTTGTTTCTCTTCCTTAACTTCTACTACCACGCCTACACCAAAGGCAAGCGGCTTCCCAAGGTGCTGCAGGCACAGACGTGGGCGCACCACACCAACGGAGTGATGAACGGAAATGCAAACCATGAGAAGGATCAGTGAGGTTTTTGTTCAGGGTTTCTGATTTTTTTTTTTTTTGGGACTATTTTCTCTTTAGTTGCTTCAGATTTTCACAACACTGTGAGCAACTAAAAAAAAAAAAAGACAATCGTTATAGACCAAAGTTTTTCTGACTCAAACCGAAGGATTTTATTTGGCTTTTCAGTTAAACACTTCCGCCAGAAACTAAAGTTTAGATGTAAATATTACAGTGTGGTTAAATACGTCTCTTCAAACCGCTGGCTTTAAGACTTCTGGGCCTTTAAATGTACAGTTTAACTGGACTTTCTTCAAATTTCTAGCTTTAAGAAATTGTTTAACATTTTCTTAAAGCTCAGAAAACTTTAAGAAAATCCAGATCAGGTTTTAATCGGTGCACCATAAAGGTTTACGGTTTATTTCACTTGGCCTGACATCGTCATTTTTTTAAACATTTATGTTGAGGCTACATTTAGTTGTTTGTTCACTTTTGAAAACTCACACACACATACACACACGCCCACATCTTCCTGGTCCCAGCTTCAGCTGATGGTGCAGACGTCACCTTTCCGCTTTGTCTTAATTCTCTAATGAAGCTTAGCTGTGACCGATCAAACCGTGGTAACTCGCCGGAGTGGTCCGGTTCTCGCGGGTTCTTTAGCCGTCAGAGGCATGTTTATGAAAACATAAGACAGAATGCACAACTAACCGTTCCAGCTCTTTTTGGTAGAAAACCAGAAGAGTGTAGCTTTGGTTTAGTGTGTGAATGAGGTCTTCACATGGCTGGAGTTTGTGCCTCTGGCTCTAACACGTTTTATATCTAATATGATCTTAAACTCAAGTGATTGTAATTGTTTGGTTTTCTTCTAAACATAATGCAGGATTGAGAAACCACTGGAATGAATTCCATCTTTTTTATCAGATGCAAACCCGGATCTATAAAAAGTTTACAAATGTTTCAAACTTATAGATGAGTGAATATTTCCGATCTTACTGGATTGAACTGTAAATGTGTTGTTTATACTGTATTTTATATGTATTTATATGAAAATAAATGATCATTGTACTTTAAAAAAAAGTCTTGTGTATTTTTATGTGAAATTTTTATACTTGAAATATTCAATTTGGTTTTATTTATGACTTGAGATCACGAGACAAGTGTGTCTACGTAGGGAATTAAAAGAGAACCCACTATCTGTTTGAAAATTTCTGTGCTGTTTGTGACATGAACTCGGCTGTAAATGATTAATTCAGGAGGTAATTGAAATCGGAGTCTTGGAGTGGTTACAGAGCTGTTTTTGAAGGATTAACTATCTTCTTGGCTTTCATTCAAGTGTTCTTGGAGAACACGAATGAACGTTTGGAGCCAGTACAGGTCACTCTAAAAGAACAAGGCCTTTTAAATTTCTTTGGAAAAATATCTCTGAACAGATCAAATGAAAGAACAGTAAAAGTTAGCTTAAATTGGTATTTATAGAAAAAAACTTGGTCGGGCAATAGTTGCCATCAATCTTAACAGTCTGTCCCTGTCCAGGTTGCGGGGGTTGTTGGAGCCCACCCTGGCCGATTTGAGGTGAATGGCAGGGTACACCTCAAACAAGTCACCAGTCTGTCATGCGGCCATACATACATACAACCATACTCATTCCAAGGGGCAATTGCGTAGCGGCCAATCAACCTCACATGCATACTTTTGGAGGGAGGAAACCCATGCATGCACGGTGAGAACATGCAAACTCCACACAGAATGGCCAGTGTTCCAAGCCTTGTCCCACCTGGGGCTTGAACCCTATGACCTTCTTGCTGTGAGACCACTATGCCACCTTGCCACCCTGCCATCAATGATTTTAATTAGATTTCCCTCTGATTTAACATCTTTTTATTTGAACCCAAACAAGTTTTGCTGTTAAACTGAATATGAAACAGAACTTTTTCACTTACATAAAATAGACTTTTTGGAGATTTTTCTACAATGTTTGTTAGTCACGCTTCAAAAATCTACCTGAAGTTGTTTTCTATTTTATTCATGCGTGTTTGAGTAAATTAGAATCTGTACTGTCCAACATTCAAGAGTCAAGGAGCTTTATTGTCTGGCCCAGTTTGTTAGGTAGCTTCTCGATGAGCTGTGTATTAGGTTTGTTTATCATTAGATGTGCGATAAAAAAGATAATGCTGCAGCATTGGAAGTTCATGCAAACCAAAGTTTGATCGGCAGAAGCTCAACGATTTGACCAAACACCCATGTTTTATGGACCTCTGTTGTTAGGATGGGCTTCTCTGTTGCTAAGCTGGATGTCTCGTAGTGATAGGTTATGCAAATTACTTTATGTATGATAGGCTGATAATTTATCACTGGATTGAACAAACTTAATATGTTGTTATCTTGCACCTGCTACTTGCTGGACAGAGGCTGTATTGTTAGGATTCAATATCTTTGCTTGTCGTTGAGCGGCTTGGAGTTTGTGTGAACAGGTTGGAAAAGTATTCTCACACTATGGATGTGAGATAGATGTCCTGTTTCAGCATCAGGTTAAAAAAGACACCCATTGTCACCAAGATGTTTTCAAAGTTAACATTAATCTTAAATTTTCTACCACAGTTCTCAGAACACTGAGTCTACCAGATGGAAAGCTGGAGAATAGGGTGTGTCCTTGGTGAGAGTGGTCATCATGGATCTTTTTGGCCCTCTGAAGGATACGTTTGGTTTAAATCTCTCCCAAGTTAGAAATAGTTTAGTATAGATGCTGCTGGGCCTTTTTAAAATCCAGCAGTGCGGTTGCATTGTTTGTAGTTGGTTAGGTTCTGGATGAACATGAAGCTGAGGTGTTTTCCTTAAATTTAGCGTCTATCTGCTCTGTTTGTACTTTGTAGCAGCTTTGAGGCCTTCGTTCAGATCTGCTGTGGCGTTACTGCAGGCCTCCCAATCTCGTGCACCCGGCCTTGCGTTGGTACTCTGATATAGGTGTTAAACCATGGTTTTTGATTGGGAAATACCTTTCCTTGTTATGACATGGTGTCTGCAGAAACTGATATAAGACAAAACAGATGTGCGGAGTTCAATGTCTGGTTCATCAAAGATGTTCCATGTGGTATTCTGAAAGCAGTCCTACAGTGTTACATGTTCTCATTTTGTGGTTTAGATCTGCAGAAAGGAAGCTTGCAGGTTGGTGGGAGGAACAGATACTATTTGAACACAAGGTTTGTTCTTGGACATGGATTTTGTTCTCAAAGAAGTGCTTTTTAGCAACAGTGCACATGCTTAGAACTCCTCTCTGTCCACTCACATTTTTTGTAAACCCATCAAAATAACAACTTAAACTTTAGCTTGGATGTGCCAGCAATGTCCATGGAACTTCAAATGAGATTTACACTTTGCCGTGCATGTGTGCACAGGGGTGGGCCTAAATGTTGAGCGACAATAGGGGTGAATTCACTGTCAAAATCAGAAGTGAAACTACCATCTGTTTTTTTAAGCTTCTTTTTTTGGTGAATATCCTATTTCTGAACAAAAAGTACTGTGTTTATTTTATTTATGATATGACATGAGAATTATTATCCAAAAAATACACAGCATTCACGAATAGAATAGTGCTCTTATGAGGTTCCTATGGCCGTTGTCAACAAAGGAGGGTATTTATGGGTCTTAGCAATGGATGCACCCAAACACCAACCGAGCATTCTGGGAATTGTAGTGTTGAAGTTAGATGTAATGTAGACTGTTTTACCAGCAGGTGGAGCCATAGCTCGTTTTCAAGGTTGTTATAAGGTTGTTATAATGTTTAACATTTGGAAACCTTGAAGTTTGTTCATCTTCTGTTTGGGACTAAATCCTAGATGTTATTTGGCCTGGTGGTCTTAGTTAAGTAACCACTTCCAGGCTGAAACACTGGGATACTGGTTAATGATTCTTGGACCAAGCGTAGGATTTGGTAGGTTATTGATTTTAACCACTTTTAACTAAATGTAAATATCTGTCTGATGCATAACTTAGGGCCATGTGAGACTCCTCTGCTAAATATTAATTCTTGTTCTCAAATGTTACTAAATTGTTTTTTTCTTTTGTTGTTTCCACCCACAGAACCAGTAACAACTATAGATTAACTGAGAAGGTTTCCAGAATCATACAACTAACTAGCAAGGGAGACGTCACAAATCCTTGTGCTGCTTCAGAGCTGCTGGAGAGATTCAGATGAAACTGCATACAGTTACTCAGTTCCGACCAAAAGTTAAGGTCACAAGGTTGAGGCCATTAATCTACAGAGCAGACAGAGGCAGATCGTGAAAGACTTTTTCTCCCTTGTTTTAGTTGTTGGAACACTTCCCAAGCCCCCAAAAATTCATTTTGTAATGTCTTGTGTTTTGCACTTCCTGTTTTATTTTGAAAACGAACTTTCCTCTTGTTTCATGTTTGTTACTTCCTGCCCTAGTGTTTTTCCCACAGCTGTGTATGTCTAATTGTCCCTCATTGTTTCCACCTGAGATCCCCTTCCTTCTGTGTTAAATAATCCCTGTCTCCCCTTGTCCTGTGTCAGTAGGGGTGTGCGATACCGCAAGTTTTGGTATCGATCCGATACTAAGTAAACACCAGACCAATATCGCCGATACCGATATCGATACCGATATTTAATTTTTTTAAATGACTATTTTTGCATGAAGGGTTTGGTCATATATAATATAGTATGACCAAGTATATGTATAAACACAGGTTGGTAGAGAGATCGATAGAAGTGACCAGTTGCACACAAACAAATGTTAACTAATGTTAAAGCTGATTATGTTGTACTTTCATAATTAAAATTGGAGCGTCTCTGTTAATGAGCGCTGCCTCTGGGAAACAGAAGGGGTCAGGGTTTTCTCCTCCGTTTCTGAAGTTTTTATTTGGGGTGATTCTTTAATTTGTATTGTTACCCCTATATTTAACAGCCTTTCTGCACATGGTACCTCAAAGTACAGCCACACGGTGCTTCTCTTTTTTTCTTCCATCTCTACTTTTACCGACTTGCGTTTCTTTTTTTTGTTTCCTGGCCCCGAGTCGCTGAGTCATGTGACAAGTCAAAGCGAAAGACAGGGGGCGGGGCCACCTCGCTTTAGCATACAGGCGCGACACACAGCATTTACACATGTTTTGCAGACAGATCAATTAGGTTAACTTTTTGAAAAAAAAAAAAAAAAAAACCGGAAGCAAAGTGCGAGGGGTAAAACTTCAACCAAAGTATCGATATTGTGGTTCGAGTATTGATCGATATCGATACTAGCGTTGGTATCGATATTATCGATATTTGGATCGATCCGCCCACCCCTATGTGTCAGAGTGTTTTGGATTATGTTCATGATCGGCCTGTTGGATTAAACCTTTGTAAAGATCTCTGCATCTGAGTCCTACTTATAGTTGGTTCCTGACATTACACTCTGACCGCCATGGACTCAGCAGAGAACAAGCAACTGGCTGCTGTTTTGCAAAACCTGGAAGCCCGCCTTGCGCAGCAGGAGGATTACCAGAAGAACCTGGCATCCCATATGGTCCAGATTTCCTCTCACGTCCAGAATCTTCCTTCAGGTCAGCTATGGAATCCCATTCCACCGGGTCTCTCCTCAGCAGCACCAGCTCATCCTCTCACCATGTCTACCAGGAATGTTGAGGATAAGATCGCTCCTCCTGTGAGCTACTCTGGAGAGCCGGGATCTTGCCAGGAGTTCTTAACAGCTTGTTCAATACATTTTGAACACTCTCCTCATGGCCTGGGATCTGACAGAGCCAAGATTGCCTTCATGATCTCCTACCTATCAGGAAGAGCTCGTTCTTGGGCCATGACGGAGTGGGCTCGCGATTCTCCACTCTGCTCATCACTTGCTGCTTTCAAAACCGCCCTGCAGAACACCTTTGATCCGGTGTCCACCAGCCGGGAGAAGGGTCGAGAAATCACCGGGATAAGACAAGGCAAGGAAACGGTTTGTGATTACGCCATTCGTTTCCGCACGTTGGCGGCGGAGAGCGGGTGGGGTCCCACTGCCTTGTATGATACCTTCCTGAAGGGACTGGCTCTGCACATTCAGGAGCTGTTGGTCCCGCTGGATCTACCACTGGACCTGGATTCTCTCATCACACTCGCGATACGTACAGATAACCGGGGACGCCAGCTTTCTCGCCAACAGCATTATAGATCTACTGATGTGGAGTTGTCTCACACCTCAGCTGAACAAAGAGTCCACCATTCTCAATTCAACCCACATCGCCGTTCACCCAGGGAGGGTGAAACTGAACCCATGCAGGTGGGTCGGGCGCGACTGTCCACTGAGGAACGGAGATTGCGCCGGCGGGAAGGTCGGTGTTACTACTGTGGGGAGCGGAATCACCTGGTTTCCTCCTGTCCGATGAAGAAATCTACAACGGTGAGTCAGTTTTCCACTACTGCTCATTCCACACGGAGCTTCACGTCTGTAGAGATAACTCACCACGACAACACCATAGAACTACCAGCACTCATAGATTCTGGCGCTGATGAGAGTTTGATGTCTTGGGAGTTAGCTAACAGTTTGGGACTGTGTACTAAACTGCTAAGAAAACCCATCCAGGCCAGAGCTCTCGATGGGAAAGGACTGTTTAACATAACTCACGTCTCTGAACCTCTTCTGGTTTCCATTGAGAAACACAAAGCATTGATGAACTTTTACTTGTTCAGATGTCCGTCTAAGACGCTGATTCTGGGATACCCGTGGTTGTGCAAGCATAATCCCCAGATAGACTGGAATACAGGAATGGTTTTGAGATGGGGGCCAGATTGTGAGAAACAGCATAATTGCCTCACTAACCTGAAACAATGCATTACTGTTAGTAATCCAGTCTCTGCTCATCCCACTTCAGGTCCAAGAACCGCAGACCTGAGTACGGTGCCAGTCTGCTACCACCATCTGGGAGAAGTTTTTAGTAAGTCCAAAGCTCTAAGTCTTCCACCTCATCGCCCATATGACTGTTCTATAGATCTGGTTCCAGGTTCCACCATTCCAAAGGGGGCGTCTTTTCTCAATCTCCGCTCCTGAACGAGACGCACTGAACGAATACATCGACACATCTCTCGCAGCGGACGGTCTTATACGTCCGTCCTCCTCTGCAGCAGGAGCGGGATTTTTCTTCGTGGGGAAAAAGGATGGATCTCTCAGACCCTGCGTTGATTACAGTGCTCTCAATAAAATTACAATAAAGAATCGATATCCCCTTCCTCTCATGTCATCTGTCTTTGACCAGCTCCAGCAGGCCAAGGTGTTTACCAAGCTTGACCTACGCAATGCATACCACCTGGTCAGGATTAGGGAAGGGGATGAGTGGAAAACCGGATTTAATACCCCTAGGGGTCACTATGAATATCTGGTCATGCCCTTTGGCCTCACAAACGCTCCTGCAGTGTTTCAAGCGATGATCAATGATGTCCTAAGAGACTTCTTGGATCACTTTGTTTATGTTTACCTGGATGACATTCTCATTTATTCCCCTGACTTGGAGTCTCACAAAATCCATGTCACTAAGGTCCTTCAGCGTCTCTTGGAAAACGACCTCTACGTCAAGGCTGAGAAAAGCGAGTTTCATGCCACGACAATCTCCTTCCTCGGCTTTATAGTGTCAGCCGGTAAGGTAGAGATGGATCCTGCCAGAGTGCTGTGATGGATTGGCCAACGCCTGTGAGCCGCAAGAAACTACAACAGTTTTTAGGCTTTGCTAACTTCTACAGACGGTTTATCAGAGGTTTCAGCACCGTGGCCGCTCCGCTCCATGCTCTCACGTCTCGTCAAGCGTTGTTCAGATGGACACCTGATGCTGAGACAGCATTTCAGACTCTTAAGCAACGCTTCTCTTCGGCTCCAGTGCTCACACTTCCAGATCCTCGCCGCCAATTTGTGGTTGAAGTGGATGCCTCTAACGAGGGGATTGGTGCGATCCTTTCCCAGCGTTCAGAAATCTACAGCAAAATCCACCCCTGTGCTTTCCTGTCTCGGCGACTGTCTAAGGCTGAACGTAACTATGATGTTGGCAACCGGGAGTTGCTGGCAGTTAAGGTGGCTCTGGAGGAGTGGCGGCATTGGCTGGAGGGAGCGGCCCATCCCTTCACTGTCTGGACGGACCATAAGAACCTTGAGTATATCCGCAATGCAAAGAGACTTAATTCTCGCCAGGCCAGGTGGATGTTATTTTTTAACCGCTTTTCTTTCTCTTTATCCTACAGGCCGGGGTCCAAGAACATCAAGCCTGATGCCCTGTCTCGTCTATACGACCCCGAGCCTGTTGCCAAGGAACCAGAGCCTATCCTTCCACGAACCTGTGTGGTTGGAGCGGTGACTTGGCAGATAGAGAATGAGGTCAAGCAGGCCAACAGTGGGACGCCTTTGCCTACTGGATGTCCGGACAATCGTCTATTTGTTCCTCCGGCGTTGCGCTCAAGGGTGATTCATTGGGCCCACGCCTCACTACTTTCTTGTCATCCAGGCGTCCGGCGGACTATGTACAGCATCTCGAGGAGATTCTGGTGGCCGTGCATGGTGAAGGAGGTCCGGGAGTACGTGGCAGCATGTTCAGTCTGTGCCAGAAACAAAACCTCATCCAGGGCCCGCATGGGACTGCTTCAACCACTTCCCATTCCCTCTCGCCCATGGGCTGAGATATCCATGGACTTTGTCACAGGGCTTCCGGTTTCTCAAGGTAACAACACTGTACTAACTGTTGTTGACAGGTTTTCAAAGATGGTCAGGTTTATTCCCCTGTCCAGACTGCCTTCGGCCAAAAAGACGGCTGAGATAATGATGAACCACGTCTTCCGATATCATGGTTTCCCTAAGGACATTGTTTCTGACCGGGGGCCTCAGTTTGTGTCCCGGTTCTGGAGGGAGTTTTGCCGACTCATCGACGCCAGGGTCAGCTTGACCTCGGGTTATCATCCGGAATCCAACGGCCAGACTGAACGCCTCAACCAACAGCTGGAAACTGGTCTCCGATGTTTGGTCTCCCAGAACCCCTCAACATGGAGCAAGAACCTGGTCTGGGTGGAGTATGCCCACAATTCCTTGATTACCACAGCCACGGGTATGTCTCCATTCAAGTGTGTTTTTGGTTATGACCCTCCCCTTTTTGCAGACCTGGAGCCGGAGGTCTCTGTTCCATCGGCCCACGCCCTAGTTCGGCGCTGTCGCAGCATTTGGGCTGCCGCCCGCCAAGTTCTGCTTCGCCAACGAGATCGTGTTAAGAAGGCTGCCGATCGTAGGCGTTGTCCTGCCCCAATCTATCGACCCGGACAGCGGGTGTAGCTCTCCACCAAGGATCTCAAACCTACAAGTGCCCTGTAGAAAGCTGGCTCCACGGTTTGTGGGTCCATTTCCCGTTACCAAGGTTGTTGGTCCGGCCGCTGTGTTCGCCTTCATCTGCCTCGGTCCCTTCGTGTTCATCCTACCTTCCACGTTAGCAAGGTGAAGCCAGTGGTGGATAGTCCACTTGTCCCTCCAACTGTGCCCCCACCGCCGCCCAGAATGATCGGGGGTGGCCCAGTGTACACTGTGCGGGAGATTCTGGATGTCCGTCGCAGGGGTCGGGGGCGTCAGTTTCTGGTGGACTGGGAGGGGATGGTCCTGAGGAGCGGGAGTGGATTCCAGAGCGGTACATCTTGGACAAATCTCTCCTAAAGGACTTCTACAAGTCTCGTGGTCCTGGACCGTCCAGTGCCGGTCTTTGAGGGGGGGGGTACTGTAATGTCTTGTGTTTTGCACTTCCTGTTTTATTTTGAAAACGAACTTTCCTCTTGTTTCATGTTTGTTACTTCCTGCCCTAGTGTTTTTCCCACAGCTGTGTATGTCTAATTGTCCCTCATTGTTTCCACCTGAGATCCCCTTCCTTCTGTGTTAAATAGTCCTTGTCTCCCCTTGTCCTGTGTCAGAGTGTTTTGGATTATGTTCATGATTGGCCTGTTGGATTAAACCTTTGTAAAGATCTCTGCATCTGAGTCCTACTTATTGTTGGTTCCTGACACATTTTGAACAGAGCATCTCCAGCCTTAAATCTTCTTCTTCCATCATTTCCCTTCAGCGGTCGCCACAGCAAGTCAGTTTCTTCATCTAACCCTATCTGCTGCATCTTCTTCAGTCACACCAACTATCTTCATGTCTTCCTTCACTGTATCCATGAACCTCCTCTTTGGTCAGCATCCTTCTTCTGATGTACTCTCTCTCTCTCCTCTGCACATGTCCAGACCATCTCAGTCTGGCCTCTCTGACTTTATCTCCAAAACCTCTAACATGTGCTGTACCTCTGATCTTGTCCATCCTGCTCACTCCCTGAGAGATCCTCAGTATCTTCATCTCTGCTACCATCCATCATTTTATCTGAAACTCTTTTTGTCACACATCACACCTGATACTTTTCTCCACCCGTTCCAGCCTGCCTGCACACACTTCTTCACCTCTTTTCCACACTCTCCATTGCTCTGGACTGTTGAGCCAATGTACTTAAAATCTTCCACCTTCTTTATCTCTTCTCCCTGTAACATCACTCCTCTCATTCATATGGAGGAGAGGCTAAATCTCAAATAAAGTTTGGCATTTATTTTTTTTTATTATTAAATAAACTCTTATCATTATTCACGGCTTCAGAATAAAGTTTCAAACCAATATCTGTTGATTATCTTTTTTTAACAGGAAACACAAACTGTACGAATTGAGCATTTTTTCTTTTTAAACCGTCTTTTTCTAAAAGGAAGTCTATTTTTTTTTTAAACTATTTAATAATAAATTAACCTTTACTTTGGATTAAAATAGGACTTTTAAAAATGTAATGTTCTTTTAAATTCTTGCTTTTTAATGCATTTTAAAGTATTTTTTCTTCTGTAATTGTTTTAATGTTTGAACACGTTACTCTTGTTGACATGTCCCCATGGCAACAGCAACACTGCTGTCGTTTGTTAGATTTAAGCTCAACTTAAAAACACTTTAAGCTGTTTTTAAAGAGCTTTAAAGTAGAAAACAATCTAAATAGAGATCCTTTCATATTTCCATCATGACTGAGTCTCTGTGTAAGTGGTTAAACCTGGAAGTTCGTCTCTCTGAGTTTATTGGTGAGTCTTTACAAATATAACGTGTTTCTACAGGCATTTATAATTATTCTGTTTCTTTCCACAGAACCAAAAAATGTTGGCAGAGATTTCTCCAGTGGTTTTTTACTTGGAGAACTTCTTAATTTTTATCAGATGCAAGATGATTTTAGTTTGTTCATTCGGAAAAAGTAAGTTGTGAATCAAACAAAACACAGCTATTGATTTATGATTAATATAGGCAGGAATCTATATATAAAAAATAATAATACATGTGTCTACAAATAAACACACAGTGCATCCAGATTGTTTCCTAATGCTTCACTTTTTACACATTGTTTCGCTTTTTTAAAAATATTATTTTTATTAAAAAATTTGATCACATTTAGTTTGTATATCAACTAAAAAATTCTAGAGGATACAAAAAACTACACTGCAATTTAAAGAAAAAAAAGTAGTTTTCTTTTTCTTTAAAAGTCGCTCCACCTTTAGGTAGAGAGAAGCCAGATGGGGTGGTTCGGGCATCTGGTCAGGATGCCCCCCGAGCGCCTCGCTGGTGAGGTGTTTCGGGTATGTCCGACCGGGAGGAGATTAAGAGGCAGACCCCAGACCCGATGGAGAGACTATGTCTCACAGCTGGCCAGGAAACGACTTGAGATCTTTCCGGGTGAGCTGGAGGATGCAGCTGGGTGAGAGAAGCCTGGGCTTTCCGTCTGAGGCTGTTGCCCCCGTGACCCAGCCCCTGTTCTGACGATGGGACAGAACAGAACGGAAAATCTAAAGAACAAAAAGGTTCCTCGCCTGGAAAAGGTGGAATTCCCTGGTGGGTCAGAGGACAGGGTCCTGCCCAAAGTGGAGGAATTTAAGTATCTCGGGGTTTTGTTCACAGTGGAGACTACTGTAGCGGGAGATCGACAAAAGGATTGATGCAGCGTCTGCAATAATTAACACACTGCATCAGTTCGTCATGGTGAGGAAAGAGCTGAGCCGAATCGGTCTACGGTCCTACCCTCACCGTGGTAACCAGGATCTACGTTCCTACCCTCACCATGGTAACCAGGATCTACGTTCCTACCCTCACCATGGTAACCAGGATCTACGTTCCTACCATCACCATGGTAACCAGGCAGATTCTCATCCCAGCTGCTTCACACGTGGCAGAAAACCAGTCCAGTGAAAGTTGAAGAATAAACGAGCCTGCGACATAAAAAACTATTAAAAAAGTAAGACTATATTAATACTTTCCAGATTCACTGTACACACACAGGCAGATGGTCTCCAACAGTTTTTAATTTGTAGGACACAGTAGGTCTCAAAAATACATGCTAAAAATGAACAAATAATTGTAAAAAAACAAAACGTGTGTCAAATATACAGAAAGTTTCAAATTCAGTTGATAGGCCTATGTCATAACAAAAACATGTCAACTTCTTCGTTTCTTCAGCAACGCCATCGCCAAATTGAATAACTTCAAACGCTTGGATACCACCTTAAAGATGCTGGGAATCCCGTTTGACATCAATATAGCCCAAGACCTGATGCAGGAAAAGCAGGACGTGGCCGTTCACCTTCTCTACCAACTTTACGGTGCACTAGAGAGGGTAAAGAAAACAAAAGTCACCCATACAATGCTGAAAATTATGCAGCCACCGGCCAGAGCCCTCCTGCACAAAAAGGACCACGAAATTTTCTCCCATGTAAGAACATTTCAGTGATTTTCTTGTGTTTGGGTTTTAAAAAATTGAAAAAAATTTTTTCTCTTGTTTTAGCGGCTACATCAAGTGGTGAAACGTGATGCATACGTGCATCCTAAGAGATCCTCTCAGCCAGCAGACACAGACACTGAAATGGACATCGAACCAAAGTTAAAACCCATTCAAAAGGAGATCAAAAGTCCTTCTGTAAAGAAAATAGAAGTTCAGGAAAAGGTACTTAAACACAAGATTAATGTAACCTGTACATATTTATAACCCTTTTTTTAAGAGAGGGCTGAAGCTGTCAACTGATTACCACCCGATTGTGGGTTGGCTTCATTGATGGGGCAAGAACCCAGTCGAACCTGGCAGGCCCAAATGATCAGTGACGGTCTGCTCGAAACGTCTTGTAGGTCCGTCTGCCAGAGAGAATTTAAACTACCACCTCCGGTAGAGCTTCTTACGGGTCAGAGGGACACCAAAGTCAGACTGGACTCTGTTCCGCACCTGTATTGTCAAGATGGCAAGCTGGTGCTGTGGCGCAAGGTCATCGGTGCCTGTCATTGCATCAACGCCTGAACTTGCAGGTGTATATCGGCGGTGAGGGATGCCATCAAACTTAAGAAGGAGTCATACCGGGCCTTCTCGGCCTGTGAGACTCCTAAAGCAGCCGATAGGTATTGGTGGGCGAAGAGAAACGCAGGTTTGGTGGTTGTTGAGGTAAAGAGCTGGGATTGGGAGGAGTTCGACAAGACCATGGAGAACACCTTACAGATGGCTTTAAAGAAATTCTGATCCACCATCCGGCGGCTCAGGGGAAGCAGTGCACCATCAACATCGTTTATGGTGGGGATTGGAGGGAGCTGCTTACCTCGACTTGGGACGTTATGGATCAGTGGAGAGAATACTTCAAAGACCTGCTCAATTTCACCAACATGTCTTCCGATGAGGAAGCAGGCCTTTGGAATTCGAGATGGGTCCTCCTATCTCTGGAGCCAAGGTCACCAAGGGTGGTTAAAAAGCTTCACGGCGGCAGGGTTCCAGGGGTGGATGAGATCCACCTCGAGCTCCTAAAGGCTATATATGGTGTTGGGCTGTCTTGGCAGACATGCCTTTGCACCATGTGGGGACATCGGGGCGTACAGGGTTGGTGGTTCTTCTTTAGAAGAAGTGGGACCGGAGAGTGCGCTCCAACTAGAGAGGGATCACACTCCTCAGCCTCCCTGGGAACGTCTATTCAGGGGGTACTGGAGAGGAGGGTCCGTTGCATTGTTGGGTCTCGGTTGAAGAGGAGCAGTTGTGGTTTCTGTCCTGGATGTGGAACTATGGACCAGCTCTGTTTCTAGCTGCTGTTGAGGTGTTGGAGGGATCCGGTTATGGGATTTCAGAATTGGATCTCTGCTTTTTGCGGATGATGCGATCCTGTTGACTTCATCAGGGTGTGATCTCCAGCTCTCACTGGCCCAGTTTGTTGCAAAGTGTAAAGTGGCTGGGATGGGTGCTCCGTAGCTAAAGACATGATGAGGAAAGAATCTGAATATCTGACCGGCAACTGCCAAAAGGACATCACTTAGCAGCAAACAGGAAGAAACGTCTTCTTCTTTTATCTTTTTAGAAGCAGCTTCATCGGGTGGTGAGACATGATGAATCCACGCTTCCTAAGAAAATCTTTAAGCAGCCAGACATAGCCTACCGAAAGGAAAGCGAACCAAAGGTCCAACCCATTCCAATGAAGACGCTCCAAACTCCTGATGAAAAGAAAATAGAAGTCAAGGGAAAGGTACAAACACATAAGATTAATGCAACCTAAAAGTATTTTTAACACTTTTCCATCGTTGATAATATCAAGTATACATGCCTTGTCAAAATGTACTGTATGTCGCACACCAACAAAAAAAACCCAAAAGAGTTTCTTGGATCTAAAAATGCAACTTTTGTCACAACGTGGGTGCAGAAGAAGGATCCAATTGCAGGACAACAAACATGGTTTATTTAAGTATGGCCGTCCGGTGAAGCTGAAAAGGAAAACGCATGGTTTAGTCACTAATGTTGAAATGTTGAAATTTAATATTTATTCTACACGTTTTTGCAGCATGTAAAAAAAAACATTAAAAAAAAAAATCTCCAGGGAGCCACTGGGGCGGACCTAAAGAGCCCCATGCGGCTCAGGAGCCTCGGGTTGCTGACCCCGGGTCCAAGATGAGACTGTCTGGTTCCAGTAAAACCAGTTCAGGACTCCCATTGATTTTACTCTTACTGTGAGTAACTAATATTTTTAGGCACTTTTTGTGATGTTTTATTTTGAGGATGGTTGGTTACCATGGCAACCAGAGTGCGTTAGGGGAGAGAGAGCGTTACTCATGTTTAGCGCCATGTTTTAAAGACGCTGCTAATAAAGTTTCCAATGAAGACAAAGTGGATTTATGTTAATCAATATTTTAGATAAATTAACCGTTTTTAAGTTTTTTTGCGACACTTTTAGATCAGTCTGTGAAAATATTGTCAGACACTAAACCAGTACATGGGGCAGAAAAGATTGAGTACACTCTTTTACAGGATAAACTGCAGGGAAAATGATCTACAGGGATAATCTCTGCTGCTAAAAAGCAGAAAACTCTGTGATTTCAAATATTCAGTTTTTCACAAAAACCTAATGTTTATAAAGCAATTTATGCCTAATTTAGAGCCCACATTGTGCCAAGCATATAAAAACACTATGAGGAAGGAATTTGACGGGCAAAAATACAGCTGCTAAAATGACATTACGAAGCAGCAAATAGGAAGAAACAAAAAAAATATCATCTGCATAATAATTTGGAACTCAGTGTTGAACAGGCCTGGGCAAAGTACGGCCCACGGGCCACATGTGGCACGTTAAATGTTAGAATCCGGCCCGCCGAAACCTTGTTAATGTTTTATTTTCCCTACAATTTTGATGTTTCGTCACTACTCTGGATATATTGGCTTTGTTGCTTTGGCTTATATTTGGCTTTGGCGCTGCTCCCATTAAAATGTGTGTCTTCATGATGCGCACGTTGTCAAAATAAACAGTGTGCACAGATATGGAAAGCCATCGGGGCCAATACACGCACGTAAACAAGCATGTTAGATGTTAAAACAAGCAAAATGTTGCATCAAGCGCTTAAATTTCAAACCTAGCGCCACTAGATTGGAAATTTAACGTTCCTAATGTAACATTTAGCGCCCCGTTGTATTGGTCTAATCTATTGGTCACCAAAGCGTGCCATTCATCTGGCCCCTTTGTCAAATGTTAGAGCTCAATGTGCCCTGCGAGTCAAAAAGTTTGCCCAGCCCTGGTGTAGAATCAGTATTATAAACTGTATTATGGCTGGTGGGTTTTTCTTTTTTCCTTTTTCAATTTTAAGTGGACTTCTCTTGTTTATGTATTTTGCAGCAGTAAAATCAGCTGTAACAATTCGGATCACTCATGATGAAGTGGGAACCTCTTTCTTTGTTTTTACTCATCCACATATTTAGAAGACAACTTGTTTAAAATCAACTGAAATTTTCAGTTTCACTGAACGTTCCAATGAACAAAAAAAACTCCCAAGTAAGCAGCAATCATGCTGCTTATTTGCTTTGAGTAACATTTCAAACACAGTTGGGTCAGTTTTTACATTAAAATAGTGTTTACATGTAACTTAAATAGATCATTAGGAATGATCTACTGTAGAAACTAAAGTCGTGAGGAATTAAACTTTAGATCCTTGTAAAATAAATGATTTATTGGTAGGGTGTATTGATGATTGCAAATGCCTAGGAAGCCCCAAGTTACATCTCCAGGTGCTCATCTGAGTACTGGACAATTAAAATTACAGTACTTTTGTGATCTGTGATGAAATGCTAATTGCCACTTGTTAAACGTTTTTTCCACTGAGAGATTCTTATTTTCCACAGCGTCGCTTGACCAAAAAGGACTTGATCGTCAACCTGCTCCAGAAGCAGCGACCTGAAACTCCTCTGGAAGTTAGACAAAAGCGGTTCAAAAAATTACAAGTAAGCACAAAACAAACATTCCTTCTTTTCTGTGAGAATAAATAAATCTATGCTATTTTACGGTGTAGAAGTATTTAAATATCCTCATATTTTATCATACAGAAAGATGATTTTTTTTTTCTATTTTACTCGCACAGAATATCCAATCTGAAATTGATCGGTTTGAGGTAAGCAAAGGGAAGAGTCAGACTTCTAATTTGAGTTCTTCCACAAGGTAAAAGAGAATTCAAACGTTCCTACAGCATCACGTTCTATTGGTCTGATTTTGCTGCTAAACAGAATGTGAAATCTCATTTCTTTTTCCAGTTTTGCGTCCCAGTGTTTTTCTGCTGACAGTTTTGCTGAGCCAACAGTTAAACCAGACAGGAATTACATGGATGAGGTGAAGAGTAGATTGAGAGAGAATACTGATGCTGCTGAAGACAGAGAGAAAAGACTTGACATGTTCCTCGTCCGGCAGTTTAAGGCTCTCGAAAATCACAAGGTAAAAGTTTCAATGTGTCAAATGTTCAGTTTTCCTTCTTCCTTCAGCAGTGAGCAGTGAAAAACATGTTAAAGAGGAAAACAATTCATTTCATTTCAACTGTTTCTGCATTGTGGAAACTATTGATTGTCAGAACTTTAAAGTGAGGCTTTTTTATTTATCAAAGGTGCCAAAGTGTGGTTGGAAAGATAGTGATTACTGGATGTTATCAGTCACCTTTTTAACCATCTATCACTTAACGGGAGGGCCGGAGCCCATCCTTGCTGATTTGAGGCGAGGGGCACTCCGAACAAGTCGCCAGTCTGTCGTGGGGCCACACACTTACAACCATACACACACTCTCATTTCTAGAGACAATCATGCCGTGGCCAATCAACCTAACATGCATGTTTTTGGTGGGTGGGAGGAAACTGGAGTACCTGGAAAAAAACCCACACATAGACAGGGAGAACATGCAAACTCCACACAGAAAGGCAAGTGTTTATAGGCTTGTCCCCACCTGGGACTCGAACCCATGTCCTTCTTGCTGTGAGGCCACTGTGCTACCTACCCACTGCGCCACCGTGCCGCCCACTGGATGTTATTTTATATTATGTTTTCAACCAAACTTTTCAACTAATTACCAACATTTTTATTCCATTTGTTTTTGACCAAAAACGAATCTCCTCGTTAACACATGTTCAAAATAATCTACTAAGAACATACTTAACACAGTTTTTTACTTGAATAAACTTTTTTATTTTGTTATGTTGGTGTTTTATATTGAAATTTGAGGGTTAAAAAACTGACAAATGAACACACGAGTCACTTTCAAAAGCTAAAGCCTAACACTGGTGTTGGCTAATAGCTCTACAACTTTCTAAAGACTGTCTTTAAATTCTTAATCTGGAGAATCATTAACACGAACCGTACTGCATTATCAATCTCCTTTTTCAGCTACAAAATTACAAACATGGAGGGCAGACGCTTGTATTCATGTCACAATGTCATCTCTGTTTTCTGATGGGCCCGACCTTTTGTAAGCAAAGCCTCCAATACCTGACCTAGTTGCTGGAGTAAAGTTTAATTAACCAAAACACAATATGCCCTTTTAGGAATAAGTGGATTCATGATAAAGAACTTGTGTATGACATGTGTAGTTTAGTTGCTGAACATTGATGTTTATATTCCAGCGAAAAAAGGCAGATGAGCAGCTGGTGAAACGGTTGACACGCCCAACCCGGCAGGAGCGGCACCTGGCAGCCCAACTTATGCTGATACGAAGGCAGAAAGAAGTCATCCTGGACAACCGCTTATTCAGAGAGTTTCAGTATAAGCTGCGGAAAGAAAAGGATCTCAAAGAAGCTCTGTACAGAAAAGAGGTGCGATAGAAAATTTTAAAAAATAGAGCATCTATGCGCACCACCCATACCTTTGCTAGCAGGTAGCATTATTTTATGCAAAAATTATTTTACCTCAAATAAACAGTGATCAGAAAATTATGAATGTCAACAGAAAAATGGAAAGAAGCTAAATCTCACTGACATGAACAGCTTGCTAGCACCAGATGGTAACTCTAACCTTCCAGACTAGGTCATCCCAGCTCTCGGTCTGCAGCTGTCTGTTGTGTAAATGAATCACTGCTTTGTGATGTTCCTTGTAACTTTTCAAGAGAAGTTTTTCTGTTTAAGAGTGATAAAAGAATTAATAAATTTGAATAGAGACAAAACAAACCATTCGAGTGCTCAGAGAACCAATACACACACGATGCAGAACATGCAAACTCCACACAGAAAGTCCAGTTGCTATTATAATTGAAATAATGATGATTGTTCTGTGAATTTTGCTGCACACAGACGACTATTTCATTTATTTTAAAAAGAGGTATGAGTAAATTGGTCATTCTTTATGAGAGGAATAAATGAGCTTTACATTGTCTTTAATATTTATTTCAGCAAAACCCTTGTTTTTACTCTCTTTCTGACGGATGTTCTGCAGGTTCTGGCTCATCAAGCCAAATTGGCCTTTGAGGAAGAGATCAGGAAGGAGCTGGAGTACTGTGAGAGACTCGCGACAGAACGAGCTAAAAGAGAACACCGAGAAATCTGCGAGGACATTTTGGAACAGATCGTGGACCTGGCAAACAAAGTTGGAGAATATAACTTGCTCACTGAATCGTATGTGATCATTTTAATTAATTGTGCCTCATTAAAGATTAAATTACATTTTTATTGTAAAACTAACACACGTGAAATTTAATAACCTATAATACAATTTATAAAAAACCAAAAACAAACAAAACAAGAAAAATTAAAGACTACAAACTGAAACAGGTCAAAATTGCATGTACGCTTCTAAAAAAAATCAATCATGAACTAATTTGTAGCTAAAAATTATTCATACATTTTTTGGTCATGTCAAACTTTGCACATGTTTTGTGACCAAGTACCAAAGACATTTAGGAATACTTTACCTCTAGAAATGTCAGGGGATCACTTACTTTTGACCTTTTTTAAGTATTCTCGTTTGCATACAAAAAATCCATAACTAAAAACTGGATGAAATGCTCGATATCTTCCACTTGTTCGGGGTTGGGAGCCTCAGACAGAAAACCTAGCCTTCTATCACCCCAGCTGCACCCTCCAGCTCATTAGGGAGGTTCCCGAAGTGTTCCCAGTCCAACTGTGAGACATAGTCTCTCCAGCGGATCCAGGTCTGCCTCTGGGTTTCCACCCAGTGGGACATGCCCAAAACACCTCACCAGCGAGGCACTCGGGAGGCATCCAAACCAGATCCCCAAACTACCCCATCTGGCTTCTCTTGGCCCGGAGGAGCAACGGCTCTACTCCGAGCTCCTTCCGGATGGCAGAGCTCCTCACTCTATGTGAAACGTGAAGCTCCAAATTGATAAGAAAAAAGTGGAAGAAATATATGGTGTGGAGCCATTGACATATTCCTTTAAACCAATACATATGTTTAAAAAATTCTGGATCAAAATGTCTGGAAAGTAGAAAAATAGGCCATGTTCTAATCAAATAATGTCCGAAAGCAAAACCAAAGGGTTTGCAAGTGACTCAAAGATACAAAGCTTGATTGTTTGTGCTGTTAAACAGAACCCCGATCCCAGAGAAACAGATGAGACAGTGGAAGGAGCTGCTCATCAGAGGATTACCTCTTTATGACGTAGCAGAAAACACCAAAGTCCAGACGACTGTGGAGAAGCAGGATTTGGTGGACGACCTGGAGTACGATGATTACATAGTAAGTTTGAATCTTTTTACTCTCAGTAAGTTTTGTATTCTGAAAGTTTTGGTTTTCTCTTTAAAGAACATGCGTGGTGAGTGGGCATTGAGGGAAGACGACACGTCGGCCTCGTCTCCCATATTACCAACAAGTCCTAACGAGATTCTCGGACACGTCATCGAGCGGCTGCGGACGATCGCTCATCCACCTGTCATAGAGTCTCCTCTGTTACCTCGTTTCTCTCTCAGGGCCTGCATACTGGGCAAACTGTGCTCGGGGAAAACAAAATGCCTGGAAAACCTCAGTGCCGGTGACACACAGTCACACTCTCACATGTTTTTATTTACATATAAAATCAATTCTGATTTGTTTGTTTCATTCTTTTTTTTAAGCTCTCGGAATCAACGTCTTATCGGCCGACATGTTAATTCAAAAAGCTTTTAGAGACTATGAGAAAGCAGATGATCCATCACCGATACAGGTTTGGAACTTCAGAGAAAAACCTTCTAACGCCTCTATCTGCAGAATGTGGGCCGCTCTCAGACTGCTCACAGTTACTCAAATAGATTAACTGCATTGTTTTTCATGGTCATGCAAGGCTCACACATAACTTTATAAAACAATTATAAAGTGGACTTGAGTGATCGTCAAACTGTAAATTTAATATTACGTCTGAAAAATGTTTCATTTATTTCTGTTCTGACAGTTAGTCGAACGGCCAGTTGAGAAGGTGGAGTCGGACAGTGGAGAAGTTTCGAGTGAACTAACGGGGTCATCCACACCATCCAAAGACGGTGAACGACTCCTCTGTGCTGGTTTATTGAACAGGGCATTTTTAGCTGGTGAAAGAAACGATATTAGAGTCTTTTTAATTTAATGAGTGCTTCGTTTTTTCAGAACAAGAAATTCAAAGAAGAATTCAGGAGTTTAGAACAAACGTAAGTAGTTGTTTTTGTTTAAACCATGCGGCTTTTCCTGTCCACGTTTTTATATTTTAATATAAAACACACATCAATACGGAGTTATTAACCTTATGATTGGGCTCTCCACAAGGTTTGGGAGTTTGTTAGTGTCAAATATCCTGAAACGAGTTAATTTTACCATCCAAGTTTTAGTTGTACCCTGGAATTCACTGACCGCCTAAGACAAGCTTGGGCAAACTATGGCCCGCGGGTCACAGGCTAAACAGGTTAAACAGCTTAAACATCTTAATCCAGCCCGCTGAACTTGAAAAATTAAATATTAAACTTTGTTATTGTTTTATTTCCCCTGCAATTCTTATGTTTCCTCACTAGATGGCGCACCCTAGATATATTGGCTTTTTGAGAAAACAATGACACTGGTCCCATTAAAATGTGTGTCTCCTTGATGTGCACACTGGCAAAATAAACAGTGTGCACAGATATATAAAGCCATCAGGCCCAATACACACACGTAAACAAACGTGTTAGATGTTAAAACAAGCAAAATTTTACATCAAGCGCTTAGATTTCAAACCTAGCGCCACTAAATGCATGTTTTTAAGCGCTATCGCACTAGATTTCAGACCTAGCGCCGCTAGATTTGAAATTTAACGCTCTTAATGTAAGATTTAGCGTGCTTGTTTAAAATCTAGCGTCATTCTATCGGCCTAATCTAGCGGTTACCAAAGCATGCCATCCATCTGCTCCTGTTCGGCCCCTTTTTCAAATGTTAGAGTTCAATGTGGCCCGTGAACCAAAAAGTTTGCCCTCCCCTGTCCTAAGAAGTTGCTGTATGTTTTTAAAAATGTACCTAGGTTTTAATTTTATTCACCTGTGGTCACAGAGTCTCCGTTATTTGGGAATACTTTTAGTAAAATAGTGTGTATTCAAAGCAACGAATGCCAGATTGATGTAAAGGGATTTTATTTGATCCTATGGTCTGTCGTGTGACACAGATGGCAGCTGCAGAAAAAGACATGAGAGATGGAAAGTGTTTCCCAGATCAAATGATTGTGGACATTCTGCTCAATGCAATTAGGTGAGTAAATGCATTATAAAGCTTACAAACAAACTTTTAGAAAAAAAAAACGAAAAAAAAACACTGAACTATTTATTGTGTGCTTATTAGACAGATTCCAGCTCATTCAGGTTGGATCATCGACGGCTTCCCATGCGACATCGCCTCAGCTCATTTATTGGAGAAAGCCCTGGGTGGGTCCATAAATGAGTGGAACGAACCTGAAAACAAAAGACCCAGCTCTGCCTTCCCTTACCCACCCACACCTTCACCGCCTCCTACGCCCATGCTGGACTTGGCGCTCCTTCTGCACATCTCAGATGAGTGTGCCATCAGACGTGCATATCTGCATTCAAGTTAGTTCTACTAGAAAAAAAATCCCTCTAACCTCAAGATTTATCTCATTTGGTTATGTGTTTTTTTTTTTTTACTTTGTGGTTTTTAGGTACAGAAGAAACGGGCACAGACAGAACTTTATATCGAGGCCAAATTCAGCACAGGTGATAAAAAGCATAAGGCAGTGGCTTGAATCTACCGAATGAATCCATGTCTAACAGGATTTCCATCCGTAGGATCACCTGTTTCCAGGATGTCTGGCCAGAGATGAAGCAATGGTTTGGTGAAAAACAGAAGATTTTGCTGAGGTTAGATGCAGATGTAGAGGAGGAGGAACTCTGCAGCATGGTGGAATCTGCCCTTAAAGAAGTTATACAAGGAAAAGAGATAGGTGGGGTTAAAGCAGTCATTCATGACAATCCGAGATGAAGAATGACTTCTGATGATTTAGAATAATTTTTAAAAACTCATTAAGACTTGACGTTTTTTTGAGAGACTTTTACTGACAACATTTCCTCAGTATTTTAGGAACAGCGTTGTAATGCAACATTTTTCCTCCGCAGTGTTTAGTGAGGCTGTTGAGAGTCCGGAGTTAAAAGAATCAAAGTCAGAAGAGAGTCCAGTCACAATTCCTCCAACTCCTGTGGAACATCGTACAACTCCTGCTAAGCAAGACGCCAGCCCTAAGACCTCCCCCACGAGCACACAAAAGAAAAAAGGCCGCGGTGAGTGTTCAAATTCAACTGATCATCCCCTAAAATGACTCATCGATCGCCTCAAAATGTCACATAAATGTTGTCGAGTTCTTCTTCACACTTCTTCTTTCAGCATTTCCCTTCAGGGGGCGCTACAGCTAGTCATTTTATTCCATCTAACCCTATCTGCTGTATCCTCTTCGGTCACACCAACTATCTTCATGTCTTCCTTCACTGTATCCATGAACCATGGTCTTCCATATCCATGGTCTTCCTCTAGTCTTCTTTCCTGGTGGTTCCAAACCCAGCATCCTTCTCCTGATGTACTCTCTCTCCTCTGCACATGTCCAAACCATCTCAGTCTGGCCTCTCTGACTTTATCCCCAAAACCTCTAACATGTGCTGTTCCTCTGATCCTGTCCATCCTGGTCACTCCCAGAGAGATCCTCAGCATCTTCATCTCTGCTACCTCCATCTCTGTTTCCTGTCTTTTCCTCAGTGACACTGTCTCTAGACCAATCAGCATGGCCGGTCTCACCACGGTTTTGTACACTTTCCCTTTCGTTTTAGCTGAAACTCTTCTATCACACATCACACCTGATACTTTTCTCCACCCGTTCCAGCCTGCCTGCACACGCTTCCTCACCTCTTGTCCACACTCTCCATTGCTCTGGATTGTTGATCCTAAGTACTTAAAATCTTCCACCTTCTTTCCATCTGGATCCCTTCCACTTTTCCATTTGGATCCCTCTCATTCACACACATGTACTCTGTTTTACTCTGACTAATCTTCAAACCTCCACCTCTCCAGCTTTTCCTCCCCCTCTTCCCTCCTCTCACTACAGATCACAATGTCATCTGAAAACATCATGTAAATGTTGTATAAATGTTGTTGAGTTAAGACCGGATAATCCACAGGGCAATCCACAGGGTGTGGTATGGCCACGCCCAGCCTGTCAATGCCTGATCCCATCAGACCTCAGAAGCTAAGCAGGCTGGGCCTGGGCTGTACTTGGATGGGGGACCGCCATTGACGGCCATTGAGATTAAATTTCCGTTGTGTCCCTGGGCGAGACACTTCACCCACGTTGCCTTGTCTGAATGGTGTGTGTGCGATTGGTTGGTGATGGTCAGAAGGGCAGGTGGTCCAAAATGGCAGCCTCGCTTCTGTCAGTTTGCACCAGGGCAGCTGTGGCTACAACAGTAGCTTACCATTACCTGGTATGGAGTGAATGAATAATGCACGTGTGAAGCGTCTTTGTGACTCCTGAAAAGCCCATATAAATACAATGCATTATTATTATTGTTATAAAACAGGTAAAAAACCATCATCATCTAGCCCATCGTCTAATGAGACATCTCAAGGAGCTCGTACGAGTCAACTAGGTTCATCCCCTTCAGATCAAAATACACCGAGCTTTGTGGACGAACCCCTTCCCCTGGTATGATTACGTTGGGTTTTTGTTGTTTTTGCAAAAAGCTACATGCATCATACATGCACATAACTGATATGCAAGTACACAAGCCTTGACAAAATGCATGGCATGCATCACACCAATCAGACTGCAGGGCTTCTGCGTATCAACATGCAAAGCCAAAGATGTAAGAAAGAAAAAAAAAAAAAAACGCTTCTCTTAGAAACGGCACATTAGCACAGAAAAGGCGGGAAAAATGCTGCAGTCGTGACGCTCATTTGTTTGTAGCGACATTTTGGTCACTGTTTATACATGAGAATAAAGTTCACAGGTGGGTCAAAAGGGGGCTATGAGAGGATTACTTTTATTATTGGTTGGTTGTTCAGGATTACTGTCGCATCAACACATAAGTAGAGTAAAACTAATGTGTCTCGTGATGATTTGATCCCAGTTTACCTTTCCTATTTTTTGGATGAACGTTTCATTGATTGGTCAATTCTGCCTCACAATGATAGGAAGAGTTGGACCAAGAAGGACAGGACACAGGCACACAGGCACATTAACATGTGCTACAATCAGAGTTCTTGCATATGCTAGATGTTCTGGAGATAAAGTCTTATCTTTTTATATACAAATATAAAAATGGTATTTCACTATTAAAAAAATGAACAACTAAATGAATAAAGCATGAGTCATATATTTATTCAGATGTTGTTTATAATCCAGTTTTGCTTTTCTGTCCTCCTGTCTTCTGTTTTTAGGAGATGGCTGAGATCCTCTGCAACCACTGGAACGCCGTGTGTGCGACTTATCAGAACTACATTAAGAAGATTCTGCAGTCAATGCAGGCACAGCAATTAATCATTCATCAGCAACTTTTTGACCTCAGGTAATTATCGAAGGTCGAATGAACTACATGTGTTTGTTTTCAATAAAAAAAGCACAAAGAGATGTTAGAATAAAATTTTTTGTGTGTTTTTTATAAGAAACACTTTTATGTCTTCAAATGACTTTCAAGCTTCAAAATGCCTTCTGAATTTACTGTGCATATGCTTAGAAAAAAATCTCTTTAATCATCCTCGAAGCAAATACTGTAATATTTAATGATCAAAATGTTAGCTTAGCACACAGCATGCGCCACTGCCAGTTGAAATATTGAGTTTAATTGTCAAGAGTCAGTTTTTGGTCAGACAGACAAAAGTTAGGGACATGACCTCTGAGTTCAATGTGGCCCTGGTCCAGCTTATGCAATTATAACAGACTCAGACTCTCTACAAAGGTTCTTTGCAGCTGCACCAGGTGCTGCTTGTAAAAAGCTGCTAAAAAAAGCCACCAGATTGACACTGTTTTCAAACCCCCCCCAAAAAACCCTGCAAATTTTAGCAACTCTAGAGGGTCTGAATATTCACTAAATATAGTCAAAGTCGTTGAGTTGACATTACTGACTTTATTTCAATTTTTTTTCCCCTTCACACTTGGCGGTCAACTTAGAATCAGTCCAACTGAGCACCCCCGTTCTAATCTATCTGTAGAATTTTTAGGTCATTTCACCAGTCTGTTATAGTTCTGCCCTGAAATTCACTGAGTTTCTGAGTTATTCTTTCACAAATGTTCAGGAAAAAGCTGTTTTTTTTTTTTTCTTTTTTTTTACAAGCAGTACATTTGTGAAACTTAATATCACCAAATCAATTTTTCATCAATTGTTTGATTTTGTAGGGAACAATACAAACAGTTTTTGGGGCGTCCAGATTTGAAGCAGGAGTTTGTTTCTCACTGGCAAAAAGGCTTCAACAGCATTCCAGACGACATGAGGAAAGACGAAGACACCAAAGCAGAACTTCATCTCAGACTAGAAGTAAAAATAAATGGCTGAATTCCTTTGAACGTTAAAAGAAAGAAGTCAGAACCTTATTGATCTATTTGCAGGAACTGTGTGAGCGTCTGTCTGACATTATTGAGAAAAGAAAAGAGGAAGACGACAACGAAAGGAATGTTTTTATGACAAACGATTGGTTGGAAGACCACTCTGCTGTGCTCATGAACCACCACACATTGATAATGCAGGTACTTTACTGTTCCTCTTTTTTTTACATTGACCATGCCATTCACAATCTGTTTGCATTATGAGTTTTTAATATCGTTCAGGCCGAGCTGAACCGTTTCCAGGAAACCCTGAACACTCTGAAGGTGTATTACTGGAGCATGCACAGACAGGGCCGACTGGAACAACTCTCCATATTTTTTGATTTGCCCTTCCTGGAAACTTCAGAAACAAAAGAGCAGGGAGGGTAAATGACAGCAAATAAAACAGAACGAGAAACTAATACATAAAAGAAAACTAAAATAAAACGTCTATTTCATTTAGGTCGGAAACTATGTTGAATAAGGAGGAAGAAAAAAGGTCCAAATCGTAAGAGAAACGCACATTTGAACATCCTGACACACTGGCCATCATTTATCAAAGTTAAACTACACCAGTAAGCACGTGGTATTTAAAAAGAGAGCGATAGCTGTCACTTTTTAGGCGTTCGCAAGGCCTTATCTTAATTAATGAGTCAGCTGAAAAGAAGCTCATTTTAAATGATCTCGTATGTTTATATTCAGATCCAAGTCCAGTCACACTCTTATGTTCAGAACAAAAAGTTTTTAGCTTAAACATGTGTTGATTTTTCTATTTTTAACCCCTGAAACAGCATTTAAAATGTCAATATAAGTTTTGATAAATCCAATGGGTGCATCGTTTTGATCTTTCAGCGCCTTACAGCCCAAATTTTCCCATTTGCAACGCTGATAAATTTTGGCCATTGTGTAAATATTGACAGATTTCTTTTTTATTGTGTCTCACCTACTGATGTTCTAATTCCAGAAAAGGTGATCTGACAAAACAGGACGATTCGGAAATTGCGATGGTCAGTTCTTATTTTTCTTGTTTTGTTGAAGTGTTCTGAAACTGTCTCATTGTTTTATTGTTTGCTTCAGAATGCAGGGACGAAGCTCATCGCTGACTACAACGACTCGGTGAAAGCCATCAGTGACTGGGTAAAAAAGAAGATGCAAACTGGAGCTGCACGATACCGACAAAATCCCACATCACAATTTTCTGTTTGATATTGCAACATCAATTTGATACTTGGTTTCGGGCCGACCAGGAGGAGACCAAGGGGCAGACCCCGGATCTGCTGGAGAGATTATGTCTCACAGCTGGCCGGGGAACAACTTGGGATCCTTCCGGGTGAGCTGGAGGATGCAGCCGGGGTGAGAGAAGCCTGGGCTACCCGTTTGAGGCTGTTGCCCCCGCGACCAGACCCCGGAACAAGCGGAAGATGAAGGAACCGATTTAACGTGCTAGTTTTGGACTCTTACAAAATAATAACAATGGCAACTATAAAAAAATTATTCGTCCTATTAGTTTTAACCATAAACTGTAAACAAAATGAAGGCCTCTGTATTAATTAGTCCCAATTAAAAGTAATTATTTTGATATTTTAAATGGGTCATAATTAATGCCCTCTTTCAGAATTTTAAAGTTATGAATGATTTTAAACCACTGATCTTCGGCATAAATAATATCTATTTATAAGAAAAACAAAGACTTTAAAAGTTCATTTGTCATCTATTTACTGATTATATCAAAATGAACACTTTAAATAGGACCAATCAAGCTGATTGGCTAGCTGCAAACAACTCGACAAATCAGTTGGCTGCTCAGAAAAACAAAATGTGAAAGAGGAAGCAAGAAAAAAATGCGTATTTTTGCGATTGGTTTATGTTGGTGTTGCGATGTTGGTTTGATATCGGTATAACATGCAGCCCTAATTCTCACACACATTATTTAATTATTCATGTTTCTAAAACATTCTTTGGTTGTAGGTATCAATAGAAGTTCATTCCAATGAGCCAAAATTGACAGATAAATTGCCAGAAAAAGAGGAGGAGAAGCCGGTAAAGGAGACTGTTTCCAAAAAAGAAAAAAAGGGGTCAAGTAAGGGGAAACAGAAAGGTACGTTTCAGCTTAGCTGAGAAGATAGTTGGTGAAACTTTTTTTTAGAAGTTTTTGGTTTTAAATGTTATTTTCTCTTTCAGCGCCACCACCAGCGCCAGTGCCAATGGCACCAGTGGTGGAAGAACCAGAAATTTCAGGGCAGCTACTGACTGAAGAAACCTCCATGAAACTTGGTGGAGATAAGTTACAGGATGAATATGGAGGAGGACTGAAACATGAGGGTAAATCAGAGACATAAACACTATCACTATACAAACAGAAATCCCTTTGATGTCTTATTAAATTATAATGTTTTTGATGTGTTTATTCTAGAGAAAGCGGCATTGGTACGCATTGAGCAAATAAAGTGTCACAGTATGCAGATGCTGCAGTCCCTGCAGAACAGAGCACGGGATACTTTCAGCCTCATGGAGGTCTTGTCGAATGAGCGTTACGAAGCAGAGAAGGAGAGGTGTTGTGTTTTTACAACTATTCATGTCTCATTCAATCTGCTGTTTTTAAATTTAAATGTTGGACATTTTCAGCTTTAATCCTGCATGTTTATAAGGATGATTGAGTCACTGGCCGAAATTCAATACATTGATATTACTTTGAAAATTTTCCTTGAGTGTGACAACGACTCCTGTCTTGAAAACTTGAAAAGTTTTGCTTTAAAAATTAATTTAAAACAAGTATCCGGTTTCTGTGACAACCATCAACAGCGAAGGGAGTGTTTTTGGGTTACTTCAATTTTGTATTTATTGTTACATGATTTTTATTCTGCAGTCCTTTTGGCATAGCTTGCTGGGCCAGGTGATCATTAAACTGTTGGGCAGATTTGGCCCACAGGCCAGAGTTTGACACTCCTGCTATGGATCTTCCACTTGCAGCAGGTTTGCTTTAAACCTGCAGGTCAGCAAGGCTCAAAGAGCAACTTAAAACCTTACTGTTTTAAGATCCATCCGTACATTTTCTGAACCATCAAAATGCAGGAATAAGTTGATTAAAAGAGCTCTGCCATCCAGGAGGAGCTAGGTGTCGAGCCGCTCCTCCTCCAGGTCGAGAGGAGCCAGATGGGGTGGTTCGGGCATCTGGTCAGGGTGACCCTGAGTGCCTCGCTGGTGAGGTGTTTCGGTCACGCCCCACCGGGAGGAGACCAGGGAGCAGACCTCGGACACACTCGAGAGACTATGTCGGGAATGACTCTGGATCCTTCCGGGTGAGCTGGAAAATGCAGGTGGGGTGAGAGAAGTCTGGGCTTCCCGTCTAAGGCTGTTGCCCCCGCAACCCAGCCTCAGATCTCGGATGAGTGGAAGACGACGGAACGGAGTTGAAAATTTAAAGGTTTTGTCAAAAAGCCTAAGCTGTCCTCAAATGCAGCACAGCTATGTGTGAACGTTTCTGTTTCCAGCACATTCCAGTTAGTTTGCCAGCTTTAAAGGTCATTCTTTTTTTGATACTTACTGTTTACACAAACAATAAGTTGTGTAAACTAGTGAAGTGTGTTTTCTATGACTCAAAGCATGGACTTCATGCTGTGCCAACCACTGTGCCGCCATGCCACCATGGTGCCTAGTTTAACTTTGTTTAGAAAAAAACAGCTGAAATCATCCTTTTGGATTTGAGTAGGCGTTTTGGTGACCAGCGTTTTGGTGACTCGACATTCTACATTGCAGTAGAATGTAATTTAAAAAGTGTGAAGGAGTAAATTGATAAAAGGTCTAAGTAGACGTTTTTGTGTCTCCTCAGTATCGAGCAGCTGTCAGAGGTGGTTTGCCGCCACATTGAAGCAGGAGTTAAAATACACAACGAGCTGCTCCTGGTTGGATCTCACTTTGATTATAACTTTGTAATAAATGAACGATCAAGTCACCTGTTTAGAATTTTTTTGTGTTTTTTTTCCTCCAGAGCAGCAGAGAATTCTGTCTAAATGCAGATTGCTACTTGACGCCCATCGTGACTCCTCCCCCTCCGCCACCTTGTCAGGAGAAACAAATGTTATCCACACCGACCATTGTTCAGCTGGAATTCCTTTGTCAACAGTTTCAAAGAATTGCTCCATTAGGTACAAAGCAAATACATCTTCCAATCTAAGCTTGGCCTTTTTTATTTTAGTTAAATTTTCTATCACTTCTTTCGATCAGGGTTCTTGGCCAGTTCTGAGTTCCTGGAGTTGTTGGAGGACATGATTTCTGGTAACTTGGGTAGAAACACTTTACCAACATCCTGGAGAGACATTAATGAAGCACAGGTTTCAGAAGAACATGTTTTTTGAACACATAATTTCTATTTGAGTTGGAAAAAGAAACAAAAAAAAATTCTTTGTCCTGATTCCAGCTGATGGAAATCATGTCTTTGCTGATGAATGACTACGAGATGGTTGACTGGAGGCAGTTTCTACTCTGCGCTGCTTATCCTTGGCCGGTTCCTACACTCTCTCAGCTACTGGATACTCTGCAACGTTACAATGATGTAGATGTTAATAACACAGGCTACATAGATGAAGAGCATTACATGGCGGTTGGTTCCAGTTCTACTTCATCTGTTTAAATGTTATCTTCTTACCCGCTGCTTCTGATTCTTCCACAACAAAAGCATCAGATTGTGTTTCTCTCTTTGCCAACAGACAGACTTGTGGTTTCCCAGAGTTTTGCCTGCTCCGTGTGAGGGAGTGTGTCAACCTTTCAATCGTTTGGTCAACCTACACAAGGTGAGACACTGAAATCTGAAATTTTATCTTTTCCTTCTGAGAAGTATAATTAAGTTTTATAAAGCATCAGAACGGGAGTCACCTTCTCTGAATGTAAGACCAAGCAGATGGTTTATGAATGTATTGAAAGAGGACATAAAAATAGTTGATGTGTGATAAAAAAAAAAAAGATGCAGGAAACAGAGTTAGACGGATGGAAAAGCAAAAGGAACGCTTGTTTATCTCATATATTTTAGCCCTTTTTTTTTTTTTTTAACGACTCGACTTACAGAATGAGGAAATGGTATTTAGTAATTTGGTTTTTCTCTGTGTTTCTGTAACACTTTTGTAAAGCAATTTGTCCCAAATCACAAAAGAGATTTAACTGATTTGCCCACAGTTACTCAGCACTAACTATAGATGAACTGATTTGATTTTTTTAGGGTCATGCCACCAAAGGTCAAGGTCACAAATTCTTGTGAACGTGATGTGATGGCTCCAAAACCTGCATTTAAAAAAAAAAAAAAAAAAAATCCACCGTGAACATGAGATTTTTTTGTCTGCTTTAAGCTGAGTGAGTTTTTTTTTTTTTTTTCTGCTCTAGTTTTTTTTCTATCTGTTTGCAAACCACCGGTTCTCTCCTCCTCGCCTGGACTACACCAACATGCTGCTGTACTTCGCCATTGACCCCTATCCCAGTCAAGGATTCATCAGGGCCCTTAGCGTTGTGGTGGGACACAACCTCGGCCAGATCTCACTCGGTCAATTAGCCAAGGTAGGACCATGAAGAGATAGGTGAAAACAATCCCATAAAAAACTGCTGGTATTTACATTTTATAAGCAGCAAATTGTCTTCTAAGTTACTAATTTGGTTATCAGAGGTGAACATTACTGGTGTGCAGGTGTGCATGCATTATCAAACGCAAGTTGCGCTACACATTGAAACCATTGGAGCTCTTTATTGGCGCACAAACAAGGCACTCAACAATTGTCCTAGGAATCACACATTAGCACAGAAAGGTGGCAAAAAAAAGAACGTAGCAGTTTTTGTCAATTAAAAAACACAAAAAGGGATTTTCAAAGACAACCGAAAAATCATTTGGTTTTTTTTTTTCATTAAAATGCACATAAGAGAAATATTCTGATGTGTCCCAATGATCTGGTGAGTGTCCAAATCAACTCATTTAAAACTAAATAATTCTTATTGTTTGCATGTTTTCACATCTCATATGAACTTGTTTTATTTTGCATCAGTAAAAGCATCAGTCCAGTTCACTGATGACAATGTGGCAACCTGCTTTGGGTTTTTAACTCACATTTTGCTTGGTAGTCTGTAATTATGAAGCCGTCATGTGAGATCCCTAACAGGCTTCTCCTTCTATTATTATATTATCTTATTCTGTCTTCAATCATGCAAAATTCTCCCAACCGATCCACAAATCTGTGGCCCATCTGAAGAGTAGCTTCAGCAACAGACTCCTGCAACCCCGCTGCTCAAAGGAACGGTACAGAAAATCCTTTCTGCCGTCTTCCATCAAACTATTCAACCTTTCTTTTTCAAACTTTTTTACTTTCACTCACAACAGTTTTTTTTTTTTTTTTAAATCACGTTGTATGACTGCAGCACTCAAATTTCCTTTTGGGGATGAATAAAGTATTTCCAATTCAATTTGGCAAGTCTTTGTGATGTGTGTCCATAGTTTTTATGTTTTCAAAGATGGTTCCTCGTCATCACACAGATCACAATCATTCAATAATATTAGTTCAGGTGCATGCGTTTTGTTTGACACCTTATTCTTGTTTTGTAAGTTATTCTTTGATGTATCCCTTGTTTAACCACCCTTTGAAGCAGGTTGTAACTCAAGTTAAATCTCCAGGTGTTCCTCTGAGCAACGGATCAATAAATGTGCACCCCTGATTAATCATGCTTTTGAGGTTGATTTTTTTTTCTTCGTATCTTCAAGTCTATGCCCAGTATGGAAGATGCCAGCGAGCGATTGTCGTTAGATATTTTCGATGAAGCAGATGACTGTACTTCCACGTCCAGTTTTCCCAAAGAGCCTGTAATCTCTCTTCCTGCTCTCCTTTCCGTCATCTGTCACAAAGCCCCCAGGACCCATACCAGCTCCCTGTCACAGGGCAGCCTGAGCCCAGACGAACACATGCAGGTGAAAAAACACACACTTTAAAATGAAGGAATGAGGGTGTGTGAGCTGTGTGCTGATGGTTCCTCACTCTCCATGTGCAGAAACTGGTCCACATGTACAGCGACCTGGGATACATGCCGGATGAGTGTGCCTCCCTCGCCACTCTGATGACACACTCCTATTTCCAGTTGCTATTGGAAACAATCACAAGCTACGAGCTTATTGTAAGTCTTGGTTTTATTGCTTTGCTAGAGATAATGTCAAACACACAAATATACACTCACGGATGCACAAACACAGTCTTACACACAAAAGCTTACACGTGTGTGTATTTTTTTTTTTTTGTTTCAGGACATTCACAGAATTCTGATGTCCGATGAGGAACACGATGAAGAAGCGGACAGTTTACCAGAACTATAAAGGATGAAAACAGGGTCCCCGGGTGATGTTACAACTTTTCAACACATTTCAAAACCTCACAATTTTAGAAAGATTTAAATCAAAATTCTTGAGGAAATAAGTTTATTTTACAGGAAAAATTAAAGAATGTATTTGGAACAACAAAATAACGCTCATAAATATCTTTTACTTTACTAACGACCAGCCCAACATAAACGACCGGGACAACATGCTCTGATGCAGCTCATTCTGATTGTTTAAAGTGTAAAAGATTATTTAACTTTGAAGTTTTAACATTTTTTTTTTAGCACTAGATCAATAAAAAAAAAATTCATTAATAAAAAGTGTGCCAACTTGATTTTTTGTCTGTCTGTCTGTATTGGCAAATGTTTTTGCTGCCCACAGTTATAAAGTACCAACTATAGATGAACCTATTAGGTGTTTCACATTGTGTGACAAAAAAAAATCAAAGTCCACATAAGGGTCAAGGTCATAAATTATTATGAAAGAAACATTTTTGAAACATCTAGCAGGGGGAGAAGTTAACCGGAAGTTCACGGGTTCGCATCTCACTGAGTTCACGTCTAGGGTCTTTGGAGAGGACACCTAACGCCCCTTTCTCCCACCATTGGTGCTGTCATAGATAGCAGCCTGCTGCTGTGTAATGCAGCATACGAATTTCCCGGTCAGGGATTAATAAAGTATACAGTGATGGTCAAAAGTTTACATACACTTGTAAAGAACATAATGTCATAGCTGTCTTGAGTTTCCAGTTATTTCAACAACTCTGATTTTTCTCTGATATAGTGATTGGAACAGATCCTTCTTTGTCACAAAAAACATTCATGAAGTTTGATTCTTTTATGACTTTATTATGGGTAAACTGAAAATGTGACGAAATCAGCTGGGTTAAAAATATACATACAGCAACATGAATGAGCAATTTTGGAGACTTAGAAAGTTGTGTCAATGACATGAGCATCATAGCATGACCTTTTAACTTCTTGTGAGTGATTATGAGTGACTACAGCTGGTGACTTCTCTGAGGCCATTTAAAAAGGGCTCATTGGATAAAAACACCCACAAACGCTACAATGGGAAAGTCAAAGGAGCTCAGCACAGATTTGAAAAAGAGAATCATTGACTTGAACAAGTCAGGAAAGTCACTTGGAGCCATTTCAAAGCAGCTGCAGGTTCCAAGAGCAACAGTGCAAACAATTGTTTGTAAGTATAAAGTGCATGGCACTGTTTTGTCACTGCCACGATCAGGAAGAAAACGCAAGCTGTCACTTGCTGCTGAGAGAAAACTGGTCAGGAGGGTGAAGAGTCAACCCAGGAGCACCAAAAAGCAGATCTGCCAAGAATTAGAAGCTGCTGGAACACAGGTGTCAGTGTCCACAGTCAAGCGTGTTTTGCATCGCCATGAACTGAGAGGTTGCCGTGCAAGAAGGAAGCCCTTGCTCCAAAAGCGGCACCTTAAGGCTCGACTAAAGTTTGCTGCTGATCACATGGACAAAGATAAGACCTTCTGGAGGAACGTTCTGTGGTCAGATGAAACAAAAATTGAGCTGTTTGGCCACAATGCCCAGCAATATGTTTGGAGGAGAAAATGTGAGGCCTTTAACCCCAAGAACACCATGCCTACCATCAAGCACGGTGGGCCTGTTTTGCTGCCAATGGAACTGGTGCTTTACAGAGAGTCAATGGGACAATGAAGAAGGAGGATTACCTTCAAATTCTTCAAGAAAACCTAAAGTCATCAGCCCAAAGGTTGGGTCTTGGGCGCAGTTGGGTGTTCCAACAGGACAATGACCCCAAACACACATCAAAAGTGGTAATGGAATGGCTAAATCAGGCTAGAATTAAGGTTTTAGAATGGCCTTCCCAAAGTCCTGACTTAAATCCCATTGGGAACATGTGGATAATGCTGAAGAAACAAGTCCATGTCAGAAAGCCAACAAATTTAACTGAACTGCACCAATTCTGTCAAGAGGAGTGGTCAAAGATTCAACCAGAAACTTGCCAGAAGCTTGTGGATGGCTACCAAAAGCGCCTAATTGAAGTAAAAATGGCCAAAGGACATGTAACCAAATATTAGCATTGCTGTATGTATATTTTTGACCCAGCTGATTTCGTCACATTTTCAGTTTACCCATAATAAAGTCATAAAAGAATCAAACTTCATGAATGTTTTTTGTGACAAAGAAGGATCTGTTCCAATCACTATATCAGAGAAAAATCAGAGTTGTTGAAATAACTGGAAACTCAAGACAGCCATGACATTATGTTCTTTACAAGTGTATGTAAACTTTTGACCACCACTGTGTGTATATAAAACAAAATTTCCTGTGACAGTTATGGTCTCTTAAGGAAGGATGGCTCAGTGAGTAGGGCGACCACCCTGGAACTGGAGGGTTACTGATTCGATCCCCCGGCAGGAGTTCACGCCGAAGTGCCCTGGAGCCAGACCCCGAACCCCCAATTGCTCCTGATGGTGGTTTGCACCTTGCATGGCAGCATCCCCATCAGATATGAATGTAAATGTATGAACAGGTGAATGTGAGCTACGCTGTAAAGCAGTTTGAGTGCCAACACAGGTGGAAAAGCGCTTTCTGAGTAAAGTCTATTTACCATTTAATGAAACCCGGCCAAAAGTTACTCAGTAGCAACTATATATGAAGTAATTGGTTTTTGTGGTCATGTGACCAAAGGTCAAGGTAAAAAAAAAAAAAAAACGTGGATAAGCAGAAGAGAACGAAACAGAATACAAATAACGTCCTCAGTCAAGTTATTCTATTGACTAACGTTGATCGTTCATTATTAATACCGTTTCTGATGTTATGCGGGTGAAGCAATAGTGTTCCACAGGTTTACATTGATTTATTCATTTGGAAAGAATTGTGTTTATCCAGCTTTACTATATTTAATATTTTAATTTTTACTCACTCTATTCATCCCTTTCTGGTGGAAATTTGTGTGCTGTACTGCTACACTGCAGTAGGCTACCACAACAACGCCAATGGTGGGAGAAACGGGGGGTTAGGTGTCTCCTCCAAGGACCCTTGAAGTGCAGTCAGTGGGATGCCCGCGAACTTCCACGGGCAAACGCTCTAACCACTGAGCCACCGTCTCCCCCGAGTTGCAGAAAGTAGAAAGGAAATAAAAATCCAGGTTTGTTTTTATTTTTATTGACACAATCATGCTTTACATACATATAAAAAAGTTAACAGTCAAAGTATCTTCATGCAAAAAAAACTAGTTAAAGTGGTTTTGTGGTGTTAATAAATAACATAAAATATTAACCTTGGCAGTTTTTACTGATGAAGATATTATTTTTTTGCTTTTGTTAGTTTTTAATCTTGCCGCTCCAAACAAAAAAAATTATGATAAAGACAAACATGAAGCAAAAACTGTGCGAAATTTAATTTAGGCTTCGTTAGTTCAATACTTAAACATAAAATCAGGACTAATTCTGCTAAAACATCACCAGGTCATGTTTATCTCATCCTGCTTTTACATAGTTTGTCTAAAAATATTTTTTCTATTCAGATATTGAAATCCTACTTTGATTTTTTTTTTTTTATGATTTATTAAATTTATGTTTGCAGTTTAAACAACTAAATTTTAGCAAAATTCACGTAAAAACATATTAAAACATCTGAAATATAATTTTATTTTATACAGTCTGACTGCTGTTGGCAGAACAGACTTTGTTTTTAAGACATTATTAAAAAAACATAGAAATTAAGAAAAGTGCCACATTTTTTGAGCACACACGGGTCAGAAATAAAGACAAACGCATATAAAGTTGTAAGATAAGGCGTAGAAAAAGTTAAAAAAAAGTCTTCTGGACAGTTTAATTCTTCAACGAGACGTTTCGACTTCCATCCGGAAATCATTTTCAATCTGAATGAAATGGACCGAAACCTGGATCTATTTATACTAACCTGAGTAACCGGTAAAAAAATAGTAAGAAGGGCTCGACCAATGAGCCTGTGTTACTTAAGATGGCCGTGAATGGCTCCTATTGTAGCCACAGACCAGTAAACGAACCCTATTATAAAAATGCTAAAAGCCTAGTGAATAGAAATTACTTGCTAACGAGAGGCGTGAAACTGGGTCACGAGGTGTCATCTTTAGTCCATGGCTTCAAAAGGCTGCTATAGATACCGGGCAAAACATATCTAACTTAGAATCTTCACCTCACTGTCCTCAAAAGTAGAGAGAGAAAGTAGAGAGAAAGGTTGGTTTGAAAGAGGAGTGAAAGAAGCCATCTTTGTGATGAAAGAAAATCCCTCACTGAATCGGAGTGGAGGCGTTAGATACATTTTGCCCGGTATCTATAGCAGCCTTTTGAAGCCATGGACTAAAGATGACACCTCGTGACCCAGTTTCATGCCTCTCGTTAGCAAGTAATTTCTATTCACTAGGCTTTTAGCATTTTTATAATAGGTTTGTTTACTGGTCTGTGGCTACAATAGGAGCCATTCCCGGCCATCTTAAGTAACACAGGCTCATTGGTCGAGCCCTTCTTACTATTTTTTTACCTTTTACTAAGGTTAGTATAAATAGTTCCAGGTTCCAGTCCATTTCATTCAGATTGAAAATGATTTCCAGATGGAAGTCGAAACGTCTCGTTGAAGAATTAAACTGTCCAGAAGACTTTTTTGAAACTTTTTCTACTATGGATCACTCCTGGATGAATGAGGGACTACACGGATTTGTAAGATAAGGTAAAAATACTGTGGTGAATTGGTAATGATTTCTAACACAAGTTTTAATCAAAAAAAGTATTTTGAATTTTTTGTACAGTTTTGTATATAGAAAAAAAAAACCCAAATCCACTAAACTTATTTTTCTGATTTATAAAAAAAAGTAGCCAGACCTTTCTAGAATCGTCCTTAAAGTATAATCTGCTTCTTTTTCTCCTTTCAGTTTTCCCTTCAGGGGGCGCCACAGCAAGTCAGTTTCTTCCATCTAACCCTATCTGCTGCATCTTCTTCGGTCACACCAACTATCTTCATGTCTTCCTTCACTGTATCCATGAACCTCCTCTTTGGTCTTCCTCTAGTCCTCTTTCCTGGTGGTTCCAAACCCAGCATCCTTCTTCTGATGTACTCTCTCTCTCTCCTCTGTACATGTCCAAATCATCTCAGTCTGGCCTCTCTGACTTTAAAACCTCTAACATGTGCTGTTCCTCTGATCCTGTCCATCCTGGTCACTCCCAGAGAGATCCTCAGCATCTTCATCTCTGTTACCTCCGTCTTTTCCTCAGAGACACTGTTTCTAGACCAATCAGCATGGCCGGTCTCACCACGGTTTTGTACACTTTCCCCTTCATTCTAGCTGAAACTCTTCTGTCACACATCACACCTGATACTTTTCTCCACCCGTTCCAGCCTGCCTGCACATGCTTCTTCACCTCTTTTCCACACTCTCCATTGCTCTGGACTGTTGATCCTAGATACTTAAAATCTCCCACCTTCTTTATCTCTTCTCCCTGTACCCTCACTTTTCCATTTGGATCCCTCTCATTCACACACATGTACTCTGTTTTACTCTGACTAATCTTCATTCCTCTTCTTTCTAGTGCAAACCTCCACCTCTCCAGCTTCTCCTCCACCTCTTCCCTCCTCTCACTACAGATCACAATGTCATCTGCAAACATCATTGTCCATGGGGATTCCTGTCTGACCTCGTCTGTCAGCCTGTCCATCACCATAGCAAACTGCAAAGGACTCAGAGTAGATCCTTGGTGCAGTCCCACCACCACACTGAACTCCTCTGTCTCACCTACAGCACACCTCACCACTGTCTTACAGCCCTCATACATGTCCTGAACCACTCTAACATACTTCTCTGTCATACCAGAATTCCTCATACAATACCATAGTTCTTCTCTGGGTACCCTGTCATACGCTTTCTCTAGATCTACGAAGACACAGTGCAGCTCCCTCTGACCTTCCCTGTACTTCTCTATCAGCATCCTCAAGGCAAATACTGTATCTGTAGTGCTGTTTTTTGGCACAAAACCATACTGCTGCTTAATTACACACTTTGAAAAACAGCTAGCTACTCTTATATTTAGACTAAAAAAAAATAGAAATATACACAGATGCGTTCAAATATCGATGTTATTAAATGGGTGGAATTCTCACAGTTGATTGGCCATCGCTGTCCTGGCTGGTGAACCGTGAGGGACTGAAAAGAGGCATGGTCACTGCCGTAGAGGCTGAATCAGAATTTATATGAGTGCTGGTGTCGACCGCAACAGAAGAAGAGGCCGCTGGAAAAAACTGGACATCAACAGCGACTGTGGTGAGCCCCAGGGAGAGGTGATGGGAGAGCAGCAGGGGAGGGTTGCCACGGGAGATGCTCAAAGTGTGATGGATGGGTGCGATACGAGGTTCGGTGCTTTGTAAGGTTAATGATGAGCGTACGGCATCCTCACGTTGGGATGAGCTGGGCGGGATCGGAGAGGAAGGAGGGAAGGGCGATGGAGGAGGGAAAGCGTCTGGGTAAGGGCTCTGGTTGTCTCCTAGGTTACTGGTCCAGTCCTCTGTGCACTGTAGCTGGATGCTGGGATTAGAAACACTGCAGCTTTTCTCATCCTTCACGTTCGGGTCAATCTGGCAAAAACACATATCGGCCCTCAGTTATCAAAGTTGAGCAAAAATTTGTGTAAATATCTGACCGACACAGAAAATAAACCAGAATGTGCGTGGCATTCATGAAGAGGGGTGTGTCTGTCTCTTTAATATGTACACAAGGTGGGATCTTTATAAATGCTGCAACTGAAAAGGAACGTAATTTAACACCCTTATTTTATGACAGGAAGGGACACAAGTTGGTAAATACGTAGGAAGAATTTTTTGAACAATGTCATGTGTTTGGCTGATCACTTTTTTACACATGTTCATTTACTTGGTGGAATTCTTGCAGCTGATTTTGGGCACTGAGACTTTTTGAAGCCAGAAACTGCTCATTATTTGGCACCCAGACAGACTCAACTTGTCCAGTTACTATGATGTAGCGTTATTGATCCAACCAAGTCTTTTGTTTCCTCACACCAATTACCTTCATGTAAAACTACTCATACATTAACATCCAATCCGAAATAAAATGACAAAATATTTCAAACTGACTGTAAATTTTTCAATATATTGTCCTTGAATTAACCCAGACGCACCTTTGTGTCCACTATGGGTTCAGGGTAAGTCTCCACAGTGACCGATTGGCTGTCCAAGAGGACCTCTTGATGCTCTCCAGATGTGGGCTCCATCTCTACAGTAACCAGACTCTGACCAGGAGGTTGAGCTCGGGTGTCGGATGTGTTCGGGCTTTGCTCGATCACGGCCACACACTCATCATCCTCAAATGCTCTGTGGAAGACACAAGCACGGTGCATCATGAGAAAAGAACTACAAAATGTAATCTCTGGTTGGCTCTGTATAGCTTCCCTATAGTCCATTCTAACATATGGACAGCAAGAAGGTAGAATGGGGAGTGGTTTGCAATCCCTTTTTTTGTCAGAAGCAATGTGTGAACAAAACAAAAATTTAGGGTTGGGTTAATCCCGCACACCTGTTTGTGCGACCTGCAGTTGTACGTTCAGCGTGTCGAGCTGGGACTCCGATGTTCCTCTGAGCTGTGAAAGACACAATCATTGTCATGTTTGGAAATTAGATGTGCTATCATTTTAAAAACATGTTAAATTTATGTTACTACTGCTTTTCTCTGCATGAAAACAAGAGGAGAGGACGGCTTTAGCCGACAAAATAAATCAGATCTTCAGAAACACATCTTGATGTGATCTATCACTACCAGCTAACATAAACTCTCTTTAAGGAGAGTTGTTTCTTTTCGAGTTTAAAGTGATTATTTACTAGAATAACATTAACAAGAGCTGCAAGAAGTGGCTACAGCAAGGGAAGTCTGGACTTCCCTCTTAAACAGCTTCAGTCTAAGTGGAATTCAGTACATTACCTGCTCGACTCGTCGGCGCAGGCTGATTCTTCTGGACCATCGAGTAAAAGGTTACGGTGATGAAGATGAAGGCCAGAGACACGCCCACGCCTACCACAATGGGGATGTCATGCTTCTCCAAAACAGGCAGCCATGACGGGGCCTCCTGCATGATTCTGGATGACACGGTACAAGCATCTCAGAACAAGTTCACCATGACTGTACATCTTCTAACATGACCTACTTTGGATCGCTGCTGGTCATTGGTTCCTGGGACGTGTTCCTCTTCAGCCAGTTTGTGGGTTCTGCTTTGCTGGATGGTGTTCCTGTGTGTGTGGTATTTCCTAACATGGGATCCGCCATGGAGGAACCAGGATGAAGCTCCTTGTGAACAGGCGATACGGGACGCTGGTTGACTGAAGAGGGCGGAGGTTCTGTGATGGTCTCAAGGTGAAACTTTGGTATAACGTTTGATGGGAAGGTCTGATGAGAAGGCGTTTGGAACGTTTGAGAGAATGATTGAGAAGGAGTGGAAGTAGTTTTCTTGATGTGAGAAAAAGATCTACTCGTTACCAGTTGCTTCATATAAGTTTTGAAAAGATGTGATTCTGCTGAAGAAACAACTGTGTTAAAGCCTGACTGGGTGACATCGCTTTGAGTCGGGGTGTAGGAATCAATCTTTTGAAATCCAAATGGACCTCCTGCTGGGAGTTTAGATATTGGCTCAAACTTGAATCTTTCTGTGATTGAGTCCATAAACTCTTCTTGACTGACTTGATACTGATATTCCTCCTTTAACTGGACTGATGTGGGGCCGGGGGTTACTGGAAGATTTTTTTGAGAGGTAAAAAGCGGTGGTTTGAGAGAAGGTTTGTGGGTGTAGAGGTCTGCAGACTGGAAGTGAGGATGGGGAGGAGGTGGAAGTATAGGGGGCAGTCGCAGGTTTGGACTGGTTGTTTGTTGATGTTTGAAACTATCGAGGTCACTCGATCTTGTCTTTGCCACGGACTTTTTTAAAAATGGTATAATCGTAGGAGCAACGCTGGAACCTGAAAATGATAAATGACAATTGTTACCACTTCATGTTTCCCCTCTCAGATCACCTCAGACAAAACCAGTTAAAGCCAAACTTTAAAAAGACAGTATCAATGTGCTTCTCCAATCAAAAGCACATACTAGATCCATTGGTTCGCTTTTAAAATGATGTGTACAAAGCAAACTTGTCACCATTACAACAAAACTACAATTCCCTAAGTTGTGAAAGCATTACCTAATTGAGCTTTTTTTTGTGTGTTTCTTTTTTATTTTTGTTGTTTTGGTGACTAAGCAGTCCCAGGGGGAATCGGACCAGGTTCTCCAGGTCGAATGATGGCAACTCTGCCACAAGGCCTACGTCCCCTGGGACCACGTTGAACTTTGTTAAACTAATTTTCAAAGGCAACAAAATCATTTTGCAAATTAGTAATAAACCAAAGCAAAACAAAGCAGCAACAGAGTCACCAGAAACACTGAAAATAACAATTTTCAAACTTTGTTTAGACTATTTGCTTTTTCCTAAAAATATGGACTTAAGTCGTTCAGGCCAATAAGAATAATATGAATCCACCACAAGCTGCCAGTTTGCATCCGCTTGGCTTGTACATTTGAGACCTTGACCCTTCATCTATGGTTGGTACTGTATGAATGTTTGGAAGTTCCATTAAAATCTCATCAGCAGTTTGGGAGATAATGTGTGCATATCACAAAGTCGTCTGCAAACATAGCAGTCCATGGAGATTACTAGCTAACCTCATCTGTCAACCTCTTTATCATCATCATAGCAACAAGAAGGGTCTTAGACCAGATCCTTGATGCACTCCCAGCTACACTCGGAACTCCTCTGTCACACCTGCTGCACACCTCACCACAGTCTGACAGTCCTCCTACATGTCTTGCAAAACCTCAAAACCAACGTAGTTTAGAGATTTTTTTCTCCAAGAACTCACATGTTCTCTCGTGTTGTACTTGAGTATCCTCATTCATGGACTCTCCAAACTGTAGAACTCCTTGTCCTTGGCTTCCATTTGTGCTCTATGAAACATCAGAACCAAATCTCTCTTTTCAAATCACATTAAAACATTGAACAAACACACCGATTGATGTCAGCCATCAACACCAGCACATCGCTACTGCAACGTCACAGCTACAGCAACGTCACAGCTACAGCTTCACATGACAAAAACAACTATATCACACAAACGTTTTCATTACATCAGTCTCCACAGCAGATAAAACCTGGCTTGTCTTCTCTCCTCCATCAGCTGGAAAATCTTCAGTTTAGTACAAAGAACAAAATCAGCAAGAAAACAAAGTCAAAGTTTTTGACCACTTTTAAGCCGTTCAACCATTATTGATCTAAAATAGTTAATAAAAGACGCGTAAATAGTTTTAACTGCTATTTCCAGGTCTTGAAATGTTAGTGTATTTTTTTCCAACTTAGTGATAAACGTAGTATTTCGAGCTGTCGTTACTTGTTACAGTGAGGATTGTGCTCCTCTGATGTCGACCGGCTCTGTTCTCAGCAGTACAGAGGTATTCCCCTGCATCAGAGTACTCCACCATGGAGATATGCAGGAATCCAGAAGCTAATTTACAAAGAAAAAGTATGCAAGTTCACATCTTAAAAAGATGCTGAGATACATCTTAGTAGTCAAGGTGGCAAAGAAACACAAATATAGAAACCTTCTTAATTAAACAAAGTTTTTTTTTTAAAAAAAGGGGGGGATTTCTGAGTTTTTGTTAGTCTCACCATCAACATGTTTGTTTCCAAGGGTGCTGACGGGAGTCTTGGTCCTGGTCCAGCTATAGGTGATGGGTGAAACACCCACGGCTCTGCAGGGCAGAACAACTGAAGATCTGATCCTGCAACTTATCTGGCCTACGTGAGTTATTATTATGGGGCTCACTGGAGGAGAAAAAAGAGAACAGTCAAAATCCATCAAAGAAGTCACACTGATTTAAAAAAACATGCTAAATTTGAGAGAAACAATCCCCTTTCAGACAGAATTTGTTACCAGAGAGGCTAAGATCAGCAGAGATTCGATATTATCAGAAGTTTTCTGCGGTGTCTCTCTACACAAATTGAAAGGGAATGAAATTTTTTTTGACCAATTAGGTTTTGAGCTGATTTTTTCCAAAACTTTTTTTGTGCCAAAGTTACTGTTTTCAGCCCTGCTGATTGGACAGTCACACAGCATGACAGTTAAGCCAGCAGACAGCATCTGTGGTGGGTTATGTGGATAAAAATATAGTTTCATTGCTGTAAAACCTTTTTTTTGTCAGCAAACAACAATGGAAAGAAGAGAACAACTAGATTTGGTGGCTAATTTACTTTCAATGCCTTTTGAGTCACGCTTTTAAAATTTGAACAAAGTAAAGAATTCTGAGTAACATGGAATTTATACTGATTGATGCAGATGAATGCATCTATCATGTGGCCCTTCTACACTGGATCAGGTGTAAATGCACGGGCTGCCACTGGTGAAAGCCTACCAGCAACTCTCAACAGCGCTGTGCCACGGGCCTTCCCCAGTGCGCTCGATGCCTCGCACACGTACATCGCTTCATCGTAGCTCCTGGCCGACTGGATTTGGAGAGTTGCATTCCTCTGGCTAAATGAGATCATTTTCAGTACTCATCAGAAACTTAAAATCTGGTTCATTCAAAGCCTTAAACATCCAGCGTACCCATATGTGACTTTCCCACCGGTGTGCTTGGAGTGGCCTCTCTTCAACCAGCTGATAGAGGGTACGGGATGACCAGACGCTTCACAGTGAAACACAGCTGGAGCACCAAGAGGCACCGTTAACACAGTCGGCTGCAGCTTCACTGAAGGGGGTGCTGAAGAAAAACACCACAATGTAACAATGTAAAGAAACATCCCCAATTTGTCTACTTATCCCCGACTAGTGTGAGAAAATGAACCTGATCTAATCAGAGGCTGTGTGAATAGATGAAGCACCATGAATAGATCAGTGCTTGATGCATCCACATCACCTCTGCTGTGACCTGGCTTTCCTGTTCTGGGACCCTCGTCTCATCTTTGTGTCCCGAGCTACATGGAGCTCATCTTCGTCAAATTAACTAGCTGTAGAACTAGATTAGCTAATATTTAAAAGCATTGCCTGTTCATCTTTGGAAGGGATCTCTCTTTTATGTGAGCTCCAACAAGGTTTGCATCTTTAATTCCTCAGTGACAGTTTTGCCAAACTGATCGTTCTGTGTAGAGTTTGCATGTTCCTCATATGCATGTTAGACCAACTGGTCACTAGAAGTGAATGCATATAATCAATCGTCTGTCACAGTTTGGTGAACTTTCCAGGGTGTTCCCCCCTTCTCATCTGTTAATACCCAGACTACGACACCTTACCCAGAACAGTTAGGGTTGCTCTTGTAGAACTGATGATTCTTTGAAAATGGATGTTTGAAGCGGTGCAGAAGTAGCTGCCGCTGTCCTGCTGCTGGATGCTGTGGATAAGAGGAAAAAAAAAATCACACTAATAATATTGAAACTAAAACATTGAAACATCAAGTAGGAACTCCTTTGACTGCCTCCAATAAAAAATTCCTGGTTGCTGGCTGGTTTCTCTTTCGTCACTACTTTCAGGTCAGACCAGTTTTTTTGTCACTGACAGATCAATGTGCGTCTCTGAGCAAAAACGCTTGCTTAGTTTAAAATCTGAGCAAATGTTTCTTAATGAATTCCCTCATAAAACAGACAAATTACAGCATTCTCTTTCTGAGGTTTGCTGTCTAACCTGGATCAATTTATAAGACAAACCTGTTAAAAAAGAGGTCTCCATTAGGGAACGGCGTTATGTGGGGTGATGCAGCCACAGGCTGGTTGTTTTTGAACCAGGACACATTGGCCTCGGGTCGGCTGTGAGGAGGTCTGCAGACCAATGAAACGTTTCCTCCTTGTTTCACTGTCATGTTTGCAGGCTGCTGCACAAACCACCAGTTCATCTCTGAAAGCACATTAAGTCTGGATAACGTAATGAATACCAGGATAAACATAAAGAACTCTGGTTTAATACATACCAGCAGGAAGCAGGAAGGCCGACTCTGAGCGGATTGTCTCCACGGTGTTTGAGGCTTCGCAATGATACCAACCTTCATCCTCCTCAGATACATTTCTGTGTGAAACAAAGACGCCAAACAAGCAGCAAAATGTGAATCAGAAAGAGTTTTGTTCACTTTTTATCTTTGTTCTCAGTTTGTTTCTCTACCTTCAGCTGCAAACCAGCATATTTTTAATTGTGTTTTACGGTAGATTTAATGCAAATTTGTAAATGGTGACAATACTGTCTTTGTCTGGTTCGTTCACTTGAAAGAATTCTTGTTTTGTTCAGTGTTCCACCTGAATGTGAGCAGCTGGCCATTGTTCTGGACGTTAACAGAGCCGGAGCAGTTCACCAGGAGGCACCCGTCTTTGAACCAGTGCACCATGGGAACAGGGAAGCCGTGGACGGAACATTGCATGGAGATGTTTGTTCCCATGGCGACTGTGATGTTTTCAGGGCCTTGGATGATTTGAAGCTTCCTGAGAACTCCTGCAAGTCAGACTGAAGCTGTAAATGCTGTAAAAGCGACGCTGTCTGTTGCACACATTCATTCATTTAGTTACTTTCATTCAGAAATTCAACCAGGTTTAGTAAAAATTTAAAAATCTGGGGTCACCTTGCACAGTTAGTTTGGCGGGTTTGCTCCTCCTGATGGAGTTCAGTAGGTAGTTGTGTGTCACACACACGTATACACCGTCATCCCCTAATGTTACGTTGGAAAGGTGCAGCGTTCCAGATGTTTTCTTTTGCTGACCACCTCCATACTCTCCCTGGACGAGAAAAACATCTTTTAAACACACAGCGAAATGCATCAGAATCAGTTTCTACGCCAGCAGGACGGCATGTTTCACATGTGTGCGTTGATAGAAATTTTTTGTTGCAATTTCCAAGATTTTTACTGAATTTTTTGGGACAAACTCAGACTTATCAAATATTTTTTTACATATATATCATAACTAATTGGATAAAACCCATGGAAGAAAATTACTATGGAAAGAATGCATCACCAATTTTAAAAAGACAAGAAGCCTGGAGCTTGTTTGTCTGTGTGAGACAAAGAAATCTGATGAATCATCACAGGTGTTTTACGTACTCCCTGCTGTACTTTCGGATGCATGAACATAGAATGTAATGTAACACACTGAGTGAATCTGTCTCTCTGTTATTTTTCTGTTTACCTGAAACTGTTTCCCTCTGGTTACTACCGCTCCATCTTTGAGCCATGTGATGTTTGCAGGAGGTGAACTTTCTCCTGAGACACACTGGAAAAAAACTGTCTGTCCTTCTCTAACCGACTGATCCTCAGGATGGAAGAAAACATCCTCCAAACCTGCAAAGAGGACACAAAACGTTCAAATAGAAAGTTTAGGGTTAAAATAACTATTTATGTGCATAAATAATCCAAGAAAAGATGGAAAAATCTCCCAAAGGAATCAAATTACAGGTGAGACATTTTTCAAATATGTGAAAAAGAAAAAGTTAGATTTCTTTTGGTCAATATTTTCCTTTTCTAAATATTAAGAATAAAAAAATAATGGTGTTTTACTGTCTTGGTCTACCTCCTTTGGAAAACTGAGACCTGTCAGACTCACATGGACTTGTCCCAATAATCATCAACATGGCTTGTTCTAAACATAGAACACAAACAAAAACTAGTAAAAGCTCACAAAGGGCGAGAAGCTAAAAGAAAATGGTAAAGCTTTTTCAGATGACGATGTCCTCTGTTCAGAATGTTTTTAAAGGAATCAGAGTGGTCACAAACAGTGGAAGTTAAAGCAAGATATGGGAGACCAATCATACGGAACAGTTTGCAGGATTGTGAGAAAAACAAGTCAAAACCCTTGTTTGACTGAATGATTCCTGCAGAAAGATCTGGCAGACCCTGTGCTACAGTATCCTTACTATAAATACGCACCTGGTGCACTTTTGAAACAATCTCTGTGAACAGATAATGTTCAAATACAAGTTATTTGATCTAATGAGCAAAGATACATGATTTGAGAAGAGGGCACAGAATTTTATGAGAAGAACCGCTAACCACCAAAGATAGAGGTAAATCAATCATGTACAGCAGCCAGTGGCGATCTTACTTCTGTGGTTTTGTCTAGTTGGAGTCTGTTCTGGAGACAGACTTCAGTCTTAAAAAAAGACATTAGAGGTGTTAAGGAAGAAAACATGCAAATCTGGTGAACTTGGCCTGAAAATTTTGGGGTAAAATGAAGATAGTAGAAAAAGTTTCAAAAAAAATAATCCTCCCGGAAGAAATAAGCAAGAAGGTGAAAGACTTCATACAAACGGCACAGCTATCTCAACACAGGAAGGTTAAGGAACGTCATTTGAAGAAATTCAACATTCTTCTGAGCAGAAAGAACAAGTTTCAAGAATACCAGGTGATGAGAGCTTCTAACACACAGAAAGGGACTGAAATCAGCAAGGACAATTGGATTAGCAATCTTTCAGATCGGATACTCTCACAGGCAGAGAAAGATGTTCTTTCCAAAGGACTTAATTTTGCAGTTACGTCAAAGACATCCCCACCGTAGACTTCATCACAGCCACAGAAGCAGCCATAAAGAAGAACAATTTGTCTAGATCAGAAGCAGCAGAAACAGTGCGAAACCTCCACCGTCCAACATCACACCAGAGGAGAGGAAAGCACTGTCAGCCCTGCAGAAAGATCACAGCATAAACATTCTACCAGCAGACAAAGGCCGGTGCACTGTGATTCTCAACACCACGGATTATGAAGCCAAGATGAACAACCTCCTGGAAGACACTTCCACTTATCAAAAACTCAAGCGGGACCCTTCCAGTGGCTACAAAAAGAAGGTGATTGACTATTTACAGAAGCTGGAAAAGGACGACATGATTGATAAAGCTTTGTACTTCAGACTGTATCCTGGTGATGCCATTCCATGTATCTACGGCTTACCCAAAGTCCACAAACAGGATGTTCCTCTTAGACCCATTGTGTGCAGCACTGACTCTATAACCTACAACGTAGCCAAATACCTGAAAACCATCTTGGCCCCCTTAGTGGGTAACACAGAACACCACGTGGAGAACACACAAGATTTTGTAGAGAAAGTGAAACATCTACATATAGACAAAGATGACATCATTGTTTCTTATGACGTTGTATCACTCTTCACCTGCATCCCTACAAAAGAAGCTGTAACAGCAGTCAGACAAAGTCTACAAGGGGACACCACACTGCAAGAAAGGACCAAACTGACTCCGGAACACATCTGCAACCTGTTGGACATTTGTCTCAACTCCACTTACTTTCAGTTTCGTGGTGGTTTCTACAGACAAATCCACGGCTGTGCGATGGGCTCTCCAGTGTCGCCTATAGTAGCTAATCTTTACATGGAGGAGGTCGAGAAGCAAGCCCTGAGCACATTCCCAGGAAATCCGCCCAGTCACTGGTTCCGCTATGTTGATGACACTTTTGTAAAGATCAACAAGCAAGATCTGGAAGCCTTCACTTCACACATCAACGTTGTGGATCCTAACATCAAGTTTACACGTGAAGACTCCAAGGACAACCGGTTGGCCTTTTTAGACTGCGCTGTGATCATAGGAGAGGATGGGAATTTGCAACTGGAAGTATACAGGAAACCCACGCACACAGACCAATACCTACAGTTTGACTCTAATCATCCATTGCAACACAAACTGGGTGTCATCAGAACTTTACAACACAGGGCGGAGGAGGTACCCACGAGCACAGAGGCTAAGGAGAAGGAGACACAGCATGTCCAAAAAGCCCTCTTGGTCTGTGGATACCCCAAATGGGCCCTGAATAGGGTGAGAGCGTCCAAGAAACATGAGAAGAGGGAAACAGAAACTGAGAAGAGAAAAAATGGAGTCTCTATTCCCTACGTGTCAGGACTGTCCGAGAAGTTACAGAGAATCTTCAGACAACATGACATCCCGGTTTTCTTTAAACCGGTCAACACATTACGTCAGAAACTAGTAGTACATCCAAAAGACAAGATGCCTACAGAAAAACAGAGCAATGTAGTTTATTCGATCCGGTGCAGTGAAGGGAGCTGCAAAGAACACTACATTGGAGAAACGAAGCAACCACTCCACAAAAGACTTTACCAACACAGAAGAGAAGCCTCTAGTGGTCCACAGTCTGCCGTACATCTGCATCTTGAATCCACCAAACACACTTTTGAGGACAGCGAGGTGAAGATTTCTAAGTAGAGAGAAAGGTTGGTTTGAAAGAGGGGTGAAAGAAGCCATCTTTGTGATGAAAGAGAATCCCTCATTGAATCGGAGTGGAGGCGTTAGATACATTTTGCCCGGTATCTATAGCAGCCTTTTGAAGCCATGGACTAAAGATGACACCTCGTGACTCAGTTTCACGCCTCTCGTTAGCAGGTTTCTCTATTCACTAGGCTTTTAGCATTTTTATAATAGGTTTGTATCTGGTCTGTGGCTACAATAGGAGCCATTCACGGCCATCTTAAGGAACACAGTCTCATTGGTCGAGCCCTTCTTACTATTTTTTACCTGTTACTCAGGTTAGTATAAATGGATCCAGGTTTCAGTCCATTTCATTCAGATTGAAAATGATTTCCGGATGGAAGTCGAAACGTCTCGTTGAAGAATTAAACTGTCCAGAAGACTTTTTTGAAACTTTTTCTACTATGGATCACTCCTGGATGAATGAGGGACTACACGGATTTGTAAAATGAAGATGTTGCCCTGGCTTCACGATGTCCTGACCTCAACATCAATAAAAATTGATGCATAGACCTTTGAGAAGCAGTGTGTGACAGTCAGTGCAAAAATCTCAGCGTACTAAAATGTTTTTGTCAAAAATAACAGGTGAAGATTTCTTGAACAAGAATTGACAGACTTTTAGTTGCTTTGAAAAGCGTTTGCAAGCTGTGAAAAAAGAACTGTACAGTATTTGTAACTGTACAGGGGTTTTTAACTTGTAAGGCGCTTTGTGTTGCATTTAAGCACTTTATAAATAAAGTTTGATTTGATTTGATATTAACTCTGGCAAACTTTTGCAGACGTCACTATTTTCTTTTCTGAAAATTGGAAATGTAAATAATGGAAATCAAATCTGATTTTCTATCCCATAAATTGACGACTTTAAAAGATTTTTCATCTTTCTTTGGCTTCCTTTTACCCATGAAATCTTATTCTTTTTACCTGATGTACCAAAACATTTCCAGTTCCAAATGCATCAACCATTTTCTGCACCAAATTTTGCCTTTAGATGCTCTTCATTATCACAGTGTAACTTTAGTTGCTTCCTTTTTGATGGAAACCGTTTTCATGCTCTTACCCAATAAAGAAGTGACCACCAGTCCAGACAAGACGAACAACCAGAGGCCAGAGGTCATTAGTGGGAGCAAATAGCTGGAGGTAAGAAGGTGCATCCTACTGGAGATCCTCCTGAGACGGACAAAGAACCCAACATGCAGCCTCATCCATCAAGTCAACCTAGAAAAAAAACGTTTTCTTAACATAATCCTTAATGCATCAAGTTTAATTTAACAGAAAAACATCTAATAAAACAGAATAAAGCTCATTATTTATGCAGAGCTCTGATCCATTTTTAATTAGTTTTCTGTAAATATATTCAGCAGATAAATTTAACAACCCTCCGTCCCCGCCTCTCCATCTTCTCACACCCTCCCTGCTCTTTTCTCTTTGCTTCATTCCTATTTAGGATGTGAGTCTGCGGCACCACAGCGAGCTCATCTTTGTCCTCTTTAGTCCCTTGAATGGGCACAGCCACTTTATAGAGCTCACACACTGTGGTCCTCCACTCAATGAAAGTGACATGAAAAGAGGCAGCGCAGCTTTGTACTATGAAGATCAGTTATTGGTCCGTGTGAGGACAGCTCGCCGTCTGATCATATATGCTTTCATGATCCTCACATTTCCATGTACGGCTTAAATCCTTTATCGTTTGCACAGTTTTGTCTTTTTGGTCCAGAAGCTGCACAACCAAAACTAAAGTAGGAGAGATGGTTCACATCTCAAAGCATCCTGCATGCAACATGTGACAGACATAATGGGAGGACAGGTGAAGGTTTAGTTTAATTCCTGCATGAAATATTTGTTTGAGATTACTTTAACTTGTGGGCTCCCTTCGTGACAATGGGTTTGTGGGTAAACGAAACAAAAAAATAACATAAAAATGTTGTAAAAGTAATAATTTCCTGCCATTTTTCTTCATTTTGGCTCCACTCGTCTACAAAAGAAATCATTCAAATCTGTTTTAAGATGAACAATAAATACTTTGTTAGATAATGTATGTATGTATAAGGACTTTATACATGAAAGTGAATTCCACATTTTGAGGAAAAAACATCCAAATGCAAGAACTAGAATTCTGGAGGGCTTTAAAAGTCAATCCAAAGAGCAAAAAATATCAATCTCTGTGTTATGCTGTTCAAAAGCCAGATCCTATTTTTTAAAAGTTTATCTAATCTTATTCTGTCTTTAGTTTGAATATATTTGGTAACTTTTCCAAACAAAGCGTCCCAAAGCATTTTTAAATGCAGCAATAGATTGTTGTTTTATTGCCTTTTTTATGCTTATTGGTCATAAATTACAAACCATTGTGGCAGATTTATAAATAATACAGTACAATATGACAGGAAATGTCAGGAACAGGTTGCTGTTAGATTCTCTGACATGGATGGAGAAGGTGTCCAGAGAAAAGTAGGAGTCCCAGGCCAGAACCCTGAGGTATCCCACAGGCAAGATTAACAAGTGCTGAAAGAATTCGACTTATATTAAAAAGAAACACTGTCTCAAAGTAATTAATCTTATTCCTTATCAATCAGCTCAGATGGGTCACAAAACTGAAATTATTTGTGCAAATATCAGGATTAATGTTAAATAGATTAAAGAAAAATCTGCTTTGAATGAGTCCAGTCCGTCTGGTGGCCTCTCATACACAAACCAAGCTAAGAGCCCGTGGGTTTGCACTTGGGTAGGAACCAAAGCTTTCAAAAGATCGTTTAGAGCATTTAGCATGACATTAGGATGGGTTTAGCCCACACACTCACTTCAACCGTCTGCAGCTAAATTTGGACCAACTGTGTTATTTGGATGAGGAATCATGTCTATTATTGGCAACATGATTGGACATAAACACATCTTCTGAAAAAAGGCATGAATATGTAAAATTAAAGAACATATGCCAACACACACATGCTATACATATTTTTATACAGTTTATCATTTTAAAAACAGAAACATTACCATCTGAACTGCCTTTTTTTTTACAATCAAGCGTTAGAATTTAGATTCTAACGCCTTTAATGTTGTTTTTATTTGTTTTAAAGTATTTATTATGTATTTTTTCATAAATATATATTATCTTTGCAGACACAATTGCTTATTAAATCTTATACAAATATGCAGTCTATAAAATTTCTGAATTCACTATGCAACAAAAGAAGCACCAGCGTTTCCCTGAACAGCTGCAGAAAGTCTAATTTGATCTGAATTATTTCTAAAAAAATTTATCGCACTATGTTTTTTTTATTTCTGTGTCCATAACGAGGTGATTAGTACTCACTCTGTTTTTGTTATCCATCATCAACGGTGCACCCCTCTCCTCACCTGATGCATGTGCTGAGTTGCAGCTGCAATGAGACAAAAAAATAGAAACACTTGAACTCTACGCTTTCCAAGCTCCTCCTTCACACACAGATACAGACACACACACAGACACCATACCTTCCTATCTCTGCAGTGATAACCTGCTATGGTCATTTTGGATCTTGTTCTGCTTTCGTTGTTTCCCTTCATGGGTCACCGCAGCAAGTCAGCTTCTTCCATTTAATCCTGTCTCCTGCATCCTTTTGGGTTCATGTCCTCCTTCACTTTATCCATGAACCACCTCTTTGGTCTTCCTCTAGACTTCTTTCCTGGTGGTTCCAAATCCAGCATCCTTCTTCCTATGTACTCTCTCTCTCTCCTCTGCACATGTCCAAACCATCTCAGTCTGTCCTCTCTGACTTTGTCTCCAAAACTTCTAACATGTGCAGTTCCCCTGATATACTCGTTTCTATTTTTTATTTTATTTATTTATTTATTTCGGTCACAGTGCAACCTCATATCAATGAAATAAAGAAAACAACCATATTCCAGCAAAGGACCGAAAAGGTAACGGCTGAAGCAAACGCTTATTACGCCGACCCTTTTTTTTTTTTTTTATGTCATAATAAAAGCAAAAAGACATAAGTAAATACTAAGTCATCATAATTGTTATAACACATAACATAATAATATCATAATACATCATAACATAATCATAACACATCATAACATATAACATAATCATAACACATATTCGTAACACATAACATAATCATAACACATCATAATTGTTTACTTTTTATAGAAGCTTGAATTTAACCATCAAGACTTGCATATTTTTTAAGTATTAATAACTTAAATTTCTTTTTTAAACATAAAAGATTTAAACACAATTTAAGTTCATCATTACAATTATTCCAAAGATCCACACCTTTAATAGAAATACAGAATTTTTTAACATTTGTTCTAAATTTATTTTTAATGAACACATCATTTCCTCTTAGTTCGTATGGACTTTTCCTAATAATAAACATATTTTGTAGAGAGTTTGACATCATGTTTTTTTTTATCTCAAACATAAATTTTAAAGTGTGTAATTCCACTAGATCATAGAACTTTAATGTTTTTAAATTTATAAATAGATTATTGGTAGGTTGATTATAAGATGAGAATGTTATTGCTCGTATTGCTTTTTTTTGTAAAATATAAATTGGTTTTGTGTTAGTTTTGTACGTATTTCCCCAAATCTCGATACAATAAGTTATATATGGAAGTACTAATGTATTATATAACATAAACAAACTTTTTTTATTTAGGACAAATCTGAATTTATAAATGATTGCTATTACTTTAGACAGTTTATTTTTTGTATAATTTATGTGTGATTTCCAGCTTAATTTGTGATCTATAATCATTCCAAGGAACTTACTGTCGTAAGCTCGTTCCAATGGGGTGTTATTAAGCATAATTTGAATTTGTTTAGGTACTTTTAATTTTGTAAATACTATAAATTTCGTTTTTTTCAATATTTAATGATAATTTATTTATGTCAAACCATATTTTTATTTTACTCAATTCTCTTTCAACTGATTGTATCATTTGGTTCAGGTCTTTCCCTGAAAAGTAAAGAGTAGTGTCGTCTGCAAACAGTACATAATTTATTAGTTTGGATGTGTAACACAAATCATTGATGTACAGGATAAAGAGTTTAGGCCCCAGCGTTGAGCCTTGTGGAATTCCACATATGACTTTTAATAAATCAGATTTTTCCTCCTTTATTTGTACATATTGATATCTATTTTCTAAGTAGCTCTGAAGCCATGTATATGCAGCTCCTCGAAAACCAAATCTGTCTAGTTTGCTCAGTAATATATTATGATCTATGGTGTCGAAAGCTTTCTTAAGGTCTATGAAAATACCGATGCCATTTCTATGATCATATTGGATTAAATCCATAAAAACCAAGAATTTACCGACCAAAACCAGTGACCGAGAATGTGATGAAAAGGTTGGGAAAAAACAATTTTGAAAAATTTTACAATTCTACAGAAGCTAAAACTTCTTTCCCATACTGTCGACACCAAGGCATCAATAGATAGATAGATAGATAGATAGATAGATAGATAGATAGATAGATAGATAGATAGATAAATAGATAGATAGATTAAAATTTTATTAATCTCCCGCAGCAACAGAGATCACACAAATTGTACATACAAAATAATAAAATAAGACTCAGTTTCTTCCCGAAACATCTGATTGATTAAATTGCCTGAAAGCTGAAGGGATGGACGACCTCCTAAAGTGCTCAGCCATGCTGCGCAGTGAGAGGAACCTGTTACTTCGGGTTGTCTTCTGGGTCGTGATAACATCATGTAGAGGGTGACGGGGGTTATTCAGGATACCCTGCATCAAAGCCCTCATCCTCCCCTCCAAGACAGCTCCCACAGAGTCCACATTTCATAATTAGAAACAGTATATTTCTAATTAGCTTTAATCACACTTTTATCACTTTATGAGTTTATCTACAATTGATACTGAGTAACTGGTTTTGGAGATATCAGGTTCACAAGAGTTTGTAACCCAAACCTGAATGGCCATCACCTGTTTATCGCATGATTTGGAAAACCTGCTACGTTCATCTATGAAGATCCTTCCCAATGGGGGTGAACCTGTTAAAGCTGTAAAAACTGGATCAATAGTAAAATAAGTGGTGAGCAAATACTTTTGGCAGCGTGCTGTAATTTCTTCGGCTCACTCTGAGAACATTCATAATGGGAGAAAAGTGATTAAAATGATGAGGCTTTTATTTAATCCAAACACTCTTGACAGTGGTAGGAAAACTAGACAAAAAGTTTTATACAGAAAATCATTGTTTTAGATTGTTTATTTTTCTTTTTTGAAAAGTAGTCACATGTACAGAATAATTTAGTTACAACTCGTGTTACTGAAACTTTTGGTTTAAACAAACTTTAAACAAATAAGAATGAGGTGTGCATACGTACTTATGGAAAGCCAGGCTAGTGACATAAAGACGCTTCAGTGAACCCAGGTGTTGTTATTTTTTTATTTTTCTCTTGACCCCCGTAGTTCCAGGGGTGTCTTGGGCCCAGTGGGATTTGAACCAGTTTCTACGGTCGAAAGACGGTATCTCTACCACTAGGCCAACGCCCCCTTGGACTGAAGTGAGGTGTTATTTGACACTAAAATATAACATTTTCAACAATACAAACATCTCATTTTATAATTAAGACATACTTGATTTAATATATACTATAAAATACATCAGGATTCAAAAACTACAAAATAAAATAATTTCTGAGATAAAATGGAAGAAAATGACATTTTTAAAAGCATTTTGAAACTAATACAGAAGTTTAGAAGCTCTGACTTTTTCCATTTAATTTAAGACATGAGTTGAAAAACCAGAAAAATAAGAGATGAGAAGAAAAGGAAGTTGTGAAAAATGGATTTTTTGGGCTGCGCAGAATCACGTAGTTCGGTTAGACACAACGCTTGTTCCAACATCTGATGAGTTTCAGCACTGATGCCTGGAAAGCAAAAACACACGCTGAGGCTACAAGAAAGAACTTTAAAAGCATGTTTTTACTCTCAATGAGGACCAGCTATAGATGAACTGATTAAGTTTTTGGGGTTGTGTGACAAAGGGTTTAGATCATAAAAGTCATGACCGAAAAATTACTTGTGAACTTAATTTCTCTTGTCTATTTTAAATTAAACCACCCACAGTTCCTCTGTACCAACCATAGATGAACTGATTGGGTTCTCAGGGTCATGCAAAGACAGATTAAGATATAAAAAAGCCAGGGTCACAAAATTTAAGAACCTCACACATATGCTATAACACAGTTATCACGTAGATCTCAACCATTTATTACCAATTCAGTTTGGAGGTATTTACTTTGATGCATTAGCCCCGACATTAAAAAATGAAATCTCACCATTTTGCGACCACTCCCTCCAAGCATGAACATACGCAGGGTCGTAGTCGCCTTCAGGAGCTGCACCCAGAGGAAAAATAAAAAAATAAATCAGTTTTCTCCATTAAAATCAACCAAATATCAATCCGATGGCTCTTCTCTTACCTCTGGAGTGTTCCGTCATGAGATGTTTCAGGTCTCTGAGAGCCCGAGTGAGGTTTTCCAGTCGGTGTTGGAGGTGGAAATTCTCTTCTTTCAGGGTGTGAATGGTCTCCTGCAACTCGTAGGCTGAACCACAGAGAGAAACCAAACCGAGCATTACTGAAACTTTAAAAATGAAAAACATTGCTGCAAAAGCTGGAGAAGAAGAGTCAAACATCTGCATCGGGTAATCCCACAAAGTTTAAAGTCAGGTGGAAATGTTGATAGTGACCTGTTTCTGTGCTGGAATTGATCTGGTGATGACTAACTAAATGCCCTCAGCCCCCCCCGGCTTCACTCTGACGGATCAATTGTTCTTTATTTGGTTCTGAGAGACCAAATTAGCCAAATAACACGTTGCTCTTGATCAAATGGCTCATCAAATGGATTTAATGTGCAGGATGAGTTAATAAAAAATCCAATAGACAGAAACTTCTTACTCACAAACACTTTAGTCTGAAACATTCCTGAAAAATAAAAACAGGGGGGAAAAGTTTATTTAAAAAAAACTGACTTCATAAACAAGGATAAATTGTTGCAAAAGCATCAAACAAAATACCTCCACTTGCTCTGTATTAGGTTTAACAGACTTAAATCATCTTCTTCTTTCGGCATTTCCCTTCAGGGGTCACCATAGCAAGTCAGTTTCTTTCATCTAACCCTATCTCCTGCATCCTCCTTGTCACACCAACTATCTTCATGTCTTTCTTCACTGTATCCATGAACCTCCTCTTTGGTCTTCCTCCAGTCCTCTTCCTGGTGGTTCCAAACCCAGCAACCTTCTTCTGATGTACTCTCTCTCTCTCCTCTGCACATGTCCAAACCATCTCAGTCTGGTCTCTCTGACTTTATCTCCAAAATCTCTAACATCTATACAGACATATAACATTATAACACTATAACATTCCTCTGACCAATATAAATAACAGGGATTATTTAAAGTCCCTTCAGGTGAAATAATTCATTCTTTCTAAGCTGCAGAACTGTGATTGTCTCTCTCCCCAATCAAATCCCTTTTTTGAAAACCACAAACCCCAAATGTTTTGTTTAAAAAGTTAATGGTATTCTTGGGATTTTAATAATGAGAATTCTGATAAGTCAATCGACTGTGCGAAACAGACAGGGTTCAAGGTTCCTGTATCTAATAACCAGCTTTAACAAGGTTATGTGGAACGCGTGTGTTTTTTCCTGAACAAAATAACTTTTTTTTTACTTTTTTAGCTGACCATGGCCCATACCCATAACTCATTTTAGATTTTTTTTTTTTTTGCGGCACAGATAAAAGAAATTAGAAAATAAGAGTTGTCATTTTTTCTTTGTACGTAGGGGTTTTTCTCACCACTGATTTCAGGCTAGAGGCAGGGTGCACCCCGAACAGGTCACCAGTTTGTTGCCGGCCACATACACATACTCATTCCTCATTCATAGCGGCCAATCAACCTAACATGTATATTTTTGGACGGTGGGGGGAAACTGGAGAAAACCCACACATACATGGGGAGAACATACAAACTCCACACAGTGTTTGAAGCCTTGCTCCTACTCAGGGACCTTCTTTCTCCTTGGTGTGAGGTAAACCACTGCACATCATAGAGCCCTGCTTTCTTTTGATGGACTCTAAAATACGGTTCTAGGACATTTCAGCCTCGGAGATTTCAGCCACGGACATTTGGGCCAAAAAACTGCAACCTAGGACATTTGAGCCATGTGGGCCACGAATTTAGGACATTTCAGCCACAGACATTTGGGCCAAAAACCTATTTTATGTAGAAAATTGTGATGTTTTATGTAAAACGTTGTGATATTTTGTAAATAGCCAAGGTTGCAGTTTCTTGGCCCAAATGTCTGTGGCTGACATGACCGTTCACCCAGTAGGACAGTTATGTAACCCTTTGTGTTACGTGTGAAGTAGATATATTCTGAGCGTATCTTAATATGTGGTATTCACACCTAACACAAAAGGGCATGAAGAAATTCTGATATTTTAAAAAAATTCTGATATTTTATGTAAAAATTTTATCGTAAATAAACAGTTGCACTACAGAAAATAATTGCTTTTAGTCATTTTTATTCCATGGCTCAAATAAAAAATTCTGATATTTTTAAAAAACTCTGATATTTTTAAAAAATTCTGATATTTTATGTAAAAATTTGATCGTAAATAAACATTTTTATCCCATGGCTCAAATAGCCGAGTCGCCGTGGCTCAAATAGCCTAGGTTGCAGTTTTTTGGCTCAAATGTCCGTGGCTGAAATGACCGTTCACCCTAAAATAAATACAGTGCAATGAAAAAAAAATAAAGACGCCAAAATAAAGACGCCAAACATAACCTGTTTTTGTGACTGTTTTGCAGGGATTTCAGTAGATGAATCAAAATGACCTGCAATGTAAGTGATGTCATTTTTTTTTTATCAACATGATACATGGATGAAACAATAATGTTGATATAATTTGTTGAGATATTGGACTAGAGGAATAAAACATAATTAAAATATTTTTAGAAAAATCTGGTCTGGTTATTCTATTAATCATTTATGTATCACTACTTAAAACTAAACTTACACATTATATTTGAATAGTATTTGAAAAAAATAACAATGTATTTTAATAATTATTATTGTTTACAAAATATTAATACATAAAAATAATACAAATAAAAATCCGGGTATTGTGTTTGACCTGGAAGTAGTTAACCACTTCCTGTCATCATGCCCCGGATGCACTCCTGCTTACAGCTCCCCAAAATGGCGACTCACATGTCGAGATGCAGAAACTGGAATCGAGTTCAAAGGTAAATAAAAGTGTTTTCACTTTGAATTTTAAACTTTGAAGCATTTTAAAAGACAAAGCTTTAAAAGCATGGTCCACAGTTTGACTAGTGACTAGTATCAGATGTTCTCTTGTTTAGTTTCTGACCAGCATGCTAACAGTTAGCATCCAGTCCTGTTAGATCACAACTAAAAACATTTATGTCAAACTTAAAAACGGTTGGGTTATTAAATGTAAACTGTTGTCATTTAGTGTGTTATTAAATATCAGAAAATTAGTCAATATGTTTTTAATGTGTCTATATAAATCTGATTAAAAATCCTAAATAAAATGATGGATTATGTTTTTATTCACATGATAATTTATTTCTTAATGAGATTAAAATCTTATAATTCTCACATTTTATGGTGAGTAGGATTAAAGTTTGTGATTTTTATTACTTATATTAAACCTTTAAAAAGATTCTAGTAAATAAATATAAAGTATATGATCTGTTATTAAGGTTTTTTTTAATTAGTTTTTATTTATTTTATACTGAATGTTAATCATATTTTTATTCGTAAAGCACTTTTCTTAAAGTTCTGGAGTAAAAAAAGCAAGTTTTAAAGCAATAAAAATTGGTCTTTCAAATTATTAAGCAGTTAAAATACAATAAAACCAGCATCAGAAACTAACGGCTTTTTAGACTAAAAAAATAAATAAATAAAAATCTAATTAGGAATGTAAATTAGTAGGAAATCTCTTTCTTTAATTAATCCGATAGCTCACTTTTGGTCAAAAATTTGAAATAAAAAGTAACTCAGACACACAAAAATGGCGTTTTTCTTCTTTATTGTGGATAAAACTTTAATTCCAAAGATTAAAAAAATCTTAACAACAGAATTTATTCAAAAAAGTTTTTCCATTAAAACTATTTTAAGACTAATTAAACAGAAATAAAAACTTCTGACTTCAATAAAGAGATATAACGATGTCATTTTAGCTGGTTTTACATATTTTTACATATTTCACAACAACAAAAGTTTTCAAAAGTTTATTAAATCTCTTTTTTGAAATCAAAAGCTTTTTTAAAAGTATTTTGTCATTAAGTTGTTTAAATTATTCATAAAAAGCCACAGAATAAATTAAAGCTAAAGTCCGTGTAAAAGTTTTCCTCACCTATGATCACCAGTTGTGGGTGGTGACCGAAAGAATGAGATTGCAGATACAAGCGGCCAAAATGAGCTTCCTCCGCAGGGTGGCTGGGCTCTCACTCAGGGATCGGGTGAGGAGCTCTGCCATCCGGGAGGAGCTCGGTGTCGAGCCACTCCTATAGGTCGCGAGAAGCCAGATGGGGTGGTTCGGGCATCTGGTCAGGATGCCTTGCTGGTGAGGTGTTTCGGGCACCTCCCACCGGGAGGTGACCAAGAGGCAGACCCCGGACCTGCTGGAGAGACTATGTCTCACAGCTGGCCGGGGAACGATTCAGGATCCTTTCAGGTGAGCTGGAGGATGCAGCCGGGGTGAGAGAAGCCTGGGCTTCCCGTCTGAGGCTGTTGCCCTTGTGACCCAGCTCCGGATGTGCGGAAGACAACGGAACATTTACTATGTAGAAAGTTTTGTTTTATTTGGTGGAGACACATTTTTATTTATACATGTAAAAGAGAAAAATCATGAGGCCGCTTTTCTAATTTTGTTTCTTCAGTAAAACTGATTTTCTTTTTCACTCGTTTCAGGCAGTTTTTACTCTTTCAGAGTATTATTTAAACTACTTAGATATAATTTATTTGAATTTTTAAATTATTTCAAAACATTATTTTATATATCATTAATATTGCTTTTATGCTGTAGTTTTCCATTTTTACTTTTTTTATACAATATTATTTATCTGTTTGATATAGTTTCATATATTTTATTCATTCTTTTTTTTAGTTATTTTTTCTCGTGTTCTCATCTCTGCAGGTGTCTTTCTTTCTGTTCTAATGTTCCACGTCTTGTTTCTGTTTTAGATTTGGGATCGCCGCCTATAGAAAGTTCAGCAGTAGCGGAGCGTATCCCAATATTTCTCTTTCCACACCGCTGCCCGGCATCCCCAAACCAGTTTTTGCATCTGTGGACGGACAGGAAAAGTATGAGACTAGGATCACCACTTTAGAAAATGGACTTAAAGTTGCTTCTCAAAACAAGTTTGGTCAATTCTGCACCGTTGGAAGTAAGTCACAAGTTAAATGAATTATCTGTTGCAATTTTTTTTTGTCGTTGCCCAGCACTAGATTAACCACTGATGTGAATCTAACCAGATGTTTTCTTTTAGTTTTAGTAAATTCTGGATCCAGACACGAAGCAAAGTATCCGAGTGGAATCGCACACTTCTTAGAGAAACTCGCCTTTTCTGTACGTAAAAATAAATAGAATTAAAAAGTGGAATGGAAACAGATTTGCATAATTAACGGTGTTTCAAACTCTCCAGTCCACAGCACAGTACGGGAGTAAAGATGAGATCCTTCTCACACTGGAGAAACACGGGGGGATCTGCGACTGCCAAACATCCAGGTATCCCGCAGGGCTCATATCTCACCCCTCTTTATTTGCACAAGAAACAGGTTGTCGGATTAATTTCCAATGTTGTACAGGGACACCACCATGTACGCCGTGTCAGCAGAAGTAAAAGGTCTGGACACTGTGGTCAGTCTACTTTCTGATGCCGTGCTTCAGCCTCGCCTGCTGGGTAAGCCCTAAACCCTACATCTATCCTGACTGTTTCTAAAGCTAATCATTACGATTATTTCACACAGATGATGAGATTGAGATGACCAGAATGGCCGTACGTTTTGAATTAGAAGATCTAAACATGAGGCCGGACCCCGAGCCGCTGCTCACAGAGATGATTCACGCTGTGAGTAATTTTTTCTACTTCTTTGAATTTATTTTGATTTTTTTATTTTAAACATAACAAGCAGTCATATCGAGCAACCAAGTCATAAACCTGAATCAACCTAAATCAAGTGAATTAATTAAGACTTAGACAAATGAATGTATTTATATGAAGAAAAAAAAGACTTTCTGTTCTTTCATTTGTGTTTTGGAGACTTTTCTTAACAAGAAAAACTCTTGTTTCTCCTGTGGTTTTCAGGCTGCGTATCGTGGCAACACGGTCGGACTCCCTCGCTTCTGTCCTGCTGACAATGTGGATAAAATAGACAAGAGGGTTCTCCACAATTACCTGCGGAACTACTACTGTCCTGAGCGTATGGTGCTAGCGGGCGTGGGTATCGAGCATGAGCAGCTGGTTGAATGTGCCAGGAAGTACCTGCTGGATGTGAAACCGGTGTGGGGAACAAGTTCAACCGCTAATGTTGATCTATCGGTGGCTCAGTACACTGGTGGCATTATCAAGGTGATCACACGTCTACTGGATCCTCCCTCTGACTGTAACAGCCTCTAAATAGCTAAGTAATTTAATAGGTTTTAGCTTTGAAATTTTTTGTTGAGAATAAAATTCTGTGGAAACAGTAGCATCAGAAAAAAAAAAATGTACAGACTCAGCTGGTCAAGCAGCCTGTTCCTGCTGATTCAGATCAGGCCAAGTTGGAACATCATCCATTACTGTTTATAACAGAGAATCTAAGAAGAGTTTCAGTCCCACTGTTTGTGCTGCAATTTAATATTTTGAAAAGTTTTGTTTACTGTTTTGTCTTGTATTTTTATGCTCGTGCTGCAAAAAAGTATCGTGTTGAATTCCGAGTCTCAAAAAATCCACTTATTGCCTCAAACTAGAAGCACGTGTTTGAGGTCATAGGCTGTATAAAGTCACTGTATGATTTACAATGTGTTTTAAATGTTTTTTTCACCTCCTCGTGTGTGACTGATTAGATGGAGAAGGACATGTCTGACGTGAGCCTCGGTCCGACTCCCATCCCAGAGCTCACACACATCATGATCGGTCTGGAGAGCTGCTCTTTCCTGGTTGGTGTTCACCACGTCTGATGAGGTCTTTTAAAATAAGCAAGTAGAGTTAAAATGATTCTTTTCACAGGAGGACGACTTCATCCCGTTTGCGGTGCTGAACATGATGATGGGAGGAGGGGGTTCCTTTTCTGCAGGCGGACCTGGAAAAGGAATGTTCACTCGCCTTTATTTAAACGTCCTCAACAGGTGAGATGGGAAGGTTCATACATCAAAGCAGACTGTTTCACACCAGCTGAATAAATTCACCTCTCACTAATCATTTTATGCTTAAGTAAGAAATAAGTAGTTGTCAGACGTCAAACATTATGCGTTCGTATGTCCCACATCCCAAACTTTATTGATAATGAATGATTGGTCACCTGGACCTTTGATCTCATGACCCTGCAAACCTAATCTGTTTATCAATAGTTTCATAGTGTCACTTTAGGGCTGAAAATTTTCTCCGGACAGAAGCAGTGGACGCAGGAAGGATCACTATGGTCACCATCAAATCTACATATGTGAACAGCTGCTTGATGACACTCAGATTTCTGAGAAAAAAATCAATTTTTAAAATGTAGAAAATCTGTGATTGTGGATTGATTAAAAACGCAAAACAATATTCCCTAGTTTGCTTTCTGATTGGCCAATCCACAAGTCTGACCATGTTGACATCTTTATGAATCTGCTAGACGGCCCCTTGTGAGGTCCTGCAGAACGGATTGTGAAAGCCTGCAGACAAACTGTTTTCACTTTAAAGTCTGCCCGACAACAAATAATGGTTTTGATTTGATTGGTTAAATGCTTTCTTTTAAAACAGTAGAACCATAAAGCTGAAAAATATCCAATGTTTGTTTGTAGACTGATTCTAAGTCAAGTCACTGACACGTACGTGTGTTTATATTTTCTAAAGGCATCACTGGATGTACAACGCCACCTCTTACCATCACAGCTACGAGGACAGCGGCCTGCTCTGCATCCACGCAAGTGCTGATCCCAGACAGGTACAGATTTACTTAATTGTTAAAGAAATTTGAGGTATTTTTTTTACATCCATTTTATTCAATTTAACTATTGAAACTGGGATGCTACTTCAGTAATACATTTCTGCTTTTTGTATTTGCTTCAACCCGAGCCCTTTCGGTCTTGTTTGTACTTGTTAAAACCAGGGAACTGTCTTTTTTTGTTGAGTTTATTTGACCAAATAAATTCTACTTCTAGTACCTTTTTAGTAGTAAATGTTAGTAATACATGCCGCACATCTGGATTCCTAGGTTCGGGAGATGGTGGAAATAATAACCAGAGAATTCATTCAGATGGCAGGGAGCGCAGGAGAGGTAAACAGAACTACACATTAACTTTTAGTATTTTGAAATAGAAAAAAAAACGTGATTTTCTTCTTGAAATCCCAGATGGAGCTGGAGAGAGCGAAGACTCAGCTGAAATCCATGTTGATGATGAACCTGGAATCCCGACCGGTTATTTTTGAGGACGTTGGTCGGCAGGTCCTCTCCACGGGGAAACGGAAGCTGCCTCATGAGCTGTGTGATTTAATAAGTAAGTCTTCAAACAAATGAAGAGTTTATTCTTGATTATTCATCCGTTTCGTCCTTCAAACCGTTTAATCCATCTCTGGGATGTGGGCGGTGCTCGCAGCCTATCCCGACTAGTTAGCATGCCACGTAAAAATAAACATCAATGTGCATAAGGCTGTGGATTTTGTTCCCCGTTGAGTAGAGGGAGTGAAAGAAACAGTCTGATGTATCAGGCTAAGTAAAAGGTGCTATGTGATTGGCCGTCAGGCACGCCGCTTTTTACACTTCCAAAAGACGAGGCAACCAATGAAAAAGTCGCTCAAGTGCAATTTTGCAAGTCTCGGCCCACTGAACGTGGAGCCATTACGGACTCCATAACTCCAAAACAACTGAAAGGATTGTAATGAAACTAATCTCCTATTCAGTATCAACTATAGATGAACTGATTAGGTATTCAGGTTCAATCGAACCTGAAGAAATGGAAAAGCTCACCAGAGGATCACCAGTCTGTCACACAGTCATGTCTGCTCCTGCAATAAAAAATTTTGGTTCATTTGCAGGCAGCGTGACAGCCGGTGACATCAAGAAGGTGACGGCGAAGATGCTGCGCAGTAAACCGGCAGTGGCGGCTTTGGGCGACCTGACGGAGCTGCCTTCCTATGAGCACATCCAGGCGGCGCTGTCCAGTAAAGACGGGCGCTTGCCCCGCATGTATCGCCTGTTTCGATAGACCCTGTAATTACCTCATTGTACAGAAACTGGACCTGATTTTAGACACTGAGGTCTGCACGGCTCCATCGGGGCGGTGAAGGGGGGAGGGAACGTCTCACAGGAAAGAGCGGATTTTAAATCCCCCTCCTCTTTAGTCCTAATCTTCATCTGGTTGGAGGAGCAAGTCACATGTTGCCATAAAAAAGTTTTTAAAAGGGATCTTTTGCCCCCTCGCCCCACTCCCATCCAAAAACATTATGTTAATGTTTCTCTTCAAAGTGTGAATGTGGGATGCCGGTTGTCGTGGAAACCGGAGGTAAATGGATATCGAATAAAAGGAAAAAAATAAAGTTTAGTAATTTATACGAAAACATTTTGTGATTTAAAAGACGAGAAGAAAGAAATAATGAACATTTCTGGGCTTCTGTGATTATTTTACCCCATAACTTGGAAATGATGGGTTTTAATCATTTTCTGTAAATCTTTAGGTTTGAATCTAAAGGATTTTTTTCTTTTGTTTTCTGATGAGGAATAAAAACTCTTCATTTCATCACAAAAAAAAAGACGTCCAAAAAAATTATCAAACGAAAAAGTTTTCCAAAACCTTTCTGTGAACAGCAACGTTCAGTCTTGCCGTCTAAATCCCTTTGACTCAGTTTTTACTTGCTCATATTTTATTCTCCCAAATGCACTCGTCTATTTTCTTACTGTTACAGTTTGTTCTGCAGTGTGAAGAAACGTGTCTGGAAACTGAATAAATGTACTTGAATGAATCACACTTTTTTAATGTTTCACATTGTTACAGAAACAGCTTCTGCAAATATTTATTACTGGATGTTGCATTAAAAAAGTCACGGATTAACACGCTGATAAAAACTCTGCAGGCACTTTGAATTCATTAAAAAAAAGCTCTGCGCTCATTAGGAGGACACACCTGTGCTACATATATCGTAAGGCATTGCGTGGCCGAGTAACAGAAGTAATCTATGTATGTCCTTATCCAATAGTAGTGTTTTTAAAGTTAAATATTAAATCCATTTATTTTCCCTGATGTTTCCGCTTACGTCTATGCTTTTTAAAAAAATCTTTAAAATTTCATTTATAAAAAAGAAAACATAACAGATCCAACAGATAAATAATGATAATATTTTCTTTTTAGTGCACCATGAATAAGGCAATTTGAACATGATCATTATTAAAAAGGAGTGATGATATCGGGCTTCTGAAATGAACACATAGCAAACAAATAATTTGTAAGGTTAAAAGACTATAAGCCATCGTGGCGCCCCCACTTCCTGGTTTAAAACACAGACTTATCCTCCTCTTGGTCTTCAGGTCTAGGTGATCTGTACCCGTTCTGCTTGTAAGACAAGTGTGGGTTCTTTCTGGCTGTGGCACAGTTTTGGTGCAGCCTGTTCAAGTCTCAGGAGATGGTGCAGATGGTGCTGCTGTTCGGACTGCTCATGGCTCTCTTCTTCAGCTCTCTGGCCGTCATCCTCCGTCTGATACCCTCCAAATACAAGCTGCGGTCAAACAGGCCGCCGCACAAAGGAATGCTGCCGGAAACACAACCAGAAGTAAACATAAACCAAATGATACCTTTTCAGACGAAGAGATCAGTTTATTATGTGGTGTTATAGCCACTGATTCAAATCAGAACAGTGGCCTCACAGCAAGAAGGTCAGGGGACGAAGCTTGGGAACACTGGCCTTTTTGTGTGGAGTTTGCATGCTCTCTCCGTGTATGTATGATTTTGATCCGGTTTCCTCCCACCGTCCACAAACGTATATGTTAGATTGAATGGCCGCTTATGAGTGCGTGTGTGGCCCTGCAACAGATGGCTACCCGTTCGGGGTGTACCCTGCCTCTATTAGCTCGAGTAGTTCTCAGTCTTAGTTACACTCACTTGTCTCTTCCCGGCCTGAGTTTGACCTGAAAGACGGCGACGACAGGTCGGTGGTCTGACGTCTTGATGCTGGAGCAGCTGTTGTACTTTAACACTTTAATGTCATTGGCCTGCCTGCTTTTAAACAGAATCCTGTCCTGCAAACACAAACAGAGATCAATGACGTCACTGAGAGAGAAAAAAACTTTCCAAGGATGAACAGACAGAATGGATGTCTTACTGTGTACGACGGCGTTCTTTGTTTAGAGGTGGTGTCGTAAGCATCGCAGCCAATGTCAAATTTATACGTGGGGAAGAATTTTATTGGTGCTTCCTGGAAGCCTTTAAATATCGAACCTGCAGGAGAAAAACAAAAAGACAAATATGTGTTGGTTTGATCTTTTCATGTCTCACAAACCAATGAAGAAATTCTAATTAAACGGCCCACAGTTACTCAGTATCAACTCAACATGAACTGATAAAAGTTTGTGATTCAGAGCAGGCATATTGTTCGATATCTCAGCAGCTTACCGTCTTTCATTTCTTTGGAGAGCTGATCGTGTTCCATCAGACGGCTCATGTCGCCCTCTGCTGTGGACTTCATCAGGTTCTCCACGTCGCGGCGGTTTTTACTCAAACGAAAGTTAAAATCTCCGAACCAGAAGACTTGATCGAATCGTGTGGTGGCATCAGCTAAAATAAATAAAACACAAGAAGAGTCGCATTAACCCTTTACAGGATGTGTGTTCAAATAGAATCTAAACGTCTCATTAAATATCAACTTAATAACTTACAAATAAAGAAAAAAAATAACTCATTAATTCTTTTTTTTCATATACATTTATTTCAGATGAAGTTTGATGAACTCGTTTCATTTTATTAACTTCAGATCTAATAAATGTGGTGTATTTTTGTCCAGATAAAAAATAAATATTGGTTTTTAGGACACTTTAATTGTCCCCACATTATAATTTTTTAGGTTCAAGCAAACCGATTTATTATTTTATCAATAAATAAGATTAAAAATTCCTACGAATTTATACTTACTTTAAAATATGCACCTTTAAAAATTAATCTATAGACAACATAAAGTACTGTGTGATTAAAAACTTAGTTAAACCTAGGTTGAGCTGCGGGGGATTCTGTAAATAATCTCTGATCTGGATGTGTTAATAAAGTCTTACACGGATTGGAGCGGTAGGGGTTTGTGTCTGGAAGGCTTTTAGGAAGAGCTAAAGCTTCGATGATCTTGTTGTAATCCAGAATTCTCTCGTAAACTTTGGCGTCTCCGGCTGGAACGACACACAAGAAGAAAGAAGACGAACACAATGAAATATATTGACTATCTTTTTTCTTAAAGAGTTTGTTTAGAAACTAATCCAATGGGATGGGTTAGTCATGAGAGAGCTTTGATCATTTCTAAGAATTATCAGCATCATCTGGGATTTAAATCTTGTGTGGATTATGGATGCATGTATCGGGCTGATGCGAAGCAACTAACGAGAGCTAATTAATGATACTTATTAGTAACATCGTTTTTGAAATTTGCAGTGAATCAAAAATGATGGCATCTTACGTTGAACCATTAACCCACAGATTTTTGGTGGTAACTACCAAGAGTTCCTGAGCTACAGTTAATCTAGTTTAAATACATGGTTAACGAACAAACCAGGAAAGATATTTACTCACAGGTAAAGTGGGAAGTGATGAAGAGAAAAGAAGTTCCAAAAAACATGAAGGCGATTCCCACAGCTCCTTTTGTTTTGATCTGAGAGATGATCCTGGTTGTGACGGTGGCGTGCTCCACCTCTGTGTGTGGGGAGAAAAAAAAAATCCAGCTTATTGGTAGAAACTTAGACAGACCAGGTATCAGTGATGGAGCCGCATTTGTCGGCGTGTGACACCCAAATCCAATCATATGCAGACCTCTACACAAATTGAACGAATAATGTCTGAGAAGAAAATCTGAAGCTAATACATTTTTAACCAAACTGATGAAGCAACCTTAAAGTGTGTCTGTGTGAAGTGGAGCAGGACAGACCTGAGCAGAACCACATGAGGTCTCTTCTGATGAATAAAGTAAGATATAAAACACCATGTGAAGCTGCATAAAGCATGACATAGTGAGGTCCCAGAGTCTCCTGAAGACACGTCTCCCACTCCCTCCTGAACACAGAAGAACAAGCCTGAGTTTGCTGTGGACACATGAATAACTCTTCAGCCCCAATCTGTCCTACCTGTCTGGACAACCTTCCTGAACCCCGATGACATATAAGTCTTGTGCAAATTCAGAGTCAGTTGGAAGGAGGAGGTCGTTCAAGTTGGTTGGAAAAAACTGTAAAAAGAACAGGAACAGATTTAAGATTTAAAACTGTGACGGGGCTGAAGTGTGAGAACCTGCGAGGTCAAAGCTTCCTCTGACCTTTTCACCCTGCATGTTCCATGTGACAATGTAAACACCCACTCTCCGATCTGGAAAGTAGCGGTCCAGCTCTTCGGCACCCAGGAGAGCGCCACTTCCCAGCACGCTGCCTTCTAGGAAACTCCTGGTTGACGTGAGATTAGAAGAGGGTGAAAAGAGGCATCAAATTTTTCTCTTTGTGTTTTTTTATGCTGTTTTTGCAGCTTTTATTATTTTTTCTACCAATAGCCTGGAATCTTTCAAAATAATTAAAAAATCTTGTAATATATTTTTGTGACGTTACAGAACATATTTTTCTTTTATTTTGAAAATTTAGAAAAAATAAAATGCAAAAAAAACTATTTAGATACTGTTTAGATTTTTTTATAAAATTGATAGAATAATAATCCCATAATTAATAAAAGTGATTCAATAATCAAACAATTTATTGTTAAAATAATTGTCAATTAAAATCATAAAAAATTGCAATTTACTATTATGCAAATTTTGTGCAGTTTTGTTCCAAAGTTTTAAAAGTTAATTTAGAGTTTGGTATGTTTTATTTTATTGGGTGATGGAGTCATTTATAATTCTAAAAGCACTCATTCCAGGTCCATCTTCTACATTATCAGTCTACTGTACCTGTTCCTCACATCCTGGGGTCTGATGGGACTTAGAACGCTGTTGATGGACTTCATGGAGTTAACAGAGGCGTCATCTGAGCCCATGTTCTCCAGAAGCCGGCTATCACTCAGATTCCTGTGGATTCTCTCCCCACACTTCTCTTTGGCCAGCACGGCATAATCCAAACAATCCTTATCAATCCTATTAGCTGCCCTCAAACTGGCTGATGCAAAGTTTTTGTCCAGAGCAGGCAGCGGCCCTACGGGTTGGACCGGAGTTAGACGTAACTTTGTGGGTCTTTCTAGATGGTCTGTAGGGTCACTCTGCTGGCTCGGTGGACGACTTTCATTGTCTGACAGACTCCTTTCCCTTGAGACTGGAGAACCTCTCCTGGCAGAGGAGAGGCGTCTCAGAGCGTGACGGTCAATTTTGATATTCGTCGTGCTGCCGAGAACAAACCCGCTCGGACCTGTTACGACTTCTCTGAGTGAATCTGTAGAGGAGCCAGTTTCAGCTCGGTCACTCAGACTCTCCTGGCTGTTTTTCAACCTCCTGTTTCTTAAAACATCTTCTAAAGAGCTGCTGTTAGTTAATTTATTCAGTTTGGGTAGCAACGGGGGCTGAGGCTGGTACGGCGTCATCTTCTCCACAGGGTTTTTCGGAATAAGAGAGAGTTCACCACTGAGCTCTTTTCTTGATTTGACATCATTTCGGACTTTTTTTACTTTTCTGACGTCATCATTAGAGGCCTTGCCAGTGAGATAGAGAGTACAGTCCTCTCCATCTTCAGTCATCTTCTTCTCATGTCTGACAGCAGCTCTAGTCAGGTGGACCAAGAAATTTCATTTTGAGACGTAAAAGCACCTGCAGATACACAACAAACATTCAGACAGACGGACAAAGATGGTAGAGTATTAAAGATACTAGATCTCTAAAAAGCTGCAGCTTAAGTTTTAACAAGAAGCAAAAAATGTGATTATACTAGTCCTGTGTTTAGGACTCTGTACTGGCTTCCTGACTTTAAAGCTGCTCTGATTGTGTTTAAGTATATGTTAGTGTCTTATGAATCATCTAGAACTCTGAGGACCTCTGAGACGGGCCTCTGCTTGTGTCTAGATTCGGGACTAATCATGGAGAACAAACATCCTGAGACTGTGAGACAGACCGACGCTGGAGCAGTGACTAGACTGAAAACCTTTGAATGAGGAGTAGTCACTCTTTTTAACTTTAATTTTTATTCTATGTTTTGTCATTTTAGTGGATTTTTTTCTGTCTTGTAAAGCACTTTAAATTCCCTTGTGGACGAATTGTGCCTAAGTTTTATACAGTATCTAAAAACATATTAATATTCAAATCAAACTTTATTTATAAAGTGTTTTTGATACATATAATTTAACACAAAGAGTTACACATTTGATACATTTTAAATACCACACATAGAAAGACTATCATCTGAAATAAAATCCAAATAAAAAAATCAAAAGACACTTAAATTTAAAGTAGAACAAAAAAAAAATCAGTTCATCAAAGTTACTAAAACGTTAACAGAATCTAATACCACATTTATATACATAAAATTCTTTCAATTTGATCATAAAAACCGCAGTGTTCTAACTTATTAACTCCAAGTTTCTGTAGAAAACAATAAATAATTGCATCAGACTGAACTGATTTTTAACAATCTATTAAAATCAGGATGAAGAACATCTTTTGACTTCTTTAGATATTTAGAGTAGAATAAGCTAATATTTAAACAATAATCTTTGACACATTGGTTGCTCGTCCCGGGGGAGGATCTCTCTTTCATGTGGATCCCCACGAGATTTCTTATTTTTTCCCCACTGATGGTTTTTTTTTTTTTTTTTTTTAGGAGTTTTTCCTCATCGTGAAGGAGAGTCTAAGGGCATAACTTGTTTAGTTAGCATTTGTTAGTTATTTTTCTTGCTGTGTATTTGTGTTACTATATTCCTCTTTTTTTGTGAAGCCAATTGAGACGGAAATTCTGTGATTTTGGGCTATACAAATAAAATTGAATTAAAATAAAAATTTGTGTGGAGAAATCAGAAAAAAAGTGATACTTTGAGAAAATCCTATTGGTATTGGTTTGAATATTTCTGAATGAACTTATTGATTTATTATTATTATTACATCAGGAATAAATGAATTAATCTTTATTTGTCTTCAAAAGAGTTTAAAATTATTTCCCACATTTGATTAAAAAACACTTTAAAGACAACAAAACTGTACTAAAAAATACACATTAATAAAATTATTATTATTTATGAATATTTCTAATTGATTTCAAGCGGGGTCAATCATTGTTACGGATTATTTTATTTTTATTAGTAACTTAAACATAAATAAAACATTATTTATAGAATCTGTTTGACTTGTTTTAATCATGAAAACCTACATTTAATAAAAAAAAAATGTTTGTTTTTTACCTTCGATTTGATGGTTTTCTTACAGCTTCTGCAGAATTATTACAAACAAATATAAAACTAGACAATTTAACTAAAACATAGTTATTATATCTTCATTTTTAAACACATTTCTCGCGAATATTAATTTAAAAAACTGATTAATTCTCACGTTGATTCTTAGATAATGATGCTAAGCTAACATGCTAACAGAAGCTAAAGCTGCTAATGCTAAAAGATTTTAATCCTAAACGAATAGAAAAAAAGACTTATTTTAACATCACAGAGTTAGTTATTAATTCATCTTAAACTCATCAGTAACTAATGGATTAGATTTAACTATCCACTGACTAGCTGTTTTACTTCCTTAGCAACGCTTAACAACAAAGATTTTGTTGCCAAGAAGAAAATAAATGGTGCAGAGATGAGTCACACCGCTTCTACAGGTGGGAGGGGGAATTACACAAATTCCCTTTTTAATTCATGCTGGAAACAGTTCACAAAAAGTTTATTCTGCTGATTATTTCTCTTTTGATAAAAATAGAAACAATTATATATATATATATATATATATATATATATATATATATATATACAATGAGACAACATGAGAGGTATTAGATGGTTATTTACAGAATAATGTACAGTGAATTATGATAGTGATTATTGTTATTACAGTGAGTGTTGTTGTAAACTGTCCCTAGTGTTGGTCACTTGGGTGTCCAAGGTGGGATGATTTCTTTCACAGCTCTTGGGAAAAAACTGTCTCTAAGCTTTGGAGTGGTTGTCTTGATAGTCCTATACCGCTTCCCTGGTGGGGGAGTTAAAAACACTCATTTTCCTGGGTGAGGTCCGTTGCTATGTGTCTGGCCTTCTGCTAAACTTTGGAGGTGTAGACCAAGTCCAGATCTGGAAGACTGCAGCCTTACAATCCCCTGTATAGTCCTCACCACCCGAGCCAAGTTGTTTTTGTCCTGTGTGGTGCAGCTGCCGTACCACACAGTCATGCTGAGAGACAGGACGCTCTCTATAGTAGCTCTGTAAAAGTTCACCAGAAGTTGGGAGGAGATACCAGAGAGCTTCAACCTCCACAGGAAAAGAGAAGTTTTTGGGAGAGGAACTTAAAGCTCTCAACACCCTCCACAGCCTTCCCCTTTAGGCAGAAAGGAGCGTGCTCAGTCCTCCTGCACCTCCTGTGGTCCACTATCATCTCCTTTGTTTTGTTTGTGTTCAAGATGAGGTTGTTCAATGAACCACACTGGGTGAGGCTCTGACCTTCTCTCTCTAAAGGGGCCTCATCATCGTTGGTTATTAGACCCTACATGATGGAGTCATCTGTGAATTCCACCACCTAGTATGACTCAAACACCTGCCACGTCCAGAAGTTTTCTAATGATACAGGCATTGTTGGGTGTGTGTTGGCTGCGGATTTTTCTCATTGAGCAACTGCAACTAATCAATTTCCTTCTGGGGATAAATACAAGACAATCTTATCTTTTATAAAATATGTTACTCATCTCGTCAGAATTAAAAATCCAAGTGTGTGTATTTATGTATTTGTGATTATACTGCACATTTTTTCTGCTTTGTTTTTCCCCAATTCACTATGTGAAGCCCATTGACACCATTCTTTTGTGATTTTAGGCTAAAATAATAGAACTGATATGATTATGCAACTGTGACATAATGAGTCGTCCTGTAGCGAAGCTGCTGGTCAGCAACAAAACATCCCACTGTCCCACCAGCCTGACAACCTCGTACATTTGGTTTGAGTCAGTTTAATTTTAATAGCCACTCACAATTAATTTCCTAAAATTGGTAGCAAGAAAATTTATACCTCATGCCTTGTTTTTTCTGAATTGATAAAATCTAGGAAAAAATATTTCTTTAAATCAACGAATCAGTTCAAGATTTAGAAAAAAAAAATAATAATAATAAAAAATACAGTACTAATGCAATAAAAAACATGCAAAGATTAAGAAAACATTCAAATGTCCTTAATGAATGCAATTAAATAAATATGAACAAAATAAAGTTGATTTACAGCCCACTAAAATTTGTTTTGAAACCAGTTGAAGTTGCAAACAACAATAAAATTATTCATGTTTGCATTGATGCTGCAAACTTTTCTCCCTCATAAAAAATATCTAAATTTATAAATACTGTATCATTTTGCATTCACCTGCAACATCAAAAGTTAGCCGATATTGATCATATTTGCAGTATCAGTGCTGTTTATGTGTGTGTGTGTGTGTGTGTGTGTGTGTGTGTGTGTGTGTGTGTGTATGTGTGGTTGTCAAATTCAAATATGTGTTATCATTTTGCCTCGTGCACATTTTTTAAAAAAAAAATCCCACTAAAGTTTCTGGAAATTTACAGCTGCTGCCTTTACAGTAAAGTACAAAAGCTTTCCGCATGATTTACTGTATGCCAGTAACATCACAAGCAAGACTGTAATGTCAGTAACAAAACAAAAACAGCCTTGTGCCCTTTCGTCACCCCCACATTGTACGAGAAGCAGCCTCTGAAAGGCTATGTAAGCTCTAGGGCCCCTGAAATGTAGACAAGCCTCCATATTCGATGCATTTCTATAACATTGTCGCTGGCTCAGGGGGTTTGAACAAAAGGCTCGTCTGGGGGGTCACGTATAAAAGGAAAGGGTTAAACCAGGTATGGTACAGTTTGGTGCAAGAGCAAAAGCGGGAGCAGCTCCAGCAGCAGAAACTACAGACAAAATGACTTCCACTGGAATGAACATGATGAGCAGAGTAAGTCTGTAGTCCCAAATAATCCATGCAATATATTTCATTTATTCATTCATTTGCTTGTGCACTCTTTGAAATGGTATTGACGTAGAACGATGGAGCTAGTGAGCGAAACATTAGACTTTTAAGAAATTAAACAATTCGGTCAACATTTTCTGACTTACGGACAGCGCCATGTTGAATTTTTGGAGCCAAAAATATGCAGTCATTGGTTGTGTGTGAACAAAGCCAATCTGTTTGCTACGGGACAAATGATCACAAAAATGATAAAAACTATGTTGGATGTCTTATCAGTAAAGAAACAGAATGATTGTTGTGACTAGGATAGGGTCTGAATAGAGGCCTATGGACACTCAAGTGTTTTGGAGCCAAAAGTTTCTTACAATATGGAGTGGGTGTCAAAACTCTGGCTTGGGTTCCAAAACTGGCCTGCAGTTTAATTATAATTGACCTGTAAACCTATACCTAATAACTATTGGATCTGGATCACTGGTATAACAGCCTACAGTGGATGTCGTTCTTATATAATAAATCCCAGAATAGCTCACTGGTGTTTTAGCATTTCAATTGGCAGAATCCATTAATGATCTCTCATTTGTTGACAGTTGTCATGACAACCAAATACAAGCACCATGCAGTTTTGTGTTTTTGCAAAGTCAATTTAAATGTTGACACAGTATCATTATTTTTTACTCGTGACATGTTCAGTTTTAAAGCAAGATTTCCGATGATAGTTTTTTAATTGATGAACAAAACATTTTCTAAAATAATCTATTATTTAATTTAAACTCACTGGTTGTTCGTTAAACACCTTTGATACAATGATTTTGAAATACTTTCATTTCAGACAGAATGTTTTATTCTCTTTTATTGACTTAAACTCTAAAAAAACTTTAAACTAAAAGAAAAGCGTAGCAGTTTTGCAGCAAACTGTTGACCTTTCCATGGTGCGCCCTACCTCTGACCTGCTAAGCAGTCATGGATACATTAAACTGGAAAAAGAAATGCATTCATCATCATCTCTCCTTCAGATCGTCTTCTACGAGGACAGGAACTTCCAGGGTCGTTCCTATGAGTGCATGAGCGACTGCCCAGACATGTCCTCCTACCTGAACAGGTGCCACTCCTGCAGGGTGGAGAGAGGCTGCTTCATGGTGTACGACCGCACCAACTACATGGGCAACCAGTACTTCATGAAGAGGGGCGAGTACGCTGACTACATGAGCATGATGGGAATGAGCGACCACATCAGGTCCTGCCGTATGATCCCCATGGTAAACAGCCATACCACACACTCATACACAGACACACACAGTGTGGGAGATTGTGAGTTTAACTGGATCTGTGTTTTCCCCGCAGTACCGCGGCTCCTACAGGATGAGGATCTACGAGAGGGAGAACTTTGGAGGTCAGATGTACGAGATGATGGATGACTGCAACAACATTATGGATCGTTACCGCATGTCCAACTGCATGTCCTGCAATGTGATGGAGGGCCACTGGCTGATGTACGAGCAGGCCAACTTCAGAGGCAGGATGATGTACATGAGGCCTGGCGAGTACAGGAGCTTCATGAACATGGGCATGAGCAACATGAAGTTCATGAGCATGAGGCGCATCACCGACTCCTACTACTAGACTCTTTGCACTTTAATAAAACTGTCATAAACTAAACTCATGCTGTGTTTAAACCTTCATTCCTCAAATTACTCAGAAATAATGATTACTAGAGTCCTCATTTTCAACCTCTTGGATACAGTACAAAGTTGATTTTGCATAAACCACCCTGATTTACTTTGGCCCAAAATCTTTATATTTGAATGATTAATCTGAAAATTGCCTCTTAAATTACTCAAAACTATATAATCTCTTTATGTGATTAAATTAAGGTTTATTTTCATCTCCCAGTGTTGAAACTAAGTCATGTCAGAGAGCTCTGAACACTTTTATTTAGACAGAAACACACAATAAACACAGGAAATAAGTAAACTAAATGGAGCCACAGGACATTACAAACGCAGAACCTCCCACGACCTAGGATTGTAAATTCTACTGATTCGATCTACATCAACCACAGCATACAACAACAAACATGGCATCCAGACAGAAGCGGTCGAAATTCAGAAATACCACAGAAGAAGATTTCAAGATCATATCAAGTGTCATCTGGCAACATGATTATCTCCATCGCTTGTGATACAGAATAAAAAAACAAAAACAGTTTTAGCCCTAAAACTCATCATCGTCACTAATTTTAGACTCAAGGTTCACTGGTCCAAAAGTCCAAACTGATCGTCGAGGGTCCTTGGAGAAGACACCTAACCCCCCATTTCTCCCACCATTGGCGCCGTTGTGGCAGCCTACTGTGGTGTAGTAGTGCAGCACACAAATTTCCCAGTGAGGAATCAATAGAGTATATGACAAAAAAAAATCCACATGCAAACCAATCCAATCATGACCTGGATGAGCGAAGCATCCTCCAGCAGAGTGTAAAAGAGAAACTCTCACACTAGGTGGCAGTGACACATTGGGAATGGTTGGGAAATGGTGCCAAAATCCACCTACTGTATCTGGACAAAACTTTATGTTTATGTTTTCACTATGAATACATGTTGGAGTTCATCCTAGCCAGTAAACAAGCAAAACACAGTTTAAACCCAGTTTATCACTGGCAATTAACTGCCTACACCTATTCTGATGGGTTCGGACGGAGGGACCAAATGACCTAAAAATGCACGTTTTTGACAGTTAATTTTTTTGTATCATAGAGGTCACACCACACCGGTGATTACTGACATCAAGAAAGATGTCATAATTATTTAAGCACCAGATTTGATCAAGTCTAACTGTTTCCTTACTTGTCAGATTATAGTTTACATTCAGTATGAAGGAACTGCCTGGAGGAAAAGAACCAACACGTGAGGATAAATTTAACCCATCAGACTCCTCGTCATGAGAACAATCTTTTGTTTTCCATCTGTCTTCCTGTTAGTTAGACATCACCCTAAAGTTTAGTCTGAATCGAAGTGGAAATAAAACTGTCATGTCTATTGTCTCTTGTCATAAACTTGAAGATCATCCAATAAACACTGGAATATCTGAGACTGAGACTCTGGTTCCATCAAGGCGGCCCAGCCTGCTTTAGTAATGCAAGAACTAAATATTACTGAGATAGTTTCTGTGTTTCCTTCACTTCTGTTCCCAGGGAAACGTCACATGTTTGGAAGGTCTTTAAAAGTTCATTTTTTCAACATTCGCAAAATCTGCCTTCACAGATTGATCTCATGTCAATGAGATCAATCTGTAGTATTTTGGATAGTAAAAATACTATCCAAAATAGTATTTTTACTATTTAACCTATTTAACCTATGTAACATTTAGGTTAAATAGGTTAACCTAAATGTTAACCTATTTAGGTTAACATGTTTACCATAGGTTACCAAAATACTATCCGTCAATTATCCCAACAAAATATGATCGAGGTTTACGTTTTAATTTTAATTTTTTTTAAATGAGTTTTGTCTGTAAGAATGTACACAATACATAGACTGTGTAGTATAGTCTATACCTGTCATGATCCCCTGCCACCAGAGGGAGCCCTGGACCTTCCCTCATCTCCCTGATAAGAGATATCTGAGGATGATTGGTCTGATAACACACACCTGTGGATCCTGCTGCATATTTAACGGCAATCCCCCAAAATTCTTTGTTGGGTCATTGTCGTCGCCAACGCCTCTAGCCAGGTATTCATGACTTTTTGACTGAAAAAAATGACAAAAACACCCTCACACGTTAAAGAGAACAACTTAGGAAGTCTGATATTCTTGAAATTTGTCCCAACAACTGTCATCAAATATTAATGGCCAACACTAGAATTGCAACAAAAGCTTGTACGATATATAATTTTCTCTGATTTGGTGGGCTTAATCAGAATGTGTCTTAAAACCGAGCCTTGGGGCACTCCTAGTACTACTTTCAACATAAAAACAGGTTTTACACCTAAAACTAATCAAGTTTCCAACAAAAACAAACCACATCTCTCTTCTATAGTTTCCACACCTCTTCAGAACGCGTCAAGGCCCATCTTTCCATCACTTCATCTCACTACTTCCTCTTTTCTCTCTTCCTCCTCCAGAGAACAGACAATCCAGCAGGCGAGTGGGGAATCAATGCTCTGATAGAAGATCCAGCCTAATGAGGATCAGAAACATCTTAATAAAGACCCATAATCCACCACTTAATCCCTCATTACAGAATCATCTGCATTCTGTAGTCCTGCTCCAAACCGCCTCAGTGACGGCACATCCAGGTCCATTGTTCTACTCATTCCCTCCCTCCCACTGGTCTGAGTTATATTTGATCTGCTCTCATTAGACTTTTAGACGAGATGAGCAGAAGAGCTGAAAATAGTGCTTTTGTGTGCACTTCTATGCTATCTCTTGTCTGAAATGGAAAATGAGACATATGCTTAATGAGGAGGAGATGAAGAGGGACTCAGTCCAACTTGCAGATAGGAGGGCATTGTGGAGAAGGTGATGTGACCAATACTTTCCAGGCAAAGTCTTTGTGGGTAATTATGACTTCTCAGCATGTGAAACCTGCTCTCAAGTGGGACAGAAGGATTAAATTTGGATGCAGAGTGGATGAGAAGTTTGGTCAGTGTTGAGTTTGTGCAGCGTCGACACAAAAGTTGGAAAAGTTTTGGCTAAACAGGAGCCTGTGAGATTTTACAGCCACTTTATCCACCCTATCGAGTATGTTTCTACTGTCACAAAAAGATGAAACTGATTAAATAAAAAAGTAAAAAACAAGGTCACATTTCAGGTAAAACTTCAAAATCATTCATCTGTCTAAAAAAAATACAATCTTTGTTAAAACTTTCCAGTAAAAACACAACTTTTGGTTTTGAATGACTCCAAGATATTTGTACTTGTCCACCACCTCAATATCGGTTCATTTATCGGTGTCAAGTGTGAATGAGAGGGATCCAAATGGAAAAGTGAGGTTACAGGGAGAAGAGATAAAGAAGGTGGAAGATTTAAATACTTAGGATCAACAGTCCAGAGCAATGCAGAGTGTGGAAAAGAGGTGAAGAAGCATGTGCAGGCAGTCTGGAACGGGTGGAGGAAACTATCAGGTGTGATGTGTGATAGAAGAGTTTCAGATAAAATGAAAGGGAAAGTGTACAAAACCGTGGTGAGAGCGGCCATGCTGATTGGTCTAGAAACAGTGGCACTGAGGAAAAGACAGGAAGCAGATATGGAGGTAGCAGAGATGAAGATGCTGAGGATCTCTCTGGGAGTGACCAGGATGGACGGGATCAGAGGAACAGCACATAATAATAATAATAAAAATTTTATTTGTAACGCACTTTATATCTCCAGTGGAGATCTCAAAGTGCTACAATGACCAAACGTTTTGGAGATGAAGTCAGAAAGACCAGACTGAGATGGTTTGGACATGTGCAGAGGAGAGAGAGAGAGTACATCGGAAGAGGATGCTGGGTTTGGAACCACCAGGAAAGAGGACTAGAGGAAGACCAAAGAGGAGGTTCATGGATACAGTGAAGGAAGACATGAAGACCGCGGGTGTGACCGAAGAAGATGCAGCAGATAGGGTTAGATGGAAGAAACTGACGAAGATAACTAAACCAAACAGAACCAGAACCTCTATCTCTTTACAGCCTGTTTTTTTTAGGCAGGAAAATTTTCTGTAAAATTCCGTTCAACAGTTTTTTCTCATTTTCTTCTCCCTCTGCGTTTTATTTGTTGATTCAGCTAAAACATGGCTTCTAACACCTCGCTGACCTTTCACACATGCATGTGGTGCACCTGCTGCTCAGAGACTCACAGGAACTTCACAAGGTCACCACACAAACACAACTTGACTGTGATTATTGTCCTAAAATAATCCTGGTCACTTCCTTTCTGACTGTTTGCTTTTAGCTGAACAATTCGGGTCTAAAAATATCAGAAAAGAATCAGATTCAAAGTCGAATTTGAATAAGTTTGCATTTTGATAGATTTGGTTTTTTTTTCAAACATCAGCCAATTAACTGTAAATTGGAAAAAAAAAAATTCTTGCTTTACTGTTCTGGGTGCAGGTTTGTCCCACCCTCCCACCCACAAAAACACACCGATTACTTGAGGTGAGTTTGTATGTTTTTAGTCTCCATGTAAGTATGTGGCACACAAGTGCCTTGTCCAGGGTGTAACCTGCCTCCTTGATTTTCTCACAGCTCCATCAGCTGCTTTCATAAGTATCATCAAATCAAATTTACTCCAACTCTCAAAAATCCTTTGCAAGCAGACGGACAGTCTCCAATTAGGACTAACGAAGCAGGTTAATTCAGAAGCATGTCAAGAGAGGAAGAGGAGGAAGCAGGAAGTCTCCAGAGATGGGGATAATTAGCCCCATGAAGGTATGGAGAGGGGTGCTTCTCATCCAGTGCTACCCCTCCTTCATCGGTCCTTCCTATGCTGAGGTGAGTAGGAGGTGGAAAGGGATAAAACTAAACAAATAAAACTCATTAAAGGTGCTCGTGAGGCTTAAATCCTCTTCTTCGGTGTTTTAACGCAGCAGACATCATTAGCATTGTTATTCTGCCTGGATCAAAGCTCGCTCCATTTTATTATCTCTTCACCTGAGGCACGAATCTGGAAATCTCAGTTCTTCTTTGGCACATTTCCATTATTTTTTTCTTGCTGATTGTTGCTTCTAAAAAGCTCAGAAAATCTTTTTCACAACAAATCTCAATAAAAAGAAATCTAAATGTTTTCTCCGATATTGCACCTTCAGCAATTTTTATCTGAAAGAAATTGAGTTTATTTTTAATGATTTTGAAACAATAAAAGTGTGTTTTATTAAAGAAACTTGCTGAATCTTTATGTAAAGTTGTAACAACACGAGTGAGGCCTGTAGTTTTTTTTTTTGTTTTTTTTTTTTTTTTTCTCCACCAAGATTTACTTGTTCTCCTCCTTCAGTTGTTTTTTGTATTTTAAAAAAAAAAAAAGATTTACAGCATAGAAAATATTCTGTTTTCTTAGACCGAAGCCATCTGTAAGTTTAGCTGCCATGCTGTGACAATCCGGCCTGATACATCAGTGTTTCTTCCACTCCTTGGAAATAATCTGACCTTGCAGATTTGGGGTTTGCTCGGTCTACAGTGGGCAGGATTTTTTTTAAAAACTGCCCAATTGTTCCTTTCTGATCAGGACCAGATGTGATGTATGTAATCAGCGGCGGATTCAGGGAGAGAGCGTGGGGGTGCACACCCACCCTTTTGGTCCACGAAAAAAAAAAAGGAAAGGGGACTAGTTAAGCTATTCTCTTGCAGGGCCAGCAAATGGGTCACCAAAATGCTGGAAAATGGCTCTTATTTTTCAAAATGTTCTGGAGGGGAATCCCCCAGGATCCTGCATACGGGCTTTGTGAATGAGCTCACGTATCGCTCTGTAGAAAATTCTGGATCCGCCCCTGGTAATGCACCCAAACAATCGGTGTAGTCTGGAAAATGGAGTATAAAACCAATGTTTCCAACCACGTCTTTCCACTGAATAAATATTCTAAACACCGTCTTCAAATTCTATGGGGAATCATTGTCAATATGGACCGGACCGTACAGCGTGGTTGATCTCCTTTTTTCAGCTACAGAACTACAAATATGGCGGACGGATATCTGTGTACATTTCATCAGTCACACCTTTGTTCACTGATTGGGCAGGATGTTTTCCGATTGCTGCGATTGTAAGTTAATGCTGACCCTGACCTAGTTATTGAAGTAAAATAAAAATGTGCTAACACACAACGTCATGCCAGCCTGACTGTTAATGTCCAACAACTACGTCTGACCCTGCTGTAACCAGTTAAAAGTCTGATTTGTTGAATTAAAAGTTTCAACATCCAGCAGAATGGATTTTGAAAGCCTTGATGGAAATACCCCGGATTTTAGGCTACCTGGCAACAAACACTGAATTAAAGGTTTGTGGTTAAATGCTTCAATGCTAAAACAGATGTTTGGAATTAGCGTGGTTACTGAAACAACCACAAAACCAATTGACTTTTAGAAAATGTTTTTTAAAATAGTAAAAACCAAAATATGTGTAACACTACTTTATGATTGAGTTGTTTGTCAGACCAGCCCGAGAGGCTGTAATTGTGTTCAAGCTTTGCTACGAATGCCACAGGAGAGACGAGAAGACTTTTGAAAAAATATGTTGAATTACTTTCCATTTCTGTGTCTGTTTCTGTCTGTTTTTTTTTCCCTCAAATGAGATACTTCACATCCCTCCCCCACACCTGTGTCTCTAACATATACAATTATAGACTAAATACACTAGACTTCACAACTTTACTAACAATTCTTTAGTAGGATCTTTTTTCCACTCTACTATATGAAGCCTGTTGTGACAATTGTTTGTTTTATTGGACAACACAAATAAAAAATCAATTAAATTCAGCTAAATATGTGTCTTTTAATAAATTAGAACAGGGGAGGGATCTCAGGTTTCTTATTTTTTCCCCACTGATGGGTTTTTTAGGAGTTTTTCCTCACTGAGAAGGAGAGTCTAAGGGCATAAATGTGCTAGTCTTGTTTAGTTAGCATTTGTTAGTTATTTTTCTTGCTGTGTATCTGTGTTAATACATTCCTCTTTTTCTTGTGAAGCCCATTGAGACGGAAATTCTGTGATTTTGGGCTATATGAATAAAATTGAAATTAAATTGAATAGCGAACATGATTAAAGTGCTTTTGTTTTCATTATAAACCCTGCATCACAGTGCGATCAATAAAACCTTTTTGGATTTGCTCTGTTCAGATTTATCAGGTTTTTCTTTTTTCTCCAGATGGCGTCTCAGCAGTAAACTTGCTTCCTGTCTCTCTGTTCCCAGATAACACCTTCAGTCTGAAGCAGGAATGTGTGTTTTCCTCCTGGTAGAAACAAACACTGCAGTCCAAACATGTTGATGTGACGCCTGATGCCCAGGAAGTGGTGAATGGTGAGTGGATGTGGTGGTAAGGGGACTGCACTGGGACCATTGTGTCCTTTGTCCTCTTCTGCCGACACATTGTGTACTAAGGAAAGATAGCAGGGTCACGTAGTGAGCTGTGTTTTCATCGACACAGACAAACAATTAGAAAAGAAGAGGCTTTGCATGATTTATATTCAATTGTTTGCATTTTTTTGGCACCTGAAAATGTTGTTTGGTGCTCACCGATAAACGATGCACCATCCGATCTATCATTGCTTTGATCAGAATCTGAGTTTATTGTATGAATTTCCTAAAAGACAGAAACAGTAATAGTTAGTCTAGATTTTAGGACTGATCCTCAGTTACTGTTTGTGTTACAAAGAATGATCCTGAAAACCAGTGAATCTATAGTTGGTACTGGGAAACTGTGGGCAGTTTTTTTTTAAATCCTGCCTCTGGTTTGAGAGAATCTTACACTCACTAAAGTGTTACAGACTCACAGAGAGATGGAAATGCTTATAATGGGTCGGAGGCGTCTGACCCAGTCTGCTTAGAGGCATAATGAGCAGACGTTCTGAAATAAACACATTTAAAGATAATTATATTGAAATTAAAGACATTAAAAGACATGAGGTATCACAAAAACTGTTTGTCCCACATTTATCTGTTCCAATTTAGAATAGGGCTTTGAAAATGTGGCAAGAAGGTCCACCGGTTCAGGACCGGGCGGGGTGCACTAGCGAAGTAGAGGCATAGAGCATAAAACCAGTTTTAACATTGTTTAAAAAACTATAAAATATACTAAATATGGCAGTCCTTAAAAATAGAGGTCACATGTTGGGTTTAGCCCACTGGCATCTTTCGTTGTCCAGGGTCCGCTCCCTTGATGTGGCCACTTCCTCGGACCGGGTTCGCTCCCTTGACGGGGCCACTTCCTCGGACCGGGTCCGCTCCCTTGATGGTGCCACTTCCACCGGTGGGAATCCTTTACAGACACACTGTGTCTCCTTGCAGGGGGAGCCCTCGCCGCTTGGCTCTGCCTCTGGCTATCTTCTGTTATCCTCTTCCTGCAGCTGCCTCTTCTATAGCAATAAGGGACTGCACCACTTCTTAGAAGCAGGTGAAGTGGAGAGACGGCGGCTCAGTGGTTAGATCGTTAGCCCGCGGACCGAAAGTTAAACGGAAGTTCACGTGTTTGCATCCCACGGAGGTCACGTCTAGGGTCCTGGGAGAAGACACCTAACCCCCTGTTTCTCCCACCATTGGCACTGTCATAGATGGCAGCCTGCTGCGGTTTAGTGCAGCACACAAATTTCCCGGTGAGCGATGAATAAAGTATATTAAAAAAAGTAAAAAAAATTAATTAAGACAGTTAAAACATGCAGAATAAAACTCTAACCATGCAATAAAATCCTCCACCTGCCACATAAAGAATAATTTCACCGTTTGTTAAAATCAACTTTTTATTTAGTATAAACAGGATAAGATGTGTTTTACACTCTACGTTCATTCTGATGGGGTCACAAAGCGGGCTGAGATAATCATTACCCTCTCTTCATGTATTACTCACCCTTTCAAGAGGAAAATTTTTCACTTGTTGGAAGGAGACGTTGGAACACTTGAGGGAATAATTCTGACCCTGCAGTCTTCCTAAGAGGATTGACCTCAGATCTTTGCCACATTAGCTGAGAGGTTAAACACTTCAGACACCGATAGATGCATTTAGAGTCTTAAGCAAACATCAGACATTCTTGTTTAATCATGTTTCACTGCTTCTGTTTTAAATTGGTAAGTTAAAACCAATCAATCCGGTTCTTCTCCGTATCTGCTGATTTGCCTCGAAAATCCCACTGAAGACCTCTCGGCGTGCAAGTGTTTATTTCTTGTTTTTTAAAGGAGGAATCCCTCCGCTAATAAATCCTCTGCTAAGCTCCATGTCCAGTTTAACCTCAGGCGATAGTGGTGTGACCTAACTGAACTTAGTGACCTGTGACCTCTGTCCTGAACCCATTCAGACCCTTTAGTATGACCTGCAGATCAGCTCCATATGGTGATTGTTAAAAGGAGACCACTTAGTCTGATTTAATTACAGCTCCTCCTTCGTTCATGTACGAGGAGCATTCCAAGCCTTATGAGCACCCAGATGATCAAAGGAGTTATTAACTGGAGTTTTTATGAGAAAGTCTTGTCTTTCTTGTTTCACAGCATTTTTAAAAGGTTTGAAAAGCAGATACACTTTTAAAAAAAAGAAAGTTTGCAGACATTTAAAAGTTTTAAGAGGACAATATTGTGCCTTCAGAAGAACATGGTCAGGTTACCACGTCCTGTAACGCTCCCGAGAGGAAACTAAGCCAAAACGCTGAGCAAGAATAACCTAACATGTGTGAATTTGATGTTTGCTCACATGGCACTGAAAACCTAATCAGTTAATCTATAGTTAGTACTGAGCAACTGTTGGCAATTTAAATCAAATCCTTTGAGTGATTTGGGAGATGTTGTGTTCTCAAGACTTTTTGACTTTGACTTTGGTTGCATGACTCTGAAATCCAATCAGCTCATCTATAATTGCTACTGAGTAAGTGTGGGGGGAGATATGATTGGGAGATATCGTTCAAAACAGTGTTGCAGACGCATGGACGGTGTTAGAGGACAATCTGTGAGCGAGACATGGAAACATAACTTTAAATGACTTTTTTAAAAATCTTTGTAGTTCTAGTAAGAGCCAGAAGGAGGCAGTGATGTTGTTTCTGATTCTGGATTCTTCTTCTCTCCTCACTAAATCCCTTACATAAGTCAAACATCCAAAAGAAACTTCAACAAAAGAGTAAAACTCCAACTCTTTGTCGACATGAGATTCAGACAGGATCTTTGTGTTTGCATTGGAGCCGCTGAGAGGTCCTCTAATCATCCTGCTACAGAAACTACCCACTGCTCCAGCTGGGATCTCAGTCTCACTCTGGTGTGAATTTGGAGGGGGGTCAATGTGATCAGGAACAATGGTTTCAGTAGACCCCACGAGGACGAGCTCTCTGACATCTATATTTACTTCTGAGGAGCTCAGAGATGTTTTCATTGTCATTTGTAGGCCAGGAATGAGATGACATCCTCTTCACAGCATGTAACAGGTGCTGCAGTGAAGGGGGTCCTAGGGGATGAGGAGGGGATTGCTCTCTTTACAGGAGAGGTGGTTTTAGAAACGTAAACAGTAGGAATGTCCTGAAAACTCAAGTAAAAGTCATTTTTCTTCTGAGCACTCTTAGTTTTGTAAAAATTATTATTATTTTTATTTATTTTATTTTTATTATTTTTATTTTATATGTTTGCACACCAGTACCAGAACAAGTTCCTAGTCTCTGATGTTTTTCACTGACATGGCAATAAAAGCATTCTGATTCTGATTTGATTTTAAATATCGACCAATACTGAATCTTGATCCGTCACCTTCTTAACCGTCTATCCCTTAAAGAGTTCCGGGGGTGCAGGAGCTCATCCCAGGCTGAATCATGGCGAGGGGCAGGTTGACCCCAAACAGGTCGCCAGTCTGTTGCGGGGCCACACCCATACACTCACACACTCATTCCTAGGGGTAATTTGGCACCGGCCAATCAACCCAACATGCGTGTTTTTGAAGGGTGGGAGGAAACTGACGTACCCGGAGGAAACCCACACATACACGGGGAGAACATGCAAACTCCACACAGAAAGGCCAGTGTTCCAAGCCTCGTCGAATCTTGATCCATTTTTTAAAAATAAGACAGTAAATTTTATAGTAATCAAACCCAGATGGGTCATATTTCCTATGGAACAATATTTAGCACTTCTCCTTCTTCTTCTTCTCCTTTCGGCATTTCCCTTCAAGGGTCGCCACAGCAAGTCAGTTTCTTCCATCTAACCCTAGCTGCTGTATCCCGTAACCAACCCTATGCACAAAAATAAATGTACACTGATCTTTACATAAGATATTTTTTCCTATTCAAAACAGTTTGTAAATTCTTTTTGGGGGGTGAGAGGGATAAGTAAAGTAAGCCGCAAGCTGCCCTACGACAGACTGGTGACTTTTTCAGGGTGTACCCTACTTCTCACTCGTAACCAGGCCCTGTAAAGCAGACAGGAATAAGTGGTTCAGAAGGTGAATGGATGAACAAGCTCTCACAAGAATGAGATCTGTGTTTTGTCCAGTGATGTCATTCCTAATGTGTCATTGTTTTTTTCTGCACGTAAGCAGATGGTAGTTCCACTGCTCCTCATAGAGCCGATATCATTAAACCCACACATTCACATCCTCATCACAGATGTCACTCTGTGCCACCGTGTACTTTAATCTTTCAAGGAACAAAAAAAAAATCTACAAGATTTTAAGTCATTAAAATTGAAGTGAATTTAATCCATAATCAATTTATTTTAAGATATGGAATTGAATTGAAGATTGCAAAAAAAAAAAAAACAGGTGGGTTTATGAGGGCGTTGGCCTAATGGTAGAATTACTGTGTTTCAACCGGGAGAACCGGGTTCGAATCCCACTGGGCAAAAGCTCTCCCTGGGACTTCGAAAAACAAACAAAAAACCCAATTAAATATATATATATGTAATTTTAATGAGGAAAATAAAAAAGAATCAGACATTCTCGTCTCAGTAAAACATGATCTCCTCACTCTTGAGAGGAATGGTTTTACAGTAAATCGGTCACAGAGGATCTTTGGTCATTTCCTGTTTGCTGGTCCCAATTCCATCATCCTGACGCTTGTTTTCCAGCCATCCAGGAAGCCCCTGCTTAATTTGTTTTGCTTTCATCACATCTTCTGTTTTTCTCTCTGATTCTCACCACAGATTTGGCACACATCTAGTTTATCAGCCAGGACTTTAAACGTATTTATTTACAGATTCCAGGGTCTCGAACACACTGATCTGTTCCACAACGCGGCGTCACACGTCCTCTTCCTGCTGCCATGTCTGATGTCTGACACACAGTCACGTTTAGGAACGTTGGAGATGTGCTACTCCTCACACACTCCTAATCTGCTCACAGGCGCAGATCCACTTCAGATCCTTTCCACGGAGCCGCAGAGCTTCTTTCCTGCTCTAATTCGCTGCTTTGGGAGATAAAGGCCTGGGCTCACAGCTGGCTCATTCTGACAGGCTCCTGGAAAAACTGATCCCACAGCTTCATCCCACTCCTTTTCTTTCTGTCACTTTCTCAGATGAAAATATGAAGCGAAAAAAGGGTGGAATTTCTTTCTCACTTGGTGGAAATGGGTTGTTATGTGTCACTGCTCAAATGTAACTTTTAATCAATTCATTTCCTTTGCACATAATTTAATTGTAACCGATCAGTTAGTGTGTTCATCCATCCATCCATTCGATCACTACTTCCATCCATCCCAGTGTGTTTCAAAACAGCTAGAAGATGGGGTTCTTTGTTTTGGGAGATTTCATCCCTCCAGTTGGGAGGTGGTGATTTGTTTCTTGGTGGAATTCCCTATTAAATGTATCATCACGTTATCAAGGATGTCCACAACACAATATAAAATATTAAATAGAACCAGGCCTCCCGAAAGGTGGGAGGCCTGGTCCTCCCAACCCGGGAGGGTCCCGAGACAGTCTCACCAGCAGGTCCTGGGTCTGCTTCTTTGTCTCCTCCCGGTAGGATTTGCCCAGGAACCTCACCAACAAGGCGTTCGGCAGGCATCCTGACCAGATCCCTGAGCCACCCCATCTGGCTTCTCTCGAAGTCGGAAGAAGCGAGAGAGCTTCTGTTGTAACATTCATAAAACAAAGCAAAAAGTCAATAAAAGGACACTTTCTTCTTCTTCTTTCGGCATTTCCCTTCAAGAGTCGCCACAGCCAGTCAGTTTCTTCCATCTAACCCTATCTCCTGCATCTTCTTCAGTCACACCAACTATCTACATGTCTTCCTTCACTGTATCCATGAACCTCCTCTTTGGTTTTCCTCTTGGCCTCTTTCCTGGTGGTTCCAAACCCAGCATCCTTCTTCTGATGTATTCTCTCTCCTTTGCACATGTCCAAACCATCTCAGTCTGGTCTCTCTGACTTTAAAACCTCTAACATATGCTGTTCCTCTGGTCCTGTCCATCCTGGTCACTCCCAGAGAGATCCTCAGCATCTTCATCTCTGCTACCTCTATCTCTGTTTCCTGTCTTTTTCTCTAGATCAAACAGCATGGCCGCTCTCACCACGGTTTTGTACTCTAAAAAGACACCAAACCAATAATGTGTTAAACAAATCTCAAATTCACAAAACTAACAATCCTGTTTATACTAAGAAAAAATAACACTGAATTAAATACAAAAACTAAAAGTGTTATGGGCAAAGCCATTTGGAGAATGTTTGGGTTTTGTTTTTGTCGTCCTCTTGTGTTTTCCTCTACCTCTGCCACCAAGGCTTCCAACCTTCCCCACCTGTTGGCAGTTAAAGATGATTGCTAGTTGGCTGATTAAACAAAAGGACTGGTGCCGAACTGAGAGAGGACCCCTGCCCTCTATGTGTCGGCCTAACCTTAGACCATACGAGTCGTAGCAAAAAGGATTGACAAGAAGTTTTAAGATATGATGACTTAAAAAGAAGATGTAGCTGCTCTACTCTCATCTCCTCTTGGATTCTGCTCTCTGAATCTCTAAAGAATTGGTCGCCATTCAAGAGGAGTAAACATGTAGGTGAAGAAATTAGAAGCATTACAAGAAGTTTTTGTTCATTTTTGGTTCTGTCATAACAACTTGCTTGAACTTGTCTGTGACTGACTTTGATTTATTTATGACATCAGACTGATCATTCCATTCCGACCAATAAGAAGCGGTGTTGGTTAGTTTGTGTTTCTATGCAGAAAATGACGTTTAGAGGAACCAGGACGAGCGACATGCAGACTGGGGAGGAAGGGAGTGAGAGATGAAGAGAAGGAGGTCGGGCCCCAGACATCACATCTGCCACCACTACTCCCAGGGGGCTTTTAGGGCATGGGAACTTCACTTACCCCCTGATAGGCCCTCCCCTAACCCCTGGCCTGGGACCTTCTCTTCCTGACCACGACCTTGCTTCCCTCTCACTTTTATTTTTACATCTTTATACAGATTTATTCTCCCCTCACCAGCGAACGAGGTGTGGATGCATTTCGCTTCATTGTGAAAAATCACTTTTCTGATGTGTGGAGAAGAACTTTATTTTTTTATGTTTCAACTGAAACCATTTGGATTTTAATAAAATAACAATAGAACAAAAAGAAAAATGTCAAGTCAAAAAGAAAAAAACAGAAAAGATCAAGAGAAAAATGTAAATAAAACAGGAAAAAATAAATAAAGAAAAAAGACAAAAGTGGGAAAAATTAAGATATAAAACAGAAAGAAAAGTGAGGAAATAAATAAAACATAACAATGAGTTTTAAAAAAAAAGTATGAAAGAAGAAAAACAAAGTTTTTTTTTATTTTTTTTTATTATTATTTATCTTGGACAAGGTAGCATGTTCTCAAATCAACATAAACATTATTTTGTACAGCAACTCAATAGAAATAATAAGAAGGTATAACAAGTGCACAAAAAATAACAGTCCAAAGAAAGTCAGTAAAAATGAAAGAAACATAAGAAAAAATAAATAAAATAAGAGGAAAAGTAAGAATGAAGGAAGGAAACAACATAAATAAAAGAAAATCAGATGTGAAGAAAATTCAAAACACACCAGATGGAAAAACAACATCTACCAGTACGAAAAGGACTACAGCTCCCAGTACAAAGGACCGCATCTCCCTGTAAGAAGGAGTACCTGATGGTTGTCTGGAACAATGTGGGATCATCTAAAAGAATCAGTTTCAGCGAGAGAAAGACTGGTTCCATAACTGGACAAATTAGTTCAGTTTTGAGTGGATGAATCGATGGATTCATCAGAAGAAGGATGCTGGGTTTGGAACCACCAGGAAAGAGGACTAGAGGAAGACCAAAGAGGAGGTTCATGGATACAGTGAAGGAAGACATGAAGATAGTTGGTGTGACCAAAGAGGATGCAGCAGATAGGGTTAGATGGATGAAACTGACTTGCTGTGGCGCCCGATGGAGGGACATACCGAAAGAAGAAGACGAACAGATCGGACAAGGGCAAGGATAGGTTGATGCTTAGATGATTAGAATGAAACTGAATTTGTCCTCATTGTTTAAAAAAATTATATTTCTTCTCATACTTTCAACAAAATACCAATTTATTTTTCCTCAAAAAAACCCAAATAAATAAAAGTATTGGATTCTTTAATAATAATCATTTTTGCATTTCATTGTCTTCCGCTCATCCGAGGCCGGGTCGCAGGGGCAACAGCCTCAGACGGGAAGCCCAAGCTTCTCTCACCCCAGCTGCATTGTCCAGCTCACCCAGAGCTGAGTTATTCCCCGGCCATCTGTGAGACATAGTCTTTCCAGCGGGTCTGGGGTCTTCTTCTTGGTCTCCTCTCCATTGGACGTGCCCAAAACACCTCACCAGCGAGGTGCTCAAGAGTTTCTCGGCCTGGAGGAGGAGCAATGATAATAATGGTCAAACATTTCATTTCAAGGCAGCACGGTGGTGCAGTGGGTAGCACAGTGGCCTCACAGCAAGAAGGTCATGGGTTCAAGTCCCTGGTGGGGACTAGGCTTTCAACACTGTCCTTTCTGTGTGGAGTTTGCATGTTCTCCCTGTGTTTGCGTGGGTTTCCTCCGGGTACTCCGGTTTCCTCCCACCCTCCAAAGACATGCAATCTCGGTTGATTGGCCGGTGCAAAATTGCACCTAGGAATGAGTGTGTGTGTGTGTGGATGGTTGTGTGTAGGTAGCCCGCGACAGACTGGTGACCTGTTCGGGGTGTACCCTGCCCTTCGGCTTGAATCAGCCGGGATGGGCTCCAGCACCCCCCGAGAGGGACAGACGGATAAGAAGATGACTGACTGACATTTCATTTCTAATGCGCCTTTCTTGACACTCAACGTCGCCGTACATCACATCTAATAAAATACATTAATAGTTTAAACCAACATTAAATCGATCCAAACACTGACACCGTCCTGCAGGTCTGAGTTCTTTCTGATAGGAACCCGCTCCTCTTGGATTCCTGTAGTTTAGAAACCAGAGGAAACTAAAAGAATACGTCTTTCACGTTTTCTCAGCTCTGCTCAAACTCTGTCCAGCTGTTACAAATGACATGCTGTAAAACATGCTGCACAGCAGCTGGACCTCCACCAGTTACAGCTGTTCCCAATGTTCCCAGTAGCACGGCCGTCTTACCTGTACAGCTGCTAATCTCGCAATTCGTCATGTTTTGAACACTTCATGGGTTCCAGATGTTTAACACTCAGAAATATCCAAGAGTCCAGTGGACAGAGTGAAAAATTCTAATTAGGACTGTCTATGAACAAAATCGTTGGTCAAGAACAACCTGGCATTTAAATGTTTGTGTGGTGTGAGGCCTTTTAGGCCTGCTTGTTTGTTTTTTTTCTCCCCCAAAACTCACAGGTGCTGGATGGCTTCTAACGGGAGGATTGGCTGATTGCTCCCAGCTGCACAGACTTACCGGTGGCTATAAAAGACCTGGTGTCACCCACAGTCTCTGTCAGGTCTTCAACGATTCTAGTGGTAAACTGACAACCTCTAAGCTGAGTCAAATTTTGATATCAGACTAATTTCCTTATTCTCCTCACAGGAACCTTCAGCCCTTCCTCTTGGCCATCCAGCACTGCCTGAAGCCGTTATCTCTCTGCTGTGGATTCCTTTGTTCAACACTTAATAAACTGTTAAACCTGCATTTGGATCCTCCTCATTCCCTCTCCTACACAACAGTTTGAATATTGGATGACCAAAGTATACCAATATGACCTCTACCAGTCTTTGACATTTGGCTATTCATTTTTCATCTGAGTGAGGGACACACTAACGAAGATAAAAAAACAAAACTAACAAAAAGATTCTAAACCTCTTTCTATTTGCTGAGGAAACCAGTAAAGTTCTCCACCTTCTCCGTGTCGTCCTCTTTCCATCACACTACAGCGCATTGTTCCTCGGCCAACAACAGCTGGCGTTTCAGAACCGTATCCCGTTTCTTCTCAGAGCCAAAACAAATGAACATCAAACATGTCACACACACTGGACATGTTCTCCAGTTTCTTAGTGCTGGCATGTGTCGTAGTCCAGAGAAGAAACAGACCATGCTGAACATGCCAGGGTGAGTCTGGAGATCCTCTACAACGTAATGTCTAAATATAATGTAGGATAATTATTACAGCTTATCAGATCTGATAGGTTACATCCAAGTAGAACATGCCTCTGACTTTTGTGAAATCTCCCCAACAACAGAATAGGTTTTAAAACTGTTTACGGCGCCAACTATAGTTGAATTGATTAGGTTTTCAGGGTCAAAGGTTAAAGTCAGAAAAATCAAGACCGTTTTGTGTATAGAGTATTATCTTTAAAAAAAGGAAAAGAAAAATCTCTGTTGGTGAGAGGCAGGGTACACCCTGGACAGGTGACCAGGCCAGACCTTGGTATGGCTTTTCTTTCAAGAGGGTATTGTATTCCGTTCCGTTCCGTTCAGTCATCTTCCGCTTGTTCGGGGTCGGGTCGCGGGGGCAACAGCCTCAAACGGGCAGCCCAGGCCTCTCTCTCCCCGGCTGCATCCTCCAGCTCACCTGGAAGGATCCCAAGTCGTTCCCCGGCCAGCTGTGAGACATAGTCTCTCCAGCGGGTCCGGGGTCTGCCCCTTGGTCTCCTCCCGGTGGGACGTGCCCGAAACACCTAGCTCGCGAGGCGCTCGGGGGGCATCCTGACCAGATGCCCTAACCACCCCATCTGGCTCCTCTCGACCTGGAGGAGGAGCAGCTCGACACTGAGCTCCTCCCGGATGGCAGAGCTCCTCACGCGATCTCTGAGTGAGAGCCCATCCACCCTGCAGAGGAAGCTCATTTCGGCCGCTTGAACCCGCGATCTCATTCTTTCGGTATTTTTGTATTTAATTCTTTTCTAATTTGTAGATAAACATAATACCTTTTGTTAACTCAGAAATGTCATTTTTACCAAAAACACCCTGTAAATACATGTAACTAGTTTCACTTCAAATTTTAACACCAGAATCCCCCTCTTCTCGCTCCTTACTTAGTCCCGCCCTGATGACAAAGTTTCTATTCATTTATGCTTTTATTTTATTGCATTTACATTAAAATGGCACTTCCTGATGACAGGATGGACCAAGCATGAGCAGAGTCCGTGCTCTAAAACAACCCCTTGTTTATGTTAGGAAGTGGTTGGGAGTAAAAGCCATGGTCAAGAAACACTTGGCGTTTGAAAAGTATCCAAGTATCATTTGGAGAACTCGCAAATGACTCACACGTGCATGAATGAAACAGAAAACAGCAGCAGGCGGCTCCACAAGAACTGAGTCGGGAATCCTGGTGTGGTAACCATTTGAGGCATTCATGCTTAGACAGACAGATGATGTGCTGACAGATTTTAAGCTGAGTGTGAGCTCTGCAGACCCGATCAGATCAGATCTGGAGATTTAAAAGAGTTTGGCCACAGTGTCGTTCATACCAAACATTACTGGACATCAAAGACCCACCACCGAAGAAATCTTCCATGAAGATTAAAGGGTTTTTAAAGGCACAATGTTGGTATGACGGGGTTAAAAAAAACCCTGCTTGTAACAGCATTTAAATCATTTCAAGATAAACTGAATGTGGAAAATAGAAGATTTTAACAGTTACTTTTGTAAACGGACAGTTCTAAGAACCCAGACAATCAAGGAACAGACCTCTTCTTCTGGACGGTGGTTTCTGTTCTACATTCCTGACAGATTATTTTACTGTTGGTAGTTTTTTTTATTGGATTTCTTTTTTTTAGTTAGTAATCCAGTAGTCCCTGGGATGGCTTGGGCCCAGTGGGAATCGAACCTGGTTCTCCCAGTTGTACAGGGGAGACTCTACCACTGAGCCAATGCCTCCTAGGATCCGATTTGGACATTTTTACTAATAAAAACTATTGCTACACAGCCCGTAAATCACTCCAACTTCCTGGTTTTGATGACAAGTTAGTGTTTCGGTTGCTTGGAAATCCCAAAAGAAGCCAGAGGGGAAAAAAAGGACAGGTGTGATGCTTGTCCAGAATTGACGGAGTTGCAGGGCGAGAAAATCTTTCATAGTGACTTTGGAATGTGGAAGGTGTGGCAGAAAAAATATTGTCAGAAGAATCTGGAGCTAATTACGTTTGTAAAACTTTTTAATCAGTTCTCTCATGCAACGTTATGCTCTATTCCGTCCCTTGCTGTTTAGTTGTATGCAACCTTGTAAGTTATGGTTGAAAGGATCAATCTCACTAATTGCTATTTCAATTTTCTTTTTATCCAAGCTTTGGGAAGGTACATTTATTTGGTTTTATCTTTGACATTTCCATCACTTTGGCACAAAACTTTGGTTTTTTTTTTTCTCTCCAAACCCAACAGCTGATCAAACAACTGGTCTCAAAATGAACACGACACCTTGCCTGACTTTGGTACTTTTCAGTGGACCTGGAAAATACCAGAAACATAGTTTCAACGTTTTCTAGTTAGTGAAAATTCCCAATGTCGTGGTAAAAGCTGTGGCAGCTTTCAGAAAATTAGGATGCTTAGTTAACTGGTAACGTGTTGCAAATGGATCAAAAGTCATAGATGAGCTGTGTCGATAGTAAATGCTTTACGTCACTGCTAAAAAAATGCCAATTTGCCAATATGAAATGCTGAAAGAACCAATCTTGTGCAAAATAAACTTTGCTTTCCAACTGCTGAAACAGTGCGTGTGCCTTGTTTTTGTCACTAAAGCGGTTTAGCAGTGATTTGGTGTTTCCTGAACAGATTGCATCGGTATTTCTTCAACGCTCCACGTAATGACAAATGAGCAGTTACAACATCGATGACTCGTTAGCTACACTGATAACGTGTTTTTTTTAGTAAGAAAAACAGCTGGTCAGACAGGAGCCTCTTGTCAGGATTCCCTCTTCTGCTGCCAGAGAGAGCACTGGATGTTCCTCATCACCCTAATTAGGGTCACTTGAGATTGATTCCTGATTCCACACATCTGTGAACCCGACCATCTATGTAAGGGCAATCATCCCAGACTTCCATGTTGGGTCATACCATCCCTTCCAGCCAGGTCTCCCTGGTAGTCTGACCATGTTTGAACTCTGTTATTATTTGAACTTTTGAAACCCTGAGTTAACCCTGTGCCCTTTGCTTTACAGACTTCCTGAATTGTGTTCAGTAAACGTTATTTTGATGTCCTGCATTTGGGTCCTCCTCTTTCCACATTATAACACCTCTGAGCCCCTTAAGGAGATTGCTCCCCTCTCCGTCTGCACCTCGGTTTCTGACAAGATGAAATGAGTGATGGAATAAAACCCCGGGGAAATTCAAAGTTTAAGAAATATCTACTGGTATTTTTTAAAAACTCTCATTGGGGTCAAAATAAGTCTGTGAGCAAAATGGGAAGCAGAAATGTACAGAAAACCGAGGGGAGGAAAAAGACCCAAGAATTACTAAAGGGTAAAACTCCTAGAAGCAAGCAGCTTATTCTTGTTTGTCTCTTAATGAGCAGGCGGTTTGGCAGACGTTCGGTCTCTAATCAGCAACTATCGTCATGACCTTCTATCCTCCGCTCAATAAAACCCTCAGTCCGGACCACCAGCCTATCCTCGCCTCACTCCGGCCAGCTCTCAGTAATTAGGAGAAGGATCCAACATAATCGCGATGAAAGGACGAAAACTTGTGTGGGCCTCGTCACCGGCGGCTCGGCTGTGTCTGAGCCAGACGCCACGTTGTTTTTAACAGCGTTTGTCTGTGCACAGTGAGAAGCTTTGTTCCAAAATCTGACCAGATACAGACGGGTTCATCTACACCAGAGGGTCGTCTGCACTGCACAAGTCTGCACAGCTATTCAGTGTGATGCTACAGCAGGATGCCAGGGCAACATTGAAAATGATGGTTTCATACTGATCAAGTTTGTATTGACCTCAAACACGAGTCCAAGTTATTCTATTTTGAATATCTGCTGATGACTAGTTCAGATTCAATACTTCTGTCACACGTTAAAAACCAAGCGTTGCCAGAAGGAAGACACTTTGGTGCTTGATGTATCTACATTGTCCTTGGCTGATTGCTGTCTTTTCCTGTCTTTATGGGCATTTTGCGTCACTATACGGACATTTATTGAGTATAATCACTGATGTATCCAACGATCAGTTTTTAAGTACTTTTTATGCTGTTATTGTGAGCAGTGGGGTTGCAGGAGTCTTGAACGTAACTTCTATAAACAAGGTCTGAGGGAATATTGATCACTAAAGCAGTTTTTAAGCATTCTGAAACTCGTCAAACACTAATTGAGTTTTCTTTTTGGTTGCTATTTTTTTTTTCTTACATTTTTATGTTACAAAAAACGTATTGTCATGTGGAGCGTCCATATGAACAAATATTTCCTTCTTTTAAAAGCAGTAAATTGGGGATCATATTTTGATGCATGTTGTCCTATAAATTACAGTAATTTAGTTGTTAAATTCAATTAAAAAAAAACCTCCTTAATCCCATAAATTATCAGAGGGTGCTGGCTATTGGTCTGCACTGGAATTGCTTCATGAAATATTTTTATAATTATCTTTTTGAGTCCAGGAGAGAGTCTAATCCGGTATTCTGTCGAGATCCGCGGCCTCATTGAGATCTGCGACTGGTCACAGATCGCGATAGATCAAAGTTCCGAAAACTAACCCTAACGGTAACTCCAATAGAAGTATGGCAGGTAGCAGATCTCGATGGTTAGATTATCTGGAAGGGAGGAGGAGCGTTCTGGGCATGCGCAGAGGCACAAAGTCACAGATCTCGATGGTTGCAGTTCTCGTCAGGACACCAGGAGATGGGGTTAGATGGAAGAAACTGACTTGCTGTGGCGCCCCCTCAAGGTAAATGCCGAAAGAAGAAGAAAAAGATCTTTTTGAGTTCACTAATCTATAAAAATAATTTGAGCTATTTTTTTCCTCCATAATAAGCCATGAAGTACTATTTAATCAGTGAAAAGCATCGACTGATCTAAATACGGTATGATGCAAAATAACCCCAAAGTTTTTGTAAATCAGTTTATTGATATTTTGTATTTTGTATTTATTTGGATCTCCATTAGCTGTGTAAAAACAGCTATTCTTCTAGTTTATTGATATTTTGAGGAATAATTAAGCCCGTAAAACTTGTCACTTTCAGTTTAGTAATCTCAAAACAAACACATACAATGAAAGGAGCAGATTTGATCAGGACTTTGTTTGTGTACACGTACACGGCTCACATATCCTGCAAAGATATCTGATGATGTGGATATTTGTGTTGTTTTAACGACTAAACAGTCTACAGTAACCTGAAATATTGCTCTGGATAAACCGTTTTTTCTACATAATTATGCAAAATCTTTTATTTCTGCAACGTTTTACTGTTTAAATAATAAACATGTTGATGCATAGTTAAACCAACTGCTCCATGAGATCCTTATCTGCTGCTTTCTGAAGGTTCTCAGTTTATTATGATCCATTTTCAAACCTGAAACCTTGTTTGTTCTCATCTCTAACCACCTAACACATCATCAGACAGTTTTAACTACAAACAGTGAAATTAAACCAGAAAACGTCCATGTGAATCTAAACAGTAATATTATTACCACACACAGTTTTTTCCCACCTGGCTCTACAGGAATGTTTAAAAATGAAAATCTCAGCGATTATTGTTTTCTGGGAGAGAGAAAGATGTGGGTCGGTTGGGAAATGAGAAGCAAAACCCCTCAGGCTGCTGCAGGGAAAAAGAAACGGCTGCAAAGCAGGATGGTAGGTGTCAGATAAACGCTGTGACAGGAGACTTCATGCAGGCTCCTGAATACTTTCTCACAAAATTTCAGCATTTACAAAACAACGTGAGATCTAGAGGGAACGTTGTACTCAGCAGAGTCAGAGTGGGAAGTAGATGAGAGGCTGGATAAGAGGTTGCAGAACGTACAAATCCCACGGTAAACTATCTCAGAACCTGCAGGTACTTCACATCATACTATGAATCTGGAAAAAAAAGCAGAACCACAAAATTAAGGAAACTATGTACCTCAATTAATTATTATCCTGATTATCTTTTAATTTGAAGTTTCCAAAACTTTAAGGTAAATTATTATGATTTTATGAAGTGCTACAGAATTCTTGTTTTGAATGAGCACATTGTAATATTATTTTCGTTCTGTCGTCTTCCGCTCATCCGGGGTCAGGTCGCGGGGGCAACAGCCTCAGACGGGAAGCCCAGGCTTCTCTCACCCCGGCTACATCCTCTAGCTCACCCGAAAGGATCTCGCGTCGTTCCCCTGCCAGCTGTGAGACATAGTCTCTCCAGCGGGTCCGGGGTCTGCCTCTTAGTCTCCTCTTGATGGGGCATGCTCAAAACACCTCACCAGCGAGGCGCTCGTGGGGCATCCTGACCAAATGCCCGAACCACCCCATCTGGCTTCTCTCAACCTGGAGGAGGAGCGGCTCGCCACCGAGCTTTTCCCAGATGGCGGAGCTTCTCACCTGATCCCTGAGTGATATCTCAGCCACCCTCCGGAGGAAGCTCATTTCGGTCGCTTGTATCCGCAATCTCATTCTTTTGGTCTCCACCCACAGCTGGTGACCATAGGTGAGGGTAGGAACGTAGCTCAGCTCTCTCTTTACCATGACAGATCGATGCAGCGTCCTAGTTATTGCTGATGCCGCACCGATCCACCCGTCGATATTCCTATTGTTCTAACTTATTATTTTATGTGATCTTGAAACTTTCTGTAACCTTTGCACCAAGTAATGAAAAACACGCCTTATTTTGTGCTACAAAACGCAAATTAAAACTGATAATTCAAGATCAACTTCTTATGCTCATAGTAGAAAAAGTTTCAAAAAAGTCTTCTGGACAGTTTAATTCTTCAACGAGACGTTTCGACTTCCATCCGGAAATCATTTTCAATCTGAATGAAATGGACTGGAACCTGGATCCATTTATACTAACCTGAGTAACAGGTAAAAAAAGTGTAAGAAGGGCTCGACCAATGAGAATGTTCCTTAAGATGGTCGTGAATGGCTCCTATTGTAGCCACAGACCAGTAAACAAAAAAATGCTAAAAGCCTAGTGAATAGAGAAACCTGCTAACGAGAGGCGTGAAACTGAGTCACGAGGTGTCATCTTTAGTCCATGGCTTCAAAAGGCTGCTATAGATACCGGGCAAAACGTATCTAACGCCTCCATTCCGATTCAGTGAGGGATTCTCTTTCATCACAAAAATGGCTTCTTTCACCCCTCTTTCAAACCAACCTTTCTCTCTACTTAGAATCTTCACCTCACTGTCCTCAAAAGTGTGTTTGGTGGATTTAAGATGCAGATGTACGGCAGACTGTGGACCACTAGAGGCTTCTCTTCTGTGTTGGTAAAGTCTTTTGTGGAGTGGTTGCTTTGTTTCCCCAATGTAGTTTTCTTTGCAGCTCCCTTCACTGCACCGGATCGAATAAACTACATTGCTCTGTTTTTCCGTAGGCATCTTGTCTTTAGGATGTACTAGTTTTTGACGTAATGTGTTGACCGGTTTAAAGAAAACCGGGATGTCATGTTGTCTGAAGATTCTCTGTAACTTCTCGGACAGTCCTGACACGTAGGGAATAGAGACTCCATTTTTTCTCTTCTCAGTTTCTGTTTCCCTCTTCTCATGTTTCTTGGACGCTCTCACCCTATTCAGGGCCCATTTGGGGTAGCCACAGACCGAGAGGGCTTTTCGGACATGCTGTGTCTCCTTCTCCTTAGCCTCTGTGCTCGTGGGTACCTCCTCCGCCCTGTGTTGTAAAGTTCTGATGACACCCAGTTTGTGTTGCAAAGGATGATTAGAGTCAAACTGTAGGTACTGGTCTGTGTGCGTGGGTTTCCTGTATACCTCCAGTTGCAAATTCCCGTCCTCCCCTATGATCACAGCGCAGTCTAAAAAGGCCAACCGGTTGTCCTTGGAGTCTTCACGTGTAAACTTGATGTTCGGATCCACAATGTTGATGTGTGAAGTGAAGGCTTCCAGATCTTGCTTGTTGATCTTCACAAAAGTGTCATCAACATAGCGGAACCAGTGACTGGGTGGATTTCCTGGGAATGTGCTCAGGGCTTGCTTCTCAACCTCCTCCATGTAAAGATTAGCTACTATGGGGGACACTGGAGAGCCCATCGCACAGCCGTGGATTTGTCTGTAGAAACCACCACGAAACTGAAAGTAAGTGGAGTTGAGACAAATGTCCAACAGGTTGCAGATGTGTTCCGGAGTCAGTTTGGTCCTTTCTTGCAGTGTGGTGTCCCCTTGTAGTCTTTGTCTGACTGCTGTTACAGCTTCTTTTGTAGGGATGCAGGTGAAGAGTGATACAACGTCATAAGAAACAATGATGTCATCTTTGTCTATATGTACATGTTTCACTTTCTCTACAAAATCTTGTGTGTTCTCCACGTGGTGTTCTGTGTTACCCACTAAGGGGGCCAAGATGGTTTTCAGGTATTTGGCTACGTTGTAGGTTATAGAGTCAGTGCTGCACACAATGGGTCTAAGAGGAACATCCTGTTTGTGGACTTTGGGTAAGCCGTAGATACATGGAATGGCATCACCCGGATACATTCTGAAGTACAAAGCTTTATCAATCATGTCGTCCTTTTCCAGCTTCTGTAAATAGTCAATCAACTTCTTTTTGTTGGTTTCTACAGACAAATCCACGGCTGTGCGATGGGCTCTCCAGTGTCCCCCATAGTAGCTAATCTTTACATGGAGGAGGTTGAGAAGCAAGCCCTGAGCACATTCCCAGGAAATCCACCCAGTCACTGGTTCCGCTATGTTGATGACACTTTTGTGAAGATCAACAAGCAAGATCTGGAAGCCTTCACTTCACACATCAACATTGTGGATCCGAACATCAAGTTTACACGTGAAGACTCCAAGGACAACCGGTTGGCCTTTTTAGACTGCGCTGTGATCATAGGGGAGGACGGGAATTTGCAACTGGAGGTATACAGGAAACCCACGCACACAGACCAGTACCTACAGTTTGACTCTAATCATCCTTTGCAACACAAACTGGGTGTCATCAGAACTTTACAACACAGGGCGGAGGAGGTACCCACGAGCACAGAGGCTAAGGAGAAGGAGACACAGCATGTCCGAAAAGCCCTCTCGGTCTGTGGCTACCCCAAATGGGCCCTGAATAGGGTGAGAGCGTCCAAGAAACATGAGAAGAGGGAAACAGAAACTGAGAAGAGAAAAAATGGAGTCTCTATTCCCTACGTGTCAGGACTGTCCGAGAAGTTACAGAGAATCTTCAGACAACATGACATCCCGGTTTTCTTTAAACCGGTCAACACATTACGTCAAAAACTAGTACATCCTAAAGACAAGATGCCTACGGAAAAACAGAGCAATGTAGTTTATTCGATCCGGTGCAGTGAAGGGAGCTGCAAAGAAAACTACATTGGGGAAACAAAGCAACCACTCCACAAAAGACTTTACCAACACAGAAGAGAAGCCTCTAGTGGTCCACAGTCTGCCGTACATCTGCATCTTAAATCCACCAAACACACTTTTGAGGACAGTGAGGTGAAGATTCTAAGTAGAGAGAAAGGTTGGTTTGAAAGAGGGGTGAAAGAAGCCATTTTTGTGATGAAAGAGAATCCCTCACTGAATCGGAATGGAGGCGTTAGATACGTTTTGCCCGGTATCTATAGCAGCCTTTTGAAGCCATGGACTAAAGATGACACCTCGTGACTCAGTTTCACGCCTCTCGTTAGCAGGTTTCTCTTTTCACTAGGCTTTTAGCATTTTTTTGTTTACTGGTCTGTGGCTACAATAGGAGCCATTCACGACCATCTTAAGGAACATTCTCATTGGTCGAGCCCTTCTTACACTTTTTTTACCTGTTACTCAGGTTAGTATAAATGGATCCAGGTTCCAGTCCATTTCATTCAGATTGAAAATGATTTCCGGATGGAAGTCGAAACGTCTCGTTGAAGAATTAAACTGTCCAGAAGACTTTTTTGAAACTTTTTCTACTATGGATCACTCCTGGATGAATGAGGGACTACACGGATTTCTTATGCTCAGTTAATATGACCACTGTTTTTTGTTGATAGGCCTAAATCATGCAAAATCAATTTTTTAGAGCGTTGAGTTTAAAGGGTCAGTTTAATTCTGAATAAACTGTTTTGTTGGTTACTATCATGTTTAAACTTTATTCACACTTTTAAAACATTCCTGATGTAGTTTTCCATGCTACAGAAATTTGCAAACTCTCCGGGTCCAGAATTCAGTATCAGTTTCTAGTAGATGTTTGCTTGTTCTTGGCCACGCCTCTCTAATACGCCAGCAGGAAGTGTTTAGAGTGAGTTTTTATAGTTTTTAGTGGTCACGCTTGATTCCTCCGCTCAATGAGGAGCACCATTTTTATGTAAATGCCCCAAAATTGAATACACCCTAGCTTTTCTAACTTGATGTGCTTTACACTAAATTTTTATCCTCAAATTAGATTTACACTGTGTCATGCATGTGGCCTCGGGGCGGGACTAAGTTGAGAACAAGAGGATGAAATTTATTGTGTCGAAAACAGAAAACTATGTAAAAGTATTGATACACTTTTCTTTTCTTTTTTTTCTTTTTTTTTTTACCAATAGTCCGTTTCTGAGCAAACAGAAGGACCACTCCACAAAAACACAACACCTCCTCTTTAAATCCTGTTTGTCTTCTTCTCACGACTCCAGAGTTTGTAAAACCTCTTCTGACACTTTGAGTTTCACAACTTCATTTCATCTTCTGAACCGCTTATCCCTGACAGGGATTGGAGGTGCTGGACTCTATCTCGGCTGATTTAAGACGAGGGGCAGGATACACCCCAAACAGGTCGCCAGTTTGTCGCAGGGCCACACACGTACAATCATACACACAGTTTCACAACTTCTATTTAATTATTTTGAGAGTCCAGATTTGCAATGCATCTTTGCTTCTCCGAGATTGGGTCGCAGTGTAGGCAGCTTAAAGAAAAACTCCAGACTTCCTTCACCGCTGCTACATCTTCCAGCTGAATCCAGATGCTCGCCCCACTCCACCACCTTCAATCCTCACTTCAGAGACGAATCCTAATAATAAAAGAAAAGAAAAAATGTTTCTAAGCTGCTTCTCATCGGAAGCTGCAAGTTTAAACAATTTAATCCACAAACAGCAGATCTCCCAAAAGCGCACTTGATGAGTTATTGAAGCACATTGTTTTAATATTTTCGGATGAATTATTCAGGGATTTGACTACTTCCTGTGTAGGGAAACCCCCTCCAGTCTTCTCCAGATTAGGAAAGTATCATGGGAGATTTTTAGCATGTGTGGTCATATTAGTGGGAGATTGTGTGTTTTTGTAAAGCTGGTTTGTTTACAGAAAAATAAAGACTTTAGTAGCTTTTGAGGGGCTTTTTATTTTACTTCACATCAACCGGCTGTGAAAACATTTTTTTTTGTGTGTGAATATCTTGACTTTAAATGGGTAGTTGTGTAAGTTTAACATCTAAATATCTGTCCCTCAATCTCATTTTTAGTCTGGTGAAATCCAGGTAGCGTACAAAGAACAGGAAATGATTTGACAGCAAAAACCTTTAAAAAAGAGCCATAGAATGTGAACAATGCTCATTGGCTGACAATGATGTATTGTTTTCATTCCACAGGTTGAAAGGTAAGAACAATTCCCAGCTTATGGCCGGTGCAATAAACTCTGTTTTTCTCTGAGAAAGGTCCCACAGAAGCAGTTAAAGGATTAACGTACACTATTATGGGCTGGATGAAATGGTTCCCATAAATTTGAGGGTGTCATGTACTTGTCTTGTCTTGAGAAGAACATTCAGGTGTGTTTATGCAAATGACTGTTTTGACATGAAACATACTCGAGTAGTTTGCTAACTGCACCTCTAATGTCTGTTTTCTTTGGAAAGCAGGATCATGTTCTCACACAAACGCACACCTGCCCTATCATTTATTTCAATTCCTCTTAAATCCAGCGAGTGAAAGGAGAACCAGTTGGGTCCTTACGTTTACTTATAAATGAAGTCCATCCGTCGATCTTTCTCTACAATAAGTTTTATGACTAAATTGCAGAAGTCATCTTTAATTTTTCTTAGTTTTTCTGTCTGAATGGAGGTTTTAACGCCAGAAGAACTGACAGGTTCTTCCTCAATAAAAAAAAGAAAGGAGCTGCCAGTTTGCGGGCACCCCGTTGAATGGAAGCACAGTACATACCTACCTCCCCTGCTTATTTTTGATGTGCATTTTTTTTGTGCGATCAGCAGCGGTAGTTTTTTAAAACACACATAAAATACATTAAATAGATGCAGAAAGTTGTGGTGTTTAATAAATATTTCTGTAAAGTTCATACTGGTGATTTGTTGAGGAACAAAAACTTGCATGCATCAAGCCATCCAGTTTGTATTGAACCATGCAGTCAGAAGGGAAGCACAGCTTTTCTCTGCCTCCCTTGGGGTTTCTGACCTGGATTTGATCGGAAAAAATCAAATTTGGCAATTTTTACTCAGTAAAATGGCAGAAATGTGTAGCGACACTCCAAATGCATTTTTAACACAGTGGAAAATATTACCGGTACACTTTTTTTTTTTGCCAAGATGACAGAGAGGCACTACCTCCCTGGAAATTGTTTCTTTAATCAGAATCACGAATCATACCATTTTTTGGATCAGCCAAAAAAAAAAAAAAAAGAATAAGCGACACCACACTGGTGTTTTACCAACAGGACGGATGATTGATCCACAACTTTTTTTTTCTCCTGTCCACAGTAGGACTCCTCAATTTGTAATGATACGACAAAAAAAAATCAGTTTGAACTTCAATTGAATGCATCACTGATCAGACACAAAAAACTTGGAGTCCAAAATTTGTGAAAACAAACTGGACTGTTCTTCAGACTTTTGTGAAGGTAATATCTTCTCAACCAGTAATGTAAATGTGAAACTGTCTACAGTGTCATTACAATCATTACAGTTCATCTGGTACTTACTGTAGATGAACTGCTTGGGTTTTCAGGATCATGCAACCTAAGTTCAAGGTCACAAAGATTGAAGGCGTATTTGTAAAAACATTACACACATGACTATTCCTTCCTAGTTTTCACAACAGACCTCATCCAATCAGTATTAATAGATTGTGTGATAAATTATTATTGTTTGATGCCCTGGAGTTGACTTATTCTTGTTTTACTGATGCCAGGAGGACCTGGCATGGGGTGCCCAGCTCTACTTTAAAAATATGTATGACTTTAAGATCTTCTAAAATTTTCTTTTTGCTCCCTCTTACTTGAGGTTTGACCATCTAGATTTTTTTTCTTCATTTCCCCTCGTTACTTTCTAATTCTAAATATTTGTCATTTTTTTAATGGTTCAAAATGGGCATTTCAATTTTCTCCATGGTGAAGGATTAAAATTTAGTTGATGGGAAATAAAAGCTATTTCTGTTTTTTAATTTCTGCAAAGCAAGTAAAGCCAAAGGGTCACAAAACCTCATTGTTTCACATGAAGCAGAGTTGTTTCTGAAGGTTTCAGGTGTTGGATTGTCCCAGAAGACTCCTTGTTTCCTCAGTCTTTGTGTGGCAGGTTCAGAAGGTCCCACACAGTTCTCATGCAGACATCACACAGAGGTGTGTTAATCCTCACCCTTCCTTCTCTCTCACAACCTACAATTATGTGATTATGTCTGTAAACAAGCAGCACACACACAGAAAAGTGGCTTTATGGTCACAGCATCCAAACTTTGAAAAGACATCCAATCCTGTGATAATAAACCCGGAAAGTCTTCTCAAGAAGTTTTTTTTTCCAAGCAAGTATTTGTCTAGTAAAGGTTTGCTGTGGGAGGACAAGAAGAGAAAAATGGAATCTGTCGGAACAGGAACCAAGAAAATAATTCAGTTCTTAATGAGGCAGAATGATTGCAAAATAAACATTTTGAACATTTCTACCATGCTTGAAGTGGTTTTCTAATTCTTTCAGACTTTATTGAGCCACTTGCTGGCTCTTTCATTCATTATTTGGATGCTATTTGAAAGCCAGGTTGTTCTTCACCATGTTGAGATTTTGACGTAAGGAAGAAGTGTTTGAGTGCTCGCGCTCTTTGTCGGATGGGACTTTTACGTGTGTAGTTGTTCAATAGGAAGTGCTAATTTTGTTTAACTGCTGCACAAGAGTTACGCTCTCATGCATGCGCCCAGTCGACAGGCGTTCATATATGCTATAAACTTTAATATAATGAAAAGACTTTACCCTGGCAAATCAAGTCACGTTATCAAGGCTGTGAAGTCAAAAACAGACTGAAGGTTTTGCTCGTTATGAGGTGCAAAATTACCGTAGGATTAGAACCTATCCTGATGTATCAGATTGTTTCTTTTACTCTGTAAAACAGTTTGACCTCACGGCATTGGAGTTTGCTTCATCCAGGTCGGACAGGAACGTTTTTGCTTTACCAACTCGATGCTTTAAAGTCGGGGCCCGAGGTGGCCCACATATTGCATGTGAATAGTTGACCGCAAGGGACGGCAATAGGCTGGACAGACTGATAAAGAAATGTGCATCTGTGGTGGGGAGAAATGTGTGGGAGCTGTTTTGGAGGGGAGGACGAGGGCTTTAATGCAGGGTGTCCGGAATAACCCCCGTCACCCTCTACATGATGTTATCATGACCCATGAGACGACCCAAAGTAACAGGTTCTCTATGTCTATCTACAGTATCTCTATGCTCAACTACAACTAGACCTCATTATACGCATCTCTATTAGCATATTGGCTAAACATTTTCAGGATTTCCAAAATGTAAGCTAATGCATGCGATTCGTGATCTGATAGCTGAAATGAGATTAAATTGAATACAGGCACTATGTGTCACCAGCCTGACTGACAACACTCATTCTTAAATGAAGACCCAGACAGATCCCTGCTAATTGAGTGCTGACCATGTAAGGTCCATGTCAGAATGTCCTGCAAACAAACACGACATGAAGCTATTTCATTCCCATGACTGAACTGCAGTTATGTACCCACAATTCCATAGTGTGATGGAGCCAGTCTGTCGCAGCTGCATGAGCATACTTTCACTTTCTTCATCAGAGAAAAGTTGATAAACATTGTCCACCCATCTACTTGTGCAGGCGGCATCTGATGAGACTCACAGAAATCTGATTAAAATAATAACACACACAACAAGTCAATATTTAATAATCTTCTTAGTGACAGGGTGTAGAAGAGCTTTGGAGGTGAAACATGTAAAATTATTTTAAGTCAAACATACACTGTAATTTTAAAAATTATACCAGTCATTATTTTTAGCAGCTAGGAAAAGACACCACCCGCCCCGTTTCTCCTACCATTGGTGTCGTCATAGATGGCAGCCTGCTGCGGTGTAGTGCAGCACACAAATTTCCCGGTCAGGGATTAATAAAGTATATTAAAAATATATATAAATATATATATAAAACTGGAAGGATGGAGAATAGGGAGTGTTGATGGTGGGCAGGATCATCACTGATGTTTTTGGCCCTCTGTTCGGTATAAATCTCCCCTAGATGTGACAGTGGGGAGCCAATGATCCACCGGACAGTCTTTCACCACACGTGGGGACAGTCGCAGACCTTCAAAAAAAATCTTGCTCCTCGTTGGAAGGAGGTTGCAATGAAGACTGGACAAATGACTACAAATTTCAGACTCCAAAATTTTAATGTGTTGCTGAAATTTTCCTGTTGAAGGATGAATAAAGTACATTTCTTTCTCCTTTCTAGTCGTTTTGGAAAGATTCTTGTATAAATGTATTGTTCTTAACAGGATGGATGGAAGGACGAACCCGCCCTGTGGGTGCATCAGATGATAGAGTTCATTTATTAGCATCTGGTCTCAGCGGATTTTACAAAGCGTACACACCCCAGAAAGGATAGCTCCAAATGCTTTGACCTGAATTGGTTTCATTTCGATGGACCTGAATGTTATATGTGATGTTACATTCACTAGGTTCACCCTTCCTGGTGTAAATGGTTCTATACTGGCATAAATGACAAGTAGAAAGGAAGAAAAATGGGCCTCGACTGGGAAAAATGACGCATTTACCCTGAAGTCGGGCGGAGGCTCTTTTTCAAGAGGAAATGATTCAATTTTGGAGAAAACGGAGGCATCTGGTGACATCATCTGGTGAACATGGCATCACCTTTTTCTTTCAATTGGTTATTTATTACTGACTTTTTTTTTTTTGCTCTTCTTTATTAGAATACAGATTTATTACTTTTTGCCCTGTACATAGATCCGTCCTTGCGTGGGACAAATAATTTCATTATGTATGAGATTTTCCACGTTTTATCCTTCCTAATGTTTTGAGTTTTATTTAATAAGCTGATGTTTCCTTTGGGAATAAAATAAGTCAAACTTCTGGACATAGTTTGAAAAATGTGTTTGTGGGAGTAAAACCCCTGTTAGGCAGATGAAAAATGAGTGGAAACTGGACAAATAAAGAAGAATTTAAGCTGGAAAAGGAGGAGAAAGTACAGTTTGGAAGATGTGGAGTGAAATTAAACTCCATGGGGAAATCCAGACAAGGGAAAGGCCACAAACTTCCCAAACTCGTTCAAACAGACTTTCTTTTCACTTGGAAAGCAAACATTTTTAAGCAACACATAATCCTCTTGAGAAGTGGTTTTGCTTTAAAAACATCCTCTGATAGAAGGTTTTCTACATGATGGGAACGGGATGGAGTGGGGTCTCTGCAGGAGTTATCACATTCCTAGTTATCAAACAAAGGCATGGTGTTGTTTGCATGGGAACGGTGGCCTGGAGGTGTGTCCCTCCACGACGCAAACCAAAAGAACACATTCCTTTCAGAGGGAAATTGTTCACACTTGATGTGTATTGTGTGTTTGTGTGAAGAGAGAAACTCTGAGAGCGATCGACTGTTCTCAGACATTTCTGATTCGCTGCCAGAAACATAAAAACAAATATCACTACAAAGGATTCATCCACTTCAAATAAACCAATCGCCTTGATGACAGGAAATCAAAGGGGTTTGTTTGCTTTTCTGAATTACTAAACATGTTTCTGTACGTAAATATCTCAATAAAATGATTTATGTCGCGTAACTTCTTACGAGTAAACTCAAACTAAAATAAGTTCAAATTTTTTATTTACTCATCGACCTCCGCCCATTTGGAGGTGACAAGCTTAACGAGAAACTTAGACTTCATTCTCAAGATTTAAGTGCAGTACAATCTGATAGTCTGCTGCAAGTGAACCATTCACACTCTCCCAGCAAAACAGACGTGTTGCTATGACTGGCCGAAACGAGCTTCCTCCGCAGGGTGGCTGGGCTTGCACTCAGACATTGGGTGAGGAGCTCTGCCAACCGGGAGGAGCTGGATGTCGATCCACTCCTCCTCCAGGTTGAGAGAAGCCAGATGGGGTGGTTCGGGCATCTGATCAGGATGCCCCACGAGTGCCTCACTGGTGCGGTGTTTCGGGCATGTCCCACCGGGAAGAGGCCAAGAGGTAGACCCCAGACCCGCTGGAGAGACTCTGTCTCACAGCTGGCTGGTTGAACAACTCTGGATCCTTCCGGTTGAGCTGGATGATGCAGCTGGGGTGAGAGAAGCCTTCCCGTCTGAGGCAGTTGCCCCAGTGACCCAGCCCCGGATAAACACAAGACGATGGAACCTAAAATCAGTCTGAATTCAAGCAAAATATCTCACAGTGTAAGCCCAACTTTAAGGAGAATGAAGGCACTCCAAGAAGGAAACTCAAAAATGTGTCTCCCGCGATAGCAGCAGGTCTGCATAGCACTCCACTACTTTTTTGTTTGTCTGTTTTGAGGAGACTCAAACTTTTCTGATACAGGATTAATAAAACATCTTGAATTGAGTTTAGAATGCTTGTGTTCGTGATCTCGTTCTTTGGGTCGCCAGCCTCAGTTGGTGGGAGTGAGTGAGAAAAGGAACGAGGAGACGCTCATCTGTTAATGTGGCTCCGTCTTTAGGTCATAGCCCATGAGGAATCGTCATAGGTGTAAGTGCACTATTTATCCTACTGATGGAGATCGATTTGGAGGAGAGATCTTGTCCCAGGTTAAACAGGCCAGTTAGTACTGGGATTACAGATTAGATAGACTTTATTCAGATGAAAAAGGAGAATTCCCATTGGAAACACTTACCGAAACAAATAAAAAATTTTGTTTCAGTTTTACATTTATGTTTTCATGCAAAACAGTTCTTCATAAAGACAAAAACAAAATTCAATAATTTTCCAGGAGATAACGTTGGATTGAATATCACAAAGTCAAACACGCTACCCCAAAACATCTTTTCTGTGGGTCAAATGAAGCAGAAACTCTGGTACAACTTTGTCTTTGGAAATTTAATTTGACCCCCCTGTAAACAAAGGGAGGAAGTGGTGCTTTGCGACTGGTTTGCTGTGACTTCCTGTTTGTGATTATGTGTCCAAAAACAGAACCAGAGCCTCTGGACCTCCCACGACTTGAGCTAGGGTTCCACTGACCTGCTGAGTCTGGACGTCTACACTTTGTGCGACAATACTGGGAAGCAGCTGCAGCAAACCAGAAGACAAACACGGTTTGATGAAGAAATTTAACAGTAACTCTTAGTGAGATCAATATAATAAAAGGAAAAGGGGTCAAAAATCTTTATCATTGATTTTAGGCAACATTAATATTGATATGAACTTCTGATCACTAAACATGTAAAAGTTGCATTTAATAGATACTTGTAAAAATTATTTTCCAAATCATTTAAAACACGTTAAATACAGCATACAAAGACCCTGACAAAAACCGTCCTGGTATTCTCCTGTGAACTGTCAAAGATTCCCCCGGTGGGCCCTTGAAAAAACGTCATTCTTCTTGTCGGCTGTTTTCATCACACTTGTGAAGTTGTTTTCTTTTTATTTGTACTTTAGAACAGCCGAAACGATCCGGATCACTGATGATGATGTGGGAACCTGTATATTGTTTTTTTTTCTTTTGGTGAGAATGTTGGTAGAAATTAAGCTAAATTTAGCTTTGTGACTGGCTTTTTCTTGTATTTTAAAATAAAAATACAAACTTCAAATCTATGTTGGCATATTTAAAAGGTAAACATGTGTTCAATTCAATTTTATTTGTATAGCACAAAATCACAGAATTTCTGTCTCAATGGGCTTCAATTCAATTCAATTTTATTTGTATAGCCCAAAATCACAGAATGTCCGTCTCAATGGGCTTCACAAGAAAAAGAGGAATGTATTAACACAAATACATAACAAGAAAAATAACTAACAAATACTAACTAAACAAGACTAGCACATTAATGCACTTAGACTCTCCTTCTCGGTGAGGAAAAACTCCTAAAAAACCCATCAGCGGGGAAAAAATAAGAAACCTCATGGGGATCCACGTGAAAGAGAGATCCCTCCCCCGGGACGAGCAAACAATGTGTCAAAGATTATTGTTTAAATATTAGCTTATTCTAATCTACAGCTAAATATCTAAAGAAGTCAATAGATGTTCTTCATCCTGATGGAAACACGGGGGACTCCTCAGCCCGGAGATGTCAAGTACGGGGATGAGTAGATGTTCTTCATCCTGAAGGAAACACTGGGGGACTCCTCAGCCCGGAGATGTCCAGAACGGGGCTTCACATGATGAAAGATTCAGAAAGACGAAAAAAAAAAAGAAAAAGAGGAATGTATGAACAAAAACACAGCAAGAAAACTAACAAACAAATGCTAGCTAGACAATGTTAGCACATTCCTGCTCTTAGACTCTCCTTCACAGTGAGATAAAACTCCTAAAAAAACCCATCAGTGGGGAAAAAACAAGAAACCTCATGGGGATCCACATGAAAGAGAGATCCTCATTTAAAATTAAATAAAACTTTTACAATTAGTCAACTGCAAAAGAGTAACAATCATGGTGCTTTATTTGCATTTAGCACCAGTTTGGTCACTATTAAGAGGTTTGGTTTTTTTACACATCTGGAGTACTGACAAAGTACCAACTCAGTACCAACTATAGATGAACTGACTAATGTTTCAGGATTAAATGTCACGAATCACAAAGATCAAGACCACAGATATTTGTAAACGCGTTGTCTCCCAAACCACTGAAGAGATTTCAATTATTCAGAGTTACTGTGTATGATGGCTCAGTCAGTAGGGCGACCACCCTGTAACCGAAGGGTTGCCCGTTCGATCCCCCACCAGGAGTTCATACAGAGGTGTCCTCTGTATGTCCACCAATCCCTCAATTCTTCCTGATGGTGGTTTGCGCCTTGTAAGCCAGCATCCCCATCAGGTATGAATGTGTGTGACACTCTAAAGCGCTTTGAGCGCTTTGGTGGAAAAGCGTTATATAAGTAGAATCCATTTAACATTTACTCAGTACCAACTATGGATGAAACGAATAGGTTCTCAGAGTCACATATACTGTACATCTTAAGGGGGAAAGTGAACTTTTAAAATGAAGAGGTTTAAAGAATGAATGGATGAGAATACATGCAGATTAAAGATATTTAGTTGTCATTTATAGGCTAAAAAGTTTTAATTCTGGTTTTAGATTAAATCAAAGTAGATTTTCTCTCACATTGTTACAAAGATTGGTCTGGATTTTAACTCCATAAAAATCCAAAATGATTCAAATGAGAACAACATGTCTAATTTGTTATGTCAAAAAAAAAACCTTTATTTAGTACAGTTGAGTTAAGCTACAGTTTTTGAGTACTTAGGATCAACAGTCCAGAGCAATGGAGAGTGTGAAAAAGAAGTGAAGAAGCACGTGCAGGCAGGCTGGAACGGTTGAAGAAAAGTATCAGGTGTGATTTGTGACAGAAGAGTTTCAGCTAAAATGAAAGAGAAAGTGTACAAAACCGTGGTGAGACCGGCCATGCTGATTGGTCTAGAGACAGTGGCACTGAAGAAAAGACAGGAAACAGAGATGGAGGTAGCAGAGATGAAGATGCTGAGGATCTCTCTGGGAGTGACCAGGATGGACAGGATCAGAGGAACAGCACATTAGAGGTTTTGGAGATAAAGTCAGAGAGGCCAGACTGAGATGGTTTGGACATGTGCAGAGGAGAGAGAGAGAGTACATCAGAAGAAGAATGCTGGGTTTGGAACCACCAGGAAAGAGGACTAGAGGAAGACCAAAGAGGAGGTTCATGGATACAGTGAAGGAAGACATGAAGATAGTTGGTGTGACCGAAGAAGATGCAGCAGATAGGGTTAGATGGAAGAAACTGACTTGCTGTGGCGCCCCCTGAAGGGAAATGCTGAGAGAAGAAGAGTTAAGCTGCAGTTTACAGTGAATAAATGTTTACTAATGGTTTTTAGCTTACAAATGGTAACGCTAACTGCATTCGTTCATCTTTCCAAATCCCACCAGGTCTAGAATGTAGATTTCACTGCAGCAATGATGGGAATTTTTACCTCCAGACAGCTGCTAGTGACATAATTTTAACTTTCTGCTCTCACTGTTCACATGAATGACTGTTTAATGCCATGAGTGTAAAAAGTTACTGTTGCTTTGCATAAAAGACCTTCTGTTAGGAGGAGTGTGGGTGGGCGCCCTCTGATTGCTGAGGCAGATGTGGAGTGTACAGGGAACCAGTCTGGGCATGCTCACAGGATCGCTCTTACACAGAATTGGCTATTAGATGGCAAAGGTTTCATATTTTCCTTCAATTTAAATAGTAAAGAGGAGGAAAGTTAACAGCTTTATAATCGATTAAGAGGGTTTTGTCATGTTGTGAAGCTTTTATGACCACATGAATAAAACGGTTCTTTTATAGGAATGAGAAACGATAGAAACAGAGTTCAAGTCTAATAAAATTCTTTTAAAATGTTTCACACAGTTAATCAAACAGAAAGACACACTCAACACAAGTTAAACTTCATCATTCCAATGCAGACGAAAGCTGTCTGGATTTTAACTCTGTCGTAATTTTCAATGATGTGTTGATCTTTTCGGGTGGCAAGGTGGCGCAGTGGGTTGCTCAGTGGCCTCACAGCAAGAAGGCCGTGGGTTCGAGTCCTGGGTGGAGACGAGGCTTGGAACACTGGCCTTTCTGTGTGGAGTTGGCATCTTCTCCCTGTGTCTGCGTCAGTTTCCTCGGGTACTCTGGTTTCCTCCCACGCTCCAAAAACATGCATGCTAGGTTGATTGGCCACCACATAATTGCTCTTAGGAATGAGTGTGTGTCTATGGTTGTATGTGTGTGGCCCCGCGACAGACCGGTGACCTGTTTGGGGTGTACCCTGCCCTTCCCATCCAATCAGCAAAGTTACTTTCTACAAAGTAACTCCCACAATCAACAAGGAGTTTACTATGTATTTGTTTTTGTTTTACAGAAAGATTTCTGTCCCAAATATAAACAGAACCATCCCACGAAAATATTTTCTTACCATCACTTATTTGCAAAAAACGTCGTTGGCTTTTATTCGCCAACGACTAAAAGCAAGATGATGAAATGACAAATCAGGAGTTTTATGTACTACTTTCAGCAGTAAAATCTATCTTTTAAGATCAAAATACATCAAGTCATCGAAACTGCACAAACCATGTTCATTCATTCACTTTCTTTGTGTTCACAACTGACATTTCTTTAGTTCTACTGTGCACACACTTGTTCCTTTGTTGACATCACAACCAATCTTTTAGATTGGCTAACTGCACCGTCTGATGCCCCAGCTGTGGCCCACCCTTACAAGACGGGGTGGCTCAGTGGTAGAGCATTCGCCCGCAGATTGAAAGTCAACCGGAAGTTCGCGGTTTCGATTCCCACTGAGTTCACGTCTAGGGTCCTTTAAGAAGACACCTAAACCCCTGTTTCTCCCACCATTGGTGCCTTTGTCGCAGCCTGGTGCGTTGTAATAGTGCAGCACACAAATTTCCCCGATGAGGGATGAATAGAATATGTAAAAATAAAGAAAATAATTAAAAAAATTGTTACATGTGAAGGTGCCAGAGAAAGAGGTAAACCCAATCGTTGGACTTAAACAGAGTTTATCAACCAAAAGATTTAACTGAAGGTGTCCAAGCAAACGCTGGAAAAAAAATGGAAGTAGTCCACAAAACTAAAAAGGCAAAGGATATCCCAGGGGTGCTGGGAAAGAGTCAGGAGGTCAAGCAGGAAGACACACAATAAGAAGACCTGGTGAGGTAGCGTAGAGAAAATAACCTTTTAAAGGCAGTCGTGATGAGCTGTATGCGGAGGCCATAGGTGGAGTAAATCAGGAGTTTATCTGGGCAGGAAAGTAGGCATTGGACTCTCTCCATAACAGAAATGTGTTTAAATCCATAGGTGGGCAGACACATCCGGCATTTTAGTGCAATTTGAGCATCAACTGATACTTGTTGAGTTATGCTACAATTGCCAACACTGTTTTAACAAGACACCTCATTCTACTGTACAGCTTTATGTTTAAAGAAATGAGCAGATGGGCTTCATTCTGATAGAAATGAATGGTAGGTTTTGAACAGAGGCCTCTCCAGGACAGAAACACTGAAGATCAATCAAGAATCTGAAAGAGAACTCACTCCCACGGAGAGGAGTAAGAAAGAGTAAATGGGAGGCGGATAGCATGTGAATTGCAATGTACCAACTTCTACTTCTTCTTCTTCTTTCGGCATTCACTGTATCCATGAACCTCCTCTTTGGTCTTCCTCTAGTCCTCTTTCCTGGTGGTTCCAAACCCAGCATCCTTCTTCCGATGTACTCTCTCTCTCTCCTCTGCTCTGTACCAACTAGTGTTGTAAAAAACTAATTGAAAGACGTTTGAGAATAATGAATGAGATAGGGTGGGGTCACAATCTAGGAAAACCAGAGGTCAGCCAAGGGCTGTGGGTACATTGAGCAGAGAAGGTCGAAAGGTCTGAAAAGTTCACTTTCCTTTAGATGGGACCTTTAGACCAAATCTGAATCCAACTGAGAACCAGTGAAGAAAACATTGGAGGAGAAAAAAAACAAAGGACTTCCTGCTGTGCTCTATTTGAGTTGTGCTAAATCTGCCTAATTTATTCTCTTTTTTCCTGTTTTAAGGGTTATTTTTGTGTTAAAACCCTCAAAATGGACAAAGATCCCAAAAAATGACGTCTAAACTTAAAACTCTCCCACCATCAGCCCACTCATGCCGTGTTCACTGAGCATCCTGGTCCATCCAAGCTCACATGAGAGGCTCGTTTGTTGCCTTTTTGGAGCCCTGTGGGCTTGTTTCTTTTCCAGAGTATCACTATACTGGACCTTGTGTAATTATAGAGTCTTGTTTACTACTACACATTCACAGGCCTGTAAAAAAGCTTCACACTGTGGAAAGAAATGACCCTTTCCGGCTCAGCTTCCCAGGAGGATCCATGCTAGTCAGACCGGTTTGTTTTCTGTTGTCACGCTCTTAACCACAAAAAAGGCACTAATAGTGCACGGGACATTATTTAAAAAGCTGCTTCATACTTACAGTGTTCATTAAAATGATAAAGCCACTCATCTTTGGTTATCAATTATCTTTTCACCATTTAAAAAATAGTAATTGGTATTATTTGTTATTGAAACAAAAATAGTGAAAAAATACATTCATTTTAAGCAGAAAAATGATTTTGTCGTAAGGTCGTCTTTTTGTCTAAACAAAATGGGTATGTTCATATCTATATGTAACGAGGTCTACTTCACAGCCAGCCCAGACAGAGTTAGTCCAACGCGTACCTGGGGGAAGGAAAATGGACCATTGTATTGCAGTCGTATTATTTCCTTAGTGTTTCAAACGTGGATTAATGCATCCTGGTGCTGCTGTATTGTTCTTATCGGGGAGGAGGGTTAGACTGCTTTAAAGCTGACTCGTAGATTATGTTTCCCATAGTGAGGAAATGCGGACCGGGGGTGTTTGGCTCCTGCCTTCCTGCCGTAGCAAGGTTATGGGAAATCAGAAGTCCAGATGAAAAAATGTTGTTGGAACCACAGGTTGGCTTCTTACAGGAACTCCAAGGTTGCTCTTAAACTTCAGAAAGTTCTGATAAAGATTGTTTGGAGGTGTCTCAAATTGAAAAACTTGAGTGACAGAAATTCTAAGTTAAAGAGAGGGTCTTGTTAGCCAGTCTAGTGTCACACTGTGCACACCGCTCAATTAAATTTCACTCCTGCTACAAAGTCAAGTATTGCCTGCATTACTTTTAATTTAAAGACCCCTGAAAACTTCTGGTCAATAAGCAAAAAGAGATGATGTTTTGACCCCAAATTTAAAAGTGTTCATCGGGTCTGTTTGTAGTTCAGTAGCTAAGCTTTTGCTTCAAGCAAGCCATACAATTTGTTTTAGCAACAATTCCCATTCCGTCATCTTCCGCTTATCCGGGGCCGGGTCGCAGGGGCAACAGCCTCAGACGGGAAGCCCGAGCTTCTCTCACCCCGGCTGCATCCTCCAGCTCACCCGGAAGGATCCCGAGTTGTTCCCCGGCCAGCTGTGAGACATAGTCTCACCAGCGGGTCCGGGGTCTGCCCCTTGGTCTCCTCCCAGTGGGACGTGCTCAAAACACCTCACCAGCAAGGTGCTTGGGGTGATCCTGACCAGATGCCCGAACCACCCCATCTAGCATCTCTCGACCTGGATGAGGAGCGGCTCGATACCGAGCTCCTCCCGGATGGCAGAGCTCCTCACCCGATCTCTGAGTGAGAGTCACTCAGAGATCGGGTGAGTGGCTCGATACATGCGGCCGAGTCTCATTTCGAGTCGCATTTCACCCTTTTCGGGGCGAGGACCATGCTCTCGGATTTGGAGGTGTTGATTCCCATCCCGGCCGCTTCACACTCGGCAGCAAGTCAATCCAGTGAAAGCAGGAGATCACGGTTCGATGAATCCAACAGGACCACATAATCCACAAAAAGCAGACAACAATTCCTGAAATTGTAAATTGAAAGCTGGAACGAGGACAAACGAACACAAAGTTTAGAGAGGTTTTTTCAGGGAAAAGTCGTGGTTGCCCTGCTGCCAACACGAGGTGGGAAATTAAATTTTTTGGTTAGTGCTGTTCATCCTTCATCACACACGTTGCATCCAGTTCTGACCAGAAAGCAGCGATTGTTAAAAAAAGAACTTAATGTGTTTTTAGGACTTCACATCATACCATAAAGAGGATTTTGAGTGGCTGGATTTCCCTATGAAGTCATTAAATATAATTAGTTGCCCAGTAAAGGATTAATTTATTTCTAGCGACAAGAACATCCTCTAAATTACTTTATGGAACATTTTTATCATAATGTTTGAATCCTGAGATATGACCCAGAACCTGCCAAATTTTCCCATGTCAGGATAATTATGTCTGTCTGAGAGTGAGAAGCAGCATATGTGGGGAGGGGGATAGTGTATTATCAGACAGGTTTTGTGATCCAGCTCAGGACAGATGTTTCTCTTTCTGATAGACTTATAAATTAGAACAGGTCCTTCCATCTGTGCCAGTCTGGGACCTCCAAACCCCCGTTAAACACAATGAGGAGGAAACCAACATAGATCCTGTTTATTCTCTATTTTACAGAGTTGAACAATAAACACCTCCAAAGTCTGACTGCAAACTGCAGCACAACGGTGAGACCATTCAGAGTAAAGTGCAACATGAATCTGATTGTATAATTAGTTTTATATACAAATCAGGGAATGACCCTAATGAACAGGTCCAGACTTTCACACACAACCTGCAACTGTACACACACCATCTGCTCAAAACATCAAGATTAAGAACAAAGAGAATAATGACACCAAATAGCAATTCATACAATCCAACACTATCCTTTTAAGTGCTTTTATTTAATCCACAAAGCTGATTATGAGATTAAAATGATCAAATTCATAACTTATTAGTCATTGTATCCCCATAATATCTCAGTAAGTTATCAGTGAGCAAACAAAGGTTTTTCACATTTCAGGCTTATTTAGCATTTTATTCTTATCTCTTCCTTTTCCCCCAGTTCCAGTCCTCAACATGCATTGAGGGCGCCAACGACTCCACTTTCCTCACTGTGGCAGATGTTTTACCTGTTTCCTCTTGGCAAAGTCACAACATGCCACTCAGACGTTCAGAAAAGAGGGTCTGGGAGCAAGACGGTTATGTCCCACATGATTAATGATCCAGAACATTCACCAGTAGAGGTTGTTTGGTTTTTAATCAGTCACACCAGAATTTATAACTAAACTAACCAAAGTCAGGATAGCCCGGTCTTTAGAGCCTCCTTCACAGAAAGAAAGAAAAACTCCCTAAAAATCCATTTGAAGCAAAATAGGAAGAAACCTCATGGAAACCAAATCCTTTCCCAGAATGAACCTAGCACCGAGATTCCAGATTAGATGATCTATAATTTTAGGCCAAACACCTGGAGAGGCTGGCGTGTGCTCTCCCGACACGCCAGTTTCAACCGTACTCACAGGATGTCTAAACAAGGGGTACACGGTGGAATAATTCATGGAAAATAAAAATTGCTAAACAAAATATTAGTTCTAAGAATGATTCTTTAAAACTACTTGATCTGATCCAGGGTTGGGTTTGTCTGGAGATGTTTTTTAGAGCAAGGCGGCAGACATTTTTTCTGGTGGGTAATTGATGCAATTATTGATGACATTTTAGTGTCTGCAAATTTATTTGAATTGCACAATTCAAATAAATTCAAATTCAAAAAGACCCAATTTCAAAATGTCTTTAGTGATAAAATTGTGCGTTTAGATTTTTAACCCTTTCTGTGCTGATGTGCCTTTCAAAAACAAGTTTAGACTCATTTAGTTTGCTTTGCTGGTGCACTAAAAGACTTCATTGTTTGTGCCATATGCGACACAGCATGCATGTCGATGCGTTTGTGCCTCTATTATATGCACCTTGTGTTGATTCATTTAAGCCTTGAGATATAACTTTTTGTTGTTTAAAGGCCAGAAAATTAAAAGACAATAATACATTTACTAAATTACTTTTTGATTCAGGATTCTTGCCGTTTATTGTCCTTAGCTTGTATTGCTGCATTTGATTAGTGATTCCGAATTTTCTCCACCTCCAGGTCGAGCGAAGCCAGATGGGGTGGTTCAGGCATCTGGTCAGGATCCCCCACAGATCTCCTCACTAGTGAAGTGTTTACCACCGAGAGGACACCAAAAGGCAGACCCTGGACCTGCTGGAGAGACTGTGTCTCACAGCTGGCTGGGAAACGACTCAGAATCCTTCTGGGTGAGCTGGAGGATGCAGTTGGGGAGAGAGAAGCCTGGGCCCCCCCCGTCTGACGCTGTTGCCCCTGCAACCCAGCCCCGGATAAGCGGAAGACGATGGAACAGATTCAGAAAAACAAGGCAAACTTCTGTATGCATCTAAATGCCATACTGCAGGGATAATTACAAAAAAAATGAGGAACTTAATTGAGAATTTTGGTTGAAATGACACTGTTTCTGTAGAAATAAAAAATAAATAAATAATTGAGGCGTGTGACTTTTTTTTTAAACCAGTCCAACTTCCTGGTTGATATACTGTGAACCAGTGTTTTTTGTTCACCAGACAAAAATCATTGGGTCAGCTTTATAAAGAAGACATGCTAAATGCACATTGTTTTTCTTTTTAGCTGAAAGTATTGTTTATATACTTTGTTATGTCACAATGTTTTCAAAGGAAATCAGCATAAAAAGCAAAACAATGCCCTTTACAGTGTTTGCTGTGAAACTCAAAACTGAGCTGAGTTCTGGTTTTGCCTCCACTGATGATTACTGAGTTGTTTCAGCTGCTTAATTGAAGTCAAACTATGGCTAATCAGAATAATGGATTGGACATGATTTGAAAAGGTACGTCACCTGTGTATCTGAATAGAGTAAGGAGTTGACCCCACAATGGCTGTTGCTTCTGCCGCCTCCAGGGTACACTAGGAGCGGTAGTCTTACCTGCAAACTAAAACTGTGATAAGAGGATAAGATGCCTGATCACTGGGTGGTGTATTCTGGTTCTAATCAGAGGACTACTGAAAGCAGGACTCTGGGATTACTTTTCTCATGTAAGACTGAACATTTTTATGAGAATATAATTTTATTATTTTGCATTTTTGTCCACCTGCTAATATTAGCTCCATTTTACCGTCATGGTTTTTAATGACCATTTGCAACTGTCACCAGAATAAAGCATTATTATTGAAATTAAAATATCTTTTATGTCTCATATCTACCCCACTAACTTTAAAATACAGGGTTAGGGTTAGATCGACAGGCGGATTGGTACGGCATTAGCAATAAGTAGGACGCTGCATCGGTTCGTTGTAGTAAAGAGAGAGCTGAGCCGAAAAGAAAAGCTCTCGATTTACAAGTCGATCTACGTTTCAACCCTCACCTATGGTCACCAGCTGATCGAAAGAATGAGATCGTGGATATAAGCGGCCGAAATGAGCTTCCTCCGCAGGGTGGCTGGGCTCTCACTCAGAGATCAGGTGAGGAGCTCTGCCATCCGGGAGGAGCTCGTTGTCGAGCCGCTCCTCCTCCAGGTCGAGAGGAGCCGGATGGGGTGGTTCGGGCATCTGGTCAAGATGCCCCCCGAGCGCCTCACGGGCGATGTGTTTCGGACATGTCCCACCGGGAGGAGACCAAGGGGCGGACTCGCTGTTGAGACTATGTCTCACAGCTGGCTGGGGAATGACTTGGCATCCTTTCGCTTGAGCTGGGGGATGCAGCCGGGGTGAGAGATACCTGGGCTTCCTGTTTGAGGCTGTTGCCCCTGCGACCCGGCCCCGGATGAGCGGAAGATGACTAAACAGAACCTACCCCACTAACTTTAAAATACAGACAGCATAGCCTCTGACTGGAGAATTGTATGAAAAGTTCCAAAGTCTAGTGTGTTTGTCTATGATCGCTCAGGTTAGATACATAGGAGTGGGGGAGGGATGTGAAGTATCTCATTTGCATTTAAAGGAAGCACTGCTAAAAAAAATGTGGTTTTTTTTTTTTTTTTACTAGTTGATGCAGAGGGGACAGAAAGTCAGATCACATAAATATGAGAAATTAGGACCATTAGACATGTTACAATGATCACATATGAATCAAACATGTTATAAAACATACTGTTTAAAATTCCTTAGATATTCCAGTTCATTAGTATGTATATTTTTATTGTCAGTACATGAGAACAAGCAGTAAAGTAGGTTTAATTAATATTGCAATAATCTTCAATACCATCTTTGAGCAAGCAGGTGTGCCTCATAAAGTGTCCTATGGGAACCATCAAGTCAGCAAAAGTTAAAAAAAAAAAAAAAAAAAAAAAAAGCAATGAGGGGAAAAACAGTTTGGGAGTTTTAAAAACATTTTTATTGAAAAGAACAAAAAACTATTTTTCACTGTAATAAATATTTTTAGATGAGTTGTGATTGGTTAATTTATTTAGGTTTAAGTTGAAAATTGGACTGATAATTCAGAGGTGTAGAGGATTTCCTCCATGTGTGGGAAAAGACAGAAAAACAAATTATCTCTCTATCAGCTTGGACAGATTGTGTCTGTCTGAGAGGGCTCTCTGTGTGTGTGTGTGTGTGTAACCGCCCCTTGCTGTGGGCCAGTGGATGGAGACTTTGCTTCCCTGAGATCATTTCCAAGTGAGAACTTGAAGTGACAACATCTCCTGCGTGGAGTCTGCTTTACTTTTCCTGTCTGTGGATCTACTCCAGGATGAACTGATCGGATCGATGAACAAACCCACGTGGATTTATTTCTCTGACCTATTTTAACCAGAAGGAATGTATATTTTATTACTTAAATTAACTTTCCTGTTGCTGCAAATAGGAATCACACAAGGTGAGTGATTTTTTTTTTCTCTTGATTTACTTTTCTTACTCATTTAGAGATTTTTACGCGTTTAAATTGCGCTTTTAAACATGTTACTCGGAAACTTTTGATGGATTTTGTTAATTTTTTTCTCACTTTCTGACATTCATGCTGATAAACTTTCTTTGCATTTCTGACACCTGCTTTTAAAGCAATTAAAGTTGTGTTTTTTAACTGTTCTGAGTTAGTTTGGACACTTTGGCGCAGTTTAGCCAGCTGTTGCGCAGAAACTTTTCGCACTTGTGTGTGGACGTGAGCCCGGATTGAATGCATTCCTCTTGTTTTTCAGCAGCTTTCACAGAGATGTGTGACCTACCAAATGGATCATGCCTTTCTTTAACACCTCAATGCAAACTCACATTTTAACTCCAAACTCCACAAAAATACATTTAAAGTCGGAAGAGTTAGACATTTCACATTTATGCCATTTCTGATGCCCGCATGAGGAGTTTCTGCAGATGGATTTCAAATGTATTTTTGCAGGTTTAAGATGTTCCATGCCCACTGAGTCCTGTCTGAACCATGGGAGGTGTGAAGCAACTCCAGATGGAAATGGAGAGTGCAAGTAAGTTTCAAATCTCTTCTCACCTTGTAGGCTAATCAATGTGGATAGGAACCTGCTGTGATGAGTTTCAATTTAAGATGGTGGAATCTGAAATGACTGAGTTTTTGGTAGAAATGGCTGAAATGGACTAAAAAACATGGAACTTTTTTCTACTAAGTTAAAAAATGCATTATTAAACATAAAAAATACCAATAGATTTCTCCAAGTTCTGCTGCGTACTTTGTGTAGCGCTAATTAGCTAGATTGCTAACCAATTAAGCTTTTATCCATAAAAACATCCTCTGTTTTCAGTTTTAAACACATGTAAAATTTCCCTCTTAATCAAACTTTACAAAGAATTAAAGTTAAAGTTTGCACTTTTTTAATCAAACAACTTTTATCTTGTGTGTACTGAATGTTTCCTCAAAAGCAGCTTTCCCGCCATAGCAGTGACCTTGTTCAGACTTTAACTACAAAACTTAAAATTATGCCAATAAATTCCGATATTTTGTCAAATAACAAGTAAAGAAGATTAAAAAAAACACCAATAAGCTTTTCCCAGTTTTGAAAAATACTCCAAAGAATTGCAATAATTGGCTGTGTTGGTAACAGTGGTGGATGAAGTACTCACTTTTTGTACTTAAGTAAAAGTACAGATACTTAGGCAAAAAATTTACTTAAGTAAAAGTACCAATAAAAAAATTTACTTAAGTAAAAGTACAAAAGTAGTTGGTGTAAATTGTACTTTTTACGTAAAAAGTAAAAGTATTCGATCATAATTCAAGTGTTATTTTTTGTGCTATAAGGTATCACCATGGTAACCAGGATAAATACTCTGCCTCTTTTGGTCCACAAAATAAATAAATAAATAAAAATTAAAGGGGACAAGTCAAGCTATCCTCTAGAAGGGGTTTTTGGTGCTGAATGAATGCGTAAAATGTTTCTCGATTCATGACTGCTTCTCCCGATCAACTGCTTCTTTTGATTTTGACGATGCGGCTTCAAGATGCGCTAAAAAAAAAACCTGTATATTTTTCAAATTCCTGAACGAAAATGTAACAAAAAATGTAAAACACACTTTTAAAAAATAGCGAAGTAAAAGTACAGATATTTGCTCTAAAAATGTAGTGAAGTAAAAGTAAAAGTACCAGTCTTAAATTTTACTTAAGTACAGATACACAATTTTTCTACTTAAGTACAGTAATGAACTACATTTACTTCGTTACGTTCCACCACTGGTTGGTGAGAACTTGAGCTACCATTTTTCAGAGCATCCTTCTCCATTTTCAATTCTAAGCAATTGAACTCTTTATTTCACACTGTATTTATTTACAGAGAATTTAAATTCAAAGTCAGTGATTTTCTTGTGAAATGCGTTTGCCTTTGTATATTTTTCGTCCACCAACCTTTATTGTCGTTTTAGAGCAGCTTTTCAAACAAACTTAAACTACAAAACTAGTACCAATGTTTTTTAAAGAAATTTCCAGATGGCAGAGCTCTTTGCTGCCTTCTGTACCTAGTTCACCAGTGTTGTCAATATTCTACAGGTGTTAGGCTGCCAGTTTGTTGCACACTTAAATAGGAATTTTTTTAATCATTCTTATTGCTGGAAATGTTTTTAACAATATGTTGCAAATGGTAGTATATTTCACATCCTTTGTAAATGGTCACAGAAGTAAGTGGACATGGATGAGGATGAAGGTCACAATAAGATGCCCATCGCCCTCCACTCCACAGCCAAACTCTGGTAGCCCTAAATCTTGTTTTTCTTTTCTCTCACGAAGCGACAGCTGGGTTTGCCAGAAGCTCGGCGACCATTGTTCTGGGCTGCCATTAATTCTGTGTGACTAATCTGGGTGAGGCTTCCCAGAGAGACCCTCAGACCCGTCCCCTGACTGCCCCTCCTCTCTCCTGGGATTGTGTCCCCGCCTCAATGGCCCTCAGTGCTCCCTCTTTCTGATTGCCCCTGACAGATGGCGGGGCTGGATGAGTTTAAAACCCTGGCAGAAAACTGAGACAAGTTTTACAGAGTTTTGTACAGATGAGTAGAGTTTAGGTTTAAACAAGTTATGTGGGAAGTCCAGCCTGGACAGGGAGTCCGGTCGGCCAGGTCAAAGCTTTAGGATTGCAACAACTGGGCAGCCATGTTGGCTCCATGCCACATCTTAATTTGCTTTGCCTGTGTATTCACCCCACCTTGTCTCTTTCTCAGTCTCTCCCTCCCACACACACATCTCCTCACTGGGCTACAAAGCCATCATTGTGCCGTTGCACTGTCCTCCTCCTTAGACGTCTCCAATTAAACATGGAGATGGGCACCGTTGCAGTTTTGAAAAGGTTTGAGCGGGCTCACAGACTCGGCATGTATGTGTGTGTATGTGTTCCTGTGTTTCTCTCTAATTGTCTGAGTTGTTACTGTGGCAATTGAGAACCAAAAAGAAGCAAAAAAAGTAGCCAAAGACTGGGCAGATCATCAAAAAATGACTCACTTTGATCATTTATGGCTAACTGTTGAGATTAAGGCAATACGAACTAATTTAAACTAAATTTGATTCCTTTTTAAACCCTACGATTTATAAATTTATATAAAGAAATACAAGTTTAGGTTTTATTGCCCTTCTTTTTTGCTTTGGTATGGATTTAATGCAGATTTTTTGTTTTACTTTATCCTTCTAGAAACATTTTTTTTCCTCCAACCTTCATTTTAAACTCATTCTAATTAAACAAAGTAAACTAGCAACTTAAACCAAGTTTTTCAGCAGGTTAGCCATTAGCCTGTTCGATCAGATTGTTTCCCTGTGTCCATCTCTTTTCACAAGACTCAGCATCCTTCAAGTTCAATGGTTCAATAGTTTGTAAAGCATCACAGCTGTTTTGACCAAACTATCTGCAAGCAAAAAAATGGCTCATGCCAAATGCTTAATAAGAGGTATTCTTTAGTTTAATCTGGTAATTAGTTCATATTTTAGTGTGTGATTAACGTCCAGAGAATTTCTATTAATTCAGCTTTTCCAGACTCTATGCTCAGGCTCAGGAGTTGTTTCTCCACTGTCTGACTGAGATACCTACTTGACATGCCATAAATACCATCTGCTCCTCATATCTGGATTAGTCCAATGAAACCCTGACTGGCATTTATCTGAAACATGCCTGGTTGATGTGAAGGTTTGGCAGCAGCTTCATGTGGTGACAGAGCTGAAAAAACCAGGACCAGCTAGTGGATTCCAGGATCAGAATCAAAGCGGTCCAAAGGGATGAAAGATATGGAGTCTTGTGTGGAAGGATTCTGCTGAAAGATCACATAGCTCCTCCTAACAGGCCGCTGATGGCATGATGGTGGGATTACATGCACTTATTGTAGATGATAGAAATGCCAGCTGCATCATGTTGTTTTAAATCAATTTTATGGGCATTTTGGAAGCTCTTCTAACCCTACAGCCCAGCTACTCTGTGGATACTGGACAAGGGTTTTGTCTTTTCTGGGTATCCATCTCCAAATCGATAGAAATATTTACTTTTTGTCGATGCCAGAATGTTGGTGGGATTGACGGGCTTTGAGTCAATAATTTTTGTATGCTGTAACAAAAATGGCCGTCTTAAGTGTTCAATATTCCGCCAAATCTGCAGTTTACTGTGCAGTACATCTACTTATAAGTACTAGTAGTAAAGCTATTAAGTGATATCACAAAAAAGTTAGAAAAATTTTCCATATTGTGAGTCAAACACTCGATATTTTTAATAATTTTTCTTTTAACCATCTCTGCCGCCTCACCCCACTTTCACTGTCTGGATGAAGCACATCTGCTACAAAGACCTTTTTGTGAAAAGTAATATAGTTTATTCATCCCTCAATGGGAAAATATGTGTGCTGCATTACACCGCAGCAGACTGCCACCCATGACAGCGCCAATGGTGGGAGAAATGGGGGGTTGGATGTCTTTCTCAAGGACACCCAGACATGAGCTCAGTGGAATTCGGTCCTGCGAACTTCCGGAGAACTTTTTGTCCAAGGGCAAACGTTCTACCGCTGAGCTATCGCCTCCCTCATGCCAGGTCTTAAAATAACATTTACTTTCATTGAAAGTGAAACGTACATACATATGTACAAATGCTGTCTGAATAATTGAAATAACGACACACACTTCCAAAACAACACAAATCTGCTATTCCTCAAGAATTTCAAATGAGTTCAGAAGGCCACATCTGTTGTGGAAATTTTTTTTTAAAAGTTCGTTTAAACTATTTTTACTGGTTATTTATTTATTGCAAGAGTTATGTTCTGAATAAAACCCACAATTAGACAAAATCAGTAAAGCAGTCAACTTTATTTTTTCAGGTAAAGTTGATGATTATTTTTTAGGCTGTTTACCCTTTACTACGTACTTTACAGACTTTTCTGTGACAGGCATGAACATTTTTACACTGTTTTTTATCTTGTTTAAACACTTCCAAAGTACAAATCTTCAGAGAAGAATCATATGAAGTTAAAACATTGACAGCTTACACTGCCTTGGAATGACATACACACAGTCTATCTGTTCGTAAGACAAAACTAAATGGATATTTTTAACAATAGTGTATATTTCCTGCTTGAAATGTTAGCAATACAAAGATTCAGCTACAAATGGTCCTGTTTTTTAGCATCTTACTCCCGAGATCCGCAGAGAAGTCCGCGAATTTGTGAGATTGTGAAAGAAACTTTTACCCAAAATTTGGCAGGTCTGTTTAAAAGTCTTGAGCAATGAGCTGATGGTCCTCGGGCCACAGTTTGCCCACCCTACACCAGCTCCATGAGGTTGTTTTAATCAACTTGCTACGTACTAAACTGAATTTTTGGTGTAATCCTTTTTGTTTTTACTTTTTTTTTTCTCGTTGACATTCGAAAAGCAGCTGATTTAAGTGACCGGATCCACTTCTAAGCAGGCATTTAGTATCTGTTAATGTGAGAACTTAAACCCTGCAGGTAGCCTCAGTTGGTTTGTTAGATTTAGATCAAACAATAGTTCAGATAAGAAGCCGAGCCATTAATCTCCTGCTATGTTGCCCTGCCACAGTATTCATCCACCTTAATGAAAGTCAGGCCTTGTCTCTACAGTTCTGGGCGTTCTTCAATGGCATCTCTGTTTTCCCCCCCTCTGGTCAGACCAGTCTATCTGTAGCTCCCCCCCACCTTCCTCCTAGGTTCCTATTCAAAGTCAGGAAGCAACCTCGGATCGGCCCGAGGGAAGAAAAGGTGCCATATCTGATCATATCATCACACAACGAAGAGCCCACAGTGCGAGGCTTTTATAAGGCCGACGCCGCCGGTGTAGGGTTCGCTTTGGCCCGGCTCCACCTGGTGAGAGCAGGCTGAAAGAAGCAACCTGGTAGTGGGGAACCTCGGTGCTGAGGATTAGTGATATTTGAACCTCTCCATATGCCAGATGCCAAGACAAATCACATAAACTTTGATCGTCTGACAGTCAGCGTGTGTGTGTGAGAGACAAAGACGCTGAACAGACTGCAAACCACACTTCCTCATTTCTTTTATTTTGCCCATGCCAGACCACCTGCCTATGGAGCACACACCCTCCCACCCCCACGCTGCAGCGTGCTTCATAATACCCATGATTACCTGTGGTTTCTTGCTCATTCAGCTCCACCAGGTGTGCCTTTAGCTTTCCCTCTCTGCGCACTGCTGGGATAAATGTGTGGATGTGTTATGGTGAAAAATAGGAGTGTGTTACTGTAAGTAAACATGGGAATTGCGACACTGGTTTCACAACAGAAGGCAGACAATAAAAATCTCCTTTCTGAGCTCAGCTTAAGTTTATTCCATGAATGTTTGGAAGTGATAGATCACCTTTTATCGGATCTATGATTCTCTGTTGATCTAAGCCACTTACAGTATTTATCTGCTTGGAGGTAAAAGATAAAAAAAATCGTGATCATAATCTATTTTTCTCTTAATTACTGTCTTAAAAAACCTACTTCATGCAAATAATAACTTTTGAACAGATTAAAACATGATTTTAAGAGGTTATAATAGAAACAAAATGAGTATATTCAACTTCCTAACCTTTAAAAGTTCAAAACTAGAATTAATCTTCTCAATACCTACTTATGCCAATGACTCAATTTCTTCCTTGATTAAAACAAAGAGTGTGCCAGAGCCTATCTCAGCTGCTTTCAGGCAAGAGGCAGGGTACACCTCGAACAGGTCACGAGGCTGTTGCATGGCCACACACACACTCACAACCATCCTCACACACACTCATTCCTCGGGGCAATTTTGTAGTGATCAATTAGCCTAAAACACACGTCTTTGAAGGGTGGGAGGAAACCGGAGGAAACGCCCACATATACAAGGGGCGAACATGCAAACTCCACACAGAAATCAAAATCAAAAATAGATAAAAATTAAAACTGTGTTTTTGTTGATATGATTAAAAACTAAGTGACTTAAGGTGAGAAAAGTAGTATTAGATGACAAATTGTGTTTTAAAAGCGGGACAGTTGAGCAGAATTTATTTCACTTTTTTTCCTCAGATTTCTGACCTAACAAAACTGCTTATCAATATTTTGCATGAGGTGAAAATTATTTTCCCAGGAAAGCTCAAAACCTCCTCTATTTACAGGCTGAGTTGCATCTTGGGTCTATTACTGCTAATGAACTGCTAACACTATCAAATACTTACTGCTTTCTAACAAGTTAACAGTGTTAAAGGAGTTTCCTTCTAACTTTCGCAATAAATTTAGCTTCGTACCAATTCTTTGAGCTCCTACTGGACAATCAGTCCATTTGATGCTGATTTTTTTTAAATGATTTTAGGTGAGCCACTCACTTTTGTTTGTAATATTTTCTGGTAAACTCATATATGATAAACTGTACGAGTTTGTTAAAAGCCAGGATGTAACAACAGATTATATATGCTCTGAGTTTAAAGTCGACACAAACATTAACAACCTGCGGCTCCGGTGTCGGCTGCACCTTCAGACACCCGGAAAGCCTTTAAGTGGTTCCCAGCCTCATAAAGTAGGCAGTGGAAGAAGTCATTAGAGTTGAGTCAAGTCATGAGACACGCACACACACACAGACACACTCTGAGCTGGTTCTCATGTCCATCCAGCAGCTCCTAAACACAGTGAGTCTTTAATGAAGGCTACCAGATGTGCGCTGGTCAGGTCAGCTCCACTGTTCGATTAGAGAGGACGGATGAGGATAAGGAGAGGGTGCGAGATGAAAATCTGGCCTGTAATTTCTGAACTCAGTTGTGGTGGTTGTGGTGACTTTGGCTTTATTTCCACAAAAAACAACAAGTTAGTTATTTTTATTCCACTACATCTAATTTTGTGTGTTTAAATCTCAATTTCAATGTGTATATTTAGTGTTTATTTAGTTCTCTAGTGGTGGAGTTGTCACTGCAGTTAGTCACAATACGAGATACTGAGAAAGCAGGAGAGGAAGTAGAGAGGGAACGAGAGAAGAGAGGCCTCCCCCTCTCAGCCTAAGGCAACACTTTTAAAAGCGATCAGACAAGACTAAAGGGGGACTTAGACGAGGCTACAGCCAGGAAATGAGAAGTGGTGGAGGGGAGAGATGGAGGGAACAAGGGGAGTAGAAGTCAGAGGGACAAACACGCTCTACTGGCACCGTTTGACTCCTGGCTTTAAAACTCCTAAGAGACATGAACACATAAAACAACCTGAGATGAAGGAAAACCATCATAACCTCCTTTAAAATCTCATTTGAGAACTTTAAAAGAGTGTCATACTGTTTACTGTCTGCTACATTCCTTGCTCCCAATCAACCACGTTGCTGTGGAAGCCACCAGATTGTAACCTGCATAATTTATGGTCAGTTATTGTTAATCTCAAGTATTTAATCTCTAATTTGATATTTCTTCACATAATCTAGCAATAACGTTATGATGTTTAATATTGAGCTATACACTAACATAATATATATATATATATACTGTATATACACACACACACACACACACACACACACACACACACACACACACACACACACACACACACACACACACACACACACACATATACAGAATGTGCTATTACAGTATGTAATGATATAGTGCCCATACCAGCCTGTCAATGCCTGATCCCGTCAGACCTCAGAAGCTAAGCAGGCTGGGCCTGGGACGTACTTGGATGGGAGACTGCTGGAACCTCAGGTACCACAGTAGGACGGCCGTTGAGCAAAATTGTCACTGTGTCCCTTGGCAAGACACTTCACCCACGTTGCCTGGTCTGGAATCTGGTCTGTGTATCATTAGTTGGAAATGATCAGTCTTTCCCAGCACAGCCGTGGTTACAACTGTAGCTTACCATTATGGAGTGAATAAAAAATAATATGTGAAGCATCTTTGAGTGTCCTGAAAAGTACCACACAAGTACCATGCATTATTGGAACAACTATAAATCATTGCAGCTTAGCAACCATTTTTTTCTGGATTTTTAAAAAAAAAAAAATTTTATTGGCCCTCCCACAGAATGTGGAAGAAGTATTAATTAGTCAAGCTGTCCATTTGTAACACTTTTGAAATAATATTTACCAAACCACTAAAGGTCTTTGGATGAAACCGCCCACAGTTACTCACTCCCAACTACAGACTAACTAATAGCATTTAATAGGCAGGCAGAGGCATATTTTTAATTTATTCTTGTTAAACTACTTCCACAAGTTAAATGTCTAAGAAAGATGTTTTACATAATTAACATCTTTATTTTGACTTAATTTATCTCTAAGAAGCAGAGGTGTCAAAAGTACCAACATTTTCTACTCAAGTAGAAGTATAAATACCGAGTTAAAAAACTACTTTAGTAAAAGTAGAAGTATCAACTCAAGTTTTCTACTTAAGTAAAAGTAAAAAGTAACCTATTTTAAAACTACTTAAAGTAAAAAAAGTAAAAGTAATTTTCAGAAAAAAAGGAATATTGTTAACAAAAGCGTATGAACATATTTTTAACTATTACCACATGCTTTAAGGAGCAGAAAATATGATAATAAATCAAAGTGTTTTGGTGTTAAACTTTATGAATCAGAAACATTTATTTCTTAGTAATCTTATTGGAAATCGATTAATGAACACAATCAAATGTATTAACATAAGCAGGGCATTATGTAACGTCCCTTCAGCTACCAAGCTTCACTCTGCATCACCTATTTTAACCAACTTCAAGACACACACACACTCAATGTAAAAAAAAACACACAAACACACTCAATGTTAAAAAAAAATAAATAAATGGGAAAAAAATAACCAAAAGGCTTTTTCAAGCCTTGAAGGCAGCTAGTTTTCAAAGTTCTTTGAGGCAAAACTGAATAGTCTTTAACAAGTTGGTAAGTATGGGAGTGCCACACACAGCCTGGGCAGCGTTGCCAGGTGGGAGGTGCTGGATTATCGCACTAATGACGTAAAATTATTGTATTTTACAAAAAATATCTAACACCCAGTAAAACCACGCCCATTGACAAAATAACACCCTTTACATGCACTCGTAAGGCAGTGGAAGTGAAGGAAACACACAGGAGGCAAAATCCTTGGATTCTTTTTCTAAAATTTTAAGAACTGTAAAAATAAAAAAATAACCAGGGAAATAAGATTTTAAGAAACCCAGAAAGAAACCAGTAGGGGCGGGACTTAGGAGACGGTATATATAAATTTATATTTATACATATCTACATATATATGTGTACATATAAGGTTTTTTTTAATATTAACCCAAACATCTACATGATACAAAATCTAAGCGATGTGTAGTTTTAATCTCCTCAGTCAGTCTTTATAAACTAATCAATAACATTTTGGATGCTTTTAAGCACAAATACTTCATCCACTACTATTTATAGATTAATCAGTTCAATTAGCTTTGTTTCTAAAGATAAAATAGTGCGTCACAGATCAAAGTTATTTTTATAAAAATACCATCTACAACATTTTCAGCAAAGACGTTTACAATAACTGCAGACTGAAAATAATAATAATAATAATAAAACATTTCTTTGCTGTTGTTTTTTTTAAAAAAAAACTGATAATTCAATCAAAGTTCAGTGTTGCAGCATCAGAAACACTTTGATTTCCGAGCCCGCAACAAGTCTCAAACACGGAAGTGGACGTCCCTGCTCTTTAAAAGTTTGTGGGCGGGGCTACTCGCCCCAAAGTAATGATTGACTGGACCTATCAGCCAATCATTCATCTGTTCCTTTGTTTGATGCATTCAGGGTTCATAAAAAAAAAAAAAAAAACTCCGACAAACAGTCGCGTCTTTTTAACGGTGACAAAATGGTGAAAGTAGCGACTACTTTTTATAAAATGAACGAAGTAAAAGTACAGATAATTGCATAAAAAAGTAGTGAGTAAAAGTAAAAAGTAGACAAAAAAATAATTACTTCGTTAAAGTAAAGATAACGAGATTTTCTACTTGAGTAAGGTAACGAAGTAGTCTTACTTCGCTACTTGACACCTCTGCTAAGAAGTACAAATAAACTGTGTAAATGCGTAAATTTGATCCCCATCTACATCTTTAAAAACATTCCCTGGGTTTTCAAAACCTTCAACAAAGCTCACTCATTCTCTTCTGCGAGTTAAATGTTTGCTATAGGAATCATTTCAAATGATTAGTGTCTTTGTACTGTTCCGTCATCTTCTGCTTGTTCCGGGGTCGGGTTGAGGGGGCAACAGCCTCAAACAGGTAACCCAGGTCTCTCTGAGCTCCTCACCCGGTCTCTGAGTGAGAGCCCATCCACCCTGCGGAGGAAGCTCATTTCGGCCACTTGTATTCGCGATCTCATTCTTTCGGTCACCAGCTAGGTGAGGGTTTGAACGTAGATCGACTTGTAAATCGAGAGCTTTGCTTTTCAGCTCAGCTCTCTCTTTACCACGACGGACCGAGGCAGCGTCCTACTTATTGTTGATGCCGCACCGATCCGCCTGTCGATCTCCCGCTCCATCTTTCCCCCACTCGTGTAGGTCTTTGTTTTGATTAAAATAATTAGTGGGAATTGGGAGAACTATTAGAAACACAGCAGTGTCAAGAACAAAAATGGGTCTTCATGAACCTTTTATTGTACATTTTTGTTGTTTAATAATGAGACATTTTAACTACTTAAGTGTGTAAATTATATATATATTTTTAATTGTACTACTTGCACACTCAAGAGACCATAGCTGGAAATTCAGAAAATATAATTTTACAGTCTTGTAATAGTAACATTACGGTTGTTATTTTAAACATAAGAACCAGATAAACGACTTAAAAAAGTACATTAAAAGGTTTGCAGGTTATGTTTTAACATATTTAATACCATCTCAGAATGTTAGGATATTTAAACTGCGTAGTAAGACATCATAACTTGTCCTCCCATGGGAGTCTAAGTTGTTTTATTAGGAATAACAGGAATAAATCCCATTTCCCTCAAAAGGTATCGTTGTTAATGTTATTTACTGAATTAAAACCAGACAGTGACTCTGTCCCACAGAGATTTACATGATTCAATAAACCCAACCTAATTCACTAAGCTTCTTAAAAAGCATGCAGAGTGATTCCTGTGCAGCTGCCGGGATCTGTGGAGTCAGCCGAGCTTTTATTTGTACACAGTGCACATGTGTAGCCCACATATTCCATCTCCCCATCTGCGTGTGACCTCAGAAGGATGGCAGATGGCAGATTGGCTCGGCAAGAGGAAAACCCCTTTAGAGTGACGCCTGGCCCGGGGTCAGATGTCACCACAACATCTGCTGCAGGCTCGAGCCGCCGCCCCAGCCTTCTTATGCATCCCAACAGTGGCAAAGACCTGTTGCCACGGGCGACCGCGGCAGGCTTGGAAGAAAAGCTGGAAAAGGAGAACAGTATCCGCCTGAGCGTGCTGTTACACTACGCCACCCCAACACCTGATATTTGCTCAGCTTCTGATTTGTTTGCCTCTTTTCATGTCTTCTGTATTTACCTTCCCAGCCGACCGGTTTACCTGCTGCTGGGGAGATTATCTCCCCTCCAGGTTGCACATTGCTCTTGTTGAAGCAGCTGCTTTTCTCTGTTTGTTTTACACTCCACGAAAGAGTCTCCGTGTTTCTTTGCACACCTTTACTCTTATCAGGTTTATCTGATTTCTGTAGAACTGTTCTCCTTTGACGAGGTCTCTTCAAGTTAAAGAGCAAACTGTGAAGATTCTTTGCCCGGCGTGCGCTGGGGATGGGCGACATGAACTGAAGAATTTATTCAGGACAAAAAAATGACAGTAAATAAACACCAACAGCACTTTATTTTGTTTTGAGAAATAGACTGTGAAGTCATGCTACAAAGTATTGTGCCATTTTATACCAGATTAAACTTTTTTTTTTGCAATAGTTATTTGAACTTTTTCTAATTGTTTGCTAAACTGACATATTTTTTGGGGGGGATTCTAACCATATCTTGAGTTTTTTACAAGCAATAATTATTTGGATGTGCTCTTTTGTCAAAACAACCCCCTCCATTTTTATACCCTAGTTAAGTTTTTATTTGACTTAACGAGAAAAATCCCGGCCTTGATCGTGTCGGGTCAGAATTTCCACCAATTCTGACCCTACAGAATCAGAATCACCAATTCTGATTCCAGTCCAGTGTTAGGACTTAAACACTGTTCAAACACAGTGTTTAAGATCAGAATTTGTCATTTCAATCAAACGCGAACTGGTTCGTGTGTATTATGTGTGTATTTGGCTCTTGGCAGAACTTGTGCACCGCAGTCGTGACATCACTTCTAAAGTGGGGTATTCAGCCGAAACTTTTTAACTATGAATCTCTTTCCAAATCAAAAAAATCTCTTGATACTGCAGATGTTTTTCCAGTTCAGAATAGATTCTTTATTGCATAAAATGATCCAGAAAATAGTTTTGACAATAGAATATAAACAATAGCATATGACCCATCCCTAGCGCGTGCTACTGTTAGCGTTGAGCTTGTAGTGTTTGGAAAGAGCATCGACATGCTGCACGATTTGCCGGCATGGCCTTTCTGTTTGCCTTTCTGGCCTTGGTGTGAGACACTGAGGCTGTTCTGCAAGTCGAGATCTGGTGAGAGTTTCTTCAGGAAGGCATAAAGTACAACCCAGACTGAAGCTTTTTTCAAAAGCAGAAAACTGTAGTGAGATTTCTTCTGAACCAGCTGCTCCTTTCTAGTATTCAAAGCCTGGCTGAGCCGGTTCCAGGTTCTTTTCTTTCAGAATCCTTTGTTAGCCACAGCTCGTGTGTGTGTGTGTGTTTGCCCTAAAGCTTTGTCCCCTCACATTACACACCAGTTTAAAAGCTGCAGAACCACTTGGAGGAACTCATAGAAACCTGAAAGAGACGTACAATCTGAAAACTTGGAGAGCTTTTTGGAAGAAAAGTACAAGTTTGAAAGAGATGCCCGAACAATTAAGTAGAAAAAATGGAATCATTAAAGAGAAGAAAAAAAACAAGACAGATGAGGAGTGAAGAATATTTTGTTAGAAAGAGGAGGTGTAACAGACGAATGCAGACGACTTGTGAATAGAAGAGTGGAAAACAATGAGACCACTTATCCATCGCTCTCCATCCCTCATTTTTTTCTTCCGGCCTGGCTCTTCGTTTCTCTGCTAAGTACACAAAGTAGTAGAGAGGTGGTGAGGAGAGTTACAAGCTGTCAGATACACACAATGCAATTATAATAACAACACAAAATGTGTTTTTTTGGGGAGAAAAACTTCTTTTGCAACAATTCTAAAAATCTCAATTTTTCTAAAATTTTATCCGCTTTTTTAAACAGATCGTTTCTTTTCAAACTCTTAAAACTTTGTACATTTCTGTCTATTTTTGTTTTTACAAAGAGTCAAATTTTTCTTCCTAACTATTACGTTTGTACACACAAATTTCCCAGGTATGGAATCAATAATTGTATTACATTCTGTTGTTTTTTTTTTACAGTGTGGAACTTTTTCTTGCCTCCTGGCTTTGAGGACAGTAGTAGAGATGCTTGAATGGTGGGAGGAGGGGTAAACTAGTGTTTGTGGGGTGGTGGGTTTGACTGGCCAGGGTAGCAGCTGCTGTCTCCTCATTAACATGCGCACCTGCTCCCGGCGGCCTTTTTCCTGCGAACTCGTGTGGCGCCTCCGACCTCAGCGCCCGCCACCGCTGGGGCTTAACTCGCCCCCTCCTCATCTTCCCACCATGCATACCTCTACACACTGCTCATGCAAATAATATAGAAATGAATTGGAATAATCTGTATGATATGAAAAGATTAGATTAAAAACTGTGAATTAAAGAGATAAAATCTTTTGTTTGTGAAAATGTTACCAAAAAGGTTTTTTAGTACCAATTTTTGCACAAAAACAAGTCCTATTGAAATGAAAAACATTTCTTTGCAAGGGAACCCTGGAAGAAAGAATGCATTACGCTTAAACTAGATATAAATAAATAACTGCAAATTAATGCAAATAATTACAAAAAATAATTCAGTTATTAAATGATTAGAAGAGAAAAACATATTTAAAAGTCTACGTCAAATTTTTGTCCATCTCTTGGGAAACATCTGAAATATTTAACCTTTAAATGTGTCAAAATTTGTGATTTTTTTTGGCCTTTGTGTGATAACAAAACTCCCTCGGTTCGGCTGTGAGACGAGTCGCCTCTTGTTGCTACTGTTTATGCAGCGGGCGGGTTAGCATGTGATGTTTTCTTTTCTTTGCGACAGTTCTAAGGCTGCATAATCCCCTGAGAGGGAGACCCTGTCCAAACACATGCATAGCCACATATTAGCCCTCCACACACACACACACACACACACACATCGGAGACCCTGGGAATGTTTGGGGACACGGTCCTCTAGCCTACAGACTGACTGGCTCTGCTCAGGTATTTCCATAGTCCCTAGAGTTACTCAGCATTGTTTAACATAAATAAGAGATCAGATAATTACTAGTCATTTGAAAAGAAATTGAATTTAAGCCATTTTTTAATGCTACAGCCTACAAAATATGGCGGAGCCAATAAGTACTCACTTTTATGAACTCTGCATCTCCCAAATCACACGTGAAAATGTCATCAAACTACCCAAAGCTACTCAGTACCAACTATACATAAACTGATTAGGTTTTCAGTTACAGTGTACCAACTATAGATGAACTGATTGGGTTCCAAAGTCAAGGTCACAAATTTATATAGAAGGTGGAGGCATATTGTTTGAAGCCTTGGCATCGACTTATTCTTGTTTATCAAAAAACAAACCAAGAAATCCAGATTTCTTGACACTTTTCAGTGTAATTTTCCTCTTTGCTTTCAAGTTTGATGCCGGAGGCTTCACCCGTATCTCCTCCCTGTTATCCCTGCTCTGATGCTGAGAGAATCTCCTCCACAGAGAAAAGAATAATGAGCGCTGAGGTGGCGGCACGGTGCTTTGAAGTTGCCATAATGTTGATTTGCAGCTCTGCCTCGGCACCATAGACGCTGCCTTGTCCTGAGCATGAATGACTGCTGACAAGAGGGTCCGGCCAGCTTCTAGGCCTGATAAACGAGCCACAATAGACTCTTGTCTCATATTTCAACATTAGAAAAGGATAGCTTGGGGTGAAGAATTTCAAATATGGATATTATTTTTATTGTGGAAGTGAGTTTGTGTGTTTGTGGTGATTGAGTTTGAATGAGCGAGTGCCTCTCGTTGAATTTTAGGTCATATTTTGTGATGATTTTATTCCGCTGCCGAAGAAATGTTGAGGGAAATTAAAGCTGGTACTTGGGCTGTTCTTGCATCCGTCCGTGCTTCCGTAACCCTTTCATAAATGCAATATTTTCCAAACCACTGAAGGGATTTTAATGAAACAGCCCACAGTACCAACTATAGATAAACTGTTTGATTTTCGGGATGTTGCGACCTATCGAGATCACAAAGGTCAAGGTCATAAATTCTTGTAAATAATAATATTTTCCGTTCTGTTGTCTTCATACCGGACCTTCGCCCAGGCCACATCCTCCAGCTCACCTGGGAAGATTTTGGCCTGGTGTGAAACTTAGTCTCTCTAGAGCAGGGGTGTCAAAGTCTGGTCCTCGAAGGCCGGTGTCCTGAAAGTTTTCCATGTGTTCCTGGTTCAATACAGCTGATCAACTTGAAGTGGAATCAACAACCAATCAAATTTGGCACAATGACTCACTAACCTGGATCAGGTGTGTAGATGCAAGAACATATGGAAACTCTTCAGGACACCTGCCCTCGAGGACCGAACTTTGACACCTGTGAATTCCCAACACCTTTTGCTCCCCACTTGCTCCAGCCCCTAAGACGTAAACAGCATAAACCTTGTTGGAGTCGTTAAATATAGTGTAAATTTATCAAGTTGGTATTCTTTTAAATTCCTATTTTGGTGCCTTTTCATTAAAATGACTCATCCTTTTGGGACTGAGCAAGAGCAGAGCTCCTGCATTCCCCAAAAACACTTCCTGCTTGCATTTGAATAAGCGTGTGGTGTAGAACAAAATCTATGGCCCAGAAAAGCTTGCCTTTCAAAGAGTGTCTGTAGACTGGACAGTAGAGTTCAACTGCCTAAAAATCTACAAACAAAAATGGAAACCTCTTCAGTTTTGTTTTGGAAGTGAGAATATTGTTTAAACATGATAGAAATCTCAAAAAAAGTTGAGTTTGCATGAAACTGATCCCTTAATAACCTGCTTGCAACAGTTAACAGTGGAAAGTTCCAATGTGTGTGTGGCCCTTTTGTTAAGCCGTGTGCATCCTCCTGGGATCATCCTCGGCTCCTCTCAGAGTAATTGTAAATGTGTGAATGTGTCGGTGTGATCTGAGGCTCTTATTCTGCCAGCATTTGTTTGCTGGGATCCAGGCGACGTTTATGACTCAGGCACAACCTGTGAGAAACATCACAGAAGATTTTTCTTCTCTCCCCGGCTCCTCCCTCTGTTCAGACCTCTATTTTACAGCACCAATCACATTGTTCACCGGGGGGACAGCAGAAAGACAAATGTGCTGTTTTTAAAAGCCCAGTTTCTCATGGCCGTGTAGTGAGCGTAGTAACCTCTGAGCCCAAATCGCTGATTTATAATCAGTTGCACACAAAAGAGGAATCACTGCTACTTTAATGAGTAGCTTTAGGCCCCTGATGGCTGGCAGGGTGGGGAAAGCTTGTGCTTGGACAGGGCTTTATTTTAAAGAAGGAAATTTATTAGCTGTTGACCAGAAGACTGAAACCTTTTCAATTGTTCTGAAATGGGTTAATAAACTTTAAAATGTATAAAAATAACATATATTAGACCGACTGTTGTAATTTTTTTAGGGAGTAAAAACCTGGTTTTAATGTTAGAAATAGAAAAAAGGTTATATTCATTCTACAGATCAGGAATGTCTGTTTTAAACACCCAAAAATGTAATATTGGTACCAACTCAGGGGGGAGATGGTGGCTCAGTGGTTAGAGCGTTCGCCCGTAGACCGGAAGTTGACGGGTTCGCATCCCACTGAGTGCACATCTAGAGTCCTTGGAGAAGACGCCTAAACCACCGTTTCTCCCACTAGGCTGCTGTCACGAGCAAATTTCAAATTTATCTGGTGAGGGATGAATAAAGTGAAAAATAAGAAAAACATTGAGGTTAATCTTTTTTAGATGAAACTGAACAAGTTTTGCTTAAAAACGGAATGTGTTCAAGCAACACTTAGTGATCCGAAATACAATTTAACGTAACTTTGCAAACTCACAAAATAGCCCAGTGCTATTTTTAGATCATAGCCTGATACATCACTCCGTGGAATAGTCTGACCTCACAGTTTTGGGGATTGTTTGCAACACAGTGGGCAGGTAGTTTTTGCTTTACCCAACCGCTGCTTTTTTGTTTGCACAAGACCACATGTAATTTTCCCGAACAGTCAATACAGCTTATGTACCATATGAGTTTTTTCTTTATTTGAGCTCAACTGACCAGCTGATTATAACAAAAAATCTGATTTCAGGAATCCAAAAACCTGAGATGTGATACTCAAGGTAGACCAAAAGAATAATCTTGATGTCTCTTAAATTCCATTTGCAAATTATTTGGAATGCAATGTACAAACATGCCTCGGATGGACGCTTGTGTTCATATCGCAACGTCATCTCTTTTTGCTGATTGATCGGATACTTTCCGATGCCTGCAATCCCTGACCTGGTTGCTGGAGTGAAATGGAATTGAGCGAAGGCACTAATTATGCTGTTTTGACAAATGAGAAATCACCAATGTATCCTACAAAAATAATGTATTGAAACACCAAAAGATCATTCTGTGAGTCGTATTATTCGTGCTCCGGGTGCTTTAGGTAAACCGGCGTTAGTAGTAATTTTGACATGGCTTCGTGGGCCAAATATAAATACACTGTGGGATAGATTTAGCCCACGGACCAGAGTTAGGCACCTAAGATTTGAGCATGTTTTTTTTTTAATTCACAGTGTACCTAGTTACCTATTTATCAATCTAAATTTATAACTTTTATTACTGACTGCTTGAGGAAATGACACCTTCTGTTTGTCTAAATACCATGTGTTTCTTTTTTTTGGTGTGGCAATGTCTATAAATTGTCCATGTCTTTCTTCTCCCAGGTGTTCAGCTGGATATGTGGGGAGCAGGTGCCAGTTTCACGACCCCTGCAACAACTTACCATGCATGAACGGTGGCACGTGCCGTTCCTTCTCCAAGGGGAACACTGTAGACTTCAACTGCACCTGTAAAGTGGGCTACACAGACCGGCGCTGCATGACTCCGATCAACATCGCTTGCTACAACTCACCCTGTTGGAATGGAGGGACCTGCGAACCAGATGGTCTCCAGGGCTACAGATGCCGCTGTCCACCTGGATGGACAGGTAATGTTCACAAAAGGGGATGTAATGGAATGAAACTTTATTTTTTTAGATGGTTTCACACACTGTTGATTTGATAGAAACACACAACCGACAAAACAAAACCATAGGTTTCTTTTTTTTTAGAGGCTTCTTTTCTTGGAAGAAAAACTCCTAAAAACTCAACAAGAGGAAGAAAAGAAAAAACCTGGTGGAGGAACACAGCAATAATGTTTTTTTTTTTGTGTCTTTTAGGTAAAGACTGCACAAAAGCAGACGCTTGTGCATCCAATCCGTGTGCGAACGGCGGGCGTTGCAGCTCCTTTGAGTCGTTTTTTATCTGCGCCTGCACGCCGTTCTTCTCTGGTCTAACCTGCAAGCAGGACATTAACGAATGCGACAAAAACCCACCTCTTTGCAAAAATGGCGGCGTGTGCATAAACGAAGTCGGAGGCTACAGGTGCCAGTGCCCACCGGAGTTCATGGGGAAACACTGCGAGAGTCGATACCTGCCCTGCAACCCATCGCCCTGCCAGAACGGAGGCACTTGCATCCAGAGGGGCGAAACCAGCTTTGAATGCTCCTGTGTACCAGGTAACTCATTTCACACCCAAGGAGTTCAGACGTAACGTGATCTTTGTAGCAATAATTGAATGATTTGAAACAAAGATCGAGCTAGACTAGGATTGTTTGCTAAAAGTTTGAATAAATTTTAATTCAACAAACTTGACTCACACTAAATGGGACCTCATTAGTCTCCTAAAGGCCAAAACTTCCAACAGAAAGAGGGGATAATAACAAAAAAAATGACTTGGACTCATTTATTGTCCGTAAAATGTCATAGTTTGTAAATAAATGAGGTCAACTTTAAGAGCTGGTTGACCGGTGATGTCATTTATTCCTTCTGTGTGAACAAACCTGAGCAGGAAAGCAAGCGGTCTTATCACAAGGAAATGGTCAGACATCCGTTTGATATGATGGAGAGAAGGAAACTCTCTGAGACTCCACTTGTACCCCATCCTCTCCACACACTTAGGGGTTTATGGGGGGAATTTATTTGGCTGTATTTTGCTCTAATCCTGCATAAATGCAAAGAAAAATTCTTATGGCGCTGAGAGTTTATGGACATTAAAACATAGAAAACATTCAACACACCGGTTTTTAATTAATTGTAGTGATTATATGGTAGAAGATGATTTGCAGCAGAAATAAACTGTTGCTTCTTTAACAAAAAAAACAAAAAATATATATTGTGATTGCTTCAATTCCTCAAACTTAAACCCTTCTTAAAGCAACTTGTAAAAAATTGTCTTAACTTTCTTGTAAAATTTGCAGCACAGAAAGCTTTTCAACTTATCTGTGTTTTATAAAATTAACTTTTAAGCATATTTTTCCATTCCGTTCTGCCATCTTTCGCTTATCCGGGGCCAGGTCGTGGGGGTAACAGCCTCAGACGGGTAGCCCAGGCCTCTCTCACCCCGGCTGCATCCTCCAGCCCACCCTGAAGGATCCTGAGTCGTTCCCCAGCCAGCTGTGAGACATAATCTCTCCAGCGGGTCCGGGGTCTGCCAGATGGTCTCCTCCCGATGGGACGTGCCCGAAACACCTCACTATTGAGGCGCTTGGGAGGCATCCTGACCAGTTGCCCAAACCACCCCATCTGGCTTCTCTCAATTTGGAGGCGGAGTGGCTGAGGGGCCAGCCTCCCTGCAGAGGAAGCTCATTTTGGCCGCTTATATCTGCGATCTCGTTCTTTCGTTGGAGAGAAAGTAGCAAAATGTTATAAATCCACTTGTTTTCTAAAATCGGCAAGAATACTTTAAGAATTTTAGGAGTTTTGTTGATTGAAGCTAATTTAGACTTCAAATTCCTACTTATTTTTTAATTGTTTAAATAAGTACATATACATTTTTTCAATGGTGAGGCATCTTTTGTTTTGTTTTTTTTTTACGAAAATGAATTCTGTTCTGACTGAAACTGTTTACATCTTTTTTTTGTAACCACCTTCATTCTGTGGCTTGGCTGTTGTGTAACTGTTAGACACACGCGTTATTTCACCACAGACGCCATAAGAGAACAGTTTTCTTCTTCCCTGGGAGGAAAAAGACCGTTGACCACATTTAACTGAAGACAAGTGTGAGCAGAAGTCAGAAAGTAGATTTGTGAAAACGACCCCTGTCACAGTACATAATTTGGCCTCATGTGGTTGATCTTCGCTCTGTTTTTCTCAGGGTTTACAGGAAAAACCTGCAACCACAACATAGATGACTGTCCGGGTCACGAGTGTCAGAACGGAGGAACCTGTGTGGACGGAGTAAACACCTACAACTGTCAGTGTAAACCTGAGTTCACAGGTCTGAGCTTTAAACATCCTTTCAACTTAAAAGGGTCGGGGTGAGATCCTTCTTATCTCATAGCATAGAAACATAAACATGGTGGGTTTGTCAGTATATTTGCCCAAAAAGTGCTTATTAATGCATTAATACAACTTCCCTTCTGTTTTTGACACTGTGAATTCCCCCTTCCTCTCGATCCCTGATTTATTCTGGCTTGTGTGTGTGCACCACACAGCGTAAATCTCATTTGAGACAACAAACACCACGTATCAAGTCCTGAAAGTTAGCGTATATTGTTTGTGTTCATATATTAGTGCATTTATAAAAAAATAGCACTTTGTGTTGAGGGAAGCACTTTTCCTGCTTACGATGGAATGTACTGTAGGCGTGGCAGAGAACAAAACAACCAAGCTTTCAAATAAGATGAAAAAGTCTGCAAATTGCACAATGAATAAAATAGCAACTGGCTAGAGGATTGTTTATGATGTATGAATAATATTCAAACATGGTAGAAACGACCAAAATGTTGATTTAGCATGAAACCTTTTGGCAGAGAATGAAATCCATGTCCAAGAGCAACCTGGCCTTTGAATGGTAACAAAATACATTACAGATTACAGAAGGCTTTATTGTCATTAGACCACAAGGAAACAATGGAATTACAGTTAACCCGACTTGAGATAAAGAAACACAAACAATTAAAACGTAATTTAGAGCAAAGAGACGGAACTATAGAGGGATTAGCAGTCAACGTCACTTCCGACTGCACGCCACAAGGGCAGTGCATCTAAATGATAAATCTTTGCATGTTTCAGCTAGTTTTTCTTAACACAAGACAATAAATTATGGTAATAGACAGAAAACATGGTCATAACTTTGATTGTTGCAAATGACAAAAATATAATGACGATAACAAAGAACAGCGGCGCTTTTTGCTCCCGCGATGCGCGCGCATCCGCTTTATTTTTAAACAACAAATCCCTCTATACCAGGGGTGGGCAATTAATTTTTAGCAGGGGCCGCATGAGAAGCCTGAATTGTGTCAGAGGGCCACCAACTTTCTTTGATTGTAAAATACATAGCTGGTACTGATAATCAGAAGAATAAAGCACTCTGTGAATATGTATATTAGGTTATGTGAAACTGTGGTCTATTGGTTAAATAAGAAAAACAATTATTGAACCATTGCAATTTATTTTTTAACTTGTAATGCTTTCCACCTCATGTTACCTCTTCAGTGAGAATAATCCAGTCTGTTCTGGGCTTGAACAAGGGACAGCTGAGAGGTGGTCATCAGTCATAGAGGATCTGTGTTTGGATTTATTGAACTTCATAACTGAGAATGTCTGTTCACATTGATAGGTAGATCCAAAGAGGACTAGGATCCTCTGAGCATGCCTCCTCAGGTGTGGAAAGTTCTCCTCTTTGAGGGCGGAGTAAAAGTCCAGCAGTAAGACTGACTTGAAGTGATCTGCCAGATGTGTGTCAGACTGCAGATCACTTCACTTGGTGCATCATCCACACTGCAGTTGAAGGGAGAACAAACCATGTGCATTTCACTCTCAAGAGTTTTGAAATCGCCTTGAAAACTCTGCATACGTGCATACGTAGCGACGTAACGTTGTCAAAATAAAATGAAATTTCAAAATAAAAGTAAAAAAAAAGTTTAATTTATGGTGTTTATGATTGGCCTCACGCGGGCCGGACAGGGGCGTGCAAAGGGCTGGATGTGGCCCGCGGGCCTTAATTTGCCCAGGTCTGCTCTATACTGAACAGGAGAGCACAAACATAACAATCAATGACGTTTAAACATGGTTGAATCCACTCCAAAAAGTTGATTTTGTTACAAAACCCCTTTAAAATAAAAATAACCTCTTGCCTTTTGCTCCTGCAGGTCAGCTTTGCACAGATGACGTGGACGAGTGTCAGCTGATGCCAAATGCATGCCAGAATGGCGGGACGTGCCACAACACTTACGGCAGCTACCAATGTGTGTGTGTGAACGGCTGGACGGGCGACGACTGCAGTGAGAACATCGATGACTGCGCGAGCGCCGCATGCTACCACGGCTCCACCTGCCATGACAGAGTCGCCTCGTTCTATTGCGACTGTCCCGAAGGCCGCACAGGTCTCTTGGTCAATTCTAATTCCTTTCACTATATCCTCGGGTTGGGTAAACTGTTTAAGTCGTAGGCAACAAAGTGTTCTTTTATGTGAACGAAGGGTCAAACTGAGAGCAGATAGATTTTGTGTTTTGGTAACACATGAGGGCAAACGCTCTACCACTGAGCCACCGCCTCCCCCTCAACTTATTTTTAAAGAAAAATTAACCCAAAAGTAAATCAGCCACTAAATCTATTTGTTTAATCTTAGATTTCTTTCAAGTTTAACAGGAATACTGAACCCGGTGCTACAGCGCCAAGATTCAGAAATAGAACGTCTAGCTGATGATTGGACAATAGATCTATAAAAATAAATTGGATTATTTGTGGGTTAGAAACATTTTAGAAGAATAATAAACTTAATATTTCAATCTTTCATAAAGTGAAAAGTCTAATGTTTTTGTTGAACGTCTGTCTCCTCTTTCTCTTCGTTTCAGGTCTGCTGTGCCAGCTGAATGATGCCTGCATCAGCAACCCGTGTCAGAAAGGATCCAACTGCGACACTAACCCTGTCAGTGGGAATCATTTTTGCACCTGTCCTCCGGGATACTTCGGGGCCTCTTGTGATCAGGATCAGGATGAGTGTTCACTGGGTAAACCTTCTAGTTTAAATATTTCTAGCTCCTGTGGATGCAGCTAAAAGTCTTTAATACAAACTTTTATGGTGATAATTTTTACCTGTAAGCAGACAAAAATGTATTTTTTTAAAGTCTTTTATTTTTGTTTTGAACAAAAATATTGAAAAGAACATGTGAAACATTGTACGCTGAGTTGGAAAATAACAATTCTTTAACAAATATGGTGCAACTCTGTCACACAGTATACTGTAGCTGTGAGAGGCTGATTCTTACAGCTACACTGGCTGAGGCTGATTCAAAAGCAAATCAATAAAGCGTTGTCAACTTCTGAGATGAGCTAATCGCAAAGAGTCACAATTTTACTTCCATTTTTTTTATTTGTCACTCTCAGTTTATGTATCTTTTACATCCAGAGTCAGTCTCTATTTGACTCCGAGTGGCCAACCGATTGGTCAGGCCTATTTCAGAGTCACCAAGCGAGACGAGTAAAGCAGCTGAACAGGAACTAAATGGTCTTTGTACAGACAGATAGAAAAAAATCTCAGTCAGGGATCATTTTAAGTAAAAAAATCAAATAAAACAACTGTAGAATTATTATTGCAAATAGAAAAAAATGTAATAAAATTTTGAGAAAATAAGAACCAGATAGATTAAGAGATATTTGATTGTAAAGTCAGCTAATGATGTTTCACTATTAAAATTACAGTGTTTGTTCACACGTTTATTGGCTAATATAAGTCTGATGAAGGTTTTTTTTTTTTCTGTTTCACAGGCTCTAACCCATGTGAGCATGCTGGGAAATGCATCAACACCAAGGGATCTTTCAAGTGTAAGTGCCAGCGAGGATACGTCGGACCACGCTGTGAGATGGACATCAACGAGTGCTTATCAAATCCGTGTCAGAACGAAGCCACCTGCTTGGACCAGATAGGAGACTTTCACTGCATCTGCATGCCAGGTAAGAAATAAAAAACCTTCACATGGTTCCCTGACAGTTAGAAAAATAAAAACACAGCCCAATCAGCCCAGTAACATCTAAACGAACCAGAGCCAGGACATTGCTGTCCTCCGAGCATCCTCCTCTGAGAGGAATCAGTCATAGTCCCACCACAAAAATGTTTCTATTTCTGGTTTTTAACTCTTTGAATAGTTTTACCCCAATGATACCATGATTATTTAAGAAAAAAGAAACATTAAATAGATTTCTAGTAATTTATTTGGATCATTTATCATTGAAATTGTAAGATTTTGTATTAGAATTGATGGCAAAATCTGGTCCTACAATTTACCTACAGAAGAAAGTGACAAATGCTGAAGGTTTTATGAGTGAAAGAAAGGATCATTTTAAAGTAAAAGTGCATTTCTGATCCCTTTTTTTTTTTTTTTTTAATGAGATGATCAAATTTTGGTTCAATGAAATTGAAAAAAATCACGAGTGATTGTTTCATCTTATTACCAACGTCATAAATGACCGAAATACAGTACCTTTTGTTTTTTAAGTTCTGCTGTTAGGGTTACCTGCTGATATTATAGAACACTGAGGTTATTTAACCGAAACATCTTTCAGAGATGTTCATTATACTGTTGGCAGTCAGAAAGCAGTATTCACTCAGACCCGTACTCTAAATGTATATACAGTACAGATCTACATATATTTTCATAAATAGATACGGTAGATCTATCTTGTTATTTTATTTTTACTCCGTATTTATCAGTATTTTACGCTGTTTGCTTCTCAACACGTCTCTGTCTAACACCCATCTCCCTGCTAATTGGCTAGGCTATGAAGGGGAATTCTGTCAGATCGATACGGACGATTGTGCCAGCAGCCCCTGCCTGAACAACGGCAAATGTATTGACAAGATCAACGGCTTCTACTGCGAGTGCCCCACAGGTGAGCCCACCGCATCGGGGAGTGAGGAGGAGGGAGCAAGGCCCGGGAGCACCGAGGTCGATCTCTCTCTCTCTTTCTGTTTCCCTCCTTTCAGCTCACACACACACCTCTCCGGACGGGCACTAATCCCAGCCCGGAGGCAAGCTTTGCACAGGCCTGGGCAGCCCAGCACAAACGAAAAGTCAGGAAAGAAAAAGAAAGAAATCTTCAGGGAAAGGTTGAAGGAAGTTTGAACTTTTTGAACAAGTTTCTCATCCTTTTATCAAGTCTGATGATCGACCAGAGAGTCGTGGATCCAAACTAGATTTGCAACACGATGAGGGACAAGAACAACTGAGCTGTTTGGGTTGTTTTTGAGGCGACATTTAATTCAGCTAAACTATTTAAACAGAACGGGACTCGGCCTTGAAGCATTAGACAGAGAGGACAGTGTTTTTTCACAAGGATCAGTGAGCTGGAAGCATTTTTTTTTCATTTGAGAAAAGAAAATAGCAAAGTTGGGTGGATCAAAGGCAGCCGAATTCCTCCTGTTGAGAGAAAAAAAGGAAGAGGGAAAGACAGAAAGGAAGGGGAAAAAAGACATCCCAACAAGAAGGCTTTAGAATGAAAAGAGAAGAGTGAACATAAGAGATTAGCTCCAAAGAAAAGTGGGTGACACCGGGTGAGGGAGGGTTTTTTGTGAGGAAGCAGCTCAAAGTGTATTTTGGAAGATGATTGTGTGTACGCAGAAGCACACAAGCAGGAAGGATGCATGGCGGGGATGGATTCAACTGCTTTGCTTCAAATGTAAATTTGTCCCTGTTGAAAAGCCTGAGGCGAGGTCCCCTTGAGTACCCCCCTTATTTTTACTTCTGTACATGGAATAGCCATGGAAACCCCACTGGGACCCATTGAAATGCACAATTCCAGCAGTGGGGATCAGTTCTTTCTAGTTATGAAGGTATGTGACATGCTCACTTTTTTTGTGTGTGTACTCGTGTGAAATCCAGTGAGGAATGCAGCTTTATAATGATGCAGATGAGGTGCAAATAGAAAAAAAAACACAAATTTATGATGGATAAAATGTAGTGACTGGCGTTATGACACGTGTTCAGCATTCACTCTTCAAAACCTAGTCATCCTCAAAAGTGAAGATGTCTCACTCTGATTTTTTTAACCAAACATTTACTATTTTACAATTTAAGTCAAACTACCGTAATTTCACGGCTATAAGACGTATATAAAAGTCTTAGATTTTCTTCAAAATGAGCGGTGCGCCTTTTCGTGCGGTGCGTCTTGTGTGTGAGAAAAGGCGGACCTAAAAGAAAACGCGATGCCCGCGAGGCGGACCTGAAAGTAAAGGCATGAGAACGTTAAAGAGTGAAGTGTGAGCGGCGTGGGAGCGATGGATGACCGAAGGAGACCACAGTTTCACGAAGGGTGGAAGGCAGCGCCGGACGAGTTACGCTACAGTTTGCCAATGGATTGTAGATGCTTGGACTAACATGTCTGCTGGTACTGTTATCCGAGCCTTGGCAAAAGCTGGCATCCTTTCTGAGGAGCCGCACAGTACAGACAGTGACTTTGACAGCGAGGAGCGAAGTGGACCTGCTCTGTTGGATTTTGCGCAGCTGTTCGATTCCAAAACAGAGGATGAGGACTTTGACTATTATTATTTGACTATTACCGGTAATGTGCTTGTTTAGTATCGTTACTACTTAAATAAAGTACAACCAAACTCAGTTTTGCTCCCGATCTATTTTTTAACACGCACATTTGCATGCTTGCGTGTATGTTGTTGTAAGGCGGTGTGTGACTGAGACTGCGCCTTTTCGTACGGTGCGCCTAATGGTCGTGAAATTACGGTATCTATTTTTCAGTTGTTAATTTGCATCTAGCTTCTTAACCTACTTATTTTCAATTCCTTCTGATCATAAACACCAAAAGTTAACTTTATATTAAAATATCTAAAGCTATTATTCATATCGTGATACATGCACCCCGCAGAAACACCTCTAGCTATAAATCTTCATGAGGGAGGTTGTGCAGGTGATAATCATGTCTGTCACTATGAGCTAGTTCATTGTTATCTAAAGAGCTCTTTCATACATGCATCCATCCATCAAGTGTGTTTAAGGAGGAAAATCCCTTCATGTATAAAGACTGTGCCAAGTTAATCAGCTCAGGGAAGTGAAATAAACACTGATAAAACCTCTAACAATGCTCAGTGCTACTGTTTTCACTCCCTTTGGCTGCATTTGGTCAATCATTTAACAATAATATTAACTCTAGTAGTGGTTAAAAACTCATTAAACTTTGGTTGATGGTGAAAAACAAAAAATAGCTGCAAATCTAGATGTTGTGTGCCCTCTGAAAAACGCTGCCTAACTAATAGTGATGCTACAACGCATGAGTGTCCATTCGAGTCTCCTCCTGCTGATGGGATTTGGGTGAAATTTAATTATCAGCCAGCCCCTGTCTCGTCCAATTTCAACCAGAAAGCAGCGATTAGTTAAAGAAAAAAGTACCCACCCACATGAAGCGAAGGAACCCCAAAGCTGCGAGGTCAGACTGTTTTCATGGAGTGAAAGAAACAGGTGGATGTACAAAGCTAAGCTTTATTGGCACTGATTGGTGGTGGTTTTACACCTCCCGAGCGCCTCGCTGGTGAGGTGTTTCGGGTATGTCCCACCGGGAGGAGACCGAGAGGAGAGACTATGCCTCACAGCTGGCCGGAGAACGAGTCAGGATCCTTCCAGGTGAGCTGAAGGATGCAGCTCGGGTGAGAGAAGCCTGGGCTTCTTGTCTGAGGCTGTTGCCCCTGCCATCTGGCCCTGGATAAGTGGAAGACAACGGAATGCAACGAAAGCTTCTAATAGGCTACTCAAAAATGTACTTCCTCGACAGATTAAACAGTTTTTTTTCTGATTGGTTGTGACACACCTGTGCACCGCTGTGCAAAGGAGGAAGTCCAACTCATCACATCTTCATTAGACAACATCCTACTTGTCATCCAGATTGGGAAAGCAGAAGATCTGGAATGAGAAAACCTCCTGGAGAAAAAGAAGGAAGCCTGCTGATGGATTTTGGAAAGAATAAAACTCTGAATAGTTCAGTGTCAAAGGTCAAGCTGGCTCTTTTTCGGGGGTAGATGAGTGAGTGTGAGGGGGTGAAAGCAAGACAGGAGAATGCACATTGTGATGAAAACATTTCAGGGGACAAAAGAGGCAACAGGCTCAGTTTGGAGCTGCGTGGAGCACACAGGACCTCCTTTGTCTTGCAGCCATTGGGCAGGAGGCCTCACAACTTTCATTCTTCTCCCCTCCTGCTTTAAACGAACTCATTCCCTCCTTTCTCGCCTCTTCCTTTTGCTGTGTTTTCAAAAGACGTGAAAGGGAAAATGGATTGCTCCGAGTCTTGCTCAGTTCTTAATTAATATGCAGATTTTGGGATTGGTCGAGGGTTCTTGTTGGTTGGGTTTAGGATTAGAAGTGGAATCAGTTTGAAGTGGTGAGAAAACAAAGCCATCTTTCGTTTTCATGCGTATACACACAAACACACACTTCTACGTACGACCAATAACGGTCACTTGTTTTTGGTTGCAGGCTTCACAGGGAACCTCTGCCACAAAGACATCGATGAGTGTGCCAGCACGCCGTGCAAAAATGGCGCCAAATGCACAGACGGACCCAACAAGTACACCTGCGAGTGCACTGAAGGTATGAAAGAAAAATCAGAGTAAAGACGTAATTAATAAATATGAGACCATATAAGACAAACTATTGTACATTTGCAGACTCGCAATTAGAACCTATCTCACGCTCACCCACCAAAGCTGATAAAACTCCTGCATGATGAACACTCTAGTGCATTCCATGAACATGATTAGGTATAATGAGGCTAAGCACATGGCATCTCCTGCTGCTGCAGCTGTGCATCTGTAAGCCGCAATAGACCATTTGTATGGTCTATTGCCAGTATTGTTTTTGGCGAACGTATAGAAGAAGTCGGACATCCGGGAACTTTGGTCAGGTGACGGCTCATGTGGGTGAGCCGCAAAACAAAGCGTGAACAAGCAGTACAGGGGTGTATTCCTGGTGGTAATTCTCCTTCGTACTGATACATAACGCTTGGTGGTAACACACGTGAGATGCACAATTTTCCTGCTGCTTTTTCATGTTTTGAACGGTTTGTTTTACGCCAACTGTCACTGTTGGTGTTGTCCATTAGTGGAAGTGAGGTCATGCTCCTCCTCCTTTTGGACCCACCTCCTTAAATCACCACACCCCTCAAAATCTCTCTTATTACAAAACTTCTTTTTTATGCAGGTTACACTGGAAAACACTGTGAGACTGACATAAACGAGTGTTACTCAGACCCGTGTCACTACGGTACCTGCATAGATGGGTTGGCATCGTTCAGCTGCCAGTGCATGCCAGGATTTACCGGCCGTCTATGTGAGACCAATATCAACGAGTGTTTGAGCCAGCCGTGCAGAAATGGAGGCACCTGCCAGGACAAGGAAAACGGCTACATCTGCAGCTGCTTGAAAGGAACCACGGGTGAGCAAAACATGCGGGCTTGATTTTTAAACTTTAATTTAAAGCTTACTTTTAACCAGCGTTAAATCTATTGCAGGAACCAACTGTGAGATAAACATTGACGACTGCAAGAATAATTCTTGTGACTTTGGGACATGCATTGACAAGATTAATGGCTACGAGTGTGCATGTGAACCAGGATACACCGGTAAGAAAGCTGGTTTTTAAACCTCCATTTATAGAACGTCGGGGAGCTATCCGTGTTTTCGTTACACTTTTATGAACATGTTGTCTGCGATGTTAAAGTGCTCATGGTTAGTCAGTATTAACTATAGGTGAACTGAATTGGTTTTCAGAGTATTGCATCCAAAGGTTAAGATCACAAACCTTGTGACTGACTTTGGTACTTTTTAATCTTGTGCCAACACAACTTTACTCAAGCAAAAGATTGATTATATGGACCACACCATCTGTCCTTGTTATTAAAAAAAATACTTTTACACCATAAATCAACAGAATGGACCGTTTCTGTCTCAGTGGAGAAAAAAGCTTCATAGCTTCACATTCTGATACATATGTAAATGAAGTGAGGTTAAAGCGGATGACTGCAGAGTGGAAAGTGTGGACAGAGTCATGAGGACCTGAAAGGGGGGGAGGCTGACAGATGGCGAGCGAATGAGCACGCTCCTCTGAGGCTTGAGCTGTGTCACTTTCCAGCTCCACCCTGTCCCCAACTCACTGCTGTATGGACACACGAGCTGCCCTCCCTCACAAAAGGAGGACACACACTCTGGCACACACAGGCACCGGGGATTTGAACAGGAGAAAAGATTCCCTGAAAGATTCGTGAAAGTTGAGCTTTTAAAAGGTTGGAAGCTGGTCTGGGCTTTAAAGCTAAATGGACTGCCTTTATGGGATGCATGGCATCGGCATGAATGGTGTTCATGCTTCAAGTAGCCGACAAAGGCCAGCTCAAAATCCCTGGTGTGATTTAAAAAGTGATACTTTCATCCCTTCACATTATAAGCCACACTGTTTGAAGGCGTTGTGAGCATCTATATGCGTTACTATTGTACTTTTTAAAATAATGCCTCAGGTGTGCCAGAAAGCACAACGACTTTAGCAACTCTCAATGACAAAACAGTAACAGTAACAATTTTTCTATGAGAGGCTGACCTGCCTGCAAACAAAAAAAGGCCCCAAAAATGGGCATGGCCAATAGATGCTGTAAGACGTGGCCAAGTGTAGGGAGATCTGTTCCACAAGTTGTTGCCAATGAAGTCTATTGCTTTTGGGGCAAGACAATTAGTTTTGAACATCGCAAAATTGTGATGTCATTTGTCCTGGCACAAACTTGGTTCCTTCTAGTCTAACATGCTGCGCTTTGGTATTTAAATGCATCGGTATATGGTTCAAATTGCCTAGTATGAATACATCCAAAGGGCTAGTTTTACAAAAATACTGACCTGAACTGATGTTGTTGATAATCTAAACAATGCTAGCATTTCCACTGGGGGGTGGGCGGGAAGGGTAGATGGATGTCTCTGTTGTTTCGTACCAGAACCATGCCTGTAACATAGGGAAAAAACCTCTTTAAGTCACTACTAAAATTCAACTCCAGGACCACCACACTTTCAACCACAGGAGCACAACAAGAAAAACTTTAGAAACACATTTAGACTCTTTATTATGTTTTTGAAAAAAGTTGCTTTTAGGTAAAAACTGAGCTTTTGATTTTTCACTAACAGGTACGATGTGCAACATTAACATTGATGAGTGTGCCATCAATCCCTGCCATAATGGAGGCATATGTATCGATGGCATCAACAAGTTCACCTGCAAGTGTCCGGATGGTTACCACGACCCCACCTGCTTCTCCCAGGTCAATGAGTGTCTCAGTAACCCGTGTATCCACGGTCACTGTGAGGACAAGGTTAACGGGTAAGGACAGTGTACGATTAACAAACTCACATTTTTCACATGTTTATCCTAACTACATTTCTGTGGTCCTGTTAGCTATAAATGTCTGTGCGACTCGGGCTGGAGCGGAAAAAACTGTGACATCAACAACAACGAGTGTGAATCGAACCCATGCATGAACGGTGGTACCTGCAAGGACATGACCAGCGGATATGTCTGTACCTGTCGAATGGGTTTCACTGGTCAGTGTCTTTATGTTCTTCTGCTTGTTGCTCTCCTGGGGCCTCATTTATAGACGTGTGAGCAATTAGTTTTACTGAGTTTATGACCATCGTTTACGCCACACAAATTCAGGATTTGTAAAAACTTCCGTCACTCACTTTACACAACGACGAGCTCTGCCATCCGGGAGGAGCTCGGTGTCGAGCCGCTCCTCCTCCAGGTCGAGAGGAGCCAGATGGGGTGGTTCGGGAATCTGGTCAGGATGCCCCCCGAGTGCCTCGCAGGCGAGGTGTTTCGGGCACGTCCCATCGGGAGGAGACCCAGAGGCAGACCCCGGACCCGCTGGAGAGACTATGTCTCATGGCTGGCCGGGGAACGACTTGGTATCCTTCCGGGTGAGCTGGAGGATGCAGCCAGGGAGAGAGAGGCCTGGGCTACCCGTTTGAGGCTGTTGCCCCCGCGACCCGACCCCGGAACAAGCGGAAGATGACGGAACGGAACTTTACACAACGTAAGGATTATAAATCCCACCTGAGTACGCCAACTTGATCTCAATACGGATCAAGTTGGCGGATTCCAATACAGATCACGTAAATGATGTAATACATATTCAGTGATTTTCAAGTGAGCCGGTGCCGCCTGTCTTTACTCATGGGCAACAGCAAAGAAGTATCAAAGCAGAGGTAGAAATGCTGGTTACCTTTGTCAGTCGATCAGTTTATTTTGGAAGTTGGCATAAGCACAAATCTTTGTGTTGGGCAAGCTCTTGAATCTTCATAGATGATTGCAGAATTTATTATTTGCTTCAACTGCAGGCCCGAACTGTCAGACCAACATCAACGAGTGTGCCTCCAACCCTTGCCTGAACCAGGGCACCTGCATGGACGACGTTGCAGGGTACAAATGCAACTGCATCCTGCCCTACACGGGTAAGAAAATATTATCTTTTTATGATACAATGCCCATTTATTTGAGCAATGACTGGATATTTTCCAACAAGTGTAAGGGTTTTCCATGGATTCTATGCTCGGAATTACTGTGCAGAAGGAAAAAATATTCATCTGATAAAATAACTGTTGACAAAGTTCAGCCTCAAGACTTCCTCCAACCTCAAAGACACTGAACCTCTGCTCCTTTGCGACATATTCCTCCCCAACGAGAGGTGGAAAATGTTTTCATGGCTTCCATCTTGTTATTGGACCAGATACTGATGGAAAAGCAAAGCCAGGCTTTCTTGGAACGTCTAACTTTACAGGACTTTAAATAATAAAAAAAAACTCTTGCTGGTGTCGGGGTGGGAACGGGGGGTTGACACATTTCCTGTTTGCCTGCTTCCTGTCTCACAGAACAGCAAATGGCTGGACAATGGGCGGAAAGTGGAGCCGGCTTCCTGTAGGAGCCGAGTGTTGTGGAAGCAGATAGAGGCACGTCTCCGCTGGCCTCTAATGCTGACAGAACCTGACTAAAACCCTCTGATAGCCCTGATGGAAAGATGATTCTGTCTCTATTCAGTCGGGTTATCTCTGAGTTCATGACTCCGGACTGTTATCTCCCAGTGAAGTAAACTGTATAAACATCTTGTAATATGTTTGACTAAAGGGTGTGTACGTGTGTGTGTTACAGGAGAGAACTGTGAAACTTTGATGGCCCCTTGTAGCTCGAAACCCTGCAAGAATGGAGGAGTTTGTAAAGAATCAGAAGACTATCTGAGCTTTTCTTGTGCGTGTCCTGAAGGATGGCAAGGTAAACATGAACCTGTAGATTGGAAATGATCTATTAAAGAATGTAGTTGGAGATTTTTATCAAAAAAATTTAGGATATCATTTAAATCTATATTCACTGGTAAAACTCGTGCTTAAAAATAGAGACACTAGAAAAAGAAAAAAATCATATTTTGCTTACTTCAGTATGTTTTCTCTTTTTGTTTGATTTAAAATGCACAATTTTTCCTCAATCTATTTTAGGTCAAACATGTGAAGTAGACATACAGGAATGTGTGAAGAATCCATGTCTGAATGGAGCCACCTGCCAGGACACGATGGGCAGCTACCACTGTGGCTGCCGACCTGGCTTTACTGGACGAAACTGTGAGACCAACATCGACGACTGCAAACCAAGTAAGTCCACGCTCGGTTTCGTTCATGCCAAAAAAGTATCAGTGCAGAGCTAAACGGCACCCACTCCCTTTTCCCACAGACCCATGCAGCAACGGAGGCCTCTGTGAGGACGAGGTGAATAACTTCCTGTGCACCTGTCTGCCCGGCTTTCGGGGAACAAAGTGCGAGGAAGACGTCAACGAGTGCGAGAGCAACCCCTGCAAGAACGGAGCCAACTGCACAGACTGCGTGAACAGCTACACGTGCACCTGCCCGCCCGGATTCAGCGGCATTCACTGTGAAAATAACACACCAGACTGCACAGAGACGTACGGCTCTTATAAACTCTGTTTAATCCACAGGTTTCAGCCTTTATTTCTAGTTTGTTTCTTGTTTACTGCTGCCCCCTGTGGATGGTCAGCTCACTGCACCTGACTTTTGGACCTCATCAGTTTATTTTGGGGTTTATACTACATCGTCTAACGGAGTTTGATCATCACTTCTTCCTTCAGAGAGTATTTCCGTTAAAACTAAAATCTTTATTTTCAGCAAGGAAGGAGGTGTTAGTTGTCATGGTAACGGCCACTAAACCCTTAGCTGGTTCAATTCGAGTGTCATTTAAGTGTAATATTACATCATTTCAAAGTGAAAAAGCACCTCTTAATGCTTGTCTTTTCTGCAGAGAACGCTGAAAAAATTAGCTTTAAGAAATAAAGTCAGCAGCTTGTTTCTAAACTCGTTTTTATCAAGAGAAATTTCCAAAATTGTTCAGTGAAACCAAATAAATCACCCATTTTTTTTTACCTTATTATTGCTGTGATAACTAATTAAAAGTATTAGTTCTGAGCCTCCATTGTCATGGTTACCAGATAGAATTTAAGCAGGCACAATTATATATAAAAAGCTGTGGTAATTTAACCGAAACATCTTTCAGAGGAGTACATTATCTGAAAGTAATGGAGCCAATCAGAGTAAAGTATCCTTCTGGAAGATAAAAAAAATGTCGTAAACTCATCTTGTTTCTTTTCTAATATTTTTTTTTTATACGCAGCTCATGTTTTAACGGCGGCAGCTGTGTGGATGGCATCAACACCTTCACCTGCTTGTGCCCGCCCGGCTTCACCGGCAACTACTGCCAGCACGACATCAACGAGTGTGATTCCAAACCGTGTCTGAATGGCGGTACTTGCCAGGACAGCTACGGCACCTACAAATGCACCTGCACGCACGGATACACTGGAATCATCTGTCAGGTATGAAGAGGAAGATGTTTATGATAAAAAATAAAGTGAGGAAGGCTGATAGTTTACTACAACAGGCTTTGCTAGGAGAAGCCCGAGAAAAATTTCGTTTTTTTTTTTTTTTTTTTTTGATAGTTTTGGCTTCCAAGTCCTTCTAAGAGGAAATCCAGCTATTTTTGCAGCTGTTCGACCGGAAACCAGCTAAACTTAGAAACATGTTCAAAATGTTCAACATGTTCAATAGTCTATCCTGCTGCCTTTAACTAGCCATAAAGAAAAAAAAAAGAAAACTCAAAATTAGATATGAATATGAGATCGTGAGCCGTGTGTTCAACACCACTCATCTTTTCCATCTTGATCGTGTTTCAGAACTTGGTTCGTTGGTGTGATTCCCTGCCATGTAAAAACGGGGGGACATGTTGGCAGACGGGAACCACCTACAGGTGTGAGTGTGCGACGGGATGGAGCGGCCACTACTGCGATGTACCAAGTGTTTCATGTGAGGTGGCTGCAAAGAAGAGAGGTGAGATAGAGGGAAAATCTTTCTCATTATTTGACTTATGATTAAATGTAATAAAAAAGAAAAAATTAACACACTGTGTTACTATTTAAATTGCCTGATTGATATAATCTCCATATTTTTGGTGGGTGGGAAGACGCTGAAGAACCAAAACGGAAACCTCAAATAAATGGGGAGAGCATGCACACTCTACACAGAAAGACTGCTGTTCCAGTGTTTACACAAGCAACCTTTTAGACGTGATGGTGCATTGCAAACCATCATGCCGCCCCACATACATAAAATCAGAGGGGCTCGACATGCATTTTTGTCCATGCATTTGCACTTAAGCATCAATTATATGCACTCCTGCAAATAATGATGCTACACGGTGATCAAAATGTTGCTACTTTGAGCCGATTGGTAGATTCTCACCTTTGGGAGGAGTTTGCATGTTCTGTGTAAATATCCCAACCTTTAGAAATATTCACTTTCGCCTGATTGGCCGGTTTGAATTTCCTAAAAGAGTGAGTAATCTAAAAGATTGGCTGTGTGGCCACGCAACAAATTGGTGATCTGTTCCATGTGCATGCTGCATCTCAACTTATGATTAGCCAGGCTAAACCAGGATGGCTGTAATGAGAACCTGTTAAAATGAATGAAAGAGTGACATTTTAACAATTTGTATTTCCATTTTCCAGGAATTGATGTTTCTCAGTTGTGTCAGAACTCGGGTCGGTGTCTGGACGCAGGAAATGTGCACTACTGCCACTGCCAGGCAGGATACACAGGGAGTTACTGTGAAGAGCAGGTGGATGAGTGCACACCCAACCCCTGCCAGAACGGAGCAACATGCACCGACTTCCTGGGCGGATACTCCTGCAAGGTAACAAACAACCAGCAAGCCCACACAGCCTCACTAGTGTTTTTAACTAATGATCTTCCAGTGAGCCAGTGCCGCCAGTAACCTACTCATGACAATTGCGAGATGTTGCTATTGTACAGCTGTAGTGGTATCTCATACTAGCGATAGACAGAGTGGAAGGAGGTCACCATAAACTGCAACTTTGGGAGTGACACAGACCGATATGCTTTTGAAATTTATAAAAAATGGTCTGAACCTCATTTTTCTGAATTGGTTCAGACTCCTGATTTTTTACAGTATTCAGCCAGTTCTTTTTATTCCTGTTTAGAAATCTCTGGGTGGGTTAGAGGTGCAGGGCCTTTTCAGGACGTCCTGTGGGACCAGGACTTTAGTAACAGACCCTCTAATCTCTGTGAATCGTCCACTGTAGTTCAGCTTCTCATAGACAGATTATAATCCGGACGTTTTGTCCTATTTTGTGAAGGACTATTCGGTAGCTTTTGGAGTATCTTATTGGTATTGTTAGTGTGGTGTGCAGTGTTTAGCCTTGCTTCCGAGTGAGGGTTTCATGACTAGGATTTCCTCGGCTTTCCCCCTGATAAAGAGACCTGTTTGTAAGTAAAAAGCAAACCATGTGGTTACGGTAATCTCCCCTGGAGGAAAGGATGTGTTGGCCTTGGCAAGTTGTAGGCCAGAAAATAGCCAGGTAAACAAAAAAAACTTCTTTCATGTCAGAGATTGATTAAACTTTCTCTCCTGTCTCCCCCCTTTTCCCCTCCTTCCTCTAGTGCATGCCAGGCTTCCTGGGGACCAACTGCTCGGTGGAGATCAATGAGTGTTTCTCCCAGCCGTGCCAGAACGGGGGCACCTGCATTGACCTGATCAATACCTACAAATGCTCCTGTCCCCGGGGAACTCAAGGTCAGCAGACCCCACGCACAGTCCTCCCACACCCCTCGGCCTCTCCATTCGCTCTCCCTCATCTCCACGCTTCATTAATTAGGGCTTAACGGCAGACGGGCATGAAAACTCCTCCTCCCAGTTTGCCTCCATCTCTTCCTCTACTTGTCAGATAAGCCATTGATTTCCCTCGCAGACTTGAAGGGGTTTGTGTTGCAGGTCAGCCTGAAGTGGCAGGGTGCACCCTGATGCAGCTAAAAGCATCAAACACAAGAAAGTAGAAACTTTGCTTTGACCCAGATTGGGCAATTTAAAACATGACTCAAGTGATTTTTATTTTTGGTTTTGGAGACGACGGGGAGGCTTTAATAATGAATCACGCCAAGATATCAAAGAAAATGCCTGCGCCTGCCCTATATTACAAACTATATCAGTTCATCTATAGTTGCTACTGAGTAATTATGGACTGAGATTAAAAATTTGATCAACTTTGATAAGGGCCAGGTAAACTGACCAAAGAACCAAACTCAAAGCAGATGTAAAGAAAACACTAGTTTGAATTAAAAACAACATATTTTTCCCTCTTCTTTCCTGTCTGGATGAAGCCCATCTGCTTGTTATGATTAAAGATATGATAAATTTAAACTGAATTAAATTGAGTGTAAAGGCAAAGCAACAAGTGGTGGGGGCCGGAGGGTTAAAAAAAAAAAAAGCACATTCTATGTCTAAACAATTTAAAAGCACTGAAGGAAAAAGAATGTAATAAATTGGGTCGAAATAATCTGGAAAAAAAGGACCTTCTCACCTCCAAAAACTTTGAAAAAATTTACAAAAATTTCTGAAACCATGTGAATACGCCTCACAACAGTCGCTGTGTCTACCATTTACCGAGGAACAACAGAATTGCAGGGAAAAAAACCTACTTTACAAAGCAGAAATAAAATAATGTAAAACTTGAATTTAAGATTTGAAAAAAAAAAAAAGAATAGACACATTTTTTTATTCTATCTTCACTGGTTTACAGCGATTGTTGGCAGCTGAGCAGTTTGGCACTGCTAGTAAACATCATCTTGGGATTTCAAAGAATCTTAAATAAGATAAAAAATAAATATCAAGTTGATTAAATTGATATTGCAATATCAGACATAAAAATTTCCATTAGATTTTTTGCCAGTATTGTGCAGCCTCAGCACAAAGTTCTTTCCAGCCCGCTGACTGAGTCCTGCACCTCCATATTTCAGGTGTGCACTGTGAGATCAACATAGACGACTGCACCCCTTCAACCGACCCCATCATGTTGGAGCCAAAGTGCTTCAACAAGGGAAAGTGTGTGGATGGAGTGGGGGGCTACCACTGCATCTGCCCTGCGGGGTATGTGGGCGAACGCTGCGAAGGAGATGTCAATGAATGTCTTTCCAACCCCTGTGACCCGAGGGGCACGCAGAGCTGCACGCAGCTCACCAATAACTACCGCTGCGAGTGTCGCACTGGATACACAGGTAACATCATCTGGATTTTATCTTATTACATTTATTTAGGGACTATGATGAAAAAAATGGATAAGATTATTTGTAACAGATTATTCCTATCTGCTGTAACCGAGACTTGCAAACAGAAAGTTTTACAAATGACGTAAAAGATCCAATGACACAACCATCAACGTGTTTTCTCTGCAGGTCAGCGCTGCGACATGGTGTTCGATGGCTGCAAAGGGAAGCCATGTCGTAACGGAGGAACTTGTGCCGTGGCTAGTAACACACCTCACGGCTTTGTCTGCAAATGTCCTCCGGTGAGTGGACCACTCAGACTGCTCATCTGTTTAAAAGTTACTGGAAGGATTTTAGTACACTTTTGATTTCTCCACACACCTGATATCAGTCTGCGGATTATGTGTTTAAACCAGAAATGTTGATTCAAATAGATCAGGGATCAATAATGTTTTGTTGCACTACTACTTTTCAGCAATAGGAGGAATTATTTTCTTCTTTCTGTGGTTTTTAAAGGGTTTTACTGGTTCCACGTGCGAGTACGACTCTCGGACCTGCGGTAGCTTACACTGCCGTAACGGAGGAACCTGCATCTCCGGCCACAAAAGCCCCAAATGTCTGTGTTTGCCTTCCTTCACGGGCTCAGAGTGCCAGTATCCCACAGACTCCCCCTGCAGCTCCAACCCCTGCTACAACGGTGGCACCTGTAGATTCTCCACCGAGGCTCCGTACTACCAATGCTTCTGCCCGACCAACTTCACCGGCCTCCGTTGCCACATTCTGGACTTCCGCTTCCCAGGAGGCTTTGGAGAGAACACTACGCCGCCTACTGAGGTGGAGGAGTCCTGCTCCATCGCACTGTGCGAAGAATTCAGGGACAACAAGCACTGCGACCAGCTTTGCAACAATCACGCATGTGGATGGGACAATGGAGACTGCTCGCTGAACTACGAGGACCCGTGGAAGAACTGCTCGGCCTCGCTGCAGTGCTGGAGGTACTTCAACGATGGGAAGTGTGACGCGCAGTGCGACAACGCCGGGTGTCTCTACGATGGATTCGACTGTCAGAACCTGGAGGGACAGTGCAAGTGAGTAGCTTTACTTTCTGATTAAAAGTTAGATAATGGGCAATATTTCAGCAATTTATTCTGTTATACTGAAAAACTTAAGCTTATTGTGTTCTTATTAACGCTCATGTGTTCTGCAGCCCTCTGTACGACCAGTACTGCAGGGACCACTATGCGGATCAGCACTGTGACCAGGGGTGCAACAATGCAGAGTGCGGCTGGGACGGATTGGACTGCGCCAACAACATGCCAGAGAAGATAGCCATTGGCGAGCTGGTTCTGGTCGTTCACATCTCACCAGAAAAACTCCTCAACAACTCCTTGGGGTTCCTGCGCGAGCTTAGTCGCGTTCTCCGGACGAATGTGATCTTCAGGAAGGATGGGAAAGGAAACACAATGGTCTACCCGTACTACGGCGAGGAACATGAGCTGAAGAAGTACATCGTAAAGCGTTCAGTGGAGTCCTGGTCAGACGTTCCAGGCGATGTGCTGAATGTGGTGAAACGGAATCTGGCTGGTGTGGTGGAGGATAGCAGGAGAAAGAGAAGAGAGCTTGATCATCTGCAAATCAAAGGGTATGAAAAAAAATCTACTTTAATTGGATTGTTTTAGAAACATAAACTTGGCTGGTATCAGGATGATGAGCCTTGATTCTCTTTCCTTAGTTCCATCGTCTTCTTAGAAATGGACAACCGTCAGTGCTTCCAGCAGTCCACCAAGTGTTTGGAGAGCACCGATGACGCAGCAGCGTTTCTCGGAGCTTTGAAGTCCAGCGGGAAACTAGATGTCCCGTTTCCCATCGAGGTCGTCTACAGTAAGTGTTCCTCTCTGTTTCTAAAGGGAAGTTAGGATTTTTTTTGCCTCTTTCTACAAAATGTGAAGGAGCATGAAGGTATTAAGCAAACACAATCTGCACGATAATTTGGAACACAGTGCATAGATGAACCCAAGAGATCACATTTGAGGTTTCATCTCTTTATGCCACTGACATCGACTGAACTGCAGTCGTTTGAATTCTACCACCAAAATCTACACTTGTGTTTTTGGAAATTAATGCAATAGGATTGCGAGATAAATTTTGATAATATGAGACAATTTTTTTTACTCATATAAGTGCTTCAACCTAAGCATCACAAAGACTCAACCACTATTGATATAAGTGCGGGGAAGCCCACTATTTGATACTCGAGGGTCAACGTATTCTTGTTTCCTTCTTTTCTCAGACAAAACTACCTAATTTTGATCTGGCTGCAGAGAAACATGCTTAGCATCTTTCAGTCATACTTAGTTGTACTTGGTTTGGCGTAACAAGGAACGACCTAATCTGAGTTTGGTTGGATTTTTTAAAATATGTATTTTCAGGGACAGAAGCACCGTTTTAGTCATAATTTGAAGATTTACTTTCGTACTTTAGAAACTTTACAAACAGATGATGCAAGAATAGAGACCATGTTTTAACCTGTAAGTAACCCTGTTTAGTTTAATATGAAGGTGTCTGGATTTATGCACCTACAAAAAACATTTAGAGAGTGTAAATACACACCTTTTGGCGGAAGCAGCAGTGCACATGTCCAATCATAAAACAGAATAATTAAACTGTGATGTAATCTACAGCTTTTTAATGTTTCAGGATACAAATTTGTGCAGCGGGATTTCCTATTAAGCAATCTGTTTTTTTTTTACCTGCTCTGTAAGCTGGAAGGTGTTTTAAAAAGTCCTGAGCTACACCAGGATAAACAGTTCCAAGGTTTTTCAGTCTCTCTGAGTTCTGTTTGTTGGATAAATTCACTTTAACCTTCTCAGATCAGTTTAATGCATCAGATCCAACTCAGCCCAGAGTTGCATTAATGTTTCATCAGGGTTTTGAATCGATGAGGAAAAAAAAAACAGATGACTGGCAGGGATCGCCGAGACCTGCTGTCCTGCAGGTTTTAGAGATTCAAATGAAAGAGTTACGGTGTAAAAAAACCTCACCCCGGCAGGGACTCAAACCAACAACCTTCCACCTGTGAGGCTGCAGGGTTTACCATCAGCCTCTTTTTTTAATTTGCTTTAAGAAACCAGACAGTCCTTGTGTTCGTGCTTCTAAATAATTTTTGTAGAAATGATATTAAAATTGTATTTGATATAATATGTTTACAAAAGAACGACATTTAAAATCTGCTTTTTAGAATCGATCCATAAAACATATAAAGGATTAAAGAAACGGGGAGGATAGTCACAGATAACTTTTCATATCTTTATTTAATATTAATAAAGTTTATGACATATAATACCACTTGAGGCAGTTTGTTTGACACGTTTGCATCGGTTTATTCTGGTTTTATATGTTTATCATCCACTAAAACAACTTGTTTGTGGATTTTTTTTTTCACGTTCTTCTGCTTTTTGAAGATAAAACAGAACAAGAAAAAAGAGGAAATATATTAAATAAACTTTTTAAAAATTTATTACCTCATATTAAATAAAAATGACCAAACACAACAAATTACAGTGTAATGTTCATTAAAAAAAATAAAACACAATAAGAGTCAAAATTAATTTAAATTGGCAGAATATAATTTTTAAAAACTTGCAGGTTAAGGAACAGTCGTCTCCTTAACCATCTATCCCTGTTCGGGGCACAGCGGGTGCCGGAGCCCATACCCGCTGATTGGAGGCAAGAGGCAGTGTACACCCCGAACAGGTCGTCAGTCTGTCGTGGGATCACACACACAGACAACCATACACACACACACTTCATTCCTAGGGGCAATCATGTAGTGGCCAATCAACCTAACATGCATGTGGTTGGAGAGTGGAGGGACACCTGAGTACCCGGAGAAAACCCACACATACACAGGGAGAACATGCAGACTCCACACAGCAAGGCTAGTGTTCCAAGCTATATCTCCACCCAGGACTCAAACCCATGACCTTCTTGTTGTGAGGCCAGTGTGCTACCTACCCACTGTGCCGCCAACTTTAATTCAATGAAAAGATTAAACACTAAAACCTGAAGAAAAAAGCAGATAATTTGACTTTTAAAGAACTGGTGTTTCCTGCGTTTATTTCCGGCCTGACGAGCGCTCCTTCCACGGCGACCTCCGTTTGCTCCTCTCTGATCTCTGATTGTGTATTTGTTATGCAGAAGTGAACAAATGCGGTTGTGAATCTCATGGCCTAAACAATCAATTCCTCCCTGTGTGTGCAAATCCAATGGCTTCGGGCTCCAAAATGCTTAATTGCTGCAAATCAACTCATCCAACCGCCTACTCATAGAAAACCAGCGTCCCATTCTTTCTCAGACGTACGTAGTGTGATAACACACACGCGTGCACAGGCGTTTTATCCCTGCGTGCGCGATGCTGCTGCAACCTTCACCTCGCTGAATGTAATACCAGGACTTAATGTTTCTCTGAGGGTTTAGGTTGGGGGAGTTTATCATTTCAAAATCGTTAGTGGAAAAAAAAGAGAAGGGTAAAAATTGATCGGGAGTGTGCTAGAAGTTGGGAGTCTTTGTTATCTGGAAAATCCGAATAAATCCTCCGTCTTTACAGCTTAAAGCGCGTGCAGTAATTTGAAGTTCATTAATCCCCCTTCTTTTTTTCTCTTAAAGAAGAAATAGTAAAGTTGTCTCTTGGTACCCTGAGTTGAAAAGAGAGAAAAGGAGGTGGTGTCGCCCCCCCCACACACCACCCTCACACCCCTTCACCCAACACCCCATCTTTTTTCTCCTTTAACACGCCCCATCCCTTATTTTTTCTCCTTTTTGATGAAAAGTGTTTAGCAATTCTGATTATGACTGAATAGCAGCAGGGTTGGTTAGTCAGTGAGTTTCTGGAAGGAAGAGCGGTTCTCCGGTGGATCCTGGGGGTCCCGGTTTTTCTCTCAGCCCAACCTCACCATGTCCCACCCTCTCCCACCAGGCGGTGTGGACCGTCCACCTTATGATGGACGCTACCTGATCTACCTGGTGCTGGGCGGCGTGGGGATCCTGGCCTTCTTGGGTGTTGGGATGGTGGCTGCCCGAAGGCGGCGCCATGAACACGGGCGTCTATGGTTACCAGAGGGTTTCAAGACCACCGAGACCAGCAAGAAGAAGAGACGAGAGCCTGTTGGAGAAGACTCAGTGGGATTAAAGTAAGTTTTTTTTTTCTGCTCCTCTGGAGGTGGCCGTCTTTCACTCCGATCACTAATGATAATGAAATAATAGATTGAGGTGTGAATTAATTGACTAAATGGGGCGGAGAGGAGGGGTGGGGTCCAATCAATCCGTTTGGTTTTCGGCATCGTCGCTGAATCGTGTAAAAGGAAAGATTTTTTTTTCGCCTCAGGCCGCTGAAAAACACGTCGGACATCTCGCTGATGGACGACACGCCAAACGAGTGGGGAGAGGATGAACCGACGGATGCCAAACGATTCAGGGTGAGAAAAACAACCCTTTAATACAACTTTAAAGTCGTTAGAAACGAGATCATTAAAAAAAATTCTGAAAAATGACAACTTTTCTCAGATTTCTCAAATTGTTTTAAAGAAATTTTTTGTCAAGTTCTGAATTTATTTGTTAAAAAGTTAGAAATGTTTAAGATTTATTTAAAATAGAAAACTTTTCCTGATTTTATTCATTTAATCTACAGTCAAGCCCAAAATTAATTGTGTGTAAAAAGCAGCAAATTTGGAACGTTTTTTAAAAACTGACAGCTTTTTTCCATTTTTTTTAAAAACAACTTTCTTCAAGAATCTACAGCCAAAAAAATTATCGAAAAGTTGGAAATTTGGTAAATTTTTTTAAAAACTTAAAACTTTTCCTAAGTTTTTTAAAAAAAAATAAAATTTAAGGGATCTTTTTTTTAAGCTCAAAATTGGTTCATTAAAGTGTTTGCATTGGTCTTCAAAAATAAAACTACTGGTTTTTTAATAAAATCTAAAGTTAAGGCCAAACTTAGTTTATTAGTTAGTTGGAAATTTGAAAAATTTCTTTTAAAATCCCAACTTTAATTCTTTTTAAAAAAGGAATTGCATTGAAGCTGAAAAATGATTAATTTCTGAAGTTAGAACTTTAGTACGTGTTTTTTTTTTTTTTTTTAATTAAAGCTTTTCTTTATTGTTCTAAAAATAAAATTTGTAGATAAATTTCTCATTTCTTCATTGAAAAGTTGGACTCTTTTTTTAGAATATAAACGTTTCTTTCTTATATTTTTTATTGACTCCATGAATCACGCCCAAAATGTATGTATAAAAAAAAGGCTGGAAGATCAGAATTCTTGAACATTTTCTTTTAAGTAATCTAAAGTCAATCCCATTATAATTTTTTCCACCACATTTTTTTTTTTTTTTTTACTGGAAGTGACCGCAAAAAAAAAAAAAAAACCTTAAAAGTAGTTTTGTGATAAGATATCTCTCAACTTTTCACGAAGCGCTGAAGCTTACAATTTAAGAGAAATGATCAAAATACCAGCAGAACCTGGACGCAGTTGATCAGAAACTATAAAAAATAATTATTTCTTTCAGTAGATTGTAAAACTTTTTAAATCCATGAGAAAGAGGAATAACTTTGAACGTGTGGCATTTTCTTTAAGTTTAAATATATACTGAGAAATATTTTTCATCCAAAATATATCTTTAATATTGTATTATTTTAGAGAAAGTCTGCATTAATTATGGTTAAAACAAAAAAAAATTGACAATAATTTAAGTCAAAATTTAAAAGCAGTTTAAATAATTAATCTTTTTTTTAAATAAATATGAATAAATCTTGTGTTTCAGCAGTTTGATGAGCAGGCGGTGTTGGACATGGACGACCAGACGGACCACCGCCAATGGACCCAGCAGCACCTGGATGCCGCCGACCTGCGAATCCCTTCCATCGCTCCCACACCCCCTCAGGGCGAGATGGAGAACGACTGCATGGACGTTAACGTGCGGGGACCAGGTGGGGAATCAAAATAGACAGAGGTGTTTATAACTGATGTGGGGGTGTACGTGTCATCAAAACCGATTATGTGCAACCATATGTATTTCTGGAAGGCCTTTGAAAGCGACATAACAAGCTTGAAATGAACAGAAAGCAAGAGATAAAAAAAAGTTTGTCACTAAAAAAAGCGGTAAAACGTGACTTTTAAAAGTTTTACTAAAACATACATAAAATATGGAAATCATCTGAACTTGGTGAGACTGGAACAAATGGGTTTCAGCTCTGATTTAATCTTCTTCAAATGAGTAATGATTCTAACGATACAGATAAGGAAGGATAAAATGGAATTGATCAGATTTATTTTATCCATCCCACATTTGGAAAATGATATTGGTGTCTCAGCAAATTACATAAACATATGACATGAAGAAAAGAAAATAAACACATGAGAAATAAATTAAATTTATGTCTAAATAACAAACACATGCAACCAGATCCAAAAACGCACGCCCGCACACACGGATACTCACAGCAATTTAGGATTTTTTTTAACCAAATGTGCCAAATTTATTTTCTGTTCACATTAATGTTTCCTAAAATAGTTGGACGAAAATCAAATTGGCATTGATCTAAATAATTAAATAAAATGCATTCATAATTTTAAAACACTATTTTTTAGATTAGATTTTTTTTAATTAGAATTCTAAAAATACTGTGATTTATTTAGAACAAACTGAGAAACAGAATGAAATACAAATAGATTTTTTTTGAACATGTCACTTGATAAAAATGCACCTTTTAAGTGTGCAGTTATTATCATGTGTGTGTGTTTCTCTGTATGTGTGTAAGAGTGTCTAAAGCCCGTGTCCTCAGGGTAAAGGATCTTCTTCAAAGCAGCTGGTTGGAAACCAGGCGCCTCGGGGAAAACACTGATTCCTGATCAGATTAATCATTTGACCAGTAATAGCTTTCTGCATTTAGTTTCTTTTTTGACATCACGACAGCATCGAATGCAAAAACACAGTTTTGCACAAAAAGTTGAAAATCCCTGAAGAAACGCTCTGATTAATCAAAGTAACAGATTTATGCTCTTTTTTTTCCCTCCGTGATGGATCAATGTGCTTGAAAAAACCAAATCTGTGAGATCTGGGGTTTGGCATCCTTTTGAAGAGGAGAAAACCTTTCCAAGTCGACCGACTGAGCCTCTTCTCTCAGCTTGCTGTTTGCAGCACTGTAGCTTTAGCAAACCCCGGCTTCTATCCCCCCAGCTTCGCTTTCCTTCTGAAGCTTCTCTTGTGCTGCCGCCTCCATCAGAATCTATTATCGAATGAAAGAGCCGAGATGATTCAACTCAGGCAAAACTGTCAAATCCACATTCGATTTATTCACTGCTTTGTTTTCATCCTTTTGAAGAGCAACCTCCTGCTAGTTTCTGGGTTGTAGTTACTCAACACAGTGCTGACCGGGCATTTAGAGATGGAACCTAGACCTTCAGTGCTCCATCTGCATCAATCAGACCCTCTGTAACTTTTTTAATATCATGAAACTATCTTATTATAATGAGTTCAAATAGCCTTTTAAGTGCATCATAGATGAAAAAAAAAAACCATAATAAACATCTTTGTTCTTAAATAATCCACTGGTGGAAAAGTCTCCAGAGACGTGAAACCATAACCATTCATAATTATCTCATAAACTTCAATAAGATATACAACTATAACATTTCACTCACCAAAAACCTGCAATCTATGGCTCATAGTCCAGCCTGTCCTTCATATTTCTGCTGAAAATTTCTGTCTGTCCTATGGTGCTCGGAGTTCTTTACTTTGTTCAACTTCTCTTGAAAAGTTTGTCTTAAAAATAACATTGAAAGTAAATCAGTCATCAAATTTGTTTTCCTCCTTCAGTTGTTGTTTGCTGATTTGGTCAAAGTAAAGTTTCATCACTGTTTACTTTGTGTAGAGAAAACCAGCAAAACACACTCTGAAGGCCTTGACAGAAACGCACTTGATTTTAGCCTACTTGGCAACAAATACTGGCTGAAATATGATTGGTGCTAATGTTTAATGTGAAAACATATGTTTGGAAGCAGCGCAGCTATTGGAAAAGACATGAAAGAAAACAGATGGGTCACTTGGGAATAATTTATTAATATTTGGGAACAAAATTTTATATCTTTACGACTATAGGAAGCAATGGATGAATGAAAGTTGGAACAACAAAAATATCATGTGTTGGTAATTCACTTGCAGCTGAAAAAATTTGCGCTGGTATAAACAACAAAGTGTACCTTTTACGTGACGCGTGGTAACGTTTTGTTGTCCAAATGCAACTTTTAAGCGCGCCCTACAGTAGCATCAGTTTGTGATTCTGGTATTTGTTGGCCAGCAGAGAAGGCTTTAAAGTCCCCCGTGTTTCCATCAGCATGAAGAACATCTACTCATCCCCGTTCTGGACATCTCCGGGCTGAGGAGTCCCCCAGTGTTTCCATCAGGATGAAGAACATCTACTCATCCCCGTACTTGACATCTCCGGGCTGAAGAGCCCCCCGTGTTTCCATCAGGATGAAGAACATTTATTGACTTCTTTAGATATTTAGCTGTAGATTAGAATAAGCTAATATTTAAACAATAATCTTTGACACATTGTTTGCTCGTCCCGGGGGAGGGATCTCTCTTTCACGTGGATCCCCATGAGGTTTCTTATTTTTTCCCCACTGATGGGTTTTTTAGGAGTTTTTCCTCACCGAGAAGGAGAGTCTAAGTGCATAAATGTGCTAGTCTTGTTTAGTTAGCATTTGTTAGTTATTTTTCTTGTTGTGTATTTGTGTTAATACATTCATCTTTTTCTTGTGAAGCCCATTGAGACGGACATTCTGTGATTTTGGGCTATACAAATAAAATTGAATTGAATTGAATTGAATTAAAGGCTTTGAGGGTCCACCTTTAACCGATGCCGTCTCTCATGTCCCATTTTCAGATGGATTCACACCACTGATGATTGCATCCTGCAGTGGAGGAGGGCTGGAAACAGGAAACAGCGAGGAAGAGGAGGATGCCTCTGCGAACGTGATCAACGACTTCATCTACCAGGGCGCCAACCTTCACAACCAGACTGACCGGACGGGTGAGACGGCCCTGCACCTTGCAGCTCGCTACGCCCGCTCTGATGCTGCCAAACGGCTCCTGGAAGCCAGCGCTGACGCCAACATTCAGGACAACATGGGCAGGACACCTCTGCACGCTGCCGTGGCTGCCGACGCCCAGGGCGTTTTCCAGGTGGGCTGAAAATTACATTTACCATTTTAAATACAATCAAATCTGCTAGTTTAGATACATTTTAAATATATAAATTAATAAAACAACAAAGCAAAGTTTTATATTGCTTGTTGTTCTTTTCAGATTTTGATAAGGAATCGTGCTACAGACCTTGATGCCCGTATGCATGATGGGACCACGCCACTGATCCTGGCTGCCAGGCTGGCAGTGGAAGGCATGGTGGAGGAGCTCATTAACTGCCATGCTGACGTGAACGCCATCGATGACTTTGGTAAGTGGTTTTATCTGGATGCTCTCGGTGGTCTTCGCAGTAGCTCGAACAGCACATCTCATGATTCTGTTTCTTTGTAGGTAAATCTGCTTTGCACTGGGCTGCAGCCGTAAACAACGTGGAAGCTGCCGTCGTCCTGCTGAAGAACGGAGCGAACAAAGACATGCAGAACAACAAGGTACAAAAATACTTTCTAGATTCCTACCTTTCTGCTTTGACTGTTGAACAGGGTGGACCCAGTCAGCGTGGTGTCATCCATGATGTTTGACTTCAATAAAATGAGGCAAATTCAGTTCAATCTTTACTGGGACGAAATCATTTGGCCAATCAGGAGCGAGCTTGTTGGACATGGGCAAACTTTGAATTCTTCTCATTCATGGTTTGCTTCTGTTAATCAAACCTGTTAAAGTGGGATTGCATTTTTTAATCTTTGCATCTTGAATAACTTGACCTATTGGACAAATAAAGACAAGAAAAGTTAATAATTGTAGAAAATTATTTGTAACTAACGTAACAGAGGCCATATAACTACTTAGTGGTTAATAGTTAATTATGAAGTAGATAATAAGCATCAATGTTTTCAACCGACTGGGTTTTTGAGTTTGGCAGCCCTGCCTAACATCACAGCTCGCTGTGTCCACTTCCTGTATGCAGTCATTAAAACATCATGTTAACAACATGATAAGAGAATGCTTATAATATCTGTCCTCTTGTTCCTCAGGAGGAGACCCCTCTGTTCCTTGCTGCCAGGGAGGGCAGCTATGAGACCACCAAAGTCCTGCTCGACCACTTTGCCAACAGAGAAATCACCGACCACATGGACCGCCTGCCGCGTGATGTCGCACATGACCGAATGCACCACGACATCGTGCGTCTGATGGACGAGTACAACGTGGTGAGAAGTCCTCCGATGCACGGTGGTGGCTCGCTGAATACCACACTGTCCCCTCCTCTCTGCTCGCCTAATGGTTTCCTGGGCAGCATGAAACAGCCGCAGGCTCAGGGTAAAAAAGCCCGAAAACCCAACAGCAAAGTCATCAGCTGCAAAGACGGCAAAGATATGAAGGTGAAGAAGAAAAATTCCCAGGATGGAAAAGCCGGGAATCTTCTGGATAGTTCGGCCGTGCTGTCACCTGTGGATTCCCTGGAGTCTCCACACGGATACGTCTCTGATGTGGCCTCGCCTCCCATGATGACGTCCCCATTCCAACAGTCCCACCTGCAGGGCATGTCTGACCCGCACCTGGCTGTAAACCACATTTCCATGCCCAACAAGCAGGAGCTCGCTCGCATGCAGTTCGACCCGCTGCCACCACGCCTGACCCACCTCCCCGTTTCTGGTTCCGGAGGCCCGTGTGATTGGTTATCCCGGCTGCATGGCAACATAAGTCAGAGTGGTCAGTTCAACCCGCTGAGAGGAGCTCCTGGGCAGCATGGCATGATGGCTGCTTCGCTTCATAACACCAACCTGTCTCAGATGATGAGCTACCAGGGGATCCAGGGCACCAGACTGGCACCTCAAAACCACATGATGCAGCAGATCCAAAACCTGCAGCAAAACATCCAGCTGCAGCATCAAAATACAAACAGCAGCCAGAACTTTCTGAGCGGAGATCTGGGCTCACCGGAGCTCCAGCAGAGCACGGGCAACACCAACATAACAATCCACACCATCCTGCCCCAGGACACCCAGATCATGCCCTCTTCAATCAGCCAAACAATGCCCAGCACACAGTTCCTGACTCCGCCCTCTCAGCATAGTTATTCCAGCCCAATGGACAACACCCCGAACCATCAGGTCCAAGTTCCCGACCACCCGTTTCTGACCCCATCCCCTGGATCCCCGGACCAGTGGTCCAGCTCATCTCCTCATTCTAACATGTCCGATTGGTCCGAAGGGATTTCGAGTCCACCGACAAGCATGCAGTCTCAGATGGGACATCTACCGGAGCAGTTTAAATAAAAAGTTCTTATTTTCAAACCCAGACGGGGGATGTTTTGATAAAAGAAGCACTCTGCTGTAAACCAGATTTATTAGATTCTTTATAAACTTTTATACTAACAGAAAAATCTGCTTCTTTCTGACTTTTTTTTTTATTTATTAATATTTTATTTATACACATTCCTGGCTTTTTTTTTCACTTTAAATTGATAACAAAATCCTCTAAAAATTGTTCTCGTAGAACTTTTTTCTACTTCGAAGAAAGCAGCAAACACACTGGGTATTTATTTCCTCAGTTTTTCATTTAAATATTTTTTTCTTTGTTCATATTTTTTGTATAATCGTGTTTATAATAAGAATCCGTCAAACAGCACCGTCAAGTTTCAGTGTTATTTCAGTTGTGTGAGAAAAAGTTGACAAAGATGCTGTGAATGTTGGAAGTAGGAGCTTCTTATTCTGATGATGAACCAAGTTTTTGTTAATTTGAATGTTTAGATTTGTGTGTATTTCTTTGAATCAATTGTTTCTGGTTTTGATGCATACGTACAGGATGTGATGCGTTTGTACAGTTTATCTGGGAGTTTGGAAAACTGGTCATCTTGGCCACAGTGTCTGTTGGAAACAGGAAAATGAAATTCCGTCTCCTTCTGAATAGTTTGAGCCTATGGCTGTGTTCATTCTTTTGTAAATATGAGATTTTGTTTAAGAAATCTTATGTCTTCAGCATGCGTTGCGTAGGTCTCTGCACCGCTCAACAGCCTCAGAAATGTAAAACAGAACAGATGATATATTTTCTACCTTACTGTCCTTTACACTTCCATAAATTTTGAATTGAAGAACAGAAGTGATTAAATAAGTTGCATTTTAGCATAAAAACAGGCTGATTATTATTTTGGTCCCACTGATTTTTATTTATTTACTATTACGTAATAAAATTTAGTGAGGCAACTATTTGTTTTTGCTTAAAAAAGATTTTTTTTTATTATATAAATCAAAGTGTGGGATATGTTCTCAGTTGTTTCTTATTGAATTTGTTGCAAGATGCACTCTGATTTTGTTTTTTTAAATGTTACATTTAGACAGAAATGTTTTAGTGTAGTTCAAATTTTGCCAAATGTTTTCTTCTTCTGTAAAGTTATCGTTTTCAATGAATGCTTTTTTTTTCTTTTTCAACTTGTAAAAATGTTTTCTGAAATAATAAAGACAATTTCTGTGTCTTGAAATGCTTTTTTAAACATTCATTTGTTTTTAGAAAAATGCAGAAATACATTTGAATTTATCAGTTGGCGTCATGCCGTGCACTCAGTACTTTCACGCAGTTCTTTTGTTTGTATAAAATGTCTAAAACATTTTTCTGTTTTGAGCAAACTATGGCTCACGGACCACATGTGGCCCTTCGAGGCTTTTTATCTGGTCCATTGAACTTTACTATGTCATGAACATACATATTTTTTTCCTTTCAATTTTGGTCCTATAGATGACAAATGGTAAACACATTGACTTTCATTGAGACGCGTTAATATGGCATGAGAATTTTGGGCTAGCCACGTTTTTTTTTTTTTTTTTTTTACGCTATTGGGAATTTTTTGTTGTAAATTTCTCATTTGTCTTGACTGCACGTGAACACATCAGAGTTTCACTCTCAAGTCGATTGAATTTTTAGACAGCCTGAACAAGAGGTCGGACTTCATTGTGAAGATTATTAAAGTTTTCATCTTAAATTTAAATACCGGTATATCTTTGTTTTTCTTATGATCTATTTTCTACTCCTCGAATGTGGCAAAGGCATCAAATCCCTCAGGCTGTTCCTACTTCTGTAAAACTTTTGTGAACCTGAAATCTCCCAAAACACTGCGAGGAGCTTTGCAGTGCTTTACCAAGTGACATACCAAGTCCACATAGCTAGTGACCAACTATAAATGAACTGACTTGGTTTTCAGGGTTAGGGTCATTCAACCTTTGTCTTTTTGTGACAAAGGTTGAAGTCACAAATAGATAATTATACTAATAATATCATTAAAACATCCAATTACTTAGCCAAAGTGACTAACAGTGATTCTCAGTGTGTGTCTAGTTTATTGTTCTTGGCTGTGGATTTTGTTCTCTGCTGTACCTACGTAACGCGCTAACATCCCTCAGGTACTGCTCTCCTTCCTCTACATTTTTGTGTAAATGCACAAAATAAAATCGTGAAAGAATAACCAGTAGCTTTGCTAATTTGATTCACCCTCAAACAAGATTTAAACTGTGTAGTGCACACCTTCAGGAGGTGGGACTAAACCGGTAGAGAACCTCAAAAAACAGAAGCTATTGACTGGATAAATGTATTTAACCTTTTTACTGAATTATCAAATTGGTTTGTCGTTTATCTATGAATGCTAAGAAGTGGGTTCTCCTCACTCAAGTATTTAATAGTAATAATCCGTAATGATCTGACTCCATCTAGTGGGACAAAAGATGGACACATTTTCCTCATATTTTTTCCACTAATCTCTGGATACCACAGTTTGGGAGGATAAACATTTTTTTATTGAGTCATGCTGGATCATGTACAGAATGCAGTCGAGGCTGTTGTTTCGACAACAGAATTGTGTTTGTTTTTATTACTAATTTAGGTATTCTGAGTCCCCCCCTCATATTTTCTTTTCCTCTTTTTATATACTTGATTCTAGATATTTTCCAGTGTGACTGTGCATGTGTGTGTGGGGGGGTATAAATTGGCTTAGTGGTGTTTAAAACCAGTGGACAGAGTGATTCCATTAGTCAGGTTTCAGCTTTGTTCTTTACTCATGTGTTCTGTAGAACCTGACCTTCGTCTAGCTGTCATTCTCAAATTTCCTACACTCATCTCTTCTGTGGATTTTAGACTCTGAAATCCAAGAGTGAGAGGACACGAACTGCATAAAAAACACTGAGATCATTTTTATTTCATTCTAATCATTTTATTTTTAAATGTCCACTAACAGAATATGAGAGAACTGAAGAGATGTTGGGGTGTTTTCAAAAAAGGGTTTTTTAAACCAAATTGAAAGTGAACATTAAAAAAATACTTTTTTTTTTTTAACAACGCTCATTCCTAATTTTCAAATACATTATGTTACATTTTGCTATGCTGGCTTTCTAATTGCTATTTTTGAAGGCCTGTGACTTAAGTTGAAATGTTAAAATAATAATTTACTCTTTACTGAGTAAAAATGGAAAAAAAAAATCCACTCTTTGTAAATGTATGCAGCTGAGATTTTGTTTGACTGTTGAAATGATCTGGAGGATTCTTGAAGGTTCGAGGTCAAGTTTCAAATAAATAAAACAAATAAAAATTAATCTGCTAATTTTTTTTGTTTAAAATAATTAAAAACAAGTTTCAAGCCTTTGTTTTGTCCATATTTTGGGGTTTGTATTGGTCCATGTTTGGACCGAAGAGTGTTTTTAATCCAACGAGAGTTTTTTGGCCGTTTTTTTAAAAGTCCAATTTTAGCCTTTTTTTTTTTTTTTTTGCTTACTTTTAGGCTTTTTTAGTTAGATTTTTAGATAACTGTAGCAATTTCAGTGATTTCACTAAATTACGTTTTAAGTTTTTGAACTAAATGTAGGTTTTTTTTTAAGCTTTTAACCATTATTTTTACTTTTAAGACAATTTTAGCGTTTCAGCCTTTTTCTCGCCAATTTTAAACCAATAGCTTCATTCATTTATTTAGATTTTTTAGCTAACTTTAGCGATTTCCGCATTTTTAGATTTCTGCGAAACTGAGCTTTTTATTTACGATAATTTTAACATTTCTTCTTGTTGCAATTTCTTTTTCTTTTTGCCAATTTTAGCATTTGAAATTTTTTTTTTGCCTACGGTAGGTTTTTATTTAAGATTATTTTTTTTAGTTTTTAAAGCTTCTCTTTTTTTAGCTTACTGTAGCTTTTTCTGCTAACTAGCTTTTTGTTTAATCTTTTAGTTTATTTATTTATATTTTTAAAATCTAATTAGTAATTTTTTTATTTAAAAAAAGTTAATTGTTGAGAATAAAGTAAAAATGTACAGTTTATTTTTTACTATTTAACTTATTTTAAAGATAAGGAGGGAAAAAAATAAGAACAAAAACTCCATTTCCCATAATGCCTCAGTGGAATGACAGTTGCAGGTCGGAGGTCAAACATTACAGTAAAAATAGGAGATTCGCTGGTTTGCAGCTTGTGTACTTAACGATAAAAATAAAACAAGTCGGCGTGGACGGAAAATATAAATCGCTTGTAAGCGAACGGAAAGGTGTCAGAAAAATATGGAGATGTTTTTTTGGTGACTGGTTTGTGTTGTCGGTGGATTTCTAAACGAATGCTACCTCGGTGCTAACATTAGCAGGCTAGCTTACATAGCAACACAGTCACCAGAAGCTGGACTGGAACCTGCCGCAATGTTCGTACAGGAGGAGAAAATATTTGCTGGGAAAGTGTTAAAAATACACATATGTACCATGGACGGTACGGAATGGCTGGAAGAAGTCACAGAAGACACCATTGTAGAGAAACTGAAGGAGAAGTGCTTAAAACATGTAGGTTTCTGTGTTTATATTTTTTGTTTGTGGTGTTTCTGACTCGTCCTGAGTTCTTTATAAAGTGTCAGTGTCACCATCTGGTATTTATAGTAACTGGGTAGACTTTGCTATTTATAATTTAGCAGGTTGTCTTCCCCTGCTAACTACAGCATGCTGCTTCTAGCTCCATCCACACTTCTCTCCTTCTATGGACTCTCATATTAAACCTATGTCACATTTAAAGTTTGGATTCATGAAGGTTTTTTCATCAATTTAGGAACTGGTTGTCAAAACTAAGATTCTACAAAACCACCCTACCATATTTGAATGTTATTCCCACATCAAAAAACATGCATAAAGTTGATTTCTATTTGGGAAGATTTTATTTGACACCACTCAAACTAGTTTGTTCTTATCCACGCCTTTTGTTCTCCGCTCCGCCCACATGTACCACCACATACACTCCCTTCATTAACCACCTCACACCCTCCTTCACCAGCTCCACTTGCTCCTCATTCCATACTGCATTCAATACAAAATCTTGCTTTCTTCATTCTGGCAGCACGGTGGCGCAGTTGGTAGCACAGTGACCTCACAGCAAGAAGGTTGTGGGTTCAAGTCCCGGGTGGGGACGAGGCTTGGAACACTGTCCTCTCTGTGTGGAGTTTGCATGTTCTCCCTGTGTCTGCGTGGGTTTCCTCTGGGTCCTCTGGTTTCCTCCCACCCCCTAAAGACATGCATGCTAGGTTGATTGGCCGGTGCCAAATTGCCCCTAGGAATGAGTGTGTTTGTGGATGGTTGTATGTGTGTGGCCCCACGACATACTGGCGACCTGTTTGGGGTGTACTCTGCCCTTCGCCTTAAATCAGCCGGGATGGGCTCCGGCACCCCCTGCAACCCCAAAAGGGACTGACGGATAAGAAGATCACTGACCGATTTCTTCATTCTAAGCATTACCCTACCTTGCACCTTCATATCTCTCTGACCATGACTCGCTCTCTCCTCCTCTATCCAGCTCCAGGTCCCCTCCGCCCGGCCTCTCTTTTGCAAGTTTTAAAAAATTTTTTTGCAGGATGGTGCTGAAGATCGAAAGACGGACCGATGCGGCATCTTAATTATTTCAGATGCTGCATCGGTGCATTGTGGTGAAGAAAGCCGTCTATCTTACCAATGTATCTACATTACTACCTTCACCACGGTAGCCAAATACTGTATGTGTGGAGATCGAAAGAATGAGATCACAGAAACAAGTTACCAAAATGAGCTTGCTCTGCATGGTGGCCGGGCTCTCGCTGGGAGATTGAGTGAGGAGTTCTGCCATCCAAGGAACTTGTTGTAAAGCCATTGCCCCTTTCAGTTGAGAGAAGCCACATCTTCTGAAATCAGAAAAATGGTAACACAGATAGTCATTTAAAACTATCTGTGGGAACTGTTTACAGCAAACAAAGAAGATTCACTGTCAGTTCTTAGAATGTCCGTATGAGTGCTAGGCTGGCTCCACACTGCCAAAGTTTGATGGAATATACAGGTACAGCATCTGTTTTCAGTTTTTTGTTGCGGACTTCTACTTCCATTTGCTCCACAAGGGGTGGGCAAGAAAGGGAACATGTCTGGGTCAAACATTGGCTTACTAGGGATAAAGTATGAGTGGGATTCCAGTGAGTCCTGGTTTGTTGGACCTGGCTTGTCCACTGTTTCCTCAGCTTGTAGAACATGCATGGGCAAATTACGGCCTGTAGGCCACATGCGGCCCGCTAAATGGTCTAATCTGGCCCGCCAAACACAAAAAATGTAAATAAATAAACCTTGTTTATGTTTTATTTCCTCTGCAATTTTGATATTTTATCACCAAAAATACAACAACACTGCTCACATTAAAATGTGTGTGTCTTCGTGATGCCCATTCCGTCGTCTTGGGCTCATCCGGGACCGGGTCGCGGGGACAACAGCCTCAGGCAGGAAGCGCAGGCTTCTCTCACCCCGGCTGCATCCTCCAGCTCATCCAGAAGGATCCCAACTCATTTCCTGGCGAGCTAAGAGACATAGTCTCTCCAGCGGGGCCGTGGTCTGTCTGTTGATCTCCTTCCGGTGGGACGTGCCCGAAACACCTCACCAGCAAGGCGCACGGGGGGCATCCTGACCAGATCCCCGAACCAGCCCATCTAGATTCTCTCGACCTGTATGAGGAGCGGCTCTTCTTTGAGCTCCTCCCAGATGGCAGAGTTGTACACCCGATCTCTGAGTAAGGAGCCTAGCCACGCTGCGGAAAAGGCTCATTTCGGCAGCTTACGTCGACGATCTCGTTCTTTCGGTCACCACCAACAGCTGGTTACCATGGTGAGGGTAGGAACGCAGGTCGACTTGTAAATCAAGAGCTTTGTTTTTCGGCTCAGCTCTTTCTTTACCACGACAGATCGATGCAGCGTCCTATTTATTGCTGACGCTGCTCCGTAGTTAAGTATGAAGTAAAATAAGACAGTAAATGGTGTGAGTTGTTTTGGAAAACTGAATATTGGTATTAAAAGTGTTGAATAAAAATAAAAAGAATAACATTTTGATTACGATGTTAGATTTTGAAACATCTTTGAGGAATGACGTCTGATTTGATCACTGATTGTTTCTTACTTGTATTTTCGCTTCTTTTCTAGTATGTCCATGGAAGTTTAGAAGATCCCAAAACACTAACCCATCATAAACTTATTCACGCTGCTACAGAAAAAATCCTCACCGACACTAAAACTGTTGCAGAGGAAAATCTTAAAGATAAAGGTAAGTACTTTTTTTTACTTATATGCTAGAATAAAAAATAGAAATGTAAGGATTTTTTTTTTTAGATGTTTTACTGCTTATAAAGAAAAGAGCGCCGCCGACTCCTCCAAAAATTTCAGAAATTGCTACAGAAGATAAGGTGAGTGTTTGATCTTTTTTTGAATCCCGAATGAGTTTGAATCAGAAAGTGTTTGCTATAAATAATGCTGTTCGTTGCAGAAAAAACAGGATCTCGCATTCAAAGTTCCAGACAAAGACGCCATCCTCAAAGCCACGGCCAACCTAACCACGCGCCACGCCGACCGAACCGTTACGCAACACAATATCAGAGATGTGAGGACTTCTGAACCGCAGGAAGTAGAAAAACATTTAGATTCATAGTCAGCCAGTACTCATTGTAGATTAACTGAAATATTTTAATAATTAGGTTTTGTTGTTTCAGTTTCAATCCGAGCTTCGAAAAATCCTCGTTTCTCTGATTGAAGTCGCCCAGAAGCTTCTCGCCTTGAACCCAGATGCTGTTGAACTTTTCAAAAAGGCCAACGGTAACTTTTACTTTAAATACATTAACATTGTTTTCTGCACCTGATTCTCTCACCACACACTGCGTTAGCGCCCTCCTTTACTTCACTCATCCGTTCCGTCATCTTCCGCTTGTTCCGGGGTCGGGTCGCGGGGGCAACAGCCTCAAGCGGGCACCCCAGGCCTCTCTCTCCCCGGCTGCATCCTCCAGCTCACCTGGAAGAATGTTATTCATAAACTCAGGCCCGACCGGCAAATGCCATTTGAGATCCACCCATCCTGGTTTGAAGAGTCCAAGAAAAACAGATTTCCAATTAATTATTTTTTTTTTTCTTTTTAGAATTCTTTTTTAATCCTAATATTTTTTTACAACAGTTTTATTTGGTTTCTATTTGGGGTTTTGTTTTCAGGGGTGGTCATGAAGCAAGTTTGAGGCTTTAAGGAACTGATTGAGTAAAAGAGACAAACAAATTTACCCTCAATTTTGATGAATCATTTTTCAGACACATTCCTGCTCTAAAAATAGTTGGGATAGTTGTTGTGATTGTGTCTTCTTTGCTTCAATTATTAAATGGTTTTTATGTGTCACAGCCATGTTGGATGAAGACGAAGACGACAGAGTAGATGAAGCAGCCCTGCAGCAGCTCACTGAGATGGGTTTCCCTGAAAGCAGAGCCATCAAAGCTCTCAGATTAAGCCAGTAAGATTTTATTATTTAATGTATTTTCATTTCATCATAATTTTTTTCATCCCAATTAACCAACTTTTATCGAAGATTTTTTTTGTTCTTTCCATAGTTTAATTATTTCAAATTTAATTAAAAAGTGATTCTAAAACAGCAAAAGTTGATTAAAGTGTTTAGTTCCTTCGTATTCCTCTAGTATTCCTAAGCCCTACGTACGTACTAAGCCAAGTTCTTTTTCTTGTTGCAGCATGTCTGTAACCCAGGCGATGGAGTGGCTGATCGAGCACGTAGACGACCCCTCAGTAGATGCTCCACTTCCAGGGCAGGACGCGGGGGCAACAGCTGCTGCCCAGGCAGGTCCCTCCAGTTCTAAGGTGCATCGCAGCCTCTCCAGCCAGTCCAGCACAGACGAAAGCAGCAGGCAAGATGAACTAACAGAAATCTTCAAGCGGATCCGCAGGAAAAGAGAATTCAGACCAGATTCTAGGGTAAATCTTAAATATAACTTCAAACACAAAAAGGAGTCCCAAGAATCACACTTTTATTTAGTCTCTTTAATTGACTTTTAATGCTCTCAGGGCTCTTAAAGTTTTTGTACTGACCCTGAATGTGTGTCGTCAGGCTGTGATTGCTTTGATGGAGATGGGCTTCGATGAAAAGGAGGTGATTGATGCTCTGAGGGTCAACAACAACCAACAAGACGCAGCGGTATGTAAACAAATACAAAATTATTTGTGACAAAATATCAAACTGCAATATTTCTGTTTGACGTGGTGATTTTAATTTGATATAAAAAATTTGATACAACAAGCTCTTTTACAACAATTATAAAATGATAAACCATAAAAAATCTGGCCTCCTGGTTTAATCGAGCTTTAGACATTCTGCAGCGCAGTCATGAAATGATCTGCAGAAAGATTTGAATCTAATGGAGAGGATCTTGTTGAAACCTTAAAGAGATTTTGCAAATGTTTCAATCAGGACAACAGTTTTTTTTTGTTGTGACTTTTTACTGAGTGTGTGTTTTGTGTCTCTGTCCTCTTACATTGTAAGAGAGAACACTATATGATGATTCTTTTAACATCTCTGTTACTTGTGCTTTTTTGTCAATCTACAAGCCTGTTCAGACAATTGTTTTGTGATATTGAGCTATAAAAAATAAAATTGAATTGAACTAAAGTTGGCAGAAACAGTTGATTTTTTTATGATTTGACCAAAACAATCATAAAAAATTCCTGCAAAATCCAGGAGGTATTGCCCGTAGTTCTTTGCATTGATTTATTATCTGTTTAATTTTTGATTCTCTTTATTATTCCAAATCAAACTTTTATTACATGTTTACTAGAGCAGTCGGTCTGAAAGCAGAAGAAATATGGACACATGTCATAATTAAAGAACAAAAAATACAACCATCTCTTTCTAAGTATCACAACGTGGTTACTAATGTCAAATAATTATTACGTGTACCAGCTGGCTTGACTCACTCACTCTATGCACCCATTACGAATTAATAAACGGATAATAACTAACTTTATTTGATGGGAAATGTCTTTAATGTTTTAAATCTGTATTTTACAGATTGTTCTGATGAACTTGTTTTGTTTTTTTAGTGTGAATGGTTGCTAGGAGACAGAAAACCTTCTCCAGAAGATCTGGACAAAGGCATCGACACAGAGAGCCCTCTTTTCCAAGCCATCCTGGAAAACCCAGTGATCCAGCTTGGTCTAACCAACCCCAAGATTTTATTAGGTACACACACAGCAAACTCAACATGAAGCACTTCATGACTTAATAGAAAAATAGTTATTAAAGAGGTGCTGATGCGACATTAATGCATGGATGTGAAACAATACATGATTTCTATCACACTATTTTGAAATGACAAACTAAGCAAATCGGGCTCTTACATTTTTTTGGCTCTGATTGGTTCTGATTAATAATGACTAAAATGTCATCATCGCAATATAAGTTTGATCAGTCCTGTCTTTGATTTTTATGCTGTGTTAATTTACTGGTTCTGAAATTCTCCTGAATTTGAGTAGGCTCACCTTACGGGCCTCTGATAATTTGGATCTCAACTTGCATGTGAATCCCCATGTCTTGGATTTAACTAATCTTATGAACCATTCTGTGATTTTTAGTTGTATTTGTGTTGCATTATCATTAAATGAACAACAAACTGTCTCCATATACAGGCATGTGAAAAAATTAGGACATCCTATGAAATCCTGTGTATTTTAAAATATATTTTGACATATGGGTAGTTAATGTCAATTTTAATTAAACTCAGGGATCTAGGTAATATAACTAAACAATAAAAAAATAAGAAAAGACTTTTTAAAACTTTCTGTAAAATTTAATTAAAAAATAATGCAATTTCTGGTGAGGAATAAATTAGGACACCCCCAATATTATCCCTCTTAAAATGTTGAAAATCCCAAACAGGTGCATCACGTCTGGTGCACATGATTTGTACATCGTTACCCAGCATTTGAATGGAGCCTTGCTCTATTTAAACCTCAGATTTAGTTTGGTGTGGCCCTGACAGTTGAGATGTTGAGGTGAGCGCCATGGTGAGGTCTAAAGAGCTTCCTGATGCCCTCAGAAAGAAGATTGTGGCCGCTTACGAGTCTGGTAAAGGATTTAAAAAGATTTCAAAAGAATTTAACATCAGCCATTCCACCATTCGCAAAATTATTTACAAGTGGAGGACATTTAAAACAACTGCCACCATGCCAAGATCTGGCTGTCCGGGCAAGTTTACCCCCAGAGCAGAACGCAAGATGCTCAAAGAGGTCCTGAAAAATCCTAAAGTGTCATCAAGGGAATCACAGCAGGTTCTGGCAACTGTCAATGTGAAAGTGCATGACTCTACGATCAGAAAGAGACTGCACAAGTGTGACTTGCATGGGAGGTGTGCAAGGAAGAAACCTTTGCTCTCTAAAAAACCATCAAGGCCAGACTGAAGTTTGCCAGAGAGAACATAGACAAAGACCACGACTTCTGGAATGAGGTTCTTTGGACAGATGAGTCTAAAATTGAATTATTTGGACACCAGAACAGAAGAGATGTTTGGAGTAAACCAAATACAGCCTTCCAAGAAAAGAACCTCATACCAACTGTAAAGCATGGAGGGGGCAGTGTCATGGTTTGGGGTTGCTTTGCTGCAGCAGGACCTGGCCAGCTCACCATCATAGAATCTACCATGAATTCTACTGTGTATCAGAGGGTGCTTGAAGAAAATGTGAAACCATCTGTCAAAAAGTTAAAGCTGAAGCGTAACTGGATACTGCAACAAGACAATGACCCAAAGCATACCAGCAAATCCACCAAGGACTAGCTAAAAAAGAAGAAGTGGAGAGTCCTGGAATGGCCAAGTCAAAGCCCTGATCTTAATCCCATAGAAATGCTGTGGGGTGACTTGAAACGGGCTGTACATGCAAGACACCCCTCAAACATCTCACAGCTAAAAGAATTCTGCATTAAGGAGTGGGCCAAACTTTCTCCTGATCGATGTCAGAGACTGGTAAAAGGCTACAAAAAGCGTCTCGTTGAAGTTATATCAACCAAAGGGGGCAACACTAGCTATTAGGGGGTAGGGTGTCCTAACTTTTTCCTCCATTAAAATACATACTTTATTTTTATCTTTTTTTGGATTTGTCAAACAATGTTCATTTTTGTTGTTAAATTGCAATCAAATCACTTTCTTTTTGAAAAATACATATAAACATGACTGGATATTGGTATGTGAACCATTTCCAAATAAAGAGCTGATTATTCAATGGGGTGTCCTAATTTTCTCACATGCCTGTATCCCAATCCAATAGCATTATGAATTTTCTCTCCAGTAAAAAATGACATTTTCAAACATATAAATCTGACTGTCAAACCTTGTTAGCACAGTCTAAACGTCACCCCTTCAACCCCCCTGTTACTCACACGGCAACCTTGTTTTCATTCGCTCATTTTTAAAATTTTACCAATTCTGTTTTGAACGTAGAATCTTGTTCCAGAGAGACTCTTAAAATTGTGAACGATCACTATGATCTGACTCTAGATTCTAGTCTATCACTACCACAGAAATCATTTACACCGGGGTCACCAATACTGTGCCCGCGGGCACCACGTCACCTCCAAGGATCACAAACGTTGCTGGTAGACCTGTCCTAAAAATAGCACCACTCATTACTCAGCTGCATCAAAAATATAATTAAAGTTGTAAAACCAGAGCAATAAAGTTTTTGTCAAACTTTCCGAGAATAACTGTAAACAGGTTTAAATTTAAATATAAAATCATTTGGATTGCAATTTATTTTTTTAATGAACCAATAGAACCACAAATTTCAGAATAAAAACCCCAAATTACAGACTTTAAGAAGTTTTGTTTAGACTTTTGAAGCTTATCCCTTATGGGGCTCTGGAAATGTCAGAGCCCATCCGGGACAATTTAAGCCGAGAGGTGGAGTACACCCCGACTAGGTCGCCAATGTTGCGGGCCCACGCACTCATTCCTAGGTGCAATTTCATAGCAGCCAATTAACCTAATATGCATGGTTTTTCGGAGGGTGAGAGGAATCAGGACTACCCGGAGAAAACCAACACATTCACAGAGAGAACATGCAAACTCCACACAGTAAAGCCAGTGTTCCAAGCCTCATCTCACCGGGACTCAAACCCCCAACTTCTAGCTGTGAGGCCATTGTGCTAACCACTGCATCACCCATTTATTAAGTTTTTAGTGTATGGTTTTTGGATTAAATGTTTGAGTTTTGATGATTCAGGTTAAAATTTTTTCTAGAAAACTTCTCATGTGTGTTTTTTCAGCGTTTGAAGACATGTTGGAGAATCCACTAAACAGCACCCAGTGGATGAACGACCCAGAAACTGGTCCAGTAATGCTTCAAATATCCAGAATCTTCCAGACTCTCAATCGCACATAAGGCACCCAATATTCCCCGTATGACTGAGTTAGAAATACCCTGGTGTGAGTGAGGGAGGAAGTGAGTGTGTGTGTGTGTGTGTGTGTGTGTGTGTGTGTGGATGAGATGTGTGTAGGTTTTTCTTTCTTTTACTTTTTTTTAATCTGCTGTGGAAGGCCACGCCTTTGGATTGATAAAATGAATTCAGATGTTACACTATTTATTAGATTTAAAATCCTTCCAAACATGTTAATAATAATACAACAATATTATTGTATTTAATCAAACTGAATATGTTTCTACATTTTAAACAAAAAAAAGAGATGTGATTTATTTTACCGTATTTTCACGACCACAGGGCGCACTGGTTTATGGGGCGCGGCTTTGGTTATGGGTGCCTTTTCTGTATTTAACACATACAAAAGGTGCACCGTGTTTTACCGGGAAAGCTCACATTTTTCTTCGTGGATTAATAAAGTATTTTCAATTCAAAAACACTCATGATAGTGTGTGTTTTTAAAAAAGCAACAGGAGCAAAACTGAGTTTGATCATGATTTATTGAGGTATTTATTAAACAAGGTACTTACATTATCTTTTTTTAATCATCAATCTGCATCTCATGTATCTGAAAACATAAGCTACGCTAGATTTCTATCAAACATGTCACGTTCCGTTCCGTCGTCTTCCGCTTATCCAGAGCCGGGCCGCTCGGGCAACAGCCTCAGTTGGGAAGCTCAGACTTCTCTCACCCCAGCTGCATCCTCCAGCTCACCTGGAAGGATCCCGCGTCGTTCCCCGGCCAGCTGTGAGAGATAGTCTCTCCAGCGGGTCCGGGGTCTGCCTCTTGGTCTCCTCCCGGTGAAACGTGATTGAAACACCTCACCAGCGAGGCGCTTGGGGGGGCATTCTGACCAGATGCCAGTACCACCCCATATGGCTCCTCTCGACCTGGAGGAGGAGCTCTACTCTGAGCTCCTTCCGGATGGCAGAGCTCCTCACCCGATCTTTGAGTGAGAGCCCAGCCACCCGGTGGAGGAAGCTCATTTTGGCCGCTTTTACCCGTGATGTCATTCTTTCGGTCACCGCCCACAGCTGGTGACCATAAGTGAGGGTGGGAACGTAGATTGACTTGTAAATTGAGAGCTTTGCTTTTTGGCTCAGCTCTTTTTTTAACCCGACAGATCGATGCAGCGTCCTATTTATTGCTGACTCCGCACCCATCCGCCTGTCGATTTCCCGCTCCATCCTTCCCTCACTCGTGAACAAGTCCCTGAGTACTTAAACTCCTCCACTTGTGGCAGGACCCTATCTGTGACCTGCAAGGGGCACGTCAAGCTCTCTTTCCTTACTATCAGAGTCGTCTGGTTGCCATGCGGCTTCTCATGAATGATGCTGGAAAAACCGTGCAAGTGGAAACGTTAACCCAAGCGTCTACAATCCGTAACTCGCCCAGCGCTGCCTCCCAGTCTTAGTAAATGGGCTTGTCATCTTCTATCATGCCCAGACTTCCTCGCTTTACATTTTCATGCTGTCCTCTCCGACATTCGCTTTCCCAAAGTCACACATCAACACAGTAGCCCAGTGCTTCTCAATTATTTTCTGTTACACAAGAAGAAAACTATTCACGCCGCCCCACTCGCTCGTTTACTACATTTCCTATCGCCTGCTCGATGCAAAGACCATAGAGCTAATACTCCCTGTGCACACTCTGACAATGTGGGCGCCACTGGTAACTACAAGGGATGGATGGCTCGGTGGGTAGGGTGACCATCCTGTAACCAGAAGTTCGCTGCGCTGATCCACTGCCCTTAGCAAGACACAGAACACCCAATTGCTCCTGATGATAGTGGTATGCGCCTTGCATGGCAGCTCCCATCATCAGGTATGAATGTGTATGGGAATGGGAATACCTGGTAAGCGTCTTTGAGTGTCCAGAAAAGCACTGTATAAGTTCCGTTACGTCATCTTCCGCTTGTTCCGGGGTCGGGTCATGGCGGCAACAGCCTCAAACGGGTAGCCCAGGCCTCTCTCTCCCCGGCTGCATCCTCCAGCTCACCCGGAAGGATCCCAAGTTGCTCCCCGGCCAGCCGTGAGACTCTCCAGCGGAGTCTCTCCGGTGGGACGTGCCCGAAACACCTCGCCTGCGAGGCGCTCGGGGGGGCATCCTGACCAGATGCCCGAAACACCCCATCTGGCTCATCTCGACCTGGAGCAGGAGCGGCTCGACACCGAGCTCCTCCCGGATGGCAGAGCTCCTCACCCGATCTTTGAGTGAGAGCCCAGCCACCCTGCGGAGGAAGCTCATTTCGGCCGCTTGTACCCGCGATCTCATTCTTTCGCTGTATAAGTTCAATGCATTATTATTATTATTCTTACTGTATCGGATGTGCAGTTACACTTTATTCTAGTACGGCAATAAAATAGCATGTTCCTCTGGGTCAGCCAGGGCCACGCTATTTGAGAAACACCACATCATACGGGCTCCGTACATTTGGGAGAATATTTAAGACTTGTCTGTGCGCCCTATTGTAGTGAGAATACGGTAATTAAAATTTCCACTATGTTCAGAAATAACATCAGGCAGGAATTTAATGTTTACACTTGGGAAAAGGTTTTTTGGTTTATATACAATGTTCAAATATTAATTAGGTCTCTTTTTTTATTGTTCCACATCACCCATAATGAATGTGAGGAAGTTTTCTTCATCTCATTTATATATTATTTCCATCAAAAGAGTGACTTTCTGTTTGAGTTTTGTTCACATTAAATTTTATTTTTTTTTTGGCCTCTCCCTTCACACAAAGACGTCCATCTTCAAACATTGTCTGTTCCCCCACCCTCTTTGTTTTGTTTAGAGGATGTTATACTCTAAAACTGTTTGAGCCCTAATTTTACCATAAAATGTTTCATTGGGTCTGCGTATGTTTGTCAATGTGCTCTTGAATCTTTTATCATTAATTCATAAAGCACTTGTTCACCTCTATGAAAACCGCTCACTGCAGCACCAATGAAGGAAAAAAAAAAAGATCTATGATGTAATCCGAAAGTATTCACAGCACCTTATTTTCCCCCACATTTCTTTGTGGCATTTTACAGTGAAATTTATTACTTTTCTTTGTATTTTTTTTTTAAATTACACTGTTTATTGTCAGTGTAAAAAAACTTTATTTTGAACTCAGAAAAGAAAATGAACATTGATTTAATTGATTTTAATCTATTTTAGATTACATCATTAAAACAATACAAAGTGGAAAAAAATCTGTGCTTTGAATACTTTCCGGATGTGGAAAAGTTGGTGAAGAGTGTGAAATAAAATTAAGCCTAAAAAAAGAAGGGGTTTGCCTTTATTTTGAAAAAGTTTGGAATTAGAATGATGTAGTGTGTCACACCATATGCTAAAACAAAAGAAAAACCAAAATGTTACTGTATCATCTGCCTTGTTGTTCTAATAAACCCAGTAGAATAAGAAAAAAAGGAAAACTGATGTATTCATGTGCAATAGCAAAGAATTATGTTAGAAATGTTTGACCTGAAAAGTTTATTACACACTATTAGCCTTTTGAATTGAGTCTAAAAGATGGGAAACTTTGGCTCTACTAGTTCTACCAAGAATTTTAAAAGAATTTGGAGTTTGGTGTGGTTTGCCAAGCTTTTGAGTGTTTTTATCCAATATTTAAAATGTAGTATTATTGTGATTTTTTTTTTCTGCTCAGGGAGGCTGAGATTGTTTTTTTTTTTTTTTTTTTTCATTCACCTGTTAGGCAAACCCCTTTTCAACTCCTTCCTGTGTGACATTTAAAAATGGCTTTAAGAAAAACTGTAGTTTTGTTTTTGAGGAAAAAAAAAGAACAATGCAAGACATGGTTTTGTAAATGCAATATTTGAAAACTATTGAAATGGTTTAAGAAAGGTGTTCGTTGCATTATTTATATCAAAGCCAAACTAGTAACTTGATCTTATTTATAACATTTTTAGCAAACCTTGAAGCTAATTTTCAAATGTGAAAAAATACAAGACGTGCTTCAAATGTTGTTTTTACAAACCATCATAAAGATTTGCTTATCAAACGAACAAACTCAGTGGGTCACAGTGTGGTTTTTAAATTGTAGAAGTTTGAAATGACCCTGAAAGCTTCATCATAATGTTACTGTATCTACCAAACTTTAGGAAAGCATATGCTAATTGTAAATAATCCACTGGAAATATGAGATTTTTTTTATAACAGCGGTAACAATAGAAAAGCAGTCTATTTTAACTGTACAAGAATATCCCAAATAAACAACCTCTACGATGTACTTGCTGTTCAAATGCTGTATGAGGCCACTGGCATCGAAAGCACCATCCCATTATATTATTATATTCTTTTTAAACTCTTAAGTTGACCAGCCGGATGTTTTTGGGAGCATAATGGAAATTAATCACACAAACCTATTCGACACAACCCATGGGTGAAATTCTAACCTGAACTTTTAAAACATTGAATGGTTTGAAGTCTGTAACGCCTCATTTTTTGTAGAAGTCCAGTCAAAGTTTTGGGTTCAAATTAATTCCATCAAGAATGTGGCAAAACTTGAAGAAATGTTGAATGACAAAAAAACCCACATTGCATTGAAAAAGTGTTTGTATGCAATGTTATTTCTTTAAAAAAAATAAAAGAAATATTATCTATAAATAGTGTAATTTTTTTATTTAACAGTGAGAATGAATATTCACTAACTTTAATGGGAATTCATCAAATTAGGCAGCTGGGAATTTTTTATTTGAGGTCACTGAACAGCTATATGACAGGATATATATGTATATATATATATACATATATACATGCAAATATATATAAATATATATTAAATCATTTTATAATTTGAATTATGTAGTATTTTAAATACTATTAATATAGTTTATTAATGATGAATGAATGACGAAGTCCACAATACAATACTTGACCACCAGGTGTCACTGTTGTAAATCTAAAAAAATACTTTTCCTTTTTTTTATTTTCACAATAGAAATAAATTATTATTTTTTTTCTATGAAGACATTTAAAATGTATTATTTTATAAACATTTTTAAAATAAAAAATCTTATTTTCTGTTGGAAATAAAGATTAAATCCACATATTTTATTATAATATATATTAAATCCTTTTATAATGTGAATTTTGTAGTATTTTAAATACTATTAATTATGAATTAATAATGAAGTCCACAATACAATACTTGACCACCAGGTGTCACTGTTGTAAATATAAAAAAAAATACTTTTCCTTTTTTTATTTTCACAATAGAAATAAATTATTAAAATTTTTTCTATGAAGACATTTAAAATGTATTATTTTATATACATTTTTCAAATAAAAAAATCTTATTTTCTGTAGGAATTAAAGATTAAAATCCACATATTTTTCTGTGTTGCTATTAAGAGATTGGAAAGTAATCACGCATGCGCAGTAGAGGATGAATTTATTTCTATGGACAGAAATTCGCTGCTTGTGAAGAAGAAGATCTTTCTGTTTTTGACTGAATATGAAGAAGCTAACAGAAAGATAGAGGTTTAAAGAGAGGATTGGATTGAGGTGGTTTATTTGTTGTGGATTAATCGGTGGTTTTAAAGCGGTTGTTAGGCAGTAAGGCCTCGGCAGACAGGGTTTCTGTTGCTAGGAGGAGAACCTCCCTGTTAGCATGATTAGCTCGATATGATGAAGAGAATAACGAGGCTGGTCCTTGGTTAGAAGTGGTAACCCTCCATCAAGAGGACTCTCAAACAATACCACACCTTATTACAAGGTAAGTCAAAGCTTTAACTAGCTGGTTAGCCTCATAGGTGCTCATTAGCAGGCTAACTAACTAACGGTCAGTAAGCTTAATTAGAGCCTCTGTTCTATCTTCTAATTACATCAAGTCTGGTCATATTACAAAATCTAAAGAAAATACACACGAAAACACATCATATCTATTTATTTATTATTAAAATAATCCTGTAAAGATGTGACTGAAACACCTGAGATACAAGATGGCTAAACAACAGAAACATGATCAAATAACTTGTATAAAAAATGAGGATTTATCTCATTATTTCTAATTAAACTCCTCTATTTGGTCCTAATGTGAATTTAGACTCATCAAACCTTCATCTACAGGTTTTTAATATAATCTGATTCTTTTACCAAAGCTAGAAATAATATTATTGCTTCTAAAATGTGATTTTAGTGCATGTGTGTGTAGTGGTCCCTGCAGATCAGAGACAGGGTCCTGATCCAAGTGGAGGAAGATCGGTGTGGCGTCCGCAATAATTAGGACACTGCATCGGTTTGTCATGGTGAAGAAAGCTGAGCCAAAAAGGAGATTTTCCTACCCTCACCATGGCAACCAGGATCTACGTTCCTACCCTCACCATGGTAACCAGGGTCTACGTTCCTACCCTCACCTTGGTAACCAAGATCTACGTTCCTACCCTCACTATGGCAACCAGGATCTACGTACCTACACTCACCATGGTAACCAGGATCTACGTTCCTACCCTCACCATGGTAACCAGGATCTGCGTTTCTACCTTCACCATGGTAACCAGGATCTACGTTCCTACCCTCACCATGGTAACCAGGATCTACGTTCCTACCCTCACCATGGTAACCAGGATCTACGTTCCTACCCTCACCATGGTAACCAGCTGTGGGTGGTGATTGAAAGAACGAGATCGCAGATACAAGCGGCTAAAATTAGTTTCCTCCACAGAGTTTCAGGGAGGATACAATTGCGTTGAGAGAAGTCTGGGTTTTCTGTTTGAGGTTGTTGCCCCTGCGAATCGGCCCTGGATAAGCAGAAGACAGTGGAATGGAATCTGCTGTCATAAATGATTCTTATGGGTTTTATTTTTTTTTATTTATAACACATCAATTTAAGCGGAACATAATTTTATGGGAAATATCACAATATCGATTCAATATTTTACAGGTTTAGTTTTTTTTAAAACATCAATTATGGAAAAATAATAATGTGTTTTCCTAGTTTTAACCTTGAAATTGTAAATTTATGAATAAAATAGTCTCATTAAATAACATAAATAAATGAATAAATAAAATTGTCCCAATTGGATCCAATAAAGTCAACATTTTAAATAATTATTTTGGGGTGTAATATGTGCCCGTTTCAGACGTAAATCTCCAACCATCCACTTTTTTATGTTGCATTTCTTCAAATATTGCATCGTATTACAGGATTGAGGAATTAAAAAGTACATTTTTTATTTATTGACAAACCACAGGCACAGAAAGGATTTTTATGCAAAAAAATCCAATAAACTGAAAAATTCTGATTGTTGTTTTAACAAGAACTGAATTAAATTTTATTACAGACTTTGTGATCCAGTGAAACCAACACAGACAACACCAGTAAGATAAAATCAAGACGCACGTACCAAAAGACAGTGATATTAATGCCTCCACAATTTGGACTAACTTTAAAACTTAATTTTCAGACCTAATAAAAAAAAAAAAACAAAATACATTCCAGTTCTTAAAGCAGCCTGTAAAGCTTGTGTTGATGCAAACAGTTCCATCAATACACGACCAAATCTTCGACATAACGTATCTCTATGTTGTCTGTAAATATGTTCATCTGACAGAAAACAAAATGAAGCATTTTGGGCACATTTCATTATAACAGTCAAGCAGGGTTCCATTCCTGCCGGTGCAAACCTGTTTCTGACACAAAGGTGGTGTAAACTGACTTTCTAACAGTTTACACTGACAAAAACTAGCAGAAACCTGGTAGCAAGCCCTCGTAGCGAGTATTAGGTGCTGTTAAGATAGATTCAGTCTGCATTAGAAATACTTTTTTAACATTTGTGGGAAAATGAAAGAATCCTTTCAGTTTCTAAGTTCCCACAGAGGTGTTTAAAACTGGTATTGACCGCTGTGCTTTATATACTCGTCTGATTCTAGAGATCATCACCAAACTTTTAGTGGCATTAAACACGTTACAGAACATAATCTGAGCGGCTGCTGACCAGCTGTGTTAGGGGTGAACACAACTAAGTCATCAGCATACATAAGGATTTTCAACAAGCTTTCCCTCCTGTTTCACTTTAAAAAATGTTATACTCCTCATGCGGTTTGTAGCACAAAGTATTTTAAAGCAGCAAACCAAAAATTTCATATGGAAAAGTAGTTGGCAACCACACAACACAATTCTACAAACATTGTTTTTGTAGTTCAGTCTTCTTTCTAAATCCAAAAAGACTCCTGTTTCCAAAATCTTTTTTTTCCCCAAACATTCTCTTCATCAAGCAAAACTGCTCTTCTGTCATTTTTCTAGCAAGTTCATTACCCTGTTTAATTAAAGTACTTCAGGTGGGTTTGGCTCGCTCCGCCTCCTAACGCTTCACAACCAAGCTAATCGGCCAGCTTAAAAAAAAATCAGGTGGTCGCTCAGAGACACTGTGTGTGAGCAACACAAACAGGGAAAGATGGAGGGAAAAACAAAAAGAACATTATCAACACGGAAAATGATAAATGACTCATTATTTGTGGTAATTATTTTATTCCATTATCAAGACGACTTTCTTCTCTCTGTAGATGGATGTTGACTTGTGTGCTGGCGGGGACAGTACCAGGAGGAAGGTGGATTTAGCTGCAGTTTCTGAGGGCGTAATGGAAGTCGTACCTTTGGAGATGTACGACTCCGCCCGTGCGAAAATAGCTGCCAACCTTCGGTGGCTTTTCGCCAAAGCTTATGGGATCGGTGAGTCACAAAATTTCTGTTTCTTTCCTGTTATCGAAGTGCTTTGTGTTTGAATTGTGGTACAAATGAACTTGCGTGCCTATTTATTGGGCACAATTAAAGCACTCTGAAAAGGAGAAAAAACTTGAGACGCTTTCTTTCAGATTCAACTCAAGATAATGTTTGAGCCACACGGTGATAGTCAGCAGATTCGGTATTCGAGAGAAAAAGAAATTTTCCTGATTACGTGCATTCGAGTCGTCTGTTCTTTCCCTTCTCTTACACGGCAACCCTGCTCGCCAGATTTTTCCATTCTTGGTTGTCCGATGGGATTGAGACTAGTTTAGACTGACAGGCATTTAGGATTAGACCATTCAGGTTAGCTGTGTTCTCAGAGAATGTAAAACCCTTACACACACTCCTTAGCACACACACTCGTGTCAAAGATTGTCTCAGCACTACTAAGAAGATCCTTAGTTTTCCTCCATGTTGTTTGTCTGACTGCCATAAAAAAACAATGATTTAATGAGGTGTGTGAACTTTAAGGCAACGTTAGAAAACTCCCCACCACGACTCCGTGAGGTCTGTTATTATTTTTAATGAGTAAATCTAGTTACACGTGAAGAAATGCACAAGTTTTGTCTAATTTTGACGACAGTCTTATTACTGTTTATTTTATCAGAGGACAGATTTTTTTTTAAACCCGCTGTGGGAAGTGACACGCTTGTTTAAACATTTTGTGTGTCATGTATACAAAGTGGGACTCATGGTTAATGTCGTGAGATCCCAAGCAGGGGGCCCAGAGCTGTTACAGAGGGGTTTAATAAAATAAAATGTCTTTTATGTGATGACGCTGTCGGGTAGACAACCACTTGTCAAGTTTGTTAAAATAGGGACAGATCGATTGTGTTTTTGTTCAAGATCGATGCCGATTTAAAACATTCTAGAAAGATTTCCAATTAATCTGCCAATTTTTAAATTTTGACTATCTGCACAAGAAACCATGAGTATGAAAAAAATGTTTTCATTATTTATACTTGTGTTAAAATGTCCAAAATTAATCCCCAGATATTTTATATTGGATAACTCAGCAATGAAAATCTGTCCTGATTTGCCCGCTTTCAGCTGTGAATATGATATATTTAATATAAAATAATGTATTTAAGAGGAAAATTGTAATTGTAATTCCAATTTTTATCAAAATTCTGTGCTAAGGATTTAATATATGGCATTAATATCAAGCAATCAACAGATTTCTCTAATTTGTCTCTAAAAGTATCATAAACTACTGAGACGGTGGTTCAATGGTTAGAGTGTTCGCCCCGCGGACCGGAAGTTAATCAAACGTTAACCGGAAGTTTGCACATCTCACTGACTTCACGTCTTGGGTCCTTGGAGAAGACACCTATCCCCCCGTTTCTCCCACCATTAGCACAGTCATAGGTGGAAAGATCCCGACTTGTTCCCCGGCCAGCTGTGAGACATAGTCCCTCCAGCAGGTCCGGTGTCTGCTTCTTAGTCTCCTCCCGGTGGGATGTGCCCGAAACAACTCACCAGCGAGGCGCTCGGGGGGCATCCTGACCAGATGCCCAAACCACCCCATCTGGCTCCTCTCGACCTGGAGGAGGAGCAGCTCAACACCGAGCTCCTCCCAAATGGCAAAACTCCTCACCTGATCTCTGAGTGAGAGCCCAGCCGCCCTTCCGAGGAAGCTCATTTCGGCTGCTTGTATCTGCAATCTCATTCTTTCGGTCATCACCCACAGTTGGTTACCTCAGTGAGGGTACAAACGTAGATCGACTTGTAAATCGAGAGCTTTGCTTTTTGGCTCAGCTCTCTCTTTACCACGACAGACCGATGCAGTGTTCTAGTTATTGCTGACGCCGCACCAATCCGCCTGTTGATCTCTCGCTCCATCCTCCTTATTTTAAAGAACCTACTGCTTTTAATCAATGAGTCAGTTCCTTCTTCTAAGCCTATTTCGGCCTATGAGCCTTATCTTTGACACCACTTCTCAATATCATGTTTAATCAAACGGTGATTTTCTACCAGACTTTAATTCGAGGACTTTAGAGGTTACACACAAGTAAAAAATTTCTTTCTGAATTCTGTCACTAAGAACCTTCTGATTCAGTGAAGTTTGACAGATGATTACAGATTATTATTTATTTGAACATTAAGAGGACTGTTTTTTTTTTTATTACATTTACGGGTGTTAAGTGGGATTTTTAGAGCTGAGTCAGCTATTTTTTGATACTTTGCACATGTGTTTCATCAGCTGGATCTCCCCTGATATCAGACTTCATTACAACCCAGTCATATTCAACCTTCCTGTAGTTCCCTGTAATTCCTTCATCATGTCGGGTCATTACACTGATCTTCAGACGTCTCCTGAGTGATTCCTTATGAACGGACGACAAGAAGATCAGAGTTTAAAAGATAATTCATATTATAGATTAAAAACAAGCTCTGTTTCATTCCGGCTCAGTGGATCATTACAGAGCTCATTCTCTCTGTTTCCTTAATGGAGTTTAGTCTTTTCCTTTCGTTCCTTCATCTGAGAAATTTGCACGGCCACGATGCTTAGAAAATGATTCTCATGGTTGAAGAGGTTGCCTCACTAAATGAGTCCCAAAGCTTCTGCGGTCCGAGGGGAGCGACCGGCCTCTCAGGTGCAGCAAATCATTTTACTCCCAAAGGGAGGCTGTAAATTACATGCCAACCCGTTCCACCTGAGCTGGAAGGTTGTTGGCTTCAATGTTTGATTATTATTCAGCCTGATTAATGTTTTGCATCTTCATTAGAAAGAAACCACGCTGTGACGTAGATTCAGTCTAAGATGGATTTGTTTGTGGCTAACTGTGCTATTCCTCTGCTACTCCCTACTCCTGTTAGTAAATTACAACCTACAGTGGGTCGCTGGAAGCCGCACGGGGGAGGGAGGTTGTCTCATGACATCAGCGTTTTGTGAGGAAGTCAAACGTGAAGACGCGCCTCGCCCAGACCCTCTTTTGTCTCTACATACACACTACCACTGTCTCACTCAGTCTAAGCAATCACACCCTGATATCCAGGATGAACCGTTTTGTCTGGCGGGTTAATATTGTTTGGCACACTGTATTATACTCCGTGTGTCATAAACGGTTGTTTTCACTGGGGCATGACCGATTTATCGGCTGACTAATTATATCGGTCGATATTACACTCTCACGAGACATCAGCAATCGGCAAAAATATAGCTGTTTGGTGCTGATGGGTTTCAGTCTGAAAGCCTAACTACCAAACGCTCAGATTTACAGAGTTTCCGTAAATGCACCATGTGTATAAATGTGTGTTTAAATTCACCACAACTTGGCACTTTGCAAACAACAACTTTACTGTCATTTGTTTTCAGAATTTATAATAGATTAAGTTCACATGAGTGACAAATAAAGCATGCAAAAAGGAATAAAAAGCCAAACATGTGAGACAATAGTACTGAACCGGTAAATGTGTCATTTTTATTATTTTTTGGGCTGTGATTGGATTTAAATGACCATTCAAGCAGGTGACACAATGACGCTAAAAAATTAGGACCTGATGATTCTTTTTAAGATGATTCACAAAAACCACATTATTGTGATGCTTTCGCCACAGCTTTCATCATTTTAAAAACAATTTAAGATCTAGTAGAATTTTCCTCTAATTTTTATAATTTTGCATGAAAAGCTACCCAATTTAAAATTGGACAACATTTTGATAACATTTAGCACATGAATGATAAAAACATTACTTTTTTTTCCCCCATTACTTACAAACGGTCCTTCCAATATGTTGCGATGGCTGCTATTAATGTGAAATCAACCAAACCTAAAATAAAGTTAAAGTTTGGGGTTTTAAAAAATTGCAATTCTTAGAAAAATGTCCTCAAAATCAGGCATTTCAGACCAAAATATCTTCTCCTTTTGGCATATCCCTTCAGGGGGCGCCACATCAAGTCAGTATCTTTCATCTAACCCTATCTCCTGCATCCTCTTCGGTCACACCAACTATCTTCATGTCTTCCTTCACTGTATCCATGAACCTCCTCTTTGGTCTTCCTCTAGTCCTCTTTCCTGGTGGTTCCAAATCCAGGATCCTTCTTCTGATGTTCTCTCTCTCTCTCCTCTGCACATGTCCAAACCATCTCAGTCTGACCTCTCTGACTTTAAAATCTCTGACATGTGCTGTTAGACCAAAACAATCATAAAAAAACCGGAGGGACAGAGGGACTGTGTAAATATCAAAGAAAAAAAACGGCAGATTATTAGAAAACTGGCATCTTGGACACTTTTAATTAACTTCAGTTTTATTTGTGTGTCCCAAAATAAAAAAAAAACTATTGTGTCAAAGAGTTTCACACAATAAATCAAACAAAAATACAAAAAAAGACAACAAATAAAAGTGAAAAAATATGACAATACATTAAAATGTAAATGTTTCAACTTCTTGTTGTCAGTTAATCAAGTTGGACAAAGTTTCAAACTTGATTTTATTTTTCTGCAGAGCTTTGATCTACAGAATTTGCATGAATAGTTTCAATCGTAACATCTGAAAATGTGCCAAGTACACGACGGGCCCGCTGGCTTCCTACCACCTCAGGTGTTTCCTTCTGTCTACATTTTAGTTTTACTACGGACAAAACGAACTGAAAGAATCTTCCTGCCTGTTCTGCAGCTTCTTTAAACACCAGCTTGCTGACGTAAAGTTGCCTTTAATACCCTTAGTTAAACCATAACAAAACAAACATTTCACACTCATCTTTTACTCAGTAAACGAACATTCTATTTCTACTTCACACCATAGTGCAGCACTGGTTGTTGGATGGGTTTTGTGTGGTTTACCGTCCAGTATAAACTTCCTTTGTGCCTGCCCTGAACTGTTTCAGCTGCTTTGCTTCATGTCTTTATTTGGTTGTGGTTTTCTGGTCTTGGAGAATAACTTCATCCAAACCACAGAATCACTTCACTGTGTTTCTGTGTGTGTGTGTTTTTTTTTGTTGTTGTCAGTAGCATTGTTCAGTTACCGCTGACAAAGTTCATACTGTCACCTGAGAACTGTGCTGATTGAGAAGCAGGATTAGCAAGAATGTGTGGCGAAGGTTACGTTCCAGGGACTGTGGTACAACTTGTAATTACCAGCCTGTGCTTACTAAGTAAATAGACTCGTTTTTGCTGTCTGTAATGAGGACAGTAGATACTGTAAAATAATGAGGTCCTTTCTGCACATCCAGAAAATTATTGTTAAATAAGGACTTCACAAATTATGTCACTAAAAAATCTACTTATTGGGTTTAGACAAACATCTTTTTTAGGTACGTTTCTATTTCATCATTTATGACGATTAAATTAGGTTTCAAATCACCACAAAATCACATCGGCATTTTTTATGTAGCAGGAAGTTGTCTGGAAGGGTTGCTCTGTACTTGGAGAGATGAAGCAAAACATTGCTATCGATATATATATTTTTTTCCGTTCGTTCCGTCGTCTTCTGCTCATCCGAGGCTGGGTCGCGGGGGTAACAGCCTCAGACAGGAAGCCCAGGTTTCTCTCTCCCCGGCTTCATCCTCCAGCTCACCCAGAAGGATCCCGAGTTGTTCCCCGGCCAGCTGTGAAACAGTCTCTCCAGCTAATCCAGGGTCTGCCTCTTGGTTTCTTCCCGGTGGGACGTGCCCGAAACACCTCACCAGCAAGGCGCTCAGGGGGCATCCTGACCAGATGCCCAAACCAACCCATCTGGGCCCTCTCGACCTGGAGGAGGAGCGGCTCGACAACGAGCTACTCCCAGATGGCAGAGCTCCTCACCTGATCTCTGAGTGAGAGCCCAGCCACCCTGCGGAGGAAGCTCATTTCGGCCGCTTGTATCTGCAATCTCATTCTTTCGGTCACCACCCACAGCTGGTGACCATAGGTGAGGGTAGGAATGTAGATCGACTTGTAAATCAAGAGCTTTGCTTTTCGGCTCAGCTCTCTCTTTACCACGACGGACCGATGCAGCGTCGTAGTCATTGCTGACGCCGCACTGACGCCTGTCGATCTCCCGCTCCATCCTTTTTATTTAATTATTTTATTTTTTTAATATACTTCATTAATCCCTCAGCGCCAATGGTGGGGGGAACGAGGGCTTAGGTGTCTTCTTCAAGGACCCTAGACGTGGACTGAGTGGGATACGAACCCGTGAACTTTCGGGTTCGAAAGTTTGGCTCAGTGGTTTGCGGACAAACGCTCTAACCACTGAGCCACCATCTCCCTAAATAACAACATACGGTATATCGTGCTGCCCTCTTGACTTAGTCTCTCACTTTGCCTCATTTACCTTCTAATATTTTTTTTGGAGTGATCTCTGATTTACTAACTCTACCTCCTCCTTTCAGATCACATCCCAGAGGACCTGAGGGACCCGTTCTACACTGACCAGTATGACCAGGAACACATCAAGCCACCCGTCATCCGTCTTCTGCTCTCCTGTGAGCTTTTCTGTCGAGTGTGCGCCCTCATCCTCAAGACGGAGCAGGCGGCCTCTCTCCAGTCACACATGTCGGTCATCCAGGCTTTATCCAGGAAAGGAATCTACGTCATGGAGAGCGACGACACGCCGGTTACAGAAGAGGATCTGGGCTGCATGCCCATCAAAATGGTGAGAGGCCTGTTCATAACTTTTGTCAAAAACAAAGAAAATTAAAATAAGTAAAAAAAGAAATAAACGCTTTAAGTCAACTTCTACTGCCTGGAATCGACATTTGCATGTGTGGTTAAAACGGGTGCAGCTCCTTGAGGGTTTACACCATCAGTGTAATTCTGGAAGCTGAGATCCACAGCTTACCAGCGATGGAAAGTATGTATGGGGTTTCCCATGGCTCTGCATGTAGAGGTGGGGTAAAGAGAGCCTCGTAAAGAATGGGAACAGTTTTCAAACACTTTTACTAGTGTTTCTCAGCACATTTTTTGTCCAAACAAATGTGTGATAATTGTGGATGATTTTTGTAGTTTGATTTTAAAAAAGAATAGCAACACGTTTGGCTTCTTAGGAGTACCCTAAAATGAGGCTGGAGAGCCTCGCTTGCTTGCTTATTAACTCTACAGCATCACTTTTCTATTAAAACTCATCCAACGATACTTTCCTCCACTTTAAAAGATTAACTTCCTGGATGTGTATGAAATCATCATCACAAAAATTAAACCAATTCTATTTCTGATCAGATGAAATAACTTTGGTAAAAGGACTCAACGTATTCAGCGCTTTTCCACCTGCTTTGGTTCTCAAAGCGCTTTACAGTGGAGCTCGCATACACACACACATTCATACCTGATGGTGGAAGCTGACATGCAAGCTGGAAACCACCTTCAGGAGACATTGGGGGTTCGGTGTCATTATTACTTTCATTTGTGGCCATGCCAGCCTGTCAATGCCTGATCCCGTCAGACATCGGAAGCTAAGCAGGCTGGACCTGGGCTGTACTTGGATGGGAGACCGCCGGAACCCCAGGTGCCACTGTGGGATGGCCGTTGAGATTAAATTGCCGGTGTGTTCCTGGGCAAGACACTTCATCCATGTTGCCTAGTCTGGATGATGTGTGTGCGATTGGTTGGTGATGGTCAGACGGGCCAATGGCGCAAAATGGCAGCCTCGCTTCAGTCAGTTTGCCCCAGGGCAGCTGTGGCTACAACAGTAGCTTACCATTACCTGGTATGGAGTGAATGAATAATGCATGTGTGAAGTGTCTTTGGGAGTCCTGAAAAGCGCTGTATAAATACAATGCATTATAAAATTGTACATTGATCATTCTTAAAATGTAATATTTAGCTGTAATTATCAGAATTTTAAAGTTAAATTATTACCCGTTTAAGGTACAAAAAAGGGACCGTGTCGCTTTGATAATGAGTACTAAAGGGTAAATATTTTAACTGGCCACTTAGTGTAGATGGAAATCAGCTGAAACATAATCTCTTTAAACTTCCTGAAGTGTGAAAAAAGTTGAACTGGGTCAGTGATATTTAAAGTTTTATTTTCCCTACTTTTCCTGATTTTTGCATAACAGAAATTTAAACACACCGCACCGGTTAACTTGGTGCCGCAGGCCACAAATCATTTGACTTGCACTCTTATCGTTTTTAGGCAAATTAAAAAGCAGCAAACGGCCGTCATGTGAATGTAATGTGGCCTCGTGATCCAGGCGGGGCCGTGGTTTGCATGTGGATGCCAGTTTGGGACGGCTGTGTTGCACATCGCCGGCATCTGAGAGAACTTACCGGATATAACCGGACACATCACGGAGTTGTTCCTCTATTTTCTAATTAACTTTTTAAAAATCTAGATTGAATAGTTGATTTTTTTTTTCCATCATATTTTCTTATAACCTGACATTAGACATCGTCAATGGGTTCCCAATTACAAAAGATGGTCATGATCTATACTCCTAACTGGGACAAAAGTGGGACGCTACGTTCACACCTCAAACATCAAAGTCTATGGAGGTGTTATGTCTCATTCTGGCAGCAGTTATGCCCTGGGTTAAAAACTCTGGTCCTGAAGGGCTGGTGTTTTTTATGGTTTTTGTTGTGTTGATGGTTTAACACACCAAGAGCGCATCAGGTAAAAATAACAGTCATAAAAGTTGGCACAATGACTAGACAATCTGGAACAGGCCCTCCAGAACCAGAGGCTGACGCCTGTGGGTTCTGGGTTACGTTCTGTCCAATTTTTTTTTAGATTTGCTGCACAAATGCAATCACGCACTGCAATTGCTGTACGGAGAAAGCATTGATTTTGATTTGTGGTTTTCATTTTGATAATTTTGTTGACAGAAAAGATAAACAAAACCAACTTTTTCCAATTGGCAGATCTGTCAACTGATCAAAAATTGTCAACCAAAATCAGAATGTGACGAACACACCCAAAAAGAGCTGAATTCAGACTCTGAGCTGCTCAGAGAAAAGTCAACAAGAAGTCAACATGACGTAGTTCTAGCTACATGTACGTTGCAGATTCGGCAAGTGTGTTCAATTCGAGTGTGTTCAGGATGTGTCCAATTCGACCGATGGTTATCATGAACACGGCAAAACGTATGATCAAAATTATCAACATCTTTCGACATCCAGTTGATACGGTTTTCTTTTTATTTTGGTTCTTAAGTCTTAATTTATGTTTTAATTATCATAGCGAGTTCCAACCTTTGGACATGTGCAGAGGAGAGAGAGAGAGTACATCAGAAGAAGGATGCTGGGTTTGGAACCACCAGGAAAGAGGACTAGAGGAAGACCAAAGAGGAGGTTCATGGATACAGTGAAGGAAGACATGAAGATAGTTGGTGTGACCAAAGAGGATACAGCAGATAGGGTTAGATGGGAGAAACTGACTTGCAGTGGTGACCCCTGAAGGGGAATGAGGAAAGAAGAAGAAGCAGCGATTTCCAACCTTTGGAAAATAAAGTTCCTTGATTTTCTTCTTAATTAGAAATTTAGAAGCAGAATATTAACTCCAGACTTGCAGAAAGAAACCGTCTTAGATCTGTGTTTTGCAAACTCTTAATAAAATATCGTTTTCTCCAGCAGGCCTAATTAAAATAGTTAGATGAGGAAGTGAAACAAGAGCTGGACGTTTGGATGCGGTCAACTCATCAGCTGAATAAACACAATGCATGATTATGGTGGATCTGATAAACTATACAGGTCAGACGTGCATGGTAACGTTGACAAACAGCCCCTGATGCCCAGATGTACCGGGTAAAGATCCCTCCAGAGTGCACATGCTGCAAGTTTGTACTGACAGATATAAATAGATCTGTAATTAGAGGAGGCCAGAAATCGCATGTTGGACTACACTTAAGGAAAATGGAAATGTTACTGTAAATTAAAGAGACGGTATTGTGCTTTCGTGGGGTAGTAATTCATAACATATGGAGGTAATCGTGCTGCCTTTTGTTGGCTCATAACAAAAACTCATAAAAACATTTATTCAGTTTCACTTTCGTTTTCAACTCTGTATATTCCCCCTCCTCTTGCTCCCTATTTGGAGTGCATGCATAAGACAGTGTAGATATCATTTGAAGCTGTGTGAGCAGAGCGCTTTGACCACTACTCGGGCGTGGCAGAAAACGAAACCCATGGATGGTAGAGGATGTTAGAGCTTTTAAATTACCCAAACATGCATGAATAAAATTGAAAATGTTTTTGATTTGAGAATAACATTCAAACATATTAGAAACCTGCAAAAAAATTGCTTTTCTTCCTTTACTGTTCCTCTAAACCTTTTAACTCCATCAGCTATTGATATGCATAATTAAAATGAGCAGGAACGAGTGTTTTGCTATTAAGGGTTCAAGCAATATGTAGGATATTTATTCCTCTGTTTTAGGCTGGGTGAAAGTTTTATTACTACAAAACTTTCCCTATATTTTACCGTGGTACACGGTATTTCTGCCCCATTACTTCAGACTGTTTTTCACTTTGCGGAAAGGTTTAACCTCATGCCATTGGGGTTTGCGCCCTCTATAATGGGTGGGTACCAATTGCTGCGCTGCTGTTTGGATCGGACATGACCGATGGAATGCACGTCAGTAGTTCAGAAAACAGATCATCAAAACAACTTTTTCCCGTCGGCAGCAGGGCATTCACACCCTTCCCCTGAATAAACTTTATAAACTCAGTACCAACTGTAGATGAAGTGATATAGTTTGTGATAAAGACCAGGTGATTCCTCGGTGTTGATTCTTGTTGCCCATTAGAATTTCTGTTTGAAAGTTAGAATAGTTTTTAAGATCATTATTGTTGCCTAAAAATGTTGGGTAACATTTTGGATACCCAAATCTTATCTAAAAAGACAGAGATGTGTCTTTATTTTTGATTCAATACGAAAACAGAGACCTTTTTCTTAACTAGGGATAAGAAGACGTGTCTCAGAGTTTCATCCAGGACGACTTGTCTTCGCCTCCTATTGTTACCTTGGTAACCAGGCCTTCCTCATGCAGGCAGCTTGCAACCTGACAAACTAATCCATACGTAGCCAGACACAGAGCACTAGATTGGAAAATCCTAAAAGGACACCGCTTATCTCCAATAGACTGCTGGGACACTCTCCTTCTTATGCTGACGTAGTGTTTCCATAGAAACGTGCATCATTCTATATAATTGAAAGGAAGCCCCTGACAGCCGACACCCCCTTCACACTTTGTCTGACTTTCATCGGAGCATCAGCTGGTGTGTGTAAAAGGATGGTGCTAGCTTTCCTCCTGGGACTGCTTAAACCGTTTTATGTGTGTGTGTGCACACATGCACGTAGTCTCAGTGTGTGCACGTTCAGCTAGGGGCAACCTGCTCCACACATGGTTGTTTGTTATGCTGTTAAAGTGCAGGTTGGGAATAAACCATTCATTCTCCCATTGTTAGCTTCTTGTGTTTGAGCTTCATCTTCTGTTATTTGGTGGATTTTTTTTGGATCATCGTGTCTTATTGTTTTATGTTTCTCTTAATGCTGGAAATGTTTTTCACCCTAATGTGAGCAAGCCACTCATTTTTATATTGCAATAAAAAAATTAAAGGCATGGATTTAATAAATTTTTCTTATTAAAATAAGTTTGAATACATATTTGAACGACTCGGGGTGAGCTGGGGGATGCAGCCAGGGTGAGAGGCGCCTGGGCTTCCCATTTGAGGCTGTTGCCTCGGCGACCCAGCCCCGGATAAGCGGAAGGCGACGGAATGAAACATGTTCAAATACATTTAAATGTAAATTTCAAAGTGCAATAGTTATTTAAAATTATATTAAAAGTGCTTTTAAAAAACTTTTTGAAATAATTTTTTAACTGAATATTAAAAAATTCATTCAGTTTTGGTGCCTTCAGGTAAACAAATAACAAAGAAAATATTACATATAAATAAATGTTGCATGATGTTAGAATTTTAAAGTTAAAAACAAAACTTTGTTCGCGGAAATTGAGTTCTTTCTTCTGTTTTTTCTTTTTTTTTTTTTTTAAATTAGCTGCAAATATATTTTCATCCAATCAAACAGGAAGCTCTAAATGACTCTTGGTCATTATGTCAGCACAGCTAATCAAATCAAACGAATCTTTGCACTTTTAAAGAAGCAAAGTCTAGATTTCCATCTGGCTGCACGTTTAAAAACTTTGGACAACATTAACTTTCTATTGCTTTATTTACAACTTTTACGTAGATCATTTAGAATAAAAGATATGGTTTGTTTTGTATTAGAAATCTCAGTCTGGGATCAGTAGTGAGTCTGGCAGACGTAAGCTGCCGGGCCAGTTGCTTCACGCTGAGCTTTATGATTACATAATGATTGTGGAAGCTGGTGTAACACCACCCGCTGAGCAGAATGAGAAGATCAGGCTCTGATTTAGCCACAGTAGCAATTTAAAGCTGATCTCTCAATGAGCTGTTAGCACTGTCCCATAATTCTCAACTGTTAATCCGCTGCCTGTGGTGCGAATAAAACACCAGAATAAACCAGAATCAACTCGTCACTGAGGAGGAGTTGTAGAGTTCCTCCAGTCTGAGGTCTATGCAATTACATTTTCAAACTTCGTCTGGAGAGAGCAGCAGCTTTACTTTGTAGGACAAAAATGTTGCAAATTCTATTTTGCTTATCCTACATCACCTAGTATTTTTGTCCTAAAGTCCTCTTGCATTAAACTTAAAACCTGCAATCCTGCTAAACGCAAATAAGCAGCATGTTTGCTGCTGTTTTGTTCAAAACAAGCGAGGATTCAAAATGTTTTAACAAACTAAGATGTGATGTAAATATATTATTTCAGTTGATTTTAGATTCAAATTTGTCTTTTAAATATGCAAATGTAGATCAGAATTTCTTTGTTTTCCACATGAATTTAAAAATACAAGAATAATCCAGTAAGGAATCTGAATGATTCAGTTCGTACATGTCGGCTTCATGACTTCACATTAGAATGTACAATAATGGAGGGAACAAGGGCGCAATGTTCATTTCAGTAGGATACAGCGGAGTGGTTTCATCCAGACAGAAGTGGGTATAATTTTGTGGTAAAACTATTTAGCCATGTTGCTAACTTTTCATGTTGGCTTTTTGTTTTTCTGTGTCCACAGAGTGCTCACATGTCCATGATCGACGCCCTGATGATGGCATACACAGTGGAGATGATCAGCATTGAAAAAGTGGTGGCTTCTATCAAGCGCTTCTCTACCTTCAGTGCCTCTAAGGAGCTGCCCTTTGACCTGGAAGATGCCATGGTCTTCTGGATCAACAAGGTGCAAAGAAACACACACAAATTAACACTTTATTCTGTTTCAATGCGTTCCTCTTTATCTCGGGGTCAGGTCGTCGGGGCAGCAGCCTAGGCTTGCCTCGCCCAGCCCACATCCTCCAGTTCATCCTGGGGGACTCAAAGGTGATCTCTGCCCAGCTGTGAGACACAGTCACTCTAGTGGTCTCCTCCTGGTGGGACGTATCCAGTAACTGTGGGCAGTTTCATTAAAATCTCTTCAGTGGTTAATAAACTCCCAAACATCTAAACATAAATACATGGATAGATATTACTTCCCATCCACTGTAAAACCACATTGGAAAATAAACTTGCAAGACAGTGCAGTCCATGGTACTGTATGTAGTCATAGTCGTTAAAACAACGGACATTTAAAACCAAATCACAACTAAAACACGACCTAAAATTACAAGATAAAAGAAGTAAAGCATAGGATTTACAAAATCAGCAACACCAGTAAAACCCAGATTCACTTCTATCTAACATAAATGCTTGTGTAGATATGAAAAAAAAATCAATAATAGTGCATTTTAAGTTGCAGGTTTTTAGAGTTTAAGTAAGTGCAAATAATCACAAACATTTTGTAGGGTTGAATTCAAAGGAAAAAATAGTCACTGGATGTGTTTTTTTTTGTCTTGTTCATAAAAGTTTTTACTGCATAAAAATCCGGGTGGAAACTAAATAACTTTATTTACCAAACATACCATTCATCTGGAGAAACATGCCAAAACGTGCACATGTGGGGAAATAATCATGACGTACCATCAAGTAAGGAATTCCAGGATTTCTCCATTATGTTCCCATAAAGGCCTCTGGGTATTTGTTTTTCTCCTGTTCCAGTCCTAATAAGGGCTCTTTGTGATGCTGTTTGATGAGTTTGGTTCAGACGTGTCCGCACCGGCATTTCTGATTCATAAAAGTTGCTTTAACTTTGTTTTTTTTTTTTTTCCTCCTGCAGGTGAACATGAAAATGAAAGAAATTACAGAAAGGGAACACAAAGTGAAACACCACCTGCTGGAGTCACCAAGCCACCAAAAGGTACAAAGAATGTGCCCAGAAAATTCTAGAATTTTGTTTTCTTCTGTTTAAATCTACATGGATTAAAATGTGTTTCCTTCCACAAACATGTGATAAAAATGTGCTTTTCTGAAAACATTTAATGAATTTGACCCTCCTCTGTTTCTCTTCTTGTGACAGCAGCAGATCAGAGGCCTTATTTATCAAGCTTGCTTATGCTAACATCCAAGTGTTGTGCAAATTGGGGGATCTATAAAGGTAGCAGGGTGCATGGACTGTGACTTTACTCGTTGCAAAGTCAGAATCTGCCGTAAGAAGTGGAGAAAAGACAACAGTTGTGGACCTAACCTGAATTGATCTAAGGATAGTAATAAAGCATTCGAACCAGCGAGAAAACAATATGAAAACACACATTGATTTACATGTAAGAAAATTGGACCACATCATAAAAAAGATTTAGATAAATGCATACGTCATCACCACATTTGAACTGAAATTGAAACTGTGCGCTGTTGTGCACCCGTGATGATAATATTATTGAAACATCAAGCTGGGAATTACTTGGACCGCCTCCAGTGGCTGACATGGATTTCCAATGTGCAACTATTTTCTTTTGTTGCTGCTATTTTTGGGTCAGATTATTCTTATTTCAGTGACACATCAGTGTGTGTCATTTACAATGTCGCCATGGTATATTGCCATACAACTGCCTACAACTGCCTGTCTAACCCTTGTGGGAAATTCCACTACTGCTGCTCAAAGGCGACACATTGCCTTTGTAAATAAGTAACAATAGGTGCTACCGGCTTATGTGAAGTCCATTGCGTTTGTACCACATCGTTTGCATAATCTATAATTGGAGCTGTAGAGGAATGGAGATCAAGTTGAGTTACATCTGAAATTCTTTTGCAGGTAACAGCATCTGTAAAGGTTAGGTTGCATAAAGAGTTACGGAGGTTTTTACAAATCCCAAGTTTGCACAAACATTTATTTGCTATGTGCGTGGCATATAGCGAAGTGCATAAGCTAAGCAAAAAACACTTGCTAAGCTTAAGATCTATGCAAGCTTGATAAATGAGGCCCCTGATTCTTGATTTTCTGTGAACTCTGACCTTTGAATCTTTTTGCTCCTGTCCCTCATCTGTCCCTCCTTACCCTGTGCAAACTGGATAGTCTCCCTCCAAATGGTATTGGAAGCTAGTCCCTGTAAGTTTGGCTACCAGATCCCATCCCTTCCTGTTATCCTCTCTGCACGTGTAGTTTTGTGTTGATGTGCACCATGGCTCATCCTAGCTCATTGTGTCTCAACAAGGGGGAGAAGTGGACTTTTTTTTTCCCCCTTGTGATGAATGTAACACAAAGGTTCCAGCCTCTGTAAGGTGTTCAGGTTTTCCTTTCAGCTACGCTTATATGCTTCCTCATTTCAAGCTTAGGCCATGTGAACTTTTGTGCTTTAAAGTGTACGTGATTATTCGTTTGCTCCATGAATATAAAAAAACAAGTTCCTGCTCACACCTCCTATGCTTTGCAGGCCATCCCTATCACTGATCTGCTTTGTCATTCTCCTTCCAGCCTTTTGCTCTGACACACACACATTCCCTCTGATTCTGTTTCTGTTCAGTTTGACACCATGCCAGAGCTAGTTTGCTGCACGCTGGAGGATCTCCCTGAAGTGGTACAGTGTGCTATAGTCGGAGCATAAGCTCATTTTACCATTAGATGTGTAGTTAATCTCCTTCTCGTTTAGTTTCACCTTTTATTTTTGTAGAAAACATGTAGATTTAGTGTAGTTTTGTGATTTTTTTATTGTGGTAGAAACTGCAAACAGATTGACAAGTTGCTCCAGATTCTGTTTAAAATCATCCATTTGCAAATTGATGAAAAATACCAACTGGTTATTCGTGTCATCAGTTACTGCTGTTAGATTAAGTATTTCTTAAAGTTCATCATTTTTTCAAACTCCTGCCAAATTACGACAGTGTTACTTTTACCTAGGGACTCACCAATACCAGTATCAAGTATCGAGCTGATACAAAGGCACAATATTGGTACTCATACTCACCATCGAGACCTGATATTCCAGGCCAACACCACAATAAAGCCATGTAATTAATTTAACCATTTCCTGGCCGTGGTCGTTTTTATGGCTGTCATTTTATAAAGCATTTTATGGCATTGGAAACAAACGCACGGCTAATCTCCACATCCTATTCTGAGCCCAAGAACATGCTCGTCACATAAGTCTCATAAAGACATTTGAGATGCCTCAGTTCCATACAAGTTGACTCTGTCATAGTTGTTTTTATTGGATACCTTCCTGTGTGGCGAGATCAATATGTTTTTCATTTGTGAAAGTTCAGTTAGTTTTGGAGAAAATCAAGCAATGAAATATTTCTCAGATTTTTCAGAAAATATCTGGAAACAGGCTTACCGTATTTTCTGGACAATAAGGAGCTCCTAAAAGATTAGTATCCTCAAAAAGCGAAAGTACGCCTTATAAAAGGATCTATATCTGTTCATTTTGGCTGCTGTAATCAAGAGGTATTGCTGAAGTAACAGCGGTAAAAATGCTCATAAAGGTATTATTGGAACTCCAGTGTATACGGACACTCCTTTCAAGAAACACGCTTATGATACAGAGTTTATATTCAAGCCTATCAGTCATGCAATAGATCATGAGAACAGAACAGCAGCCTGAAAATTCAACATTTACAAATCGATGGTACAGAAGTGGATGAAGCAACGAGATGGCCTGCGCCAAGTAAAGAAGACTGAACTGAGTTCCAGAGAGAAACATAAGCCCTGTATTAAAAAAAGGTTTTAAATAGACTATTCATTGGAGGTGTGCCTCGTTATCAAATACACCTTACAGCACGAAAGATACGGAAAATTATGACACATCGTTTTATGTATTGTTATTGTGACTTAAAATAATCCATACTGCGATTCTTTTTCTTTCTTTTTTTTTTCTTCACTGTCACCTTCTCATTAAAGCCCAAAGGAGGCCGGACCCCTACCTCTCTGTGTCACTGTTCTAACCCCCTCAATTCCTCACAAATAACCAGCTATTCCAGGTTCTCCCTAACATGGAGGTCATGGTAACAATTTAATAATAAAATAATAAAAACTTTAATATCACGTCATCTCTGATAGAAATCTTTTTGCTGTGAACCTCCAGGGGAGAACCTCGACCCGACGCCTCCGTTTAACTGGCTTTAATTTTAATTAAAGAAGCAACACTCATTGTCACACTTTTATATGAAAATCTCAGTATAAAAGTTTAATGTTGGGAGTTAGTTTTAGATTATAGGATGTTTTTGTCTCTTCGTGTTGTAGTTTTGTTTTTTTAATCCTCTCACATTCCTGACGGTCACTTCCCCCTGTTGGATAGGTACGGTATCGTCGGGAGCACGCTTCAGGACGCCAGCTGCCCTTCTTCCCTCTCCTGGAAGACTTGATGAGGAACGTGTGTGACGGAGCTCCTCTGCTCACCGTGGTTCATTTCTACTGTCCAGACATCATGAAGCTTGAAGGTTTGTTTTCTCTGCTGATGACTCAAGACTCTCCATGTATTGTATGCAAAAATAACTTTTTAGAGGTTTGTTTAGAACTTTATTCCCACATCAAAAACACACCTGATGTGGTTTTCAGTTTCATTAGTGCATGTTTGAGTAACTTATGAGTTCTTCCGTTCGGTATTATATACCATCCGGTCGACAAGTTATTGTCAGCCAATTTCGTTCTCTACCGCAGCCACATTCTAATGGAACCACATAGTTAAAGAAGTACAAAGTACAAATTTTTATATTCCTCTGGTCCTCAATAAAATTTCTAAGTACAAAACAAAAAGTTTGTTAAAAATGGGAGCAAGTGATAACACTAAACAATGCTACATCACGTAAATCTCTAATATCATTTTTCTAAACTCAAAAAAGCTCCACAATATGGAGTTTCCATCGTGTTTAGGGTTCAATATGGTGTCTTCGTTATGAGTACTCCACTGTCGTTTTGGTCTTTTAACTTATTACAATTTTAAAATGTTTATTGGCTGTGCATTCTACTTCCTGATTAATAAATAATGAATAAATATATTTATAATTATATTAAATTTCTGAGCCAACAAAAAATGATTATCCTTGCGTGCTTTGACCTAAAAATATTGGCCCAATAAAACTCAAACACCCCCTCTTTGATCTTTGAAGTTCATCAGATTCCTCTGATGAAACATTCCTGGTCATGCTATTTCTGGATCCAGCATGGCTTCTAGATTCAGTCCTCTCTGTGTGGCATTTCTAGTTGCCAGGTCATTGAGCTGTATGTTCTCTGCCTGTCTGATCAGATATTTGCCTGAAGGAAGTCCCCTCCATCGCCGACAGCCTGTATAACATCCAGCTCCTCAGAGAGTTCGCCAATGAGTACCTGAATAAAAGTTGCTATCTCACAGCCGAGGACATGCTCTACTCCCCGCTCGTGCTGAAGGTACGAAGCAAAGCAAATCTGTTCATAAAACACTCTGAATTAAGTTTGTTAAAAAAATCCCATATGTAGTTTATATTGATATGTTTGTGCTTTCTGTCTATGCAGCACAATGTGATGGTTTTTATCGCTGAACTTTTCTGGTGGTTTGAAACTGTAAAACCAGAGTTTGTCCAGCCTAGAGACCTGCAGGAGTTTAAGGACGGTAAGCTTGAAACAAAAGTTTAGATAAGTGTGTGTTTTTTTATGTAATTCTACGCAATATTTCGGGACCCAAAAGTACATTTAAGCCTTAAATAACGAGAATAAATCTACGCCAAGGTGATGCCTCCGCCTGCCCTGTATCACACACATTAATAATGTAGGTCAGTGTGACAACTAGGATGAAGCAGTCTCATGTGTAAGGTTTTTCACTTTTTGAAAAGACAATTATCTAACCCGTCGTTGGCTGCCACCCATCTCCTCCTTCACCCGATCCCTATGGCCCCTCCTGCAGGTGGTGAGTCCACTGGAAGGACGGCCATGTCCCGTGTTTGGGCTGAGCCCGGCCGGGCCGCATAGGTAAAAGCCCGGCCACCAGGCGCTCGCTCTCGTGCCCCACCATCGGGCCTGGCTCCAAGGGGGGCCCGGTGACCCGCGTCCGGCAATGACAACTTGGAAATGTTTGATCGCTTCATAGAGGTGTTTGAGCCACGCTTTGTCTGGCCCCTCACCTAGGACCTGTTTGCCTTGGGTGACCCTACAATAAGCCCCGGACAACATAGCCCCTAGAATCACGCAAACCCCTCCACCACAATAAGGTGATGGCTCAAGGAGGCCTACCATCACCTATGGTCACCAACTGTGGGTGGTGACAGAAAGAAAGAGATCGCGGACACAAGCACCTGAAATGAGCTTCCTCCGCAGGGTGGCTGGGCTCTCACTCACAGACCGGGTGAGGAGCTCTGCCATAAGGGAGGGGCTCGGTGTTGAGCCGCTCCTCCTCCAGGTCGAAAGAAGCCAGATGGGGTGGGTTGGGCACCTGGTCAGGATGCCCCCCAAGCGCCTCGCTGGTAAGGTGTTTAGGGCACGTCCCACTGGGAGGAGACCAAGAGGCAGAACCCGAACCCGCTGGAGAGACTATGTCTCACAGCTGGCTGAGGAATGACTTGATCCTTCTGGGTGAGCAGGAGTATGCAGCTAGGGTGAGGAAATCCTGGGCTTCCCGTCAGAGGAACTGGCCCCGGAGGAGCGGACGACGATGGAACGGAATTATCTAACCCACGTTCTCAATGCCTCCTTCGCATTCTGTGTGCAGAAGAATAAAATGCAGCATTTCCTCATATAAAAGCATTTTTTCAATAACTTGAGGAATTTATTACAGAATGTTCTTGCATTAAGTAATATTTCAATCGGCTCTCTACCTCCTGCGTCTTTCTCTCTTCTTCACACCTTCTCTCTCCATCACACTCATCCAATACCTGTGAGGCTGCTGAGGCCTTCAGGAACACGTTTGTACAACATTAACAAACGTTAATATCTTTCTACTTATGAAACTATACATTCATTTCTGTGTCACTGCTGAACCACACAAACCCTTCACAATGAAATTTTTTGCCCATTTTTTTTTTTTGCCGTTTCGCTTTTTGCACATTTTAGTCTTTGCTTTTTTCTTTATATTTGTTTTCCTCACTTTTTTCAAACCTTTTATTGATTCAAATTTATTTTGTATTTCTGTACAACTAAACTTCCTCAGTTTGGGATCAAGAAAGTAAATCTAATTTTAATAAAGTCACATAAAAATTTTTGAAAACCTTGATGGCAAAAAATAAAAAGTTTACTGCTTCAACATAGTTATCACATAGACCTCAACCTTGAGGTCTGTTCTTTAAGTTGCTGCAGCAGGATAATCTTCTGTTTATCAGTTTAATAAAGTTTGAATCATCACTAATACGTGCTAAAAAGGGCATTTAAAAAAAGCAAAACATCACTAAAAAGAGGCTCCTTTAGATCAGATAATGTAGTTTTAAAAAATAGAAGAAATATTTAGTTCATTCATGATCAACTACATAATCCAGTGCAATGTATAATTCTATACGATAATAATATATTTGTTTTTCAGCCCGAGCCATGGCTCACCCAAAGAGTGCCCGTCCATCTGTGCCCATCTCCAACGCCACCAAGCGTAGCTTCCTGGCTGAAAACCAGAGCAGCCCTGAAGCCTGTAACAGGTACTTCCTGCACCACGAAGACTCTGAGCTTCTGTAAGTCTGCTCGTTTTCCTTCTCATGCTCCTCCATCCGAACCGTAGACCTGCAAGGGCACCACCTCCTCCCTGCTCCATCTCTGTGATGTGCTCTTGTCCCTCGTGCTTGCTGTTTATTGTGTTTAAAACTCTGTAGTGAAAAGTCTAGTTAGATTAAAATGTGTTTCTCATATTTTTATTCTAATTTTTTATGTTAAACTTCTGCTAAGTTTTTGTTTGTCTTTTGTTCTTTAGTAAAGGGGGTCCGACATTCAGCCCGTCTCATCCGTTACTGCCCCTCAGACAGAGACAGCAGAAGCAGCAAAGCGAGGATGGAGGAGGTAAGAAAGGAAGAGGGTTTGTCTTAAAAATTAAAGTTTTGTTGTCAGTGATTTCCCACTTTTGTAAGAGAGACATCACCCAAACCAGTGATGGGTTTTAATTGGTTAGTAAAGGAGTCTGTAAATGAAATTCTAAATCCGTCTGTGTTGTTGAGCAGGTCTGAGGAATCGTTCAAACTCTCTGACTCAGATGGACGGAAAACAACCCAGAAGCACCATGCCAGATAAGAGACAAAGGTAACGTTTATTCAAGCTTAAGATTCTACATCTGTATGGTTTTAATCTGTGTTTCTAAGGAGTTCTTTCCCCCCGCAGACCCCTGTCCACGCTGAGCCCCTTCATGTTGTACGCGGCCGGAGACAGCGATGCCGACATGGCGTCTGCCGACAGCGTGAGTCTGGCACGCTCCATCAGCAAGGACAGCCTAGCGTCCAACGTCACCAACCTGACTCCCAAACACCAGGCTCCGCACGCCGCCGTGCGCAGAGTGAACGGCCACAGCTTGTTGAGCCACGTCGGCATGAAGGACGAGGAGGAGACGCTGGTGACCGGACTGAAAGCAGATCCCGATAGCTTTTTTCTCGAGCCGCTGATGCCAGCTGTCCTAAAACCGGCCAAAGAGAAGTCCGTGTGTTTGAACAAAGAAGAGGAGAGTGGCGAGGTGAAGCGGTCTGCAGGAAGAGGTTCCTCCGCGGCTACCGTCCGTAGGAAAGCTCCCTCCGCCCTGAACCAAACTTTCCCCTCTACCAGTGAGGAGGATAACCCATCGGGTTCCAGCAGCGTGGGCTCATCTAGAGATCCTGCTGAAGGTTTCTATCTTCATTCAGACAGCGAAGAAGTTCAGTGTGCGCAGGTCCTGGATGCTGAACTGGGAGACCTGGAAGAGGAGGAGGAGGAGGAAAACCTGGATGAAGCTCTGACCACTAAAGACACTATCTTTCCCAGGAAAATTTACAGAGAAGAGGAGGAATCTGCAAAGCTGCAAGAGGACATGAATTTGAAAGAACATGAGGACAAAGATCTGATCGGGGGCAGCGGGCGCTCCAGTCCGTGTCTCAGCACACATTCGCAGTGCAGCAGCCTCGGCAGTGTGCGCATGACCTCCTTTGCAGAGCGGAAAGCTCAGCAGCAACGCTTCGGCAGCAACCACGACCTGCGTTCCAGCGCCTCCAGCTCACAAAGGACCACGCCTGACGGGTCCGAATGCAGCGGACCACTATCTTCTTCCTGGAGGGTTAAAAGAGACCAGAGCCCTTCTTCTCCTTTGGGAGGATGCGGCCGGGTGGGCGACGGCGGAGCGAATGTTTTGGCTTCAGAAATTGTTCAGCTTCGCATGCAGCTCGAGGAGAAGCGACGCGCCATCGAGCACCAGAAGAAAAAAATGGAAGTTTTGTCAGCGAGGCAACGACAGAAGCTCGGCAAAGCAGCATTTCTGCACATCGTAAAGAAAGGCGGCGGAAAGAGCGACACGCTGCCCAATCCGCTGAAAGCAGACATTTCTAAAGAGGAGCAGAATGGGGAGACGGGGCCTTCCAGCAAAGACGACTTGTGCGTGGACAAACTGCGAGGTGAGAAACAGAAGGAGGACGCCGTCCCTCCTGGTGCCTTAGAAGCAGAGAAGAAAGGAAACAGCTTCTGTTTGGATGAAGAACTGGACCTGAACGAGTGCAACCGCTCCATCGAGCTGCTGAACGAGGCCATCGGCAGCATCCAGCAGCAGATGATGCAGCTTTCCCTGCAGCAGGAGATGCTGATGAAACAGAATGTACAATCCCCTCCTCACACCGCTGAGAAAAACGGAGACACAAAACCGGGGGCCGGATTCCACTTCGTGGAGCACGGGTTGGGCACAACGCCGACCAGAAAACCCCCTAAGCTGAGCTCAGGACGAAGCTCCAGGTCCAAACCGTCTGAGCTGAAAATTTCTAAAGAGCAAAGCAAGCAGGCCTTCAGGACACCCACCCCCACTCAGAGTGGGCAGCTGGCAGGGGGCAGGTCCCCCAGGGCAGAAAAACCCAAACACCCCTCAGCTGAAGAGACAATCGACCGGCCGGGATCGGGACACGTCCGCAGCGCCACCTTCCGCCTTCATGATGAAGCAAACATTCGCCTTCCGACCCGGGTAGACCTGGCGTCGCTCTCTTCCCCGGAATTGACTCCCGAGCGGCCGTCCAGCACCCCGAGGGAATCTGAAAACATTTCTGCAGAAGGTTTAGGGGCAGAGTCAGAGGAAATGCAGCGTAGCAAAGCCCACCTTATAGAAGTGGACCTGTCCGACCTGAAGCCCCCCGAGGAGGAGGAGGGGGCGGAGGATGGAGCAACAGAAGAGGCAGAGGGAGACCAGAAAGGAGTCATGGGATTTTTCTTTAAGGTAACTTTTACCCTCATACGGCTCCCAAGGTTTTAATCATGTATCAACTTTTATCTTTTGAAAAATAGACAAAGTTGCTGAAAAAAAATGGATAAAGTTTCAGTTTAACTTCTGCTTTTGAAACTATGAATAGCCCCCTCCTCTTGCTCCCTGCTTAGTCCCATCCCCTGGGCTTGTGCATGACACAGTGTAAATACTTGAGGTCACAAGTGGTGTAAAGTTAGTGAAGCTAGCGCATATGTTTTTATATTCTTATTGTAATGCATTTACATAAAAATGACACTTCCTGTTGAGGAGAGAGACTCCACTGAGTGTGACCGGAGCATTTGCACTAAACCACGTCCTGTTTGTTAAAATGTACCCATGGTTGAGAACAAAATCCATGGCCAAGAACAACCTGGCGTTCGCTTCATATCTGAATACTTGCCAGGAGAGCTCAGAAATTTGCTCAAACATTCATAAATTTTTCCAGTTCTTTCTCTCATGCAGAGCAGGTCCACTTTGGCCAGAAAAGAGGAGGAATTAGATTTGCACACCTGCTCGCTTTCCTCTCTTTGTTTCCACATTGTTTTCCTCTTAACTGCTGACCTCTGATCTTCCACGGCGTTTCCTTTCAGCTTTGGCAGAACCAGTAAACTTTCTCAGATGGACAGAAATTTTTGGATTCAATATGATTTTTACAAGATGATTCGATTCAGTAAATCAAAAGTTAGATCTTCAGGTTGTTACTGAAAACTTCAACCTATGTACTCAATAAAAGAACAGTTATCTTTTTAACACAGTGGATCCGACACTTGATATCTGGAAAACTGCATCAAACCGAAAGTGCGCTCAGTTGCAAAATTGGCATCAGGAAAATGAGAATCTATATGACATCAATACATTAACTATATATCTAAGTAACATTTTTTTCCAGCTAATTCCCAGGTGTTGTTGTGTTGAATCTCTTGGAGGCCGTTAGCAACAGTGTGTTTTAGACGCTGGTTTGATGCTCGGTTACACCGTGGTTACTTATTGGCAGCAGAAAAACATCACGACCCACATAATTATAATCCACCTGTCTCTTTTCTTTCAGGTGGCACTTTTTTTTTTTTGGTCAAAAATGAAAACAAAATTATGCAGCCGATCATTAAACTATTATATTGTATTTTAGGATGAGCAGAAAGCCGAGGATGAACTGGCCAAGAAGAGAGCGGCGTTCCTGCTGAAGCAGCAGAAAAAAGCCGAGGAGGCTCGGCTGCGTAAACAGCAGCAGGAAGCTGAATCAGAACAGAAACGGGATGAAGCCAGGTACGACATTGCCTCCTGAATACCAATCCCTGGCCCAACATCACAACGCAGACGTCTTAACGGACTTCACACAGTAAATTGAAGAAGAAACATACACAAAATCAAGTTTACAGATAAACAATAGTTCATTCAGAAACACAGAAGATTTCTGCTCTTAAACCCTCCCTTTCAATGAGGAAAATCTTCTAAAAATACAAGTCAGCAAAATTAGATATGAGATGAGGGACACATGAGCAAAGAAAGTAGGGGATCAGCCACGTGTGATGTGGATCTGTCAAGCACTGAGGCCTCCTTAGTCTGGCGGAGTTAGTGGGAAGAGAAGTAGATAGAATTAGAGGACAGAACTCCAAAGTGCCAAACTTTTCCTAGCTGGTGATAAACTTGTTCAAAGAAGAATGTTTTAAGGTTAACTTTAAATGTACAAACTTCATCTGGAAGCTTGGTCCATGAAACAGGGCTTGGTGGCTAAAGACTCTACCTCCATCTCTACGTATACTGTTCAGACTCCCTTTGTTTTGCCGAGCTTTCAGGTGTTTTTTTTTTTTTTCTCTTCTCCACCAGGCGGAAAGCTGAGGAGGATCGCATACGTAAAGAGGAGGAGAAGACGCGGCGGGAGCTGATAAAGCAGGAGTACCTGAGGAGGAAGCAGCAGGAGATGTTTGAGGAGCAGGGTCTGGAGAAACCCCGGACCCCAAAACCCAAGCAAAAACACAAACCCAAGCCTGTCTTCAGGGAGGATTCCTCTGTCGATCATTTCTCCAAGTGCTCTTCCACACGTGAGACCAATACATACATCCCATACATATTTATTCATGAGGTAAACTTTCATTTTGAGAGTATTTGTCTCGGGCCTCATCGTACACATATTTGTACATCTTATAAATATTATACATATTTACCTATACCATCAGTGGCGGACGCTGAAGGTCTTCAAAGCTTCTCTGTTGGCTTAAAGAATCTGAATCACAAACTGTTGTTATTACATTTTGTCTTCTAATATGTATAAAATATTTCCAAATTTTTGTAGTTTTTACCAACTGCACTGCCTCTAAACGTGCGCTTCACATGGAAGCATTTGACCAATTACATTTCAGCCAGCATTCGTGGCCAGTAAGACTAAAATAAGCAGAGCTTCTAAATCCATCCTGCAAATTTCACTTCAGGAAGGAAAATAAATAGATTTGGTGGCTGATTTACTTCAAATGTGATTTTTATGATGGACTTTTCAAAAGAAGTTGAACAAAAAAAATCTGAACAGCTTCTTTGATTCCCGAACTATATATTTTTCTTGTATTATTTCAGTATAATAAGATGGTCTTGTTCAGTAGTGGGGGAAGGATGGAGCGGGAGATCGACAGGCAGATCGGTGCGGCATCAGCAATAATCAGGACGCTGCATTGGTCCGTTGTGGTAAAGAGAGAGCTGAGCCGAAAAGCAAAGCTCTCGATTTACAAGTCGATCTACGTTCCTACTCTCACCATGGTAACCAGCTGTGGGTGGTGACCGAAAGAATGAGATCACAGGTAGAAGCGGCCAAAATAAGCTTCCTCTGCAGGGTGGCTGGGGTCTCACTCAGAGGTCGGGTGAAGAGTTCTGCCATCCGGGAGGAGCTCGGTGTCGCTCCTCCTCCAGGTCGAGAGGAGCCAGATGGGGTGGTTCGGGCATCTGGTCCAGATGCCCCCGAGCTCCTTGCTGGTGGGGTGTTTTGGGCACGTCCCACTGGGAGGAGACCAAGAGGCAGACCCCGGACCTGTTGGAGAGACTATGTCTCACAGCTGGCTGGGGAACGACTCGGGATCCTTCCGGGTGAGCTAGAGGATGCAGCCGGGGTGAGAGAAGCCTGGGCTTTTCGTCTGAGGCTGTTGCCCTTGCGACCCGGCCCTGGATAAGCGGAAGACGACAGAACGGAAGATGGTTTTCTAACTGTAAAAATGAGGGTTACTGAGGGACTGATTGAAGCAGATTGAGTCTTACTGAAGGGTTTGGTGTGAAATATACAGCTGCTGCATATGGGTCATGCAAATTCTACTGAGACATCAAGTGACGGCTCTTCTTCCAGTTTGCTGCAATGTTAAAATATTCCTGTTTCTAAAAATTTAATCCACTTGAAGCATGTTTTATTAAAATGACAAACTTTTCCTCCACACAGCCAACAACCTGGGCAACGTCCAGTCGGGTTCCAGTTTGTCTCTGGCCTCTGCTGCTACCAATGAGGCCGACAGTGTGAACTCAGGAGGAGCCGGCTCTCAGCGGTACGACTACTTCTCTTTGTCCAACATTCCAGCACACGCGCATCACTCAATATATTAAACAAAAATAATTTAAAGCCAACGCTTTGAACAATAAGCCTCCGCTTGATCCTAAAAATCCTACCTCAACATATGATCACATGACCCTAAAGATCTAATCAGTTCATTTATACTTGGTACTGAGTAACTGTGAGCAGTTTAAATTAAATTCTTTCCCTGGGTTTGGGAAATATATCCCATTCGCAACAGTGTTCCAGAAACACAGACGACCGTCGTCTTCGCTGAGTGGGCGGAGCCATAAGAAAATTCATCCATTCAATTTTAGACAAAATAAGGAATCAACAAAGTTTTATAAAAGCCCAGAATCATTTTAAAACATTTAAGTTTATTTCAACATAGTTTTAAATCTGAATATGAAACCTGTTGTGGTTCAAACTGTGTGTGTCTGTGTGTTTAGGTGTGACTCTGTGGAGTCATTTCCAGGAAGTCGGACCCACAGCCGGGCTGCAGAGCGAGACTGGGACAACGGCTCCACGGCGTCCTCCATCACCTCCATGGCTGAATACACCGGTAACTACGCACTGATTTACAATAAAAATATCAGGATAACAAACAATATTCTAGATTTACAATCAACTCCTGAGTATCGAAGCAGAAATGAAATTTCTCAGACTGTGAAGTCTGTAAAATATAAAGATTTTAATTCTATGAATTGATTTAAAAATTGATTTATTAAATATTATTTGTGCAAAACCTGAAATAAACAATTATTTAACCAAGTCTGAAAGAACTAACGAGTAATCCTCTCCCTCTGAAGGTCCCAAACTGTTTAAAGAGCCGAGCGCCAAATCAAACAAACCAATCATCCATAACGCCATCTCTCACTGCTGCCTGGCCGGCAAAGTCAACGAACCCCAGAAGAACCAGATCCTGGAGGTGAGAGCCCACCATGTCTGAAGTGGAATAAACAGGAGAAGTAAACAGCTTAACACCATCAACGTCAAAGTTTTATTTCTATGGTCGAGTTGCACAATATCAATATAAATCATTTATTTGTTTATTTTTTTACTGTATTGATCCCTTACCGTGTAAATTTGTGTGCTGCACTCCTACACCGCAGCAGGCTGCCACATCGACGCCAATGGTGGGAGAAACGGGGGGTTAGGTGTCTTCTCTAAGGACCTTAGACATGCACTCAGTGGAATGCGAACCCCCAAACTTCAAGTTGACTTCCAGTCCACGGGTGTACGCGCTAACCACTGAACCACTGTCTCCGTATTTACAAATGGGATCTGTCTCTGCAGTGATGATCTGCATTCTTTGAAATATTCTAAATAAGAAGTTGGAAAATGAACTTTAAAATGTTTTTGTTTTACATAGAAATGTAGTCGAAACAAATTTTGTTTTGGCTTACGTCCTGAGATCTGTCTCAGGTTCCGGTTTCTGAAGGTTAGGTTGTGTCATGATTTGGATAAACCCAGAGTTTGCATGCTGTAGGTAGTGGTAGAGGTTAAAAATCTTAATAAATGAGACCCTCACTCAGTGCTTTAGCTGAAAAAAAATATGATCCCTCACAATTCCACAAAGGACGCTTGGAGTGGAGTGATAAACAGGGATCAATGGTTCTACTATTTTGCCTTAATTACCTTTTTTTTTTCAAGAGGAGACAGCTGATGAAGATTTAGATTTTTATTTCTATATTTTATAGGTTCCAACAATTAGACTGAGTTTGGCTTTACCGATCTAATGGGGTCAACATAACAAGCACCACGCCTCTAAATCTGTGTGTCTGTGTTTATGTGCAGGAGTTAGAGAAGTGCGAGTCGAACCATCTGATGATCCTTTTCCGTGACGGCGGCTGCCAGTTCCGAGCGCTCTATTCCTACTTCCCAGACACAGAGGAGATCCTGAAGGTTACGGGTACCGGGCCCAAAAGCATCGGCAGGAAGATGATCGACAAGCTGTACAAGTACAGCTCAGACCGGAAGCAGTTCACCGTCATCCCCGCCAAGACCGTGTCGGTCAGCGTGGACGCGCTGACCATCCACAATCACCTGTGGCAGAGCAAGCGGAGCACCGTGCCAAAGAAAAGCGGAAAATAACCGATCAACATGGCCTCCAATGAGGAGCGAGCTTGCTTTCTCATGTTGTGAATGTTTTATTTTCCATCAAGTATTTATTAGTTCAGCACTGTCACACTACAGCTCTCTATATCTGTCCCTCTGCTGGGGGGATTTTATATGAAACATTCAAAACTGCTGAGGACTCCTGGTCCTCCTCGGACACATTGGCCTTTCTCATCATGGTACCGCCCCTCGCTGGATGCTGTTTAAACAATGAAAATTATGCTCAATGTAAACTGTACTGAGTGTCTGGAGGCGTCAACTTTTTTTTTTTTAATTCCTACCGAAGCGACATTTTCATCTGATGGTTTGTCGGTTTGTGTTGCTTCCCGGGCACAAAACACAAGGTCCATCATGCAGTGTGTACCCCTCCCATCTCTGAGACCTTCTGACAGTATTGGACTCACTGGGTTTCTGTGGTTGTGTTTCAGCATTAAAGAACATTCCTCCACAGTGTTGACCAACGCTGCCATGTTGTCTCTGTTCTGTCTCAGAAGTCAAAGTGCTTTTTTTTTTTTTTTTTTTCCTTTCAGATGGCCGGACGTGTTGCACGAGCACTTTAAATCTTTTTTTAAACGGGCATAAAACCACAAAACAAACCCACCATGATTGTGCAAAAACAAAGGCGCCTGTTGTTTGGGATCTTCTAACGTTTGTGTAATATCATGTTTACAGATTGTATCGCTCACGTTTTTTTGTTACACCCGTGTAATTTTCATCCTTTCTTTTGTTTTTGGTTTTATCTTTGCCATCTATTTATTTTTAAAAGAAACAATTACAATCGCACTGAAACAATAAATTTCCAAGTAAATAAAAAGAAATCACATTTTTATTTGTATTTTCTCATGACTTTAATTTTTTTTATGACATCTTTTAGTTTTTATGTTTCTTTAAATGTGATGGTTAAAACACATACAGACCTCCTGCTGAGCAAACACACACACAACCACACACACCACTGGTCAACCGTAACAACAACCTGGTCGTCATGAAAACTTTGTCTCTCATCATACCTGCTCGTCCAGGTGATCACAAACCGTCCGGCGTCTCAACATGAAGGGTGAGTTTTCTCCGTTATTTTTTTATTTATTATTAAAAAAGAGTCAAATCTGAATGCGTCTCTTTGCAGGTGTCGCTGTGATCTTGTTGCTCGTTGTTACGAGGGTCTCCAGTTCGTGTATCGAAGTAACACAGTTTTTTATTTGTAACGAGATTGTATCAAGTAAGAAATTTATTACTTTGTTTTCTAAAAAAAAGGCTTTAATGTTTTTTAGATTTTCCCTCAATGAAATCATAAAATCAACTTCAGTGATAAAATAATCTACATTACAGATGTTCAACAGGAGGCTCGTAGCTCACAATCGTCCCAAAAACGTGCAAAATCTGATCATAAAACCATATTTTATTAAAATTAATTTATCCAACATTAATTTTTGTTATAGTTTCTCTTAAAGTTTACAAGATATTTTTATGATGAGTTGATTCAGGTTATAAAGTGTTCATAAATCCCAATAGCAGAAGGGAAGAAGCTGTTTTTGTGGCGGGACGTTCTGGTCCGAATGGACCGCGGCCTCCTGCTTGAGGGGAGTCTCTCAAAAAGTCCATGTCCAGGGTGGGAAGGGTCAGCTGCTATACGACCTGCACGCCCCCGAGTCCTGGAGACGTACAGGTCGTAGAGCGATGGAAGGCTGCAGAGCGCACAATGCGCTGCAGTCTGTGTTTGTCCCTGGCTGTGGCTCCAGCGTATCACACGGTGATGGAGGAGGTGAGGATGGACTCGATGATGGCTGTGGAAAACTGCACCAACATCTGGGCGGGCAGCTTGGCTTTCTTCATCCTCTGCTGGGCCTTTTTGATCAGGGAGCTGATAGAGGGCCTCCCATTTGCCCCCTAAAGGTCCTGTGTGAAGATGGTGCGGAGGAACCGGAAAGAGTCTACAGTGGTGATGGGGGAGTTTGTCAGTGCAAGGGGGGAGTAGAAACGGGCAGTGATTTTTCTGAAGTCCCCGATCATCTCCAAAAATCAACTAAAATAGTCAAATATCTGCACAAAATTGGGTGAAAAAATTACATTTTTTTCCCCCCATCCTTTTGTCTTGCTAACTTGATTGCCCTCAAAACTACTGAAAAGATTTGAATGAACTCCCCCAGTTACTCACTTCCATGGTTGCATGGGTGAAATGATTTGATTTCAGGGTCATGAGACCAAAAATAGAAAAAGGTCAAGAGTAACAAATATTTTTTTAAAGTTTAAAGCTGAGCAAAAACATTTCCTTCGACAAAAATCTCTGCAAATGTTAGAAAATGAGGGTCCTGAAAACTAGATTTATTCAAACATCTTCCAACTAAAGGCAACATTAAACCATTGGGAGTTAAATTAAGACCATGTTCTCTTTCTGTTCAGTGTTTAACACGTTAAAAACTGTTTCTGAACTTTAACTTGATCCAAATCGTCTTGTCTGAAATTTGTTTTTAGAATTTGTACCCGGAATCCAGAATCTCATTTTTAACCCGAAAGATGTGGGTGAAATCAATGCTACTGTGTTACAAAACAACAACCTGGTTTCCGTCATCACCCTGGACATGAAAGAAACCGGAATCACCAAAATCTCTGAGGATGCTTTCAGCTCCTTCACCAACCTCAGAAATCTCAGTTTAACAAACAACATGCTGACCCAGTTCAGCAGAACCTGGTTCTCAAACTCCACCATCCTGGAGGAACTCATTCTCACAGGCAACCATCTAGAAACCGTGGAGTCCTCTTGGTTTGAAGGTCTCACCAACCTGCTGAAACTCAGTCTGAATCAAAACGGGATCAGACGTCTTCATCCAGATAGTTTCCTCTCTTTGAGATCATTGGTTGAGCTGGATCTGTCTGAGAACAACCTGACGTGGGTCTCACCCACACTCCTCAGCCCACTAAGATCCCTCAGGTCCATCAGCCTGTACAGGAATCTCTGGAACTGTTCCTGCAACCACTTTGACCTCATCAACTCCATCAAAGGTTTGTAAAGATTATAAACTTATTAAATAAGATTAAGATTTTTATTTATTTAGTTTTCTGAAGAAAGACTTGACGTGTTTAAAAGTTTACTTTTTTATACAAAAACTTAGTTAATTTCTAATTAATAAATTAAACAGTTATAAAGCTTGAATTCCGTTCTGTTCCATCATCTGTCCGGGGCCGGGTCGTAGAGGCAACAGCCTCAGACGGGAAGCCCAGGCTTCCCTCACCCCGGCTGCATCCTCCAGCTCACCTGGAAGGATCCAGAGTCGTTCCCTGTTCAGCTGTGAGACATAGTCTTTCCAGCAGGTCTGGGGTCTGCCTCTTGGTCTCCTCCCGGTGGGACGTGCCCAAAACACTTCACCAGTGAGGCGCTCAAGGGGCATCCTGACCAGATGCTCGAACCACCCCATCTGGCTCCTCTCACCTGGAGGAGGAGCGGCTTGACACCGAGCTCCTCCTGGATGGCAGAGCTCATCACCCGATCTCTGAGTGAGAGCCCAGCCACCCTGCGGAGGAAGCTCATTTTGGCTGCTTGTGTCCACGATCTCATTCTTTCGGTCACCGCCCACAGCTGGTGACCATGGTGAGGGTAGGAACGTAGATCCTGGTTACCATGGTGAGGGTAGGAACGTAGATCCTGGTTACCACGGTGAGGGTAGGAACGTAGATCCTGGTTATCATGGTGAGGGTAGGAACGTAGATCCTGGTTACCATGGTGAGGGTAGGAACGTAGATCCTGGTTACCATGGTGAGGGTAGGAACGTAGATCTTGGTTACCATGGTGAGGGTAGGAACGTAGATCCTGGTTACCATGGTGAGGGTAGGAACGTAGATCTTGGTTACCATGGTGAGGGTAGGAACGTAGATCCTGGTTACCATGGTGAGGGTAGGAACGTAGATCCTGGTTACCATGGTGAGGGTAGGAACATAGATCCTGGTTACCATGGTGAGGGTAGGAACGTAGATCCTGGTTACCATGGTGAGGGTAGGAACATAGATCTTGGTTACCATGGTGAGGGTAGGAACATAGATCGACTTGTAAATCAAGAGCTTTGTTTTTCAGCTCAGCTCTTTCTTCACCACAACGGACCGATGCAGCATCCTAGTTATTGCTGACGCTGCATCGATCCGCCTGTCGATCTCTCGCTCCATCCTTATAATAATGAGTTAGAATTACAAATTGTTCAGACACCGGCCCTCGACGACCGGATTTGGACACACCTGGCTTAAAATAATTTACTGACAAAAACATGTTGAATATTTATACAAAATTCTAGATGCCTAATAATTCATATTAACAGCATTTTACTAATGAGGTATCTACCAGATATTTCTCTTAGATTTTTGTGTCATAATGGTTTTATTTTCTAAACGTTCATCTTTAGAGCTGCAGAGGAAATCTCTGCTTGTCAGACCAGCTGATGTGACCTGTGCGACTCCTCCGTCTCTGATTGGTCAGCCAGTGTGGAACATCAAAGATTGTTCCATCTCACCATCCCGGATGCCAACAGGAGCCACACCCACTGGTACGAACCATCCAGCAGAACCTTCATCGGTAACTGTGACCAGCACTGGAACGACAACTGTAGGAGGTGGGCCATTATCTGCCTTATGGTCGGTGCCATGTGACAGTTTTGTAGCCTCGTTGACCCCGCTGGGGTCAAAAGGGTTCGTTTTAACCTAAAATTGTCAAAAGAATTAAGATCAGGTCTTCTTTAGAAACAAACATGCTATGTGCACATCCTAAAGTGTTCTTGTAGTTTCTGATGTAAACATTGTTTCCCAGCAGGAAGTTTCACCACACACATGTCTGTCCAACCTGAGACCACATCTGGATCACCATCATCAGCAGCTACTAGTACGACCATCATATACTGATTGATGAGGCCTTAAATAATGATGTGTAGAGGAATTTTTATTTTTAATATGAACAGGAACAAAAGCATGAAAGATAATCTAAACCAGATTGAAGCCAAATTTCTTCCTGAGCAGATTGGTACATATAAAATATATCAAGTTCACACTAAGATAAAGCTCATAAATACCAAAAATAAAATAAAAGCTCATCAATACCAATAAAATATCTATAATTATTCATAATTACAACAAAAACAAGCAATTTGAATTCGAACCAAAAAGTTTTTGGTAAAACAGCACCATCGTGTGGCCACAGTGACAAACAAAAAAGTATTTTAAGTTTTCTTTTCTACATTTTTTTTCCACCATTATGTATTTACAAAAAAGTTATTCGTAATTTATTTCAATCAATTTAATATTTTTTTCTTTTTAATACTAAAAATGTAGTTAATTTTGCCTCATGAATTAACAGTCTTTTTGTTTTGGACCTTGATTCTAAAATGAAGTTGATGATAAATCTTTTTAAAGGAATTCAACTTTATTTTTTTATTATTATTGAGTTTATAAAATGTCAAATTAATATTTTTTTAATCACCACTGTGACTCTTTTCTGATTGGTTTTTGTGTTTAAATAATTATAAACGCACTTCCATCATTTCACCAGCAGATGGCGCCACTTTTTTTTTTAATTGAGGGAAAGTATAGAAACAGCGCCTCCTGTCCGCCACTTTTTAAATTACAATTATTTTGGTCTCATGTATGAACTAAAAACATCCTGAAATTATGATAATTTTACAGAATTACAAACAATCAGTTGGATTTTTTACTCTCTGCTTTAGTTACACCAATTAAAAATATATGTTTCTAATATGTGAAGCCCTTTGAGATGAAAGTGTGGTGATGTTTGGACACAAACTCAATTGTTTAGTTGAATCTAGTTTTTTTTCTTCCACTCAACCATGCGTGTTTTTATCCGTCCACTCAGAGTCTCCCTTCACATCTGGATCACCTGGACTTCAAGGACGTCATGGTGTGTTCAGCTCCTCCTGACTGTTTTCTGTAAACACTCAAACACTCATATGTTTTTCTTGTAGATGCAGGCGTGATCTGGACGCTCGTCACTGTCATCGGTGAGTAAAGGTTATGTTTTTATCTGAAGTGAATCACATGAGTTTTCTGAGATGTTTCTGCTTCCTGCAGCGGTTCTCTGCTTTCTGCTGTTTGTTGTTTGCTTCCGGAAGCATCGCAGCACCGTGACCCCCCGCCATCTTGCGAAGGAGAACGATCTCCAGAGCTGCGAGAAGTCAGTAAACTGTTCCGATCTCAGAGGTTTGCAGGTGGATCAGAGGAAAGTCGGAGTCCGAGTGAAGTCGGCCAACGCCGTGATCATCACGTCTCCGTTTGGTTTCTGTGAGAAGCAGCTAAAGAGTGAAGCTCCATCTGAATCCTCAGATGAAGAAGCAGCAGACAGAATACACGAGGATGCTGCTGGAAACATTCAGATGGAAAATAGTCAGACGGAGCAAGAAGAAGATGTGTTGGAAAGCATCGTCACAGATTTGGTTCCGTATTTGAGCATCGGGACCAACCAACACAGTCCGAGTCCAGAAGAAGAGGTGCAAGGTCACAAAGTTCTTTGGAGAATTTCCACATGGCCTCCATCTGCAGCTCAGTGGCGGACCAGACAGAAGAAAATCGAAGAAGAAGGAGAAGATCCGACTGTTTGGACACTAAGCAGAGAGTTAAATATCATCTTGGGTGACGTGAAGACGATCAGAAATGAGGCGGAGCAGCTGCAGAGTCCTGAAGAACCTGAAGATACTAATCTCTCAGTGGTTCATGTGGAAATGAGTCAGTCTTTTATCCTCCCCGAGGAGCCGAGTGGAGACCCAAGTCCTCTCAGAGAGATCACCACTGGTCCCAGCAGTGGAGTGGAGGGAAAGAAACAAGTGGTGAAGGTGGAAAACAGAACCAGTGGCTCCAAAGAGCCTTCTGGTGGCACAACGCCGGATGACGCCACGCTGCTGTCTGGAAACGAATACGCCTTCATGGACCTTCTGCACGAAGTGGCTCAGAACAACGGGCGCTGGACGCGGGAGAGATGGAAGCAGGTGCAGGTGAAAAAGCAGCGCAAGTAACGCTTTCGTATCCCTATTCCCCTTAGTGATTGCAAGAGCCTGGTTATAGGCGGGGCACACCCCCAACAAGTCGCCAGTCTGGTTGGTTGGCAGTAGCCTTGGTAGTTTTGCGAGAAGGACTCTTTTATATCAGCAAGAAAACTCATCCGTGATTGGTCCAGATGTGGATTATTAAGACAAAAACTGCACAGAATATTTCGTCTGCAGCTTTAAACCGAATCTAAACGTCGCAGCCATTTTTTTTTCTGCTTTTTTGTACACGTGTTGCAAATTAAAATTTCCCACAGTGTGACAAATAATCTGAACGATTACATTCAATACAAACATGTTTTATCACATTATAAAATCATACCATGAAAAGTCTGGATATTTTCTTTATTTTGTGTTGAGATGTGAAATAAGGAGTCTAGATCATTTCTTTTTCCAGGCTGCATGCAGCTTTTATTTCTTCATGTGCAGGTTCAAACTTCCCGTAAGAAAAAGTACAAAATGGGTCAGAAACACGTGGACAACATGCAGGTTTTATCCAGACAAACACTGCGAGGCTTCAGAGGAGTCTAAACATGCTTCCAGGTAACATGCCCCTCAGCGTGGTGGACGTGTCGCACTGATTGGAATTCACACACTCATTTTCTCTCCTACTGTAAACTTTTATTTTTTCTGAGGGGCCGCTGAGCAAAGCTAGTTTCAAACCGATTCATCGATTGTTTCAGAGTTTTTTATTTTAAATAAACATGATGGAATGTTGTAGGTGAACCATGCTGATGGATGTTAGTCAGATTTTAAAGGGTCCTGCCTCGGCTTTAGTGCAAAAATAGTTCAAGTTCTCATCACTTTCCAGATAAAATGGAAACATGAGGGTTTGTATTTACAGCAAGCAAACAGAAAAATAAAAGAAACACTGACGGTGGCACAAAATTTAAATCTGAAAACATTCAGTAACATACTGAAAATAAAACAGCTCAAAAAAAGTATTCTACAACTTTACAGTAAATGATTATTTAGATTGGCTCAAATAAAAAAGATTTTATTTAACATATGAGGAAAAAAAATCAATGCTGTGAGTTTTTCAGTTTTTAAAGTGCAATGCCACCACCTTCCCTTTAGAACAGGCATGGGCAAACTACGGCCCGTGGGCCACATGCGGCCCATTAAACATTTTAATCCGTCCCGCTGAACAGAAAAAGTTTAAATAAACAAACCTTGTTAATGTTTTATTTCTCCTGCAATTCTGATGTTTCCTCACTAGATGGCACACTCTAGATACATGGCTTTGTTGAGAAAAGAACAACACTGCTCCCATTAAAATGTGTGTGTTTCTGTGATGTGCACGCTGTCAAAATAAACAGTGTGCACAGATATGGAAAGCCATAGGGCCCAATACACGCACGCAAACAAGCGTGTTAGATGTTAAAACAAGGAAAATGTTACATCAAGTGCTTAGATTTCAAACCTAGCGCCGCGAGATTTGAAATTGAACGCTCTTGATGCAACATTTAGTGCGCCATTATATCGGTCAAATGTAGCGGTTACCAAAGCATGCCATCCATCTGCTCCTGTTCCGGCCCCTTTGTCAAATGTTAGAACTCAATGTGGCCCACGAACCAAAAAGTTTGCCCACCCCTGCACTAGAGTCTAACTCCTACAGTTAAACTCATTTAGAAACTTTATTTCATAATAAAAAAATAAAAAAAATAATAATACTTTTTTCTGAATCTACACTAAAATAAAAAAACCCATGAGCAAACTTTTTTTACAAAAAAGATGAATGCGGTTAATATTAACAAAACGACAGCTAGCGCATTATTAGCTTAGCTTATTAATACACATCTGGATTAACAATAAAGTTTAAAGTTGACAAAGTTTTACATCTTGGGAATAACGGCTTTCTAAAATTATAATAAACGTCAGTGAGGAAAACAGAACTTCGAAGCACCAGATTAATTAAAAAGGGGGGTTTGTGCTTTTATGGAATAATAATTCTTATGTTTATTTAAATATGCGACATTCTGGTAGCTCACAGTAAAATATTTACTGAAAAAAACCCAGACTATTTATGTAGTTTCAGTACTATTGAATATACTGTATTAATTTCCTGCTTATGTTAGAATGTGGGCGTGGTGGAGAACAAAAGGCGTGGCCAAGAACAACCTTTTTGAAATGGGTCCCTAGTCTCTCCCCGTTCACTCTACACCTAAACGATCATGAAAGCTCCCTTTTTGATGTAGGTGTCGGGTGTATCTTTCAGAACTCAGCTCTTCGGCCCAGTGCAGATCAACTGTTGTGTGTTCCACCAAGCGGCTGTTGTAGCGCTTTTCCACCAACTGCCTACTCCAGCTCCACTCCACCCAACTGACCTGGCAGCTGTTCTAAACCAATTTAAAACTTTCTGTTGAACTTTTTGGAGCTAACAGACACGCAAAATCCTCCAGTAAGAGATTAATAAAGTAATCTGTAACTGTAATAGATTACTTTCTCTCTGAATTTTTTTTTAAAACATCCCAATGTAGAAAAAAAACCTCCAAGAAGTTTATTTAGCACGATGGTCCCGTTTGAACTTTATCTCATAACAAAGCCAACAATTAGCACTAATTAAACCGTAAATTATCAGGGTTTTAAAATTCATATTTAGGCACAAACTAAAAAAAAAATGAGCAAACTTTCTTCCCAAACTTTTTCTTCCTCATTTCAACGAATAAATAGTTTGACATCAAGTGAGAATTTCTTTTTGCTGTAATAAGCTAACAGATTGCTAGGTTAATAGCTAGGTGTGTTAACTAACTAGCTGATCCGCTCCTCATAAGAAAAGTTTCACCTCTTTTGGAAACATATTAGACTTGATGATGAATTTGTATCTCATTTTTCTACCGTTTTGCGTCTAAATGAAAAACAAGAAGTTAATGAAATGATTAATTAGTCGAACGTTAGCAGAGTTCTTTTTGTCTCTCTGCAGATGTAAACATTACATCCAGCTCCTCAAACATTTAAAACTTCTCTCACACATCATTCACGAAGAAACAGAAAGTATTTACAAAGATGCAGAAGGTCCGAGAGCCGACATGGGCCCGTCAAAGTCTCCAAAAAGGAGTTAATAATATTTTAGGGATTAATATTTATAACATATTTTCTTTCATGGCTTCTCCAGTGACTGCGCCGCTTCCAAATGTGTGTTTTTGCTTCACAGCGTTTGAACAACTCTTTAAAGGTTATGTTGCTAAGTAGGCTAAAAGCAGGGCTCCTGTACAGATCGACGGAATCCGCTCTGTTGACTCTCTAAAAAGTAATGAAACTATCGTGAAGAAGAACAAATAGAATCTGTGTCTGATTTACTTTCAATATCATTTTTGAGATGGACTTCATTGAACAAACAAAATTGAACAAAGTAAAGAATTCCGAACAGCATGTATATGCAGTTGGTGATGTGTCCACATGATCTTTAAAACTTGTTCAGTTTATGTATAGTTAGTACTGAGTAACTGTGGGCAGTTTTATTAAGTAGTTTGGGAAATAATCTGTGGGCGGAGGCATAAAAACTTGATCGAATATGTTCCCGTGAGTCAGTTTTCAGACATACATATAAAGATGATTGTATTTTCATTGTTCGGATTGGACTTGATGGCTTCATGGAGACGGTGGATCAGCGCTAGAGCGCTCGCCCGCGGACCGGAAGGTCGCGGGTTCGATTCCCGCTGAGTCCACCGTCTAGGGTCCTTGGAGAAGACAGCTAACCCCTGCTTCTCCCACCATTGGCGCCGTTGAAGGGCAGCCTGCTGCGGTGTAAGGAGTGCAGCACACAAATTTCCCCGGTGAGGGATGAATAGAGTAATTCATTTTTTTTTATAACTGGGGTTCTAGTCTAATCTGACCCTCCTACAGAAGAAGGAGCTAACCGTCTTAAGCCAAACGCAGACATGACTGACTGACTGTCTGATGAAGTCACCTTTCCAACATCTAAGTATAGAAGAGTTTGTGCTCGTGAAGAAAATCCCACCTCATGAAGACTTAAAGGAGCGGACATGGGTTAGAAGTCAGTGCACGTTCACTGTGAGTTCCTACTAAATGCTTAGAAAGAGAAACATTTAGAAAACATGGCAGATTGTGTACTCAGCTACCACCCTGATCCAAACATGCAGTGTTATAGTTGGACCTCCTAACAACCTCCCAGACGTCTCTTCTTGGGTTCAGAGGTGATTTAGGTTCTAGAATGAGCCCTAAATGTGGTGGGCGATGTGGATACCGAGGCACTCTTCCTTCATCCTCCCGTAGCAGCTCAGAGAGAAACTCTGTGGAGGTTTTTTTTTTTTTTTGCTCCAAGCCAAGGGTCCGGCTCAGACGTGGCATCCAGGTTAAGGTTCACGGCTTTGGGCACTGAGGTCCTTTCAGAGATGAGTCTCGTCTCTTGTGCCAAAGTCCTGCTGATTCCTGCTGCTGCAGGTCTGACCCACCGGAGGGTCTTCAGGCATGTGTGCCAGCGGGTCAGAGCGAATGATGTACCTGCAAGGACAAATTCAGAGGTCACTTGTTGTCTGCCTGTCACACAACAGCATTGTTCAGCACGGGGTGCATCATGTACAAGTCACCATCCCATCATAAAACCAGAGGGCAACTCACATTCTTAATTTGCTAATGGGAAATTGCACGTAGATGACAGAATGGTGACCTGTATAGGGTGTACCCTGGCGTACCCTAAGCTTGGAACGGGTTTAGATTCTTACACGATGTCGTTAAGCTCCAGTATGGTGTCAGGAGGAGGGTTGATGAGGACGTAGGACAGCGTGTTCTGGTGGTCGTTCATTTCATCTGGAAGAAGATTCAGAGGAAATGTTCAGAGATGTTCTCCCTCACGTTCTGGAAACACTTTGTTTTAACCCCGAAATAGAAAATAGTCTGCAGGATTATTTAAATATGTTGTTTTCGATCAATTATCGTAGAAAAATTGAAACTAAGTCTCTGTGTGTATCAGTGTGTAGTAGAGTGTGTATCACTGTTTTTATTTTCTGTGCAGAGAAGATGGGGGTTCGTGTCTCCATGACAACCCACCTGCTCTTGGCCCTTTAAAAATCGACAGGGTGTAGGGGGGAGAAAGAGAGGCTAGCTGTTACTTGATTGGTTGAACAAGTCTGCATGCTGTCCGTGCTTCATGCAGACAGCGCCGTCGCCATGGGAACTCCCACCTCCCCATTTCCCGCCTTTTTTTTTTTCTTCTCACACGCACATTCCACACTGCACCTGCCCAGTGAGGCTGCACGTTGCCATGCCAACAGAAGACACTCCACAGCTCCCCAATGCCCCCTGGTGGCCCGGCAGTGACATGACACAGACACATGCTCCAGCATCTGTCAGACTGAACTAATAAAGAATGAAGCAGAACACATCTGGAGTGTGAGATTGGAAGAAGATTTGAGTTTATTATCTTATCTAATCTACATCTGATGCTCTGTCTGTTAAATACAGATTACACCATGGCCGCTGGATTAAAAAAACAAACAAAATATATGATTAATTTTGATTTAAATCATTTTAATCTCTTCTTCATGAGGCGTCAGGCTGGAGGTGTTATGAAGACGTGATGCAGCGTAAACTCAGGATGTGATAAATTAAAATGCTTATCTCTATATTAGATGTAATTAGGAACTGTAAACGTCATCAATGATCTGGTAAATAATAAAAAAATGTGCAAATATTGACGCTAAAATCCATTTCGAGGCAGGTTGTAATGCAGTTGCTCGTCTAAACATCGAACACAAGAGCTCAGATAAAGCAAGTGTGGCCATGGCATAAAGCTGGAAGGTCTAATGTAGAAATAAAAGCCTGGCATGTTGTGTCTACGCTTCCATCCACAGACCCGATGCGTCCCACTCCAATCTGTAAGCCAAACTCTGCGGGACGTTCTGAACGTCACCTCACGGCAACACAATGCAGCAAAGACCAGGTGGACACAGAAAGATAAGACGATGAGATGCTGCTGTACTGCTGCTCTAAACGCACTCACACACACACGTTCTGCACACACAGACACACTCATGCAGCAGTGAGGCTAACCTGACGGCCTGGTCCCCTCTGAATACGACTGCTCTGAAATGTCCTGCAACTCTAAACGGCATTCATTCATCAGCAAATATACTTTACTACACATTAAAGAAAATAAATAGAAATGTTTTAAGGATGCTGGTGAAAGGATCGACTCCTTTCTGGTTTAATTACTCGAATGTTTGTAGAAAAGTCATTAAACGAACACAAATTACCTTGCAAATATCCTAGATTTACTCGATTCATGACATCGCTCGCAGTGAGATTAGAAACGTCCTCTACAAGCCGGGGGAGGGAGAAAGAGAGAAAGAAGGACGGGTGGAAAACAAGAGAAACATAAAATATCAGGGAAGCAGTGAAAGCAGTTTCTGTGATGGAAAAAAAAGAGGCCGTGCATTAGCGTGTTCACAGAATCACCTCCAGATCATCAATCAACTCTAATCCAGTGTCGAATCTCCAGCCTGTTAAATTTCAAACGTCTGAAGAGGGATTCTGTTTTATTTTAAAGCTTTAAGCAAAAAAAAAAAAAAGATAGAAAAAGTTGAGAAAATGCAGAATAAAGATCAAGCAGAACGAGTTGGTGATCAGATGCTTCATGCAGGAACTCCTCATGTTACATGCAAACCTGATGAGGATGTGTGTGTGTGTGTGTGTGTGATGGGGGATAATGAATCGGTGCAGGTGTATGAATAATGTGAGCTTTGACAAATCAATGAATGAAGGTTTGAACACAGCTTAGAAAATACAGAAATAATCCATCTGGTTGAGATTTTATAAAATTCTAATGTATCATCATAAATAATGTGGGTTCCACTCTGTTGTCTTCCGTTTATCTGGGGCCGGATCGCGGGGGCAACAGCCTCAGACAGGAAGCCCAGGCTTCTTTCACCCGAGCTGCCTCCTCCAGCTCACTTGGAAGCATCCCAAGTCATTCCCCAGCCAGCTGTGAGACATGATCTCTCCAGCAGGGGTCTGCCTCTTGGTCTCTTACTAGTGGGCCGTGCCCGAAACACCTCACCAGCAAGACGCTCGGAGGCATCCTGACCGGATGACCGAATCACCCCATCTGGCTCCTCTCGACCTGGAGGAGGAGCGGCTTGATACCGAGCTCTTCCCAGATGGTAGAACTTCTCACCCGATCTCTGAGTGAGAGCCCAGCCACCCTGTGGAGGAAGCTCATTTCGGCCGCTTGTACCCGCGATCTCATTCTTTTGTTCACCACCCACAGCTGGTGACCATAGGTGAGGGTGGTAATGTAGACTGAATTGTAAATCGAGAGCTTTGCTTTTCGGCTCAGCTCTCTCTTTACCACGACAGACCGATGCAGCGTCCTAGTTATTGCTGACGCCGCACCGATCCCATAACATAAATAGATGTTATGTATTTACAATAATTATCTAAAGAACTCACAGGATTGTTAAAAAAAATGAAAAACATGACAGGGTTTTGACAAGGTGACGGGTTTTTCGCACCCCGGCTGCATCCTCCAGCTCACCTTGAAGGATCCCAAGTCGTTCCCCAACCAGCTGTGAGAAATAGTCTCTTCAGCAGATCCGGGGTCTGACCTGATCCTGACCAGATGCCCAAATCACCCCATCTAGCTCCTCTCGACCTGGAGGAGGAGTGGCTTTACTTTGAGCTCCTCAGCCGATCTCTGAGTGAGAGCCCAGCGACCTTGCGGAGGAAGTTAAGCGGTATATTTTTTCTTGTTTGTTTTATTTTACTAATCGGAACAAATTTTAAAATGAAAATGTTCTTTTTCAAATTATAACAAACAAATCCAAAGTGGAAAGTAAAATGTAATACTTCACAAAATCATTCAAACCAGTTTGTTCAATTGACTAAAAATGTGAACAAATGTCAGTAAAATGATGTTTAAAAAAACCAAACTGGTTTGTAGAGATATAATTTATAACTCTGAGACAGAGCGTGTCCATCCATACTTTAAAACCACTTTTTGTAAACAAGATTTCTCCCAAACCATCAAAGGGATTTGAGTGAAACCGCTCAGTTACTCGGTACCAACTATAGATGAGCTGATTAGCTTTTCAGGATCGTGTGACTAATTGTCAAGGTGTTAAATTCTTATTTATTAAAAGTGTCCCAAACAACTGAAGGGCTTTCATTGAAACTGCCCACAGTTACTCAGTTGTTTTTAACATTTGATTAGACCAGCGGTGGGCAAACTTTTTTACTCACAGGCCACATTGAGTTCTAACATTTGACCAGAGGGCTGGAACAGGAGCAGATGGATGGCATACTATGATAACTGCTAGATTAGAGCAATAGAATGACGTTAGATTTTAAACAAGCGCTAAATGTTACATCAAGAGCGGTAAATTTCAAATCTAGTGGCGCTAGGTTTGAAATCTAAGCGCTTGATGTAACATTTTGCTTGTTTTAACATCTAACACACTTGTTTACCTGTGTATTGGGCCCGATGGCTTTCTATATCATACAGTGCGCCATCTAATGAGGAAACATCAGAATTGCAGGGGAAATAAAACATTAACAAGGTTAATTTTTTAAAAAAAATTTTAAGCTCGGTGAGCCAGATTAAAACGTTTAACGGGCCTCATGTGGCCCGCGGGCCGTAGTTTGCCCGTGCCCGGATTAGAGCCAGAGTTTGCTGCTACATTATTGTCTGAATTGCAGATTTTTCTCAACCAGCTGCATCATTTCTCATCCAGACTGTGACGTGAGTGTAATAAATCCAATCAGGTGCAAACCGTTAGATCAGGCATTAAGACGTGCGTGTTAAATAGAACGAATGAATGTGGATCAGAAGATGTGAACACGTGCAGATGAGAAGATTTTAGTTTGATCCAAACAGCAGGTGAACTCACCGTATCCCACAGTGGGCAGGCCCAGATGCTTCATGCGGTTTTTCACCAGCTCAGACAGCTCCTGGCGCTCAGAGCGTCGGTACAGGTTGAGTCTCTGCTGGGAGATTCGCTCGGCTCTGCTCGGCGGTTTGGCACTCTTCCTGCTCAGTCTCCGAGCCCACTGCATGCTCTTCTTCCTCAGCTGCTGGTATTCTGACTGGTCGCTAGCCGAGGAGTTTCTGTGAGAAGTTTTCTCTTTCCAGGACTCTCGCTGTTCCATTCCCTGATCCGCGTTGATCGACACCTGAGACTGTGAGAGGACGGGATGCTTCACCTGAACGCTGGTTCCTGTGAATCATTCGAATGTTCTTACCTGTGCTTGACTGTTTCTTCCCTGAAACAGAAAAACAAACAGCCAAAGAAAAGAAAATCTTACTTGAGTAGGGTAATAAAAATCCAATCCTCATCAGAGACTGTTTTACAGACATCAGATAACTCCTGGATGCATTCAGACAGTCCAGCTCAACTTGCCTCTGACATGGAGAACATGTGGGACTCAGTGCGGTAGATCCCGATGGGGATCTCAGCGCTGGAGGAGCAGAACTTCTGGAAGAGTCTGCCGTACGTTCTGATCCACAGATCTTCCTCTGTGATCTTCATCTGTGGAGACAGGACCAGCTTCATGCTATAGCATGGTGTGTTGTCACGTTAAGGATGCAGTGCAGAGGGTACGTACCACGCAGAGATAACCCGAGCCAGGTGTGGTGTCCAAGCCGAGCAGAAGCCGTGCGATGGCAATCATGTAGTCCTTCACAAAGGACTGTCAGGGGAGAGATTATGATAGCTAAAAATCACGGAACTAAACATCTACACATTTATTTAACCTCATATCCATCCATCCATTCATCCATCCATTTTTTCATCCATCCTTCCATCCATCTATTCATCAGTGTATACCGGGGCCAGACCAATTTCTGGGTTGGCTGATTAAATTGGCCGATACTGCACTCTTACTAGAGGTTGCTTATTGCCAAAAAATATTGCTGATTTCCATTGATGGATTTCTCAGCCAAAAATTCCAATTTACACACTACCATGTCACTTCAGGTACACTGCAGCTCCCCCTGTCATGATCCCCTCTCCTGCTGCCACAGGAAGCCCTGGATCTTCCTAATCAACCTGATTAGGGTCACCTGAGGATGATTCCTGATTCCACACATCTGTGCACCCTGCCAGCTATTTAAGGGCAATCCCCCCGGACTTCCCTGTCGGGTCATACCATCTCTTCCAGCTAGGTCTCCCTGGTTGCCTGACCACAAACACATTCTTACAATAACCTTACGCCACGCCATGCCACTGAAACCTTGTTTTTTCTTTTCACAGTATTAATGGACTGCCAAATACAAATAAACCATGTTTTTTTTGTCTGCAATTACAGTGGTGGTCAAAAGTTTACATACACTTGTAAAGAACATAATGTCATGGCTGTCTTGAGTTTCCAGTTATTTCAACAACTCTGATTTTTCTCTGATATAGTGATTGGAACAGATCCTTCTTTGTCACAAAAAACATTCATGAAGTTTGATTCTTTTATGACTTTATTATGGGTAAACTGAAAATGTGACGAAATCAGCTGGGTCAAAACTATACATACAGCAATGCTAATATTTGGTTACATGTCCTTTGGCCATTTTTACTTAAATTAGGTGCTTTTGGTAGCCATCCACAAGCTTCTGGCAAGTTTCTGGTTGAATCTTTGACCACTCCTCTTGACAGAATTGGTGCAGTTCAGTTAAATTTGTTGGCTTTCTGACATGGACTTGTTTCTTCAGCATTATCCACATGTTCTCAATGGGATTTAAGTCAGGACTTTGGGAAGGCCATTCTAAAACCTTAATTCTAGCCTGATTTAGCCATTCCATTACCACTTTTGATGTGTGTTTGGGGTCATTGTCCTGTTGGAACACCCAACTGCGCCCAAGACCCAACCTTCGGGCTGATGACTTCAGGTTTTCTTGAAGAATTTGAAGGTAATCCTCCTTCTTCATTGTCCCATTGACTCTCTGTAAAGCACCAGTTCCATTGGCAGCAAAACAGGCCCACAGCATAATTCTACCACCACCGTGCTTGATGGTAGGCATGGTGTTCTTGGGGTTAAAGGCCTCACCTTTTCTCCTCAAAACATATTGCTGGGCATTGTGGCCAAACAGCTCAATTTTTGTTTCATCTGACCACAGAACTTTGTCCATGTGATCAGCAGCAAACTTTAGTCGAGCCTTAAGGTGCCGCTTTCGGAGCAAGCGCCTCCTTCTTGCACGGCAACCTCTCAGTCCATGGCGATGCAAAACACGCTTGACTGTGGACACTGACACCTGTGTTCCAGCAGCTTCTAATTCTTGGCAGATCTGCTTTTTGGTGCTCCTGGGTTGACTCTTCACCCTCCTGACCAGTTTTCTCTCAGCAGCAGGTGACAGCTTGCGTTTTCTTCCTGATCGTGGCAGTGACAAAACAGTGCCATGCACTTTATACTTACAAACAATTGTTTGCACTGTTGCTCTTGGAACCTGCAGCTGCTTTGAAATGGCTCCAAGTGACTTTCCTGACTTGTTCAAGTCAATGATTCTCTTTTCAAATCTGTGCTGAGCTCCTTTGACTTTCCCATTGTAGCGTTTGTGGGTGTTTTTATCCAATGAGCCCTTTTTAAATGGCCTCAGAGAAGTCACCAGCTGTAGTCACTCATAATCACTCACAAGAAGTTAAGAGGTCATGCTATGAAGCTCTTGTCATTGACACAACTTTCTAAGTCTCCAAAATTGCTCATTCATGTTGCTGTATGTATATTTTTGACCCAGCTGATTTCGTCACATTTTCAGTTTACCCATAATAAAGTCATAAAAGAATCAAACTTCATGAATGTTTTTTGTGACAAAGAAGGATCTGTTCCAATTACTATATCAGAGAAAAATCTGAATTGTTGAAATAACTGGAAACTCAAGACAGCCATGACATTATGTTCTTTACAAGTGTATGTAAACTTTTGACCACCACTGTAGATCCTCCTTTCGCCACCTGCACACCACTTCTTGACACCCACATGGAGGAAGAAAGTTTCTAATATTGTTTATTATCCAAGTATTAATTTGGTCAATTTTATGACATAAATAATAAAAAAAAATTTCTATAGTTGTGAACATTAAACATTTTTTTAATCAACAGATTAATCAGAAATCTGTCTTTCTTGAATGCTTTAAATAAATATCAGTCAGATATAAGTCTCATATAACCATACCAACTGATTGGGCTCTTGTACAAGTGTACCCCGTCATTCGTTCACCCATACACCCATCCATTCTTCAGGTCAACACCCACGGCACGTGAAACAGAGATCCAAACGGAGATCCAGCAGAACATTCAAAGCCTTTTTCAGCTCATCTTCTTCTTCACTGTGACAGATTGTTAAAAAGTTCTTATCCCTGTAGATGCCACACCCAACCGTCTCTAACCCTCCTAAACATTCCCCTGCACGCCTCACTTCCCTTCTCTATTCACCTCTGAACTAAACAGCCTGAACTCCTCTGCGTGGGCACCAATCCCACGTTTCAAAATTCAGATCTGCTTCACATCTGTCTTTGAGTTTCTCTTTTTCTTGCAGAACCTGTGGTGTGTTTTTCTCCCACCTGGTAAAGCAGCGTGTCCAGCATGCTGATGCTGAACACTCTCCCAGCAGCAAACGGCAGGCGAAACATGAAGGCCAGGTTGGAACCCTTATCTCGCTCTATCTGGAGAAACAAAGTTTTTATAAGAAAATAAATCACGAATTAAAACTTTTTACACTGGACAAAGTGGATGAACTGACCTTTTCCAGTTTGGAGAGAGCGAGGGAGTAACAGTCTTTTGCTCTAAACTGCATGAACCTCATATTGGACGGGTGTGTGAGCTCAGTGATGATGCTTAGACTGGGAAACAATCTGAGAAAGAAACAGATTTATTAGTCATTTCTTTTGCCTCCACTGAATCTCCATTAGTATGATGAAGGATTTAATGGGTGACGGCTCCTCCTTGAGGAGCTATGATCCTAGGATCTATTTTGTCCGGAGCTTAATGCCCCTGGTAGGGTCGCCCAAGGCAAACAGATCCTAGGTGAGGGGGCTGACAAAGCGTGGCTCAAAAATACCCCTATGAAGAAATCAAACATGGCCAAGTTGCCCTTGCCCAAACGCGGGTCACCAGAGATCCCCATTGGAGCCAGGCTCGAGGGTGGGGCACAAGAGCGAGCGCCTGGCGGCCGGGCTTTTACCCAGAGTCCCGGCTGGGCTCAGCCCGAACAGGGGACATGGGCCGCCCTTCCAGTGGACTCACCACCTGCAGGAGCGGCCATACGGGTCGGGTGAAGGAGGAGATGGGTGGCAGCCAACGAAGGGGACCCTGGCAGTCTGATCCTCCGTTTCATAAGCTTATTGATTGTTTAAATTGTGACAAAAAGCAATGGGAATATTTTTGGGATTTGTTGCCATGGTAACAGCCACGATAAATAGAACCGGTCCACGACTTACCAGCAGACAAAAATGACAAATGCTTAACGTTACGTCAGTGAAATAAAGTAGCATTTTAAAGAGAAACGACACCTCTGACAATTCCTTGTGAGAGGGGGGTTAGGAGTCTTCTCCAAGGACCCTAGATGTGCACTCAGTGGAATGCAAGCCCCTGAACTTCTGGTTGACTTCCGGTTCACTGGCGAACGCTCTAACCACTGAGCCACTGTCTTATGGTATCCAAAATTACATGGATACCATGATATTCCGACCACAGCAGTGTGCCGTTTCTCTTTTACCTGAACATGGTCTGGACGTTAACGATGGTTTTAGCATCTGCCATGTAGTCTTCCTCAGCGCTCATGGTGCTCTCCTTGTCCACGACCACCAAGTTGTCAGCGTAGATGATCCCACACTGGAGCAGGTTGTCCAAGCTGGACCAATCAGAGAGCAGAAAGAAAAATAAAATACTCCAACAGGCTTATACTGGCTTTATCAATTCCTAGCCCTTCCCCCCCTCAAGAAAATTCTAGATCCGCCCCTGCTCTGTGTAACGATGGCTCAACTTTTTATTTAAAAGTAAACACAAGAAACAACGATCTTCTGACTCTTTTTCAATTTTTTCCGTATTTCATGTTAGTTTTTTGTCGGTGAATGACTGCGGAAAATGTTTACTCTCGATTCTGATTGGTTCTCGATTCATTACTTCTTCTCCCTCATGGAGGCCACAGGCGATCACCTGCTCCCTCCACAGGTTAATTTTGGCATTGTAGCTTCAAAATGCATTAAAAAAAACTGTATATTTTTCAAATTTCTGTACAAAATGTTACAAAAAATGCTAAACACACTTTTAAAACGTAGTGAAGTAAAAGTAAAACGTTCAGGTCTCAAATTTTACTTAAGGAAAGTACAGATACATAATTTTTTTTTTTTTTTTTTTACTTAAATACTGTAACAAAGTACATTTACTTTGATACGTTCAACCACTTAGAAAACCATTTTTGGGAATCTCGTCAAACGTGGTTCAAACCTTCAAAAATATGATTTTGTTTTGTACCACTTTTTAAATTAACTATACATTTAAAAAACTAACTTAATGTTTTAAAATTCCAACCTGCAGGCTGCTTCAGAAGCGTTAACCACCTGCTAACACTTGTGTGTTTACACTAATGAGCATTGCTACTAAATTTAATTCTAAAAAGAAGCCGAAGGAACATTTTCTTCAACAAACCCAAGAAATAGTCTTTAAATGAATCAAATTAAATTTTAATTAGATTTAACCCAGCAGCTGAGTTTTAGGCTGGGATTTTTGATGAACTTTAATTAGCACGGATGATTCATTTTTAAAGTGTTTATGAGTTATTCAGAAGCTTTGCTTTAATAAACACATTTACATGAACCCGAATGAGAGTTGTTTTTTTTTAATACCTCAAATACTTACTTATCAATCGTTCCCGCCATGAAGTAAACCATTGGAAAGCAGCAGATTGCCTCTAAGAAGTGGTTGTCTGGTCTGGAGAAACAACAAGCTGCATTAATTATCTCTGGCTCATTCTTCAGGCTTAATTTTTTCCCCCAGAAACAAAAAAAAGGAATCAATACTAAATGCATGCATTTTTTTTTTTTTAAGAAATAAAAAAAGGATTAGGGTTGGGTCCGTCGTGGTAAAGAAAGAGCTAAGCCAAAGGGCAAAGCTCTCGATTTACAAGTCGATCTACGTTCCAAACCTCACCTATGGTCACCAGCTGTGGGTGGTGACCGAAAGAATGAGATCGCGGGTACAAGCGTACGAAATGAGCTTCCTCCGCAGGGTGGCTGGGCTCTCACTCAGAGATTGGGTGAGGAGCTCTGCCAACCGGGAGGAGTTCGGTGTCGAGCCGCTCCTCCTCCAGGTTGAGAGGAGCCAGATGGGGTGGATCAGGCATCTGGTCAGAATGCCCCAGAACGCCTCGCTGGTGAGGTGTTTCGGACACGTCCCACGGGGAGGAGAACAACAGGCAGACCCCAGACCTGCTGGAGAGACTATGTTCCACAGCTGGCCGGGGAACGACATAGGATCCTTCCGGGTGAGCTAGAGGAAAAAGCCGGGGAGAGAGAGGACTGGGCTGCCCGTTTGAGGCTGTTGCCCCCGCGACCCGACCCCGGAACAAGCGGAAGATGACGGAACGGAACGGAACATATTAATCTGGTGGCACGGTGGTGCAGTGGGTAGCACAGTGGCCTAACAGCAAGAAGGTCGTGGGTTTGAGTCCTGGGTGGGGAAGAGGCTTGGAACACTGTCCTTTCTGTGTGGAGTTTGCATGTTCTCCCCGTGTTTGCGTGGGTTTCCTCTGGGAACTCCAGTTCCACCCTCCAAAGACATGCATGTTAGGTTGATTGACCGGTGCTAAATTGCCCCTAGAAATGAGTGTGTACATGGTTGTATGTGTGTGGCCCCGCGATAGACTGGCTACCTGTTCGGGTGTACCCTGCCCCTCGCATTGAATCAGCTGGGATGGGCTCTGGCACCTCTCGCAACCCCATAAGGGATAGACGGATAAGAAGGTGACTGACTGACATATTAATCTATCTTATGGTTGTAAAGTCTTACGGGTAGTCCAGCAGCAGCACGATAGGATTGAGCTCCTTCCTAGGACGATAATAAGCTCGTAGTGGGACTATAAAGTTGTAAAGACCATTCCCCGCCGTCTCTGCAGACACGATTATCAGTTTGTTCTTGAAGCCGTACGCCTTGGCATCCTCAAAGCTGTTATGTGTGCAGCCCTGGGTGGAGGCGGGATTGAACAGACATGTTAAAACTACGTAAAACCAAACATGTATGAAGATTTAATGTGTGTGGTTCACCTTATCAAGACGAAGGCAGCAGAATGGAGCTTTTTGTGGCAGAAGGTGGCACAGAGTTGGGGAACTGCCGATGTAAGGAGAGTTTGGAGGGTAGCCCTTCACAAAACTTTAAAAACAAGAAACATCAAATGAACAACAGACAACCACAAGGCTCAATTATTGGACCCTAACTTTTTATACCTTACAAAAATTATATCTCTAATGTTTCAAAATGATTACAATGTATTCTTTTTTTTTTTTTTTTGCTGGTGACAGTAATTTATAAAATTTTAAAAATCTTATCCACACAATTGAAAAGGAATTGTGAAGGAACTGGCAGAGAAACTCAACACCTTCTATGCCAGGTTTGATGTCTCACTCTCCTCCCCCCTCACTGATCAACAACCTTCAGACACTTTGAAGCCACTCCCATCCCCCACCCAATTAACAACAGAGGTCACTCCAGCTGACCAGCCCTCCCCCTCCACTGCTTTCTTGGTGACAAAACAGGATGTGCTCAAGCTCTTCCGCAAGCAAAACCCTCGGAAAGCTTCGGGCCCAGATGGTGTCTCCCCGGCCACCCTGAAACACTGTGCTGAGGAACTGTCTCCAGTTTTCACAGACATTTTCAACACCTCGCTGAAGACATGCCACGTTCCAGCCTGCTTCAAGCGGTCCACCATCGTTCCTGTTCCCAAGAAGCCCCGTATCACTGGACTTAATGACTACAGGCCTGTGGCGCTTACGTCTGTAGTCATGAAGTCATTCGAACGCCTGGTCCTCCCTCATCTCAAGCACTTCACCTCTCCCTCTCTGGACCCTCTGCAGTTTGCCTACAGAGCCAACAGGTCTGTAGACGACGCTATCAACCTGGCCCTCCACTTCACCCTGCAGCACCTGGACTCCCCGGGAACCTATGCCAGGATCCTGTTTGTGGACTTCAGCTCTGCATTCAACACCATCCTCCCTACCCTGCTTCAGGACAAGCTCTCTCAGCTCAACGTGCCTGACTCCACTTGCAGGTGGATTACTGACTTCCTAACAGACCGGAGGCAGTGCGTGCGGCTGGGGAAGAATGTCTCCACCTCTCGGACTATCAACACAGGATCTCCACAGGGCTGTGTCCTCTCTCCCCTGCTCTTCTCCCTGTACACCAACTCCTGCACTTCCAGCCATGACTCTGTCAAACTGATCAAGTTTGCAGATGACACCACACTCATTGGGCTCATCTCTGATGGCGATGAGTCGGCCTACAGGATGGAGGTAGACCGGCTGGTGTCCTGGTGCAGCAACAACAGCCTGGAGCTCAACGCTCAGAAGACAGTGGAGATGATCGTGGACTTTAGGAAAGTCACAGCTCCCATTACCCCCCTTGCACTGACAGACTTCTCCATCACCACTGTAGACTCTTTCCGCTTCCTCGGCACTACCATCACACAGGACCTAAAGTGGGAGCCATCCATCAGCTCCCTGATCAAAAAGGCCCAGCAGAGGATGTACTTTCTGCGGCAGTTGAAGAAAGCTAAGCTGCCCGCCCAGATGTTGGTGCAGTTTTACAGAGCCATCATCGAGTCTGTCCTCACCTCCTCCATCACCGTGTGGTACGCTGGAGCCACAGTCAGGAACAAACACAGACTGCAGCGCATTGTGCGCTCCGCAGAGAAGGTGATCGGCTGCAGCCTTCCATCTCTCGAAGACCTGTACGTCTCCAGGACTCGGGGGCGTGCAGGTCGGATAGTAGCTGACCCTTCCCACCCTGGACATGGACTTTTTGAGCGACTCCCCTCGGGCAGGAGGCTCCGGTCCATTCGGACCAGAACGTCCCGCCACAAAAACAGCTTCTTCCCTTCTGCCGTTGGACTTATGAACTCTTTATAACCTGGATCCCCACATCTCTTAGTCACCTCCCTCTTGTCACTTCACTATCTTTATTATTTTCTATGACATTGCACTACTTTTCTTTTTCTTCTGAGCACTCTTAGTTTTGTAAAAATTATTATTATTTTTATTTATTTTATTTTTATTATTTTTATTTTATATGTTTGCACACCAGTACCAGAACAAGTTCCTAGTCTCTGATGTTTTTCACTGACATGGCAATAAAAGCATTCTGATTCTGATTCTGAATAACGCCTTCCCAAAAAACCTCAGACTGTGTTGCTGAACAGGTAGATGCATAATGTTACACACTTGTTCCTGCCCCAAGTGGAGGAGTTTAACTATCTCGAGGTCTGGTTCACGAGAGGGGGAAGAATAGAGCGGTCGATCGACAGGCGGATCGGTGCAGCGTCAACAATAACTAGGACGCTGCATCGGTCCGTTGTGGTAAAAAAAAAGAGCTGAGCCGAAAAGCGAAGCTCTCGATTAACAAGTCGATCTCTGGTTACCCTCACCGTGGTAACCAGGATCTACGTTCCTACCCTCACCATGGTAACCAGGATCTACGTTCCTACCCTCACCTATGGTCACCAGCTGGGTGACCGAAAGAATGAGATCGTGGACACAAGCGGCCTACATGAGCTTCCTCCGCAGGGTGGCTGGGCTCTCACTCAGAGATCGGGTGATGAGCTCTGCCATCCAGGAGGAGCTCGGTGTTGAGCCGCTCCTCCTCCAGGTCGAGAGGAGCCAGATGGGGTGGTTTGGGCATCTGGTCAGGATGCCCCCCGAGCGTCTCGCTGGTGAGGTGTTTCGGGAACGTCCAACCAGGAGGAGACCAAGAGGCAGACCCCGGAGCTGCTGGAGAGACTATGTCTCACAGCTGGCTGGGTAACGACTCGGGATCATTCCGGGTGAGCTGGAGGATGCAGCCAGGGAGAGAGAAGCCTGGGCTTTCCGTCTGAGGATGTTGCCCCCGCGACCCGGCCCCAGATAAGCAGAAGAACTTGTTCTTGTTTAACAAAAGTTAAAAAGAAAGTTAGAAGACGGTGTATGATCATGTTAGTTTTGGAATAGTGATTATAATCGAGATAAAAATTTGCTGTTATTTAGTTATTAAAAAAAACTATAAAAAGATTTTTGAACATTATGGCTATATATAAAAGTGAAGTTTATCTGTCTTCAAATTTTCTGATTGTAGTTTTACTTATTTTGATTTTTTAAACTCTTGTTTTCTCTGAATTTTGCCTTCCAAAAGAAGACTTCCAATGTGACAAAAGATCACCACAAGGGGGGGCTGTTTCTCCTTTGGGAGATTAATAAAGTTTTTGTTGATTTTATTTTGGGTTTTATTTCACTATAATAACGCAGCTAAGGATTGCTGGTTTGAGTCCCATATGGTTTGAGGCTTGTAACAGACCCAACAACCTCACACACTCTTTGCACAAACTTGATGAGAGCATCCAAACCCCTCATTGAGAGGCTGCTGGAGTAAAAGTCTCATTAAAATAACTATAAGTCGGTCGCTCACTATGACCCGGTTATTGATGTTTTGCAGACTTTTTTGGAATCTGCGTCCCATTTGAAGTTTTGTGTTGGGCATGCTGATTGACTCAGTAAATCTGAAAGTAAACGGACCCATATTATGAACCCATATACGCTGGAGCTACAGCCAGAGACAAACACAGACTGCAGCGCATTGTGCGCTCCCCAGAGAAGGTGATCAGCTGCAACCTTCCATCTCTCAAAGACCTGTTTGTCTCCAGGACTCAGGGGCGTGCAGGTGGGATTTCAGCTGACCCTTCCCACCCTGGACATGGACTTTTTGAGCGACTCCCCTCGGGCAGGAGGCTCTGGTCCATTCGGACCAGAATGTCCCGCCACAAAAACAGCTTCTTCGCTTCTGCCGTTGGACTAATGAATGCTTTATAACCTGGATCCCCACATCTCTTAGTCACTTTATAACCTGGATCCCCACATCTCTTAGTCACTTTATAACCTGGATCCCCACATCTCTTAATCACTTTATAACCTGGATCCCCACATCTCTTAGTCACTTTATAACCTGGATCCCCACATCTCTTAATCACTTTATAACCTGGATCCCCACATCTCTAAGTCACTTTATAACCTGGATCCCCACATCTCTTAGTCACATTATAACCTGGATCCCCACATCTCTTAGTCACTTTATAACCTGGATCCCCACATCTCTTAGTCACTTTATAACCTGGATCCCCACATCTCTTAGTCACTTTATAACCTGGATCCCCACATCTCTTAGTCACTTTATAACCTGGATCCCCACATCTCTTAGTCACTTTATAACCTGGATCCCCACATCTCTAAGTCACTTTATAACCTGGATCCCCACATCTCTTAGTCACTTTATAACCTGGATCCCCACATCTCTTAGTCACTAGACCTGCTTATTTGTTTCTATAGACCCTCATGAATGCAAATTTTTTAACTGCAGAAAAAGCATGCATGAGAAAAATCCATAAAGTGTGGATTAAGAGAAAAAAATCTCTACTTTCAGGGTTGTTTTTAGAGACTACTTCCTGTCTAGTAGTCTATTAAACACATCCATACTACTCACTCTGACCCCACCGAGCCTTCTTCGTCTGATTGGTTGGTTTCATCCTCTGATTGGTCGCTAAGAAGGTCACAAGGCAGAATAGCTGTAGAATCAGCGATTTCCAGAACCGGTGCGATGCTCGGCCTCCGGCTACCGCTGCCATTCTCTGTTGGCAAGGTCAGTTTGTTGCTTTCCTCAGGAGGATCGGTGTTCTGAAGATCTATAGCTACGGTACCTGAAAGTGACAGCAGCAGTTTTATAAGTTCATTTGCAGAATTTAGTGTTTGTTTTTGACATAAAAGTCGTGGTGATCCAGCAAATCAAGATTTTTATAGCCGTCAGCTCTGCTGTGTCAGCTTTAGGAGAAAATACTGCTAACAGGGAGATTTTAATCTGCAACGAGTGACATGCAAACAACAGCAGCGCTTTTCTAATATGCATATAATCCATCAGCACAGCACAGAGAATCAAACGCACGACGTATGTCCAGCAAATACAGTCCATCCTCACAATAAGTGGAAAAATAGAGAAATGCAAGAACTTTTTCTAGATTTAATGATCATTTACAGTAAAATAAATGAAGCAACATGCACAAACTTACCAAATGAGGTGGCCTGATCAACTGTTACCACCAAAGAAAAAGCACACCATGATCATGTCAGCCAACGAAGTGAAAAAAAGCATGTCGGAGATAAAAAAAAAGCAAAAACATGCATGTAAATTACAAAAAACAGCTCATTCAGGATGAAATGTAGCCTCAACGAGCAACAAAAAACATCAACTTTATTCTTTAATATGACGACTTTAATTGTAAAGTGAAGTTAAATAAAAACTAGATTCTTATTTGTGATTGGTCTTACCCATGCTGGCGATGATGCTGTGCACTGGCAGTCTGGAGGGGGCGTCGTATAGCCCAGTCCCACTCAGTCCCTTGTTGTGGGTTTCCTCCTGCTTGAAAATGAAAGCTGAGTTTTCCTCCTTGGTGATGTTGATGTAGTAACAAGTGTCGGTGGCGGCCATGATGTGTCGTGGTCCGGGGTTCAGGAGCATGCTCTTACTGTCTTCCCTCTTCACACCGATCAAACACACGCCATACCTGAAAAACACAAACCTCAGCATCAGATATTGAATTTTCTGCATTTCCAAAGACACTGATATATTTTAGTGTGATTAAATCCCCTGATGAGGAGATGAGATCAGATTAAAGAGAATTTACTGACTTCTTGTGGGCGTGAAATGAGGCGTAGGTGAAACTTTTTCCGTCGTACTCCCCAAAAAATTTGCTGTCACATAAACGAATGTGGTAGACCTCATTTCCGGAGCACCGCCCGTACGTCCTCTGCCACTGTTCTGGTGACATTTGGCCTTCCCTGTGAAATGAACATCAATACATTCACTGTACAAGATACCTGAGGTCAGTTCGTGAACTATAGCTGGATGATAGTGTTATCTGTTTAAATAACAACCTCCCATCACCTTTGTTTAAACCCCCACCCCTTCTAAGCAGGGGTCTGCAGATGTTTCTTTTCACCATCTGTAAGTGGGGGGGGTCTGTAACCCTTTTCTCTCCCTCACTACTCTATGAGGACACACCTCTCTTTTCTCCAAAAACTGTACAAATAAATAAGACAAGATACATATTCTCTTATAGGTACTCTGGTCAGTAGGTTAGGGTGGTCTATCCTAGAGCATTCCTACGATCCAAAAGCCAGCCTGAGCGATAATTCCCACTGTTTTTTTCTGCAATCGAATAATTTGCAGAGTTGATTTTTTGTAATTGACGATCCATATATCATGCAAATTTTATTTTAGTGTGGCTAATTGAAATGTTTTTAGATGTATCAACAGATCGTAATTTCGCCGGTGATTAACGTTGGAATCCATATTGCCTATCGGTAGTCATGAGCGCCATCTGGTGTTATGAAACAACAACATTGACACTGGTCCCGATTATCATACTAAAAAGGGTACCCGATCGTCACATCGTGCACAAGCAACGCGAGATTTGTAGCCTGGAGTTTTCAGCAAGATGGCAAAATCACAACCAAAATAGTCGTCAATTGCATCCTATTTTGGTGCAAAAAAATCAAATCCAATCAAAGAAAATTAATCAGATGAAGAAAAAAGTTCAAAGAAGCCAAAGTATGATCGTGATGACTCGTGATCTGTTCAGGCTGAGTGGTTCAAGGAGATTTCCTGACTAAAACTTGACGGAGATCTCCTCAAGTGCGCCCTCTATATCCAGGGTGCCCAACCACTCGATCTCGGTCTGCTGGCAGATTTCAAATCGATGTGTGTAGGAAAAAAAATGAAGTCCGTTTTGTGAACTCAGTGACTTTGACGCTACATTTAGCGAGTATTCAGGCGCTTTAGTTGTTAGAGTTGCTAAAATTTGCGAGATTTTTTTTAAGCGTCAATCTAACGGCTTTTTCTAGTGTTATTGTAGATTTTCGGAGTCTGTGACGTGGAACCAAGTTTTTGACTCTAATCAATAAGCAGCGCCTGGAGCTGCTGCAGACCCTCCCAAAGTGCTGCGTGCGCGCAAAAAAAGTGTGTGTGTGTGCGTGTGTGAGGGATAAAAAGAAAGGAAGCAAAAGAGAGGAATATGTCAGTGTGTGTTTGAGACAGAGGGAGGAACTTGTCTGTCTGTGTGTCTTTGAGAGAGAGAAAGAGAGAGAGAGAGAGAGAGAGAGAGGGAGAGAGACAATAACTTGTCTGTATGTGTGTTTGAAAGAGAGGAACTTGTCTGTGTGTGTGTGTGTGTGTGTGTTTGAGAGAAGAGGAGAACAGAAGACAGCCATCTTTATATCCTAGATAGTAAAGCTCTTATATCTAGACTTTTTCTTGTCTATAAATCTTTACGTGTTAATGTGCGATTTCATGTGACCAGTCCTAATTAAATGATTAAAAAGAAATCATCCAGCATGAACTCACTGTCCTCTGGAGGTGTGAACAAGCAGAGTAACCAGAGTAGACGTGGCCGGACACACACAGTTCAGTGCCAACATGGCATACTTAAACTCTTCTTCACACACCACATGATCTGTTAAAAGACAGAAAATGGATTTAAGATAAAAAAATAAATCAATAAATAGAAATGAATTTCTGAGATTTCTTCACTTACCTGCAAATTTGACGTGAAATTTATTTTCTGGTTTGAGAATCTGAACGTAAAGCGGGCAGTTTGGAGCAAAGTCTTTAGCAGCCCAGGCTCTTAGAATAGTCTGGTGATCCTGTCGGGGAGAAGAAAACTTTCTGCATTCAGTGATAATTATGTGAGGAATTATACAGAGCTAAGAGTTCGTAATGGACGATAAGCTTCTGAGATGATGTCAAACTCTGCTGGTAAATATGCAAAGCGAGTAGTGTGTGAAGGAAACGGCATCAGAAAGTGATTCTTATCATCTCAGCGTTCATGTAATAAATACAGATTATTTACTGTCGATGTGACTCACAGCAGCGGTTCGGTCGACTTCGTTTCTGCTGCTGAGGATAAAACAGGCTTCTGCGTCGTCCATCCTGTCCAAAGACATGAGGTAGTTTTAGAGACACAACAGATCAATTAACAACAATTAAACAGGTTATAATGCTGGCAGTATGTCGATTCCATTTCCAGTGAGAGTTGGACTCCGCCAAGGCTGCCCTTTGTCACCGATTCTGTTCATCATCTTTATTGACAGAATATCTAGGCACAGCCGAGGCGTTGGAGGGATCCAGTTTGGTGACCTCAGGATCGAATATCTGCTCTTTGTGGATGATGTGTTTCTGTTGGCTTCATCGGACCGTGATCTCCAGCTCTCACTGGATCGGTTTGCTGCCGATGGTGAAGCGGCCGGGATGGGAATTAGCGCCTTAAAATCCAAGACCAGGGTCCTCGCCCGGAAAAGGGTGGAATGCCTTCTGCGGGTCAGGGACAGGGTCCTGCCCCAAGTGGAGGAGTTTAAGTATCTCGGGGTCTTGTTCACGAGTGGGGGAAGGATGGAGCGGGAGATCGACAGGCGGATCGGTGCGGCATCAGCAATAACTAGGACGCTGCATCGGTCCGTTGTGGTAAAGAGAGAGCTGAGCCGAAAAGCAAAGCTCTCGATTTACAAGTCGATCTACGTTCCAACCCTCACCTATGGTCACCAGCTGTGGGTGGCGACCGAAAGAATGAGATCACGGGTAAAAGCGGCCGAAATGAGCTTCCTCCACAGGGTGGCTGGGCTCTCACTCAGAGATCGGGTGAGGAGCTCTGCCGTCCGGGAGGAGCTCGGTGTCGAGCCGCTCCTCCTCCAGGTCGAGAGGAGCCAGATGGGGTGGTTCGGGCATCTGGTCCGGATGCCCCCGAGCGCCTCGCGGGCGAGGTGTTTTGGGCACGTCCCACCGGGAGGAGACCAAGGGGCAGACCCCTGACCCGCTGGAGAGACAATGTTTCACAGCTGGCTGGGGAAGGACTTAGGATCCTTCCTAGAGGATGCAGCCGGGGAGAGAGAGGCCTGGGCTGCCTGTTTGAGGCTGTAGCCCCCGCGACCCGACCCCGGAACAAGCGGAAGATGACGGAGCGGAACGGAATAATGCCAACATTAAGGGTGGTGGTCTACAGAATTGTAAACGTAAAATAAACTTAAAATAAAAAGCTTTACACAAGATCCAACATTATAAAACTTGAGCACATCAAGGGCCTCATTTGTAAAGTTCGTTTGTGATAAAATCAATGTGAACGATGTAGAAAGGAGCTGGACTATGTGCAATTTTTTTTTTTTTGCAAAACTCTGATCAGGTTAAAAAGCTTTTGTTGATAAACTCTAAGATGTGGTAATGTACGATATGTTTGGACAGAATTTGAAACTAACTGACAGTGAAATGAAGCATTTGGAGCTGAAATAAAAAAGCACACATAAAAGAAAATTGGATCACATCAAGTAAAAGATTTGCCCATTTTCAGTCACCACATTTAAACTAGTTTTGAAACCGGTGCTGTTGTGCACCAGCTTCTATGTAACATTTAAAATTCTGCGCATGGAAAAAAATGAACAATAACATCAGTAAAAATCAATATGTAAATGACTTAGACTGCCTCTAGTGGCTGACATGGATTACTTTTTGGATTACTTCCTTTTTGTCACCACTTTAAATTTGATCTATAAAGGTCAAGGTTCTCTGTTGTCACTTGTTTTCACTCACTTGGCTCTCATCAGGTCCTGGTCTTTGAGGGCAGACCCCTGGAGGTAGATAACCCTCTGGGACCACAGCGGAATCTGAAGGATACGACGAACCTGAATGTCTATCTCTGTCGGACACAGGATCACAACGTAGTAGTCCTGTAAATAGAAAAGAAAATACTTTATTATGAACTCTAAACACACAAAAATATTCACAAACAAATCCAAACGAAGGAAAATAACCAGATAATCATCTGTATGAGAATAAACAACCCGGGTATGCATTCCATTTTATGAACATTGGTGATGGTGAAAGACGGGATCTCACTCAAGAGCACAATAAATTTCTGGTGCTTCGTAGAATCTCTATTTAAATTCACCCAAGCCACTAGGTCAGGTGTTGCATTGTATAAGCTTAAAGAACACTTTGAAATTGGTCGGCAAATCGTTAAAAAAAAAAAAAGATAGTATAGTGCCGAATACAACAGTGTCCATCAGGGTCGGTTTGTAACTCGTTACAACATGGAGCTCAGTCAAGCCCTACTCACAGTTGGTATGCCACATAAGTGTCAGGATCCCTCGCCTGCTGCCAGAGGGAGCCCTGGATGTACCTAATCAACCTGATTAGGATCACCTGAGGATGATTCCTGATTCCACACATCTGTGCACCCTGCCATTTATTTAAGGGGAATCACCCCGGACTTCCCTGTTGGGTCTTACTATCCCTTCCAGCCAGGTCACCCTGGTTGCCTGACCATGTTTTGAACTTTGTTATTGTTTGGACTTTTGAAACCTTGAGTTAACCCTGTGCTTCTTGCTTCACAGACTTCCTGAATTGAGTTAATAAACCTTGTTTGAAGTCCTGCTATTGGGTCCTCCTCTAATCACCTGCACTCCGCTTCACGACAATAAGACCCTCAGGCCAGAGTTCCATCCTCTCTCCAATGTACCTGTAGTCTGGGATGAGCGTAGAACTCGTTGAGAAAGTCCATCAGAAGGTCTATTTTCAAGGAGCTGACACACAACACCACATGTCTCTCCGTCTGCGCCCGGTGGCGGCTGTAGTTCCCCCCGAGCTTTTGGCTCTCCATCCACAAATACGCCAGCTCCTCAAACTGAAACGGAGACAAAAATACAGTGTGAAATGAAAAAAAAAAAAGACACGTATTTGTTTGGGAACAGATGGTGTGAAAACTGCTGATGCGTAGTTTTCCATTGGCAGGGGAACTCTTATTTCTCACTTCATTTGGGGAGCAATGCATTAAAAAATAGTCAAAGCAGAGGTGTCAAACTCCACAAAATCCAAGCACATCAGACCAACAAAAAACATACAGTAACGTGAGAACTTTATCAGGGTATCACAATATCAATGCACCTCATTGAAACATGCATGGAATTTGTGGTACTGAGATATATATTTTCATATTTACGGTACAAATTTTCAATATGTCTTCCTCGTACCAGTCTTTTGGGGCTGGTGAGGATCTGTTGGTCCTAATAAGCACATGGTTCACATCGGCAGCATGCATGTACTTTCATCCACACTCACCCACCGAATCACACTGTTTACTGTCCGCTATGTTCCTTGCTCCCAGCTCTAGTAACATGTGTGTGTGTTGTACTTTGTACATCATTTGTTCTAGAAGGTTTTGTTGTGTGTGTCAGTTTTATCACTGGTTTAATCTCTTGTTTGTACTTTTTTTTTTTCTCCTTAGATAATCCAGCAGGTTGGTCGTGATGCTGAATATTGTAACTTCAAATTTTCTCTTCACTTTACCCCCCTCTCTTCCTCTTCTTTACCCTATTCCTTTTCTTTTTCAAAAATAATTTGATGGCCAAAAACCCGTCAGTGATGTTATATTTTATTTCATTTGCTGTCAGCTTAAATCAACTTGAAGTATCTTAATATTTCACAATTACCTCATCAAGGACATTTAAATATGCTCCAAATATGTGCAATAAAAAGGAAACTAATGCAAGACAGATTTAAAATGCAAAAGCCTTTAAGCTCTTTAGTAATGGCTTGGTTTGTACCTGGAGTGGTAGAACCACCAGAGCAACACAGATAAGAATGACCACCAGCAGTTTGGAAGGCCATATCTGTGGTGTGACATCTCCGTAGCCCACGGTGGAGAAAGTGACGATGCAGAAATAAAACGAGTCAAACAAGGACAGGTTCTTCCCGGCTCTCTCCAGGTGCTGGATCCCACATGCCCTGCAGACAGATAAGGACTTTTACACAGCAGACAAATATCCTGGAGGTAAAGGAATGAAAATTAAAGACTTGGAAATGTGTCTAGCTGAATGGCTAGCTCTGCCTGATAACAAACACATCACGGTGATATTTGAACACGATGAAAGGGCAGTAAAATCAATAATACTTCATCTATAATTTACCATGACCTCATCAGCTGCTTGTCCAAACTCATTTGTACTTTTCTCTGGCTGCTGGTAGATCATAGATCTAATAAAACCCAGAGACACAGGGAATTAGGTTGTCCAATCAGACGTTGAGAAGGAGATAAATTGAGGGGATAACTTAGAAATCCTAGGAATAACCGTTTAAATAGAGGGAAAGGTTTTATAATAAAACACAAAAGTTTTTACTGTATTTTCACGACCATGAGGGGCATATAGAAGTCTGAGGGCGCGCCGTTCATTTTGAAGAAAATATATCACTCAGTGCGCCCTGTGTGTGTTGTGAAAAAATAAGTGAAGCAGATGAACGCTATGCTTGCTGTGATTCCGAGAGGTCAGACAAAGGAACTCCAACCGCTGGACATCGGTGTGAACTGGCCGTTCAAAGTAAGCCTGCGAGCGACATGGGAGCGATGGAGACTACAGCTTCACGAAGGGTGGAAGGCAGCATCGGGCGAGTTACGCCACAGTTTGCCAATGGATTGTAGATGCTTGGGCTAACGTGTCTGCTGGCCCTGTTCTCCGAACTTTTGCAAAAGCAGGCATCATTTATGAGGTGCCACACGGTACAGAAAGTGACTCTGACAGCGAGGAAAGTAAACCTGCGAGGTTGGATTTAGCGCAGCTGTTATATTCTGAAACAGAGGATGAGGACTTGGATGGATTTGATAAATTACTTTATGACGACTGTAACTAATATTTAAATAAAGAAAAACAAACTCAGCTTCCTTCTCAGGGTGGCTGGGCTCTCACTCAGAGATCAGGTGAGGAGTTCTGCCATCTGGGAGGAGCACGGTGTCGAGCCGCTCCTCCTCCAGGTCGAGAGGAGCCAGACGGGGTGGTTCGGGCATCTGGTCAGGATGCCCCCCGAGCGCCTCGTGGGTGGGGTGTTTCGGGCACGCCCCACCTGGAGGAGACCAAGAGGCAGACGCCCGGCCCGCTGGAGATACTATGTCTCACAGCTGGCCAGAAAATGACTTGGGATCCTTCCGGGTGAGCTGGAGGATGCAGCCGGGGAGAGAGAAGCCTGGGCTACCCGTTTGAGGCTGTTGTCCCCGCGACCCGACCCCGGAACAAGCGGAAGATGACGAAACGGAACAAAATCAGTTTTACTCCCGATCTATTTTTATATCCGCACATTTGTCTGCTTGTGTGTGTGTTGTTGTAAGGCAGACGTACATAGTAGAGGATATGTATATAAAACCTGCGCCCCAGGTGCGCCTTATGTGTGTGTTAAATACAGAGCACATGAAACTGGGACTGTGCCTTTTAATACGGTGCGCCTTTTAGTCGTGAAAAAAAACGGTATTTAAGTCTGGATTCACAAGTTTGAGAATAAAATTATTCAAAGATCTTCAAGTTGTCCAGATTAAAGCTGAAAGGATGGTAGCTGGATATCCTTAAAGGTCCCCTATTATGCAAAACTGACTTTTATGAGGTTTTAACCTTTTATTTTACTTAGTACTACCCCAAACAATCCCCCAAAGTGTGTTTTATTGTGATTCATGCTATTTTGAGATATTTAAATTCAAAGTAAGGGGCGTGTTCTCCAAACCTCTAACGACTGGTGGAACATAGTGACGTACATCTGTTTTTTGTTCAGCCCCCTGCAGCTCAAACACCCTCCCCCACTTCTACCTGCTCTCCACCCTGATATCCACCCATTTCCGTGCTTCACTCTACTGTGAAGCACACCTCGCCCCTCCCGCTCCACGCTGTGCTGGGTGGGTGGGGAAATCACAATGAATGACAACCAATCGCAACCAACGGGGCGGGTCCCGGGAAAAAAAAAAGAAAAAAAGACTGAAACAAGCTGTTTTGAGTTCCGGGTATGAAACTGCGCTCCAAAACAGGCTAGTATTTATAACCTTTTGTGTTGAGATTGTGGCGGAATGTAAAATTATGCATATCAGATACATAGCACAGGATAAAATAAGGGAAAAAAGGCATAATAGGGGACCTTTAAAAGTCCTCTTTCACCTCTTCTGTAACTCAGCTCCTCTGGTTCTTTATTCGGGTCACTTTTATAATGTCTGCTCTTAAAATACAGATCTCTAAATAATTGAGCACCAAGAGCTTTTACAGCCCTTCATCCCCAACAGGTTTCTGAGATTCTGTGACCTCGGTCAGCTGGTTGTGAAGCCAACGGTAAAAATGAAAAGTGACGGAAACTTTTCATCAGACGTCACTCCTCAAATTCTTTTTACAAAGTAAAAAAAAAAATCTTAAGCTTGATTTTTTTTCTTCTTTTTATACATTTTGATAATGCCATCTTTTGCTGTGAGGTTTTTTTTTGTGCCCCTTTCTTTCATTCTGTTCCGTCATCTTCCGCTTGTTCCGGGGTCGGGTCGCGGGGGCAACAGCCTCAAACGGGCAGCCCAGGCCTCTCTCTCCCCGGCTGCATCCTCCAGCTCACCTAGAAGGATCCCAAGTCGTTCCCCGGCCAGCTGTGAGACATAGTCTCTCCAGCGGGTCCGGGGTCTGCCCCTTGGTCTCCTCCCGGTGGGACGTGCCCGAAACACCTCGCCTGCAAGGCGATCGGGAGGCATCCTGACCAGATGCCCGAACCACCCCATCTGGCTCCTCTCGATCTGGAGGAGTCGAGAGGAGTTTCCTTCCAGTTTTCACCTCCAAAGTCCCAGGGAAAGCTACGACCCAGTGGGTTTCGAACCATGTTCTCCCGGTCAAAAGACGATAATTCTGCCACTCGGCCAACGTCCCTGCAACCAACATTTTTTTTGTCTTATTTTTCATTTTGTCCCTTTCAGTGTGCTCTACCGTCGTACCAGGGAAAGCTTTGGCCCAGTGGGATTGAAATCAGGTTCTCCCGGTCAAAAGACGGTAATTCTACCACCAGGCCAACACTCCCTGGGACCTCAAAAAATTTAAAGCTTATTAGGTGTTTTGTTTCATCTTCTGAACCTCTCATTCCTATCCCAGCTGATTTAAGGTGAGAGGCAGGATACACCCCGAACAGGTCACCAGTCATTCACACATTCATTCCTAAGGGCAATTTCATAGCAGCCAATCAACCTAACGCACATGTCTTTGGAGAGTGGGAGGAAATCGGAGGTAACCCACACCAACACAGGTGTACAACATGCAAACTCCACACAGAAATAATTATTTCATTGTATTTTAAAAATCAGTTTTTTCATATGTGACTCACCCAGTAAAAACCAGACACAGTAAGGTGCAGATGAGAATGAAGACCTGGTTAAACATGGCCGAATGTGTCCTCTGGATTGCACGGTGGAAATCATTCTGGTGAGAGAGAAAGAATTAATGTGCTGACAAGTGTGTGTAGCCAGCGACTGGTAAACATGCAAATGATTTAGTGAGATCTCTGCTTGTTAAGCAGCAAAAGTAAAAGTCCATTAGAAATCATACAGATGACTCGCTCGTTGAGCCGTGGATGCGTGTTCACACTGACTAAACTGTCATATGTGATGTTGAGACGGATGGAACACAGTGTCTAAAGTCCTGCATCCCAGAGTTTGGTTGTTTTCACAGCTGAGTCACATCCTGATTTCCTTCCATACCTCACACACATCCTTCTAAACTCACCTCAGACATGTCATTTCACATCAGACCTCTGAAATGCAGAGAGGGAATCATCTCATTAGCCTAACCTGTATGGATTTTTCTGTCTCAGCATATTAGTGTAGAACAAAAATCAGAGGAAAACAAAAACAACCTGCCACATTCTGACATCCTTTTCAGTTTAATTTGATTGCTTTCTGGAGCCTTGAGCGTGGTCGACAGATCAAATCCTCCTACATTAGTGAACTGTCTGTCTTGAAATGTCGCAGCACACGACTCATTTTCAGTTGCACCTTGTTAGCATGTTTTTGCGTTCTATCGCTTTCCTGCTGGCATCGGCTTCAACCATCTGCTTGGATAGAAGCTCTCATTCTGTCATCGTCTCATCTGAATCACATTGAGCTCCAACAACACTGGAAAGATGTCAAATAACTGTACCACGTACTGACTGTACTCTATTCTTATACGCTCAGTTTGGAGCAACGGATGAAAAACAGATGGAAACTAAAGACCAAAGATGAAAGTTCAGGAGTCTTCTTCTTCTTCTTTCATCATTTCCCTTCAGGGGGCGCCACTGCAACTCAGTTTCTTCCATCTAACCCTATCTGCTGCATCTTCTTCGGTGACACCAACTATCTTCATGTCTTCCTTCACTGTATCCATGAACCTCCTCTTTGGTCTTCCTCTAGGCCTCTTTCCTGGTGGTTCCAAACCCAGCATCCTTCTTCCGATGTACACTCTCTCTCTCCTCTGCACATGTCCAAACCATCTCAGTCTGACCTCTCTGACTTATCTCCAAAACCTCTAACATGTGCTGTTCTTCTGATCCTGTCCATCCTGGTCACTCCCAGAGAGATCCTCAGCATCTTCATCTCCGTTTCCTGTCTTTTCCTCAGTGCTACTGTCTCTAGACCAATCAGCATGGCCAGTCTAACCACGGTTTTGTACACTTTCTCTTTCATTTTAGCTGAAATTCTTCTATCACACATCACACCTGATACTTTTCTCCACCCGTTCCAGCCTGCCTGCACACGCTTCTTCACCTCTTTTCCACACTCTCCATTGCCCTGGACTGTTAATCCTACTTCAAATCTTCCACCTTCTTTATCTCTTCTCCCTGTAACCTCACTTTTCCATTTGGATCCCTCTTATTCACACACATGTACTCTGTTTTACTCTGACTAATCTTCATTCCTCTTCTTTCTAGTGCAAACCTCCACCTCTCCAGCTTTTCCTCCGCCTCTTCCGTCCTCTCACTACAGATCCCAATGTCATCTGTAGTGTCGAACATAAAAGTGCTCAAAATGGTTTAATCTGACCCCGACCTACTAGAAAAAAGAAGCTGGATTAAAAAAAAAAGAGAAAAATCGGTCGGCCATTCACTTAGTCACTTCTTATGAGTTTTTCAAAAAGCAAACAAAATACTTAATTCAGCGTAACGGACAAAGATGTCAAGAGACCAGGAGCTAATCAGCAGTTTCTAGTAAAAATCTTACCTCACACTTTCTTAAGAAAAAAAGGCTGGAGTCACAAAAAAAAAGGAATAAAATGCAAACATAGGAGAAGATTTGTGTTTTTTATTGCTCATTGATTGTCAAAGTATGATCTGGAGCCTCATTTCCTGACACCGTAATTGTAGACTATAAGCCGCAACTTTTGTCACACGCTTTCAACCCAGCAGCTTATGCAATGATGCGGCTAATTTATGCTTTTTTTTTTAATGCATTTTTTCTAACGGCCGCCAGTGGCGCTAGAGCAGAAAAGGTAAGAGTGAGACAGCTGGAATATATTTGTCGAGAAAGATGCAAGTTTAATGTAACTTCACGTTTTGTCCATGAATAAAATTAGCATGAACAGACCCTCATCTTGAAAAATGCAAGAAGAAATGCATATGACGCAGCTTTCAAGTTAAAATCAATCGAGCTGATAAAGAAGGAAACCTGGGTAACTTCTATGGTTTCAGTGCACAGGAGGAAGATGAAGATGGCTCTCAGTGACTTTTACCGGTATGGTTTTTTAACCAGCCCTGTTAGTGCTGTGCTACCGTATTCCTGCTGTGTTACTGCCGCATCACAGACACTGTTTGGAAAGAAAAGCTAAGGTATATTATTAAAACTTTACACCGTCTTTCTTCGTAAATATCTCATGTTTGAATCTCAGCACATGCGGCTTGTAGACCGGTGTGGCTTATGTATGTACAAAATGTACTGGGTGAGGCTTATAATCAGGTGCGCATTATAGTCCGGAAAATACGGTAATTGAGTGGATCTTTAGCTGAGCTAGTATTTTTGCTAAACTTTTGATTTCTAAACACAAAACCCCTTTTTACACAATGTAAAATTATCTACATTTTAAATTTTGTAAGTCTCGTTTCGGACAAATCTCAAGTGTAAGTTGACTCGTCCGCCGTCATGTTCCAACCACACCTTTGGAGCACTGCTAAACATAATAAAACATCCACCTGCGTTTCACCTTTTACTCTCATGAACAACGGTAAGGTGTCACCATAATGCAGCAGACGACCTGGACACATTTTTGCTTTTCAATCAGCAAATAAACAGAATGTTCACACCACAACACATTTGATACTTTTAGCAGAGACATGACTTACGATCATGTTTTCCAGCGCGCCTTTGGCAAGCCAGCAGTTGAGAAATACGGGGACAAATATGTTTCTTAACGGAGCCCAGAAGATCTAAAAGAAGAAATGAGATAAATGATACAATCAATACCTCATAAAGCTGAAATGAAGCATTTAAAAATGTGACGCTTCACTACAAATGACTGTTTGTGAAATTAAAATTGTTACATGAAGGACGCGGAAGGATACGTGAAGGATACATCAGCAATAACTAGGACGCTGCATCGGTCCGTCGTGGTAAATAGAGAGCTGAGTCGAAAAGCAAAGCTCTCGATTTACAAGTTGCTCTATGTTCCCACCCTCACCAATGGTCACCACCTGCGGGTGGGGACCGAAAGAATGAGATTGTGGATACAAGCGACCAAAATAAGCTTCCTCTGCAGGGTGGCTGGGCTCTCACTCAGAGATCGGATGAGGAGCTCTGCCATCCGGGAGGAGCTCGGTTTTTAGAGCCGCTCCTCCTCCAGGTCGAGAGGAGCCAGATGGGGTGGTTCGCCTCCCTGGTGAGGTGTTTTAGGCACATCCCACTGGGAGGAGACCGAGAGGCAGGCCCTGGACCCGCTGGAGAGACTATGTCTCACAGCTGGCTGGGGAACAACTAGGAATCCTTTCAGGTGAGATGAAGGATGCAGCTGGGGTGAGAGAAGCCAGGATTTCCCGTTTAAGGCTGTTGCCACCGCGACCTGGCCCCGGATGAACGGAAGACGACGGAATGGAAACAGAACATGAAGAGTTTGATTTAAATAAAAATTCATTTTATTTAAGGCTTTGGCCCTAAACAAGCAGAACGATGGAGGTGAACTACTTACTGTGATTATAAATGGCACTGTATTGATCATCTCCAATATGAAGGATATCTGGAAAATCTGCTCCCAAATGTTCCCCTGCAGAGATATTTAACATTTCAATAAACCAAAGAGAAATGTTCGGTTCAGGATGGAGCGGCAACTCTTCTGTTCATGAACTAAAACAAAAATGCACTTTATACTTTAAATAAATGTAAGAAACAAATTCAAACAAAGTAAATCAAACAGTTTATGTGATGGTGCAATAAAAAGAAAAGTACACTCTCATTTAAAGTTTATAAAAACTTATAAATGTTTTATAATTAAATCTATTCATCATTTGCAAACCTGCAGAAAACTGCACCTCTTAGTCTGTTAGCACATTCTGTGATCAATCGTACCCATTAATACTGTATTATGACACTTTCACACCTCTGAGACCACGGGGAACATGTTATCTCAGGAAAACGTCTGCTGATAATAAACATAAACTAAAATAAAATGCAGTTCTGAGTATAATTGTTCAGATTTTCCTCTTTGCTTCGTCCCCAATTTTGAAAAAACCAGAGGTATTAAAAGGCTTGTAAACACGTGTTAAATCTGTTCTACTGAAGATAAAGGCAGTAAGAAATACGAACCAAATAAAAAGAAGAAGAAACACGGGAATATTTTATTAATGTGCAAAAACAAACTTCTGTTTACTTCTAGTTAGTGATAAAACCTGGATGTCATCAAAGCCTTTTTTACTGGCCTGAAAATATCTGAATCACAATCTGATATTTTTGTATTTCGCCTATCCGAGAGGAGCTTGGTGTCGAGCTGCTCCTCCTCCAGGTTGAGAGGAGCCAGATGGGGTGGTTCGGGAACCTGGTTGGGATGCCCCAAGCGCCTCGCTGGTGAGGTGTTTCAGGCACTTCCCACCGGGAGGAGACGGAGAGGCAGATCCCGGACATGCTGGAGAGACTATGTCTCACAGCTGGCAGGGAAATGACTCGGGATCCTTCCAGGTGAACCGGAGGATGCAGCTAGGTTGAGAGAAACCTGAGCTTCCCGTCTGAGGTTGTTGCCCCCGTGACCCACCCCGGATGAGCGGAAGACGACAGAACAGAACTGCTATCAATATTTTTAAAACCTTTCCAAATGACCTGTTGATTTTCTTCGGTTTTCAAAGTTTATTCTGCTGGGTTTTTTTTTTTTAACACAAAGTGAACGGCAATAAAACTTTAACTTCAACCAATCAAATTTTGAGTTTGTCTCTCTAAGCCTTCACAGGTCCTCACAGGTCTACCATTGCTGATTGTTCTGTCACGGAGCAGCCAAACTAGCAAACGTGATCAGTGGTGGCTATGAACATGGAAACATGGTTTTGTTGCTGTAAAATCTTATTTCCATCAGCGGAAGTGACACAGTGAAAAGATCTGGTTGCTGTTTTATTTTGAAAGGCAGACTTTTCATAAAAATTGAATAAAGTAAAGAACTTTGAGCGTCATGGGGAATATATCCACATGTGTAGAAAAAGACAGGTTGGATTTTTATAACAAACTTTTTTTTAAAGAAGTTGAACAAAGTAAAGAATTCCAAGCACCTTCAGTGATGTCATAACTATTTTTCTTTGTATTAGGTTGATAGTTCAACAATCTAAAATAAAGTTTCAGGGGTTGATTTCAGGGTTCCTACCCTCACCGTGGTAACCAGTTGTGGGTGGTGACTGAAAGAATGAGATCATGGATACAAGCGGCCGAAATGAGCTTCCTCAGCAAGGTAGCTGGGCTCTCACTCAGAGATCTGGTGAGGAACTCTGCCATCCAGGAGGAGCTCGGTGTCGAGCCACTCCTCCTCCAAGTCTAGAGGTACCAGATGGGGTGGTTCAGGCATCTGGTCAGGATGCCCCCTGAGAGTCTCGCTGGTGAGGTGTTTCGGGCACGTCACACTAGGGGACCAAGTGGCAGAACCCAGCCCTGCGGGGGAATGACTCAGGATCCTTCCAGGTGAGCTGGAGGATGCAGCTGGGGTGAGTGAAGCCTGGGCTTACCGTCTGCGGATGTTGCCCCTGCGACCCGGCCCTGGATAAGCGAAAGATGACGGAACGGGTTGATTGATGCAGATGGAGCACTATTGAAATTCTAGGTTTAAAATGCCAGTGTTTTTAGAGACAGGAAGTCATTTCGATAAAGCTATAAAGCAAATTTGAATGTTCGTTTTTCCACCTTCGATAACCTTTATCACATCCAGTTCTGCTTCAGAGACATTCACTCCATCGTGGACGGAACAAACAGACGGTGCTGCTCTTAAATCAAAAAGTTGGAAAACAGCAGGAAGGATTAATGAGAAAAGTGAACGGCATGAAGGGTCACTTACCTTGTAGCTGAGATACGTGATAAGCATAGTCTCCAAGAAACTGATTAAGGCCACTGTCACCTGCAGCAGAGAAAGATGGCGATGAATGAAAAGTGAAGTTGCTGATTCATCGCTTCTGCTTTCATCCGTGAGCCGTCATGCCTAATGTTCTGTCTGATAAACGATTGGACGTTTCTATGGTTTGACATTCAGCTCACATGGGAAATTTTGATTTACGTGCACTCTCACCTGGATTGCCCAAACAGGTTCCCGTCTGTTCACCCAGAAAATCAGCCCCCTGTCACACACATTGGAATAATGCAACGTGAAAACACTGGACAAAATCAAACTGAGCAGATGGAAAATTTTACTAACAAACTTACCAACTGATTTCTGTTGATTCTGTTAAATTACAAAGACTGTAGTTCCTCCGTGGTGCGCCGCTAAAAGGAAGAGAATTTAAGAAATAAAGATTTAAAATAAAATTTAAATCCATTTAAATAGCAGGAGCAAGTTTTAAAGACCACCTTAAAAAAATACCAAATCTTTTTGTTTTTAATGTGGTGGGGCTAAAATTGTGCCTTTAAAATGGTGAAATATTCCTAAAAAGTGTTAAAAACAGATTTAAACTCAGATTATTTTCACATGTCTGCACATGTCCAAACCATCTCAGTCTGGCCTCTTTGACTTTAAAACCTCTAACATGTGCTGTTCCTCTGATCCTGTCCATCCTGGTCACTCCCAGAGAGATCCTCAGCATCTTCATCTCTGCTACCTCCATCTCTGTTTCCTGTCTTTTTTCTCAGTGCCACTGTTTCCAGACCAATCAGCATGGCCGGTCTCACCACCGTTTTGTACACTTTCTCTTTCATTTTAGCTGAAGCTCTATCACACATTACACCTGATACTTTTCTCCACCCGTTCCAGCCAGCCTGCACACACTTCTTCATTTCTTTTCCACACTCTCATTCTATGTATTCTAAAAGTCCTACAAAAAAAAAACATTATTGGGATAAAATTTAGGTTGACTTTAAAAGAAGTCTAATTTTACATTTCTACTTAACATTCAAGAGCTGTGAGGTCAGAAATTGAGAAAAATACACAGATTCTACTTGTTTTAAGATTAGATTTCCATTCACATTTATTTATTTCATCACATTTTATATGAATATTTTCCTTCGTTAGTTGATTTCTTATTTTCTAATCATTATGCTCTAAGTTGCAAGTTTGCATTGCTGCTGCAACAACCACATTTAACCCGAGTCGGGGATGAATAGAGTCATTCTAATCCTAACAGAACCAAAAAAAGGAAACAAAATGAGACAACTAAATGCTTTGTGGAATCACCATACTGATGCTGGTGTGTGACTTACCACAGGTTGTCCTCGTCGGGGATGTCCAGGCTGACTCTCAGTATGTAAAGCGCACAGGTGAGAATCTTCAATGCAAAGTTAAATAGACGAATTCTCAGGCCTACGGAGAAATGAGAAAAAAAATCCCAAACATTTATATAATTGGAAATTATTTATCAATTTTATCTCTAAATTTTATCCTGGCTGATTTAAGGCAAAGGACAGGGTACACCCTGAACAGGTCGCCAGTCTGTTGTGGGGCCACACAAACACACACACACACACACACACACACACACACACACACACTCCTAGGGAGAGTCTTGTAGTCACCAATCAACCTAGCTTGCATTTCTTTGGAGGGTAGGGGGAAAACGGAGTACCTGATTAAGCTCAGTCAGTTCCATGATGACAGTAGGAACAATGATTTTTTTTTTTTTTAATTATTACCAAATGATTAGCCGCAAGTAGTTTGGTTTCAGAGCTGTTTTATCTAATGTATTTGTTGTGTTAAGCAGCAGTTACTTAATTTCTCTTGTAGCTCTTAAAAATGAGCCAAAATGTAACAAAATGTTTCCACAGAAACTTATTTTTAACATTAAAAAGTAGCAATAAGTCCTTGGTAGAAATGAATCTTTATGTTCTGTAAACAAATCAACTTGTCCTTTTCAATTGCTTCTTTTGCAGCTATTTTGTAACTATTTCTAATCAAACTTGAACACTTTGTTCCAAACCAGACTTGGATGACTGGAACCAAATACGGGTCATTTTCAAACATTTGCATAACGTGATAAAGTTAAATATTTTCTGTAATAAACTGATCAACATTAGACTTTGATATATTTTAGATTCATTAAACACAACTGAAAGTAGTTCAAGCCTTTTATTGATTTAATATTGATGATTTTGGCACACAGCTCATGGAAAACAAAAATTCCTGTCTGAAAAATTTGCATATTGTGAGAAGGTTCTCAACGAGCTTGTGGCCATGCCAGCCTGTCAATGCCTGATCCCGTCAGACCTCAGAAGCTAAGCATGTTGGGCCCGGGCAGTACTTAGATGGGAGACCGCCAGAACCCTAGGGGCCACAATGTGTCGGCTATTGAGATTAAAATTCCGTTGTGTCCCTGGGCAAGACACTTCATCCACGTTGCCTAGTCTGAGTGTTGTGTGTGTGATTGGTTGGAGATGGTCAGAAGGACCGATGGCGCAAAATGGCAGCCTCGCTTCTGTCATTTTGCCCCTGGGCAGCTGTGGCTACAACAGTAGCTTACCATTACCTGGTATGGAGTGGATGAGTAATGCATGTGTGAAGAGTCTTTGAGAGTCCTGAAAAGAGCAGTATAAATACAATGCATTATTATTATTATTTTAACCTAATTATCTGAATAATCTAAGAAACTGTAAACACCTGCAGAAGAACCACAATCATGGGTAGAACTGCTGACCTTACTGCTGTCCAGAAGGCCATCATTGACATCCTCAAGTAAGAGGGTAAGACACAGAAAGACATTTCTCCACGAACAGGCTTTTCCCAGATTGTGTATCAAGGCACCTCAGTGGGAAGTCTGAGGGAAGAAAAAAGTTTGGCAGAAAACGCCGCACAAAGAGAAGAGGTGACCGAATGCTGAGAAAGATTGTGGAGAAGGACCGATTTCAGACCTTGGTGGACTGGCAGAAACAGTGGACTGAGTCTGGAGTAGAAATATCCAGAGTCACCGTGTACAGGCGTGTGCATGAAATGGGCTACAGGTGCTGTATTCTCCAGGTCAAACCACTTTTGAACCATAAAGAGCATTAGTAGCGCCTGACCTGGGCTACAGAGAAGAATAACTGGACTGTTGCTTAATTTTTGCATGCCATTTGGAAATCAAGGTGCCAGAGTCTGGAAGAAGACTGGGGAGAGGCAAATGCCAAAATGCCCGAAGTTCAGTGTCAAGTACCCTCAGTCAGTGATGGTCTGTGGTGTTGGTCCAATGGGTTTTTATCAAGGGCAGGGTCAATGAAACCAGCTATTATGAAATTTTGGAGCACCTCCTTCTTCCATCTGCTGAAAACCTACATGGAGATGAAGATTTCATTTTTTAGCATGACCTGGTACCTGCTCACAGTGCCAAAACCACTGGTAAATGGTTTACTGACCTGGGTATTGCTGTGCTCAATTGGCCTGCCAACCCTTCTGACCTGAACCCAATAGAGAATCTATGGGATATTGGGAGGAGAAACATGAGAGATGCAAGACCCAACATTCTGGATGAGCTTAAGGCTGCTATAGAAGCACCCGGGTCTCTATAACACCTCAGCAGTACCACATGTTGATTGCCTCCAAGTCACGCCACATTGAAGCAGTCATTTCTGCAAAACGACATCTGACCAAGTATTGAGTGCATAACTGAACATAATTATTAGGAGGTTGACTTTTTAAATTTTTTTAATTAAAAACAGTTTTCTTTTAATCGACACCGAGATCGACAGGCGGATCGGTGCTGCATCGGTCCGTCGTGGTAATGAAAGAGCTGAGACGAAAAGCAAAGCTCTCGATTTACAAGTCGAGGGGTGGTTCGGGCATCTGGGGTGGTTCCGCACCTGGGTGCCTCGCTGGTGAGGTTTTCCGGGCACGTCCGACTGGGAGGAGACCGAGAGGCAGACCCCGGACCTGCTGGAAAGACTATCTCTCACAGCTGGCCGGAGAACAACTCGGGAACCTTCTGGGTGAACTGTGGGATGTACAGTAGCGGGGGTGAGAGAAGCCTGGGCTTCCATCTTAGGCCATTGCCCCCGCGACCCAGCCCTGGATGAGCAGAAGACGACGGAACGGAACAATTTTCTTTTATTGGTTGAATTAAATTTTCTAATTTTTTGAGAAAAATTTTTTGGGTTTTCATGAGCTGTGCCAGAATCACCAAAATTAAACCAATTTGTTTATCTACATCCATCCAGACATTATGACTTTTATTACGTTGTGCCTGATAAGTGCATATGGGGTCAACTTTTGCCGCAGAAATGATGAATGAACCCAATTGTAACTTTTCTTTTTGTGGGCACAAAATGGCAACATTGTTGCTGAATGTAACATTTTTAACTTTGAAACAATTACTAAAAAACAAAGGTGTTGGTTTTATGAGTTCCCACAACATCAGAAACATACCCGCCCCTGCTACCACCCTATAAAGGACAATTCTGACAGAATCAGAGCTGTCAACAACCAAAAGGCAACAGAAGATTTCAAAAAGACGCTTAAAGTTTGAATTTTCCTTGAAGTAAGTTGTTCAATAAAATAATTAGCTTTAGTAACAAACAGTGTTAAACTTTTTTTCTTTCCTATCTGCTGGTAAGATGACAATAAAAATTCTTATTCTGGTATTGATGATCGGGATGACAACAGCCAACGACTCAAGGTACAAAAGACAAGCTTCTTTCTTTAAATATTAGTTTAGAACACATTCATCCGTCTGTAGAAGATTTCCAAGTTTTGAAAGTTGTAAAGATTGGCCAGAGAAACTTTGGATTTATTAACACTTTACAGTCTGAACTGTGCCTGAGTGCGTTTGACCACCAACGCACAACTTGTTTGACTAATGTTAGTGATCCAACTTGTGCCTGGACACTATTTGATTGGCTGTTCCTGGTCTGCTTAAAACAGCAGTGCTACGGCACAGTTTGACTTGGGTGCAGTTCACATGCAGGGTGAGGACAAACCGTGTTAGAGAAAGGAACATGTGAAGTTCTTTTTTTTTTTAACTTGAAAACCATTTTTTTCTTGGCACAAACTGATAAGGCATTATAAGTGACAGAGAGCTGTGGACCAAAAAAAAAACACTTAAAATTGCAACCCTGAAAGTAACCAGAGTGATGGACTTCATTGCATTCATTAGGAGCCCCGTTATTCTTTTTTTACCCTGAAACTATCGCACCATGCAGACGTTAGCATGCTTTTGCAGGAGAGGTCAGCTTACGTGAGTGCAGGCTACATGGAAATTGCAGTGGTGCCAACCGCACCACTCGGTCCTAATCTAAGTCAATCGTGTCTAGTGTGAGTACACCCTTAAATGGACTGTTCTCAAAAATAACATTAGGATTTGAACACTTTTATCGTGATGATTTAAGCGAATAAAGACAGTCTAGAATAAAAGTCAAAATGTGCTTTGAAGGAAAGAAGTGATTGAGTTTTTGAAATGAAGACTTCCAAGAGAAACTTTAATGTCATGTTGGTAATGTAATCTTACTCTTCACAGTTACAAGCCTGGGTGTGAACTCGCAACATGCTCAATTTATCACATATTTTTTCGTATGCATCAAACCTTTTCGGAAAACGAAAATCTCTTGGACAAAATGAGAGAGTATGGCAAATAAAGCACAACTGAACGATAACGCTTAAAGCCAGAAAAAGTGCTTCAATCACAATAAAACCGTTATCAACGACAAGGCTTGTTGCAGCTCTTCACCACGTCATGTCTCCGCTATCTAAATGATATCTCTGCACCATATCATGACTAATAAACATAAATGAAACACAGCTGTTTAATCTCTGTTTATTTTTTTTTTAATTTTTCAAACACACACAACACAAACACTGCTACACAATTACAAGATGAATGTCCACACATAATTTACAGAAAAAAGAATTTGACCAGGGAATCCAAAAGAAACTGAACAGAGGTCTTCAGGAGAGAGTTGGAAGCTGTTTAAAATGATTCACAAAGGGTCCCCAGATCCACAAGCTCGAATGAGTAGAAGCTAAAAATAAAGTGGTGGCTTCGAATCAAATAGGCAAGCATATTTAACAAAAAGAAACAAACAAAAAAAACCCATTACAAAATAAGCAATAATTCATTACAATCAAATATCACATTATTTAAAACCTATAAGAGAAATGGATCACATTTTTACAATTTCTGTAATATTTTATACTGTGATATGCTTAAAAAACCCTAACCCTAACCCTAGCTGTAGCCCTAGCTCTAGCCCTATTCCTAGCCCTAACCTTAACTCTAGCCCTAACCCTAGCTGTAGCCCTAGCTCTAGCCCTATTCCTAGCCCTAACCTTAACTCTAGCCCTAACCCTAGCTGTAGCCCTAACCCTAGCCCTAACCCTAGCCCTAGCCCTAGCCGTAACCCTAGCCCTAAACCTAGCTCTAACCCTAGCCCTAACCTCAACCCTAGCCCTAACCCTAGCTCTAGCCCTAACCTTAACCCTAGCCGTAACCCCAGCCCTAACCCTAGCTCTAGCCTAGCTCTAGCCCTAGCCCTAACCTTAACCGTAGCCCTAACCCTAGCTCTAGCTCTAGCCCTAGCCCTAACCTTATCCCTAGCCGTAACCCTAGCCCTAACCCTAGCTCTAGCCCTAGCTCTAGCCCTAACCCTAGCCCTAACCCTAGTCCTAACCCTACGCGCTGTGCTTCCATATCTGGCAAAAAAATTTTTTGCTGAAATTGATGTTGTAATGTGACTCATATCCTGACTCATAAGGTGAGGTGTTCAATCGCCTTTGCTCCCCGCTTGTTATGATTGTTTGGTGTTTGGACTGAACATGTGCACAACATGTTCTTCCCCTTGATCAGGATCATGTGCCTCCCGAATCAAAAATGTCAATTACTGAGATTACTGAACATGCAATTACTGATTACTGAGATTGATGAAGGTTATTTGTTAAAAAAAACAAAACAACCCTGCTGAGCTTTAACTTGCGCAAAACAACAAACATTGTAAAACAACGTAAAGTAAAACAACGTAAAATAAATATAAATTCTTCAGTGAGGGAGGAACGTTGTAACTTATTCATACTTAAAACAACATCTCTAAATTACTCTGTAAACAAAGTAAACATTGGAATGCATTTAAAGCAGTCGTTAGTGTAACTAAACTAACTAGGAAGTTAGCAGCGCTGACACGCTAGCCTGAGCTTGAAGTTAGAATGCTGTTTGCGCAAAATATGTGGAAAACTTTAAGTTTCGCGGGTACAAGCGGCCGAAATGACGCTTCCTCCGCAGGGTGGCTGGGCTCTCACTCAGAGATGGGGTGAGGACCTCTGCCATCTGGGAGGAGCTCGGTGTCGAGCTGCTCCTCCTCCAGGTCGAGAGGAGCCAGATGGGATGGTTCGGGCATCTGGTCAAGATGCCCCCCGAGCGCCTCGCAGGCGAGGTGTTTCGGGCACGTCCCACCAGGAGGAGACCAAGGGGCAGACTCCGGACCCGCTGGAGAGACTATGTCTCACAGCTGGCCGGGGAACGACTTGGGATCCTTCCAGGTGAGCTGGAGGATGCAGCCGGGGATAGAGAGGCCTGGGCTGCCCGTTTGAGGCCCCCGCGACCCGACCCCGGAACAAGCGGAAGATGGAAGATGACGGAACGGAACTTTAAGTTTCTGACCACCAAGCCTCTTTGTTGCTGCTGCCGCCATGGTGTGTGACTTCCTCGTGGCTGCAGGTGTGTTGCGTAGACGGTGCGAAAGCGCTGCATTGTTTGTGTGTGTGTGTATGTCGGGGGTCGGGGGCGTGACGCCGTGAAAGACAGAACGCACCTGCTGTGGTTTTTCTTTTCTCAGACAGAAACGTGAAAATCTGACGCCCATTTTGTTACATTTTCGTCTTGTCAACAGAAACTTGCAAACGTCTCATCACATTTTCGTCACCAAAAAGTCGCATTTATTTTGTTATCGTTACGTGATCGTAATAAAACAAAGCTTCGTCAACTAAATCATTTAGTAGTCGTCATCGTTGACGAAAACAACACTGGTGTTACAAACCTCGTCCCAACCCGGGAATCAAACCCACGACCCTCATGCTGTGGGGCCAAGATACTGCCACATTTCAAACTTTAACATATAAAAAACTGAAAAGTAATCTGTGAGCCCCCCTTGCTCTGTGCTGTATTCGAGAATGTTCGGTGCAAAAAAACTCTGCACCAGTGGTCCCCAACCATCGGGTCGCGGACTGGTACCGGGCCGGGAGTCATGTTATTTTTATTCACTTTGTTTTTGTCATGTCTTTTATTTTGAAGGTATATGTTTACCGTTACCTTGGCAACAAGAGTGCATTCTAGCAGAAAGAATGTTCCCACGTTATAAAGACGCTGCTAATACATTTTCTAGTGAAGACAAAGTGGATTTAAGTTTATTATTATTGATTTTAAAAAGCCAGTTTTTTCCAGGCTGGTCTCATCACCTTAAGACCAGTCCGTGAAAATATTGTCAGACATTAAACCAGTCCATGCACAGAAAAGGTTGGGGACCCCTGCTCTACACCATAGAGTTAATACTCCCTGCGCACATTCTGACAATGAGAGCGACAACTACTGTTGTGGATGTCCAATTACACTTTATTCTAGTACGAAAAAAAAAACCTCAACAACAACATGTTCCTCAGGGTCACACGCGCACCTCCTGGCATCGCGCGGCACGGCCCACTATTTGAGAAGCCCTGGTCTAGAGACAGTGGCACTGAGAAAAAGACAGGAAACAGAGATGTTTGTAGCAGAGATGAAGATGCTGAGGATCTCTCTGGGAGTGACCAGGATGGACAGGATCACAGGAACAGCACATGTTAGAGGTTTTAAAGTCAGAGAGACCAGACTGAGATGGTTTGGACATGTGCAGAGGAGAGAGAGAGAGTACATCAGAAGAAGGATGCTGGGTTTGGAACCACCAGGAAAGAGGACTAGAGGAAGACCAAAGAGGAGGTTTGTGGATACAGTGAAGGAAGACATGAAGATAAACTAAGAGCTTTCAGATATTCAGGAAATAGACATACCAGCATATCTCCTCCTGGCACATTGGAACAGCGTGCCGCCACAAATCAGTCAGATATTTCGGCAAAATTATGCCAGAATTCAATGAAATTTGTCAATATTATTTCTATCCTGGAAACAAACATCCACGATTCGTCTCAATTTGTTTATCTACATCCATCCAGTCATTATGACTTTCATAGCGTTGTACCTGGTAAGTGCCTAGGTGGTCAACTTTTGCCGCAGAAATGACACTATGTAATAAATTTCCCTTTTTTTCTGTTCCTGGGTTGAATGTGTGTTTTCCTAACCTGTTAGGTCTAGAACAGAAAGGAAATGAAAAAAAAATAAATTACTCTATTCATCCCTTACCGGGGAAATTTGTTTGCTGCACTCCTTACACCGCTGCAGACTGCCCTTCGACGGCGCCAATGGTGGGAGAAGCGGGGGTAAGGTGTCTTCTTCAAGGACCCTAGACGTGCTGTCTGTGGGACACAAACCCGCGAACTTCCCGTCCGCGCGCCAGCGCTCTAACCACTGAGCTGCCGTCTCCACCCAATCACTGTTATTCCAGAAAAACTTTGCTTTTGTGACCCGGACATTGACGTTTTGAAAATCACGTGTTTCTTTAGAAAATTCTCAATTCAGTTTCAATGCCGAGCTTCCTCCTAGAATATTCCCGAACTGCTAGAGTTTTCCAGGTTTTTCTACAATTTTCCCGAACACTCTAGAACGTTAAATATACTTCCATATCTTTTGAGAAACCCTAAGAACTTTATAGAAAGTTCCCAAATATTCCAAAAGTTAGTTATACAAGTATATAAGCACAGGTGTCTTGAACCAAGATTCCAATTCATTTTATTGCTGACTTAAAGGATAATGATTCGTCATTGAAGAGAAATTTTTTTAATTCAATATAACATCAAGAGGTTGTTTGCATATAGCTGATTTATTCTGCCATGTGTGCGGACAATTTAGAAAAACGAGTGATACAGTATTCCGTGGAAGCAGAGACAAGCCGACGGACCACTTAAGCAACTGCTACTTCTGCATGCTAAACCCAAAAAATTAGATCGTTTATCCAGACATACCTTCTTCCATCGCCCTAGTCCCACACACCCCTGATCCGCCTGTTCCGACTCCTCTTAGGCGGCATAGGTCACCTTCAGGAGACAGCAGCAAGTCAGACATTGAGACAAATACTGGAGATATGGGCTATGATTCTGCAGATGAAGTTGGGGATAGAAAGCCATACTTCCCTAACCAGAATGATTTAATTAGGGATCTTCGGCTCACGAAATCAAATGCTGAGCTTCTGATATCCAGTCTCAAACAGTGGAACTTGGTTGATGATAGCATACAAGTCACGGATCAGAGGAAGCGGCATCAAATATTCTCCAAATTCTTCAGTCAGCGTGATGGGCTGTGCTTCTGCAACGATGTTGCCGGTCTATTCCATGCTATAGGTATCTAATGTAATCCTACGTAATGGCGCCTATTCATAGACAGCTCATCCGGAGCGTCAAAGCTGTGTTGCTTCACAATGGGAACAACTACCCATCTCTCCCGATGGCCCACTCTGTGCATCTCAAAGAGGACTACACTAGTGTCAAAATGTTGCTGAGTGCATTAAAGTATGATGACTACAGATTGGAGGTCATCGGAGACTTCAAAATGTTATCGTTCCGTATGGGTCTTCAAGGAGGTTTCACAAAATATCCTTGTTTCCTCTGTCTCTAGGACAGCCGTGAGAAAAAAGGCGCATATTGCAACTGCCCACAACGGACTGAGTTTTCTGTTGGGAAGAGCAATGTGAAGTGGGAGCCGCTGATAGAATCTCATAAAGTGCTTATACCACTGCTGCACATCAAGTTAGGCCTCATTAAGCAATTTCTCACTGTTCTTGACAAGGAGTCAATCTTAAATACCTTCAAGATCTTTTTCCAAAGCTATCCGAGGCTAAGGTCAAGGCTCGTATCTTCGTCGGACCACAGATTAAGAAAATCCTAGAATGTGAGGATTTTGCAAAGCTGTTGAAAAGGACGGAGAGAGCGGCTTGGAGCAGTTTCATTGCAGTTGTTCATGGCTTCCTAGGCAATCACAAAGCTGAAAACTATGTGAAGTTGGTGCAGACTCACATAAAGATTTCTGCCAAAAATGGGACGCAGAATGTCTCTGAAAGTCCGTATCCTTGATACACATCTCGATAAATTCAAGGAGAACATGGGTGCTTACTCTGAGGAGCATGGCGAGCGCTTTCATCAAGATAGAATGGACTTTGAACTTCGATACCAAGGACCGTATAACGAAAACATGATGGGGGACTACATTTGGGGTCTATTTCGAGAAAGGGATTCATAATACAATAGTAAATCTAGAAAATCTACACATTTCTGAACCTTGTTGCATGGTTTCTGACAATTTTTGTCTATTTTTTGTTTTTACACGATCGTAATGACGAAAATAAAAAAACAAATTGTTTATTTGTAAGAAAAAATTAGTTTTCTTCTTGCCGTTGTCATGAAAGCAAAGTTTGTGCCTAATGAAATCATTTTTTCACATATTTTAGACATAAGCTAAAATATGTTTGTTTATTTTCATTTTTTTTTTTAAGCAGTTTTATTTTTCTGATTGAGCTTTTGTTTTTTTACTATTTATTTATTTATTTATTTTAGGGGTTTTATTGGTTTTAGTTTTTCTTCTATGTCTTAATCCAGCGTTTCCTCATGGGGATCCTCCATTCCAGCAGATCTGCCTGCTCTCAGTCTGTGGGGGTCTGACTGGCCTGGGTGTTGCGAACCCCTGTGGGTTTTGGCCGCTGCAGTCATGGGCGGGCCGACTCCTGGTGTGGACTGATCCCCAGTTATTGTTTCCTCACAGCATCAGGCCAGATGCTTATTTTTATTTCAGCTAAAGAGACAGTAGCTTGCAGTTTAGGTTTAATGGGGGTTGGGAAAGGATGGGCGTATGAGGGGTACGGTGGGTTGGGGGTGGCAATGTGAATGTCAATGCATGTGGCATTTTTTTTTTTGGATGCTTATTTTTATTTTGACTTTTGACTTTTTTACTTTTGAAGTTGTTCACGTTTTTATTTGTTCTGTTCAGCACTTTGTGTGACCTTGTGTTGGAAAAGTGCTCTATAAACAAAATTTGATTTGATTTGATAAGCAATTGAAATATAACACTTCGAAGCCAGGAACAAAAATTGTGTTACATCGTGTTATGAATGTACCCAATTGTAACTTTTCTTTTTGTGGGCACAAAATAGCAACATAGTTGCTGAATGTAACATTTTTAAAAACAGCTACTAAAAAACAAGGGTGTTGGTTTTATGAGAGCCGACAACATCAAAAACATACGCGCCCCTGCTCACACACCATAAAGGACAATTCTGACGGAATCAGAGCTGTCAACAACCAAAAGGCAACAGAAGATTTCAAAAAGACGCTTAAAGTTTGAATTTTTCTTGAAGTAAGTCGTTTGTTTTTCAATAAAATAATTAGCTTTAGTAGCAAACTGCGTTAAACTTTTTTTCTTTCCTATTTGCAGGTAAGATGACAATAAAAATTCTTATTCTGGTATTGATGATCGGGATGACTGCAGCTGGTGTCTTACGGTAAAAAAGATATACTTCTCTCTTTAAATATTAGTTTAGAACACATTCATCCGTCTGTAGAAGATTCCCAAGTTTTGAATGTTGTAAAGATTGGCCAGAGAAATTTTGGATTTTTTAACACTTAACAGTCTGAACTGTGCCTGAGTGCGTTTGACCACCAACGCACAACTTGTTTGACTAATGTTAGTGATCCAACTTGTGCCTGGACACGATTTGATTGGCTGTTCCTGGTCTGCTTAAAAGAGGAATGCTAGGGCACGGTTTGACTTGGGTGCAGTTCACATGCAGGGTGAGGATAAACCGTGTTAGAGAAAGGCACATGTGAAGTTCTTTTTTTTTTTTAACTTGAAAACCATTTTTTCTTGGCACAAACTGATAAGGCATTTTAAGTGACAGAGAGCTCTGGACCAAAAAATTTAGGGTGGAGGCGGTGGCCGCGTGGTTAGAGCGTTCGCCCGTGGACCGGAAGGTCGCGGGTTTGCGTCCCACGGAGAGCACGTCTAGGGTCCTTGGAGAAGACACCTAACCCCTGCTTCTCCCACCATTGGCGCCGTTGAAGGCCAGCCTGCTGCGGTGTAAGGAGTGCAGCAAACAAATTTCCCCGGTGAGGGATGAATAGAGTAATTCATTTATTTATTGTTTAAAAAAACACTTGAAATTTCGACCCTGAAAGTAACCAGAGTGATGGACTTCATTGCATTCATTAGGAGCCCCGTTATTCTTTTTTACCCTGAAACTATCGCACCATGCAGACATTAGCATGCTTTTGCAGGAGAGGTCAGCTTACGTGAGTGCAGGCTACATGGAAAATGCAGTGGTGCCAACCGCACCACTCGGTCCTAATCTAAGTCAATCGTGTCTAGTGTGAGTACACCCTTAAATGAACGGTACTTAAAAATAACATTAGGATTTGAACACCCTTATCGTGATGATTTTAGTGAATACAGACAGTCTAGAATACTTTTCTCCAAGTCGAAATGTGCTTTGAAGGAAAGAAGTGATTGAGTTTTTGAAATGAAGACTTCCAGGAGAAACTTTAATGTCATGTTGGTAATTTAATCTTCCTGTTCACAGTTACAGGGCTCAGTGTAAACTCGCAATATGCATAGTAGGTGACTTGGCTGAACGTCTACATAAAATACGAGTTGACAATCAGAAAGACATGTCTACCCCGGAAAAAATGAGACAGTATGGCAAATAAGGCACAACTGAACGATAACGTTCACAGCCTGAAAAAGTGCTTCACTTTTAATCACAATTTAAGGCTTGTTGCAGCTCTTCACCACGTCACGTCTCCGCTATATACAATGATATCTCTGCACCATGTCGTGACGAATAAAGATAAATGAAACACAGCTGTTTAATCTCTGTTTTTGTATCAAATGTTTTCTGAAGCACAGTGAGTTACAGAAAAAAAAACCTTTACACATCTTCATCTTCTGATTTAGCTTTTTTTTTTCTAAAAAAAAAAAAGCTAAACTTCAAGTGTCAGTGTCAAACGACAAAAATCTACCAAACATAACATCCTGCAAAGTGATTTAATGGCAGAAAAACTGACACAAAAGGAAGAATTGGCTTTTTTAAAATATCCTTTTCTCCATGTTATTTTAAGCACACGACTGGTTTTTAAAATTTTTGTGGTGGTTCGCTTTATTTTGCAGTAAGATAAGTCTCTTTTTGTCATCTCGAATGTAACACAACACAAAATTGTGGCATAAATGTCACAAATAGAGCATCAGATTATCGGGCCGGTGTTTCATACAAACAAAATACAAACTTTAGGGCAGACTGTTAGTAAGACTTGTGACAACGAAACCAAACTTTGGAGCAAAACTTTAGGAAAGCTTGGAGGACAATTATTTAACAGCACTTTAGGAGAATTCAAGCAAGTTTTAGCTGTTTGGAAGCAGAACAAAGAAATAATAAGTAGTTTTAAACCCGTGTGTCATGTGAGAACAAGAAACAAAATCTTTGCTGCACAGTGTTAACAAGCCTAGAGGTGGTGCTAATTAGTGGTGGATGAAGTATTCACTTTTTGTACTTAAGTAAAAGTACAGATAATCAGGCAAAAATTTTACTTAAGTAAAAGTACCAATAAAAAAATCTACTTAAGTAAAAGTACAAAAGTAGTTGGTGTAAATTGTACTTTTTAAGTAAAAAGTAAAAGTATTCGATCATAATTCAAATGTTATTTGTTGTGCTATAGGGTGTCACCATGGTAACCAGGATAAATACTCTGCAGGGGTGTGACCCCCCTCTCCCGCCTCTTCTGGTCCACAAAAAAAAAAAATAAAAATAAAAGGAAAGGGGACAAGTCAAGCTATCCCCTAGAAGGGCCAGGGAATGGGCCGCCAAAATAGAGGAAAATGACACTTATTTTTTAAAATGTTTTGGGGAGGAGGCTCCCAGTCACTATATATTGGCTTTGTCAAAGCCCCGCCCCCCTTTGAAAAATTCTAGATCCGCCCCTGCTCTGTGTAATGATGGCTCAACTTTTTATTTAGAAGTAAACACAACGAACAACGATCTTCTGACTCTTTTTAATTTGTACTAGATTTGATGTTAGGTTTTTGAATGAATGCGGAAAATCTTTCTCGATTCATTACTTCTTCTCCCGATCAACTGCTCCTTTTGATTTTGGCGGTGCGACTTCAAGATGAGCTAAATAAAACTGTGTATTTTTCAAATTCCTGAACGAAAATGTAACGAAAAAAGTAAAACACACTTTTAAAAAGTAGCGAAGTAAAAGTACAGATATTTACTCTAAAAATGTAGTGAAGTAAAAGTAAAAGTACCGGTCTTAAATTTTACTTAAGTAAAGTACAGATACACAATTTTTTTATTTAAGCACAGTAACGAAGTACATTTACTTCGTTACGTTCCACCACTGGTGCTAATTATATTATTTCTTTCTAAGGAGCTTCTGAAACTATTTAATCGCTTCTGACATGGTGTCTGTGATTCAAACTTATACTTAAATGATTTGAACTTAAACAACAAATAGACGCAAAAGCCTGCAGCTAAGAGTGACATTCAAAGTACACTGATCATTTCTGTCACACAGTTCCTGGTGGTTTTCTAAAGATAAACAACTGAGTAAAAGTCAAAAGAACATCCTCACAACCGTTGACTGAAAGCTGTACCATTTCCACATTTTAAACGTAAATAAGATGCAAGTAAATGAGTTAAAGGCATGATGTATGCAAGTTTTTAAGATTTTATTTAGTCACCTTCTTATAAAAGTCTAAAGTCTAAAGTAATAGCAATCATTTATAAATTCAGATTTGTCCTAAATAAAAAAAGTTTGTTTATGTTATATAATACATTAGTACTTCCATATATAACTTATTGTATCGAGATTTGGGGAAATACGTACAAAACTAACACAAAACCAATTTATATTTTACAAAAAAAAGCAATGCGAGCAATAACATTCTCATCTTATAATCAACCTACCAATAATCTATTTATAAATTTAAAAACATTAAAGTTCTATGATCTAGTGGAATTACACACTTTAAAATTTATGTTTAAGATAAAAAAAACCATGATGTCAAACTCTCTACAAAATATGTTTAATATTAGGAAAAGTCCATACGAACTAAGAGGAAATGATGTGTTCATTAAAAATAAATTTAGAACAAATGTTAAAAAATTCTGTATTTCTATTAAAGGTGTGGATCTTTGGAATAATTGTGATGATGAACTTAAATTGTGTTTAAATCTTTTATGTTTAAAAAAGAAATTTAAGTTATTATTACTTAAAAAATATGCAAGTCTTGATGGTTAAATTCGAGCTTATATAAAAAGTAAACAATTATGATGTGTTATGATTATGTTATGTGTTACGATTATGTGTTATGATTATGTTATGTGTTATGATGTGTTATGATATTATTATGTTATGTGTTATGATGTGTTATGATATTATTATGTTATGTGTTATGATGTGTTATGATATTATTATGTTATGTGTTATAACAATTATGATGACTTAGTATTTACTTATGTCTTTTTGTTTTTATGATGACATAAAAAAAAAAAAAAAAAAAAGAGGGTCGGCGTAATAAGCGTTTGCTTCAGCCGATACCTTTTCGGTCCTTTGCTGGAATATGGTTGTTTTCTTTATTTCATTGATATGAGGTTGCACTGTGACCGAAATAAATAAATAAATAAATAAATAAAAGTCACAGGTTGGTAGAATTTCAAACTGAGCCACATTGTCCCTTTTCTAATGGCTTATTAGCACATAAATATCCATAATTTAAGTTTTGGAACATCCATTACACAATAATGGATATTAAAGTTTTATCACAAAGCTGAATTTGTGAAAGACCAAATATATCTCATCCCCCCTGTCCCGAAAAGGCATACGCTCCGCCTCTAAAATTGGACAATTTGGTGACAAATACAAGGCAGACACGGGTTAGAAGTGGGGAATTTAAACCATCACCGAGACAAACATTGTCAGTTTTCTGTTTTGACTGTACTTACTTGACCTTTGGTTTTTGATGAAGAAAAGCTTCAGCCTCTCCTTGAAGGTGTTCTCGTTCACGTAGAACTCCACCTGCACCCTGTAGGAACAGTAATGGGTACATTGAATCTCCACACACACAACAACACGCAAGCACTCATATTCAAATGAAGTAACCAGGAAAGTGAGAAGAGGTGAAAACAATTTTCACCAAGCCTGACGGAAGGGATTCGTATTTAGTTTTGTGTTGGACAAAAAGCTTTCCTCATAAAGCTCCAACTTGGATAAAAAAAAAAAAACTTTAAAAAAATCATACAGTAGCTTTATTTTATGTATGTGGCTTTTTTATTGAAGAATTCATGAGCATATGAACTTGAGGAAAACAGTGTGAATGCTTTTTTTTTTTGGTCATTATTAGTTGGGATCATAAAGTGCAATGCAATTTTTAAAAGAAAATATACTTTATTCATCCCTCACCGGGAAATTTATGTGCTGCATTTCACCGCAGCACTCTGCTACCTATGATGGCACCAATGGTGGGAGAATTGAGGGGTTAGGTGTCTTCTCCAAGGACCCTAGATGTGCACCCCCAGCAAACGTTCTAACCACTGAGCCACCATGTCACCATCGCTCCATCTCACAATGTATGTTAAGAGAAAAAAGTAGATTCTTTTTATAGTGAAAACAAAGCTGCACAACTTATCGTTATTAAATCAAATTTCAAGATGATTACCTTTAATTGGGGCTAATTAAGGGGGCATCACTTGGGCCTGGCCTGTGTTTTAGTGGCAGCCATCTTTCTTGTTTGTTCGCTTTTGGGCCTGGCCTAAGTGATGGGGTTGTAACTTATGCATACTTAAAAATGACACCCCGTAATACACGAAGTAAAAGCACTGGGTCTTTAAAGCAGCCAAACTAACTGAGGCAGAAGTTAGCAGTGCCGCAAGATAGCATTAGATTGAAGTCTCAATAGAACATGAGCAAAATATGTGGGAAGCATTGTTGTTTTTGGCAGCCATCTAAGTTTTCGTTTTAGTCTTCGTTTTAGTCTTTAGTCTTCATCTTTTGACGTTTTCGTCATCTTGTTATAGTTTCATTTTAGTCATGTTTTAGTCACGAAAACCCAAGAGTTTTCGTCTGGTTTTCATCAGGGAAGACTTAGAACGTTTTTAGTCTAGTTTTAGTGTAAAAAAACAAAACAAAACAAAAAAAACTTTAAAAATCGTGTCTTTATTACTGAGAATAATGCAGGTTGTTTGTTTAAAAAAAAACAAAAAAACTCTGCCGAGCTTTAACTTGTGCAAAACAGCGAACATTGTAAAACAACGTAAATAAATATAATTTTTCAGTGAGTGAGGAACGTTGTAACTTATGAATACTTAAAAATGACACCTCTTAATAACCCTGTAAACAAAGTAAACATTGGAATGCATTTAAAGCAGTCCTTAGCGCAACCAAGCTAACAAGGAAGTTAGCAGCGCTGACAAGCTAGCATTAGCTTGAAGTTAACATGCTGTTTGCGCAAAATATGTGGAAAACTTTAATTTTCTGACCACCAAGCCTCTTTGTTACTGTTTTTACCATGGTGTGTGACTTCCTCATGGCTACAGGTGTGTTGTGTAGACGGTGTGAACGTGCAGCATTGTGGGGGGCGTGCCGCTGTGAGAGACAGATGCAGCCGCTGTGTTTTTTATTTTCACAGACAGAAATGTGAAAGTCTGACGCCTATTTCGTTACGTTTTCGTCTCGTCAGCAGAAACATGCAAACGTTTTGTCACGTTTTTGTCACCAAATTTTGCATTTATTTAGTTATCGTTTCGTCATCGTCATAAAAAAATGCTTCGTCAACGAAATCATTTAGTTTTTGTCATCGTTGACAAAAACAACACTGGTGGGAAGCTTCAAATTTCCGACCACCAAGCCCCTTTGTTGCTGCGCCGCGATCGCATGCGACTTTCTCATGGCTGCAGGTGTGTTGTGCAGCATTGGGAGGGGCGTGCCGCCATGAGAGACAGAATGCACCTATGTGCTTTTTCTTTTCACAAACACAAAAATGAAAGTCTGACGCCTATTTTGTTATATTTTCGTCTCATCAACAGAAACTTGCAAACGTCTCGTCGCCGCATTTATTTTGTTATTGTTACGTTATCGTCATGAAAAAAGTCTTGTCAACAAAATCCTTTTGTTGTTGTTATTGTTGACAAAACCAATACTGGTGCAGACCTTTAGTTATCCTGGTAAAGATCTGCCAGTTTAACAGGCACATCTGAAAACATTTCACAGTCGCTGTTGTGAGAAACAGAACCTTACGTTCACCAAATGTCTCAGAGTCAACTTTTCTAGATCTACAAAAAGTGACCCTGTATATTTTTTTAGTACACTTGGGTCAATATGCTGCTGTGAGGGAGCTTTCACCAGAGGTCTGACCACTCAGTGAACAGAGAATGATGACGTGACCGGAACATAAATGTCCGTCTGTAATTTTTGAGGTTGTGCCGGAAAAGAATGAAGACCCAATTCCAGGACGGAACATTGAGTTTATTGTCAAAAAGAGTAACTGTGAGTGTCCGCAACAATGCTGGTAGGAAAAAAAACCTAAAGCAATCCACAAAAACTGAAAGTTAAAAAACAGATACTCCCAGCCAGATGGTCGAGCTGCGTGGCACACAATGTGTGAAGATATGGAAAGGGAAAATGGGCAGTGTACCCATTTAATGGCAGTGGATGACAAGGGTGTTAGGTGTGCGGGGTTCACAGGTTAGGCACATCAGAAGGTGGGCTGAGAAAGAGAGGAAGCCCAGGGCTCCCTCCAGTGGGTTTACGATGAAACCACAACACTGTCTAGACCAGGGGTCACCAACCTTTTTGCAACTGAGAGCTACTTTAAGGGCACTGAGTAATACAAAGGTCTACCACTTTGATAATACACTTCTGAAATAACAAAGTTACACAGTTTACCTTTAATTTGATATTATTATTAATGATATTCTATGTGAAAAAACTGATTCTTAATGATCCATCACAATAATTATTTCAGTATGATTAAACAGAAACAGATACATTTCAATATGCAAGATCCAAGTGTTTCATTTTCAAATGATCACTTCCACAACATTTTGTAGGAAATCTTTTTCAATTTTTACCAACAGTTAGTAAATCATAAACTCTGAACCATGTTTGTACAAATGATCAATTATGTAAGATTTATCAAAAATCTACTCCTTTCAAAATAAGGACGGTGCCACAGATGAGACACACACAGTTTTCTTTCACGTTGGTAAAAAAGAACTCTTCCTTCCATTTATTGTGAAAATGATAAGTTTTCTTCCTTTTTTCTGCCATGTCTTTGTGGGTAGAAAACGCGTTCATAATCTCATCTTTGCAGCGCTCACGTTTACGTTTTTATGTATTCGTTTTTAAATTTACATCACTGTAAATGAAATTCAAAAAGAATAGCAACACAATTAAATAAAATTTTAGACGGAGCTAATTCGTGATTAGTGCTATTTTTAGAACTGGCTTGCGGGCGACCTGGTGCCCGCGGGCACCGCGTTGGTGACCCCTGGTCTAGACCATGTTCCATGTAGGCAATGAAAACTGAAATTGAAAATTTAAAGACAGTGTTTAGAAAGTTTATCGTCCTGCTGTCGACAGGAAAAGATTTTTGAGGTTTGCATTAAATGCATTGTGTCCGGTTCTCACCAGAAAGGAGGAATTGTTAAATTAAAAAAAGAGCTCGCCCACCGTAGACCAAGCAAACCACAATGCAATCAGACTGTTTTTATGAGGTAAAAGAAACTGTTTGATGTATCAGGTGGAGGTTTCAGAGTTTTATTTATGAATTTTTTAAAATATGGACCTCAGTTTGCTTTAATTTATGACTGTTGGTTTAGAGCATTTCCATCTATTTGGGTTTGTCTGTTTACCACATTTGAGGCAGTAAGAACTTGAGATTGCAGCCTACTTTGCCAGTACAAACACAAAACAGTGATTAACATCATATAAAACCATCACCTCAAGCTGTTCTCACCTCTCATAAAATATTAAAATTGTTAAGGGACCGAAGAGAACATAATAGACTTTACTTTGCCCGAGAGGTTTGACAAAACATTCATTCTAGATCGTCTGCCAACCAGTTGGCAGGTTAAATGATCTTCTGTAATGACGCTGACCTACAGTTAGTCCAACGTAATGCAAAACTTGTTGTTCGTAATGAGCATAAGGCGAAGTAATAATGGGCTCTCGGTCACATTATGTCCTTAGAGTCTCATACCTTGTCCGACATGATGAATGTAGGGTGCAGAACAGTAAGGGAGAGGCAAGAACAGGGGGGTAATTACAGCAGCCTTAGAGAAGAACAGAGCACATGTGTAGTGGGTGGAACAAAGAGCATGGTCTCTGAGTGGACTCACAGTCTTTATTACCTCAGAGACAAATTAGAAGGCGGGAAATCTGCCTGTAATGTTCTTTCAGCCAGAAAATTTAAATACATGATGATAACATTCAACCGCTTTTTAAAGACTTTACTGTGATACCATTTGAACAAAGAGCATGATTATTTTGTCATCTTTCTGAAATCACAAGTAGACAATAAAATGAACTACAACGCCTTCAGAGGGTTCACATTCACCGCAACGGTTCACACTCTCCGAACAGAAAATGTTCGCAGGGCAAACTTCTATTTTGATATAGGACAGGGCCAAATCCGACAAAGAAGATAAACATTAGATTTTTTTTGGCATTCTACAGTCAAATACGTTTATCACATGCATAACGCCATTTGCATGATCCATATTTGAAGTTAAGAAATCTGCGTAAGCTGAGTAAAAATGCTTGTTAAGCTTAAGATCAACAAAAAAGCCAAAAAAAGACCAAAAAAAAAAAGCTGGACGTGTGGTTGGCTCACCCCTTGCCTGCACGGAAAGCAAAACTGTCACCAATCTTGCTGAATCTCTCCCACTCTCTCCATGAATCTGTCGACCATCTGAAGAGCAGCTTCAGCAACAGACTCCTGCAACCGCTGCTCGAAGGAACGGTACAGAAAATTATTCTTACCATCCTCCATCAAACTATTTAACCTTTCACTTTCAAACCTGTGATTACTTGCCATTCACAACGTTGTATGAGATTGTATGAACGTAACACTGCAGCACTCAAATTTCCCTTTGGGTATAAACAAAGTATATTTAATTCAATTCAACACAAATTTTTATAAAAAAGACTCCTGAATCGATCAACAAGCTCAGGCTGTTGCTTCCTTGTTAAAAATAAAAATACAGAATAATTCCATCACTTTCAGCTTAATAGAGACGGTCACAGCTCTGAGTCTACATTAAAATGCTTCAGATGTTGCAGGGTCAATGTAGGATGTTTCACCGTCAAAAAGAAAGGCCCGGGCGTCTAAACTTATGCTCATAATGTGGACTGAACATGGACAATGACAAGCACACTCCACAGGAGATGGAGCATATAATCGTGGCCTGCTGCCAACAGAACCTCACCAAACTATTTATGTAGCCGGTGTCTTTCATTTGGCATGACTGTGAATCATCAAATATAAACAGAAAGGCGAGAAAACACTTAGTATTAAAAACAAGAAAGGTCTAGCTTGTCCCACAGTAAACAGGGGGACAAGCTTTAGGTAAGGGTAAATAAGTACATGGGAATGATTTTGATGTAAAAGAAAAGAAGTGCTATGAGGCATGTTTCAGAAAGAAGAAAGTCCTGACCAAATTTACATAAATTATGAAAAATACTTCTTCAATTCAGCGAGTTGTTCAGAATCAATGTTATCCTGGTTCTAACCAGGACGTATCCTTACATACAGTAGATACACGGACTAATAGGATGCTGGCAATCAAAGCTGAGGGAAGCATACCTACCCATTTTTATTTTCTAAACTATTTGTTCCACACTCTGTAAGAGTAGATGCAGAAGCATGGATTCTCCAGAAACTGTTTAGATTGGTTTCTAAATGTGCCGTAAACCCTCCATCCGACAGGACAGGTTGAACTTCAGAACAGAGAAGATTGAAGCAGAGCTGCTCTCTGATAAACTACGTTCGTCTAATCTCAGACTCCAGGTGAGTGTCAGAGCACATACTAGAGGGAATCTGATGACGACTCCCTACCATGATGTGAAGCGGCTGGGAATCAGCGCCTCCAAATCTGAGATCATGGGCTAATGCCCCATACATTAGAGACAGGGTCTGGCCCAAGTGATGGAGTATAAGTATGCCGGGCCCTTATTACGCACATTACAGCGTTCACGAGGCTGAAGCGGGAGGTTGACAGATGAAGATGTTGTGGTAAAGAAAAAGCTGAGCCAAAAAGCAAGCTCTCGATTTCCAGTCAGTCTGCAGTATGTTGCCAACCTCATGATGGTCACCAGCTGTGGGTAGTGCCTGAAAGAGCAAGGTTATGGAAACAAGCGTCCAAAATGAGCTTCCTCTGCAGGGTGCCTGGGCTCTCACTTAGAGATAGAGCGAGGAGTTCTGCCATCAGGGAGGAGCTCAGAGTTGAGCCGTTGCTCCTCTGGGGTAGAGAGAAGCCAGATGGGGTGGTTCGGACATCTGGTTAGGATGCCTCCTAGACGCCACACTAGTGAGGTGTTTTGGGGCATGTCCTATTGGGAGGAAACCCAGAGGCAGACCCCAGACCTGCTTGAGAGACTGTGTCTCACAGCTGGTCAGGGAACACACGGGATTCTGCCAGGTTAGCTGGAGGATGTGGCCGGGGCGAAGGGCGAAGGAAGTCCATGCTTCCCTGGAGAGACTGTTACCCCCACGACCTAGCCTTGGATGAGCGGACGATAACGATATGAAATGGGTTATGGTGATGCGTACATACTACGTTATGATGATACCTAATGATGTAAAACCATGATGCTTTTCATATTAAATTGTGTTTTGTTGCACTTAAATATGATATTGTCAAAACTGTAAAGAATACTGAGGTGATGTTACTTCTTTAATTTTTTTTTTTTTTTTTGCTGATCCGAAAAATAATCCGTGTAATGATCTTTGAGGTTTTATTTAAATTATTATAATGGATCAAAAGAGAAAAATAGTTTTAATAATGCATAAAACTGACTGTGTTTGTGTCCTTTAGAGCGGAGAAAGTTAACTATGATTTATTGTTTGACTTTTTAATGACTTTTTAACTACCTATCATTACGTTTGTCCTTCCTGCTAAAAGACACCAGGTGGGAATCTCACTCAAGACTTCAAAAATCTCTTTGAAATTTTATTTGTGATTTACAAATGCACAAATGGTCCACTGCATCTTGATTTCTCCATGTTTTTAGACTCTGATTGTTCACCTTAAGCGCTGCGGTCTGATGACCAGAGGTGCTGAACGATACCACGACTCATGGAGACCAATACTGGAGACCAACCTCAAGTCTCTTCCTATGTGGCGGTCTCGCAGTCACGCAGTAAGAATAAAATTTTATTTGCATGTTACAGTCAGAAAGCATCAATATTAGGCCCTTCCACTTTTACTGACTGTTTATAATTAGTCACCATATTTTCACGACCATAAGGCGCATATACTGTAAAAGTCTTAAATTTTTTTCAAAATGAGTGGTGTGCCCTATGTGTGTTGTGAATAAATAAGTGAAGCAGATGAACACTACGCTTGCTGTGATTCCAGGAGGTCTGACAAAGGAACTTCAACCGCTGGACATCGGCGTGAACTGGTTGTTCAAAGTAAGCCTGCGAGCAGCATGAGAGCGATGGATGACCAGAGGAGCCCACAGCTTCTTGAAGGGTGGAAGGCAGCATCGGGCGAGTTACACCACAGTTTGCCAGTGGATTGTAGATGCTTTGGCTAACGTGTCTGCTGGCACTGTTGTCCGAGCTTTCAAAAAGCCGGCATCATTTCCGAGGAGCCGCACAGTACAGAAAGTGACTCTGACAGCGAGGAAAGTGAACCTGCGAGGTTGGATTTAGCGCAGCTGTTAGATTCTGAAACAGAGGATGAGGACTTGGATGGATTTGATAAATGACTTTATGACGACTGTAACTAATATTTAAATAAAACCAAACAAACTCAGTTTTACTCCCAATATATTTTTAAATAAGCACACTTGTCTGCTTGTGTGTGTGTTGTTGTAAGGCGGACGTACGTAGTTGAGGACATGTACGTATATAAAACCCGCGCCCTATCATCAGGTGCGCCTTATGTGTGTGTTAATTACAGAGCACACGAAACTGGGACTGTGCCTTTTAATAGGGTATGCCTTTTGGTCGTGAAAATACGGTATTCTGGTTTTTTTTTACCTCTGAATTGATAAAGAAGGTGAAAGATTTTAAAAACCCAGTTTCTACAGTCGAGGGCAAAGAGAGTGTGGAAAACAGTGTGAGCATGGAGGCTGGAATTAAAGAACATACGAAAGTGTCTGGTGTGAGGTGCGATAAAAGATGCTCATTGCTTTAATCATATTGTGAACTGATCTGTGTAACACTTTTGATTGATATAGTTTTTTTCCCACAAGATGGGATTCACATATTCAACTTAAAACTCTCTTAGATACTTCATTACATCCGAGGGTTGCCATGATGGAGACATTCTAGGTTCTTAAAGCCCAACACAGAAAACTGTCTCTGTTATTACCATTGCTCCAATAAACACTGAACCAGTGGAGCATGATCTGTAGGAGGGATGCTGATAGAAAGACTTCCTCTGACCACCCAGACTTGATTAACATCTCTTCAAAAGAAGAGGTTGAGATGATTATTGATCTAACGTCCTTGCGGTGATTTCCTAGAAGTGTACCAGTCCCTGAAACACCACAGTTTTCTTATCAAACAATAGCAGGTAGTTGCTATTCCCAGTGGGGCTGAGAAGAGATATGAATGCATTTAGGATGTAAGTGGTCTGTGGCAGAGCAGGGGATGTATGCATGGCCAGAGGCTGAGCAGGACTCTATCAGGGGAGCCATAAAAGGAAATTATCTTCCTCTCTCACACACTCTGCCATGCTCCCTGTGATAAACATACTTATATTGATGGGAACATCTCAGCATTACTGAAAAGTAATGAATCCATGCAACGTCATCATGAGAACATCATGAGTTGCTTCCTGTTGGCACAAGCAGAACTTTTGAAGAATTCAACCTTAGATGAATATTTTCTTTGCACAAACAAATAGACAGAAAAGAGGCAAAGAGAGAGACGTCTCTATCGGCTCTTTTTCTATTCAGACCGCCAACTTTACCCGAGTTTTGAGGGACCAACCTTCTACAACAGGGGCCTCATTTAAAAAGAATGCACAGGTTTGTGGTGGAACAAGCTTTTCTTCCTTGGGATTTTTTCAAAACCACCGTAACTCTCCTTTCACACATTAAAAGCTTAATAATTAATACCTGCAACAAATCTCTAGCGTAAGCCAATTTGAGATGCATCCCAATCAAACAACATCTCTTGAACTCCAAATGGGAATCATGCAAAAGATGTGACGCATATCCAACAAACCTCAACAGTCGCCATTTAACTAGAACTGTTAATAATACCATTTAGGCAGAAGCTTTTTTGTGCAGTAAAAATGGACTATCGGAGCCAAATGGAATCAGTTTCAGTATCTCATCAAACAATAGTGATTTCAAATGGGTTCTGCCATTTTTTCAATAGAAGACCATGCATGCTGAGACTCTTTACAGCTACAAGCTAATTCCAATTTGGTACATAGGTGGACACTAGCTTGTTACGTCCAGTTCTATTGTGCAGTTATTGGTAGGAACATTAGTCTTTCTGCGGTGATGAAGCAAAGATTTTTGCAAAGAGTTGGTTCCCACACATCGCATAACTAAGTTCATATCCCGATATTGTGTTTGGTGTAAACCAAACACAATGTTCAGGAAAAGCTTTTAAAACCATCAAATAATAATTAGACGGGTACAATTTGACATAAAAAATCCATTGTGATCAAGCTCTTAATGTCTGCAGAATGCTCAGGTAAGGTATTACTTTACGTGCGTGTATTGGCCCCGATGGCTTTCCATATCTGTGCACACTGTTTATTTCGACAACGTTCACATCACGGAGACACACACATTTTAATGGGAGCAGTGTTGTTGTTTTCCCAACAAAGCCAATACATCTATAGTGCATCATCTAGTGACGGAACATTAGAATTGCAGAGAAAATAAAACATTGACAAGGTTTATTTATTTAAATTTTTCAAGTCCCGATGGGCCGGATTAAAACATTTAAAGGGCTACATGTGGCCCGCGGGCCGTAGTTTGCCCATGCCTGATATAGAACATCATTGACATGTTGATTCATCAGCAAACAATAAAAAGCAGTTCAATTAATTGAATTATGAAAGCAATTAAGAAAAAGATCCACCTGTCTTGTCTCTTCATTTGAATAAATCCCAGTATGTTAACATGATGTTTTAATGTAAGTATGTTGTGTTTCGGTTCAGCTGCTTTAGAAACATTACGTAATGTTTTCACTTGTTTTTTTGCAGTAAATGTTGAAGTTGATGACCAACACAGAGGACTAAATTATTTGCCGAACGAACATAAATTACAGCGGCACCCACACAGCCTACAAAACAACACGTTTTACAAGACACACACATTTTAATGGGAGCAGTGTTGTTGTTTTCCCGACAAAGCCAATACATCTATAGTGCATCATCTAGTGACGGAACATTAAAATTGCAGGGAAAATAAAACATTAACTAAGTTTATTTATTTAAATTTTTCAAGTCCTGATGGGCCGGATTAAAACGTTTAAAGGGCTGAATGTGGTCCGCGAGCCGTAGTTTGCCCATGCCTGATCTAGAACATCATTGACATGTTGGTTCATCAGCAAACAATAAAAAGCAGTTCAATTAATTGAATTATGAAAGCAATTAAGAAAAAGATCCACCTGTCTTGTCTCTTCATTTGAATAAATCCCAGTATATTAACATGATATTTTAATGTAAGTATGTGGTGTTTCAGTTCAGCTGCTTTAGAAACATTACGTCATGTTTTCACTTGTTTTTTTGCAGTAAATGTTGAAGTTGATGACCAACACAGAGGACTAAATTATTTGCCGAACGAACATAAATTACAGCGGCACCCACACAGCCTACAAAACAACACGTTTTACAAATACACATGTAGCAGAGCAAAACACGTCAGGCGGACAACTCCTTACGAATAATTCAACTAACATAAAACCTTAAATTACAAAAAGTTATAAAAATAAATTCCACCGGAAAGATTTTTTACGCTAGGATTACCAGAATTTTAGAACTACTAGAACTCCCACGGCCGTCAATTTGACAATTAGAGCTATGGCGATGACATCATACCCTGATGTGCCTTAGTGACTGATGAACGTCTTCTCAAATCCATTGTTGCTCATTTAGATTTCACCTGAGTGGCGCCACAACAGTTACTGGGCAACCGTAACTGTGCCACGGTCAGGCGCAAGGAAAAAAATTACAATACATAGAGGCGTCAAAATGACAAGTGTGGGAGTTAAAGGAAGAATTTTCATAACTCGTTTTTTGTGTTTTTTATTTTAGTTAAACTACAACATTATACAAAAAAAAATGTAGAAAAAGTCAAAAGCCCAGGAACGTCAAAGATCAATGTAAATACGGTAAGTAAAAGTCAAATTCTGAGAATCATCTAATTGACTGCTTTGGTAGTTCTAGTGTTAACCCTACGTTGGCATGATCAGGAATGCTCCTTAGTTTTTATGTGTTTAGAGAAGCACCTGAAGATGTTACGTGATGCTCACTGACCTGCTTCGCAGAGTGGTTAAAAATGGAATATTTGGTCTAATAACTTATTGCAAAACATTATTCAGTTAAAGATGAATTAATAGAATAATTCTTATATTTATAATCTTTTAAAACTACTTTATCCGATATAGGTGTGGGTTAGACCATGAGATTATCCTTGTAAGATTTTTTTTATATACATTAGGTATATACACAAAGATGGATCAACACAGGAAACAATTGTATTGTTCTTAAACTGAGTTTAATATTATTGCATATTCAGTTCTTCATGTTTAAGAATTAAATACTTAGGATTAGCTGTTATAAAAGATTTATTATCATCTGATGTGTTTTACTTGCAATCAGCAGGACATGATATCAAGCTATTTATTTTAAAATGATTTGAAGTGCGAGTTTAATTCATCATGATTGTTGTTTCCCCAAAACATTCTTCTTCTTCTTTCCTCATTTCCCTCCAGGGGGCGCCACAGCAAGTCAGTTTCTTCGATCTGCCCCTATCTGCTGCATCCTCTTCGGTCACACCAACTATCTTCATGTCTTCCTTCACTGTATCCATGAACCTCCTCTTTGGTCTTCCTCTAGTCCTCTTTCCTGGTGGTTCCAAATCCAGCATCCTTCTTCCGATGTACTCTCTCTCTCTCCTCTGTACATGTCCAAACCATCTCAGTCTGGCCTCTCTGACTTTAAAACCTCGAACATGTGCTGTTCCTCTGATCCTGTCCATCCTGGTCACTCCCAGAGAGATCCTCAGCATCTTCATCTCTGTTACCTCCATCTATGTTTCCTGTCTTTTCTTCAGTGTCACTGTCTCTAGACCAATCAGCATGGCCGCTCTCACCACGGTTTTAAACACTTTCTCTTTCATTTTATCTGAAAGTCTTCCATCACACCTGATACTTTTCTCCACCCGTTCCAGCCCGCCTGCTTACGCTTCTTCACCTCTTTTCCACACTCTCCATTGCTCTGGACTGTTGATCCTAGATACGTAAAATCTTCCACCTTCTTTATCTCTTCTCCCTGTAACCACACTTTTTACATTTGGGTCTCTCTCATTCACACACATGTATGTGAATGTGTCTTTAAAATCATGTAACTGGTTATTTAATGAAAGTATTAACCAGAGGTGTCAAAAGTACCAACATTTTCTACTCAAGTAGAAGTATAAATACCGAGTTAAAAAACTACTTTAGTAAAAGTAGAAGTATCAACTCAAGTTTTCTACTTAAGTAAAAGTAAAAAGTAACCTATTTTAAAACTACTTCAAGTAAAAAAAGTAAAAGTAATTTTCAGAAAAAAAGGAATATGGTTAACAAAAGCGTATGAACATATTTTTAACCATTATCACATGCTTTAAGGAGCAGAAAATATGATAATAAATGAAAGTGTTTTGGTGAAACTTTATGAATCAGAAACATTTATTTCTTAATAATCTTTATTGGAAATCGATTAATTAACACAATCAAATATATTAACATAAGCAGGGCATTATATAACGTCCCTTCAGCTACCAAGCTTCACTCTGCATCACCTAATTTAACCAACTTCAGCAGACACAAACACACTCAATGTTAAAAAAAATAAATAAATGAAAAAAAAATGACCAAAAGGCTTTTTCAAGCCTTGAAGGCAGCTAGTTTTCAAAGTTCTTTGAGGCAATACTGAATAGTCTTTATCAAGTTGATAAGGTTGGGAGTGCCACATAAAGCCTGCGTGACACCTGGAACCAGCGTTGCCAGGTGGGAGGTGCTGGATTAACGTACTAATGACGTAAAATTATCGTATTTTACAAAAAATATCGTACACCCAGTAAAACCATGCCCATTGACAAAATAACACCCTTTACATGCACTCGTAAGGCAGTGGGAGTGAAGGAAACACACAGGAGGCAAAATCCTTGGATTCTTTTTCTAAAATTTTAAGAACTGTAAAAATGAAAAAATAACCAGGGAAACAAGATTTAAAAAAAAACAGTAGGGGCGGGACCTAGGAAACGGTATATATAAATTTACATATATACATATCTACATATATATGTGTACATACATATAAGGTTTTTTTAATGTTAACCCAAACATCTACATGATACAAAATCTAAGCGATGTGTAGTTTTAATCTCCTCAGTCAGTCTTTATAAACTAATCAATAACATTTTGGATGCTTTTAAGCACAAATACTTCATCCACTACTATTTATGGATTAATCAGTTCAATTAGCTTTGTTTCTAAAGATAAAATAGTGCGTCACAGATCAAAGTTATTTTTATGAAAATACCATCTACAACATTTTCAGCAAAGACGTTTACAATAACCGCAGACTGAAAATAATAATAATAAAACATTTCTTTGCTGTTGTTTTTTTTTAAAAAATTGATAATTCAATCAAAGTTCAGTGTTGCAGCATCAGAAACACTTTGATTTCCGAGCCCGAGTCTCAAACACGGAAATTGACGTCCCTGCTCTTTAAAAGTTTGTGGGCGGGGCTACTCGCCCCAAAGTAATGATTGACTGGACCTTTCAGCCAATCATTCATCTGTTCCTTTGTTTGACGCATTCAGGGTTCATAAAAAAAAAACTCCGACAAACAGTCGCGGCTTTTTAACGGTGACAAAATGGCGAAAGTAGCGACTACTTTTTATAAAATGAACGAAGTAAAAGTACAGATAATTGCATAAAAAAGTAGTGAGTAAAAGTAAAAAGTAGACAAAAAAATAATTACTTCGTTAAAGTAAAGATAACGAGATTTTCTACTTGAGTAAGGTAACGAAGTAGACTTACTTCGTTACTTGACACCTCTGGTATTAACTAAACAAAGCAGAGGACGAATGAAAATCCAGGGGATCAAGTGCTGTTATTGTGAATGGAAAAATCCTTCATTTTTTTGCCAGATGTGTAGTTCTGCAATTAGAAGCCTCTTGTATTTTTGTTATGTGTTCTATTCTTTTTTACCCTTTCCAATTGCCATCATTTTTCTCTTCAACCCATTTTATGTGCAACTCAGCGTGCATTTTAACAACAATTGTGCACAGTTATGTGCACCTCTGTCCATGGTGCTAATTTTAATATTTCATCACTTTTCTCATCAAACTGACAACAAAAACACGAGAAACAGATGACTGACGTGCACGTTTCAGAGTCGACTAATGTACTCCAACGACCTTTTCACCATTTTGACTGGTTTGTTTAAAAAAATGCAAAGAATCAAAAGTGTTATTTTTGCACCATGACATCTGGTGAAAAGGTCGCCAACAGAACAGAATTGATTGTGATTTGTAAACAGTCTTTTTAATAAATTCTACATCATGTCTGTGGAATCCAATGCAAACTGTGCAACATATGCGTTGTGGTGCAGTCCGAAGACCACTGCAGACACAATCCATGCCATGCAAGCATGATGCTGCCAGAAACTTACTGAGCATTGGTTGAGTCCATACTGTACTCCTCCTGATACCTGGACGCAGCACACATGGACACAGATAGACACACGTTAGGAAAAAGTGAGGTTCAGAAAGCAGGAGGGAAGGAAAGCAAGTCAAGAATGTCACTGAAATGATTTGGAAGGGAAGAACATAATTATTTAAAATCTTGAGGAGGAATCCTAAAACAAATGAATGAAATTTCCCAAAGCTGGTTTTGGATCCTTTTAGATAAAGTAAATCTATCTTAATTCTCTTTGAGGTATCCTTCCTCAAGATTTTATGGATTTTATGCTCTGCATACAAGTAAATGCACAACTTAGCAGCGGTATTCAGCCTTTTTTCAACTTGACCAGGATCAATAATATGGCTTTTTGTTCATAAAAATTCAAAATCAAAAAAAAAAAAAAAAAATGTCATAAATTTTTTCTGGGTGGAGACGGTGGCCGCGTGGTTAGCGCGTTCGCCCGCGGACCGGAAGGTCGCGGGTTCGCGTCCCACGGAGAGCACGTCTAGGGTCCTTGGAGAAGACACCTAGCCCCCACTTCTCCCACCATTGGCGCCGTTGAAGGGCAGCCTGCTGCGGTGTAAGGAGTGCAGCAAACAAATTTCCCCGGTGAGGGATGAATAGAGTAATTCAAAATCAAAATCAAAAAAATCAAAATAAAAGCCAAGCAAAGTGAAAACTTTCCATTAAGACGTTATGGACATCACTTAATGCAAACCACAGGGAATCAGTGAAAACAGAAGGAAGTTGTTCAGAGAAATGACTCAAGACAATAAGAAGCCAGTGCGGAAAAAAAAAGCGTAAACTTGTAAAAGACAAAAAAATTTTGAAGCACACACTTTCAGAAAATACTAATGAGGATAGATGTTGTCTTTAAAAAAAAATCGATTTGTAACAGTCGTCACAAATATTCTAATCCCAGGTTAAAAAAAACGGTATAAAATGACTTTTGGTTACATTTATTTTATATTCAAAAACTAGAAGCATATATCGAAGATGCAAACGTTCGTATCTTAAGGTCGTATGATGAGACTAAAGAATGTTTTTTCACAAATGACAAAGTTGATTTCCATTAACAAAGCATTTGCTGGAGTGTCCATTTAAGACCGACAAATTTACAACCAGAACAAACTGAATCTAAATTAAAAACTCAAGTGCAACTTTAAATGATTGAAGAGACGGTGGGGAAATAATTCTTATCAGAGCTTTTGTTAGCTCAGAAATGTTCCGTCATCTTCTGCTTATGCGGGGCCGGGTCGCGGGGGCAACAGCCTCAGACGGGAAGCCCAGGCTTCTCTCACCCCGGCTGCATCCTCCAGCTCACCCGGAAGGATCCCGAGTCGATCCCCGGTCAGCTGTGAGATACAGTCTCTCCAGCGGGTTCAGGGTCTGCCTGTTGGTCTCTTCCCGGTGGGACGTGCCCGAAACACCTCACCCGCGAGGTGCTCGGGGGGCATCCAGACCAGATGCCCGAACCACCCCATCTGGCTTCTCTCGACCTGGAGGAGGAGCGGCTCGACACTGAGCTCCACCCAGATGGAAGAGCACCTCACCTGATCTCTGAGTGAGAGCCCAGCCACCCTGCAGAGGAAGCTCATTTCGGCCACTTGTATCCGTGATCTCATTATTTCGGTCACCACCCACAGCTGGTGATCATACTGTAGGTGAGGGTGGGAACGTGGATCGACTTGTAAATCGAGAGTTTTATTCATAAGTTTCTGAGCTATTTGCAAGTTCTCCTGCCCGGTATTTGGATAGCAGTCGAACAGAAAGTTGATCTTGGCCATGCATGTTGTTGCCTGCCACGCCCACATTCTAACGTAAGCAGGAAAGGTTTCAGTCACGATTGGTTCCTTCACAGGAGGGTAATTTTAATGTCGATCACAACTATTACAACACAAATAGTTTTTAATTATTGCCATTGAATCATTTTAAAACAAAGTGTTTAGTTAAAATTAAACTAGTTGATATTGCCCTTAAAATGATTAACTCAGTATTACACAACATAAGATTATTATCCAGGTGGTCACATTTCCTTGAGTTATTTTCTAGTAATTTGACTGATTCGAAACGAACGATTCAAATCCATTTGCTAAGTACCTCAGCAACTTAAAAACATTAGATCTCTTCAGCTCCATTAGCTCAGCTTCAGTCAACCTCCTTCCTCTTCGTCCAAAACCAAACAAATACATTTTACAACATCATTTTCTTAGGTTGCAAAATGACGTAGCTAGAAATCCAAATTAAAAGAGAAAACGAGTTCTCACCGTTAGAGCAGTTGGTCAAAAATGAAGCCACTGAGACAACAAGTGAAAATGACCAGCGTGCTTTCATTTCATCTGAGACCTGCCAAGGAGGCAGACTGGGACGAGGTAGGAGGGTCTAACCCATCACGCTACAGCCGTTCTAAGGGTGGAAGGGATTTGTAGTTTTCAGACGTTAGTTCTAAACAACATCCTGCTAATGCAAAGCAACCATTCTGCTTCTGTCAACCCTCACAGGCAGCTCAGGGTTTTCGTCTTCTGGATTGTGATGACAGTAAGATGGAAATAATAACATAACCGCATTCAGCTCTTTCAGCCTCACCCTGCGGCTCTTCCTCTTAGTTTGTGAAAAATAATAATGAGAAAGCTTTTTAATTTATTCAACTTTCAAAATCCAAAACCACTTTATTGCTTAATCATATTTGTAAACAATTTTTTTTCACAAAGTTTTGAATAAATATGTCAAAAATATATTGTGTGAAGCAGCCGGGATGGGAATCAGCACCTCCAAATCCAAGACCATGGTCCTCGCCTATGTTGGGCCAGGTGGAATACCCCCTGTGGGTCAGGAACAGGGTCCTGCTCCAAGTGGAGGAGTTTAAGTATCTCGGGGTCTTGTTCACAAGTACGGGAAAGATGGAGCGGGAGATCGACAGGCGGATCAGTGCGGCGTCAGCAATAACTAGGACGCTGCATCGGTCCGTCGTGGTAAAGAGAGAGCTGAGCCGAAAAGCAAAGCTCTCGATTTACAAGTCGATCTACGTTCCTACCCTCACCATGGTAACCAGTATCTACGTTCCTACCCTCGCCTATGGTCACCAGCTGTGGGTGGAGAAAGAATGAGATCACGGATACAAGCGGTCAAAATGAGCTTCCTCCGCAGGGTGGCTGGGCTCTCACTCAGAGATCGGGTGAGGAGCTCTGCCATCCGAGAGGAGCTCGATGTCGAGCAGCTCCTCCTCCAGGTCGAGAGGAGCCAGATGGGGTGGTTCAGGCTTCTGATCAGGATGCCTCCTAAGCACCTCGCTGGTGAGGTGTTTCGGGCACGTCCTATGGGGAGGAGACCAAGCGGCAGACCCCGGACATACCGGAGAGACTATGTCTCACACCTGGCCGGAGAACGGCTCGGGATCCTTTCGGGTGAGCTGGAGGATGCAGTTGGGGTGAGAGAAGACTGGTTTTCCCGTCTGAAGCTGTTGCCCCCGCGACCCGGCCCCGGAAGAGCAGAAGACGACGGAACGGAACGGAATGTTTTCACAAAGTCCTGGATAAATACTAAACCCTCAAGTTATTTCAGTGACCAAAATGATTAACTGGTCATTTGTGCCGTTATTTAGGAACAATACTTTCTAAACAATCTGTAGCTCTTCATTTTTATTCCACTCTCTGATATGTTTGTCCATCATTTTGTGCAATAAATTATAAAACTATATATTTTTCAGAGATATGATCTCATCTCCTTCTTCTTCTCCTTTTGGCATTCCCCTTCAGGGGTCGCCACAGCAAGTCAGTTTCTTCCATCTAACCCTATCTGCTGAATCTTCTTTGGTCACACCAACTATCTTCATGTCTTCCTTCACTGTATCCATGAACCTCCTCTTTGGTCTTCCTCTAGTCTTCTTTCCTGGTGGTTCCAAACCCAGCATCCTTCTTCTGATGTACTCTCTCTCTCCTCTGCACATGTCCAAACCATCTCAGTCTGGCCTCTCGGACTTTAAAACTTGTAACATGTGCTGTTCCTTTGATCCTGTCCATCCTGTTCACTCCGAGAGAGATCCTCAGCATCTTCATCTCTGTTTCCTGTCTTGTCCTCAGTGCCACTATCTTTAGACCAATCAGCATGGCCGGTCTCACCACGGTTTCGTAACTTTCTCTTTCATTTTAGCTGAAACTCTTCTGTCATGCATCACACCTGATACTTTTCTCCACCCGTTCCAGCCTGCCTGCACATGCTGCACACTCATAAAATCTTTGTCCTGTTTCTGGTCCTACACCTGGTCAGACACCTCATTTTGGTTCAAGTTGATCGGTTATGATCATGTTTTTGGAGGAGATCCCTAAAAAACATTATCACGTGTGTGATAAAACATGATCCCACATGTAGACATAAAGAGTAGAAGACCCCACATTGGCTGCTGTGGCTGCCATCTTGGAGCGGTAGCCCTAACTACAGACAGAAATGCTGCATTGTTATTAAAGCCGCAAAGCCTCGTGTGTTTACAGCAACTGGCGTATATACAGTATGCGGCACCTGCTGATGCAAATATACATAGAAACCTGTCTGTGATTGGTTCACCATGAGCCAACCCTCAGCATAGCTGCACACAAGCAATCGTAGGTGGTAAACACAATCATTTGGTCACTGCCCTGCACCAATCCGAAAGACCCATCCCAAAATGGTTCAGCACTAACACATGTACCACTACACTCACTCTAAAATAAAAAAACAAAATAACTAAAGTTACTATGAATAAATTATTTTTAATGTAAATATTTGCGTCGTTAACTGTGACATTGTACTTATGGCCAAGAATAAATCCTCCAACAGGCCGTTTTTAGCCCCTGTGCCTTATGTTTGACACCTGATCCTGTGAGTAATACTTACAGTATCTTTAAACCCAGTGAGTACATCGTAGCAGTCCCTACTGGTGTAAAAACTTTACTACTTTGTACATTTGTGTTTAATCACTTGTGACCAAGTCGTTAATGCAGTCTTTTTACAGTTATTTAGATGTCGATACCTCTGTGAAGATCCACTTAAGCTAACTCGACATGATTTAGAGACGATATCAGTGACTTAGAAAATAAATCTACTCTACTGTCCGCCTCACTCTCTGAGCCAGATCATTGATTACAGTCCTCACACCACCTCCTCCTTCTGTCAGCAGCACATAAACTCCTGCTGGGTTGTGTTTCACAACCTACGCTCTCAGATTTTACGCTGAATTGTGTTAATCTGAAAAAAACATGTGATGACACACTTTCTGGTTTCTGAGAAGCCTCAAAACAATAAAAACAAATATGTACATATTAACGTATATCATTGGTTTATTCGTGCATGGGATGGCTGGCTCTTCAAGACAAATCTGGTTTTCCTTGGTGACGAGATGGGGATATAAAAAGAAAAAAAAAGACCCACAGACCAAAATTTGGGAATCTAAGGCTCCAATAAATATAAAAATATTAAGGATACGATTCTATTTATCATCACTCAAAAAACATGCAGTATGCACAACTACATGCATAATTTAATGAGGACTTTTTGAGACCAAGAGACGGACCCCGGACCCGCTGGAGAGACTTCTGTATGTCTCACAGCTGGATGCGGAACGACTTGGGATCCTTCTGGGTGAGCTGGAGGATGCAGCTGGGGAGTGAGAATCCTGGGCTTCCCGTCTGAGGATGTTGCCCCACGACCCGGCCTCGGATAAGCGGAAGACGATGGAATGAAACTTTTCATTAATAACGATTCTTATTTTTTTAAATGATTTGATTTCAGCTATTCCACTAGATGTGCCCCAAAATAAATTTTAATGTTTTTACAAAAAATGGCTATAAATAAAATAGTCCATCTATTCATTTTCATATTTTTCATTTTTTCAAACCTTACTGATGAAAACAAATAATTTATTAGATATGAAAATAATCCCATTTAAATATTTAATGAAACACAGAGATGATTTGAAAATAATTGAAATAATTAAAATTGAAAACATCAGATTTGAGAAAGAATTTTTTTTTTTTCAAAGAAAAAATATATATGTTTAAAAAAAAAAAAAAAAAGCATGATAGGCTTTAATCTGAACCGTATCATCCATTACTGGGTTCCTGTTTCAGTCACAAAGCAGGGTACACCCTGGACAGGTCACCAGATACTGTACCAGATACTGTTATCAAAAAGAAAACTTAGCCATTGTTTTCAATCTTGAAGCCATCTGGAAAAGCAACTCCCACAGTAATATCAATTCTAACTTTTATTTAATAAACTCACCAGACTTTACCGTAACCATGACGACCACTTGACCAATAAGACTAAATCAAATCACTCAGTGGTTAGGTGGGGTATATGAGCTCCGACCTATGACTTAATGGATCCTGCTGACCTTTTAAATCAAATTTATTTGAATTCTCAAGGAAAGAAATTGCTTTAAGCCTTTTCAACACTTTGAGACGTCCATCCAGGTACGGTACACCCCAACTATGACAAAACATTTCTCAGTTGCTCAATGAGGAGAACCGACCATTCATATCCACATCTATTGATCTGCACAATCATATCCATGTCCTTATATATGTATATATGTATATATATATATATATATACACACGGTTCATTATTGCATTCTGCAGGATTTTAAGGCAAAATTCTATATTTCCAGTAAAAATCAATTAATTTTTAAACTTGTTTTTTAAAATAACAGCAGCACAAATTCTTTTTTTTTCTTCTGTAATAGAAAATAATGAACTCTATCTCTTTGCACTCACACATTCTCCATGTTCCACTTTAAACTTTAGTTATCAAATCAAAATATTTGAGTATTTTGATTAATCCACTCAGATGTAACTTGAAATATGTCCCTGAATTTCCTCCGAGGTACCATGATTCCCATAATGGTTTGCATATATTTGGATCATAAATCTGGCAGTGAAAACGCTGCCATAAATAACTTTAGATTTGACTGGTGCACTAAAATCTCTTTCATGCATTAGACTGTTTCATAAAAGTGTAATGTGAATGCAGCATCCACTGAGTTATGTAATCCTTACACACTGCAGGCTTTAGACACAACTGGGAGAAAAAATAACACCTTTAGAAAAGAATGCATGTCTAGAAAGTCTGTTTTAAAGATGCGTGATGCTTGTTTTTTGTGGTGATTTTGCAGCAGGTTTTTATGAGAAATGACATTTTAAAGCATCCACAGCTTCTGCAGGGATGCCCTAATGATCACAGCACAACTTTTAAAAGATGAGTTCAGCAACCAGCATCCCTGTTTTCTGTGGATGCAGCGTGAAAATGCAATGTTAAAATGCGCTTAGCAGTGCGGATCTGCTGCAGATACCTTTGACCAGCATCGCTTCCAAAAGAGCCGGTGGTCCTGAGCGGACTGGACGCATTGATCCAGGTGGGCTCACAGCTTTTCCGCGGATCTGTCTTCACGTCTGGGTCAATTTCCGAAGGCGATGGAGTCAATTTAGCGCCTGCCATGCCTGAATGAAGAGAGTCTTCCTTCTCCAGAAATCAGAGCAGATTTTTTTTTGTTTTTACCAGCAGCCAGAAAACCGCATACTGGATTCAGATCTGGCGCATGAAGGAGGAGGGTTTACCCTCCTGCAGCATCACACTATCCTCACACACAGCTTTTCTCCTGGCTGTTATAGAGTCTCCCTCCATCACTGAAGGAAAACCAGAGGAGCTGCTGGGTCTGACTTTCAACACGTCGTCACGGTTTAACGTCAAGCGCGCGTCCATTCGTTATATAAGGCGCACCGAAGTTAATCATCTAAGATCCATTCCGGATGTTTCTCTGCTGATTAACAAGATTTGAAACTGCGATGATGAAGTGAAAGTTGTTCATCTGCTAAGCAGCAGCAAACAAACGTGCATGTGACCTGTGGTAAACTCTGCTTTGCATGGAAACAGAACACCTGAGCAAACTTCAGACAATAAGCTTCAGCCAGCATTTAACAACACAATGCAAGCAATAAAGAATCAAACAAACTCATCCAATCTGATGGATTTAAAACCTCTTAAGCATATGTAAAAAATGTGAGATAAGACTGCTGCAGAATCTGATTGATCAGATTAACTCAAGTTTTATCTTTTAGTGACTGCCTGCAAAAATCTGCATCAAGCATGTTTGTGACTCAGTCTCAGGAAACTGATGCAGTTTTGCTTGTGGTGAACTTTTTAATAGTGAATTCTTTGATATCAAACATGCAGAAAACTTTTCAGAACCTTTTTAAAGCATTTGTTTTCTTTTAAAAAGTTGAACTGGTTCAATTTCTATGCTAAACAAACAAACAAAAAAAATGAACAGAATCGTATCTGTGCTTTTAGATAAGTATGTGCCCAAAGTACAAAGCATTAAGTTTTTAATAGAAACTTTTTTTTTTAAAAGAAAAAAAAAAACTATAGGTTTCAGGCTTAAACACAACATTTGAGTTGTGTAATTTGGAAAGGTAGTATTAATTTGATAAAAAAAATCAGTGCAAATATAGATGTATAGAGTTACAGTATATTTAATCTCTCTCTATGCAGTACATGCATAGATGTACTGTAAATATCTGTTTGTAGCTCAGTGGCTTCAAAGACTTCTCTTCTTCTTCTTCCGGCATTTCCCTTCAGGGGGCGCCACAGCAACTCAGTTTCTTCCATCTAACCCTATCTGCTGCATCCTCTTTGGTCACACCAACTATCTTCATGTCTTCCTTCACTGTATCCATGAACCTCCTCTTTGGTCTTCCTCTAGTCCTCTTTCCTGGTGGTTCCAAACCTAGCATCCTTCTTCTGATGTACTCTCTCTCTCCTTTGCACATGTCCAAACCATCTCAGTCTGGCCTCTCTGACTTTAAAACCTCTAACATGTGCTGTTCCTCTGATCCTGTCCATCCTGGTCACTCCCAGAGAGATCCTCAGCATCTTCATCTCTGCTACCTCCATCTCTGCTTCCTGTCTTTTCCTCAGTGCCACTGTCTCTAGACCAAACAGCATGGCCGGTCTCACCACGGTTTTGTACACTTTCCCTTTCATTTTATCTGAAACTCTTCTATCACACATCACACCTGATACTTTTCTCCACCCCTTCCAGCCTACCTGCACATGCTTCTTCACCTCTTTTCAACACAAAGAATCTACTTCAAGCTCCTCTTGGATGGCAGAGCTCTTTACTCTAGCTCATGGAAGCTCATTTCAGCTACTTGTTTCAAGAACTCACCCATGGTGAGGGTAGGAATATTGATCCTGGTTACCATGATGAGGGTAGGAACGTAGATCCTGGTTACCATGGTGAAGGTACAAAAGTAGATCTTGGTTACCATGGTGAGGGTAGGAATGTAGAATCTGGTTACCATGGTGAGGGTTGGAACGTAGATCCCGGTTACCATGGTGAGGGTAGGAATGTAGATTCTGGTTACCATGGTGAGGGTAGGAATGTAGATTCTGGTTACCATGGTGAGGGTAGGAATGTAGCTCCTGGTTACCATGGTCAGGGTAGGAACGTAGATCCTGGTTACCATGGTGAGGGTAGGAACGTAGATCCTGGTTACCATGGTGAGGGTAGGAACGTAGATCTTGGTTACCATGGTGAGGGTAAAAATGACTCGTGAACAAGACCACGAGATAATTAAACTCCTCCTCTTGGGGTAGGATCCTGTACGTGACCTGCAGATGGGGACTCCACCATGTTCCAAAAGTGTATTGTTGCATTTGATCATTCTGATTTTGGACAGTATTTCTTAAAACTCTGGATCTTCATGAGGTTTTTGCCTCATTTCTAAATCTTCTAATTCTTTCTTTGAGTGAGGAGAAGTTTTCCCTCACTGTGAAGGCCGGTCAGACGATAGGATCTCCCTACAGTGGTTGTTAGACGTTCGTCTTCATGATGGGACCTTTTGCTCATTGCATGTGGGAAACCTTCTAAATTCCAGTCTGACGTTGTTAGGAAGATATTTGTAGCCCTTCTCTTTTCTTGCTGCCTTCACCAGATCAGACCCAAGGGGCACCACCTAGTTCATCAGCTCATCTTCTGAGCACTGCTCTCTTAAACGGATGACACTACGATGCCAGGCTCTACAATGCCAACGAGGGACTAGTCAAATTAAAACCTGATTGAACACCTTTGAAATGAAATAAAGCAGAAACTGATGTTTATCTGGAAAGAAACACACTCCCAAACGTTGAGGACAGACTTATTTTTTTCAACCGAGCCAAAATCCAACCATTTTTTTTAGGTAAAAATGAGGTGCAAAATCACCTAAAAATCATCGAGATGACTACCAAGATGACTATCATGTCCCAGGCTCGGTGATAGTCCTGTACTCTGTGTGGTGTTGCTTCATTCTAATGATGTCTAGCCCAGTTCCTGCTAATGCATTTAGGAAACACATGATGCACCTCGGGTGCTCTGCAGATGACATTTTGAGCTCAGCATCCAGGAAACACATTAAATCATCTGTTATTAGTGACCTTGGGATTATGAAGGCAGGCCTGCACACTCGTAATTAATCCAAAATGTGGAGGTAAAATAATGAAAAGATTACTAAATGTTCTTTTGTAGAAACTAGAAACATAATTTTCTGCGTTTGATTTAGAGTCTATATGAAACAACATTAAAAGTTTATGAATCATTGACGCCTTCAGAGGTCATTTTTTATTTATATTTTATGTCTACGCAGCAAAAACTTACTGAGTGTCATCCATCATTTCGATAAAAACTGTCTTAAAAGAGGCTGGTTGTTCATCAGGGTTGATAAATGCATGTTTAATAATGTGTGATTACTTCAGATTAACAAAAAAAACCCACTGATGTTCTTTGACAAGAAAGAAAATAAACTGTGTTTCTTTGATTCATTATGAACATTTTATGCTTCATGTTTTTTATTTGCCATAATTTAAAGAAAACTCTTAACAAAAGAGATTTGGTCAAAAAGAATATGTTATATTGTGAAAATGAATCACGTAGCCGCTGCAGAATAAACTTGGTGTCAGGATCCCTCACCTGCCACCAGAGGGAGCCATGGATGTTCCTACTCAACCCGATTAGGGTCACATGAGGATGATTCCTGATTCTACACATCTGTGCACCCTGCAGTCTATTTAAAGGCAATCATACTGGACTTCCCTGTTGGGTCTTACCATCCCTTCCAGCCAGGTCACCCTGGTTGCCTGACCATGTTTGAACTTTGTTATTATTTGAACTTTTGAAACCGTGAGTTAACCCTGTGCTTCTTGCTTTACTGACTTTCCTGAAGTGTGTTAATAAACCTTGTTTGAAGTCCTGCAGTTGGGTCTTCCTCTTTCCTCATGCCTAAACCGTGACACTTGGTCCACAAGAAGTTCTGGGTCTCCTCCCGGTGGGACAGCCCGAAACACCTCACCAGCAAGAGGCGTTCAGGAAGCATTCAAACCAGATGCACAAACCACCCCATCTGGCTTTTCTTGACCTGGAGGAGCAACGACTCTACTCCGAGCCCCTCCTAGACGGCTGAACTCCTCACTCTGGCTCTGAATGAGAGCCCAGTCAACCTGCAGAGGAAGCTCATTTCGGCCGCTGGTGTAGAATAAAGGAGGCCCTCCAGACTGTGGTACCATTACCAATATTCCACATTCCAGAAAAGTAAAATGTTTCTACTTTTCAACAAAAAAATGCTATTTTTTTGGGTTTTTTTTTTTGGATACAGTAGTTGAAGTTGAAAATGTCTTCATTCCTGGTTTCATTATTGATTACAAACATTTCTCGGTCCCAGGGACGTTGGCCTAGTGGTAGAGAGACTGTCTTTCGACCGGGAGAACCTGATTCAGTTCTCGCTAGGTCCATGCCATCCCGTGGGACCACAGAAAATACACAAAAACAAAGACAGGACAGAAAATAAAAACCCTGAAAAAAAAAATTCTAGTGGAGTTATCAATGATGCTACACCTCTCTGAAAAGATATTGAAGAGTGAATTTAAACAAATGGAACCCTTTTGAAGGGTTAAATTATATTTTGTCACTTGAACCTAAAAAAATAACCCCTATTAGTTCATTGACAGTCGGCACTGAGTAACTATAAGCAGTTTCATCCAAACATCTTCAATGTTTTGGGAAAAATCACACTCACAAAAATGTTTTGTTTCTTAAATAATCTGTAGATGGAGACAAAAATGATCATTTATCCATTTTAATGAGGAAATTAAAGAATATTTTGTAATTAAACAAACTAAACGTGTTTATAAATCGTTTAAACCGAGTGACAAAGTTTATAAGAAGACGGATATTGTTAGAAAAGGACGAGATGTGGCCGGGGGGAAAGCCTATTTCACTTCACCTGTCATAAAAAGACGATGCACCGATAGAAACAGATCAAGATAAAAGAAAAAAAGAGTGTTTAAGTGACACAAACAGATGCAGAGGAACAGATTAGAGCACAGAGACACTTCGTGGTGAGTCAGGGAAATGCAGATTTAATAATAGCATCAGACAGACAGCACCATCAGCCGATGCTTGTTTCACATATTGTTCAGTCTAATGAAGAACAGATGGCAGCAAAGCTCTAGTTTTACTCAACACTCCACCACAAGGAAGAAGATAAATCCTGTGATGGAGTGAACATTCTGTGGATTAAACTACTCAAACAGGGATGAGATCAGTGCAGCTTCACTCTGAATGTTTACACCTCACAGTGAAAAGCTGGGACGTAACAAACACATGTAGAGTTAAAAAATCTGAAGCCTAAACAGATCGGTCCATCGTGGTAAAGAAAGAGCTGAGCCGAAAAGCAAAGCTCTCGATTTACATGTTGATCTACGTTCCCACCCTCACCTATGGTCACCAGCTGTGGGTGGTGACCGATAGAATGAGATCACGGATACAAGCGGCCGAAATGAGCTTCCTCCGCAGGGTGGCTGGGCTCTCACTCAGAGATCAAGTAAGGAGCTCTGCCATTCAGGAGGAGCTCAGTGTTGAGCTGCTCCTCTTCCAGGTTGAGAGGAGCCAGATGGGGTAGTTGGGCATCTGGTCAGGATGCCCCCAAGCGCCTTGCTGAGGTGTTTCGGGCACGTCCCACCGGGAGGAGAACAAGAAGCAGACCCTGGACTTGCTTGGCTGGGGAATGACTCCGGGTCCTTCCAGGTGAACTGGAGGATGCAGCTGGGCTGAGAGAAGCCGAGGCTTCCCGTCTGAGGCTGTTGCCCCAGCGACCCGGCACCGGATAAACAGAAGAGGACGGGACGGAACGGAACGGTACAATAAAGTGCATCCAGTGAACAAAGCTAGCAAATGTTCTTAGATTGATATCAAGACGCCACTTTTTAGATACTATTCTATTCAAATGAATTTCTAAAATGATAATATTTACATATTTTAAGTCATCAGAAGCAATTCTGAGGGATATTTTTAGTTGTTTTATGAATATTTAATGCACAGTAAATTGGAGCGGCCCACACTTCGATGTCCAGGCGAGTGGCCGCTCCTTAGCTACTACTTCATGCTTTCTCTGTCAAAACACATTAAGTCAATGAGCTCGCCCTGCTGTGGGCGACATGTCTGCCTCTCCTCATCATTGCCAAAGAGGAGAGTGAGTAGCATCCAGCCAAGCTGACAGATTTGCACACACAAGCTGATTTATGCAAAAAGTTTCAACAATTAATTCCCAAGTAGTTTGTATATTTCTCTGAAAATAAAGACATTTGCATTACAAATGTTTGAAGGAAAATCCCTTCACTTGACAAAATATTTCTTCTTTTGAATTTGGACTCATTTTGCTGAGAAAAAAATGGTAATTTTTCTGTAAAAAGTCAGTGTCAGCGTGGCAGCTCTTACTAGGCCACATTAATACCAAACACAGCATGAATAAAACAGCTGCTCAGCGTGATGTGGAGCCATTCTCATCATTTCCAGAAAGAGGCATCCTGTTATCTTCATTTCCTAAACCAAAGATGGAGCCATTAAACACTGAATCCATCAAATATCTGTAATCTTAGTAATCTTTACAAACTGCAGCAGCACAGCGAGCAATCTAAACAGTAATAATAGAATAACTCACATCATTATTTTGATTGTTCTTGTCCATCCTGCACGTATATTTGCTGATATGCTTTTTAAAAAAGCTAAACTTTAGGACAAATTTTTGCAGTTTTTGTGGAACTGTTACACATTGTTAATTTTTTTAAAATCAAAAACGCATTAAAATGATGAAAAACTTGTTAAACAAGTTAATTATTGAGTGGGGATTTAGTGCTTTTGAAGGACAATCATTCTTATTTTATTGCATATGTACTGGTAGATGAAGACAGTGTTTTTCATGCTTCGAAATGCAGAAGAGAATACAGAAGATGCACTTTTTTTAAAAAAAAAGTGGAACGGGATGCCTTATTGTCACTATATGTATGTACAATCTGCATTTTCTGCAAAAATATGTGTCATGGGTAAAGCCATTTGGGGGATGTTTGGGTTTTGTTTTTGTTGCCCTCTTGTGTTTTTACCTCTACCACCCAGGCTCCCAACCTTTCCCACCTGTTGGTAGTTACAGATGATTGTTAGTTGGTTGGATAAAAAGGACTGGTGCCAAGCTGAGAGAGGACCTGTGCAGCATTCCCTAAAGAAGTTTTTCCAGAGTAAAAAACGAAGTTGTTGAGATAGGGTTAAATATTGATTGTAAATAAATAGTTTTTTCAAACACTTTACTCTTCCTCATTCCTCAGTTGATTGTTTCACTCCCAGGGATCAATTATAACATCCGTCTATGTGTCGGCCTAATCCTGGACCAAATAAGTCATAACAATATGGCATGTAAATATAGCAATCTGAGAGAATTTCAACACCGCTGCAACTCTCTATTGTTCATGTAAAATATACCTTGTTTTGTGAAATTTATCTTTAACTGGAAAAAACGGTGTTGCACTGTGGTGTAGCACAATGGCCTAATTGCAAGAAGGTCGAGGTTTGAGTCCCAGAGTGGGGTGAATCTTGAAACACTTGTCTGTCTGTGTGGCGTTTCCATGTTTTCCGCGTGTATATGTGAGTTTTCTCCCACTCTCCAAAAACATGCATGTTAGGTTAATTGGCTGCTATGAAATTGCCCCTAGGAATGTGTGTGTATGGTTTTGTGTGGCCCCGTGACAGACTAGCACCCTGTTCAGTATGGACCCTGCCTCCTGCCTTAAATCAGCTGGGATCAGCTCCGGCATTCCCTATGACCCTGTCAGGAACAAGCGGTTCAGAAGATGAAATTAAACTAGAAAAAAAACTATATACGTATCTTCCCATAACATCATAACATTATTACATCTTTTTGGTATAAAAATGGTATTGAAATTGATATTTTTCAAGGTAAAGTTTTGCAGCTAGAAAACTCAGTACCAAAAAAAAAAAAAACAAGTAGAAATCTCCAAAAAGTGATTTACCTTGAACTTCACTTTAATATGCTTAAAAGGGGGAAAAGCAGAACGATTGACTTGAACACACAAATGTTGTGAACAATAAACCGTGACATATCAGGCTAACAGGATCAATGGGGTTATTTATTCTTAATAAGACTGTAAAGGTTAAGGAACAAAAAAATCAGCTTTTACGCTCCATTCATTACATGTCGTCTTGGCCAGCAGACAAAAAATGTTTTCTATGTAACTAAATAAAAAAATCAATAACGTGAATTGTTCTCATTAATCTTAATAGTCATTTAGAAAAAAACACACTTACCATCATTTTAAACTCAATGTTTTGAATCCTCAGGCTAAACAGGGATGGTCAGCACTTTAACCAGACAGTGAGAAGGTTGCTGGTTTAATTCTCTGGCTTGAAACCATAGCCTATCTGTGTAGGCTGGTTTTCTCTCACTTGTTAATAAGTCGCTCTAGTCTAGATTCTTCCGAGGAGTTTATGATTGTGTGTGAAGTGATGGACAATCGACCAGTTCAGGTGTCCTTGCATCTCATCTGAATATCATCAAGTGCTGGATGGCGTGAGGCTTTTTGTCTGTCCTCAAACATGTCTACATACAGCAAAAAAAAACAACCTAAAAAGCACAACACTTTTATCTTAATATGTTCAAAATATATTCAACAATTTACTTCAAATGACTGCATGACTTGGAAAAAATGTGAAGACTATTGTGTGCCCTCTCAGCATTATATATTGCTGAGAGGGCAATATATATTATATATTATATATAATATATATAATATATAATATATATAAATTGTAACCGACACCATAATAAACTATCCCAAAAACACACTTATAAATGATAAAAATGACAAAGTTTATACATACATACATTAATACATACATCCCCTCTCTTCCCCCTAATTTTAGGTATTTATTTAACTACCCGTTAAATACAGAATTCAGTACAAGCTCTGCCTCCTCAGCCATAAGTGCATAGACGGCACTGCACCTTTTTATCTTCAAGAACTCCTAACCCTCCACACCACTGTCCGAGACCTGCGCTCCTCCTCCTCCTACTGCCTGCACCAACCAAGGACCAAACTCTCCACTATGGGGGACAGGGCCTTCCAGGCAGCTGCTCCACAGCTCTGGAACGCTCTTCCCGAGAGCTTGAGGGCTCCACAGAGCGTTGAGGTTTTTAAAAAAAGACTGAAGACATTTTTATTTCTAAAGGCTTTTCAGCAAAGTTTTTAGTGTTGTTTTTTGTGTTGTGGTTTTATTTAATTTTGCTGTTTGTTGTTCATTTTGGTCATTGTAGCACTTTGAGATCTCCACTGAAGATATAAAGTGCGTTACAAATAAATTTTTTATTATTATTATATAACTTAAAATTTGTCAAAGATTGATTAATTCGGAGAGATACAGTGCCTTGCGAAAGTATCCAACCCCCTTGAACTTTGCAACCTTTTGCCACATTTCAGGCTTCAAACATAAAGATATACAACTGGAATTTTTTGTGAAGAATCAACAACAAGTTGGACACAATCATGAAGTGGAACGAAATGTATTGGTTATTCCAAAACTTTTTATCAAAGAAAAAATGGAGAAATAGGGCGTGCAAAAGTATTCAACCCCTTTACTTTCAGTGCAGCAAACTCTCTCCAGAAATTTTGTGAAGATCTTTGAATGATCCAATGTTGACCTAAATTACTAATGATTATAAAAAGAATCCACCTGTGTGTAATCAAGTTCCCATATAAATGCAACTGCACTGTGTTAGTCTCAGAGGTCAGTTTAAAGTGCAGAGAGCACCATGAAGAACAAGGATCACACCAGACAGGTCCAAGATAATGTTGTGGAGAAGTTCAAAGCTGGATTTGGATACAAAAAGATTTTCCAAGCTCTAAGGATCCCAAGGAGCACTGTGCAAGTGATAATACTGAAATGGAAGGAGTATCAGACCACTGCAAATCTACCAAGACCTGGCCATCCTTCTCAACTTTCAGCTCATACAAGGAGAAGACTGATCAGAGATGCAGCCAAGAGGTCCATGATCACTCTGGATGAACTGCAGAGATCTACAGCTGAGGTGGGAGACTCTGTCCATAGGACAACAGTGAGTCATATACTGCACAAATCTGACTTTCATGAAAGAGTGGCATCCATAAAAAGTGTTTGTTTAAAGTTTGACACAAGCCACCTTGGAGACACACCAAACATGTGGAAGAAGGTGCTCTGGTCAGAGGAAAACAAAATCGAACTTTTTGGCAACAATGTAAAGCATTATGTTTGGTGTAAAAGCAATACAGCTCATCACCCTGAAGACACCATCCCCACTGTAAAACATGGTGGTGGCAGCATCGTGGTTTGGGTCTGCTTTTCTTCAGCAGGGGCAGGGAAGATGGTTACAATTGATGGGAAGATGAATGGAGCCACATACAGGACCATTCTGTAGAAGAAAACCTGATGGAGTCTGCAAAAGACTTGAGACTGGGATGGAGATCTTAAACATAAAGTAAAATCTACAATGGAATGGTTCACAAATAAACATATCCAGGTGTTAGAATGGCCAAGTCAAAGTCCAGACCTGAATCCAATAGAGAATCTGTGGAAAGAACTGAAAACTGCTGTTCACAAACGCTCTCCATCCAACCTCACTGAGCTCGAGCTGTTTTGCAAGGCGGAATGGGCAAAAATGTCAGTCTCTCAATGTGCAAAACTGATAGAGACATACCCCAAGCGACTTATAGCTGTAATCGCAGCAAAAGGAGGCGATACAAAGAATTAACTAAAGGGGGTTGAATACTTTTGCACGCCCTATTTCTCTTGCAGACTCCATCAGGTTTTCTTCTAGAATGGTCCTGTATGTGGCTCCATTCAACTTCCCATCAATTGTAACCATCTTCCCTGCCCCTGCTGAAGAAAAGCAGACCCAAACCACGATGCTGCCACCACCATGTTTTACAGTGGGGATGGTGTCTTCAGGGTGATGAGCTGTATTGCTTTTACACCAAACATAATGCTTTACATTGTTGCCAAAAAGTTCGATTTTGTTTTCCTCTGACCAGAGCACCTTCTTCCACATGTTTGGTGTGTCTCCAAGGTGGCTTGTGTCAAACTTTAAACAAACACTTTTTATGGATGCCACTCTTCCATGAAAGTCAGATTTGTGCAGTATATGACTCACTGTTGTCCTATGGACAGAGTCTCCCACCTCAGCTGTAGATCTCTGCAGTTCATCCAGAGTGATCATGGACCTCTTGGCTGCATCTCTGATCAGTCTTCTCCTTGTATGAGCTGAAAGTTGAGAAGGATGGCCAGGTCTTGGTAGATTTGCAGTGGTCTGATACTCCTTCCATTTCAGTATAATCACTTGCACAGTGCTCCTTGGGATCCTTAGAGCTTGGAAAATCTTTTTGTTTCCAAATCCAGCTTTGAACTTCTCCACAACATTATCTTGGACCTGTCTGGTGTGATCCTTGTTCTTCATGGTGCTCTCTGCACTTTAAACTGACCTCTGAGACTAACACAGTGCAGTTGCATTTATGTGGAGACTTTCACAGGTGGATTCTTTTTATAATCATTAGTAATTTAGGTCAACATTGGATCATTCAAAGATCTTCACAAAATTTCTGGAGAGAGTTTGCTGCACTGAAAGTAAAGGGGTTGAATACTTTTGCACGCCCTATTTCTCCATTTTTTCTTTGATAAAAAGTTTTGGAATAACCAATACATTTCGTTCCACTTCATGATTGTGTCCAACTTGTTGTTGATTCTTCACAAGAAAAATCCAGTTGTATATCTTTATGTTTGAAGCCTGAAATGTGGCAAAAGGTCGCAAAGTTTAAGGGGGTTGAATACTTTCGCAAGGCACTGTAACTCACTCTGAAGAAAAGAAAAAATGATCTGTAAAAGTACAGATTTCTCACTCTTGATACTTTTTTCACTGAACGTTCACTTTGTTCTGAACTATTAATTTTTAACAGTTTGTAGATGGGAGCTCCTGTTCCTCCACCACTGTTTTTATTTGATACCAACTGTAGGTGGTGACCGAAAGAACGAGATCACGGATGCCAACGGCTGAAATGAGCTTCCTCTGCAGGGTGGCTTGGCTCTTACTCAGAGATAGTGGGAGGAGCTCGGAGTAGAGCCTTTGCTCCTCCGGGTTGAGAGAAGCCAGATGGGGTGGTTCGGGCATTTTGTGAGATTGCCTCCCATTTGGTGAGGTGTTTCGGGCACATCCCACTGGGAAGAGACCCAGAACTAGAACCTGGACCTGCTGTAGAGACTATTTCTCACAGCTGGACAGGGAACACCTCAGGATCCTCTTACATCAACTGGAGGATGCAGTTAGGTGTGAGAAGCTTGGGTTTCCCGTCTGATAATGTTACCCCCGCAACCCAGCCGCGGACATTTTCCAAAAATAAAAGCCCAACCAGACCAAGGTATATTGTGATGTGTATCCTCATTGTGATATAAAATAATACATACTGTAATTTTATGATCTTTCAACACTAATACTAAAAAATATCCATGACTCTGAGGTAACTATTGTGGATTAGAAACTGAAAAATGAAAGTTTAAGACTAAAAAGTTGTGCATAATCCCATATAACCAACAAATATCTTCAAATTTCACTATTTATCCACATAACGTTCACTTAAAGTTCATTACTTTGCTGTAAAGTAGCTCTTTTAAAATATGACTTTCATATTTAGCAGTGAATTCCCTTAAACATCCTGTGTGTGTAATTATGTGGGTGGTAGAAATGATGGCTGATTATACACTGCATGGAATGTTAGATTACAAAAATAAACGTCATACAGAAGGTGGACATGAACATCAGGTGGCAGGCAGGTGAGTCATGCTCATAAAAGCCTTCCGGACGGCTTTTTTCTAAAATAAAACAGCTAACTTATGATCAGTGATCTCCAGGGGCAACGAGGGTTATAAAACATTTTCACTTTGGTCATAAAAAAACCCCAAAAAACCACGGAATAATAAAATTCACATAAAAATAAAATGAAATAGTCAATAAATTTTTAGTTTAGTTTACTGTGTGTAGTTTACAGACATTCCACCTGAGCCTCAGGCTGGTGGTGGTACCCCAGCTCTGGAAGACCTCCTGTGTGGTACCAGTGCCTAAAACACAGCACCCCAAAGACCTGAGCAGCTACAGACCGGTGGCTTTGACATGACACCTGATGAAGAATTGGAGAGACTGGTCCTGAGACACAGTGGGCCCATCCATGACTCGTGCATGGACCCAGTTATGGAGCTCATAAAAGTGTTACAAAAACATGGACAGCCTTTCATGATCCCCTCTCCTACCACCAGAGGGAGCCCTGGATGTTTCCCATCAACCGATTGGGGTCACCTGGGAATGATTGCAGATTCCACACATCTGTGCACCCTGCCATCTCCGTAAGGGCAATCACCCCGGACTTCCCTGGCAGGTCATGCAATCCCTTCCAGCTGGTCTCCCTGGCTGCCTGACCAAATACACATTCTTCCAATAACCTGTTACCATGGCACTAAAACTTTGTTTTTCTTTCCACAGTAATTATGGACTGGCAACATCAAATAAACTGTGTTTTCTGTCTGCAACTGGGTCCTCCTCTTTCCACCTGCACTCCACATCATGACACAGCCCAAGTGGATAACAGATTCACAAAACGCCCGGTATCACCTCTTATTAACAATTAAAATACATATGACTCAAAAAATGAGACAAAAAATGATCAAAACCAAAGAGAAGCAAATAAAGATCAACAAAGGCTGAACAAAAAGAGCATTTTTCCTTTTAAAGGCTCGTAAAGGTTCTTAAAGTTTGAAGCCTAAATAATAAAATAAAGGGGGGAGACGGTGGCTCATTGGTTGGAGCGTTCGCCCACGGACTGGAAGTCGACTGGAAGTTTGCGGCTTCGCATCCCACTGAGTCCACGTCTAGTGTCTTTGGAGAAGACACCTAACCCCCACTTCTCCCACCATTGGTGCCGTCGTGGGCAGCCTTCTGCGGTGTAGGAGTGCAGCACACAAATTTCCCCGATGAGGGATGAATAGAGTGAGTAAAAATAAATAAAAAAATATTTTAAATGATCATTACTTCATTTAATTGTTAATGTATTTATTTAAAATGTACTCTTGCATTATAAAATATTTAAATAATTCATTTTTAACTTAAAAATTTATGCAGATCAGAGTGTTTTATTCAAATCTGACAAACTATTTTAATATGTCTGCAGAGTGCAGCACTTAAAAACACCAGAAACCTTTCAAAAGACACGAGTAAGTGGCCAAGTCAACTAAAAAAGATCCAAGCGTGTCAATAATGTGATTTATCCGTAATTATCTTTCATTCGAGTGTTTCTTGTGCACGTTCTGTAATATTAAAGTCATTTCAGATCAAAAGTAATAAAACCCTTGTAGGAAAAAAAAAACCCTAAGCCACCTTCTGTAAAACCTTAATGTGTTTAAAAAATCCATTTAACACGAGGAGACGATTATTTCTTGCGTTCGTCTCACATAAACCATTTACACATAAAAGTAACCGGATGAATAAATCCTTTAACAATCCCTGCTCCAATACATTGTGTTTGTCTGTTGTAATCCCAACATTTTCCAGTATGTTGAAGATGTGCAGTCATTCTGCTGCTGCTGAGGAGAAGTCTAGGGGATATGAAGTGTTTCGCACCCACTCTGAGCTGATGGCGATGACTAATACCACCTATAGTCTACATGGCAAGCTCCATTTGCTCTCTGTGTGCAGATAACTCACAGGAACACGAGCTGCAGAATAAAACACATTACTGCTCAGACACCATTTAGAAAGAAAGTCGAGCACAAAAAAATGTTTCATAGATACAAAGAAAGATAGACAGACTGACTGATAGGTACGTAGATAAATGAATAAATAAAATGCCTTGTCCACATAACGAAGCATTGCTAGTAAAATTTAGATTTGTTATAAAATGATCGCATTCTTCTTGATCTTCTTGATCTGAAAAAATTGTACATTATCTCAGCTTTGCATTTGGTTGTTTCAACCATCACCATAAGTCACAATTTTTTTTGGAGTTCCTTTCTAAATGTGTCATAGTTCCCTCGCCCACCACCGGAGGGAGCCCAGGAACTTCCCTCATCTGCCTGATTCGAGACACCTGATGGTGATTGAGCAGCTCCCTTTCCTTCAGTGACGGGCCATCAACTCTTCCAGCCAGGTCTTTCTGGCCGCCTGACCATGAAGTACATTTGGAACAATAACCACAAGATATTCCACTGATCCATGGGTTTTTACTTTACAGCATTACTGAACTCCATTAAATAAATTGTGTTTCTTGTCCTGCACTTGACTCCTCCTCCTCCTTCTGCATCCACATTCTGACAAAATGTAACGTAAACACTTTCAGAATGGCAGTAATTCAAGTCCTATTTTGACAGGGGAAAAAAAAAAAACATGTGTTGGAGTATTCTATAAACACACATTAACACACATATGCAGTTCAGTGTGTGTGAGTGTGTTTGAGTTTTAAGTATCTCATCTTCTTTTGACAATTGTCAAAAGTACATCTCAATATGCCAAGACTTTGTTTTTTGATCAAGCGGTCTTATAAAAAACAGATGGATGCTGATGGTGTTTATCAGCGTTCATCATTTAAAATTGTGCCATTTACTTTGTGAAGTAGGGATACCTGAGATTTCTCAGCACACCCTGTTCTGGTTTATTTTGGTGGGTGGTGACTCTATTCGCTAAGGGTGGGAAGATGCCATCCTAGTCCTCCCCTCTTTTCTTCCCTCATGTCTTATGGTCTGCTCTTGTTCCTCACTCCTGACACCTCATTTGCTAACATTTGCATAGATTTATAGCTGATCAAGTATTTTTGCTCAGTTCAAGCATGTTGCTTACACCACCAAATTCAGAAATCATATAACATCCTAACTCTCTACACCCAAAGTGAGCTTCATAAGTCACACTGGCAACAAATCACAGGTACAAACCAACTCAAAATCTTCAGGAACTTAAACGTGGGTGATGCAAATGATGTGACGCATGTGCAATAGTCCTTAAAGAAGCTGGTGGCACCTGAAATTACTCATGCACAGCAGTAAGCTGTTGCCATCGTGCAGATGTCTCACATCAGCAAATGAGAGTCAGAAGTAGTCCATATGGCAACTTTGTGAGTGACACTTATTGATCTGCCAGTGAAACAAAGAAGTAACGGTCTGACCTTAAAGTCGTGTCAAAAAGTAAGCAGTTGTGCACAGAGAATTTGTGTCAGTCACTGGAGGCGGTCCAAGTAATACAGTACCTGATGTGATGCCTTATCATTGTTGCTTTTTATTTTCGATTTTTATTAAGTGGGTACAGCACAGCGGGTCCAGCACAGTGGGTCCAGCACAGTGGGTACACAGTTTCCAAATGACTACAAAATGATAAATTACAATGTGAAGACATTTGTCTCCTATAGTAGCTAATCTTTACAAGGAGGAGGTCGAGAAGCAAGCCCTGAGCACATTCCCAGGAAATCCGCCCAATCACTGGTTCCGCTATGTTGATGACACTTTTGTGAAGATCAACAAGCAAGATCTGGAAGCCTTCACTTCATACATCAACGTTGTGGATCCTAACATCAAGTTTACACGTGAAGACTCCAAGGATAACCGGTTGGCCTTTTTAGACTGCGCTGTGATCATAGGAGAGGACGGGAATTTGCAACTGGAAGTATACAGGAAACCCACGCACACAGACCAATACCTACAGTTTGACTCTAATCATCCTTTGCAACACAAACTGGGTGTCATCAGAACTTTACAACACAGGGCTGAGGAGGTACCCATGAGCACAGAGGCTAAGGAGAAGGAGACACAGCATGTCCAAAAAGCCCTCTCGGTCTGTGGATACCCCAAATGGGCCCTGAATAGGGTGAGAGCGTCCAAGAAACATGAGAAGAGGGAAACCGAAACTGAGAAGAGGAAAAATGGAGTCTCTATTCCCTACGTGTCAGGACTGTCCGAGAAGTTACAGAGAATCTTCAGACAACATGACATCCCGGTTTTCTTTAAACCGGTCAACACATTACGTCAGAAACTAGTACATCCTAAAGACAAGATGCCTACAGAAAAACAGAGCAATGTAGTTTATTCGATCCGGTGCAGTGAAGGGAGCTGCAAAGAACACTACATTGGTGAAACGAAGCAACCACTCCACAAAAGACTTTACCAACACAGAAGAGAAGCCTCTAGTGGTCCACAGTCTGCCGTACATCTGCATCTTAAATCCACCAAACACACTTTTGAGGACAGTGAGGTGAAGATTCTAAGTAGAGAGAAAGGTTGGTTTGAAAGAGGGGTGAAGGAAGCCATCTTTGTGATGAAAGATAATCCCTCACTGAATCGGAGTGGAGGCGTTAGATACATTTTGCCCGGTATCTATAGCAGCCTTTTGAAGCCATGGACTAAAGATGACACCTCGTGACCCAGTTTCACGCCTCTCGTTAGCAAGTAATTTCTATTCACTAGACGTTTAGCATTTTTATTATAGGTTTGTTTACTGGTCTGTGGTTACAATAGGAGCCGTTCACGGCCATCTTAAGTAACACAGGCTCATTGGTCGAGCCCTTCTTACTATTTTTTTACCTGTTACTCAGGTTAGTATAAATAGTTCCAGGTTTCAGTCCATTTCATTCAGATTGAAAATGATTTCCGGATGGAAGTCGAAACGTGTCGTTGAAGAATTAAACTGTCCAGAAGACTTTTTTGAAACTTTTTCTACTATGGATCACTCCTGGATGAATGAGGGACTACACGGATTTGTTGCTAAGAATTTTGGGGCGAAAACATTGAAATGGATTCGAGAACTGGAGAACGCAGTCAGAAAGCTAGCAGACAACAGAAACCATCTTCGCTTTAACCTGAGGTGCAGACAGAGCGGCATCATACCTAAGAGTCTACAGATTAGACCACCGGTGAATGGATCACTCCTGGATGAATGAGGGACTACACGGATTTAATGTGAAGACATCTTAACTTGTATCTTCTTTTCTGTTACGTGGCCCATTCTGCTCATACCTTGTCTTGTGTATCTAGGTCCAAGATTCCTCCTTCACCTCCAAAGTTGTCACAAGTTAAACATAAACTGAGACAGACCCTCACGACTGCTTACGTCAGACTGCCATCTTTGTTCTGTTTTTCTCTCTACCTGTACTTCCTTTTCAGAGGCACGAGGACCCCCATTCAGACATCCCTGGTCATAAAAAAATATATGAATTCTTTTGTAGTGAGAATTTTTGATAAAATCTGAAACAAGGATTTAGTGGGAATGAGCAAGGGGTGACAGGTTTTTAGAATCCCAAACAAACCCACCCTGATCTTCAACTCTTTTAATCAGTCATCTACACGACCCTCCTGGTTCAAGTTTATTCTGCTTCTCTCCTTTCCGTTTATCTTCTTCTGCTTTCGACATTCCCCTTCAGGGGTCGCCACAGCAAGTCAGTTTCTTCAATCAAACCCTATCTCCTGCATCTTCTTCGGTCACACCAACTATCTTCATGTCTTCCTTCACTGTATCCATGAACCTCCTCTTTGGTCTTCCTCTAGTCCTCTTTCCTGGTGGTTCCAAACCCAGCATTCTTCTTCCGATGTACTCTCTCCCTCTCTCCTCTGCACATGTCCAAACCATCTCAGTCTGACCTCTCTGACTTTAAAACCTCTTACATGTGCTGTTCCTTTGATGTACTTATTTCTGATTCTATCCATCCTGGCCACTCCCAGACAGATCCTCAGCATCTTCATCTCTGCTTCCTGTCTTTTTCTCAGTTCCACTGTCTCTAGACTAAACAGCATGGCCGGTCTCACCACGGGTTTGTACACGTTCCGTCTCATTTTATCTGAAACTCTTCTGTCACACATCACACCTGATACTTTTCTCCACCTGTTCCAGCCTGACTGCAGACCCTTCTTCACCTCTTCTCCACATTCTTCATTGCTCTGGACTGTGGATCCCAATTATTTAAAATCTTCCACCTTCTTCATCTCTTCTCCCTGTAACCTCACTTTTCCATTTGGATCCCTCTCATTCTCACACATGTACTCTGTTTTACTCTGACTAATCTTCAAACCTCCACCTCTCCAGCTTTTCCTCCACCTCTTCCCTTCTCACTACGGATCACAACAAAGTCATTTAAAATTATTTAAAGTCACTTACTTAGAACTAATCTGCAATTCAATCCCAGTAGTTGTTTCTAAAGCTCTGCTACTGTTTTTATCTCACATGTTTTTCTCTCTGACATGTTTTTCAGCGCTAAACCTCCTGTTCATGCGGGAAAAGATGCTCTTCATCTGAGGATTTTCATTTACACAAAGTCAGAGAGAGACATTAGTTGTTGTCGGACAGCAGCGTTGTGACTCAGCGCCGCATCACAAGAGTCACAGTTTGACACTTAAGAAGGAATTAAGAGTTGATTAAGAGAGCAATTAGCACTGCTGAATGTGTTAGCACGACTCCCATCGGCATCCTGCCTTCATCAGAGGAGAAAAAAGAACCTGACCATGATTAGACAGAGGAAGGAGACTAGATGAAAGTCATTCCTCTTTGCTGTGGTGTTAGAATGTTTGGGAGCCTATTTCTATTTCTGCCCGGCTGAGGAGAGAAATAAACTCACACACAAGCTCAAACACACAGGTACACACACCGCTGTGCCTACATACCTGTGCAGACTCGCTTTCAGACTCACCCACGCAGGCACCGCTAGCTTGTCAGACTCATGACTTCAGTGTGATTGCTCCTCTTCAGCACCCCCGCAGCTAAGCTGTCATTATGGCCCTCTGACACCCAGTTCTGGAAATAATGGCATCCTGGGAGGGAAATTTCCTCTACGACCCACGCAAATAATCACATCCCAATTGTACTTTCACACCAACAGAAACAAAGAAATTAATGGAAGCACACAAAGGTCTTACGGCTATAGAGTTGAAAAGTTATTGGAGTTTGCTCAGAAACAAAACAAAAATATGAAAACTCACACAGAGCTTCAGAACCAACGAGAAGATGGAAGAAATTTCTTGTTTTGAAAACGAGTTGGTTTCCCTTGTTACTGGTTTTAATCTGGTTGCAGGTTACAAATTTTGCTTATGTACAGAAGCATTGAATTGCTTACATAATGCATTCAGAAAACGATCAAATTTCCTTCATCAATGTTAATCATAAAATTAAGTAATTTTTTTACATCCTAGTTTTACAGCAACAACATCGAGACACACAGCCAGTGACAAAAAAATACAAAATCAGCGCAAGAAATAACTACAGGAAAGATTGACGGATTACATTGCAGATGACATTGTGATCTGTAGTGAGAGGAGGGAAGAGGTGGAGGAAAAGCTGGAGAGGTGGAGGTTTGCACTAGAAAGAAGAGGAATGAAGATTAGTCAGAGTAAAACAGAGTACATGTGTGTGAATGAGAGGGATCCAAATGGAAAAGTGAGGTTACAGGGAGAAGAAATAAAGAAGGCGGAAGATTTTAAGTATCTAGGATCAACAGTCCAGAGCAATGAAGAGTGTGGAAAAGAGGTGAAGAAACGTGTGCAGGCAAACTGGAACGGGTGGAGGAAAGTATCAGGTGTGATGTGTGATAGAAGAGTTTCAGCTAAAATGAAAAAGAAAGTGTACAAAACCGTGGTGAGACCGGCCATGCTGATTGGTCTAGAAACAGTAGCACTGAGGAAAAGACAGGAAACAGAGATGTTTGTAGCAGAGATGAAGATGCTGAAGATCTCTCTGGGAGTGACCAGGATGGACAGGATCAGAGGAACAGCACATGTTAGAGGTTTTAAAGTAAAGAGGCCAGACTGAGATAGTTTGGACATGTGCAGAGGAGAGAGAGAGAGTACATCGGAAGAAGGATGCTGGATTTGGAACCACCAGGAAAGAGGGCTAGAGGAAGACCAAAGAGGAGGTTCATGGATACAGTGAAGGAAGACATGAAGTTAGTTGATGTGACTGAAGAGGATGCAGCAGATAGGGTTAGATGGAAGAAACTGACTTGCTATGACGACCCCTGAAAGGAGATGCCGAAAGAAGAAGAAGAAAGATCGACAAATTAAGGGGCATCAATAGTTGGAATTTTGACCCGTTTTGACGTTGGCTTGTTTTTCATTCAACAGCCAAATATAAGAAAATAATTAAAAACTAATTTGCTTCAACTCAGATGTGCTGTTCAACCGTCACTCGTTTCTTTTAATTGGTTTAGCAACAATAAACACAACAAAAATCCAATAAATAACATCAGGGCTGGTGACAACATTGTGCTTCTTCATGGTATGAAGCCGTCAGGGAGACGTTACGTAATCCTCAAAGACAATTTACAATATTACCTTTAACAACCGAATAAACTCACACAGGGATTCAGAATCCACCCACAAATCTCAGAGACCAATCTTCCTGCAAGCGGTGCATGACACAACCTGCTCCTGGGATTTTACAATAAAAGCAAACACAGCGAGCAGGATCAGGTGTAAAATGGGGCAGAAAGGCTTTTAACGAGAGGTTGCTCAGATGCACACGGTATTTGGATGGGATCGCCTGTAATGAAAGTTGTCATCATAGTTTAAATCACTGTCACCAGAAAGGCTTTCCAGTCAGATTGAACCTCTTAACTGGTATGCATGATGCGTGCCCCGTTATGGGCATGGCTAATATACTTCTATGTCTATTTAGACCTGGAGATCCTCACAGACAAGGTGCCACAACATAGGACAGGACTTTCATAGGTGGTACAGGAGTTACACAATTCATGCTACAAGATCAGTCAGATCAAATAAGTATTAGGGGGAGACTATAGCTCAGTGGTAGAACGTTCGCCCTTGGACTGGAAGTTCTCCGAAAGTTCGCGGGATTGAATCCCACTGAGCTCATGTCTTGTCCTTGTGGAAGATACTTAACGCCCAATTTCTCCCACCATTAGCGCCATCGTGGCAGCCTGCTGCGGTGTAATGCAGCACAAAAATTTCCCCGTTGAGGATGAATAAAGTATATTTCTACTTCAAAGATAGCGCTTCCAAATCCGAGACCATGGTCCTCGCCCGTATAAGGGTGGAATGCCCCCTGCGGGTCAGGGACAGGGTCCTGCCCTAAGTGGAAAAGTTTAAGTATCTCGGGGTCATGTTCACGAGTGGGGGAAGGATGGAGCTGGAGATTGATAGACGGATCAGTGCGGTGTCAACAACAACTAGGATGCTGCAGCAGTCCGTCGTGGTAAAGAAAGAGCTGAGCCGAAAAGAAAAGCTCTTGATTTACAAGTCGATCTACGTTCCCACCCTCACCATGGTAACCAGGAACTACGTTCCAACTCTCACCATGGTAACCAGGATCTACGTTCCCACCCTCACCATGGTAACCAGGATCTACGTTCCCACCCTCACCATGGTAACCAGGATCTACGTTCCCACCCTCACCATGGTAACCAGGATCTACGTTCCTACCCTCACCATGGTAACCAGGATCTACGTTCCAACTCTCACCATGGTAACCAGGATCTACGTTCCCACCCTCACCATGGTAACCAGGATCTACGTTCCCACCCTCACCATGGTAACCAGGATCTACGTTCCCACCCTCACCATGGTAACCAGGATCTACGTTCCTACCCTCACCATGGTAACCAGGATCTACGTTCCTACCCTCACCATGGTAACCAGGATCTACGTTCCAACCCTCACCTATGGTTGGAACGTAGGTCCAACCATAGGTGGACACCACCCACCAGCTGTGGGTGGTGACCGAAAGAATGAGATCGCGGGTACAAGTGGCCTATATGAGCTTCCTTGCAGGGTGGCTGGGCTCTCACTCAGAGATCGAGTGAGGAGCTCTGCCATCCGGGAGGAGCTTGGTGTTGAGCTGCTCCTCCTCCAGGTTGAGAGGAACAAGATGGGGTGGTTTGAGCATCTGGTCAGGATGCCCCCCTGAGCGCCTCGCTGGTGAGGTGTTTCAGGCACAGCCATCCGGGAGGAGACCAAGGGGCAGACCCTGGACCCGCTGGAGAGACTACGTCTCACAGCTGGCTGGGGAACGACTCGGGATCCTTCCAGGTGAGCTGGAGGATGCAGCTGGGGTGAGAGAAGCCTGGGCTACTCGTCTGAGGCTGTTGCAGACACGACCCGGCCCCGGATAAGCGGAAGACGATGGAACAGAACCCTAGTTAACTGATTATGGACAAATTTCAGAGTTCTAGATGTTTCATACTGTATTTATTCGAGTATAACTTACTTTTATGTATAACGTGAACCCCTAATTTTTACCAATTTGTTTTTCATTTTTCTCAGCTCAGACCAAGGATTGAATTTTCTTCAAGCTGGTCTATTTCCATAAATCTCAGCTTGATAAACAACTTGGAGCTTGAATAAAGCATGACATGCAGGATGTTTTTCTCTTGCCACTCCGAGTTGGCATACATACATGGGGAATCCAAATAAAAATATTAAAAATACTGAAGTCAAGCTTTTAAGAACTCTGAATTCTGGAAACTGTGCAAAACGAGCAATGCTAAACTTACTTTAGAGTGGGGCAAAAATACGTAGGTGTTCTGTATTTGCTAAAAAAAAACTTTACTACAGTGTACGTATATTTAAATACCATGCAAACTAGCCCAAACCGTTTGTAACAAACCTGGTGTAACAAATCCAGAAAAAGATGGATTAAAATATATAAAGCTTTTTTAGAACAGACAAAAATTTTATTGATACCAATTCATTCCCCTAATATTAACAACTGCAATCAAATAACTGCAAAGAGCCGCAATTCTTCTTCCATTTTTTGCTCCATCTCTTCCAGTTTATGTTTCCGTCTCCGTGTAAGTCTGAGTGGCCACCTGATTGGTCAGGCTTTTTGCCACTGGCTATCACAGGTTGCAGTATGGTAGAGAGCCAGAAGCAGGCAACCTCGCTGGGAAATACAACAGATTGTGCTGTGATTAAACATGGCTCTGAGATTTTAAGACTGGAATTTTGACATAAGAGTAGTACGGCATGATGAAGAGAAGATCTTTGGAGACTAAAGAGGTCCATATTCTGAAGGTTTTTGGAATAATAAAAGAAAAAGATATCCATAATCCATCAACAGCTTTACAGTTTGACAATTAAAAGTCAAAAAGATTTATATTGCAATATCAAACGGAAAAATGATTTGATATGTTGTTAAAATCCCCTCTAACTACGTCTGATTCCGTCTCTGTAGTTCTTTTTCTTGCATTCATGCTTTTTGAATATGAACCAATCGACACGTTCAGATCTTACACATCTGTGCACGTCTGGTAAGTCAGAAAACTCACCTGAGAAAAGCAAAAAAAAGGAAGAATGCTTGACTAAAGGCCTCCATTTTATCACTGTCTGCATGTTTTCCAATTTAAAAAAGAAGCAGTGGGACCGATGTTAACCTGGAGCCTCTTAAACCTGACCTGCTTTTATTAAGCATCTCTCTCATACTGTAGCCGACCACAGCCTCGGTTTAAACCCGTGACACGTTCAGAGAAGCAAGCAGTGGAAACTCCACTAATTTATGTTTGACTTTATTCGACACACAGGAGGAAGTAATGTGAAGCGCTTTACAAAGTCAATAAAAAAAGCAATAAAAAGAAGCAACAAAAAGAACATCAGATCGTCTCAAACACCTCAGCACTAAATTAAAAAAAAAGAAAAAGAAAGAAAAGCTTGTTTAAAGAAATCATCTTGAAATAAAAAACATAAATCTGATGTTAGATTATTGTTCAAGATAAGTGGTAAATTCTCTTCAGATTTAAACTTGAAAAAAGAACCCCAAACTCTCATTTTCACACTCACTAATCGTGTAACTGTTTTTTTTTTTTACTTTCTCCAACAAACAACAAAGCATCTAGAACAAGCATGGGCAAACTACGGCCCATGGGCCGATAGCGGCCCTTAAACATTTTAATCTGGCCCGCTTACCTTAAACAAATTAAAAAAAAAAACCTTATTAATGTTTTATTTTTCCTGCAATTCTGATGTTTTGTCACGAGATGGCGCCAACAATACAACAACACCGCTCCCATTAAAATGTGTGTGCCCGTGATGTGCACGCTGTCAAAATAAACAGTCTGCACAGATATGGAAAGCCATCGGGTCCAATACACGCACGTAAACAAGTGTGTTAGATGTTAAAAACAAGCAAAATATTACATCAAGTGCTTAGATTGCAAACCTAGTGCCGCTAAAAGCACGTTTTTAAGCGCTATCGCACTAGATTTTGGACCTAGCGCTGCTAGATTTGAAATAAAACGCTCTTGATGTAACATTTAGCACTTGTTTAAAATCTAGCGTGCCATTCTATTGGTCGAAGCTAGCGGTTACGAAAGCATGCCATCCATCTGATACTGTTCCGGCCCCCTGGTCAAATGTTAGAACTCAATGTGACCCACGAACAAAAAGTTTGCCCACCCCTGGTCTAGAATCTGCAGGAAGCTCAGAACATTTGTTTGAGTTTGACAGAATTTTTCCCCGGGAAGACGTTCTGTAACATCAGGCAAATAAGATACAGCTGCTAACACGGAAGGAGGCAAATATGTGCGACTCAGATTTACATAAATATGCTGGCTGGATGCAGCAGTGAATGACACATCCACAGCCATCCCTCCAAAAAGCTTTTTTTCCATGATGTTCAGAGTACAGACGAATATTCAAATAGATTAAAAAGGAAACTGAGTGAACATGCTTTCATATGGAGCATTCTTTTTCCAATTTTACCTGCTTTCATGGCTGTGCACCCTTTCTGAACTCACCTTTGTGATGTTAATGCACTCAGCCAGCTCTCACCAGAAAACATACAGTCTAGTGTTCTTTATATCGAGTCCGTTTATGGAAATAAAAATGAGGAAACAGCTGAAAAGATCACAAAGGGAAAGGGCGACTGGATGGAGAAGTGTTTCTAGATTTATATTTCATATTTGAAATATGAAATAGCAAGTACTTTGTATTCAGGGGCGGATCCAGAATTTTCTATGGGGGGGCGTGAGGTCACTGACACAGCCAGTATGGGAGGGCTGGAGTCATTCCCCCCAGAACATATTGAAAACTAAGAGTCATTTTCCTGCATTTTGGCGGCCCATTCACTGGCACTGCAAGGGGATAGCTTGACTAGTCCAGTTTCCTTTCTTCTTTTTTTTTTTTTTGGGGGGGGGGAACGGGGATCCGCCCCTGATATTTGCTACTGTCTTTGAACGGTGCAATTTGAAATACCCACGATCGACTGTCGGTTCACCTTAAGGAGGTTCAAACCACTTACTCGGCAGGTGTAGGCTGTCTACAATGTATGCAGCCAATTGGCATGCAGAACACAATGCATCATTTTGGACACAGAAAATAATGTGCTATAAAAACAAAAACTGCAAAATCCCACTAAAAAACTGTGCTGTTTTAGTTATATACATAACCTTCTATCACATGTTCTAAAATCTACACATATACTTACAATTTGTCTGAGAAATTGGACCTAAAATGCCTATTTCAACCCCTGGAAGCTCAGGAAGGTCGGCAAGCAGTGGCGGCTGGTGACGTGTGGCGCAGGGGCGCCGCCCCCCCGACCTGATGACCAAGAAACATATATGCATATATATCTATATATACATATATAAACATGTTGTATGTGTTTATAAGTATGCAAAACTGTCAAGTGTGAAGATTACATGCATTTTAATTATGTTTTACACCGTTTTATTTTATTTTATTACTTCCTGTGCAAACCGGAACGAGGGTGCCGGGTAGGTACGCCCTCTCAGGTAAACGTATTGGTGTGTATGTGGCTTCCGGTTTTTATGGAAAAAACGTGACGTCAGCTCTAAATTTTTTCCTATTCATGTGTATTGCAAACCATAACCACGCCCGCGGGGCGCAGAGATTTTCCGCCCATCGGGTGTGTGATAGGTTATCCTCTCTGTCAGTCTGTTACATGAACCAATCAATTAGCTATAAGCTGACCTATAAATCCCACCCACGCCCTTTCTTTTCACTGTGGAATTCTGGGAGTCTAGTTTAGCAGCAACTAAAAAGGTGTGGATATCAACAGGGGTGAGTGACTTGAAGCATTTGTCTGAAAAGTGCAAACGTCATGAAACTTGCTGCACCCATCTTGATAGTAGCTATAAGCTAGGTGTTTTTGGCAGTAGTAACATCCTGGCACAATTAAATGAAGGCTACCGAACTGGCATAAGGAAACATAAGAAGTCACCAAAAACAGACACATATTGTCACGAATAATTTTATATTTATATATATATATATATATATATATATATATATATAGTACTTTTATATAATATATCTAAAAAAAAATTTTGTGTGTGTTTGAAAAATGCGCGCCCCCCCAGTTTTTTTTACCACCAGCCGCCACTGTCGGCAAGCTACTCTTGTTTTGTTGTTGTGTCTTTAGGCAAAGCTGACCACCCACCTTCCCTCCAGTGTAGGTGTAGTCGATATAAAAATGTGCAGCAGTGGTCACGGAAGTTTGTAGATGGCTGTCACATTCCCGTCAGTCCGCCGCAGGGAAACAGAGGCCACATAAAAAGCTAACCACCAGCATGCATGAGTGAAAAGTGGTTGAATAATGGATTCATAAAATCCACTCTGGTTGCTTTGAAAGGCACTGTTCCATTAGTATTTCTAATCCTGTTCTGTGCCATGAATCTGCTTCATAATATACAAACTACGTCTCTCAGGTCATCATGATTGAAAAAAACTGCTGGAACGCAGCGGTTTTAAATCAAAACATTCATTAAACAGCGAGCATGAGGGAAAATGATATAGTTTTTTTTTGTTTTCACCATGATTTACTATAATCTAAGTGTTTTTCTATTTCACTCAAGCGTGTTTGAGAAATTCAGAAGCTCTACCGTCTAGTATTCAAATGATGTTTTTTTAAGACCGATACCAATAACGATTTAAAATGTCTGAGAAAGGCTGATTTCTAATCAATCGTCCAACGTTTCAAAAACATGATCAATGTTCATAAGTATCAAGTACCAGGTGGGGATGAGGATTGGAACACTGTCCTTTCTGTGTGGAGTTTGCATGTTCTCCCCGTGTATGCATGGGTTTCCTCCAGGTACTGCAGTTTCCTCCCACCCTCCAAAAACATGCAAGGGCCATGCTGACTGGCCCTTACATGATTGCCCCTATGAAGTGAGTGTGTGTGGTTGTATGTGTATGGCCCCGCAACTGACTGGTGACCGGTTCGGGGTGTACCCTGCCCCTCGCTTCAAATCAGCCAGGATGGGCCCCCAGCTTGGACCCCCTGCAGCCGCACAAGGGATAGATGATTAAGAAGGTGACTGACTGACTGACTGACTGACTGACTGACTGACTGACTGAGAGGAGCGAAAGGAGGGGGGAATTCATCGCGTTGAAAATCAAAGTGAAAAAGTTTTTGACTATCATTCCATTTCTGATCTAATATAAGATATCATATTTCTATGCATCATTTTTACAGAAACCTGAAACCAATTTTTGGTTTAGTAAAATATTTTTTGAGCAATTTAAAAATTCTGGTTTGTCTCTGTTTTTGTTGCAGCGACACGCCACCTGTAACGAAACTATAAAATAAAAATTATTAACTTACAAAATCACAATATCACCTCTTTATACATCAATAAATTTAAGATTTCTTTCTGAAAACAGCTGCTGATCACTGCATTCATCTCGTTCTACTAAATATCAGGTCACTTCTATCACGCTTACAGACTTATTTTGGATGGCTACAGATATTGAGGTGTGTGTGTGACGGTAGCCCAGCAACAAGCTCTAATCACTCTCTGTAACTGCACGGTGATGAGTAGAAAAAGGGATTAGCTGCATTTAGCATAATGACAAAAACACATGCACCTCTAGACCCCCATGTGTTGAAAACCAAACGACAACACGTCTGATCAAACAGAGATAAACTGCTCTGGTTCAAACACGGTATCTCTTTTGTTAACGCTTATGGTATCTAAACAATATAACTGGCATTTATCGTAGTACACAGGACCCGCTGCGTCCGTCGGGAGAGCAGTAGGCCACATGTGGGGGAGGGCTGGTAGTTAAATACCACGCTGTTCGTCTAAATGTTACATGTGGACAAAAGGCTGATCTAAATGCATGCTGGCAAGAATTCACTGCAGCGAACACCCTCGAGACAAAGTGTGTAAAGAGAAAAAGCCAAACATGAGAGGGTTTGTATGTGAACAGGAAATTAGATCACTTCTATAAATATGTCTAGGGTAGACGTCAGTGATCAAACATTAAAAACAAAACAGCTTTCCACAGAACTAACAATACCATTCACACATAATAGGATTCATGTCAGATTTAAACACTGCTGAAATTAATAAATCAGTGCAAATGTCATGAGCAATTACAGTTTTACAAATCAAAGGCAAATATTTGAACTGGTAACTGGGGTAAGGATGTGTTACATCATATGCAAAAATATCTTTTCTAATAAAATCACTGGAATAGCACAGATACCAGTTTCCATTGGGTAGATTCTAAGACACTATACTGGTACTCGTACTTACCAATAAAGGTGCAAAGCCACTGGCCGATGTAAAACAATAATAAAGATTAATAAAGACTATTTGTGGCTATGCATTTAATAATGCATTGCTCCCGAGTGTTTTGTGACAGTTATTTACAGCATTTTTCTCCAGTGGAGATGTATGCAAAACCCAGAGATGCCAAGTTTTTGGCTTCACAAAACGGGAAAATTGGGTGGAGGGGTGGATTTAGGAGGCGGGGCCAAAGGGGGCGGGGCTAGTTGTCCCATCTGCCAATGGACAACACCCACCATGACAGTTGGGGTAAAACAAACCGTTCAAAACATGAGAAAGCAGCTGGAAAATTGTGCGTCTTACATGTGTTACCACCTAGCGTTATGTATCAGTACGAAGAGGAATTATCACCTAGAATACACCCCTGTACTGATTGTTTGTGCTTTATTAGCGGCTCACGCATATAAGCTGTCACATGTTCAAAGTTCCCGGATGTCCGACTTCTTCCATACGTTCATCAAAAACAATACTGGCAATAGACCATGCAGATTGCTACTAGAGGCTTTCAGATGCACAGCTGTAGCAGCAGGAGATGCCATGTGCTTAGCCTCATTATACCTAATCATGTTCATGGAACGCACTAGAGTGTTCAGCGTGAGATAGGTCCTACGTGCCGGTGTCTCCTGCCCAATGCGGCTGACTTGGCATGGCTTGAACCCATTCTCATCCAAAGCAGTTCCCCAAAGAAAGTTCTCAGAGACTTTTCAATTTCATACAAGTTAATTCTTAAATGTAATTATACCAGTATACAATTATACTGGTTGACATACACTTCTGAAAGATGTTTTGGCATTTTGTGTTGGTGTGACTGCCTAAATGTCACTTTCCTCTGTGGGTGAGTTGTGGACCAGCAGCAGATTCTGTTGCCATTACTCTGACAACAAATAGTCAGCCATCACTTCTTTTGAAACCCACTCCCCCCAATTTAAAATGTAAATAAAAAAATAAATGACTCAAAATGGATTAAATGCTTAAAAAATTTTGTAAATGAGCTTGGTCTACCGGGAGGTATTAGCTAAGAGGTAGTCCGTCTTTGGACCATTAAAAAGCTGGTTAGATTTCAAACTGGGTTCATGTCTAAGTGTCTCTGGAGAAGACACCTAACCCCCAGCTACCTCAACCATTGGTATTGTTGAGGCTGCCAGCTGCAGTGCAATGATGCAAAAGTAATTTCCCCACGAGGGATGAATATAGTATGATTAAAAAACAAAAACAAGCATGGAAACATCTTTTGAGTTGTCCAATTATTCAAAATAAATGGACTTTACCGAAGCAAACGACGACCTCTAATTTAAGATAAGAAACACTTTATTTGACGTTTCCCCTGTTGCTCGCTTAGTGTCAGGATGGAAGAAAAAAAAATGCATTCAAAAGTTCTTTTGAAGGTTTTAATTTTTTTTTTATATACTTTATTTATCCCTCACCGAGAAATTTGTGTGCTGCATCACACTGCAGCAGGCTGCCACCTATGACGGCACCAATGGTGTGAGAAACAGGGGGTTAGGTGTCTTCTCCAAAGACCCTAGACGTGAACTCAGTGGGATGCAAACCAGCGAACTTCTGGTTAACTTCCGGTCCATGGACAAACGCTCTACCACTGAGCCACCGTCTCCCCCAATATTTAAACACTCTCAAAGTTCATAGAACTTTTTTTTTAATTTTTTAAAAATTTGATATACCACCACATTTACAGAAATGTTTAGTAAATAATAAAAAATTCTTACAATTTTACAAATACAGGACGTAAACCAAAAAAATAGGTCAAATAGATCATTAAAAAATATTTCAATAACATGTCTTTTCTTAAAAAAGACGAGTTAAACAAGAAATAAGATTAGATCAAACTTTAGCATCCCTGCTGATGTTGGGAAATTTCTGGTTATTAATTGTTATTCAGCTAAAATACAAACATATAACATCAATTTCTTTTTTACTGTAAGCTGTTCAGCATTTTTAGATGCAAAACACCAATAATTCTATGAGTCATTGCTTTTGAAATGATCGTCAAAAAGTCATTGCTGTGTTTCCTGTTTATCGCTTAGATTTTAGACGCCTTCATTTCAGCCCCTAAGGGAGCTCAGAATCAGCCACGGCTAATTGTTCCCCTCATCAGCAATAAAAACATCTGTTCATCGATTCTCCGAAACCCCAGTAATAATCAACTCTCAGTCCTGAGGCTTCTTGTGACTTTACAGCCAAACGAAATGGAACATTTTTTACAGAGTGAAAAGTAACAAATGATGAAATATGCACATTATTTCATCTCAGCCTTTTTCAAAAGTAGTTTTACTTCTTGTTTAGCAAACCAAAAAAAGATTGTTTCCATCATTAAACTCAGCAGGAACATTTTAGATTGTTGAATGTCTTAACAACACAACCTCTACACCTGCAGGTCCAGCAACAGCAAATCAGTTTTTATCTCATCTTCAGGGCCGGATCCAGGATTTTCTACAGGGGGTTGCGGGCGTGAGGTCATCGACAAAACCAGTACAGGGGAACCTGGGGGCATTCCCCCCAGAACAGTTTGAAAAATAAGAGTAATTTTTCTGCATTGTGGTGGCCCATTCGCAGGCTCTGCAAGGGATTAGCTTGACTAGTCCCATTTTCTTTCTTTCTTCTTCTTCTTTTTTTGTTGTGGACCAAAAGCGGGGGCATGCAGCCCCGACTTTATCCCCTGGATCCGCCCCTGATCTTTATTAAACTTGAACAACACACTGCATTTTAAGTGACATCTGTGAAAAAATGTATGCACATTTAGACAGGCTAGACTTTGTGGAGAGAGAAAGATGAAATTTATCTACAAATAATCCATGTTTATATGCGTGTGTGTGTGTGTGTGTGTGTGTGTGTGTGTGTGTGTGTGTGTGTGTGTGTGTGTGTGTGTGTTTGCATTATTTCAAACAGATACAATTCATAAATACCCCCGAGGGCCCTTCCAGCTAACTGCTCAGCCAGTTGTTCCTCATAAAAAATGCACACAATACGATTACACTCTACCTGTCATCATTCTGAAACGTCTGGTCCCCCAGCATCAAGTCCCTGAAGCGGTATCGAGGGGGTAAAGGAGGCACCTCTGAATCCACATCCGCCATCTTCAGATTGGAGATGTCCAGGATCACACCTGTGTTGCTGCTGTTGTTTTTCTGTGAGGTGTCACAGGAGGTCCTGAACAAAGAGACGGAGTGACCACTTCGTCAAAATGTCACAATTTAGAACAATTTATCAAACTACAGAAATTGTGCGTGCTGTTTAAAGAAGTGTGTCTCTATAAGGAGTACCGAGGATGGATCTGTTTCTGCACGTGTGGAATAGTTTAGAGGACGCATGATGTTGGATGTTGTGTGTCTGCTGTACAAGCAAGACTGAAGTCATAGTAAGCTATGACGCTGCTTTACCAGTCCGTTCCGTGGAGTTAATGAACAAAACAGCATGAAAGATGGTTGAAATGAAACAACATACAAGCATACAGAGAACATACAGAACCTTCGCCCGATTTTTATCATAAACTTTGATAATGATTTCTTTTTTTTTTTTTCTCCTTTTAAGGAGAGGGGCGTGGGTAGGTGGGGTGAAAAAGAGGAGGGATAGGGTACAGAAGAAGAGAGGGGGAGAAAGTAAAAAGAAATTCTGAAGTTGTAGTATTCTGCATCACAACCAACCTGCTGAATTATCTGAGGGGAAAAAAAAAAAAGTACAAACAAGAGTTTAAACCAGTGATAAAACTGACACATACAACAAAACCTTCTATAGCAAATGATGTACAACACAAACACATGTTACTAGAGTTATAATAATATTGGTTGAAAGCAAGGACCATAGCGGACAGTAAACAGAGTGATATAGTGTGCGAGTGTGAGTGAAAGTACATGCATGCTGCTGATAATGATTTTAAACTCAACCTTCACAACCTTGCCCGTCTTTTTTTCCACTCTGTGGAAACCAGTCTGTCCTCACAGTATGGGGCTTTACTCAAACCTTGATGGCCAGGTACATCTTTTTTCACCAATTGCTTCTATATGGTTGTGAAAAAACTTTTCCTGTCGGCAGCGGGGCGATCACATCCTCCCAACATTGAGCGTAAAGCATGATTAATCTATTTTTTTCAGTTTTGAAGTTATTTTTGATGAGTGATAAAATTGTATAATAATGTCTGCTGTCTGCTGTGACATTGTTGCTGTGGTGAAATCAAATTTAGCGGCAGGAGTGTCTCTTATGCACCTGGCTGGGTTGGTGGTTGGCCCCGTTGGCTCAGCCTCCAAGTTCCGGAATCCTGATGAGCGCGGGCCCGGGTTGCGTGTGTCTCTGCCTCCCTCGTTCCAGTCGTTTGGGGTTGGTAAGGATCTGTTGGCCCCAATGAGCACATGGTTCATATCGGCAGCATGTAATATACTTTCACTCACACACTGAATCACACTGTTTACTGTCCGCTATGTTCCTTGCTCCCAACCAATATTATTACAGCTCTAATAACATGTGTTTGTGTTCTACATAATTTGTTCTAGAAGGTTTTGTTGTCTGTATCAGCTTTTATCACTGGTTTATTCTCTTGTTTGTACTTCTTTTTTTTCTCCTTAGATCCAGCAGGTTGGTTGTGATGTTGAATATTGTAACTTCAGATTTTCTCCTCACTTTATTCCCCCCTCTCTTTTTCTTCTGAACCCTATTCCTCTTCTTTTTCACTTCTAAAGTCAAATTTATTTTGTTAAAAATAACTGATACACTATTCTAAAACATCCGATCGTGGTTTTCTTAAATTTTCCGCCCGCAAAACACACAACAAGCAAAACAAATGGATTTATGACGGATGAGATGAGGTGAATCCTACAGTCTGACTCATGCTCTGTCTTATTTATAGCACAAAAAGACAGTCTATACATCTATAAACTGTACGACAACATGCAATATTCAGACCATATACCATTTCTAGCCCTGCGAGTGAACTCTGGGAAAAGCAGATTAGAAGCAGAGGTTGTTACGAACGTTCAAACCGCCTACAGAGGACCGTGTGGATGTGTGTAAGTGTACACTCTTTGCCACATGAGTGCTTGTGCTTCCTGTGGTGAAATGCTTGGAGAAATTACCTGTCACTATGGGAACTTGATGATCGACGTGGAGGACTCATGACTGGTTCTTGAAGGAGGCAGCAAAGGTCATGTAAGCAGAAAAAATATGAAAGAAAAGAAGTTAGACTTTTATTTAAAAGCACACATTTATTCAGAGTTTAAAAACAATTGAGCATTTTCAAATTTATTTTTTGTTTTGAAGCTTAAGTTTTGCCAAAGTAGAACAAGTCTCATGTTCTTGAGGCAGAGAAGGATTACACATTTAGACTTGAATGCAGTTACACAGTTTAAGTGTGTCTGCTTGGATAATGTGGAAAGCTGTATTGTCGGAGGCCTGGAGTGTGTTTTAATTTGTGCGGGCATGGAAAAGAGGAAGCACCTTATCAGAATGACAGTAAGCCAATTTTCTGCCTTTGAAGCAAAACAGGGGGAAATAAATGATTTTCGAAATGGAAAGCTATTTGCTGCACCTCTACTCTGCGTTCAGGGTCGTAAATGCATGTTTCAGGTGTGCAGGTTTCAGGCCAAGCTTAAATGTGTGCGTGTATAGAATGGATGGTTTCTTTACAGGCGACATGCCTTTCCATGCACCCATGTTACTTAGTTTTTTTTGAAGTGTAATCATCATAAAGACAATGTTCCCTCTCAGCTGCGCGCCTGCGCAATTGAGCACTGCTCACAGATTAATAGCACACAAGAAAACCAATGCAGCGCAGCCCCCCCCCCCCCCCCCAAATTTAAACTAAAGATGGTAAAATGAGACAGACCTCTGGAGCATATCTCTTTCTTCTTTCTTTCTGAAACAAATTGCTTCTAAGCGCTGCTTCGGCGTTAGGCGGACGCAGGTATTTTGTAGAAATTGGAAATTGTGTGTCAGATCGCATGTCTTTGACCAGTGGGATTCCCTAGGGGGTCAATTCTTGGACCCCTGTTGTTTAAAATATGCAGAGGTTAAACAAGAGCACAGAGACAGCTCTGATCAAGGTAACAATGACATTTGTATGAAAACTGACGCTGGCAAAGTCTCTGTTTTAATCCTGTTGGACCTGAGTGCTGCGTTTGACACTGTAGATCATAAGATCCTTCTACAGAGGCTAGAGAACTGGATTGGCCTTTCCGGTACTGTACTTAATTGGTTTAAATCTTATTTAGAAGGACGCAAGTATTTTGCAGAAATTGGAAATTGTGTGTCAGATCACATGCCTTTGACCTGTGGCGTTCCACAGGGGTCAATTCTTGGGCCCCTGTTGTTTAACCTCTACATGCTGCCGTTAGAGCAATTGATAGCCAGTAATAACGTGTCCTGTCACAGTTACGCAGATGATACTCAGATCTATGTGTCACTGACAGCAGGTGAACATGGACCTGTGGATTCACTAGGTCTGGATTCTGGATGCAAAACAACTTTCTTCAGCTAAACTCAGACAAAACTGAAATCATTGTCTTTGGCCCACAGAAACAAAGAGAAAGTGTCATCAGTTATCTCCAATCTCTCTCTACAGTAGAGCCAACAAATCAAGTTAGAAATCTGGGAGTAATAATGGACTCAGACTTTAACTTCAACAGTCACATCAAATCAATTACATCAGCAGCCTTTTACCATCTGAAAAACATTGCCAAAATCAGAGGTTTGGTTTCTAAAACAGACTTAGAGGTTCTTATCCATGCATTTGTTTCCAGTAGGTTAGATTATTGTAATGGCCTACTCACTGGTCTGAACAAAAAGGCTTTAAAACAGCTGCAGTTTATTCAAAATGCTGCTGCTCGAGTCCTAACAAGAACTAGAAAATACGATCACATTAGTCCTGTGCTCAAGTCTCTGCACTGGCTTCCTGTGGCTCAGAGAATAGACTTTAAAGCTGCTCTGATTGTGTTTAAGTCTCTCCACGGTCTTGCACCAAAGTACATCTGTGATATGTTAGTACCTTATGAACCATCTAGAATTCTGAGGACCTCTTGGACCGGCCTCCTGCTGGTGTCTAGAGTCAGGACTAAACATGAACCATCTAGAACTCTGAGGACCTCAGGGACCGGCCTCCTGCTGGAGCCTAGAGTCAGGACTAAACATGAACCATCTAGAACTCTGAGGACCTCAGGGACCGGCCTCCTGCTGGTGCCTAGGGTCAGGACTAAACTTGGAGAAGCTGCATTTCAATTTTATGCTGCAAAAGTCTGGAACAGACTTCCTGAGGCCATGAGACAGGCCTCTACTGTGACAATGTTTAAATCTAGGCTGAAAACACTTCTGTTTAACTTTGCATTTGATTAATTACTCTTTTTATCTGTTTTAATTATTTATTTATTTATTTTTTAAACTTTTTGATTTTATGTTTGGGATTTTACTAGGGCTGAAACAACTAATCGAACTAATCGATTATAATCGATTATTGAAATAGTTGTCGACTAATTTAGTTATCGATTAATCATTTAGAAAGTTTTTGCTGTCAACTCCACTTAATATTACACAACTTGATTGTTTTTTGTGTATTTTTACTCATGTTAACCTAGGCCATTTTTGTTTGGTACTATACCTCTGAACAAGGTTAAATTTGCAAATCTAAAACTGGTAACGATTTCTTGTTTTTAAATGTGATCCTGGATGGTCAACAGTTTACATTTTATGTTTTTTTAGCCAGTACTATAAAACACACTTATTGGGTGCTCGTGATTTACCTTTACTGTATACAGTAAATAGATTTATTATTTTATATTTGCTGTAGAACTGGTAATATACTCCCTCTTTATTTCACAAAAAGATTAACATTTTTACTTATTAGAATGAGCTCAACGTGTTGTTAAAGTGGTTATGAGTTTTGTTTTGCATAACTACATTCAATAAAATGCCAAAAAACTATTATTTATTAAGTTGCCAATTTTACCAGATTAATCGATTAATCGAGCCAATAATCGCCAGATTAATCGATCATCGAAATAATCGTTAGTTGCAGCCCTAGATTTTACTGCATTCTTTTTTTTCCCTTCTTGTGAAGCACTTTGAATTACATTTTGTATGAATTGTGCTACAAATAAACTTCTGCTCAGGAAACTTTTGTATTTGCTCAGACACATAAAAAATGAGAGGGAACATTGCATAAAGGTATATATCCTATATATGTGCTTCTATTTTATGGTCTACATTTACTGTGTACGTAGCTAAGAGTGTAAACAGATGTACAATCCATTATTACTGAAAGCTCCGACTTTGACAAAGAAAAATGGGTTTCAGAGAAAGAAAAGATGGCATACGTAGAAGAGAGTCGAAAATGTAAAAATTCACCAAAAAAAAAAATAAATAAATAAATAAAAATCAATGATTCAGAAAAAACATTCAGCATGGCCGCCCAGGCTTATTCCTGGTACAATCGGTTATCAGTGCCATCTTGATACATCAGATTACACGTTTTATTAGACTGAATAAAGACACCGATCAAACTCTTTGGTGTTCTTAAACATTTTCACTCCTGCTTCACGGATTAATCATTTTATGTAAGAATGAAAACATGCACCTCAGAAATCTTTTGAATCAATTACGGTGTTCTTCAAGGACCCAAACTAGGCACGATTCCTTTTCATTTTAATATGGTACGACTTAGGGATAACATCCTGAGACACGGAGTTGGTTTTCACAACTGAGCTGATGAAGGGAACATCACTCACATAGCAGGTAAAAACGTCCCTAAAAGAATATATGAATCTAAAAGATGTCTTTAAAAGGTTAACACAATGCGACCACAATCCGGATAAAAAAAGCAACACTCTACCTTTAATGAAGTGGATGGATTCATATAAAAAATGCAGAATAATAATAAAAAAGCTATAGATTTTCTGGAAATATTGATCTGTTTAATAATTTGGACCAAACTTTGAGAGTTTTCTTGTGAATTGGGCTCAACTGATAATCACACAAAAAAAAATCTGATTTCAGGAATCATCACATTTAAAAACACAAGAAAAAATCCAGTTAATTAAACAGGATTAAAAGTAAAGATGGATTTAAGAACCCTCTGTCACATACAGACGCACGGGTGAGACGCACTACACACATCCCCCAGCCCAGCCCCGCCACACACACAAACACAACAGCAAGCAACTGTATCTTTAACTGTCCTTCAGATATAAATAAGTAAAACAAGCATCTGTCCTAATGTGAATAAACAATACAGTGGGCGTTTCCAGTGACCGGAAGAATCAAAACCCCAAAAGGACCGCCATTTGGATTTAGGATGCTTCACTTCCACCCCAAAAGTGTGTGACCCCCAGCGACACAGATCAGGCAGAGCCTAGGAGCGACAGCCCCATAGACTGAGCAGGGTGGAGGATCCCAATAAGGAAACACTGATTCGAGACATTAAACTTGGAGACAAAGTAATATTTTTTTTAAAAAAGCGCAATAATAAAGTAGCAACAAAAAAACTTGGAAACAAGTTAGAAATATTTTAAAATGATAATTAAAATAAATATTAGAAAATATTAATATAATAATATTAAAAACAAGTCACATAAAAACTCAAATTACATAAGAACAGATTAATGCCAGCGTGTCAGACAATATGCCAACGACTGCTTTATAAATGTGTAACATCAACCTTTGTGACCTTGGCTGCTGGTCGCATGACCCTAAGAGCCTAATCTGTTTATATGTAGTTCTTCTTCTTCCATCATTTCCCTCCAGGAGGCGCCACGGCAAGTCAGTTTCTTCCATCTAACCCTATCTGCTGTATCCTCTTCGGTCACACCAACTATCTTCATGTCTTCCTTCACTGTATTCATGAACCTCCTCTTTGGTCTTCCTCTAGTCCTCTTTCCTGGTGGTTCCAAACCCAGCATCCTTCTTCTGATGTACTCTCTCTCTCTCCTCTGCACATGTCCAAACCATCTCAGTCTGACCTCTCTGACTTTAAAACCTCTAACATGTACTGTTCCTCTGATCCTGTCCATCCTGGTCACTCCCAGAGAGATCCTCAGCATCTTCATCTCTGCTACCTTCATCTCTGCTTCCTGTCTTTTCCTCAGTGCTACTGTCTCTAGACCAAACAGCATGGCCGCTCTCACCACGGTTTTGTACACTTTCTCTTTCATTTTAGCTGAAACTCTTCTGTCACACATCACACCTGATACTTTTCTCCACCTGTTCCAGCCTGCCTGCACACGCTTCTTCACCTCTTTTCCACACTCTCCATTGCTCAGGACTGTTGATCCTAGATACTTAAAATCTTCCACCTTCTGTTAATCTGTTAATATTGAGTAATTGTAGGCAGTTTCTTTCCAATGTCTTCAGTGTTTTGGGATGCAACACTTTCAAAAATGTATTTAGTTTACCATGCTTATGACAAACATTTTAAACGGATAAACTAGTAGATCTAAAACAGTTTGTTAGAGAAACAGGACTATGTTTTTAATTGGCTGGTCAGACTAATTTACCTGGCTGAGGTGTGTCCCTGTTTGGCTTGGGTCATAGTTCATCTCTTCTCCATCCAGGTAAAATCCCCGTCATCCTTAGGAATGAGTCTAAATGACTTCACTCTCTTACGAGGACATAAGATGGGATTCTTTGAGCAGAAACGAGCTTCTAGGCTAATTAGCTCTGCATATTGACATGACATTTATTTGATTCCAAGCTCGGCTGTCGCATAGCAACAACTTTGTTTAATAATCAAAACGCATGATGGTACTAACCGGAAGGAAAGCGTCTGGTTATTTTTAGTCCTTTTAAAAAAAGAAAAAAAGATTTTGCGGTTCTTTCTTTTGTTAATCTTACATAACATTTAAAATTCCACCGGTTAAATATTAAAAAATATTAAAAACATAAACCAATCACTGTTTTTTTTTTCCTTTTCTTACGCATTTAAAATAAAGAGATGATGTGAAAGGTCCTGTCCTGCTGGTTTTCATGCATCTCTGTCAACATCAGCATCTTCTCACGTGGAAACAGCATCAAATCTTCTGCTTGTGTCTCGCCATCTACTGGGCTGTTTGAAAAGGATGTCCTGGTTTTCATGGACGGACTGATTTAATGGATAAAATGGAGTTTTCACAAAAAAAAAACCTTTTAGTGAAATTAAAAAATTAGAAAATGAGGTCCTCTTTAAATTTTTCTACATAATAATATGTTCGACAAATAAAACTGATCCTGTTATAAATTTCCACCAATAAAATTAATGAAGTCCTGTGAGTTTTATGATATTATGCAAATTATGAACGGTCATATTTGGCTTTTAAAAACTCCTTTTAGATCCCTGACAGACTTTCAGATGCAGAAATCTTGCAAATAAAATTGAGTTGTACATTTTTTAGATAAATCCATAAAGTCTTTTTACATTCAACATGGATTTTTTTCTGTGCAAAGTCTTTCCAACTTCTGATTGATTAAGTTAAAAAATATATTTTCAATCATACCTGGAGCAGGTCGCTCTTCTGCATTTTGTCTCGCAACAGTCCCCCTCAAGTTGAAAAAAATATTCATTCTATGTGTGAAAAGGATGGAGCAGGAGACAGTGCTGCCTCTGGAAAAGCCGTGTTGCTCTGCCTGTCTTCCTTGTGTTCAGCCTCTACCACATTCAGTCCATTATCCTCTGGGGAAAAAAAAAAAGAAAAAAAAAATCTCTGAGCGTCATCATGGTAAAACCCACACAGCCACTTACACTTTCTCATGCCAGCAGTCAAATTTCACTCGCATGCTTATCTTGTGTAGAATCTGATTCCCACAGACTTTTCTTTTCGTCTTGTTGGTTTATCACAGCACAAGGTGCAATCACGTCTCCTATCAGAGAATGTTTACATGATTAAATGATAAAATTATAAGATGTATATGTGTACTAAATTGTCGAAGATCATCATTTTGAAAATATCACTAGTAATGACCACACTTTGATGCTTTTTATGCTTATTTTTTAAAAATAAGTGAACAATTTCTCATTCATAATCATTTGTTCTGTAACTTGTTACAGATCAATATCTTCATCACAGGAGACGAATAGATTTCCACCATCATCTTCTTGATCAGTGACTCATTTGCATTCTTCTTTCATCATTTCCCTTCAAGGGGCACCACGGCAAGTCAGTTTCTTCCATCTAACCCTATCTGCTGCATCTTCTTCGGTCACAATAACTATCTTCATGTCTTCCTTCACTGTATGCATGAACCTCCTCTTTGGTCTTCCTCTAGTCCTCTTTCCTGGTGGTTCCAAATCCAGCATCCTTCTTCTGATGTACTCTCTCTCCTCTGCACATGTCCAAACCATCTCAGTCTGGTCTCTCTAACTTTAAAACCTCTAACATGTGCTGTTCCTCTGATCCTGTCCATCCTGGTCACTCCCAGAGAGATCCTCAGCATCTTCATCTCTGCTACCTCCATCTCTGTTTCCTCAGTGCCACTGCCCACAGTTACTCACCACCCACTGCAGATGCACATACTTGGTGTTCAGGGTAATGTGACCAATGGTCTAGTTCACAAAACATTCATCATTAATAATGATTATAATTTAGTGCAGCTCAAAAGTTCTTACAAACACAATTATTTCTCAAACAACTGAGAGAATTTCAAATAAGTTAACCAAAGTTACTCAGTACTAACTATAGATGAACTGATCACATTTTCAGTGTACAGATGGTAAGACCCAACAGGGAAGTGTGGGATGATTTCCCTTAAATAGTTGGCAGGGTGCACAGGTGAGCGGCATCAGGAATCACCCCATGTGCTTCTAATTGGATTGTTTGGGCGCATCCTGGGCTCCCTCTGGTGGCAGTCGATATCTGACAAATTTATTGCCGAAAAAGGGCGAACATTAAAACATATAATCTAAAACTTTAGTCAACAACAAAAAATATCAAAACATACAAGATTCTCCATAATTGTAAAAAGTAAGTAAACATGGTTTTAAAGCTAGATAAAGCCATATGAGCCCCCCAAACTGGCTCATTTAAGACTGGGTGTTCTGGAGAGCTCATGGAAAAGGCAACTCACTCAAATTAGGTTCTTATGAGAAAATCTACCAAAACGCTAGTAGAGAGGAAATTCCAGCAGGGGCTGCACGGTGGTGCAGTGGTTAGCATGGTGGCCCTGCAACAGAATGACAACCTCTTTGGGGGCTTCCCGCCTTTCGCTTTTACTCACCTGGTATAGGCTCTGGTACCCCCATGAGCCTTTTTGTGATAAGCAGTTCAGAAGACGGGACGAATTCCAGCAAGTTAAAGTAAAACACAATGAGTCCCAACAACTGTAGATTTATTGAATTTATTGATTATTTATTTATAATTTATTGGGATAGGAATACGGGATTACATTGTTTACATACAAAGAGCAGTTTTAAGATTGTAAACAATAAGCCAAAAAAAAAAGTAGGAACTCCAACATAGATCTTTGCGGAACGCCTTTTTTAATTACAACCGTTTCAGACAAAATTGAGCAAATCTAAACTAGCTGAGTGACCAACTAGCTTTTTTTTTTTTTTTTTTTTTTTTTTTTTTACAATCTATCTCACTACATTATGATAAAGTTTGGAAACTAAATAAGAATGACAATGATCCATTGTTTTGAAATGCTTTAATAGGTAAATAAACCATATTAGACAAACCTTCAATGATCATTTTAATTACTTTTAAAATCAGCAGAAGCTGAAAAGCAGAAAAACTTGAGGCAGGAATAATTTAAGAATCCATTTTGCATTTTATAACAAAAAAAAAAATCACACAAATATTTTCTATATTGTTAGAACATTTTAAAAAGTGAATCTGTTTGAATCACAAAACGTATGATTAATGCAATTTATTGGTTGTGATACCGGAGAGTAAAATAACAGTGAATCACATGTAAAGAATTTTTTTGATGTTATTACTTAGCCACTTTTTTTTTTTTCCCATTCCGTCATCTTCCACTCATCCGGGGCCGGGTCGTGGGGGCAACAGCCTCAGAAAGGAAGCCCAGGCTTCTCTCACCCCGGCTGCATCCTTCAATTCACCCGTACGGATCCTGATTTGTTCCCCAGACAGTTGTGAGACATAGTCTCTCTGGCGAGTCCGGGGTCTGACTCTTGGTCTCCTCCCGGTGGGATGTGCCCGAAACACCTCACCAGCGAGGCACTCAGGGGTATCCTGATCAGAAGCCCACTGAACTACTTAGCCTCTTTTCAAATCATCTAGAAATTATTTTTTCAAACATATCATTTGTCATTTCCGTTCCCATTGTTTCCCTTTTCTTTCGGCGTCCATTTCACTCCTTGTCCAGTTTCTTCTGTTTCTTCTTCACTCTTTCACGACTTGTTTCTCTGATTTTCTGTATTTTTTTTGTCCTTTTCTTCACAATCATTCATCAATTTTTAACATATCTGAAGACGATAAAAGTAATCATGTTTAATCTGCTAGATTTTCTGACAGCGCTCTTAAGGCGCTGTAGCTGCGCTAACGCCTGTGTGGGCAAGATATACTTTTTTTGTGTCCAGGTGTACCCTGCTCATGTGAATTGCCGACGAACACAGCAATTGCACCCTCCTGCTCATGACTGCTGCCACATTGATCAACTGTTACCCCTGCCTGGAAGAGACATCAAAAGAAGAGAAAATTCCATGAAGGACTGCAGCAGTTGTGGACTTTTGGGGGGTGGGGGGCACTCTAAGGACAAACTGATAACAGAATAAAAACCCTGTGTTACCGAGCCTCGATGCCTCTTCAGCTCAGACGGGAGAAGGCACACATCACGTGCACCCTAAAGAGGTTGATAAGGCCCGGACGTCTGTATACTTTAATAAAATAGTTTTAATGGTACCCTATTGAATCCTGGTCATCTCTCGATATATGAATACGCTGTGTAGGACTAGAAAAGTAAAAAAGAATAAATCCTACACTAGTAACATGTTAAAAGCTTCAACACTAGGATTTTCATCCCGTGTGAAAATATGTCTGAAACTCGTTTCGAATTGAACAGACCTTTTCAGGGTAAATCTGAAGATCAAGAGGTCATCTAATAATTCCAATCTCGTATGAATCCTCACGTCTGTCGTTTATCTCTCTGCACTGAATCTTTTAACCATTCGAGACCTTTTAATGGCCTGTTTGTGTCTTTATTAAACCAAATAAACAAAAAAAGTATCTGTACGTCTAAAATAACATAAAATTTTTGCTTTCGGTATTCGTTAAAACACAAAACCTCCAGGTTAAGTATTACATAACAGAAGTCGTAAAGTATTGTTTACCCCTCGTTATTTGGATTGTTTATTTTTTAACATAAAATAATTTTTGCAACATCTTTATAGAGCAATAAATCTTCTTTAAGAGCGTATCAATAGTTCTTCCAAATGTCCGCTCATCTGTTTGGATGTGTCATTTATCACTAATGACTCATGAGCTGCTGGTGTTAACACTTGGGATATCGGAGCGTTGGTAACACTGTGGAGAATTTGAAGTCTCTCAAGCTACTTAAGAAATCATAATTAAACTGCGCACAGCTCGTCAGTACCATCTATATATGAACTGATTAAATTTTCTTGGTCTTGTAACTAAAGGGAAATACATGTAAGTCAAAGTCACAAATTCTTGCAAAGGTAAAAAAAAAAATCTCTCAAAACCACTGAAGGGATTTAATTAGTCTGCCCACACTTACTCAGTACCATTTATAGATGAAGAGATTGTTTCAGGTTTTGTATTTATAATGAATGGTCGAGATCAGGTGGAGGTGTAATGATCATCACCTTGGCCTCCATTTATTCTTCTTTGTTACAAACTGTAGCTTCAAATCAAATCAGAACTTTTTTTTTTTTTATAAGCAATCTATAAAAATAAATACATTGATTTTTTTTCCTGTTTGCAGGACCTGGTATTGACTTTCTCCAATCCAGCTCTCTCATTTAGGAGAAGATCCATGAATTAAGAAGACTAATTTAATCTAATCTTTTTCAAAATGCCTCCATTAGCAAATCAGACTTCAACACTTGTTTCTTGTCCATATTCAGAAAATGCTGCTGACTTTCAGCACAGTACGGCCACTCTTCCATTTGGATGTTTGCTCCTCATGCTTCCAAAGTGTCTAAAAACAGAGTGAGAGAGAAATAAAAAGCTCAGACAGAGAAGCACTCAGATGCAGCAACCTGCCCCACAGGCGTGGAGGACATATAGAAGCGTTACATGAGCTCCGTGCATGAATCATAAAGAGATTCTCAACGTTTTTCTGGATTTACAAGGTTAGAAATACAATGTTGGCATTCAAGGTTTACTTTTTATTTTTTAAAAGGAAAAATATGATTATCATTTAAATATCGTCTTGACATAGACTTTCAGAGAAAAAAAATCAGTTTTCTATCTACAAGGACTGTAAGTTTGTAACCACTACAATTAAAAACCCATTAGACCTATAATATGATAGATCCATTATTTTACACCCATAATAATCAATTCATCCACTCATGAACTGATTTATTAAGACATCTATGATGGAGACGGTGGCTCAGTGGTTAGAGCGTTCGCCCACGAACCGGTAGTCAACCGGAAGTTTGCGGGTTTGCATCACACTGAGTGCACGTCAAGGGTCCTTGGAGAGGACACTTTACCCCTCGTTTCTCCCACCATTGGCGCCGTCATAGGTGGCATCCTGCTGCGGTGAAATGCAGCACATAAATTTCCTGATGAGGGATTAATAAAATATATTAAAATAAATCCTTCTAATTAATACCGGTATCCATTTATATAATGTTGCCGCTTTTTGCCTCCCGGAAAAGCCAATTGTTGTGTGTGACGTCCACCCAGTGGCTGTTCTAGCTCTGTTCCACCAAGGGGCTGTTCCACCAAGCCACTGCCCAGCAAATAGATAACCTCCAGGGAACGTTGGCCTGAAGTTCTCTAAAGGTTTGTTTTTACCAAAAGCTAACGTTCCTTAAACGTTAGTTGATGGTTATGTTAGAACCTAACCTTCCCAGAACGTTGAGCGAACCAAATTCCAAACGCTGTGGTTAAAATTAAAGTTAAAGGAAGGTTCTGTAAATCAAAACATAATGTTTTGCAACCGTCATAAAACCATTTGAACCTTTAGAGGACCAAAAATAACCTTCAAGAAACTTTCTGCTAATTTTTGCAAAACCTTCCCAGAACATTCTGGGAGTGTTAGATTGTTAGCTACGTGTCCAGCTCAACCCCACCCAAATCGGCAGCACTTATCAAACATACACTGTGCCAAAGCTATTTGGAGCTCACTCTTGGGGTGTTTGGAGCTCACTCTTGGGGTGCTGCGGGTGAGTGAACGGACTAATTTCCCCAGCAGGGATTAATAAAGTAAATTAAATTGAATCTGTGTAAGCCTCCATCCAGCAACCCCGCAGAGGAAACTCGTTTGGGTCGCTTATGTTCATAATCAGGAGCCTCATTTATTAAGATTTGAATATTGAGATTAAGATTTGCAGAAAATATTCGAGATTAATAAAAACATTTTCTGCAACGTAAACTGCAACAAGCCACAGGCGTAAACCCACTCCAAATTCACCCATCCACACCTCCAGAACTCCAAGCATAGATCAAACAAATGACATGATGCATATGCATTGGTCCTCAAATGAGCCGGTGCCGCCTGTCATTACTCATGCACAGTGACAATATGCCCACAAGGTGCAGGAATAATGGCATCTCCCACAAGCGAAAGACTCTGATCTGACTTCTTTTTTTTTTACTTACCTCCAAGAGTTGCTTTCATGACTGTACACTTCTATGGATTTCAAGTTGGTGACGCCGTCATGTCCTCCTACGGCTAATAATGCGCCATTAAAAACGACAAGGGACATCTAAAGAGGAATGAGGACAATTTACAAGAAAATATTGATACAAGATGATAAAAATATCAATCTTTTATGACACTGAGTCTTGGCGTTGACTTATTCTTGTCAAATATTTTTACTGTACATGTGGCTTCAGCAATAACTAGGACGCTGCATCGGTCCGCGGTGGTAAAGAGAGAGCTGAGCCGAAAAGCAAAGCTCTCGATTTACAAGTTGATCTACGTTCCAACCCTCACCATGGTAACCAGGATCTACGTTCCTACCCTCACCTATGGTCACCAGCGGTGGTGACCGAAAGGATGAGATCGTGGATACAAGTGGCAGAAATGAGCTTCCTGCGCGCGGTGGCTGGGCTCTCACTCAGAGATCAGGTGAGGAGCTCTACCATCCGGGAGGAGCTCGGTGTCGAGCCGCTCCTCCTCCAGGTCGAGAGAAGCCAGAATGGGTGGTTTGGGCGTGTGGTCAGGATGCCTCCCGAGCACCTTGCTGGTGAGGTGTTTCGGGCATGTCCCACCGGGAGGAGACCAAGAGGCAGACCCCGGACCCACTGGAGAGACTATGTCTCACAGCTGGCTGGGAAACGACTTGGGATCCTTCCGGGTGAGCTGGAGAATGAGCTGGGGGGAGAGAGACCTGGGCTACCCGTTTGAGGCTGTTGCCCCCGGAACAAGTGGAACACGACAGAACGGAACAGAAAACTGTATATAGTAGATCCTGTTTCTAAATGGGAGTAAAATTTTAGGATGAAAAGTAAAAGCAGTAACAGTCTCTTTCTCGTTGAGGTTTCACTCACACTTTCTCTCTTGTTTCTCATGCGTTTCACAGGTGACCACCTCATATTGTCGGGGTTGAACCTTTCAGCTGAATCGAGCTGCAGGTTCAGCTCGTCTTTGCCCCCGGCAACGTAGATGCAGTCCAGGTACACGACACATCCTGCGTTCTGTCTGGGACTCAGCATGCAGGCACATATGGACCAAGTGCCATCTACAGGGTTGAAGCGCTCCACTGGGAAATATCCAGGAGAGCAGAAGTCAAAGGAACATATACATCATTAAATAGTGCACACAATGTACGAGTGAAACCCCAAGTGGGACGTTTATATTAAAATAATGATGTTGTGATATCATCGTTTTTCAAACTGTGTGACCAAAGAAAAGAACCCTCTTTTTTTTTTATCTTTTTTAGTCAAAGGTGTTTATTTTTGTTTTAAATTAGGACCAATAAGAAATGCTTTCAGAATAAATTGACTTTAAACCTTTTTTTTTTGGACCGTAAACCTGATACGACTGAAAAAGATTGTGGGAATTTCTCTGATGCGGACTTCTCACAGACCGAAATAGTCGATGACAAGTGGTAGAACAACATGGCTGTTTTTTGCCTCGGGTAAAGCCAGCAGGCGGAGGAATGTGTGTGTGTATGTGGGCGTACGTCTGGTTATGTGAGTGTGTTCAGGGGTTGCAGACTAAAAGGTCAGGCTTGTTTTTATGTGTTATACTTAATACTGAAGTTGTTGTTTTTAAATGGCTGCAGGAAAACTGACTGTGAAGATCCAACAATTGATGGTTACATAAATTCATCAGCATAAATAATTTATTCCTTAAAAATAAGCCGCTCTGCATGTTGTTGATCATCTTTAAAAATAAAAATGGAGAATCCTAGCACTGAGAGTCATCAATTTTTGCTTTTCAGAGGATGGTAAAGCTCTCGATTTACCTGTTGATCTGTTTTTTCATTTAGTAATCGTTCTGTTCTGTTGTCTTCCACTTATCCGGGGCCGGGTCGCGGGGGCAACAGCCTCAGACAGGAAGCCCAGTCTCCTTCCAGTGTGACGTGCCCAAAACACCTCACCAGCGAGGCGCTCAGGGGGCATCATGACCAGATTCCCAAACCACCCCATCTAGCTCTTCTCGACCTGGAGGAGGAGCGGCTCGACACATCCTCCCGGATGGCAGAGCTCCTCACCCAATCTCTGAGTGAGAGCCCAGCAATCCTGCTGTGGCAGATCATTTTTGCCGCTTGTATCCGGGATCTCATTCTTTCTGTCACCACCCACAGCTGGTGGGAGGGTGGGAACGTAGATCTTGGTTACCATGGTGAGGGTAGGAACATAGATCCTGGTTACCATGGTGAAGGTAGGAACATAGATCCTGGTTACCATGGTGAGGGTAGGAACGTAGATCCTGGTTACCATGGTGAGGGTAGGAACGTAGATCCTGGTAACCACGGTAAGGGTAGGAACGTAGATCCTGGTTACCATGGTGAGGGTAGGAACGTAGATCCTGGTTACCATGGTGAGGGTAGGAACGTAGATCCTGGTTACCACGGTAAGGGTAGGAACGTAGATCCTGGTTACCATGGTGAGGGTAGGAACGTAGATCCTGGTTACCATGGTAAGGGTAGGAACATAGATCCTGGTTACCATGGTGAGGGTAGAAACGTAAATCCAGGTTACCATGGTGAGGGTAGGAACATAGATCCTGGTTATCATGGTGAGAGGAGGAACGTAGATCCTGGTTACCATGGTGAGGGTAGGAACATAGATCCTGGTTACCATGGTGAGGGTAGGAACGTAGATCCTGGTTACCATGGTGAGGGTAGGAACGTAGATCGACTTGAAAATCGAGAGCTTTGCTTTTCAGCTCAGCTCTTTGTTTACCACGATGGACCGATGCAGCATCCTAACACCGATCCACCAGTCGAACTTCCGCTCCCCCACTCGTGAACAAGTTTCTTAGTAACCAAATTAACTAAATCTGTTTGGGCATAAATTATGTCTTCATTTCTCCGTGCTAATCATAACTTTATATTGAGATGCTAAAACTTTGACCCGTCACGTCTTCAAATCCAGACCCCCAAATGAGGAGATTTTATAGAGAAATCTTTTTGATTTCTTCTTTACAAATTCTAGTGTTGGGCTGCACAGAGGGGCAGTAGCTACCAAGGTGGCCTCACAGCAAGAATCGTCAGGGGTTCGAGTCTCAGAGTGGGGAAGAGGCTTGAAACACAAGACTCTTGGTGTGCACAGTTTGCTCCCACTCTCCCAAAATATCCATGATACATTGATTGGCTGCTACAAAATAGGCACTAAGAATGAATGTGTGTGTGGATGGAGACTGGTGACCTGTTTAGGGTGTGTCCTGTTGGGTGTATCCAGCTGTGATAGGCTCCAGCACTCCATTAACTTCTTAAGTTGTTTTCTCCAACATTTGGGAATATTTTTTATAAATTTTTCCATTAAAAAAAAAGTAATTTTCAAAATAATTCCACCACTTAAACATTTTTTCTTTTCATGTGATTAAATGCATTTAATTCAGCTTATTTTGGGCTGGTGAAATATATGTAATCCCAAGAGCAGGCCTAAAAAATTTGGGGATAAGTAGAACCAAAATTAAAAAAAGTGGATAGAAAATATTGAGCTTTTAATTTGAAATTGTACAATTAAACCCTATGTTTTCTATGTATCTCGTGTTTTTTTTTTTGTGTCGCTTACCAAACCACACCCCTTGTCAACTTTTGACTCAGGTCATACGAGTTTTTGTGGTCCATGAGTAAAAATATTTCCCTCCCTTTTCTTAAATGTTTCTGTAAATCAAAACATTCAATTCCATTGAAACTACATGGACCAATATTTCAACACATTTGTCTCATCTTGGACTTGGACCAACTGAAAATGTAGAGGACCAAATGAACGAACGATTCCTGAGCAGCTTCAGGAACAGCCCCCTGCAACCCCGCTGCTCAAAGGAACTGTACAGAAAATCATTTCTGCCGTCCTCTATCGAACTATTCAACCTTTCACTTTCAAACCTTTAAACTTTCACTCACAGCAGCTAAAAAAATGACGTATCATTTTAACACTGCAGCACTCAAATTTTTCTTTGGGGATAAATCAAGTATTTTCAATTCAAAGGGGTTTTTTCAGTTAATTTAACAAAATATTGTCAAAAATTGACAAACTAAACTTTTTTAGTCAGGACATTGCTGAAAAAAATGTGTCGGATCTTCTAAAGAGAAGTTTAAATCATAATTTCCATGTAAATATTAGTACCTGAGTTTAGAGTGGTTTCACCATCATGTCCTCCCATCACATACAGGTAACCATCCAGCACAGCAGCTGTAGCTCTGGTCCTCCTGGTCAGCATCGGCACCTGTTTGCTCCAAATATTCATGTCTGAATCATACCTGCACCCAGACCACAAACAATAGAAAATGACTGGAATCTTTTTTACAGACACTGGGATAAACGTACGGCATCATTCCAGGAATTATATCAGAAATGTCACATCAGCCAAGTTTCTAAGTTCAGAGAATAATTTAAGTTAATGTTTCTGTGTGATTAGGATTTTGAAGAGCCTCTCAGGCAGCAGTACCTCTCCACAGTATTCAGAACAGTCAGGCCATCATGTCCACCAATCGCGTACAGGTACCCATCCATCTCTACCAGACACACTCCACTGCGGGGGCTGCTCAAGGGTGCTACATCCGCACTCCATGTGTCTGTGTTGGGGTTGTACCTGCATTGTGGAGGACAGATAATCAAAAAAGGACTTATTGTGGGTTAATAATTCTTATTCCGCTCCACTTGTATCTAAACATGGCACCTTTTTTTCAGATGAATTGTTCAAAATGAAGCCAATTCAGGCGTCAGTTTCTGTGTTACAATTGGCGCCATATTGAAATATTAACAGCTCTTCTGGGCTTAAATGGTAGAGGGCGGCACACCCACTTCCTCCTGATGGCAAACTGCAACATAAAAGCTCGATCAAGACAGCATTACAACAGCAGACAGCCTGACAAACGAGGGAAGGACACCCGGGCTAACTTAAATCAGAGGAAGATGAGACACTGGTGTCAATAAGAAATGGGAGATTTAGGACAAAAGGCAGAACAAGGAGGAAGGAGAAAGGGCACGAAGGGGAGGATCATGACAAGAAGGTATTTCGTATTTGGGATATAGGTGGAACTGATTTGCTATTTTCCATTTTGTTCCGTCGTCTTTCGCTCATCCGCGGCTGGGTCATGGGGGCAACAGCCTCAGACGGGAAGCCCAGGCTTCTCTCACCCCGGCTGCATCCTCCAGCTCAGCTGGAAGGATCCTGAGTTGTTCTCCGGCCAGCTGTGAGACATAGTCTCTCTAGCGGTCGCGGGGTCTGCTTCTTGGTCTCCTCCCGGTGGGACGTGCCCGAAACACCTTACCAGCGAGACACTCGAGGGGCATCCTGAGCAGATGTCCGAACCACCCTATCTGGCTCCTCTTAACCTGGAGGAGGAGCGGCTCGAAACCAAGCTCTTCCCGGATGGCAGAGCTCCTCACCCGGTCTCTGAGTGAGAACCCAGCCACCCTATGGAGGAAGCTCATTTCGGCCACTTGTATCCACAATCTCATTCTTTCGGTCACCACCCACAGCTGGTAATCATAGGTCACCTATTCACTATTTTTCTATATAAAATCTTTGGTGCCGAGAAAGTAACTACATGGCTATCCTGTTCTTTAATTCCATCTACATCTCTCCACTTGGTTCTGATGTCTTTTCATTTCAGACCAAAAGTTGATACAGTGTGATTCACATATTGTCCCTCTCCCACTCCTCTCTGGCAGAGTGCGATCTGTTCCAGATTGAAATGAAAAAAAACAAAGAAAACCACAAGAAGAGTTGGCATCATTGTGGGCATCTGGCTGAGTGTCACGTCTCCACTGGTAGGATATTATTGTTTTATCTCCATTAGATAAAAGCTTACGTCCCACAAGCAATCGATTCCCTAATTGGGTAAACTTAGCTTCAGGATTGGTTCAAACAAAAACATAAATAACTTCAATTCAGTTTTATTTGTTTAGCCCAAAAATCACATATTTTCTCTCTCAATGGGCGTCACATTGAAGATTCTGAAAGACGAAAAACAAGAAAAAGAGGAATGTATAAACACAAATACACAGCAAGAAAACTAACGAACAAATGCCAACTAAACAAGACTGGCACATCTCTGCCCTTAGACTCTCCTTCACGGTGAGGAAAAACTCCTAAAAACCCATCAGTGGGGAAAAAATGAGAAACCTCATGGGGATCCACATGAAAGAGAGATCCCTCCCCCGGGACTTGGATTTCAGTAACCACTGCGGGTCGTTTCTGGTCTTCGAAGCATACGAGTCTTTCCACCAGCCCGTCACAGTCACCTTCTTATCCGTCTATCCCTTACAGTGTTGCAGGGAATGCCAGAGCCAATCCCACGTGATTCAAGGCGAGGGGCAGGGTACACCCAGAACAGGTCGCCAGTCTGTCGCAGGGCCACACACAAACAACCGTCCACACACACTCATTCCTAGAGGCAATTTGGCACCGGCCAATCAACTTAACATGCATGTTTTTGGAGGGTGGGAGGAAACCGGAGTACCCGAAGGAAACCCACGCAGACACGGGGAGAACATGCAAACTCCACACAGAAAGGACAGTGTTCCAAGCCTTGTCCCCACTCGGACCCAAGACCTTCTTGCTGTGAGGCCACTGTGCTACCCACTGCACCACCGTGCCACCCCTTTCCACCAGCCAATCAGAGGAAATCATTTTTTTAAAAAGCTGGTTGGGATTCAGTTAAAAGCTTAACATTTTTTGGACTTTAGAGAAATGATTTGGCATTTTTACAGATTCTTTAAGGGAGAAAATCTGCCTTAAGGAAGATTCCATCCCTGCTCTGATCTTTTTTTTTTTTTGTTAGTCTGTTATAAGCCCAAACAGAATGATGGATGTTTTCCTCAGCTGCAGAAACCACTGAGACACGACAGGGGATGTTGTTAGCCAGCATCAGAGAGGCTGCAAGCCAAAATGGGCAATTACTAGAAAACAGACAAGCAAGAAAACAAGTTAGAGGGAGAGGGATAGAGAGTGGAGACATAGATGAGAAAAAAAAGATCACCCCAAATGAGTTGGTGCTGTTTGAGACCAACTGTAAACAAGAAAAAGTCAGCGTCGAGGTATCGAGCAAAATGCTTTCACCTGCTCTGTAAATTTCTCATCTGAAACTGTATGACCTTGATTTTCAGTTACGTGACTCTGAAAATTGTTTTATATAAAGTTGTTACTGAATAACTGTGGGCAGTTTAAAATAAAATTCCTTCCCAGTGATTTTAGAAATGTGACATCCAAATGCTTAACGCTTCCTCTATATTCTAAAGACAGAAGCAAAAATGTTACATAAAAAACATTTTGCTGTTGGTTTAGATTTAATCTTCTTCTTCTTTCATCATTCCCCTTCAGGGGGCGCCACATCAAGTCAGGTTCTTCCATCTAACCCTATCTGCTGCATCCTCTTCGGTCACACCAACTATCTTCATGTCTTCCTTCACTGTATCCATGAACCTCCTCTTTGGTCTTCCTCTAGTCCTCTTTCCTGGTGGTTCCAAATCCAGCATCCTTCTTTTGATGTACTCTCTCTCTCTCCTCTGCACATGTCCAAACCATCTCAGTCTGGCCTCTCTGACTTTATCTCCAAAACCTCTAACATGTGCTGTTCCTCTGATCCTGTCCACCCTGGTCACTCCCAGAGAGACCCTCAGCATCTTCATCTCTGCTACCTCCATCTCTGTTTCCTGTCTTTTCCTCAGTGACACTGTCTCTAGACCAATCAGCATGGCCGGTCTCACCACGGTTTTGTTCGCTTTCCCTTTCAACTCTTCTATCACACATCACACCTGATACTTTTCTCCCCCATTCCAGCCTGCCTGTACACTCTTCTTCACCTCTTTTCCACACTCTCCATTGCTCTGGACTGCTGATCCTAGGTACTTAAAATCTTCCACCGTCTTTATCTCTTCTCTTTGTAACCTCACTTTTCCATTTGGATCCCTCTCATTCACACACAGATTTAATAAAATCTAATTTAGGTTTTAAATTTAGTTTAGATTTAATAAAAACTTTAATTGCTGAAACTTTTGTTAATGTTTGATACAAATTGAAAATAACGGCCAAAAAAAAAAACCCAATTCAAAGACATTAGGAATCAAACAGGATTAAATTATTGGAGGATGCAACATTTACTCAAAATTGATACAATTTTTAAAAATTTTAATACAATTTCATAGAAATGACCAATTTCCAAGGGATTAAAATCAGAAACCACAGAAATCATAAACAAAACTACCAAAATGTTCTTGTGTTACACATCAATCCTTTGCTCGGAGGGGTTTTTGTTGAAAAACAAACAACAAAAAAAAGTTTTTCTGAAACAAAAAAAAATCAGAACTCAAATAACCTGTCATTTTACTCCTACTTTGGTAAACAAACTGCATTCATACATCTTTTTAAAACAGCAGTAGAGGAAGAGGGAAACAATGTGATGCAATATTGCAGAAAATTTGTCCCTGTGTGTGAAACTTTATGTAAATCTGAAGAACAAACCGTCGCTAGTGAAACTCTCATGGCTCATCTGTCCTAGTTTAAGAACACCATACTCCATCTGCTATCCTGCAGGATTCGATGCTTCTCAAATAAAATTGAACAAACAAGCTTTTTGGTAAAGTTTTAATATTTCTAAAGGTAATATAAAGCTGTCATAATTTCCTCCTCATTTTGACTAATTGAGAGTAAACCCGAAGGTTGGCCGGGCTCTCACTCAGAGATAGGGTGAGGAGTTCTGCCATCTGGGAGGAGTTTGGAGTGGAGCCACTCCTCCTCCAGTTTGAGACAAGCCACATGGGGTCGTTCGGGCATCTGGTTAGGATGCTCCCCGAGCGCCTCGCTGGTGAGGTGTTCCTCCATCGAGAGGAGACCAAGAGGCAGAACCCGGACCTGCTGGAGAGTCTACATCTCACAGCTGACCGGGGAACGACTCGGGATCCTTCCAAGTGAGCTGGAGGTTGCAGCCGGTGTGAGAGAAGCCTGAGCTTCCCATCTGAGGCTGTGGTCCCCGCGACCGAGCCCCGGATAATAGGGGTGTGCGATACCGCAAGTTTTGGTATCGATCCGATACCAAGTAAACACCACCCAATATTGCCGATACCGATATCGATACCGATATTTAAATTTTTTAAATTACTATTTTTGCATCAAGGGTTAGGGTCATATATATAGTACGACCAAGTATATGTATAAACACAGGTTGGTAGAGAGATCGATAGAAGTGCCCAGTTGCACGCAAACAAATGTTAACTAATGTTAAAGATGATTATGTTGTACTTTTACAATTAGTATCTACCTGGGTGTTCTCTGGAAAATGGACTGTCGCTGTTAATGAGCGCTGCCTCTGGGTAACAGAAGGGCTCAGGGTTTTCTTCTCCGTTTCTGAAGTTTTTCTTTGGGGTGATTCTTTAATTTGCAATGTTACCACTTTATTTAACAGCCTTTCTGCAAATGGTGCAGGTAGCCTCAAAGTACAGCCACACGATACTTCTCTTTTTTCCTTCCATGTCTCTCTACTTTAACCGACTTGCGTTTTTTTTTTTTTTTGTTTCTTGGACCCGAGTCGCTGAGTCATGCGACAAGTCAAAGCGAAAGAGAGGAGAGAGGTGGCGGGGCCGCCTCGCTTTAGCATACAGGCGTGACACACAGCATTTACGTATATTTTGCAGACAGATCAGTTAATTAAAAAAAAAAAAAAAAAAAAAAAGAGAAAAAACGGAAGCAAAGTGCGAGGGGTAAAACTTCAATCCCAGTATCGATATTGTAGTTGGAGTATCGATCAATATCGATACTAGCGTTGGTATCGATATTATCGATATTATCGATCCGCCCACCCCTACCGGATAAGCTAAAAAATGATGACTCTGGCTTTTACTGTTTTCATGCTTCATTTTGTCTTGGTACATGCATGGGTTTTTAATCGCTCTATGTGGCCTTTGAACAGACTGGAGGCCTGTTCAGGTTGTAATCTTTTTGGATTTAGCTCAAATTTTTTCTCAAAATGTGTAAACCAGGGGTGCCCATTACGTCAATCGCAATCGACTGGTCGATCGCAAATACATTATGGGTAGATCGCATGGCATTGAAAAAAAGTAAAAAAAAAAAAAAAAACTTTCAAAAAAAGTGTCTTTCTAGCAGCTTTTCTGCGGTTACTGGAGATTTTTGGAGTTTGTGACGTGAAATCACGTTGTTAAGCGTGTAATCAATAAGCTGCCTCCAGTGCTGCTGTGGCCCCTCCCACTTACAAAGCGCTGTGAGTGAGTGTGTGTGTGTGTGTGTGTGTGTATGTAACAAATGGTGTTGTAGGGGTAGTTACAGCAGGCTGGAAACTATCTGTTGGGGTTTGTGATGGTAACATGGGACTGGTAGATCTCAGGAGGTTTGATATTTGTAAAATAGATCTTGGGACAATAAAGTTTGGGCACCGCTGGTCTAAACTTTATTTTCTGCTACTCTTCTGCATTTTTTTCTCTTTATTGCTCCAAATACTTGGAGTTAAAGTTTGAGAACTTTGCTGATGTTAAATGTCTGAATCCCTTCATCTACATTTGTTCATACTTCTTAGATACTAAAATCATTCTGTTTATTTGTTAATTCATACGATTGAGGATGATGTGACAAAGAGGCAATGGATCTAAGAAATCTAATCGCTGTCTGGTCTAATCAAATAGAGGACAACAGGGAGTTTTTACAGACATGATGCTTCTTGCTTGCATTAGAATGTCAGCATGGAGAAGAACAACATGCGTGACCAAGAAAGATAGTGATATTCGAACAGTGTCATGACTCTGGACGGGAAAGATCACAAATTTCTCAAACAGAATGAAACAGGAAACCACATCAGGCATGTTTAGATGTAGGAAAGATGTTCAGAAATGGTAGAAACAATAGAAATAGTTTGCACATCTTTGTTTGAGCTGGGAGGACTTCTTTGAATGACAAATTGTGATCATATCCTATTTCTGATACATAACTAAAAACAGAAATGGTTTCACCTGAAACTCAGTTTTACTCCCTAAATTCAGCTGACAATGTTTTTTCTTTCTTCCTTTTTTAAAAATTAAATAGAAAAATTAAAACCTCTCCATGATTAGATTCTTTCTTGATCCCAAGCTTTTGTTATTTTCTGGTAGTGTCAGGATCCCTCGCCTGCCGCCAAAGAGAGCCCTTGATATTCCCAATAAACCTGATTAGGGTCACCTGAGGATGATTCCTGATTCCACACATCTGTGCATCATGCCATCTATTTAAGGGGAATCAGCCTGGACTTCCCTGTTGGGTCTTACTATCTCTTCCAGCCAGGTCACCCTGGTCGCCTGACCATGTTTGAACTTTGTTATTTTTTGAACTTTTGAAATCCTGAGTTATTCCTGTGCTTCTTGCTTTACAGACTTTCCTGAATTGTGTTAATAAACTTTATTTGATGTCCTGCAATTGGGTCCTCCTAAAACCCTGACAGGTAGTGATGTATATTTATCACTTGCCCTCCTCACTGGACTGCTCTCAGAAACAAAGTAACCAGACTCACAAAAAGATCAACAGAGGAGGCATAAAGCTTCATAAATCACTGCCTCAGCAATTAGATGCTCAAATTAAACCGCAACATAAAATTCACAGAGGCGCTTTTCCAAACAACAAATAATGTGCTTTTGAAGAGAAATCTGTAATGAGCTGAGAGTGTTCATACTGCTGGAAACGATCCCACTGTGATGCTTTTATCTTCCCTGAAAATATTAGGCTTAACTTCTTTTATTAGTGAGCATTACCTCTCTACGCTGCTGTAGCATACGATGTTATCTTCTCCTCCAGCTGTGTAGATTATGCCATTCAGTGTTCCAACAGCAACCCGGTCCCGACTTGTCATCATAGGCGCTGCAGGTCTCCACTCGTTATATTCAGGACAGAACTGCTCCACCAGGCAGGACGGATCATTCAGAGTCCAACCACCAACTACCAAAAACACATGGAAAAAGTTCATCAAAAACTGTCGCATGGTCATGACTTGAAACCTCCGTCTGGATGGGTTTCTCTTTAAATGGACCACATTGAAAGGTCAGCGGTGTGGTACATCCTAGACAGGTTGCCAGTCTGTTGATATTAAAGGTGATAAAATATTCATTTATTTCTGTGAACATGTTTAAACCATCAAAATGTTGTCCTGATCCTCCCTCCTTTTGGCCATTTCTCCTTCTCCTTTTTTCCTTCCTCTGCCCTAATTCCTTACACCTGGTCCCAATTGCCTATCCCTCTGCATCGATGTCTCGTCTTTCCCCTGGTTTTCCTAATCTCCAGTGCCTTTCACTCTTTCATCAGGTTGTTTTTTCTTGAGGTGTCCTGTCCGATATCTAGTGAACTTCCAAGTAGCACAGACTCATTGTCAGTGGTTCGGGCTCTTGACCTGGGGAGGGTAAGGTATCATCAGGGTTTGTTTTGGGATGTTTTAAATACGGCGTCGGGGGTGATGGGAGGGTCGTTTGTGTTTATGTGGGTTCCGGGCCATTCTGGGATTGGGGGAATGAGCGGGTGGATGAAGTGGCGAAGAGGGCGGCGGATCGGGCGGCGGATCGGGCGGTGGTGGAGAGGGTCGTGGCTCTGTCACGAGGGGAGGTGAAGACGATAGTCTGGAAGGGGATAATGCAGCAGTGGCAGTTGGAGTGGGAGTCAGAGGTGAAGGGACGACACTTGTTTGAAGTACAGAGGACGGTGGGGGTGTCTGTGGATCCGGTGGGTGGTGGAAGGCGGGGGCAGGTGGTTTTTAGCAGGTTACGCTCAAGATTCTGGGTAAACATTTGGATGGGTGTTGTGATTTCTTTGGGGAGCAGGAGGGGGTTAGTCACGTGGTGTTGTCATGTAGGAAATGTGAGGAAGAAAGAGAGGCTATGTTGGGGTGCTGAGGAGTGTTGGGATGAGGCAAGTGTGTTTGAAGGAGATGTTTTTGTATGGACGTCAGGGGAAGGGTTTTGGAGCTCTGTACACTTTTTAAGGTGTACAGGGTTACTGAGGAGAATCTGAGGTCCATGGGAGTCAGTAGATGGCGGTAATGCACCCAAGTTGGTGCTTCACGCCGCAATCCAAAGAAGAAGAAGAACTTCCAAGTCTGGTCTCATCATACCTGACCAGGACTTGTGCTAATAAGGGAGCGAGAGGAAGGGGGATTCACATTGTCAACAATAGGAATTGGATCTCTCTGGGAGTGACCAGGATGGACAGGATCAGAGGAACAGCACATGTTAGAGGTTTTAAAGTCAGAGAGGTCAGACTGAGATGGTTTGGACATGTGCAGAGGAGAGAGAAAGAGTACATCAGAAGAAGGATGCTGGGTTTGGAACCACCAGGAAAGAGGACTAGAGGAAGACCAAAGAGGAGGTTCATGGATACAGTGAAGGAAGACATGAAGATAGTTGGTGTGACCAAAGAAGATGCAGGAGATAGGGTTAGATGAAAGAAACTGACTTACTGTAGCGACCCCTGGAGGGAAATGCCGAAAAAAGAATCAGTGTCAGGATCCCTCACCTGCCGCCCGAGGGAGCCCTGGATATTCCTAATCAATCTGATTAGGATCACCTGAGGATGATTCCTGATTCCACTCATCTGTGCACTCTGCTATCTATTTTTATCTATTTTTTTTTTTTTTGTTGCTGCAAAAGTTGGATTTCGGAACTATTAGAAAGTACCATGTTTATCCATAAATGCTGAAAGAAAAGCGCTACCTCTGATTTAAACGTAAAAATGCCGTAAAATGTTGACTTTGATAAAAAAGAAAAAAAATCAACCCAAGTAGATTTCCCCACACATCTCTAGAGGGTCGGATTTATTGTGTTGCTTTGAAACTCGCACTTTGAATTCCAGTCTTGTGTTTCAGAAATCATACCAACCATTAATTATTAAAGCAACATCTTCACCGCACATGCTTTTTAGAATGGTTTGGGGGCAATTAGAGTAAAAGATGACAGCACTGGTCTCCTGATGTTGTTGTACACAAACCACACAATCCTACCCTGATTGCGCTTGTCGCCATGCAAACAAATACATGGATTTAATGAGACATACACACCATTTGTGAAGTTACAAAGTCAAACTTCTATTCTAGCGGGAGAAGTTTAAAATCTCCGGTACTTAGTTTGCAGTTTTGATTTTTGTTCTGAAGACATCAAAATAAAGCTGTTTTTTATACCATGTAAAAACTTTACAGACTTATGCGCAAGTTTGGCATAGTCCAGCATACACTGCTTTTTATCCCACAGTCATGGGGTTGTCATCTGTTTGTGAACAGGGACATTCCTCGTGATACGTCTCGCACCTCCTCCACGTCAGGTTCCTCACTACATTAGGTTTCCCCACCATGTATGGTCTACCTGCCCAGCTCCAAGGACTCCTACGACGTTTTTTGCTCATGCCTTGTCTAGTGCCTGTCAAGCCTCCTGATCTGCCACAATGAATGAACTGCCTATGACTCCATGCCTGCCCAGGACACCGTGCCTGCCCAGGACATTGTGCCTGCCCATGCTGGATATGAGGCTAAACCTGCCCACCTTTGCCATAATGTATGATCCAGCAATGCCTGCTAAGGACTCCATGCCTGCCCAGGACACTGTGCCTTCCCAGAACTCCATGCCTGCCCAGGACACCATGCTTGCCCATGCTGGCTATGAGGCTACATCCGCCCACTTTCTTCCCTCAATAAACTAGTTTAACTTCTTGTGCATCTGGGTCCCATCTCTTAAAACAAAACTGTGGTGTTAATGATCATCAGGCTGAGATTTAAAATGAATCTTTAACCAAACCACTCACTCATGAACATCATGTCATTGTGGATCTTTTTATGGGAACGTTTGCTGCGCCTCAAATGAAAAGGAAGAGAAGATGGTGTTTCTTCTTTCTTTTTGATCAGCATGTGGAGGGAATCTGGTTCCCTCGCAGCAGCTCTAAAATATAAAGAAAATGACAAAATGTTAATCATTACTGGTTCCTGAAAAATCAATCTGAGTCTATGTAGGTGGAAAGTATGGACAGTCCTGCCCCGTATGATTCACAGGCCAGGAAACTTACGACTTAAATTTTTCTTTTATTGATATGATGTTTTGAATGAAAAAAAAAATCAAAACTTTTGTTTACAGATAATTTCAGCTACATCACAACCTCACACTAAATTCACGATGCATACCCCCTTAATAATTTTTTTGGCAACATAATTCCCATAATTCTTAAAATATCTCTGGTTCTCTTTTCAATTTTCTAAAAGCACTAAGATGTGAGGTCATGAATGAGGTGCTCACCCTTGTTCGTTGTACACTCCCATGGTTTATCTCCTCCGAGGGTCTGTTGTGTGAATGAGAGGAGTCCCTTTGTGTTGGGGAAGCCTGTTGCATCTTATCAACCCTCACCCCGCTGCCCCCCGTGGTGAGCTGTACATCATGTTACATCCCATTACTCCAAAACTGGCCCCCCCTTACCGCACAGCCAAGTGATTCATACAACTGCTCCGCAGTTTGAAATATAAAACTCTGTTTACGCCCGGTATGAGGTTCTATCAGTAAAGTCTCTTCACATGCTTTATTTTAGATTTACATTAGGATCATTTTATCTTTGGATAATCCAGTGGTTTACAAATAGTGTCTCAGAACAAATGAAGAATGCTGGTGATCAAAACATGTGTCAAACAGAAAGTTTAAAATTCTGCATACAAAAAAGACTGAGTTCAAAATCTCAATGAATGTAAAAAAAAGTTTGTAAATTTAAGGGAAAAAAATTGCTCAAAACGGAGCAACATGAAGAATAAAAAATTTTTCAATTGACTTTAATATGTGTTTAAAGCTTCTTAGATAAGGAGGCATTTATTATAATAAATAATCTTTTTTTTTATAATAAATGCCTTTTTCTGATCTCGCTGGAATTTGGATCTTTACTCCTCACCAAAAAAAAAGCTCATGTGAAGCATGTTCGCTTATTTTTTATTTTTTTTAAGAACAACAATTTGAGAGCAAAATCCGCAACCCCAATCCTGCCGTCTGTATGGCAAGAGAATCAGTCACTGAGTCACCTTCTTAATCGTCTATCCCTTATTGGGTTGTGAGGGCTGCCCCTCGCCTGATTTGAGGCAAGGGGCAGGGTACACCCCGAACAGGTCTCCATCTGTCGCGGGCAAGAAAATCAAACAGATCTAATTAGTTTTTCTCTCTGTGACAAAGTGAGGTCCTGTTCAAATTATGAGGCTGTAGTTTATTTAAAATAAATTATAGACACAAGCATTTAAATAATGAGTTGCCTCCAGAATGATGAAGACTTCTCTATGACCTGCAGAGAAACCTTCAAAATAAGACGTGCCTGTGCCATTAACTGATCTGGTCACACATGTGAACGTCTTTGTTATGGCCTCACGTTAGTCAAAAGATGGAGATAAATCCATTCCTGGGTGGGACTCCTCTCTGACCCTCTGATTGTGTACTGAGCTCTAACGAATTTTCTGTTTTTCTGTACGAACCATGTTTTCCTACAACTGTAAGATTGCTTTAAGAAGTGTATTACAGATGGATTGATAGATGAATAGAAGATGGATGGACGAATGCTTATATTGACTGATGAATGAAAATTCTGAAAAGTCAAACATTCGTTCCAGTCAAATTTTTAAAAAGGTATGATTCGAATCTTCAAAACCCCTTCAAAAGCTTTCAAATCCCTACAGGTGGTTGCCTAATAAGGGAGAAAGCTTCTAACTCATCACACAGCTCATTTCTTTCTGATTATTAAAGCTGATCCTGACCATGTATGATAGAATAATTTAGGCAGTGCTGTTTGTTCTGGCAGAAATACAACACTTTGCCATTTCCCATGTTTCCTGGAAGCATGTGGATATTTGTAACCTTCTAATTTGACCCTGTCAACTCCCTCTTGCAAATCTCCCTGTCTCATTACTTCACAGCTCGCTCTGATGTTTGCATGACTACACATGGCTCAGCATGTCTTATTTATATCTGTGTCCAGCAGAAGCATCTCGCTAGCTGTCAGGATTCATTGCACCAGGCTCACACTGGCTATGCTGAAAAGCAAGTGCGGTGTTATCACAGCTGCTCTGTTTCCAGTTGTGCCAATTCCTTGAGGTTGAATTTAATCTGCTCACTACATGCCAGTTTTTTTCTTCTTTTTGAAAAGAAGCACATATTATTTGATCTGAAGTGTATTTTGGGTGTTGTGTCTTCTTGGGTTAATAATTCCTTTTAATATCATTTAAAGATAAAATTGAAAATGTTATATTTGCCAAAAAAAAAAGTTTGTAGATACATTTCTTCTGCTTAATTTAAGCACCAATGCAGTGCACTGCAGCTTTTGATCTTACGTTTTATCCTACCAAGTTTATTTCTTGCTTGCGCCCTCTGCCCCACCCATTCTTCACTTGCTTTCAGTTTTTCAACTCTTCCCTTCAGTGTCAATTTGTTTGTTTAGTTACCATGTCTCCATCTTCCTATCAGGAATTTAGTTTAGTTTTTTTTTTTAACTTTTTTTTCCCCTGCCAGTATTGCTGCAAACACTTTCAGTCATGGTTAAAAAACCTTCAAGCTAAGCCAAATGTTTTTGAGTCCATGTTTTGATGAGTGTGTAAAAACCAAAAGTCAAACATATACTGTACATATGATTTTTGGGTGCCATATGTGTACATGTGCGAATGTAAATGAAAATTGAGGGGTGCATGGCTGTAGTGACAGGTTCGGAACGATGTGCTCATAGTAGTCAAAGACAGATCTTCTTCTTTCGGCATTTCCCTTCAGGGGTCGCCACAGCAAGTCAGTTTCTTCCATCTAACCCTATCTCCTGCATCTTCTTCAGTCACACCAACTATCTTCATGTCTTCCTTCACTGTATCCACAAACCTCCTCTTTGGTCTTCCTCTAGTCCTCTTTCCTGGTGGTTCTAAACCCAGCATCCTTCTTCTGATGTACTCTCTCTCTCTCCTCTACACATGTCCAAACCATCTCAGTCTGGCCTCTCTGACTTTATCTCCAAAACCTCTAACATGTGCTGTTACCCTAATATACTCATTTCTGATCCTGTCCATCCTGGTCACTCCCAGTCATAATTTTTTAACAAACTAGCACCCAAAAAAATTAATTTATGACAGCCTCCTTATATTTCTATTGAAATGGTCATCATTATTGGTTTACTACCACAGTGAGGACTGATCGAGAAGGCACACAACACAACGCCCTGGTGTGAAATTCACAATCTGCTGGTGTATTTCTAAGTGATGATCATAAAAAATCTTCACCAGCCGTTCATTTGCTTTCTTGAGCTGTTCTGCCATAAACTCAAAAATTTTGAATAGGTCAATATTTTATTAAAGTTAACGGAGACTAAAAAAAAACTGCTGAAAGGGTTAGTTTTGAGCCATAAAGGTCATCATGAAGACCATTTGCATTGCTTCTACGAATAACACCAACAGAAAACCCAGAGGACCTAATTTACCATTTAGTTTTTCATTCAGAGAAAAACAACAATGATTTATGGTGATAGATTGTTGATGTTTGTTGTGTATTAAGTCTCTAAAACCATAAAAGTCACAACTTTTTAACAAACTAATAAATAAAAGAATTTATCATTGAGGTGGAATTTCAATTTCGTCTCTACTAATGAGCCAATTTAATCAATTTATTCTCTTTATTGTCAGAACTTTCAGAGCTGGAGGCAACGTCTTATTTGCAGCAACTTTTATTAGTTTTCTTTGTATTTAATGAGCAGAAACTGAAGATGGAGCACTATTTTAAAAGCTTCTGTTGCTATGCTTGAAGTTATTTCTTACCTAACAGCTGAGTTTGGTGACTGTGCTCCTGGTGTCCTGCACATATGTTCATAAATCTGAACGTCGGGTGACTCTGACGTGCTTTTGTGAAATAAAAACTGGACGGTCATAACTTGGGAATGTCTGGACATACCAATCCTAGAAGAGTGTCTTCTATGAATGGTCTTCAAATGTATTAATAACCGATTGCAAAATGGCTTTTAGACATGACTTTAAAGAGATAAGCTATCTTAAAAAAGAAAGATGGAAGAAACCGACGAGCTGTGACGACCCCTGAAGGGAAATGCCGAAAGAAGAAGATCTGAAAAAACAGAAATATCATTTCTGGTCTTGCATTTAATATTTAGCAATAACAAGGCGTGCAGCACATCAACACCTCGGAGAACCTCAACCTTTACACGTTGACTCCTCTCTGAGTAAGAAAATATTTGCTCTGTAAATTGTGTGGGATGTAAACCAATCCCTGCTGGAAGAAATCCAAGAAATCCCTACAAATAAGTCTTTTTTTTATGATTCAGAGAACACATTCAGATTCAGGAAGTGCTGACTGATATGACTTATTTAAATCACAAACATCAACACTAAATCCCACAAGTCTAGACCAGTAAGATGAACAGAGAAAGAACAGCCACAACAACATTGTGTAATCATCCCACGTACGCTTTTAAAATAGCAACACATGGAGAGAAAAATATATTTTCAGTCTTCGGAAAGAAAATTTGTTCCCTAATTCAACCAATGAGGAACTGTGGCTTTAATCTGGGACTAAAGAAGCAGCACGTGGTTTTGAATCTGAAAGCGATACACCCACCATGATAGAGTGTTCTGGAAGAAGACACCGACAATAAAACCTTTTACTACTGTTCTGTTTCTCTCGGCATTCAGGTCACAAAAAAATTATGTGATTTAACGACCTCATGATGAAAAACAATAAAGTAACAGATCACCAGTCACTCAGGTTGTTATCAGGAAAACTGGACCGTCCTGGAAGATTTTATGAAGCTAAAATACTTGTAATCCGGATTTATAAGCATTTTATCTCCTCTAACCTGCTGCACCCCGCAGCAGCTGGGAGGATGCGCGTGTGGTGTGAGGCCTTTTAGGCCTGCTTGTTTGTTTTTTTTTCTCCCCCAAAACTCACAGGTGCTGGATGGCTTCTAACGGGAGGATTGGCTGATTGCTCCCAGCTGCACAGACTTACCGTTGGCTATAAAAGACCTGGTGTCACCCACAGTCTCTGTCAGGTCTTCAACGATTCTAGTGGTAAACTGACAACCTCTAAGCTGAGTCAAATTTTGATATCAGACTAATTTCCTTATTCTCCTCACAGGAACCTTCAGCCCTTCCTCTTGGCCATCCAGCACTGCCTGAAGCCGTTATCTCTCTGCTGTGGATTCCTTTGTTCAACACTTAATAAACTGTTAAACCTGCATTTGGATCCTCCTCATTCCCTCTCCTACACAACAGAAGACCTGACCAGAATGGATCCAGCGGGTTCTGCATCACCCTCAGTGTCAGAGATTCTGACCCGACAAGGAATATTCCTGGGACAACAACAACAGGCCATAAAGGCCCTTATGGACGAAAATACTCAATTAAAAACACAGTTACAGGCTTTAACAGACAAAGTAAATAATCTAAGTTCTCTTTTTCTGTCCACAGCCTCGGCACCTCCTTCAGCTATGCCCAGCCCACTCATCGACCACCATATTACGGACCCGGAACCTTTCCATGGAACCCTGGGGAAATGTCGTGGGTTCCTCTTGCAGTGTTCAAATGTCTTTGCTCTAAGACCGCGGACCTTCGAATCAGACAAAGTTAAGAATTTGTACATTGTGGGTCTTCTTCGGGGCAGGGCACTGGAGTGGGCCGAGGCCGAAGACGCGGCAGCCCCCCTGGCTGATCGCTCAACATCTGATTTTCTGAGTTTATTCAGAACCATGTTCGAGGTGCCGGACCGGGCTGGAGATGCCTCCCAGCGTCTACTCCACCTTTCCCAGGGAACTCTATCTGTGGCGGAGTTCTCATCTCATTCCGGACCCTAGCAGTAGAGGCTGGCTGGGGACAGAAGGCACTAAGAGGGGTGTTCCTAAATGCCCTGAATAATCCTCTGAAGGATGAGCTAGCTGGCAGGGGGACCCCATCCACATTGGAGGAACTCATTTCGCTGGCAATACAGTTAGACAATCGTCAAAGAGAGAAACGATATGAAAATACCACCCGGGCCCTACACCCTACTCCAGTTCACAGCCATCGACAGCCTTCCTCGGTCTGCCCCCCACCTAGGGCATTTGCATCTGTTCCACAAGAGGCTGAGCAGCCTTCCACAGAACCAATGCAGTTGGGACAGATGCATCTAACCAAAAAGGAAAGAGAGGTTAGACTAAAAGAAGGGAGGTGTCTCTATTGCGGGTCGAGAAGTCACTTACTCTCAGCTTGCCCTTGTCGCCCAAAAGACGGGGCCCACCGGTAGACCTAGGGTTACGGGTGGGCACAACTAGATGTCATGGTACCCCTAGGCTTATGATTCTTGTGACACTAACCTCTGGTTGTTCCTCTTCTTTTCCGGTCGAAACGTTGGTGGATTCCGGGGCCGACGGCAACTTCATCGACGCAGATTTTCTCCGTCAGTGTGGATTCCAGTCCCAACCACTCGGAGAACCCATTAATGCCACGGCGATCGATGGACACGTTATCACCAGGGTGACCCACCAGTCCTCCCCGTTGGAGATGGTGGTATCGGGTAATCACCGTGAGCACCTTTCGTTTAACGTTATTTCGTCACCCGGCTCACCCCTTGTGTTAGGTTTCCCCTGGCTTAGGTTGCACAATCCACAGGTCGACTGGCAAAACCGGCGCATCGTCGGGTGGAGCAATCAGTGCCATGCAACTTGCCTCCAATCTGCCGTGACAACCGTCTCTTCTGACACGGTAGGCTCTATCGACCCGGTGGACGTTGCGTCTATCCCGGCAGAGTATCATGACCTCAAAGAGGTCTTCAGTAAAGAGAGGGCACAATCTCTCCCGCCTCATCGGCCATATGATTGCACCATCGACCTCCTCCCTGGGGCAACCTTACCCGCCAGTCGCCTGTACAATCTGTCTGCTCCAGAGAGGGGGGCGATGGAGAAGTACATCAATGAGTCCCTGGCTTCGGGGCTTATCCGCCCTTCCTCGGCACCCATAGCAGCGGGGTCCTTTTTTGTGGGTAAGAAGGATGGTTCCCTCCGTCCGTGCGTCGATTATCGGGGTCTTAATAACATCACCGTTCGCAACAAATACCCGTTGCCCCTCATTAATTCGGCGTTCGAGCTACTTCAGGGAGCCCGGGTCTTTACAAAACTCGATCTGCGTTGCGCCTACCATCTCGTCCGAATGCGGGAGGGGGACGAGTGGAAGACGGCGTTCAACACCCACCTGGGCCAATTCGAATACTTGGTCATGCCTTTCGGGTTAACTAACGCTCCCGCAGTCTTCCAGGCATTCATTAACGATGTGCTCCGTGACTTCCTTAATCGTTTTGTCTTTGTCTATCTGGACGACATTCTTATTTTTTCGCCCACTGTTGAGGAGCACATCGTCCATGTCCGTGCGGTACTCCAGCGACTCCTTGAGAATCGTCTGTTTGTAAAGGCTAAGAAGTGCGAGTTCCATTCTCAGTCCGTCAACTTCCTTGGTTTTATTGTACACGCTGGGCAGGTTTGCCCGGACCCCGAAAAAGTTAGCGCGGTGGCTGAGTGGCCTCGACCCAACACCCGTCGCAAACTACAACAATTTCTGGGTTTCGCAAATTTTTACAGGCGTTTCATTCGCAATTACAGTCAGGTAGCTCTTCCCCTTACCCAGCTTACTTCCACAGCCAGACCGTTCGTTTGGTCTCCCCAAGCAGAGGGTGCATTCACTGAGCTTAAAAAGAGGTTTACCTCGGCCCCCATTCTGGTCCAGCCCGACCCCTTGAGGCAGTTTATTGTGGAGGTGGACGCCTCGGATTCAGGGGTGGGTGCTGTGCTGTCCCAATACCATCAGGAGGATGGCAAACTCCATCCCTGTGCCTTTTTCTCTAAGCGTCTCTCTGCAGCTGAACAAAACTACGATGTGGGGAATAGAGAACTGCTCGCAGTCAAACTGGCACTCGAGGAATGGAGGCACTGGCTCGAGGGCGCAGAACACCCATTCGTGGTCTGGACAGACCACAAAAACCTTGCTTACATCCAAGCAGCTAAGAGACTCAACTCTCGACAGGCCCGGTGGCAGCTGTTCTTTACACGCTTTAATTTTACCCTCACTTACAGGCCGGGCAACCGCAATACCAAACCTGACGCTCTCTCCCGCCTGCATGATGGTCATCAGTCCAGATCGGAGCCGGAGCCCATTCTACCCCCCTCCTGCGTCATTGGGGCAATCACTTGGGAGATCGAGACTGCAATAAGGGATGGTCTGCAGCATGATCCGGACCCAGGTACTGGCCCAGCTAACCGTTCGTATGTGCCATCCTCTGCCCGCTCCCAGGTTCTCCTATGGGCACATGCATCCCGGTGGTCCTGTCACCCTGGGATTCGCCGTACAATGGCGCTTCTTCAGCGGCGGTTCTGGTGGCCAACGATGGAGGCAGACACTAGGAATTTTGTCGCTGCCTGTTCTGCCTGTTCCCGGGGCAAGGTCCCTCATCGTCCTCCTGCGGGGCTGCTCCATCCCTTACCGGTTCCCAGTCGTCCCTGGTCCCATATCGCACTGGACTTTGTGACCGGACTCCCTCCCTCAGAAGGTAACACTGTTGTGGTCACGATTGTGGACCGATTCTCCAAAGCTGTACATCTGGTGCCTCTTCCTAAACTCCCTTCAGCCTTGGAGACTGCCCAGCTCATGGTGACCCATGTGTTCCGTCTGCATGGTATCCCTCTGGACATAGTCTCTGACCGGGGTCAGCAATTCACATCAGCTGTTTGGAAGTCCTTCTGTAAGGCGCTGGGGGCTTCCGTCAGCTTGTCATCTGGCTTCCACCCCCAATCCAACGGCCAGTCGGAGCGGGCTAACCAACACCTGGAATCCACATTACGGTGCGTGTTGGCCTCTGCCCAGTCCACGTGGTCGTCTCATCTCCCGTGGATTGAGTATGCCCATAATTCCCAAGTTGGTTCCTCCACAGGATTGTCCCCGTTCGAGGCTTCTCTGGGTTACCAACCCCCATTGTTCCCGGATCAGGAACAGGAGCTGGCCGTCCCTTCGGTGCAGCTCCATATCAGACGGTGTCGTCGGATCTGGAGGAAAACTAGGAGGGCCCTCCAACAGGCCTGCGGCCGGGCTCGGCGCCAAGCTAATCGCCACCGTCAGCCAGCCCCAGCATATCAGGTTGGTCAGTCTGTCCTTCTGTCTACCAGGAACATTCCCCTCAGGGCAGAGTCTCGCAAGCTTTCACCCCGCTTCATTGGCCCTTTCCGGATCCTGCGGCTGGTCAACCCGGTCTCGGTAAAGCTCGCCCTGCCCTCTTCCATGAAGGTACATCCTGTGTTCCACGTCTCTCAGATCAAACCGGTTTCTACCAGTCCCCTCCAGCCTCCTTCTGCTCCCCCTCCACCTCCTCGCCTTGTCGACGGCTCGGATGCGTACACGATCAACCGTCTTTTGGATGTTCGTCGCCGAGGTCGGGGTCTACAGTACCTCGTGGACTGGGAGGGTTATGGCCCGGAGGAACGGTGCTGGGTGCCCCGTTCAGCGATCCCGGACCCTGGCTTGGTCCGGGACTTTCACCGCCACTTTCCGGACAGGCCTGGTGGTCCGCCAGGTGGCGTCCGTAGAGGGGGGGGTACTGTGGTGTGAGGCCTTTTAGGCCTGCTTGTTTGTTTTTTTTTCTCCCCCAAAACTCACAGGTGCTGGATGGCTTCTAACGGGAGGATTGGCTGATTGCTCCCAGCTGCACAGACTTACCGGTGGCTATAAAAGACCTGGTGTCACCCACAGTCTCTGTCAGGTCTTCAACGATTCTAGTGGTAAACTGACCACCTCTAAGCTGAGTCAAATTTTGATATCAGACTAATTTTCTTATTCTCCTCACAGGAACCTTCAGCCCTTCCTCTTGGCCATCCAGCACTGCCTGAAGCCGTTATCTCTCTGCTGTGGATTCCTTTGTTCAACACTTAATAAACTGTTAAACCTGCATTTGGATCCTCCTCATTCCCTCTCCTACACAACAGCGCGCATTGGAAGTTGTTGCTATGTTGCCATGGCAACAAACACATTGCTATGGCCACACATTGGTGTGTGCGTTTATATTTGTGGAGAGAGACAAGGAGGACACTGACGCCAATAGAAAGGTTGAGTGAGATAATATTGAAGAGACACCATGAAGAGAGTAAGAAAATTGTTGCCTGAATAAACTCGGCCATGTTGTCTAGATGAGTCTTGAAAGTTCTGGTTAATTGAATATAGTCTATAGACAATTTGTAACGAGGACATTTTTGAAGCAGCAGCACAAAATGCAGAAATTAAGTAGGCTATTGACGAATTAGATCATTTTACTTAAGTGTTGTTTTTTTTATTTTGTTTGTTTTTTTATTTTGAATTACTCTATTCATCCCTCACCGGGGAAATTTGTTTGCTGCACTCCTTACACCGCAGCAGGCTGCCCTTCAACGGCGCCAATGGTGGGAGAAGTGGGGTTAGGTGTCTTCTCCAAGGACCCTAGACGTGCTCTCCGTGAGACGCAAACCCGCGACCTTCCGGTCCGCGGGCGAACGCGCTAACCACGCGGCCACCGCCTCCACAACTTTTACTCTAGGTTTTAAAAATATTTAACATTTTATCATTAGTATTACTTTAAAAATTGAGTGGTGTAAAAGTTTATTTATGTAATATATCAGAATCAGAATCTACTTTAATGATCCCACACATGGGAAATTTGTGTGTCACAGCAACAACTTCCTATCTGCTAAGTGAGTCGTTGTAGAGCCCGATCACGTACGAAAAGAAAGACCTCCGGTAACAAGATGTTCTCGAGCGGAGCTGTCTGAGCCTCTTGGAGAAGGAGCTCCGTTGTTCGTCCAGGAGTGGGTAGAGAGGATGGTCATGGTTTTCCATGATGGACAAAAGTTTGTTCAGTGACCTCCTCTCTACCACTGCCTCAAGTGAGTCCTGTTTGCTGCCAATGACAGAGCCAGCCAGTCTGATTAGTTTATTCAGTCTGTTGGCGTCACTGGCTGCGATGGTGCTCCTCCAGCAGAGGACAGAGAAAAACAAGGAGCTGGCCACCACAGACTGGTAGAAGGTCTCCAGGATCTTGCCGCACACGTTGAAGGACCTCAGCTTCCTTAGAAAGTAAAGTCGGCTGCAGGTCTTCTTGTACACAGCAGTACTGTTGCTCCTCCAGCTCAGTCTACTGTCGATGGTCACTCCCAGGTATTTGTACTCCTCCACCACCTTTACATCTCTACCCAGAATGCAGAGCGACTGCAAAGCAGTCCTCCTCTTCCGGAAGTCAATCACCATCTCCCTGGTCTTGTCCACATTGAGGAGCAGGTGATTCTCTCCTGCCCACACCACAAATCCATCCACCACCCTCCTGTACTCCTCCTCCTGCCCACCACTCATACATCCTACAACTGCAGAGTCATTAGAGAATTTCTGTAGGTGGCATGATTCCGAGTTGCGGAATAGAAGCACAAATAGCAGCACAAAACATGAATAATTACATAAGGAGCACATTGCTGGAAGAGGCGCTTGCAGGTAGATTTAGAACGCGGCAGTCCTAGTATGAAGTATCACAGAATTACTTATGATGTTACTTTTCAAGAAACGGAGTAATGTAGTTAGTTACTTTTTCTATAGTTACAAGAATCAAGAATACCTTTATTAGTCCCACAGTGGGGGAAATTGCAAGAATTAAGGCATGCAGCCAAAAACGTTGATACTTCTGTGGAAGAGATAGAGATACAAAGGGAAGGGAGGGTAGATTTGGTGTTTAAAAAAAAATAAGTTACCCGGTTTCACCGCCAAGGTTGGTGAAACAGGGCAAGTGAAAAAAAACAGCACCGGTTACTTAGCAACAACATATACACACATAAACATACTGAGGAAAGCATTGATTTGATTTAAAGGAAGGGTTGATAGAGTGGGGAGGATAAACAAAGCAGTCACTTCACATGAAGCTTCTGAGGGGATGTGAGATAACCAGCCTTGGCCAAGGCCGGTCACAGGGAGTCCAGACTAAATCATCAGATTGTTTAGATTCTAGCATAAACTTTCTCATGCCATCAGTCTGTCAGAGGACTTTTAATGGCAACTCCAATCAGACGAAACACAGGAGGTCAATTTGATTTTATTTCCCATCGAGTCGAGCAGCTATCTTCTCCAAGATGGTCCAATGTTTGTGGATCAGTTCATGGACCTCAGCTAGACTGCTCTCCAGAACCATAATATCCCCTGAGCGTCCAGCTTTCCGATCACCCCCGCCACAGTCTAAGTCCAGGCTGCACCGAAACATTCCACCAACCAGGTCAGGCAGCTGACACTTGCCAAACTTTTTGACACATCCAGTATCCACCCAGGCCAATCAGTGGAAACCCAATGGTCATTAATCCAAAGGTGTAGATGTCTTCCACATCCTCAATGGACATTACTGACAGGCACATGGCTTTCCACTTATTCCAGGGGTCCATCACGTAGCCAGCTATGAACGTACCACCAGATCATGAAGGCGTATAGACCCTTTGGGTTCTGTCCTCTAATACTACTTACTATACTACTTACTGTTCTCTACCAGACTCCCTTGGCCGCTTGATGTATCCACATTACTC